>CP032254.1:6546151-8946151 GCA_005610355.1 Gossypioides kirkii | reverse complement strand
CGAATTTTCAGCAATCTTTGAGTAAACATTCATGCAAATGACATAAACAAACACACCAGAGGATTAATCTTGCTTGTATCACTGCCAAGCTTGTGCATAGCATCACGCATACAAGCAAGGTCGACCACGGCTGGCACTCCGGTAAAATCCTGGCAACAAAGCAGAATGGGTAAGAGATATAACAAACATTATTTATTTCTTTTAATAAAATAAGTATATGCATATATTTAAATAGGTTAAACAAACACCTGTAAGAGAACACGAGCAGGCTTGAAGGGGATCTCGACTTGCTTTGGTGCTGTATTTTGCCAATCAATTATTTTCTCAACATCTTCCTTCTTTACTTGGAAGTTGTCACAATTACGAATTGCAGATTCAAGCAAGATTCGGATAGAGTAAGGCAGGTTATCTATTATATGTACAACAGAAACAAGGAACACATGATCAGTCACACAACTAACCGAAACTGCTAGACTGGACACGGGCATGAAATAGTATATCAGTCATCAAGTGAATCGACATTATATGTATAAGCTGTACGAGAAAATTTACCAATCCTTGGGTCGTTGAGCGCAGGCAAGCTGTAGAACTTTCCAAACTCACCGCCAACAGGCCTGGGAAGACTTGTCAAAACTGCCTTAAACGGATGTTCAGCGGCTGAAAATAATAAAAAAAGTAAATTAAATAAGCACTCTCAGCTGATCAATTTTCAACTTAATTATCAGCTTTAAAATATTTCATAAGATTAAAATCTGGTAAAAATGATGCTAGATAAATATCCTTTAACAATCGTTATACTGATTTGGTACAAATTGTCCTTTGATCCTTAAAGTATGAGTGATAAATTAATTATTATTCGGCTAAAAAACTATTCAAATATTTTTTAAAATCTGAGACTTCTCATTATTGGAACTTAAGAGGTTGACAGAGACCTTAACTAATCGAGTTAAAGTAATAAATCATATCATAAGCAGTTCAATGGAAGCTAAATATGAGATTCAAAAATCAAGCAAAAGAAACAAACTCCGAAAGTCTGGGAGAGTAGTACCCATGGTAGCAAACTTCCTCTGTAACGGTTCAATGATGGGGTTAAATGCTCTGATCTCAGAACGGAGGTTAAGAGGAGATCTCCAATCGAGACGGTGGCTCCACCGCGGAACAGAGCAGTGGAAGGAGCGAACGGCAGCGGAGGTAAGAGATCGTCGGTGGTGGTTGATAACAGAAAGAGAGGCCTGATTGGTGGAAGTGAGATTCCGAAAGGAAGAACGAAAGAAGCGAGTTGGAGAGTAAGCGAAAGCAGCTCTTACGAGAGATGAAGAAGGTGAAGATGAGGCCGTTATATACATGACGTCGAAAGATCAATATCACACGGTTTAACGGGCACGAATTCACATAAAAATGGCAGTAATCAAGAAGCAGAAGATAAGGAGATAATTCAATGAATGTAAAGAACCAAACAGAAATTCATGGCCGTTTCTGGCTTTATATCTTTAAAACATGAATCAATGAGAAAGGTAAAGGCGTGTGGAGAGAGAGAGGATGAGGAAAGAGTCAACATGTATAATCGAGCCGATCCGAGGTGACGCAGTGTTCAAATCAAAATTTGGGTTCAAAAGGCAATTTCACATATTTTAGTTCTGCATGGAAAATTAAGTTTGACGGTTTTTTTAAGCTCTCAAATTTGAGTTATTAAAAATTTTCAACACTCTTAAAAAATAAAAAGGCTTTATGTATGAGCATATTTAGAATATCTCAATTTTGATTATAATTAATGAAATATATTATTTATAATTATAATTTTTTTATGTAATGATGATTTCAACTCTGACTATTTTCTAGGTAAATAATTATTAGGCTAATAAACTATAATTTAAAATTCTTATGAATATTTATCTATACTTATTACGGTTAATCAATTATCAATTCAGTTGAGAAAAAAAAATATTTTCATTTTCAAAATTTTTGTTATTTTATAGGAAAATGACTTCACTTTAAAGAATTTTTTTTTACATTTTTATATAACAAAAAAATATACAAATATAATTAAATTTGAACCATATCTTCTTAGTTTTTCACATTTTTACTTTATATTATTTATATAAACTTTTACAAATATAATTTTAAAAGTAACTAGGAAAAATATTCGAATAAAGGAAGGCCTAGGGCTGCGTGCCCACTTTCTAGAACGGATCTGGCCAGATCAGAGAAAGTTCCTCCTGAATTTCTGGTGAAGAGTTAATCAGCTGCGGTAATGTTTAGGAACGGCTAGCACCAACCCTTTTGATTGTACCAATCATACAACAATACCAAACATTACCGCAGTGGGAAAGGGGGAAAACAAGAATCGTCCACTGCAATTGGTCCCCACCTAAAAGGTTTATTTACACCAACCCACTGCAGCTGTTTATCTTGTGAAATTTATACTAAAATATACTTATTTTTTCATTTCTATATTTAAATTAATATCTAAAATCTATTAAAAAATTAATATCTAAAATAAACTCATTTCTCAATTTAATACTTAAAGTATTTTTTTTTATATTTTTTGTAGTCAAATTTTTTATAGATATTAAAAAAATTTATAGTCAATCACAAATTGTCATGTGATTTCTTTATGTAAAAAACAAATATTTTTTTTGTTAAATGTAGCTACACAAAAAATATAAATAAATGGAAATAAATATAAAAAATTCATAAAATAAATATAAAAACTATAAAAAAACATATAAATTTATAAAAAATTTATAAAAAAAATAAATAAAATTTGCAAAAAGATATGATAAATAAAAAGAAATTAATTGAAATTAATAATATTATTACAAAAACTGTCAAAAATATTTTAAAAAAAGCTTACAAATATTTTTTATAAAATTTTAAAATATATAATTATAAAATTTTAAAATATATAATTATAAAATTTTAAAAATATTTAAATTTCAAGTATTTTTATAATATTCAATTACTTGAAATTTAAATACTTTTTAATTTTTATAATATTTTTCAATTTTTATATATTATTTTGATTTTTTAAAATTTATAATTATATATTTTAAAATTTTTATATATTTTCAAACTTTTTAAAAAATTATATATTATATATGATTTTTTATTTTTTAATCAATATAATATTTTATATTTAATAAATTTATAAAATATTATATGACATTTTTTAATAGCGTCACATGGTTGGCCGATGTTGGCCTACATGTCAAAAGTTTTTAATAGAAAATATTAAAACTATGAACTAAGGTTAAAATTAAATTTTTAATATTATTTTAATAAAATTCTCTCAAATTATGGTTGAGGTTGATTCTAATTCTATACATAAATTCTGGTTTTTAAAATATTAATTATTGAAAAAAATAGTATTTAAAAAGTATTGTAATCGTAACTCTAAACCAAACACAACTTGCTCCGGGAGTGGTCCTAGTGGACCAACGGATGGGAGTAGCCAAAGCAGGCCTCACCAGTCCATCGGCCTTAGGCCTCAGGCCTCTTAGCTAAGCCCTAAAGTGGCGCCTGCGGACCATCTCTTTCAAAACCCCTGTTCCCTCCCTTTTTTTCCCGCTCTCTCATTCCTTAATAATCAATCAATCCACCCACCCTAATCTTCCAAACGGCCAAACCCTATCTCCCTCTCCTCAACAACAGGCGCCGTACCAACACCCTCCGTTTTCGCTATCTCTTGACCCTCCGTCTCCAATCATGAATCGTAGGTATCGGTCCTTAGCCAGGCATCCTCTGCCTCGATCCGAACCCTTCCTGAAATTCCTCAAACCAGGCGCCCTAGCTCGCCTACGGGACTCGCGAATCAGCGCCAGATCGCACCGCTCCTCCTCCCTCTTTCAGATATCTCCATCATTTCCGCCTTCTAACGGCGGTCAGTCTTTCTCCACAGCCATGGACGGCTTTCCTTGCTTTGCACCAACACCGAGAGTCTACGGGCCCCGTTGTCCCCAGAGGAAGAAGCTAATCGCGACCAAGGGAATGCTATTTCTGAGTTCAACACAGTCAGCTCTGGATTTGCCAGATCCGGTTGTGGATTTGTTAACTAGTGAATGAAACTGGTTTAATCTGTGAATTTGAGCTCTTTCTTTTGCCCTAGCCTTGTGGATTCAGTTACACTTTTCTTGTTTAATGATTGAGAAATTAAATTAATAATAGTTGCAATCAATTTTCAATTTTCCCTTTTGACTCTGTTATTTATAATGTTAGGACAGCTTTCCGATATGGTTTAGGAAATCAAATCTGAGTTCCATCTTTAATTAATTAATGAAAAAGGAAAAAGCTGTTTGATAAATGTTTTGATGAATTGGTTTAAGTAAATGTATTACTTAGTCTATTTAGTTATGTTAGCGTTAACTAGGGTTCTGATCAATTAAATCTAGTGTTCTTTCAAGGATTAACTGCTTTCGTGCTTGTCAGCATTGCGTCCGACGTAGCTACTTAGTTGCGAAAACTGTGCTTGGATTGTGAATATTACCGATTACATCACTGTTGATAACCTTTCCTCTTATCATTTGCAGTAGGTTTGGATGGATGTTGAAATGTGGTTTGGTGCGTTTAATTTACTTTTTGTTTCATGTATCTGATCTTGTCTCATCATTGTTGTAGGTAAATGTTGTAGCGATATTGTAACATAAGATAAAAAGTAAATTAAACATATCACATCTCACCGTCCATCCAAATTTATTATAAAAACATTGTTATCCAAACAAATAATTGTGGTGTGTTTGCACAAAAATCAAGAAAAATCTCACCTCACCGGAACTAAATGGGCATCCAAAGGTAGATGTGAGAATTAAACTTTTTCTATACTTATTGAAGGAGGTTAAATAAGTGTAATCAAATTAGTTCTAGTTCATACTTACCATGGTTACGATGGAGTCCCTCTCCAAGTAAGGAAATCAGCACATTTGTAGGTCAGGTGATAGGAATAATGTTCATCGGCTGAGGGGAGGTCCAGTAGGATTTGTGGACGGCTACTTTCTGACACGTAACCTCATGTCACTATATTAGCACCCACAAAAGGAAGCGGCTGCCACTGCCACCCACCCTTTCTTTTAGCTTTGAGGGTCAATTTGTAAGTTACTGTGCAATAAAAAGCGTTGCCCTTTATATAAACTCTACAAACTTCAAAGAAGCACACGGTTACATAGAGTGATGGACTATCTTAAAAGCCTAAATTGATTGATAGATAATAATAATAACAACAACAAAAGCTAAGACTCCTCGTGCTTATGCCAACATAGGAGCATTATAGCACATCTCCATAGTATGTAAAATATTGATTTCTGCTCCTTAGCCTTTGCCTAACATCTGTTTTTGTAGCTGGAAATCTCTTTACAGCTTCGACCAATGCTTTCTTTTATTTGCCTTCTCTCGAGTCTGGTTATGTCTTAGGTTGTCTTAGTTCAGCTCCAAAGATATAGGCGTTTATATAATGTATGAAGTAGAGAGTGAGCAACGAAAAGAAAAAAAAAAAAGAAAAAAGAAGTGGTCCAAACAGTAACTTGGAAGGTTCTGAGACCTGCAGGAGGAACGAAAGAGTTGGGTCAAAACAAAATGGGCAAAAGTGAAGATGGGTCGCTCTTGGAGAAGTGACTATACCTCGATGGAACGCACCACTTGGACCCATTGCTGGTTTCCAGAGAATGCTCCTTCATTACACGATGTGCTCCTAGCGACGTTACCAAACTCTAACCGCACGTCTGGCTCCTTCCAATCCCCTGCCACTCCCCTTGATGCTGATTTGATATTATAAACCAACCAAATTATATTACAAATTTAATCAAATTTTTAATTTAGTGTTCCCATGAATATTCTTTTAAGGTTTGTTATTATGTTTTTACTGTAATATTTTTGTAATTCCTCATATTATTCGATGGTTAGATCTAAATATAAAATGTCATATTTGTTGTCGAAACAATTTATACTAAACATACATGTCATTCCATATAATTAAACCACATAAATACATATAAATCGCAATTTAATCATTTAGGATTTAAATGAGGTTTAATATATGATTAGAAATAAAATACAAGCTCTTTTTGTCAAATTTTAACATGTCTCGAGACAGACCTCATAATAAATTTTTGAAATTTTGCTTCGATGGTTATATGTCACGAGACAATGAAATCCATGTCTCAAGACAAAGGTTCTCAAGTCTCGAGATTGAGTCTCGAGACAAGACTCCACTGTCTTCCTATTTTGATTTCTATGTTTGCATGTCTCGAAACAAGGGGTTCTTGTCTCGAGACCTGGAGTAAGGAAAATTTTATTTAACTTCAATATGCCCTTGTCTCGAGACTTAGATGAGTTTTTCTTGAGACATTAAGTGATTGAATGCATGATAAGGTAAGTTTTTGTTCTAGCGGTCTCGAGATATACTCTTGTTATCTCGAAACTTTAAACCTTACCTAAATATACCTAAAACATACTTAAATTATTAACCCAATACTAAATCACCACATTAACACATGTAAACACATTCAACCAACATCAAATCCTAGTATCCAATGCATTAAGGTTTAACCTACTAATTAACACATTCAAACTAATATGAACAAACATATATAGTCACAAATCAAAAGATAAAACTCAACCTTTTAAACTTTATAGATCATAATACTAAAAGTACCAAATATTAACTTAAGAACATACCAACCAGCCTAGATACATGTCATACGACCCAAAACATGAATATACATACAAATAGTTGCCATATTGCTTCTAAACTGAGTGGGAGAAATTGGATGCTTAACTTCAAGTCTATTAAGCTCTTACCTAAAGCCTACGCAAAAAAATAAACAAAATCGTAGGCTGAGTAATAAGGTTTAGTGGTGCTAACATGATTTAAAACAATAATAAATTACAACCAAAATAGCATGTATGCTTAATATGAAGTTCAACGATAACTTAAATCATGTTTATATTTTTTGCTTCATGCTTTTAATATCTTGATTTCATGTTTATTTTCATGTCACATATCAATATTTGAAATCATCTATAATTCCATCTCAATTACATGTAAATTAAAGCATATCATATGGACAATTCATTTTCTCATTTTATTCTTAAATCCATTGATTCATTTATATTCGTATCGATCTTCAGGACTCGTAATAATCGAATTACATAGTCTTTCATATGTTATCATTAATGTTTATATACAATTTAGAATTCATTATTCAATATTTTAATATCGCTAATCAATTTGCATGCTTTATAATCACTGTTAACCGGACATGGATTCAAGATGTATACATGCAACCAACCATCACATCAATATAACTAATATTCAATGCATTATCGGAGCATTCAAAGTATATCGTATTTCGTGCCTCATTTATATAAATCAGAGTGATATATATAAATGTACCTAACAAATCATAAATATGCCCGAAATATAATCTACACTTCACACCTTATCGATATAAATTGAAGTAAACGCGTACACAAATAATACTATAATAGTAATAGTAATAGTAATAGTAAATAGTAATAAATCAAAATTGGTTTTGGAATAGCGGCCTTCACACGTGTAAAGGAAACAACTTCTTTCATAATAAATCAAAAGATTTTTCTATTGTTTTCTTCAATCCCTTAGACCCATAATTCACTTTCTCTCCCCCTTCCTATCGGTATGTAACATTCTCCGTTTCTCTAGATTTCCTCTCTCCTTTTTTCTTTTTTAAATTTCATTTTTAACGAATCATATTAATTAGTTTTGATCGATTTATCGATTGAAATTTTCTTTTGCTTTTTGTTTTTGGCTTGTAGATTTTGTTTCTATGGCGAACAGCTCCTTTAAGTTGGAACACCCTCTCGGTTCGTCTTCATCATCTTTTGATATCCGATGTTGCTGCTGTTGATCTTATGAAGCCCCAATTTTAATATTTTCCCCTATTAATTTACTCTAACCCTTGAAAATTTTCTTCTTTTGCCTGGTCATTTCATTTTTTTAATTGTTGCAATATTTCCCAGTGATAGAATCAATTTGGAAAATTGGAACACCCAATTTAGAGATAATAATAATCAGACAAATAATAACGGGTTTGGAAAAAAGGAACAATTTATCATGTTATATTTATAATGTTAAAGTGTTTGTTGTTTGTTTTGTGCCAGAAAGGAGGCAAGCTGAAGCTGCACGCATTAGGGAAAAGTATCCGGACAGAATCCCAGTATGTCATATTTGATTTATATGTTTTTGAATGCAACTTTAGACTTGGTATTTTATATTTATATCACTTTCAATACACTAATAATAATTTGTGTGATATAAATTTTGAGATAATTAACATTGGTATTTGATTGTTTGGTGTAGGTTATCGTTGAAAGGGCCGATAAGAGCGATGTGCCTGATATTGATAAGAAAAAGTCAGTTATTCTTTCTCTACTTGTTCTTGTGTGGGCGTGGGTTCTAACTAATGTGGATCAATATTTCCTAGTTAAAAAGGTTATATAGCTAGCAGTGTATACAATACATGTTCTTGCAAGCTAACTCAGGTTTGGCTTGAACAAAACTTGCAATTTGGCTTGTTATTCATGATTATCGAGTTGAGCTCGAGCAAGCCAACTTAGATGCCCTAATGCTAGATTCTAGTCGGTTGCAAGTGTAATCCATCTCTGTTTTTTAAAAGAAGAATGTAAGAGAGAGATATATTTATTTTTAATTAATATTGAATATTTTTAATTTTAACTCAAGCTTGAGCACAAATAACTGAGCTTGAGATTAAGCATGAAGATCAAAATCATTTTTACTAGATAAACGAGTGTAATTAAGCCAAACTCAGTGAGCTTAAGTATTTTGATCTTTATCTCAAATCGAGCTTGAGCTAAGTTTTTAACTTCAAATTTCTCAAGTTGAGCTCCAGCTTTTTACAGCATGAGTTTTGACTTGGCTCGACTATATGCCCTAGGTCTAACCATTTGGAGATGGGGTGTATGCTTTCACTGTGATGTCCCTTATGTTAGTATTCTAAAAGTTTGCCTGGTCTAATGTTCTTGAATTAATATTCGTGCATGTTGGATATTGCCCCAGCATGAGCAGGAAGTTTAAATATATACTGTTACTTATGGCAGCCACTGAATATAAATATGTTATTGATGTTTGTGATGTTTGTTAGGTAACATTTAAATGAGTTGACATTATTCTATTTGTTAGGTCAGATGGTGTTTCTAGTATGATACTTGTTTGTTCCTCTTGAAACATGACATTAAATTTTTTAGCACTGGTTTCTTTTTATTTTATTCGGATTTGAGTCCGAGCATAGAATATGAGTATATGTCCGGAACAGGTATGCTTCATTATTTGGAAGGTCATATCTGTGTATCCAATCACGGGTGTCAAAAATGAAGAGTCAGAGCAACATAGTTCTCTGTTCCTATTCCTATCCTGAATTTCACTGCTTTTGAAGCTAAAGGTTCTCCTAATGCAGATATCTGGTTCCTGCTGATCTAACTGTTGGTCAATTCGTTTATGTTGTCCGGAAGAGGATCAAGCTTGGTCCTGAGAAGGCTATATTCATTTTTGTGAAGAACATTCTACCACCAACTGGTGAGATTAACGTTTTAGATCTTATAACCCACTTTTGTTGCATTTTCTGTATTAACAATTTTTTTTAATAAATGGTGTATCGACAATGTTGGTGCAGCTGCTATGATGTCTGCCATATATGACGAAAACCATGATGAAGATGGTTTCCTTTATATGACTTACAGTGGTGAAAACACGTTTGGGATTCATTGAGGCATGTCGTCAATGTGAATATGACTCGCAAAAGAGCATAAAATTAGTTTAAGATGTACATTCGCTATTGCTCTCTGGTAGGTCTAGGTGGATGTGTTATTCGTACTCGGATGAGTGTTGAATGTGTGAGTGTATCCAACATGGTTATGTTAAATTATTTTCAAGTTTCTCGTGCATTTGATAAGTCTTTCAAGTATCTAATTATAAGGTGCTATTATTAATCCATTCCACCATTCTCAAGCAAATGGTCTTCTCTTACAATTTAATTTAGCATTGGTAACTTGTTTATATTTGCTTTGATATGGGTTGGTTTGATTAAAAACATATCGTTGCATTTTCAAAGATTTATGGGGATTAAGGTCAGACCATTATCTATCATCATCTCTCATCCCATAAAGGTGTACATATGTACTTTTCTTTTACATGTTATAATTATGTCTGAATATGTAATATGTATACAACTTTTGCTTTTATAATTTATATTAAAGAAATGGCTTAAATGCAAATTTAACTCTCTAGCTATTACTTTTTTCTCTCTTTCTCTTATTCGCCAATCAGAGAAATCGACGAGTAAATACAATCTCTCATCTACTTTTCACCTTCCTTTTTATTTCAATGTAATCCATTCCCATGAAGACGCAGGCATCAATCAGTCATTTAATTCAATGTCATCCGTTCCCATGAGGATGCGGGCATCGATCATGACTGAATTAAAAGTGAAAAGATATTAAAAAGGAATAAAATAAAAAGATAACAAAATAAAGAAATAGAAGAAGCATTTTTATAATTAATTATAATTTTTATAACTAATACAATTTAATAATAAGTGTATAATTAATTTTTAAAAAATGCCACATGCTACAATATAATTAGAATGAAAGAAATTTTGAATAGAGCACAAGATAGAAATGATTTATGTAAAAAAAAAAATCATATTTTTGGCATATTTTGGAAAAAAAAAATCACCTCTTATGCATGTGGAAAAAAAACACTATAATTAGAGAACCAATTTTAATCTAAAACCTGTATAAATTTTATAACAGTATGAACAGTACGGTCATAACATTTTTTTTGTTTGATTTTGCGACAACTACATCCATGCATTTCAACTATTTCGAACTATACTTTGAATTTCATTACTCCTTTTTTAGTGCTTTATTATTACCAAAATCCACCAATTTTTCTTTTCTTTTCGGCAAAGGAAAGGGATTATTCGAGCCTTAAAGCTGTTGTCAACCAGACTTCAAATCGACAATGAAGTTTGATCACTAAAACAAAGACTTGGTAGGCTAAATCATTTTATTTTGTTTCCAATTAAAAATAATTCTATCCTCTAATAGTTTCATTCATTGTAATTTTTTTATACAAGTAAGAAAAGTTATCACATTTGAAGATAAATGAACTCATTTCAATCAGATTTGAGAACAAAAAAAATATATAACAAACTCAGATTTGGAGCTCTGCTTCACACAAATCAACCAATAAAAAAAGGGCACCTATAATAGAAAAACCAACCCCAATTTCAACATATATTTTCATACGGTACTATGAACAAAGAAGACGAGCTTTCAGCTTTAAAGCTCGACCATTAATGGACTTCCTGTACTCGACAGCAACAATCGAAAAGTAAAACCAGATAAGTCCCTCATCGATTTAAAACAATCTTAATAGCATCTTGTTGGGCCCGTGTCAAACACTGCAATTTTCATAAAAAAGAATATGCATTCCTTCAAAGTTATTGTCTGGAAAGAGATTAAGCGCGCGCACACACAGACATATATACATATTAATTACTTAACAGGTACTGGATTTAAATTCTTGACAAGAAACCAAACCTGACAAAGATTATCAAATAGTTGTCGGTCACTTTGAGAGAACTTCGATAAGAAGTCAGCAAGATAATTTGCCAAGTTGAGCTGCAAGATTGATCGGTAGAATTTGGTGTTTATATAAAATTTTAAAATGTTGAGCATGTAAATAAGTTTAGTGGTCAAAATTTTCACCTCGTTAAGGGGATCTGTAACACTTAATATGTTGTCTTCATACTCGTCCTCTTGATTCTTCAAATTTGTGATCAAGAGTTAATATTAGTAATGCCGAAGAAAAAGAAACCACAGAAGAAGAGAGAACTCATTGTTATTTCTATTCAATCAAACCTCGTTATATGCTTTTGCCATTGCTTCAAGATGTTCATATCCGGACCTGCCAAATGGTGTGGCAGCAGCTGAGGATAACAAATCTTTGTCAGAGTCCATTTCTCCATGAATTTCTTCCCAATCACTATCCTGCAAAAAAATAAAAAAACGGTTCAGAGCCTAAACATCCATCGTCAGTCAATAGTATCATTATTTGGGGAAGTGGGACTATTAAACTTGGGGATTAACCCACTGGCAATACAGGAAACCTGGATTTCAGGACAGGAACTGGAAATACCCCCTCAGAACTGTAAATAAAGAATGAAAGAATAAGTAGAAAAGGACAAAAACTACCTCATCCTCAGCATCCCGAATTTGTTCTTGTATTTCAATCAATGCATCCGCCAGTAAAGCCAATATCTGCAGTAATAAGCTAGTCAGACTATTATTTTTTGTGTTCAATATTTGCATGTTAATCCCACTCAGTCGTATTTCAGAATAACCTAGAAATACCTTTGCTGGAAGTGGCACTATAGTCCACTGATCTGGGGCAGATTTAGCTTTCGAACGAGTGGTTATTCCTGAGACAGACTTTTTTAAGGAAAAAAAAAAGAAAAAGATCAAGTTACTTCCTCGTAAGCATAACCAAGAGACAATGATGTTCAATCATTTAAGAAAATATCATGAACCTTAATTAGATGGCCTTGGACATTAATATTTGTTAATTCTGGATGCCTAGTGGATAGCAGTAAGGCCAAAGCACTGGTGGTAACTTTGATTTGATATGCCCCCTGAATCTCCCCTGCACTCCAAATGATGTATGAGAAGAAATATCAAATGCAAGCTTACTTTCTTGCAAGAATGAACAGTTCATTTTCTCTTTCATACATATTGGATTTGGTTCATAATCACAAATAATTAACAAGAGACAAGATTACACATCCTTCTCATACACTGTAAATCATGGAAATTGCAGAAGCAAAAGAGCGTGACACCATAAGACAATATAGTCCAGCAAAGATATTGTTAAGAGAAAACAAATCATGCAACTTATACTAAAGAGAAATAAAATTAGGTCACAATTTTGTCTAAGACAATCTATTCAACCCCTCACTGAAGCTCCATATAATTAAAATTTAGACATTCCAAATTAGACTGGAAGGGCAAGCTCCTTTAATTTTGTTTTTATATTTTTCTTATGTTTTATGTTTTATTTTGTTGAATTGAATTAGAACCAGTCCTAGGACAGCTTACGAACACTAGTGACTGCTTCCAGCATTCATAGGTGCTAGGTCCAAAGAAAATGCACTAAATACCTTGAAATTTCACAAACAATTGATTTGTTTGCATCGAATGAACACCCAAACAGACATTGACATAACATAAAAAGTAGGAATGCATACAGAAACTTGCCTTGTTTTTTGGTCCACTCTGACATAACATAAACAAAGGCATTTTGATAGCTTTCAGCTGGGATAGTCATCAGCAGATTAATAAATTGTTCAACATTTGGAGAACTCGAATGAATCTGCATATAAAGAAATGCAATGGTTATCCATGAAAAATAAGAAGAGGGGAGACTGACATCTAATCATAAACCTGTAAGAACTGGGAAAACAGAGTGAAAATAGTAAATATTAGGGCTTTAAGTAATAAGAACTATAATAAGGATTATTGTTATGTTCCAGAAATAAAAGATGGAAACAAGTTCTAGGATAGCTGAAATACATTCTTGTTTTTCAGAATAAAGGTTCTTCTATGCAATATATACGTTGGAATGTCTCAGATTGTTTTGAAATAATAACTTAAAAAACCATATTAATCAAAAGTTACAAATATAAGCAATAAAAATTGTCAATCCTACTTTAATAGTTAGCTTCTTGTTATTCATTTTTCACAAAAAAGAAATTGTAATTGTCCTGCTTAACAATCCAGAAGACGTTAAAATTTCACTCTGTTAATCAATAAGGTAGCGTTTGGGAACTAGGATTTTAGAATTTAGATTTGAATTTCAAAAATAGTGTAAATTGAGTAGTAAACTAATTAGAAATATAACATTCATGATAATTTCTCAAATCCATGGACTTGTTAGGTGCCTATTTGGTAATAAATTTGAAATTCTTAAAATATTTTTGGATTTAACAAATCCATGTTTTTATCCTTTTCTAACATATATTGTATTGGAATCTCAACTAATTTGCTCATAATATATGCATCCTATTCTTACCATTTACATAAATGAAATCCAAATCCAAATTTTGAAATCCATATTCTCAAACGGAGCATAAAAGCTGACAAGGAATTAAATTAATCAAGATGAAGTTGAAACATAGACACAATACCAATCTAGCAAAAATAAGTAGCAATGAGCTTCTCAATCCTTCTATCGAAGCCGATTGCATACGTCGAACAAGAGCAACAATCAAGTTTTGAATGTGCTGTCCCATTTGTGAGGGAAGATGCAATATAAGTTGAAGGATATAGCCACCAACAAAAAGAGACCCAGAACTTTCTAGATCAGGGTCAAGAAGCCTGCAAATCAGATTGCACAAAATAAGCATCCGAAAACATGGACGTGAGAAAACTTTAATACTAGAGTTTAGCTAGAACAATTTGCAGAAATTTGAATTCACTTCAGGTATCTCGTATTTCATAAAGTTATTTCCAAATCAATAGATTATACAAGAAACACCACCCTAAGCCCTCAGAAATTTTTTTGGTGTATCAATACTTTGAACAAGCTTTCAAATATAGCTTGGCACTATACTATGAATATGCAACAACTTAACTAATAAGATTGAGAAGCAAATCAATTGGCTATCATCAAACATGCAATCCTTGTACCATGATCCCAGTTCAATTCTGAGAGCTGTTGATAAAGCTTAACAAGAGAACCTTGAGATTGTTGAAGAATAACAACTATGTAAACTTTTCTTTTAGTTTTTGGTATTCGTAGCGGGACCATAAACACCTTACTAACTGACAAATTCCCACGCAGTAAAAACAAAAGCAAAGATAAAAAAGAGCTTGGAAGGAGGAAAAAAGATTGGGCTGTGTAGGTGCAGGAAGTAAAGAATCAAGACAAGAATAAGTAACCTTGAAGCTGCATCAAGCAAACTCCGCATTGTAAATCCAGAATCACTACCCCAAGAAAGAAGTTCTTGTCTTCCACCAGATACAAAAGATGCCAAACATTCTGTTGCGTTCTGATCAATGTAGCAGAAAGCGGCACTTGTGTTCACATTATAGATAGCCAATTACCAATAAAGAAAAAGAAACATACAGTGAAAGTTATACCTGCATTTCACTGTGGTCATCACTTTCAAGAACTATCCGGATAATAGCATCAAAACAAACATCATATGCTGCTTTTACCACATCAGTAGGAGCATTCTGTACAATGCTATCACAAACTGTAATTAGCAAAACACATAATACAATTATAACATTTTTGAAATAAATAAAAACATCTAAACTCAACAAAAGAGGTACATATGACATTTTCCATCCAAGTACCACTTGCCTTCAATAGCATATTTAGCAGATCCAATGACCCAGCCACTAGTCCATTAGGCTGTTGTTGGGGCTGGAAATTTGCCATCAAAAGATGCATTAATAACAAATCATTTTAACTTTTTTTCAAATATCCATTACAACGAAAGTAACTTGAAAAGTCATACTTTGTTCAATACTGGACCAATATATGGTAAAATTCGGGAAGCCAAAGGAAGAAAACAACCCGGAGTATTTTTGATTGCCTGAGTGAAAATTTCAAAATAGAAATATCAGAACTAAATTTACATCCCAAAAAATATTAAAGAAACACAACTAAATAAGAATGCCCGGAAAGTATAAAAAAGAAAAACTATACATCTCAGATGATTATAGATGAAAAAAACATGTGCATAATTCAATCCCATAAATTAGTCCAATAACTAATTCATAACAATAACAAAGTAAAAATTATCAAGGGAATTAAGGTTAAATAACAGTAACATATTTCCACAAAACTATTTGCCCAAGAACAAAGGCAGAAATTCAGGCTATCAGTAAACAAGATATTAAACTTTCAATCAATACAATCCCATGACTCTTTTACTCAATTAAAAATGACATATTATAACATAGCCTAATGATACCTGGATTCAGATGTGTCTGGCACCTAGCAACATATAATGATGTTCAAACTTGCAAAACTTATTAACAATATAATTTTAAAGCAAAACATTCTCAAACTGTTTATACTCATAGCACTATTCTGCTAGGCCTCAAGAGTTGAAATTCAAGTAAAATTCTGTAAAACCATGTATATAAGTTTTCTAGAGGTGCTTGGGTATAAACTGCAAATCTAGAAGGTGCTCAGATAGTACTAGCAATGCTTTACAAGGGTTTCATAATTTTTTTCTGTAGACATGAATGAATACTTCAAAAGTTCTAGCAACTGGAAGTATTCAAAACCTAAAAGATATGAAAGATAATTAACAGCAAGCATATCAGGTATCTTATATCTCAAAGTTATCATGTTAAAAAATAAAAGGATAAATATGCATTTAAAAACAATGGTCACTAAAACAAGCTACAAAGCGAATAATGAAAATCTTAGCTGCCACAGTGCAAGAGCAAAATAACAACAAATTAATTAGTTACTATGCAGTATATCATAGTAGTACTGAGGCAACCCTACTCCTACCATCCACATTACTATGGTAGTTTTTCTTTGGCATAAAGACAAATTTTGCCCCTAATGTTTATGCATTTTGTCAAAGTCACAATGTTAAAATTTATCATAATTCTTTTTTTTTCACTGTCCCTCAAACTTCAAAATTTAGTCAAATAGCTTTGTTTCCAATAAAAACCTGACTAAAATGTTAAAATTTTAATGGCATAGATGTGACAGCAGGTGTGGCAATCTACATGTACTTTATTATTCATGTGGACAATTTTCTAAAAAAATTATGATTTTTTTAGTAACTTTTTTGAAGTATAAGTGGACCTTCACATGAGCTGCCACGTCAGTGTTGTTAAAATTTTAATGATCCAATTAACTTTTCCATCTAAAAAAGAGCAATTTGACAAAATTTTAAAGCCTGAAAGCCCAAGTGATCCATAAAAAATAAAAGAATCAAAGCTAAAGTGACAAAGAAGCAAAAATTAGGGGCTAAATTTATCATTATGCCTTTTTCTTTTTGGATAATTACTACAGAAACTTTTATATTATAGGTTTTCATGTCCTTTTTTGCTCCTCTTCAATTATTGTACAGTTGGGACCAAGAATAATTTTGAAAGCTAGACTTATTTTCATATAGTTCTGTACTCTGTTTAGTAACATAAAGTACTCCTCTTCAACGTGGCTAAATTTCATTGGCAATAACATTCAAGAAAGAATCTATCTACTCCCTGACCTTAGAGTAAGAAATCAGGAGGTGAGCCATTTAAATGAGTTTTGATCCCTATTATTCTTCCTCATGAGTCTCTTTATTCTCTCCTTAAACTAGAATTCTAATTTGGATTTCCTGCCTACAATTATGAAATGAAATATTCAATCTCTGTTTAAGTACTAAATTTTAATCAACATGAGATCAAAGGATATATTACCATTGCAAATTGACACATGAAAATATAATCTCACCTAGCACACATAAACTAAATAACCATACTTGAGGAATGGAAGCCAAGTATAAAGTGGACAATTCTAAAAATTAAAAAATGGGATATTAAGAACAAAAAGACACTAAGTTACTGCTTATGATAAACTGTTAACAGCATTTGCAGTACTACCTCTAGAACCTCAATTGCATCAATACAAATGAAAGGATCTGAAATGTGCAAGACCCACATATTGAGGATTATAGGAGAAATAATAGGCTCTGCAGATGCTGATGACTCATGATCTGCAGCAAATAAAAATGAAACATAGAAGTATTGTAATATAAAAGAAAACACCTAAATATATCATGGAGATGAAAATAATTTATGAATTATATATCCAGCTATATCTAAACTCACCAGCTTTAATTGTCGCTTGCAGTGTTTCAAGTACCAGGTGTAATGTTTCATCAGAAGCCTGAAATCAGAATCAGAATACAGCCATTAGACATATTGTCACTTCAACAACTACTTTCAAGAATTACACAGTTGTACATTACTCGATGAAGAAGATCAGTCAGTGATGACAATAATCCCATCATCTGAGGCTCAATGGTACTCTTGTTTGCTTCGGGAAGCAGCTGTGAAAGTGCTCGACAGGCACCTACTTTCACAGCTGGAGGACTGCCAATAGAAAAACTCAACATAAGATTTTATGCTATCAATTACCTGGTGGAGAGATATCAAAATGCGGTAGGACACTTACACGTCCATGCCAATTGTCTTCATAGCAGCAAGAAGAAAGTGTTCAAGAATTCCACCGCTCATCTGAACAACATTTTAAAAATTGAATTAGATCTTTCTGAAAGGACATAACCATAAGATAACCTCAAAAATAGGGAGAGGACATCCTTACCACAGAGGAAAACTTAGCAACTGATATGAACATACGAGCATAAAGAAAGGGATATTCATGTACACCTGAAAAACAAAAATGGCAAGACTTTCGGGCTCATGTCACGTTTAGGTACAGCAAAAGAAAAAAAAAACTGCAAAATCTGATCCAATTTATCATAATTGACAAGATGTGTCCACTGAATCAATGATATAATATAACTATAAAACACAATAAAATAAAAAACCAAGTGAATACCAATTCCCATATCTTCAGTAATCATTTGCTCTAAAAGGTTCCCTATGCTCACTTTTGTAAGTCCAGAAACCTGCTACCATAAATTCAATACAACATTAAAGTTGAAACCTGTAATAAGTCCTTGGACATCATGCCTCAGGCCTAAGGAGAAAGTGATTACTCATAATTGAAAATTATCATGGAAAGAACAAACCTCTGCCTCAAGTAATTGTTCAGACAAGGAAGCCAAAGCAAACAAAGTAGCCTCTTTCATCTATAAAATTTACCATTCAAAAATGAGTTTTGAGGAGGTCTCTAAAAAAATAAATAAAGAAAACAAAAACAGAGATTGAATGAAGAAAAAGGTATTCCATTAAAATGATTTAGAAACCACTTCTGTCACAGAAATGAACAGGATCTTCCACATGATTATGAAAAACCAAGCTCACTAAACAAGTTATGGACAGAGAGAGGAAGACATTTAAAGATAAAGTTGAAAGGACACTCCAGCAAGACAAAAACTTAGAGCCCAAAAGATAAATCCTTCATAAATGGTAGGCCACAAGAGGAAATTCTACTTACCCTCCACCAAACTACAGAACCAGCAGCTTTTTCTTGTTGAGACTCGCTGAGTCTTTTGCTCGCAGCATTTATAATAGCATCAATACCATCTCCCCCACAACAAGTTGCCACCTCCTCTAGTAAAAGGGCACCTACAGAAAGTAAATTTTTATAGGAAATTACTTTTTCATAAGGTCAAGGAATTCTTGATTTCTTTGAGATGGGCAAATGTAAGAAGGAGATGCTATCAGATCCATAAACAGATTTGAAGACTTAAAGTGGCAGCATTATGCAAATGCAATAAAAGATTTGTCAAAGACAAAGGCAACTAGGTTGAAGCTGGGCTGAGCTTGAGAACAAAAAAGTGGATAGATGAAGATAGACAGAGAATGATGTTTTGGAACTACAGACTGCTGTCTGTTGACAACTAATTTGATAATTGCACCTCATGAAGGAACCAACTAGGATTCAATGGACTGTTGATTCCTTCTGCCACTGAAATAAAATATATTACTAGGTGCATAGCATTACCAATCTCATTTGAAGCAATAAATCTTTCAAGTTTCATCGGGAAGCATAAGAAAACCTAAGTTGAGATTATTAGTGACCAAAGGCCTTTCTGTCTCTTAATCTTAATCAAGCATATCAATTTGAAACAAAATCAATAGTTTTTACAACTCTGTTTTATCTTTAATTTGTACAGAAATCATAGTGATAAGAATCCACTGCCACCGCCTCTATTAGCTTATTCTAGAACGAGGGCATGCAGGAAAACGCATGACCAGCATCTTGACTTAATACAGATGTCTCAACCATCTAGCACCTGTGACACTGTGGATGAAGCAGTCAAGGGAGGCCTGCACCTACTTTCCCATAAATTTCTAGTGCACCAGACCCACTTCACCTCTATACTACCTCCACAAGTTCTATTTCTTTGAAGTTTGTTTAATTGTTTCTGAAAAACACACAAGGTTGTCAGTATATATATGTCCAGCTAGAAATTGTCTAGATCCTATTTGAATATTTTGAGTACTTGTTTAGGAGTTTTGTAGCTTCCATAAGTTCAAGATTCTTAAACTATTTTCAGCCAATAAAACTTCTTAATTCTTTTCCATTTTTCGTTTGTTCTTTTCCATGGTCGCTGCTCCTATCACATAGTTTGCATGATGAATTTCCTGGAGTCAGGTTCTTTGCAACAGATATTATAAAGGAACTGTCATCATTTGAAGCATTTTCACTTAATATAGAAAAAGGACAAGCTATCGGTTTCCACCATGACCAAAAGAATGTCCTAGTAAACACATAGATGCGCGGAATACATACTTCAAGAGAAACACAACATCCATATATAACAGCACTAAGGAATTCCAATTAGTCTGGGTGCCAATAGAAATATCCGATCACAAGTTACCAATGTACAAGCTACTTACCAGACACACGGCAGCTATAAGTGACATCATCCTCATCAGCTACAAATTGATTAGCATCCATTGACCAGGTATGTACCTAGAAAGGGTTCAAACATAAATATAAGAAAGGGGGAAAGTGTGGAAAATGAATCTTAGAAGAAATAAATTTAAAGGAAATCAAGGGTTATGATAAGAGGAGCACCCAAAAGATTGAAAGTTTTTACTGCAAAAATGAGAAAAGAGGCAGATAAAAATTGCATGTCTAGGTCCTCTGTTACATAAGGAAGGAAATGAAAGGTTATGATAAGAGGAGCATCCTTTGGTTGTAATTGATGATTGAATGAAGAGATTCAACTGCTACTACGAATCAATCTTTGCCACAAGAAATTACACTGATGAAACTCAAGCATATTTTAAGATAGTTAACTAGATAAAATCATAAAAATAAGTTTAAAGTTCTTGTACAATGTTTTGATTGTATATAATTCTCATCTGCAAGTGCTAAGCTATTGTACAGTTATTTAAAGATGAACCACCATGATGAACTGCACTTATGGCATGAGGTCAATGACTAGTGTGAGTAATAAGTTTGCAGCAGTTAAAATATCAGGCAAGTGATTCGTATAATTTTTAGAAGTAACTCACCACAATGGTTTAACTAATTTTACCAACACTGAATGATCAGTAGGCATGCATGTCCACTAGTTTCATAAAGAGTGAGAAAAGTAGTGATATCAGGATGTAATGCAGGAAAGGGACTGCACAGATTGGATTGGAATATACATTCCAAGAAAAGGAAGATTTAATAGGCATGTCAGTCATGCTGAAAATGTAAACAACTATGACATCATTGTTGAGATGATTAACAAAATGCTGCAGGTAAAACTCCCTTTTATTTAGCTTCAAAGATAAAAGAGTGGCAAAGGAAGCACAATGAAAGGTTACTTTAAAATTGTACAAGGAGATTGGATTCAGTTAAGATGAATAAAGCCCCTATGTTCTCTCAAGATGGCAGCCAAGTAAGATATATGTCAAAGTTCACTCTCGCATCAAATAACGAATAGTTACCTGTTGTTCTGTCACTTGCAGAAAAGCAATAGTGTAATATACCAATTCTGCAATATTATTTGCAACAACCTACATGATCAAATTTATAATAAATTATAATAAATCATTATAAAATAGAAATAGTTATTAAAAATGACATAGAGTCTTCTAACTTCACCTGTACAAATTTTGTGCTACCGACAATAGTCAAAAGGAACTCAAACAACTGCAAGTTCAAAGTCAAACACAAAAATTGGAGAGGAAAGATCAATTAAACTAGAAACAACTGATATTTGTGCACTTGACAGAAAACCACAGTTTTAGGAGAACCCAAAACTATATACAAGAACAAGCCTGCTACCACTTTCTTCAAATAAAATCAACAATTGGAGTTTAAAACATTCACTGCAGCTTATTGCCAACCAAACCAGGGATAATTCATTTTCACTTTCCAAATGTTTTTAGAATAACTTCAAGAAAATTTAACCTGTTGACACCCTAACCTAACCATAAGAAGATTGCTGCTTTACATTCAGATTCTCCCAACTTTGTACAAATACCATAGCATTCAATCAACTCAGAACCCAACTGTACTCATATAAATTGATTTATAATCTGTAGCAAACCCTTTTATCTCAACCTTTTATAGGTTAAACACTTCCAAGTTTATCACCAAAAGTTGATTAGAAAGCATCTAATTGTGCACATGTCAGTCCTACTCTTGGAGAAAAACCAAATTAGAAAAAGATCACGATCTACTTCTACCTATATTGTTGTGTATCAAATAAACAAGCATTTTTGTACCATTAAATTTAAAATTACCCTTTTATTTTGGCCACTAATATTACCTGAATAACAAAGGAATCAAGGCTTTTCTCTACGCCATCAGAGTCATAACTGCCCTCATAGGGATCCTCTGTACCCTCTATTGATGATCGAGTATATACACTCAGAGATGATACAAATGTCCGCCATAGTGGCCCCACAATAACTGCAAAAATGGAACCTCAGGAAGGCACCATTAGTAATAAGACATCAAAACTAAAATTCAGAAAATATGCTCAAAGAAACATATACAGAGATGTGGCCAACTAACCCATAAATAGGCTCTCATTGAAGCTAGGAAAGTTCTGAACAAACTGATTTAAGCATTTTAAAACCTGGGAAATTTGAGTTATAAGCAAAGAGTACAAAACATGGCAACAGAAATAGATGAAAGCATAATACCAACCTCCATTCTGATGCTCCAATCATCGGTATCTTCAGGCTGTACAGGATGTTCCAAGATAAAAGAAAACTGATCTAACCATGGTTTAAGCATTGGTTCCATCAATGCATTAGTTTCTACCTGAACATGAATATCTTAGTTCTGTTAATTAACAATGTAACAAAATTAAACTAAGCTATCAAGATCCAGCACAATAAAAAATAGGTCGCATAAGAGTACCTGATATACACCACTCATAGCCCCCAGCATGGAAGTGCAAGCATAAACAACAGAGAGAGCTTTTGCGCGCAAATATTTGTTATAGGTCTGCAAAAGGAAGTCTTATCAACATGTTAGGAGTTTCTATTTTATTTGTGTGACGCTCATAACAAAGGAATTTGGAGACTGCCCAAATCACTAATTTTGGGCAAATACAATAAAGTTACATGCTTGAAATTTGTTAACTACTTAGATTTGTGGTTAGATTACACATATAAAGCTTTCTTCAGACAGCATCTGCATCATGTGCAGTCATACATGAACACATTCACAGCTACACCAATACCACACATCCCAAAATCATCATCTCCAGAAAATAAGATTCAAAATCATATGAAATTAAACACACACACACCAACAGCACCAACAAATACAGACCTACTTAAAGCTACATCAAAGCAATAGAAAACTGACCTGAGAAGATGACACAATGGTATACAAGCAAGGGAAGAGGACAGGTACTAATGTTGGAATCATCGTGTCGTCTAAATCCCCAGAGAGCAGTGCTAAGCACCTAAGACCACCATGCACTGCAAAAATTGGGAATGCTTTAATCCAAAGGATAAAATTTACAATGGCAAAAAGCTTAAAGGCAACTGAAAATATTCAATACTTTACTAATATAGATAACCATGAGAAATAAGAATGTATTAAGGCATGCTGATAAGCCACAAAAGAATCAACACAAATAAATTAAGGACCCAGGAAAATAGAAGGAAAAAGGTTCCTACCAAAAAGGAACTTTGATATAAAAGAGTTCAAAAAGAAAAAAATATTTAAGGGAAAAATAATAGATAACCAAATGAGAAGATTTATATCTACACAAATCTCCTTAGTAACAACTAAAACATAAATAAGCAATGAATCCTTCACCAGACACCAAATTCTCAGAGTGTACTAATAATAACACACTTAAATACAAATAGAACTTTATGGAAAAGGTTAGAAAGAATAGCCATCAATCATTCAAAACTAAGTTATAACAAGAAAAGGCATTTATGTAAGCCATCTAGGATGGCTATCAAACCACCAAAACATGAAAAGAAAATGTTCAAGATCAGGAAACAAAAAAGCACTAGGATTAATTAGAGCACGAATGCTCAATTTCTTACCTCCATTCATGCTAGTTTGATCACCAATCAACTTTAGGAGGAATGGCAACAAGTCTGGCCAACTTTCTGGCCAGTCGTAGACTGCAATAGCTGCTATAGCCATACTGATTGCTGTGCAAAGTTTTCTATTAGGATCATCCAAAGTTGATAAAAGAAGTCCGCGGATAACTGCCTAACAATATAATCATGATTGATTTAATATGGAGGTGGACAGTGTATATTAAACACAAGATGTTTACAACTTGTTGATTACTAGCTACATTTAGAGGTGGAAAATCTATTCATATGTTTCGTCTCAAAATTTAAAGTGAAAATTAAGATACAGAAAGAAAGCCAAAAGATATGTGAATGTTTGTGTCTAGAGCAGCTCAATAGCAGGTAATAACAAGAGGAAAAACATTTTTTAACACTTATTGGTAACCATGTACAGATAAGGAACCAATAAAAAAACATGGATAAATGTTTCAGCCAAGCCATAACTGTTCAATAGACGTAGAACTGCAGCAAAACAAAAACATGCAAAGGCATATTTAAAACTATGCAAAGAAGCATTGAGGCTTTATACAGTAACCAATGCCAGAAGTATACAACAAGAATGAATTAAAAGCCAACAAAAGTAGCACAGAAAGAAGCTGTCAAATGCCCTCAAGCCAAAGCTTCCTAATATTTATTAGATATGCATGTACTTCAGCAACTATTCAGCAAGGCACAGCTTTTATTGTAATGAATTTCAAGCAAACGGTTAGCTAATTTCATCATAATCTCCACCAAAATTAGGTGTTTACTTAAAAAAGGAAAAACTCAAAGCTTTGTCTTTGCATTTAAAACTGATGAACATTTTGCTAAATTAAATAGTGAACATATTTTAATGCAGTTTTACAGAAGACAAACTCGTAAATTATATGAGAACTTTTACAATACAGACATATGTGTGTGTGTGTGAAATTTTACAGATTTTGTAAAACTTGTAATCAAATAACAGTAACATGATGAAATAAAATTTTGATTAATATAGAGGTCATAGAGTCAATAAAAGTAAAAGAATTTAAAACCATATTGTATTAAGAGTTATCACAATCTTAAAGACAAACTAAAAGATCAATAGATCAAATCATTCAAAAGTTTAATTCTCAATACTTTACTGGTTTATCTACTATCAAGAAAACCCTAGCTAAAGTTTTGTAGCTTAAGTCAAAGATTTTTTTTTTTTTTGACAGATCTTAAGTCAAAGATTTACATGTAAAAGAAAGGGCCAAAAACCAAAAAATGAATTCTATTAGCAAGAAATATCATGAAAGCCTCTTATAAAACAACTGATGAAGATTAGAAGCCTTTATCCACAAAAAAATTATTACCTAGAAGATAATTCCCATTGTCTAGTAAGCACAAAGAAAACTTGATAATATAAAACGATTTTGTCAGTGAAGTAAAATACAAAATTTAAAATAGAACTTCGCAAATGATTTTCCTATTATGAAGTTATCTAATTAGATTGACCCACTAACTAAAGAGTACAATATGTTTTTCATCTAGCTTGCAAGACACATTCGAGGAAATTGTTTGCCAAAGGAATTCCATCAAAAAGCTTCCTTAGACCAACCAAATGAGACCTAGAATCAAAAGCAAAATATAAAGTACACAAGAAATGTAGAGCTAGAAAAAATTCATATTCCTTTAAAAATACAAAGAAATAGGTCTAAAACACACATGTATAGATTATTTTTGAGGAAAATGCTTTCCACAAAAATTTCATGAAGAGGTTATAATTTGCCAACCAAATGAGGCCTAAAATATGTAAAGATACAGCAGTAAAGTACACAAAAATTATACAACTACAAAGAGAAAAAAGAGGCCCATATGAATTTTAAATATGCAAAGAAAAAGTTTACAGAGTAGGAAATAAAACTGAACTTTTACAGTGTCATATTTCACTATGTACCTTCTCGCCGCTTGAAACAGCAGGAGGTTGAAATGATTCATCACCCCCCTGCCAATGTTTTCTGATGAACTGCTTCAAAATGAGAGCAGCTAGGTAGAAGACGTTAAAGCTTCACAAGACTAAAAGCCTCACATTGTATTAATATACAAGACAATCCAGTGATGGCCAAGAAAGTTTTTCTTTCAAGTAATCAGCAGAAAGATGAAAACAGCAAAACACCTTTTTTCTCTATTTCTTTTAATAGTATGAAGGAAATAAGATGTTCATAAATATAACATGCAGACAGAGGATTGCTTTCCATCAAATAAAACAATAAGAAAGAATAATACAACAGGAAATTAAGAATGAATTAGGTGAATCAACTTTCAAAAAAGGATATCTGACGCAATCCAAATGGAAGGTCTCTGCTTGCGGCAACCTTTGATAATCCCCTGCCAAAGCCTTCAGAAGAAGACAAGAAAAGACGGGGATGATAACCACTATAAGACACAAGTGAAATAATACGATTAAAAGGGGAAACTAAAAAGGATTTGATATTGCCATCTATGACTATTTTTTCATCTCTATAAAACATGCCATTACTTTCTAGATTAAAAACAAATCAAAGCTGCTAGGCTGCTAACGTACACTTGATTTTCTAAAAAAGAGTATAGCAGAGAGAAATTAGATACACATAGGCGCACATATATGTAAACCTGACACCTTAGCTGTCACTTTGAGGGGCAGAAATAGAAAATTTTACATAAACCAAGCTATTGCAGTGTCATTAAAGAAGCAGGACTTAAAAACAACTTAGTTTCAAGTCAAATGCTAGTAAAAGTGTATATAGTAACGAAGTGTTGTCATTTTCTGTTCCTAACCATAACTCCTCTCCAGCTCTCAAATATTCAGCTGACCTTTCTCTGATTCTAAAAGAAAAATGCAAAAAAGCTTGTCGTTGTTCCTCTTATCCAAGGTTATTTTTGCTTAGACATATGGAGGAGAGGCTTTACAAAAAACAAGTTCTCATTTATTCTTTTTGCCATTTATTCTTTGTTTTGCAGTTAATTTTTTTTATTTTTTGCTTTTCACTTTTTATTAAAGAAAAAAAACAAAAGCACCAAGGAAATCAGAGCCTTCATTGCTAGAGCATGAAAGCATTGCGGTTACATCATTTGTTTAAAGAAATTTCTCTTCAATATCTATTTGTGTCTTTGGAATCTTTGAGTGACTGCACAATATTGTCAACCCCTTTTAACTTATATTTATAGGAAAGAAAAACAAAAACAATAATCATACAAATAAAGACGACTAGTTGTCAGTTACTTTGTTAGAAGTAGCTTTCTAGTGTCTATTGGTCTGGAATGTTTTTTATTGAATATTTTGTGAATTATGTTAAAAATTACTATTTAAATACACTTTTTTATGAATTATTTATTTTTTCAACAAGGTTGACAATTACGTTTCCATTTCCTCGATACTTTTGCTTCTTAAAATCTCGCTAAAAAGTAAACCTAAAAATAGTTACGATTGATTAAAAATGAACAAAAAAAAAGAATCAAAATGTAACACTAAAAGTAATATCATGCAATTTGTTATCTATCAATGTTTCTTTAATAATACTTCAAAAACATTGTTTCTCTTCTTAATCTAAACGCGTACATCAGACCAACTAGCTACCATTAGTAAGTTTTAAAATTACGATCAAAGCAGGCTAGTATCAGACTAACATTTCAAAGGAAAATAATTTAGAAAAAGAAAGAAGGAAATTGTAAAGAGAGAAATGAGAGGAACCTGGTTGAAGAGAGGCTTGATCAAGGGACGCTTCAGCGAAAGAACGAACCTCCTGGTTAGGGTCCAGAGAAGCAGATAAGCAATTCATTAGCCATTGTTGATCTTTATCCACTGCTACATTCGCCATCACTCGAAGAAAAAGAACACAAAAACCCTAACTTTTCGCTTTTCTGATGTTTTTTGAGCTCCTAGTCTTCGTTTCCCGCTCTTTGAAACAAAGAGATGAAAAAAGACAGGAAAAAACACTGACTCAGGTACGAATAGTGGCAAAATTGAAAATTCTTTCCATGTTTGATCCTCTCCCGCAGAGATATTTTAGGGTTTGGGTTTTTCATTTTTTTCAATTTAAAATTTATATTTTGTTTGCTATCCCCAGGCCTAGCCCATATTTCAAGAATATAAATGCTCCTCTTGGGCTACAGTCCAATAGTACCGAACCTATTTGGGCCTAAATTCGGTTGCAATTTAGGTTTGGGCAAATTTTAGAAATAGTCATTTATGTATGGTTTAAATTATTTTTTGGTCATCAAACTTTAATTTGTTACGAAATGGTAACTAATATTACCGTTTGTAACATTTTAGTCATTGAACCATTAACCGCAGTAATGGGAAACTAACTTGGCACATTAAATTATCAGTTCAAACAAAAATTTTAGGTCAAATTGCACATATACTTCTTATACTTATTCCTTTTAAGCAATTTAATTTTTTTCTTTTAAGTTTCCTTTTTCTTTCCCTTTTTCCTTTTACTTCTTTATTTTACCCTTTCTTTTTTTATATAAAAAATAAGAAGGATAGGACATAAGCTTAATTTGTTAATTAATATTTATTGTTTTTTAATTCGATACTTTACCCTAGGGATTAAGTTATTTAGGTACTCTGGTTAGGCATTTGATACCTATGTTAATTTTCACAAAATTTGTACTTTTTTAAAAAAATAGCTTGTGAAAATAATTTATGTATCTAAATATCTAAAAATAATTCAGTTATATTATATTTTTCATCTCTCTACTTTAACTTAGAATTTAATCCTTTTACTTTAATTTAACTTGATGCTTATTTTTTGTATCATTTCTTAATCTAGATCACTGACAACATTGAAAGTTTTGGAAAAAGTTAAATGTAAGATATATAGGAAAAAAAGTTGTTATGAAACCTATTGATTTGCATGCTTCCTTGCCCCAACTAGTTTAGAAAGAAGTTGTTATGGCTGAATATCAATGCTCTCTTGGTTAATGGTACATGTTCCTTAGTGAGTTTACCACTTAGAAGAAAGCCAATAGGTTGCAGTGGCTATTCAGAGTAAGGAAAAATGCTTATGGAATAGTGAATCGATACAAGTTGAGGCTAGTGGCCACGGGTTACTCTCAACTTTCAGGTCAAGATTTTTAGGTGACCTTCATCCCTTTTGTAAAGTCTCCCACTGTGAACATTTTGTTGTCGCTTGTTGTTTCTAGGCCAATCAGACAAGTCGATGTTAATAACGCTTTCTTGAAAGCAGAGTTGCAAGAGGAGGTGTACATGGTTTAGCCACCAGGTTTCGAGAAATTTGGAGCGGATGGTACAACATTAGTGTAAGTTGCACAAAGCATTATATGGCTGCGTCAGGGATAGAGTTCTTGACTTGTCTGCATTTTTGATCTTCAAAAACTGACATATCTTTGTTCATATTAAGGCCAAAAAGTACTGCTACCAACCTTATTGTCTATGTAGATGACATATTTATAACTGGAAGTTTTGAAGAAGTTATAAGTGATGTGGTTCAACAGCTTCATATTCAATTTTCTCTTAAGGATCTTGGTAGATTGGAATATTTATTGGGTATTGAGGTTAAAAAAATTAAAGGGGGAATTTTTCTCAGTCAAATGAAGTATATAAATGAGTTGTTTCATAAAACCAATATACATGAAGCTCATGTTGTCAAGACACCTATGACAGTGTCTCGGAAGTTGTCAAAGGTTGTTGGCTGCCTTATTCAGGATGTTCAAGGCTATAGAAGTGTGGTTGGTGCTGTCCAATACATTTGTCATACACTAGTTTCAGTGTTAACAAGGTTGCTCAATATTTGCATGAGCCTAGTGATGTACATTTGACTACTTCAAGCGAATCCTGAGGTATCTCAAAGGAACCATAGATCATGGGCATATTTCTCTTCCATGAAAGTTTTGCATGTTGCAGCATTCTCATATGCAGATTTGGGGAAGTGTTTTGGATGACAGGTGCTCCACATCAAGATATTGTGTGTTCCTTGGATAAAATTTAATGACATGGAGCTCAAGAAGCAACGTTGGTGTCTTGGTCCACTACCGAGGCAGAATATAGGAGCCTGCTCATGTAGCATGAGAAGTAATGTGGGTATAGGCTGTCTTGGGGATATAGAGTGGACATTGTCGATACTCCAAAAATTTAGCGTGACAATACCAATTCAGTAAAATGGCTGCTAACCCTGTTCTGCATGCTAAAACTAAGCATGGCAATCTTGATTTGCACGGAAAAATAGATAGTGGCTTGCTTCAAGCTAATTATGTACCAGCTCACTTGCAAGTAGCTGATGTTCTGACCAAGCCAGTGTCTGTAGAGTCGTTTGTTTCCTTGAGGGAGAAACTTTGCGTGTTTACTGCAAATCAAGTTCTAAACCAGAGAAAAGAAGAAGCAGGGCGAGAATTGTACAGTCAGGTTTTTTTTTTTTTGCTTCATTAATTCAGAACTCTGTTTCTTTCAAGCTTCTTAGAAATTCTATGCTTTCTTGGCTGCACCTCCCATTCTCTGTTTCTTAATATATTAGAAATTCTACCTTATGAACATCTTGTCTTGCTTTTATTTAAAAAGGCTCTATACCAACAATGAATACATTTCTCTGTCAAAACAAGCCACTCGATCTTAGACACAAACACAAAGTAAAAAACAGAGATTAAAAATTTGAAATATTGGGGCTATAAGATTTTCATTTTTCTGGTGCTTTGAAAATCCATCGCCATCCCTTGAAACTTTTTCTGCTTTGTTTGATCTCTCTTTCATCCATTGTTATCTGACATGAACTTGCATTTTCAATGGAGCCAGCATTTCTCATGCTGCCAAAAGCTGCTATATCCCCTTTAGTCTCTGCTTGAAAATCAAATCTTAAGTCAATGAAGCCTGAATCATCATCCCCACCACTAAAATACCTTTGCACCCGCCTGTTTGCACCACCATCAACTTCCATGAAACCCCCACCACCAGCTTTGCTCGTAGCTTTAATATCTGCTGCACCGTCAGAACCGCTTTTCCTCGGTTCTCCTAATTCACTAAGCCCACTTTTCCTTTCACCATCGAAACGCAAACCGCCATTGAAACCAGAACTCCGAGCAGCTGAAATGGAGCTCCTAGCACCTGAAAAATTCGTCAAATCGCCTCCATCTTCCGACCCAAAAAACCCACCACCCCTGAAACTACAAAGAGACCTTGACCTTGATACGCCAGTGCAATCAACGACCAACAAATCGCTTTTCTCATCAACTCCACCTTCACCCTTACCACAGACATTACAATCTTTGTCTCTTTTTTTCCTGAACAATCTTCCAATCCCCCAAAACCCATTCTTTTTCTTGATCTCAACGCAGCCACTATTGCTTCTCTTGATTAAGAAGATCTCTTCTGATTTGTTTCCAGCACTAGTACTCCTTCTAGGCTTGGCATTCGGAACTTGATCCTTGTTTTCATTCTCAATAAAAAACGAGACACGCCCAATGCCGGCTGCCTCACCGCCGCGACCAGCGCATGAACAAGACGAGAGACGCTGAACACCACAATCTGAGCAAACCAAATTGATCAAACGATCCCTGAGACAATAAGCACAGACACCAGCTGAAGATAGTTGCGGATGTTCCTTGCATGGAACATTCGATGAAGTTCTATTATAATCATGGAAAATATCAATATTGTTGTGCACTTCCACTGCTTTCCCTCTTTCATGGCTTATCTTCATCATCAAATTCTCAAACCCTGGAAGGACTGGCTTATAGGAAGAAGTGCTTATCAGACAAATTGAACAGAAAACTCATAAATCTAGAGAAGTATAAAGATCCAAATGCTTTGCTTTAATGGGCATATACAACTCATTAAGGAAGCAAAGCAAGCAATGCTTTTTTTTGATAAGGGTAGGATTGTCTAAAGAAATAAAAATTAATGTCCATTAAAGACTTAATCAGATGGTTAGTTATTTCATTTGCTGTCCCCTGGACAATTTAACAGATATTATTACAATAAATATAGAAATCAAATAGCTTTGATTTTACCCAGTGGGATACATGGGGTAGAGCTTCATTTGGGTCTTTAGAGTCCCACCTTGAAAGAAAAGTCATTTGAATCATTCATTATATGGTTCAAATCCATCAATCTATTACGTGTTTTTCTCAACTTTCTTTTCCCCTGGATTTTTCTTCATCGTCTTTCGTTTGTATTGACTTTTTTTCCATGTTAAATGCTAACTGACACCCACTCTCTACTCAATGTTCCTTCATTTTTCTTCTATTATTGCATTGATAGAAAGTTTACTTGCTCCACCTTCGATGAAGGAGTTTAAAATCGAAATTAAATTGTATATTTTTATAATAGTAAAAATATGATTTTATTAATTTTTTTGATGTTATTCATGTCCGTTTTACGGTTTATATTCGAAACCTAGATCCTTTCTTTGAGAGGGCAATGTACTTTACCATTGCACCCAACCACTTGTTGGTTATAATTTTATTATTTTAATAGTTTATATTTTTATAATTTTTAAAGAGTTAAATTAAATTTTTATCATTTGAAGATCAAAATGTAATTTTATTATTACTACTTAAAAATTTTGTAAATTATAAAAAAAAAATTATATCATTTTAAGGGATGATGGCCCCTAAATCTCTACTACACTCCATTATTGTACATCTTTTGCAACTCTATCATGGTTCATGAAACCCACCTTATATTATTTGTTATCTTTTTTTTTTTTCATTTTCACGCATTTATGTTTAATGTTCGTGTTGGAGGTATATTTTGATATACCAGTTTTCAACATATTTATTGATTCTATCAACGTCGTCTTTTATTATAAAAATTATACGATTTTTTTAAAATTAAATTTTCTTTCAACCGCAAAAAGACATTTATCAAAGAATATAGACTACGATGTCATTTGAGTTAAAAGGAATGAAATTTTTAGTCCATAACCCCATTCTCGTAGTTAGGAATTTAGTTGCACTGTATCGGAAGTTTCTCTTTATGTTTGAATAGCTCCTTAAATTGTATTTTTTGTCATCATATTTTATCTTTTGTTTGAATAATATGTTTAGACAAACTTTTGGACAACAATCTAAATATCTCTTCAAAACAATCTAAGTGTAATATAAAGTTATCGTTTTTTATTTTGATCTTCATAATGCATTACATTGTCAACAAATGATCTCATGCTATGTTTTATCCATTCCTAATTGATGATTATCGAATTTAGGTGAAAAGAGAATGAATGATCAACTTGCATTATCTCAAGAGCTTATCTTTATCTTTTAAGCCTTTTATTTGGTGATTGAGTTGATTACTTAGCGTAAAAGATTCTATTTGAGATAAAGAATGAAGGATTTTATCCTAGATAATGTTGTAACTCAAATGATAATTTTATCTTCACAAAGTTACTTGGAGAAGCTATCATATTTTGCCTATAAGTAGGGAGCACATATGCATGGTTGGATGCATCTTTAGGAAGTGCTTGTGCTACATTTTCTTGTGTATTTATTGATAGCTTCTGGTTATACTTTACACTCTTTTGATAGGCCTTATAGGAGAGTTGTTAATTTTTGTGAGGTTACTTGGTTGAGCAATTGTAACAAGTTGGGGTTATCTATTAGGATTGCAATTATTTATTGTGTAATAGTAGACTGAGCTTTGACCTATAGATTTTTGGATCAATTGTGGAATAAACTATTCACTAAAGTAATAACATTTAATCAAAATTATATATTTTCGATTCGTTTAGGATGAACGCTTTGATCGAATAGTTTTCTCCGTTATTTTCTTGATTTGAAGCGATAACTAAAATTTTTTGTCGAGACTCTTAGTTGACATGAACTCAAACCGTGTTACTCCCCTCCTCTATCGCTAATATTATATCAAAAAAAATATTTAAAAAGTTGTGTGAAAATTATATTTGGATCTAAATCCAAAAGACGTATGTAGATGAGAGGAGGTGTTATAGCAGCACATCCAATTGCATGGGTCCCGACGGAAGATTGAAGGCCAAACTTGTTTGGCATTTTATTCCTAGAATTTTCTGAAGGAAATGAACTGTTCTGATATGCTAGGGTATATGGATAATCTTGTTGATAGAGATGTATGAAACAATTTATTTAGGACATAAACCCACAACCAAAACCTGAACTAGGATGATGTCAGACTAGATGTCTCACATTACAGACTAATCAATGATGTCCTGGTTTAATCTACAAGGGCGGCTTTGGATCATCACTAATTAATATATAATTACCAAAAAGTTAGCGTATTAATGTAATATTAAATTTTTTATGTCGGTTAGTTGTAGGTATGAATTAAGATATATTTAATAATTTTAAAATTTATTAAATGAAGTTTTAAAAACTCTTTTAAAAAACTCAAATTTTTACTAAAAATTTTATTGAGATAAAATACAATAAAAAATATATTTAATTAAGATCAAATACGTATATTTAGCTTAAAAAGTAAAAAATAGTATACTCTCTTAGAACGATCATAATATTTTACTTTTTTTAGTTAAAAATATTTTAATTAAACATTTAAATTAATTGTTATTACAAATTTTAAAACTATAGTTTTTTTGGTCAAATATTTTACTTAAATGTTTGTTAATTTTTGCCAAGTCAGTATGGATTGTTTTGGCAAAAAGGTAGGAACATTTTTAAGTTTACTTTTAGTTTAAGAAGGTATGTTATTTAACCATTTAAATTAATTGTTATTAAAATTTTAAAAATTATAGTATTGATTTTAAATATATAAATTAGAATTAAAAGTTAATCATTAATCGATTTAACATTACAATAGAAACTGAAATTTATGTAATGTTAAACGAAATTAAAAACATAAACAATTTAGAGCATATTAAGGTGTTATATTTTTCCCAAAAAAGTGTTATATTAAAAACTGTAAGTCATAATTGTAAAAGTATAATTTTTTTATTAAAAGATTATTTTTTTATTTAAAAACTAAGTTGAGTTATTGTTTCTAAGATAACATTGTGCTTCCTTTTAAAATGGTAAATTTTTAATTAAATATTTTATAATTTATAAAATTTTAAATTAGTAATAATAAAATTACGCTTTGAACACTAAAAATAATAAAAATTCGATTTAATCTTTTAAAAATTATAAAGATATAAATTATTAAAATAATAAAATTATAATTTTACTATCGTAAACACATACAATTTAGTTCCGACTCTCCCCATCAAAAATTTCGGACTCCTCCGCTGCTCAGAATTAAGTGTAATGTTAATTATACCAAATTTGTTAATATTAAGATTATTACTTGTGCAGACAGTTATAAGATATATCGGCAAGCATTATATGAAATGTTATATTGGTTATTTGTAAATTCATGTTATGAAATTGAGCTATATTAAAGTGAAGTATAAAATTACTTTTATAATATTTTCATAAATTTATTGTAAAATAAATTTTAATAAAATTATTATGTTTTAAAGTTTAATTACTTTCTTAACCTATGTGTAAATTTAAAGAAAAAAAATAGTACAACAAAAATGTCATAAATTTCAATTCATTTGAATTTTTTATTTATTTCTTGATAGAAAACTCACAGAAATTTACAATAAGTAAATAAAAGGTATTATAACGAACTAAAACAAAATTAAAAAAAAATGTAGCAAAAATGATTGTAAAGAAGTGGCATAGCTTAAAGAAAAAAAATTAAATATTAAAAACATGTTGGAGGACTTAGGTATGAAATATTGAGTATATTATATAATTTTTTAAACATGTTTGAGGACTTATTATAAAACAAAAACAAAAAGTAGCTAAAATTATAAGTTGAATTATTAAATATAAATAAATTAGAAGGATTTATTATGAAATCTAATTTGTAGAACATCATAAAAAAGTATATAAAAAAGTAAGGAGGGGTTTATGTTGTAATTTCCCCCTCCACAAATGCTTCTTTTTACCATGTGTCAAATTTTTATAATATGAACACATTAAAGCTTAAGAACCTTAATTTTAATTTTAAAACCCCTTTTATTCTTAATTACTTGTTTTACTAAAAATAAATTATCACCGCTCTTTGGCTCCTTGTAGATTGATTTTATTCATGAATTTGCTTTTGAAGATGCTTATTTTGTTACCTAAACTATTGCTCCATTATACTTTTTTATCCAAAAATTTACTGGTATAAAAAAAGCTCAACCAATCAAAATATGCCATGTCTCCACTACTGACCAATGACGTGGTAGTTGATTGAACAAAAATATTACAAAAATAAAAATTATAAAAAAAGTTAAAAATTATAACATTGTAAAAACTTATTAAAAAATTATAAAAATTGTAAGTATTAACAAATCATTAAATAATTATTAAAAATTAGTGTAATATGGGAATTGTAAATAATTATCTAAAAGCTATGGGATGATTTTGATTTTGCTTTCTGGGCAGTTAAAGGCCCATCGGATGTTTTGGGTTTGTCCATTCAAATATATAATTTTCAATAGCAAGGATCGTCCATGGGGTTAATCACATTTGTTTTACAATTTGATTTATTTTCCGTTTTTGAATAAATTTTTTCCGGTCAATCGGCACATAATCATTCAATGGTGGACATATGGTGTGTTTTGATTGGTTGAATTTTTCATTGTTAAAGTATAATAAACCATTAGTTTAGGTATCACAACGAGAAAAAAATTAAGGTTAAATTTTTATTTTGAAGGTTTGAATTTGATAATTTTTTTTACATTGGAGTCTCAATTTTTTTGAGTTCAAATTAAGCTTTGAATTTGACAATTATTTTTATATTAAGGCTTGAACTAAGTAATTATTCTTATATTAGGGTTTGAATTTTTTTCCAAGTTAATTTCAACTTGATAATTATTCATTTATTCGAGTGTTGCTGAATTTGATTCTGAATACCCCTTGACAATAATAATCTTTTTGTGTGATCGCCTATCAATACCGATTATATTAACTTATCAAATTAAAAATAAATAAAATAGTTTGACAACTTTTCTAAACAAGTTGACAACTTGTTGGTGTGTATCAAAAGTTTCGAGATAGTTCGCAGTTAAATTGTCAGTCATTTTGGCTTGTACTTGGATTGCCTGTCACTTTAGCTTGCACTTCAGACTGTCCGCCACTTTGGCTTACACTTTGGACTGTGCGCCAAATAATTTACCATTCTTCTGGCGTTTATCTTGTTCGTCAAATGACAGTTTGCCATTTTGGCATTTAACCTATTCGCCAAATATGCGACTTGTTGCATGAATGGCATCTCACAACAGTTGCTAATAGACTCAAAGGTAATGCAGCAGTGTCTGACGCATATTTGGACATAGGCTGATCTCGTCACCTATCCTGAATGTCCGTGTAAGGCAAAGTTCATCACACAATAACGTTGGTAACTTCTGTTTTTGCAGCCAAACCAGCATTGGATTGGGGAACTAGGAAAAGAATAACATTGGGATCAGCTAAGGGTTTATTGTACTTGCACGAGCAGTGTGATCCAAATGATCATTCATAAGGATGTTAAGGCCGCAAATATACTTCTTGATGATGACTATGAGACCATAGTAGGAGATCTCGGGTTGGCAAACTTGTTGTATCACCGGGATTCACATGTATCAAATGCTTTGAGGGGCTCTGTGGGACATATAGCCCCAGAATATCTATCCACCCGTCAATCCTCCGAGAAAACTGATGTTTTCGGGCTTGGTATCCTTTTACTTGAGCTTACATCTGGACTGAGGGCTCTCGAATTCGGGAAGACGGCTAACCAGCAGAAAGGAGCCATGCTTGACTGGGTGAGCCAATAAAAAGGAAAAGAAAAACTCTTCACTTTGGTAGACAATTCCCAGAATGAAACAAATTATAGAAATCTGATGTAACTGGTTATCATTATTATTACATGCTGGTAAGAAAAATTAAGCAAGAAAAGAAAGTTGAGATGATAGTTTATAAGGACCTGAAGAACAACTATGATAGAATTGAGGTTGAAGGAATGGTTCAAGTAGCTCTTTTATGCACTCAATACCTTCGGAGCTATAGATTGAAGATGTCCGAAGTGGTTCAGATGCTAGAAGGTGATGGACTTGCTGAAAAATGGGAAGCTTCTCAGAGATCAGCTGAAGCAACCAGCAGCAGGTCCAGAGCTAATGAATTGTCGTCTTCAGAGAGATATTCTGATCTTACAGATAACTCTTCCTTGCTGGTTCAAGCAATGGAGCTCTCTGGACCTAGAGAACATATAGAGGTTTCCAAATTTTATTTCTACACAGTACAGGTTTGTTATATATGTTTGAATGCATGCATGCATGCATGTATGTGTGATTTGTGATGGCATCTATGTATAATGTTAACAAAACGAAACAGTCTATTCGGATGAAACATAACCTACTGCTTCTTGTTCTTCAAGATGTTACTTTTTAACTTCATAGATTATATCAATTTGCTCAATAATGTTATTATTCACTTTATATGAACTAGTTTTTGCTATCTATACAATGTACTATGATACTAAAACAGTGTCTGAATTTCACATCGATTATACATAAAAATTTAGCTGCAGATATGAATTTTTATATCATCTTTCAACTTGACAGATGGCTTTTGGGCAAAATCAAGAAGTCAATGAATTAAAATGGAACATGTTGGTAATGCAAAATAATATATTTATAATATTTTCAGTTGAGAAAAATCCTCTTCTATTTTAGAAAATTGAAATTATATAAATAGAAGCTCATTCTCCTCATTTTATATAGAACACAACAAGAGAAAAACAATTTCTCTCTGTTCTCTAAATTCTAGTGTTTTGTAAAATTACACGAGAGAAAAATTCTGTCTAGGAGATTGGATTTTAAGCGGGATCGTCTGTGACCGCTTCAATCTTTCCTGGGAATTGTTCCTATTGTGATTTCCCAAGAAGAGGAATGCCAATTGTGTTCCACCTTCTTTATTCGGGTGTATGAATATTGAAGTACTGTGTTAACCTTAAGGGGCAACGTCCACTACACGATTACACCGATCAGGGCGAATTTGCTTCTAAGACAATGGTTTTTCCACGGCACAGTGATTACTATCTTATTCACGCTCAGTTTGGTTTCCTGTCAGCGTTAACAGTTTTGTTTTGCAGTAGTATATTTTCAACAATTTAGAAGCAAATTATACTACTGTTTAAACATGAGAATCATTTTCGTTTCAGCTGTTGGAACCAACGAATGCTCCTACAGGCAATTTAGAAGCCAAGCTTGGTAACACGAGCTTGTAATCTAAGTAGGTGCTTTAAGGTGCTGGAATGCGAGTTTGTCTTTGTTGATTCATATCTCGAGTGGTTTAATTCTGGCTTACCTGTTTCAAGTCGAGAGTTGAGCTATTGGGACTTGATTATAAATCATGGATATCGTGAAATCCTAAAGGGGCTTAAGGTTTGAATCTTGAAAGAGAAATATATATATAGACAATGAAGGGAAAATTGGAGGGTTTGAATCTCGAAAGATATATATATAATGAAATTTGGATTTATAAATATGTTAGTAAAATATTGAGGCAATCAATTTGAAAGCACTTAAGTAGTGCAAGAATGTCCCTAAGTAGCATTAGAGCAGTTGCAAGCTCCATTTGTGTTGGCCAATAGGCTATTGCGATTAAAATGGGCTTGGAAGGCTTAGCGAGACTGAGTCAATTGAGTCGTAGCTCGATTGGCATGAATATTAAAGTCCGAAATTGAGATTGAGATGAACCTAGTTCGGTGGTGTTGTATGTGTTATAATTGGCCAAGATGGCCACACCTAATACAGTGACCATGGAGGGGCCGAGAGGGCTTAGATTGTGGATGGTCAATGTGTCTAAATTTCCCATCTTGAGAACTTTTGGTGTCGCAAGAGATTGTTGGCATAAACCACGTCCAGAGAGACACATCCAATGGGATGCCGTAAGAGTGCGATTGGTGCCACATTCAAAGAGATGCCTTTTGAGTACCTGTGTGTGCTTTGTCAAAGGGTTAAGTAGGAAAGTGATTCTTAATTCTTCAAGGGGGATGGATCTTAAGCCAAGTGGTTGAGGAATTCATGGTGGATACCCAATTTAGTTTCTAAGTTCAATGTGGTCAAACGAAACCATGGAAAGACTCATAGTGTACATTTTACCTATCCCTATGGCGAATAATGTACATGAATAAGGATAAGTTTTTTTTTTTACTCTTAATGAATTCATAGCCCAAATTTTGGGTGATCCTATTGAGAAGGACTTGATGAATTCACCGACTTGAGAGGTTGAATTTATTATTCTTAATGAGTTCATATCCCAGATTTTGGGTGGTCCTATTAAGACGGACTTGATAAATTCACTGAACTTAAATTTGAGAGGATGAGCTTAATAAAATGCTCTTAATGATTTCATAGTCCTTATTTTCGGTGGTTTATATTGAGATAGACTTGATGAAATTACCTACGTAAGTGTGAAGAATTAGCTACCTTCTATGAAAGACATTGGACCATCTTTCTAGAGCACTTACCAGCATCTCAAGGTGTATTAGCTAAAACTTGTTGAAATATCGCGGAACATAAATTGACTCTGAGATTAGTTGTGTGTCATGAGTAAACCCTTATCTTAACAAGTTCAAGATTCATTCACTTGTTAAAGAGAAGAATCACTTATTTCACTATGTACTAGTTCAAATCCACAAGATACTAGTGCTTAAGCGGCTAATTTCGCTATTGCTCTTCTCATGTTTACAAAATTTCCAATTCTTTTGCATTAGTGGGGGGGGGGTTGTTGGTAATGCAAAATAATATCTTCATAATATTTTCAGTTGAGGAAAATTCTCTAACTATTGCAGAAAATATTTTCAGTTGAGAAAAACCTTCTTCTATTTTTGGAAATTGAAACTATATAAATAGGAGATCATTCTCCTCATTTTATATAGAACACAACAAGAGAAAAACAATCTCTCTGTTCTCTAAATTCTGGTGTTTTGCAAAATTACACGAGAGGAAAATTCTGTCTAGGAGATTGGGTTTTAAGCGGGATCGTCTGTAACTCCTCCAATCTTTCCTGAAAATTGTTCCTATTGTGATTTCCCGAGAAGAGCAATGACAATTGTGTTCCACCTTCTTTATTCGGGCGTACAAATATTGAAGTATTGTGTTAACCTTAGGGGCAACGTCCACTACACGATTACACCGAGCAGAGCGAATTTACTTCTAAAGCAGCGGTTCTTCCACGGCATAGTGATTACTATTTTATTCATGCTTAATTTGATTTCCTGTCAGTGTTAACAATTTTATTTTGCAGTAATATATTTCCAACAGAACATATTTTATAGGACAATTGTAACGATATTCGAAAATTCTATTTAAATGTTACTTCTAATCATATTTAACATTAATCATCGATACCAAAATAAAATATAAATCAAAGATAATATATATGTTGGGGTCAACTCTTCTGTAGTATAGATGTTAATATTCTGTTGTATCTTGATATTTTGCAATTTACTTTTATCAATTAAAAGGACGAACTCTGAAATCCACTATTCTTATCTACACCTAGCAGTGTCTTTTTCATTGTTGATTAAAAAAGTACGACAGCAAATAAATCCGCAAGCAAAATAGTCAAACACAAGAAAAGATAAATAAGAAAAATATAACAATAATAACAGCATGATTAAGTGGTTGAACTTTTAAGTCTGTCGGAGCCAACCAGAAAATTTCAGTATAATCAAACACAATTAAGGTTCGTTTTGATGCCAAAATTACCCGGATGCACTATACTAGAAAACCTGAGAGGAAGTGTTACAAAGAAAGCCCCTAAATAGAAAGATTCCCAGACCACCAATGGTCAATGTTGTTAAAATTAGAGGAACTTTAATTGGTTCTGCACCAGCCACCATGTATTTCCTTCTTGTATTTGCTTGCTCAGACCTCTCTCCAAGTCTCTCATGGAGGAGATTACTAAGGCTGTCTAACTGATGCATGATTCGACGTTGTCCCTCTGCAACAGTAGATAGCTGCTTCATAGACAAAGAATCAAATTTTTGGGCCAAATCAGTTGGCAATGAAACTTCAAATGAATAAACATAATCGTGCTGATATAGGTTAATTGCGTCAGTATTATGAATTCCCAGCCATTGTTGATGTTATAAATTATGTCGGGTTGTTCAGCTTGATCCCTTGACAATCAAGATCAGACCTTACTAGAGATAAAAGCCATGCCTAAACCTTTAAAACTTCATGCAGAACTGAAGTGAGCATCAAATGTTTCTGACTCTTATTGCCAGTGGATATCTGTTTCATAGACATGGAGCATCGAAGTTTTGGGCCAAACCAGTTGGCTATGAAACTTTCAAATGAATAAATATAGTTCAGCAGATATAAGTTGATCGCATCAGTACTCTGAATTCCTAGTATTGATGCTCTAATAATGTCAGACCATTTCCATTGATCCCTTGGCAATGAAGATAAGCCCTTACAAGGGATAAAATCCATCCATATAAGTTTTGCTAACTTTTCAGGGACCAAAACGAGCCATTAGCATTGATGTTCTAAATTATGTATGTTGGATCATTTCCGTTGATCCCTTGACAATCAAGAACAGTCCTTAATAGAGATAAAACTGATGCCTAACACTATCTAACTTTTCCAGGGTTCGAAATGAATGTTAAATGTTTCAACTCCTATTGTCAATGATCTAGATTGTATTGTAACTCTGGCAATTCTAGATTTCTTATGCACAAGAAACTTGAATAAAGAGCATAGCCATAGTACCTCTTCCATTAAAGGTGAACCCTTAGCCAGTTGGGAGGAAGATGAAGAATTGGTTATTATGGAACCATTGCCTAAACCATTTATAAAGTATGAAGTTGAAGCAGATCCATTGCAAGATTCAGCTCGAAAAGCCAGGTTTTGTTGGCTGCAAGTACTTCTCTTGATGGTTAACTTGGAATTCAACTCTTCAACTCGGGTTGTAAATTCATCCATTCTATCATTTAGAGAGGATATCTGTTCCGAAAGCTGATTAATGACTCCCTGCATGGAAAAAAAGAAAAATACAGGAGATATAAGTTGCCAAGGCATTCCATGAGTATAAAATCAAGTATAATGTAAAAAGAGCTGCATAAAGACCTCGTTTGCTAGAGCTGACTCCAAGTTTCTCTCACCAAACCTCTGGTTGTTCACATTATATCCAGAAAAGTTTGATATACACTTCTCTCTTTGAGTTGAATATGAAAGTGACATACCTCTAATTTTGTTAGCATACATTAGTCTATGATTTAAATGCAATTAAAAAAGGACCATTAAACAACATTCTTATGCAGCAGAAAAAAGAACTGTATCAGAAGTTCACACCTCCTGAGATGCATATTTCTCAAAGCAACCATATCCATGGAGGCTCCCAAGAGTGCTTCTTTGGGGCTTGACACCAAATCCTCATCTAGGCTGAGTTTTGTCTTCAAATCCTCAGGCAGAGCCTGTTGGATGATTAGGTAAGAGCTCTGCTATAATTGAAAAAGACATCATAAGCTTTTGAGGAATTGCAAAATTCTCATACCATAACCTCGTTTACAAGCTTTTCCAATCGAATTTGTTCAATATAGGTACGTGGAATGTAAGAACCTTCCAAACCAAGCCTCTCTGCAACACCTTGTACAACTGACCTATCTCTTCCTTGGACCTGTTTAAGAATGTCAACATGCAATGCATTACAAATTACCATAATATTTTGAAGCAAGAAATATTTCAAATGTTTTAAATGAAATAGTTAAGTATCAAATACACCACATTTTATCTAAGCTCCTCCAAAATATAAAGTACAAGCTAATATGTAAATTTCATAAACTTCCAAGATGAATGGCACTTCAAAAGCATTCATGTCATGAATCATATATAAATCCGTTCTCAAAAAATTTTGACCATTCCAATCAATATGTCCACAAATTGACAAAATATGAGGTAAAATGTCAAATTTGCATTTGAAGGGAAAAAAATTAATTAAAACATGATGCAAGTAACTGATAAGAGGGAAAGAAAATGAAGTAAATCACTGAACGTTTATAAAAACTAAAAAGTCCAGAATGGGTTTTCAACTTTAACAGGTTTGGAAAGTTATACTAAAACACCACATCTTGTATCACTCAGCTTTGAAGAAGATTTCAGATTCTTAGAAGTACCTGAAGATATTGACGATTTAGCTGCTCCAGCCAATCGATTTTCACGCAAACACTATCATCGGAGAATACATGGCTGCTTCTTTTAAGGATGGCTGATATTGTATAACCCAAGGCCATTAGCCCACCAAGAAGGCGAACACTAACTTCAAATGTAATTCTTGGAGATATGACAAATGGAATATCTGTTACCCATTCCTGAAGATGTGAATCACAAACTATCCAATCAGACTCTCATTGGTTGGGTACAGTTTCTTAGCAAACATTCACCAGCGAAGTTAGAAATCAAGCACAAAGAACACAGATGATTAGAAGAACAAAGAATCTCAATCCAACATTTAAACCCCAAAAGTTTACAGATAAAAGGATTGATGTTCTTTTTTTTCTTAGCAAGAAGACTTCACCAAGATCTATCCACTACTAAACAACATTTGCCAATTTAATACCAACCTAGTTATTTTGATTAAGACTATTCCAGAAGGAATTCAGTAAACCTAGAATCGTCATTGGATGCTATTTGTTCAGACATGAATACAATATCAAACGCATGCAGTGACAAAAATATTGTTTGTCATAAGTGATATCTACTTAGAGCTAGACACATGCATAATTTCTCAAAACATCTACAGTGAAACCTCCAGAATTGTAAAATACCCTTAAACTATACAAAATCAAACACATGCTGTGACTGACATTTTATTTATCATAAGTAATATCTACTCAGAGCTAGACATATACATATTTCCTCAAAATACCTACAGTGAAACCTCCAGAGTTGTACAATACCCTAAACTCTTGTAATGCATGAACTATAGGACCATTCAAATTGTCAATGGCTTATGAAGATATGAGCTCACGTAGGTAGGACCATAGCTCATGATGATAAGAGCTAAAAAATTGAGGAACAAACCTCAAACATAAGACTGTATTTTCCATCTTTATTCTGCATCCGCAGATATGATTGGCAAGAATCTGGATCTTCACCAGGAGGTAGAAGGTATATATCATAAGTCTGCTCCTCTGTTTCCATATGTGCTTTGGATACAACACTCTTAATTTGATCAACTGTAAACTTCCTTGCTGACTACAATAAACAGAAAAATTGAGATGCCAGGAGAAATAAGGACATTGATACTGGAGTAGCAATAAGTACATTTACCATTATTTTGTAACATAGAGAAACAAGCAAAGAGGTGGGGCAAATGCTAACCTTTAAAATATAAGTGGGGCTTTGAAATCCGGTAAAGGGGTTGAACTTGTTAATGATTTTTATATGTGCAGTTTGGAGATCTGGCTCAATAAAGGCCTTGTACATTGGATATACCTGCATAACAGAGAGCATGTGACTTCTTGCAGAAAACAACAATGGTGCACTGAAATGAAATTAAAGTACCTCGCTAAAATTTAACAAAATAACTACAAACTCAGGCTTTTTCATTGCAGCAATAAATTTCACCAGAAAAAAAGGAACTGAACATACAGTTTCAGAAATTTGGTGGATTATTTCTTCAGGTTCTTGGCCAGCACGCTGTATGTCTCGTAGAACTCGTTTAACGAGGTCAAAGTGAACTCCTCCAGTGACAGATACTCGAAGATCCAGCATAGGTCTCAACTTTTCACTCAAAGCATAGATGCCTTCAATAATTACAATTCGGGAGCTTGGAACTTCAAGTGTCCTATTACATATACAGGTTAAATTAAAATCTGTAACCCAGATATGAAAGTAGTATAACCTATCTGATTAAGAGTATAATTGATCTTATACTATGGATTTACAGTAGCAGTAAATCCAATTCTGTAAACAACATTAATCAGGGTTTCTATAATTCACAATCAAATGTTAATACTGTTACCATTTACTTTTCTTTTGGCATACCTGTGAAAACTTAATCCTTAACAGCTTTTTAAGCAAATGATAGTACTGATAAGCACTAAATGAAGCAGTGTTCAACCTGTATCCTGTTCGGGAACTAGTCTTGAAATCATAGATGGGAACCTGGACATCCTTCCCTTCCTTTAAATCATGAACATTCTGGAGCAGCATATCATAATCTGTCAAGCGTGGATCTGTTGTTTAAAGAATCAGAAGGTTCATTTTACTGCTTTGCTTGCTTTCTGTTAAGTTTGTTAAATTCCAAACAACATCGATATTCAAATAAAATATTGATGCAGTCAGTCATGTCTCATTTTCTTTTGACATGTAACACTCATTCCAACAAAATAAAGTCATAAACAATACAAGTGTTGTGAAGACATCTTCAATTCTATAGCTTCTTGCTGAGAAGCTCCAACAGAATCACATTTTCAAAAGGATAGAAAAATGAGATAAAAGATGAGTTTACCATCAAAGTTGCCATCAACTATCCGACTAGAATCATTATAGTTGTCCATTGTTATAATAGCAATGTTGGGCATGAAGTTGAGCATCTTTTCGGTAAATACAGTCTTCCCTGCCCCAGAAGGACCTGCTAATCCTACCAATATTATTCCATCATTTTTTTGTGCTAATGATTGGCAGGCACGGATAACAATAAAGAACCCCTTCTCAAAGGACAAAGGATCTTGGATTGAAACAATCTCATGCCGATCACAATCCTTTCGCTTAACCAGGGGAACTTGATCTTTTAAAAGACCTGGTTTCCTATGGCGTGTTTCAATACCAGAAGCGTCTTGAGCCATTGAAAATATGACAGCTACCTCTGGCATAAGTGAACAATTAAAAAAAAATAAGTAGTGCCAGTAAAAAAAATTAAAATGCTTTAATCTTTTCAACTTCCAGTACTAGGAGCATGCCTCCAAAAAAACATCAATGAATTTTCATTTAACATAAGATGGACAATTTCCAACTGGAAATCGTTACAGCCATTTATTTTCTGCAAATCCTTTCTACATAAAAGTGGCATGCAAAAAACAAGAAAGTAATCCCAATCTCAGTCAATGACAAAATTGAAATAAAGAGTATAACTCGTTGGGAAAACTGAAATTATCTCGCAACAAATAAAAAATAAAAAATTGTATTACTTGATAGAGGCACACTAGAAGGCAAAGTTATACAGAAATTTTAAGCAACTTCAAAGTTCAACATTAGGTATAACGTTAGGAAATGAATCACCTAGATGCCTTGGTTATATAATTCTAAGCATTATATTGGTCAAATGCCATGACAGCAGTTCAGGTAGAATCAAGGACTCAGTCATTTAGGCTCACCTTTTGTATAACTTTTAAGGAGGAAAAAAACAATGTAAATAATATAAAAGAAAATACCATTTCTTCAAGGATGGACACAGCAGCAAGAGTTTTATGGAAATAACAGATATGACCAACTCTTTTTGTACCAAGTAAGAGGGAAATCAAGATGATTAATTATCTTTGTAAAGCATTAATATATTCACACTGATCCATAAAGGTAAAATGAAAGTATCAATTTCCACATTGATAAGAGCAAAGCAAGCAACTATTAGACATCGTGCTAAAAGATTACAGCAGTACATATTTATCATCTCCTTCAGTCGCTAATTGTCATGATACAACTATACAAGCAATGAATATCTCATTCTTAACATTAATCTCAAATAAAACTGTCGCGCATTAGCTGTAAAGGATCCAAAGAAAGAACAAAATCAAGCAATACCAAAAAATAAAAACTATTCTGTTAGCTCTGCTTTACTCGGTGAACACTAGTCAGAAAAACAGATATGGAAACTACATGGCGAATAAAAATGTCAACTTCAAAGATCAAAACAAACAGCTTTTACATTAAAAAAACCCCACCACCACCACAAAATTTTGATTTTCAATGACCCAACATTCCAAAAACATATAAAAGAATCACATTCAAAGAGGAAAATGACAGCAACGTCAACGAAGTATTAAACAGAACCAAGGAAAGTGCCACTAAACTTACAAAAACATCTATTCTAACACGTTATTTGGATCTTTCTTAACCACCTTTGCCCCCCCCCCCCCCAAAAAAAAAAATCAAAGCAAACAAAGAAAAAATAATAATGATTACCCAGATAACAAAATGACAAAACAAGCTATACCCAGATTCCGTAATTAGAGTATATATCAAATTCAATAAAAAGAAAAACAGAAAGATTTTTAGTAATGATGATGATTGTACTCACCGAAACACACCGAATGAATCGGGGTTTTTTAATTTGTTAATTTTTATTTTTTCTATGTGTTCTACTGCTCTTTATAGTAAATGAGTCACACTGGATTAACCCTTTCTCGTTGTATAAAAAGTGGTCATTCTATTCACCAAAAAAAAAAAAAAAGTGGTCATTCCATTTCTCTGGTTTCTTTTTTCGGAATAGGAACGACTGTGATTTTCCGGGATTTTCCTCGTTTTTTTCTGGAAGTTAGGAATTCTAGAGAATCTAAGGGGAGGAAAAAACACTTTCTCGAGAATGCATTCACACAAAGATAAAACAAGGAAGAGGGAGATATTTAAGACTAGTACTTGCAGCAGTTTCTATTCTTTTCCGGGGATCGATGAAATGCTCAATCCTGGGAAGCCAAGTGTTTGTGTCTCCAATTGACTGTTTTTTGCGCTTTGGAAGTTGGAACTTTACTTACAATTCCAAACCGAACTAATTACCTGTTCTGGGCTGGGCTGTTGAAATTTGATTTTTAATATAATAAAAGATTATCTTAATTGAGAACAGAAAATTTAATTTTAGATGCTGAAATATTAATGGTTGAATTTAAATTATAAAATTTGTTTGATTTATCATTGTACGAAATATTATTAATCTGTTTGATAAAAATAAATTTTAAGTTATGAATTTGGAATAATGGTAAGATTTATCTCTATATTTTAATAAAATTATTAATGTGGTACTTGTATTTTTAATTTATTCATTTTGGTATTTATATTTTTTCTCCGTCTATTATTTTGGTATTTTTGTCTGATATCGTTAAAAATTTGTTAAAAATGACATGTGGATCATCGGATGAGTGACACATGAAATAATGAGAGCATTTGACTCTGTACAACTCTTATATATTTCAAATGAGATCAGTTAACATTCACTAAACTTATGTATGTAATGAATTAAATCATATGTGACATAATTAATTGAATGCCATGTTAGTATTAGTGAAATAATATAGAATTAGTCTGAGTTGTTCCGGTAACGTATTCAGATCCTTCAATCAAATTAAGTGTGTGGTGTCACATCAATACCTCGATCGAGTATAGATATCGATATTCTACCCCTCTAAAATTACCTATGACTATTGACTTCTCAAAGTATCAATACTTTAGTGTTGGGCATCGATACTTAAACCATTAGTATAATACTTAATCACTAAATTGCTTTAAAGCTATCTTAAACATTTTAAAATAACTTGGGGTCAACTAAAAAAAATATTTGTTATAAAATAAAACACATTTAGAATATATTTTTTTAGTATTTTAATAATAGTTTTAATAATACTTCCACAAAATAACTTACAATAAATATGCAAAAATTTTATCTTAAATGTGATTATATCACAAGTTTAATAACCCAAAAAAATAACAGTAATTTTTTTTAATCTCTTGACTTAATTTTGGATTCCTATTTTCTTGAATAGTGTTTTTATATAATAATCTAAGAATAATTATTTAATACTGATAAAAAAATTTAATTTTATAAGCGGAATTAAAAAATTATAGTGTCTTTCATTCAGGTGAAAAAATTCCGTAAAAATTTAAGGTAAAAATTCATAATATATGAAAAAAAATGTAATTTACGTATAATAACCTTATGGGTTTTAGAAAGATTACTTCATTGTTTAAAATATATAAAATATTAAATTAAAAGAATTATATTTTTAGTTCGCAAGTGAGCTAAAAAGAATCAAAAGTTTCATTTATTTATTTTATATTTTAAAATATGCATATTAATTATTTTTAAAAATTTCATTTGTAAAATTAAAAAGTGTGGGATAATTATTAAAAATATTAAGTTATTATTTATATATGTTAATAATTAAAATTTATTGAAATAAAATCAAAATATTCTATGCCGGATTCGATTTAATTAGATGAAATCAAAGGAAGAACATGACAGGTGAATAGATGTGATAAATTGATAATCTATCTATGTTTCTTTTTGTTGTACGAAATGGGATCATAAATTGAAAAGGAGAATAAAAGTACATGTTGGATGGTTATTAGTGTTTTGGAATTTTCCTTTTGCTTATGCCAAAGATCACAGCGACATCATTTGCATACCAATTTTCTAACTTTTTCAAGCCCCAATTTCATTTCTTCCATCCTCAAAAGCCAATGTTTTAAAGCTGTAAGCAAGGAAGCCAATGCTAATCGTGTGGTCGTAACTAATATATAATTTATTTTAAATCTAAGTCGATTAGACGATCAGTGTTGAAGATTAGAGAAAAAAGTTATTTGGATTTTGATTTGTAGATCCACGACATTCAAAGTTATTTCTTGAAAAAAAATTGAATTGTAGAAGGGAAAGAGGAATGATAGCTTTCGATTGGTATAGACCGTACAAACAAAGAAAACAATACATCAACAATTTTAACAGCTTAGTGACTTGAACAAAAGCTTTTGAATAGTTCAATGACTATTTTGTAAAATTTTGAAGTTGAGTAACCAAAACATAAACTTACTAATAATTTAATGACTTTATATATAGTTTATCCTAAAAAAACTAAAATGAGAAAATAGTATAATAAAAAAAAATCATGAATAAAGCTTACATTTAAACATGTTGTGTTTGGTGCCACATATTCAAATTTAACATATCTGCAAGAAATAAAAAAAATAAATTACATATTTCATCAATTAATTAGTAATTTCAGAGTTTTTCTTATAATTTGTTTAAATAAATTTAATATTTACAAGGATATATGGAATTTTTTTACTCATAGTAATAATATTGTAATATTTTACTTTTAGAAAACATGCATGGGCTGGTATAGAAAAAATAAACATGTACGGGCTCTTTGTGCCCAAATAAAAGTAAAGTGAATATAGAATTCATATTTTTCTGTAAATCATTAGTCATTAGGGGTGAATTTTTGTTTTGGGCCAATTAAAAAAAGTTACAATTTGATCATTAAACAATTTAAAAATTTTCATTTAAGTCACTGAATTGTTAGAATCGATACTATATGTCTTTTTTTGTTGAGTTTTTTTTTAAAAAGGTATCCGTTTTTATTAGCAGTGATTAATGCGGGTGCTCTTCAAAAAGATAAATAGCTGACTATGAAATGTGCGTCATTCTTATAAGCAATGATTGAACCCTAACCTCATGATTAAAGGATGAGATGAACAATCACTACACCACATCTCATGGTTAATGTTATATGACTTTTTCTGTTTATTGCATCAATCAAAAACTCTTCCATTTCTCTATAGTTCATTTTTTTCAAGAAACATGTTTGATCATCACGAATCTACAAACAAAAATTCAAACAGTTTTTTCTTCAATCTCCAACACTTGATCGTCAAATCGACTTGAATTTAAAGTATGTTCTTTTACTCGTTAATGGATACTGATCCATCCAGGGGCGGATTTAGGGGGTTGGTAGGAGCCTCGACCCCCCTAAAATGAAATTTTTGTTTTTGTACCCTTTAAATTTTTAAAAATTTTAAATTAGTAAAGGTAAAATTTCACTTTGGCCTCCTAAAAATGATAAAAATTTGTTTTAATCATTTAAAAATTATAAAGATAATAGACAATTTAATTTTGACCCTTAAAATTTTTTCGTGGCTTCGCCCCTAAATCCATGGTACCGATCTCCGAATCGGAAATTTATTGAAGTAGAGGCAAGAGAGAATCACAATTTTACAGAGTAGAATTGAAATTAATAATGTTACAGGAAGGAACTTCAATTTTCCTTTTCTTGGTGATGAAAATAACTCCAAAGAAGTTTTTTATTTGATTTCCTTGACACAATCAAAGGAATCATTAACAATTATCGCAGGTGTTTTTGCAGGTATTTATTTCTAAGTGTTAACAAATCTGCAAATCTTCCTGACTTCACCATTCACAAAGCTATCCGAATTCGTAATGTTGCCCAGCTTCACCATTGAATCCGAGAACTGATTGAAGAAAGCGAGAGGGTCGTCAGCATATTTTCGGACCAGCTTCTTAGTTTCGATTCCAAAAACGTTGGAATACATTTCTTGGTCCGAACTTAGTAACCCTTCCCCTCTCAGCAGTGTATGGTAAAATGAATTGTCGAAAAGATTTGGTGTAACATTGTCCATTGCTGTTACGTTATTCTCTCCCGAGCTACTAATTGCAGCAGGGCAGATGGATTTCAAGCTTCTGAGGTATGAATCTGTTGCTCCAAAATCACCATAAATTCTAGCTCGAAAGTTCTCACACCGTGCCATTCCAATGGTGTGAGCGCCTGGAAGCATATAAGGTCGCTGTTATGTTATGAAGTTTGCTCAAGATTAATGTGTGTGTGTGTATATATATATATATATATATATATATATATTAGAAGATTTTGTATGTAAATTGCTTACCAGCAAGAGCTACCATATCAGTCACTGATAGACCTTGATAAAGAAATTTAGCTATAATACTGAGAAGACCCTCATTTGCTGTAGGAATGTTTTCCCTAACTAGATCATAGTTGGCTGTTTTTGAATCCTTTCTTCCCACTGGTACATCCCAGTAAGGTCCACCCACCTGCAAAACAACCATTAAATCAATGCCCTCCCTTGAAAATCAAGACCCCCAAAAAGAAAAATGATTGCGTCTAATTTCTTGTTATACCAGAATCACTGCATCTCTAGCAGCAAGGGTGAGGATATCAGCACAGGAAACAGTTCCAGGACACTCAGATTCAAGCTTGTTCTTAATCCTGTCAATGATTTCGAAACCTTTTAGAGAATTCACATTTGTCGAAGCTTTCTTTTCTCCTTGTAAACTGATTGTATCATCAAGCAAAACTGACCCATCACAACCCTGCATATGCATGCATGCACAAATCATTATACATAGATGAAAATTCATAATGGGAATCTTTTTAACTTTCCCGATATATATGCAGTAATATGTGTGTGTTTGAATTAAAAAACCTGAACAAAGCAGTCATGGAAATGCAACCGAAGAACCAAAGCTGCATTTCGAGGATCAGAGTTGACTTCACACTCCATTTCTTTCCTCACAATCTCAAACACAGTGGAGCATGTTGATTTGTAGTAATCCAATGTCAATGGAGCGTCTGGACTAGCTGCAAAAATGGTCCAACTGAACAAGGAAATACAAACCAGAAGGATTGAAAACCATTGCAGACTGAGCAGGGAAGTTGATGCGCCATTGTTTTGAACAAATGCGTGGGGCCGGGAAATGTACTTGAACATATTTATGGGGAAATATTAGTGCTGTTTTTTATAATTTATTTTTTAAGTATTAGTTAGTACAAGTTAAAATTATGTGCAAACAATTAGTCAATAGAGGATGGAACTAACGTTGGCATAGTTGGTGAGTGCTCTAACACCAAATATGTTACTTATAACTCACAGAGAAAGAGAGATACCAAGACCTGCTCACTGTCTTAATTCTTAAATTAAATTACTTTGAAAAATTTCTGGGCCACCCACCAAATCATGCATCAACACATAATAATCCAAGTTTTAGTTTTATCCTATTCTTATAATTAAATTTCAACATCTCCAACATTTCTTTTTTAAACTACCCTCAATATCGTTAAATTATTTGTAAATTTACATTTTGATCACTCAACTTTAAAAAATTACAAAATGATCATTGAACTATTTAAAATTTTTTATTCATGTCACTGGGATGTTAAGTTTTCTTTTTAAAGTTCGACTAGCGAGCTCCAAGCGATTTAATGATCGGTACGATGAATCAATACCTATCAACAAATAGAAGAATATATTTTAGATCCAAGTCGATATGACAATTAATGTCAGAGATCGGAAAAGAAAATTGTTTGGATTTTGATTTATAAATGTGTGACGTTCAAAGCTTTTTCAAGGAAAAAAATATTGAACTTTAGAAGAGAAGGGAAAAGAGAGGTTTCAATTGGTGCAAATGGTGTGAGCAAAACGGGTCATACAACAACGATTTCAACAATCCAGTGACTTAAATAAAAAAATAACTTTCGAATAATTCAGTAATCATTTTATAACTTTTTAAAATTTAATAATCAAAACGTAAATTTACTAATAGTAACCTATTATTAATCTTTAATAAACAATATCTTGCAATTGGTTAAACCAAGGCTTTAAAAGTTTTATACGGATAGACTTAATCAGTTGAACTTATTAGGTTAAACCAAGGCTTTAAATATTGATAAGTTTCAGTTGACAAATTGGAATTCAGCTCACTTGGTGTAATATGAACAGCTTTAGTCATTACTTGGACTTTCAACCCATTTGAATAATAATAATAAAAGGAAGAAAGATTTTCTCAAAGTTAAAACTTAGACGTTATAGGCCCTTTGCCTTTGTTACTTAACAAACAAGAAACATTCATGATCATGATCCTTGAAGTTCAAGCCTAGTGTCAGGTGGAAATGGTAGCCACTCCAATATTTATACACTATATTCTTTTGTAATATTAAATTAAAAAAGACAAACATGGGGTCAAATTTTGATAAATTTACTGTTTTATTAATCTTGAAAAGAAGAAAGAAACAAAAAAAAAAGTGCTTTGGTACCATGTTAATGACAGTTTCATAAGCTTTGACACTCAATAACGTAATCAAACTTCCACTGAACTAAGAAAAAAGGGATCAATTGGTTTTAAGGGCAAAATTTTTGAAACCCTAAGATAACCCTCAATTTGGCTGACGACTTATCTTCTTGTTGATGAATTAGGTTTTCATGGTAGACATGTTATCTTTACAGCAAAAGATTTACTGGTGACCCAACTGACCTAAACCCCATATTGTGAAGGTGCCAAAGCCGGACATCAAAAATCAACAACTAAACTTCTCCAGTCCCATACTTCATCATGAAACAATATGAAGTTTCCTTCGATTACAAGGAAACGTGTATTTCGATGTTTAAGCCAGGGTTGTTCTCCATCTGCAGGACATACAAAGAGCTCTCTCAACCAGTTCCACTGAAAATGGACATGCTCCGAAGCTTACAGAAAAATGGCAATAGTGAAAACCGACACTTCACACAAAAACAATGCGTTCACTCACTGGGCACTTGTTCACAATGCCGGAATGGTATTAATCTGAACCAAAGTGTGAAGGTCTCTAACAGATTCTGCTCCTTAAAATGGTGAGTACTATGAGGTTGTCAAATGAAAGTAAAATTACCTTTTCATGAGTCCTTCCAAGGCCCTATTGCTTGTTTTCGGATCAATCTTCATGTTCATCTTCTGAATCTGTAAAAAGACAATAAAAAGGAGAAATTGAAGATAAAATAGCCAGCTATGAAGTTCAAAAGGGAAAGCCACTTGAAAGCACATTCTGGAGAATAACAACATGGATTTATATTATACAAGGGTATGAAACTCTTTTTTAAAGTTATTACATATGAGAAAAGAATGATCTAGCATCCTAAGGTGCGTAAAATAGATGCAGTAGGAATTCACCAAAAAAACAAAAATAGATGCAGTAGGAATGATTCGTATGGCCTCCATGCAGCAGCAATCATTAATCAGTCAGGAAGTAAGCCAATTAACAATATAAATATACAGACACAAATTCACACATACACACAACAAGATCATGTTTTTAAAGTCAGAAGTTACTATTGAGATCGGTTTATCACTTCATATAGTTAATCTGTGTTCTTACGTGCAGTTATTTCCAAGAACAAATATATATATATGCTGTACTTACCAGATCTAACATCTTTACTAATTACGCCCCAGCTCGGATTTGGTTGACTAGCATTCGATAAATCAGTACCCACCAATACATATGAAGAACAAGCAGGCAAAATAGAAGTGTTTTGAACAGATAAGAACAAATTGGTCCAACCACTCGATGCTTTTCCTTGTCCAATGTCTGAACAACTTCATAGCTGCCATAGAAGACAGAAATAAGATTTAAAAAAAGAACAAAATTATAAACTCAATCTAAGTGGATTTTATTCTCTGTACATTATCAGAACCCGAAGGCAAGTTTAGAATATATTATTTGTTTCTTTAAAAGAAAGCCAATTCCCATCACATTGTAGCTAGACAAAGCTCTTGGAACCCCAGAACTCACCCCTTCCAAAATGATCAGTAATCAGTGTGATCATATATACTGAAGCAAGCAGATAGCAAAAGGGATTATCAAAAGCTCCTAAATCAGATTTAAATCTAGAGATCTAAAATATAAGTTCATGGTACTAGGGCTATTCCAACGTCTAGGACTTGCAACAGGGATGTGTATAAGCTAGAAAAACACCACAAAAGTTTACTTTCTTTATTCATATAAGAGAGAGAGACAGATCGCTGGTTACTTGATTGATGTAACCAAAGATCATTTGGTGCAAGCCTTATATTTTTTATAGTTGCTTTCTCCTCCCTTGACTTCAGTGCTATGTGTATGGATTTGGGTTTGTTTCTCAAGTACTTAAAAGGAAACCTCATAAAATTTTGGCAGAAAATATATATCTGACATGAAATCATACAAACCTTGTACTCCATAGGACCCAGAAAGGGAAGTATATGAGGCGTAGTAAGATCCATGACAAAACAAAAACTATGAATGCAATGCTAGTGAGTTTTTCAGCACGACAATATTTACTCATCTTCCCTATCTCCAAAAATACATCGCTAACATAATGAATTGCTAAAACAACTGAACATAATGAATTGCTAAAACAACTGAACCGACATGGCCAAATCTGCAAAAAACTGGCGTAAGGAAAAGAAACAACTACTCTCTAAAATCTCAAGAATCTACAAGCCTAGTATCTTACATTAGAGTAAGAGTCTCCAAAGCATACCTAAAAATGTAAGATAGCACAATGAGGGTGACAGTTGCAAAATGATGAACCATTAAGACTCCAAAGTCAGAACGCCTTGTTTCCCAGAAAACAGCAAATATAGAGTATGTATAAAACCCAGCAGCATACATAAAAAGTCCCTTTAATTTCAATCTGGAAAACAAACATAATAGTTAGCCTGCCGAGTTCATAAAGTTGTGTATCTCATATCTTTGAATGTATAGTAAACGCAAAGATACCTTTAAGTCGGTTTTAATATTTGAAGCAAAAAGGAGCAATTTATTGAATATTGATAATGAAGCTTACTTAATTTTTTGATCAGGCCAGACCTGATCCCCTGGCCCTACCCAAAAGTGTCTTGTATTGTTAAACCAGGGCTCCTTAGAAGTTACATAGAGAGCCAGAAATTCTGCAGAGAGAAAATAAATGCATCTCCAAGCCGACTCCTTAAATTTTATAATCTTATTCTTGTTGTCTGTTGTATCGGTGTCTAGCATCTGATGTCTCTTTCCAAAAATCAACCGCCTTCCAACTCTCTGAAACCATGTAAGATATTTTCTAAATGAATAAACTGTTAGGAGGATTGACGTCGATAGAAAAAAGAGAGAGATTGAACATTGAAGAGGAGTGACCAAACTAGCTAAACACATATAGCAATTACATTACATTAAAAAACATTTCAGACAAGCACTTTCATCTACTTAATTTATGATTTTACTTAATAGTATCAACAATGATATGGACCTTATCCGCACTCAAATAGCATTTGACTTTAATCTATTTCAAGTGTCATTTAGCAAATAAATTGCAACAAACTATCTCCCCTTATTGGTGAAAGTTTCAAACTTTAGTCAAAATACTTGTACATCAACACACGGCACCTGGATGCACTGAAAATAATCTTGAAGCAAATCTTCAGATAGCACTGCACAAGTCCACACACAATGCAGTCACCTATTTCATAGGAATATGCCACTGTTTCAACATGTGATCATGAAAACAAAGACATTAAGCATTTATGTAGGGGAAGATTTAACGTAAAAAATTCTACAAAAAGGTAAAACTCTATAGTTATTTGTGAATAACCCATAACCATACAACAGTCAAGGCAAAGTCTCACTCAATAACAAAATATGGGTTCAAACAACATCCTGGGGAAATAGGGTCAACCTAGGGATGACACTTATTTATTGCTTTAAGCTCTTAGGAGAACTAATCTGAAGAAAACAAAATAAAGAAAAGAACTACATCTCAGCCATACTAGGGAAATAGAGTCCAATAGTTTCATTTCCAAGTACCGGAAGCCTTCAGTTTACATTTGCTTCTTTCTTTTAGAATTCATTGACATCAAACATCTATTGCTAACACTTCAAGCTTAGACTCCCAGCAGCTCTATACATTTAAGTGAATCATGCTCAAGCTTCAAAGAGATAAAATATATTAACAGAAGCTTGAGCCAAGCTAATTTGTAGCTGATCCTGAAGCAACAAGACCAATATAGCCCTTCACTCAATTCCATATTACGCAAGCTACATCAAAATACTACAACTTCTTTTCACTAATATGACCCATGGTGTTATGCAGAAATAAAGGCCAGAAGCAGCTCTCAAGAAAGCCACCAAAGAAAATACAAGTTTCTTCCAAAGAAATCTGGTTCCAACACAGCTAAAAATGTATCAAAAGGAATAAAACTTTCAATGTGTTTTCGAGCGCATAGATTTAGCTATAAGTCTATGCTACGGCACCATTTACTCACCAACTAAGTTAACTAGGCCTAATGGAAACCTAGACTCTTTCCTTGTGATTTGAGTACCAGCCATGTTGGGTTGGAATCTGCAAGTAGTGGATTCAAAGTTCAAACACAGTATCTGCCATAGCCTTTGGGGGTGTTAACTGTTAAGTAGACCAGCCCAAATTCAAATTAAATAAAACCTCTTTTTATTTAAATTGTATTATAAAAATTATATATGTATATTGATATAGCAAAATGGGTCGAGTCAAGCCAAATTCAGGCCGGCATGAAATTTTTCTGAAACCAAGTCACGGCCAGGCATGTATACTGTTAAGGTTTTTTTTTTGTTCTTAATATACTGTTGAGTGTTAATGATAAAGGGAGAGCTATCATATTATTGAATCCCACTTAGATAAAGACGACATGCAGCCAATCCAATACTAATGCATTTACTAAGAACACTGATATAGATACATTTCCACTCTATATCTATTTCTTATTCATTTTAAATATCGATACGATAACCAAAAAACATAATTAAAAGAAAGTTGAAGTAGGATCAAATATCCAAATCGAATTCTTTATAGCATCATATCAAAAGCATAAAAGTACGTACAATGCCATTCGCATGCAAAGAAACTAACTAGCGGCACCAAAGAACACGTATTATTCAATCCCATTAGAACAAAAACAACCCATCAAACAATTCAATAAAGCTAAAGAAAAAAAAAGAAGCAAAGTTTCAAAAGCATTTCAAAACTTAAGAAGTAATGAAAAAATCCAATCGAAGTGTCTGAAAGGGATAAAAACAAGTACCTCAAACAGTAATCTATCGAGAAAGAACCGAACAGAGGGGAAAAACATAAAAAAGAAAGGAAGGGCAATGAAATCTTCTTGAGCAGGATAACCTTCTTCTTCCCAATTAATTGATTTGATAAATTGAATCAAACCCATTTTGGTTTTCGCAAGTTTTGATTTTTCATCCAAAATTTTCTCAGGAAACAGTCTAAAGAAGAACGTCGAAGAAATGGATCACATGCAGAGGAATAAGCAGAGCGCCCCCGGCCACTCTGGTTCTCTCTTTTATTTTTGTATCCTTTCTAATGAATACAATAAATAAACAATTTTATTAACTCAAAATAATAAAATAAATAAATAAATTTATTAGTTCCCGCATGGTACTTAAATGACCCTGGTTTTGTTAGATTTTCTCGATTGCAACTTTTTTTTGTTTACCATATTACCCTTTGCTGATGATGTTAACATTTGGAGTGTCAAATGAAATTCGAATTGAGTTGGTTTAAAAAATAATTAGCTGTATTAAAATAAGTATAATAATTGTCTTATTTTTCATATAAAATTATTATTTTACTCTTTAAATATTAAAAAGTTAAAATTATAAAAAAGCATTATAAAATAATTCTAAATTCTGATTCCTTTTCTCTTTTAATTGTATTTCTCAAAACTAAAATTTAAACTGAAATTTTTATTTTTGAAAAATTATATTTAAATATCAATTTATCTTTAAAAATTTTAAAATATTAACAATAATAAGAAAATATCAAATTGAATCAGACTTCAAAATTATATATTCATAATAAAATGAGATTGATGGTGAAGCACTACGTGCTAGTGATGAATTTGGGAACATTCACCCCTATCTTGCTCTAGTGTCATCCCCTAATCCTTTGGTTTGAACTTGCAATAATACATTATTTTAAGTGTCAAAATCATTCTCCTTGTTTGATTTATCTAGCTTTAAATTAAGTAAGTCATGATATTAAATTAGTATTTTATCCTAATTAATTTAAATTACGGTTATTATTTGGTGCACTGTATTTATGAAAAGAAAAATTTTCTCAAAAAAGATTAAGATAATTACATGTGTCCATTTATTTATGTTTTAAAATTTTAAATATAATTCAATGATTAATTTAATTTCTTTTGATTTCTAGTGATTAATTGTTTTTGAGAGATTTTTGGATCACAAGAAACTATATCGTATCATCAAAGAAGATATTATAATGTCAAGAGAATTACTACAGACAGATTTATTCATTCCAAACCAAAAGATACCAGTAATTTATGGAAAGCATTGCTTGCATGGGAGAAAAAATTCTGCATGAAAGTGGGTGCAATATCATGGAAAAAATTTATTGATGCGAGGAATAATTTATCTAAAATTGATAAAGTATTTGAGTGAGATAATTCAACTATTTTAAAAGTTTTCCAAAAAGTCAAATAGAGATTCTCGAAAAATTATCATAGCTTTCCTTGTAAAGACAAATTACCAAGCAATGTAGTTGATTTATACATCGATGATATTAATTGGAATCTTGAAATCAACTCAAAAAAATTTTCGAAAATAAAATCGATTTCCGATGATAAAGAAGAAGGGGAGAAAGAAGTTAAAAAAATTGATTCCTTTTTTATTCCATTAGAGCAAATTAAAACCACTGAATGAGAGTATGATGACCCTACACTTTGCTTGCCTACCATTGTTGGATCATAGAACAACAAATACAAAGAAAATTGGCGAAGAGCTTTGTAATTAGTTTATTAGTAATAGTTAATAAAATATCTATTTGTAAGTATGGTTTATCAGTTTTCAGGTTATAGAAAGCAATCGTAGTTATTTTTTTCTAATGTTATCTTTAAAACTTAAATTTATTTTAATGCATGTTAAACATATTTTATTCGCATTTATAATCTATGCATTTTTATCGTATCTTTGTGCTTAAATTTTAATGCAACTTCATAATAATCAATATATTAAATTTTAATGCAGATCGTTTAGGCTCATGAGCACATTTAGATATAATTTAATTTTTTATTTTGTAATGTGTCGTTTGCACACACTCTGGGTTTTTTTAAGAAAAAAAAACCCAATTTTAAGGTTTACTTGTATTTTATACTAATTTCTCATTTAAAATAAAAACAAAATTATACCAGCATAATGAATGAAAAATACTAGTTTAAGGAATTATCGCATCAACGCAAAAATATTTAACTATGTTAATTTATGTAATGACTAAAACAAAAATTTGATTAAAAAAATAAATTTTATTTATTCACCTATGCGACGGAAAAATTATTATATAATATGATATCTGAAAAATGTAAATATGAGGAAAAAAACTAAAATCTTAATGAATAAAAAAAACATTATAATGTGAAATAATTTGAAACGTTTTTTTATTATCTAGAAAAATAAAATATATTATACTTATTAATTAATGAATAATAATGTTATATAGACGTAATTTTGTACGTAAAATTATCATACAAAAACATAATCTTAAACAAAATTAATTTATAAAACAATACAACTCAATGAAAGGATATCTTGTTAAAAGATACACTCTATTTATGGAAAAATATATTTATTTGGTATTTATATAAATGATTTTTCTATTCGTCATTTTCATAATTCTACAAATTTGTTGCATTGAAGGCATATTAAAGCTTTAAAGAGAGTATTTCACATGTTTCAAAGCCATTCATATTTTACTAACATTATTTTTATTTTTCTTATTTTTTTATAACAGGAAAATGTCATATCGTCAAAGAAGAAATAATCGTCAACTAAGTTACTACAGACAAAAGATTACTCATCCCAAATTCGAACCATTGTCTGCATGGGAGAAAAAATTCTGCATAGAAGTGGGTGAAATGCCATGGGAAAGATTTGTTGAAGCAAAGAATAATTTGTTAGAAAATGATAAAGTATTCAAATGGGATGATTCGGCCGACTTAACAGCTTTTCAAGAAGCCAAACAGAGATTTTGGGAAATTTATCAAAGTTTTTCTTGCGAGAATAAATTGTCAAGTAATGCAGCAGATTTATGTATTGATGATATCGATTGAAATTTCAAAATCAACCCAGAACTTTTATTGGAAATAAAGCCACTTACCGATAAAGAAGAAGAAGAAGAAGACAACATTAAGGACAAGGATAACTGCTGCTTTGTGTACAACATTTTCCTTAAAATTTTACGTTTTCAAAATACAACAAAACTTTCGGCACTTTATTTTTTAGTTTCATCCTTTTATAAGATTGTATAACTTGTTTTTTTATAAATAAAATAAAAAAAAATAATTATTATAATTTAATTGATTTTTGAAGATAAATACCAGCATTGTAAAGTACAGAAGATAAAAGAGTGTATAAATCGCGAAAGAAGTGAACATCAAGATAGGGCATGATAAGAAGAAGAACGACTTTCATTAATAAATATTCACTAATGTTGCCGCATATATGGTATCTAGGGAGAGCTGAAATAACCACAAAGCTTAAGCTGCATAATATTTTACTAAGAGGGATTGGTATTTTGCTTTCATTTTGGAAGATAAAGTACCCGACACTCGCAAAATCACAGTAAAACTCGGAGCATTTCCATATCTATACAACACGGCTACCACTTTCTTCATATTATGTAATACTCATAAATATATTTTATAAGTATTATTATATTATTATAGATTATAATAAAACATATAGCGTCAATAATTATGTATATTAAAATACATGTTTATAATTTAATATATAGAGTAATTTAAACACATCAATAATACACTAAAAACGTAATCGTTTTAACTATTAATCAATGAATTCATATTTTAAGATTGTAAGCTTTAATATATTAGAGTCTGACAAAGAGCTTGTGAATAGATTAAAATGCTATAATTTGTCTCATTATAAATTAATAATGTGTATATATTTATTTTTTGGAGTATTTTTTTTAAATTCCATTAATATTTGATTCTCAATTCATTGGAATGCTAAACTGCTTGGTTTCTCATGGCATTGTTCTCGACATGTTTAATAAATTATTAATTAATTACAACTTTTTTTTAAACGTGTCGGTGATTTAAACCGCGATTTATAAGTTTACAATAAAATTTAGGTTAAAATATGTTCTAGGTCCCCGTACTTTTATAGATATTCAAATTTCATCTACTTCTATTTCAAAGAATTTAATTCCTCTATTTTTAGATTTAAATGTGTAATTCAATTATTGATACTGTTAAAATTCTTTTGTTAAATTCAAATTTATTACAATGTTTTTTTGCTACAGAGCTACTGGATTTTTTTTTATTTCAAAATAACACACTAGCAATTTTAATAGAAAGACTTTAACGTTGTTAACAATTAGATCAGAATTTTGAAATCTAAAAAGTTGGACAAAATTCATGAAAATAAAAGTTGAGAGATTAAATTTCAAATACACGAAAAGTAAAAAGACTTGAAATATATTTTAACCAAAATTTATATATCCAAATAAACTTTTTTTTGGTGGTAATATGCCAATAAACTTTTATAACCAATGTGTATTCAAAAGTAAATTGCATCAAATAATAATGAGTATGCATTTTTTGGTTAATTTTAAAAGGAAACATTAATTAATGTTTAATGATTTTGATTAAGATAAATTTATAAAAAAATAAACACTTAATTTGAAATAAAAACCTTTTTTTTTAATATTAATGACTAATATACTAAAAAATCCCTTAAACTATTCATTATATGTTCTAATCATATGACTTTTTTGACATAATGTTTAAAACTATTCATAGCCCATCTCCAACCCATAAATAGGAAGATAATGCATTTCAACGCGCTCAAACTCACATCTTCCTACATTGACACCAATACCCATGCCAATTGAGTTAAGACTTGATCGGCCTTAAACTGATGCACTTTATTTAAATAAATCGTTAAACTATTTTTGTAATTAGATAAACCTCTATCATATAATTTCTACTTAGAAGAGTCCTTGATTTTAATAGTAAAATAATAATATTTTGGATTTCGTGCTCTTAATTTCTTATTGATGCAAAAAAAATATTATTTTATTTTTATTTAATAAACTATTTTCATCAAATTCAGATTCACATAAAATGTTAATTAATTTAAAAATTCAAAACATTTTTACATTTATATTATCATCAAGGGTTTTCACAGGTAAAAATTATAATAGTTTAAGGGGTTTTTTTAGTATATTAACCAATATTAAATGAAAATAAATACAAATTAGATAGGTCAAATAATGAAATTAACTATTGTACTCCAACAACAAGTAGACAGGTGCTCACGTGCATGCATCTGCATGTACAGCTTGGTTTACATATAAGTCTCTCTGCATCGTCCCTAAACCCTGAAAATGGGAAAATGAAAATACAGTTCTCGATGATGTTCATCAATCGATGTTTCCTAGGAAATAATGTCATCCCTGTTCCCCAACTGGACTTTGCCAATCTTTTGACTTTTTGGCTTTCTTGATGATTGCTCCTTTTCTGAAATTACTACATACAAATATGATACGGGAAAGTATAAATAACATATACAAATCATATGAATATAACGGAATATGTTAATCCATATTTTTTGGTTCAATATATTAAATACTCAGTAAATTGATTAAAAAACATAACATAAATAAACTAATCAAAATCTAAAAACTTTACGCTCATATAAATAATACAGACTGCAGTTGTTATTGCATAACTCCTTTCTCCGAGCTCTCTTCAAACTGCAAAAAGTTTTTAAAAAAATGGCAAAGGGCTTCTTTTTCTTGATATTGGCTTTGCTTCTGCTATCAACTGCAAAAGCCAGGCCTCTTTCCAATGACCTTCAGAAGCTACCATTTTCTACACCAGTAAGTTAATTTTCTTCCCTGGAACATATCTATTCTTTAATTAGTGGGCATATTTTTACAGGATTTTTTCTATGTTAACGATTTACAGGAATCGATAAGTTTCATTGATGGTGGGTGTAGAGGTTTGAATGATGAAGAATGTATGATTAGAAGGTCATTGGCTGCTCATACGGATTATATTTATACCCAGGAAAATGATGCTCCATGATCTTTTCTCCATGAATTCCAATCTTTACTTATCTGGAATGTTCACAACTTAAACTGCTTACTTATGTATTTTGCCATTGATCAAGGTTTTACCCTATGTATGTATTAAATGAATTTGATAGACCGATCAATGATCATATCATACCAGCAAAAAAAAAAAAAAAAACACACACTAGAAACATAATGCAGACTTAGAATTCTCAAGCAGGAGCTTTGGATTTTCAGATTGGCCCTTCAGGGTTTTTCCTTTTTCTTTTTCGTGTTTTGACATTCTATCTCATACAAATTAATTAGTGATCTGAAAAACTTTAAAAGCATGAATATACTTTTTATTAATTGGACATGAGTGGAATACACGTGCTCCCATAATGAAATCTAAGTTCTTTCTTGCGTCAATTTGGGTGCTGGGCCTTCAAGTTTATTGTTTATTAGGATTCAGAAATCTCAAGAGCTGATGAGATTCTGAAACCAACAGATGAAGTTTCAAGCAATGACAAATTACATTTGAACAATATAAAGAACAAGTGAAGCCTGTACTTTGATGTCGATGTTTTTCGGCGAAAACAAAGTAAACCTGGGCTGAACTCAAGTTGTTACTTGTTAGGCAGGCAAATTGATCGATGCCTTTCATCAAAAAGCTTAAAAATAGTTGTTTAGGGTTATGTTAGTGGATAGCCTTTTTTCTAATGTTTTGCGCTTGGTAGTTGGTATATAGTAATTGTTTGAATGATGAAGCCACTATTAGCAGCCACCTCCACTATCATTTGTCATCTTGTCCCTGTTATTGTGACCAACACTGGAGATTGAACTGCCTTTATGGGGACTGCACTTGTGGCATGACTGGACCCGGTTCATTGAAAAGGCCACCACTTTAAAACCAACTTGTTTCTTTACAATCCAATACATAAATTTCATATCATCCGTGAGGATTCTCAGTGCTATATACTGTTGTTTCTCTAATTCATATCTCAAGTGAAACTTCTATAACCAGAGTTGGTGGGTTCATAATCATAAAATGGTTAATGGATAAAAGTCATGACTGAGTGTTTGATGTGCTTCTGATGGATTACTATTGCTGATATCATTTTCTGCCATAGATATGTTATGCGGCGAGAAAAGCTGCAAACAGTTATTTCAACTAGTATTTAAAATGATAAATAGATGTTATTGCGTGGCTAAAACTAAGAAAATGGAGGAACATAGACTGATAGGATTGTTGTTTACGGCGGCATAAGTGTAACTCTCATCTTAATATAGCAAATCTACAGAGTTAGCAATGGATTGGTTTGTCGGCCCAGCTCTCAGGTAAGCAGTGGGGAACGTCTTCCAGCTCTCTCAATGCTAGAGAATACGGACTGCCAGTTCTTAAGTCCGTCACCATTCGACGAAGATCGGAGGTTTCTTCCTTGAGTCTTGCATTCTCTTGAACAACTTGGTCATGGCACTCTGATACATGTTTCAACTTGTCTATGAGTGACTGGTTCTCATTTCGAAGCCTGACTACCTGTGACAAAAGTTCATCCAGGTGCTTCTGTTTCCGCATCCTCGACCTACGAGCGGATTCTCGATTCGATATCATCCTTCGTTGTTTCCGCTCGTCGATGATCCTGCTCAGCTGGTGTTCCTCCGCTTCATCTGAAGTTGAAGTACACAAGGACTGTGCATTGAATTCATGAGCAGGCACTGGGATGTGGGAATTGGATTGGATGTTTAAGAATCTATCGAAATGAAAAGCTGGGATTGTGTTTTGCATCATTCCAAGGTTGTCTGGAATCAGGATCGGGTTTTCTGGTGCAAGGTAGTGAATGAGCTCACTGGGAACCATGGTTTAAAGTTTTGAAGTCGATGTCTGAGGCTGAAGGGTTGTAAAATTGTAATGTTTTGCACTGATAGTTGAGCCTCTGAAGGTTTTATAGGAAGAAAAAGGCTTCAAAGGTGGGCCACTTTCAGCAACAAGTGTAACAGTTTCAGAGCTTATAACATCAGAAATCAAACATTTTTAATAATGTGGACTAAACATATGTCAATCAAAAGGCTTTACATCAGATACATGATCTTCTGACACGTATGGACGTATGTATGTATGTATGCATGCATGCATGAGATTAGATGTGTGAGGATGCCACAGAAATTTCAGAATTGTGTACTTTAATCTGCTGTCCGGTTGAAGTCAATTTCATGAGAAAATTTTCATTAGTTGAAAACTCCTGCAGGGAAAAGTGGATTTGTGCCTGATGACGCAAAGTAGTGCACTTTAAAAGGTTAACCACTAACTAAATTATAGTTCCCGTGACTAATTTTATCAACAATTAGATGACTCATCCAGCACTTCAATTCAGTCATTTTCATAGTTTGATGTCTCAATTAGGATAAGTAGTTGTTAGGAAAAGTTATCTCCCTGTCTTAATAGTTTATTGCTTTGCCATGAATTGCTTTATATCTGATAAGTTATGGAACAAAAAACCTTAAAGACATCAACTGAAGAACACCGCAATGTACGCGTGGGATAGTTCAGTGCCTCATAAATGGTTAATCAGTTTTGTTATTCTTTCATCACATATAATTGATTGGCACGTTTGCCATCGATCTAAGTGCTAAAAGTATACCTTTGCCAAGTCATGCTATTAATTTATATGTGAAGGAAGAACTGGCAGCATCTTTAATCATCAGTTCACAGTCAGCTGTGTTGTTGATGATTAAATTAAGTACATTGCTGCTAATCTTTTATATCCTTTCAGGCCCACTTTCCAACATGATAAGGGAGAGACACATCATGGGTTAATATATAAATCGACTTTCCATGGAGAACCCATTTACGTATTTATCCTTACAACTTTCATGTCTCCGTACGAATTCGGAGATTTCCATTCCATTTATGGAAGTTGAAATGGCAAATTGGCTGTACATCCATGATTTCAGGTGCCATATATATATTTGCCTTCTTTCTGTCCGGGAACATTGACGGTTTTAAATTTACTTAAATTGTTTTGCCATTTTTTTCTATATTCTTTATAATTTATTGTTTAACATTTGCAAGTAATTTAAATTGGTCTTACAAAGGTAGCTATACCATTCAATATGGATAGAATTCTAATAATTAGTTTTAAGAAGAGATTTAACTTGTGGTTTAGAGGTCTTTTCGATTGCTTCGATATTGTTATAATAATAAAATTATATAAGACATTGGTGTTGATTACAGTGATGGTGCAAAAAGTTATGGAAGTTTAAGATTAAAGAGAGAATTGTTGTAGGATGTTTGTTTTCTTTTATATGCTTATTTATGTGCTCACAAGGGAGGTGTTTATATACAAGCACTATAGCAAAACAGGTTTTTAGCGACATTTTTTTATAAGTACAGGCAATAAAATGATGAGTGATGTGAAGTTTGAAGGTGATGGATATTCTTCATATAACTTATGTAAATTGCATAGGCTTACTCGACCAATCGTGGCATTTAATAAGCTTAAGACTAAGCTTTTGAGGTTGAGTTTCGTTCAAGCGTTGAGTGATACGATAAAAGTTTAATTTGCTTAAATATAACAATTGCTCCTTGAAAAAAAAATAAATTGTTCGAAATTTGAGTTTGATTCGTTCCTCAAACAAGGCTTTAAAAGTTTTAGCAGACCTCGAAGCGTCACAATTAATGTTCCAATCATTGTGGTTTTGTGTTGGTTGATTTTAGACTTGAGGTTTGAAATAGTGACGCTGTTCTGTCACCTTTACTTTTATTTTAAGGTCATTTCAGTTTCGCACTTAAATATTTATAAATAGGATTCCTTTGTAAATTCAAAAACTTTTATTTCATATATGATATTTTTTCCAATCTCTTGTTGTTTTTGGTGGAAAGATTCCTTTTACATTTTTATCTTGCAATGCTTGTCCTTTTATTTCTTTTATTTTTTGAAATGGATGTCGATTTTTTGAAATTTTGAGGATTAGTAGTTGAGGAATGATCGTGTTCCACTACCGAGGTAGAAATGACAACCATGTTAAAACTGCGATGTCTCAACCTTGTGACATTGGCTTCACAATTTTGCCAAATTCTCTTGCATAGTCATCCTTTTACCTACACAAAACATTCCCACAATAAACTTAGTTATTTATTTATAAAACTAAGTTAAGACCTGATATTAAAATGAGCATAACACTCGTCAACCTCAAACACTAAAAATAATGAAAAGGTTAAATGCACTATTTTGCATAACCGAATTGGATTGACAGATAAGATCGATTAAATGGAAAATTAGTCGAGATATTGATCTAAAATAAAGAGTTGAATCGGTTGATTTTTGAACTTTTATAATGGTTGGATATTTTACTTATCTATGTGTCAAAGGAATTATCCACTTCGATCATCACGGTGTTAGATCACTTTCTTATCATATTTGAAAGTTGGTAATTTCTCAAATAAAATCTTTGGGCTGTGATTGATATTGATATTGTGGATATATCAATCCCATTAATGATGAGCAATCCATTTAGAAAAACATGTCTTGAAGATTGATCCGGATCGGATCAAGCAATCGAATATTCCTTTACTTTGTAGAGATTGGATTGGTAGCATTAAAGTCATATCTCCAAAACAGTTCACTTTATTTTGGTCTTTATTATTATATTATATTTGGCTATTTTAACTGCTATTTAATTGATCTCTAGTATGTTAGTAAGTCTCGAATATATTTGAGAGACTTGTATAGATTTTTTTTTTACTGAGTATTGATAACACTTATTGATTTATTGAGGAATGTTTTTGTGAGAGTGCATTTGAAATAGCAAAATTAGTTTATTGTTTGATTTTACGACTTAAGAGTTAGATTGCTATACCGAGATGTGATAGAACTAAAGTCATTTATTGTATTGCGATCAAAGATAATGAATTTATCTCACGGAACTAGATTCCGTAGACCTAAAAATAAATAGTAGTTACAATGCAATATTAAGTTTTCATTGTTGATATTATTATGATAGATCAAAATCAAGTTTGCAATTAATCTCGTAGAGTTGTCACCTTCACATGTACTGAATGTGCACATAAACAACCCAGGCTTTTTTTTCCTTTTCTTCCCCCATTTTGCAGTGATTGCTCTCAAATAGGATAAACTCATCACCATCTTTCCTCTTCTCTGTTAAACCCTAAAATTCTTGACAAAAGAGTTGTTGTCAATGACATATTGGCTGTTGTTTTTGTAATAATAAAGGTGTATGTTACATTTAGAATATTACTGTAACCCGCATGCTTAGTATCTAGCTTTCAAATAGCTTTATTAAGGTCTTAATCAACTTTAGCGGTTCTTTGAAGACATGTATTAGTTTAATTAGTGATTTCAAATATTATATAAACCCATATTGATTGCATATTTATTATTATCTTTGTGGTGAGAATTCCGAAAGTCTATATTACTTGACTTTTCATTTTTTTTTAAAAAAATACATGTATCTAATATATATTTAAACATGAATTTAAGAATATGATCCTCTAAATAAATGAAAAAACTTGCGGAAATTAATCATATTTGTACATGATATTTACTTTGAATATGAATAATTGCTTCAAGTGTTAGATACTTTTTTTTTTGAAAAGAATATGATATAGGAAAATCATAAGGTCACATTGTTGGTGAAGTTGGAACCAGTAGACGTGTGAGGGTGATCAATCTCTATCCATAGAAGTATGGATGAATAATGAAGCTCCACATGTCCTTGTCTTTAATGGAGAGACCTAAGTTCTTCTTGCTAATAGATAGGCCTCAGCTTGCTTTGATCTCGTTGTCATATTCCTTTAACCAAATCAGATTGAAGAAGCTGATATATGCACATGTTCTTAAATCGAATTCCTATAGGAATGATAAAGGGGATTCTCCAAGTAGCCTGAGCCACACAACTCACTAATCGTAAATACATATATAAGCAATACACTTATAAGATACAAATATGAGAAAGATCATCTCTCTGGGGTTCTGTATTAGATATATATATTTAAAAATACAGCTCACAAACAAGGACTTTGTGGAGATATCCGATGCTTTGCTAATGACCACTACTTTGAAGCTAAACAAAAAAGTGGCGAAAGCACGTCAAGATCAAAACTTGGGTGTCTCCATTAGTAAGTTAACTGCATCATGGGGTTAACTAAACCATGGTTAATAGAGTTATTGAATATCAGTCAATATAATAGTTAGAGGTAATTTCCTTCATCAACAAGAACTGCAACTTTTTGAGAAGTAGCGAGAGGATTAAACCCTCTTTCAGCAGCTTCTGACCCCACTTCAACACACACACATCTCACTCTGACACCATAACAGAAATAATTCTTGAGAATTCTTGATAATACTTTTTCACTTAATCATTTACATCAGCTAAGCATTCTTTTATACAGACTTTTAGCTTCAGCAGACTTCAACTGCCTTAGCTAACTGCCATCCGTTAGTAGTCAATAACTAACTCTAACTACTAACTATTATATTGACTGATATTGAATACTAAAATACTTAAAACAATGATTGAGTTGTTGCCTAAGTTAAGGAGCATGTCTGGTAACATTACCGTACACAGGCGAGAAAGATACAGGAAACAGTCGTCTATAGATGGAACAGGAAGTGCTCGTTTACGGAGTATGCCAAAGCCACTTACGAAGAGACAAAGCCAGGTAATAATGAGTGCATCTTGGAGTGAAGGATGGGACACTTCAGGCCTATATTTGCCATGGCATTCCCATTTTCCAAAAACGACTAAATCGTTTACCCTCTTCGTGACTTAATTGGTCCAACTTTTCTTTTCTTTTTTCTACATTTAACTTCATCTTTACAAACTATTCCCCTCATGATCCATCTCAACTTCTAGACAAACTCAAAAACCAAACAAATTGCCTATATTCTTCTAAGTTTTTACGCATTTGTTATTACTCATTTCTCATTGATTCATGGAATCATCTGTTTTTCTCCAAAAAAATGCGCCTTTCTTTGTAAAAAGGAAAAACCCTGTTAGGTACTTGTCAATTGATGAGCTATGGGTTTAACCAACAAACAAAGGACAACAAGGCAAATGGAGATGGAAAATTCTCCATGTTGCCGAAAGCACCCTGTCCACATCATCGTTTCGAGGAAAGTGTTCTATTATATATGCTTTTACGTTTGCAAGGTTGCCCATTCTAGCACCGAAAGTCTTCTTATTGTGTTATAGACTTTGGCTTGAACACCCTCTTTATCTGATGATGATTTCGATTATAATGGAATTGACAACATTGATGGTTTGCAAAGTTTCTTTTTCTTTCTGGTATTTGTTGAGAACTTTGAATGATTCTGATGCGTATATGTGTAATTTTCTTGCTTATGAGCCATCAGTCATGATTAAAGCAGTAAGGGGTTTTAGTTAAGCGAAATAGAGAAAACGACTGGTGTATGTTACGAAGTTTCATTGGTAGATGTCTCATTTTCTGGTATATTTTGCAACACAACTCATCTTACGCCATGTTTTAGCAGGGGCGAAACTAGAATTTTTTTAGGGGCTAAAATTAAATTAAATTAAAATTTTATCATTTTTAGTGAAGTCAAAATGTAATTTTATTTTTTACTAATTTAAAATTTTAAAAATTTTAAAGAGTTTAAAAAATAATTTTTTCATTTTAAGGAGGTCAGGCCCTACCATTAATTTTAATCAGTAATTTTTAGCCATTTATATAGTTTGTTTTGAAAAACAAAGAGATTTTTATTTTGAACTTGTCTCATTTTTTACAAAAATTTTTACTCATATTCCTAATTTCAAGTTTAAATTTGTATAATAAATAAATATTTTCCTATGTTATTTCATGAGTAACCAAACGAGTTATCAATGACATTATCTAACATTAGAGGATCTACTATATTATGTGTGTATTAAGACTTAAGTTTATACTTGTGAGAATTTTTTATTTTGTAAAAGTAAAATTTACTGACATCTCTTTGTAGGTGAAATTTTTTTGACCAATTACAAAATATCACATGTCAAGCTAATATTATTGTGGGTCAAAGTGAATTTACCATGGTGAAAACGATGACATCATATATGTATAGAACAATTAAATGGTGAAAATAGTTTGAATTGTTTTAGAACAATTAATTCGAGCAATTAAATGCTACAATAACTCTCTTTTATTAATGTGATTGGATTTAATAAAACAATTAAATTCTACAAGAGTTTCTTTTTATTCATATAATTGACACTATAAAATGAGGTCCACTTAAGCCATTTTGGACATTGGCAAGTTCAAGAAATTTAGAAAATCTCTACAGTATTCTTTGAATAAATCGAATAACTTAAAGAAATTTTGAAAAATGTCACATTAGTTTCAAAGAAAAGTCATCTTTCGATTCAGTTCAACCATTGAAAAAAAATTCGAAAGTCATTTATGAAAAAAAGTAAAAAATTATTTTTCAATCTATTTTAATTGAAGTATGAATGTTCAAATCCGTTCCAAAATCAAGTCTCGAAGATCTTTGAACTAATTCACATCCATCCAAAATCAATCAAATAACCTTTAAATCAAAATCAAATTGAAGAGAAAAACTAAAAGAGTTTTCTATATAAAAAAAATCCATAAATTAAATTACCAATAAAATTTAACTTTAAATTTTCTAAGTCAACTTTCAACTTGAAATTTATATCTACGCTCAACCGATTTACTAAACACATCTAGTGTTAAGATATGACATGACATGACAGAAAAACATGATATGTTTTGTTGAGTTAATGAGGAACCGAGTAAAGCCCATTTTGCCATCAAATTATGTAACTCATAACTAGAGGGAAGTAGATAATTTCTTTCTCCAAGTGGAAATGATTGCAAAACTAAATAAAAATATGATGTATGAAATTTAGGTCTAAATAAGCACTAATAATACTTCTATACGTTTATTATTCTTTTTAAAATAATAAAAAAATAATTTAACTTTTTAAAAAATATAAAAATATAAATTATTAAAATGATGAAATTAATATTTTTACTATCTAAAAATATACAATTTAATTTTAACTCCACTATTGATTCTCAATAACTGAAAGTTAAATTTCAATTCCAATAAAAAATAAATCACAAAAACTATTATGTTTACACAATATATGTTGTGAAAACATTATGTATCTTGTGCTATTGAATTAGATACACCCCTACAGAATTATATTTTTAATTATCTTATTTATATTTTGTTTATTATTAATTTAGTGAATAATCGGAGAAAAATGAGTTTCAAAGTTTATTTTAAGTAAGTTTTTGTAGATTAGACTTTCAATACAATGCAATTTTAATATTTTGATCATAACTTGAACTATAAACTTTCATTTTGGGTCCATAATTTACCGTTTTGAAGAGATTTTAAAGATTTAGCTAAAGTTATTCTACGACTCAAGCTTAAAAACATCATGAAGACACCCAAAAATGGTTTGAAAGTTTGATGCGAAAATTACCAAAAAAAAAACCTAAAAAAATTCTATATTATGTATTCAATGGCACTTTTATATTTTCTCCATTAAATTATTTTTATCCTATAAATAGACATTATTAGGTTGAGAGAAAGACATAACTGCAAAGGTTGATTTGTTTAAGAATTTTTGAATTTTGGCCAGCAATGCAGCAGCAAACAGAGCTCTTAGATCTGAACTTTGTTGTTAGAAACTTTTGTTATAAGTAAACTAATTAGTTTCATTGTAATTTTGTTTTTATTGAGGTATGCCAGCTACTTACCTGATTTAGTAGCTTTTTTAGCTTATGATTAAGCTGATATTACAGCTTATACAAATTTACGAGTAATGTTTTGTGTATCCTAATGTTGTGGGAGCTGTTTAAGTATTAGGTGACAGCTTTGTAACCAATCATCTTTTTTCAATGAAATTAGATATGATCAATTTTGATCAATTTCTCTCTTGGTTTTTGCTCTGTATTTTTCTCTCTTTTGTTGCTTGAATCCTCAGCATGGTTGATTTGCTTTCTTGCTGCACGTTTGTGAGAAAGTAAATTTTTTTTTGTTTCTTCTTGCCTTTTTCTGTATTTTTTCTTTCTTTTGCTGCTATCAAAACCCCAACATGGTATCATGAGCCTAAGTCTTTGAAGGGCCATTTTTCTGAGATTACTTGATGAGCATGTTGAAGGAGCCTTTCAAGCGAGAGACAAGGAAAGCTCGAGCTCCTCAAGTTTTAAGGGAAAAGAAAAGACAGATGAAGAAGAAAGTGAAGCCAAGTGAAGAGGGAATGTAACTTGTAAGTTTGGCGAGGGTGTGCAAGAACAAGGAGCAACCACAGCAGCAGAAGCGGTAGAAGCACTATGCTCAGGCACAGGCAGCTGATCGGAACCAAGCTCAAGAGGAGTTGATGTTCACTGCCACTTATTTTGCAGCAAATATCAACATCAGAGACTGGAATTTGGAGACCTCAAAAGCTAGCCTAACACCAGTTCAGTGGTTAAAACAAATTTTTGGCACAAAAATTGGGACATGCAAATTAAAGGTGTTTTAGTCAAGTGTGTGAGGTAGATTTGGATGAAAAACTTGGATAGAAGCCTCTTGGAAAGGCCAGGTGTGACACCTTATACCCGACCCAGTTGTTGGATTCAAATATAAAATATCACATTTTTTTGTCGAAGCAATTGACTTTTCTATTTTATTTTATTTTTAAACGAAAACGTAGTGGTAAAATTATTTTATAAAAATTTTGACAGCATTTTTGCTTATTTACATAAAATTCCTCTGTAAAATTTACATTTCACAACATAGTCACATTCAAATAATCTCCCAAATCAATTCCCAACACTTCAATTTCTCAAAACATTTCAATAAACTTGTTATCTACGTTTAACCATTTCATCAAAACATTAGTTATAAAGTACTAGCAAAAGAGACATAATAAATACATTTAAATTTAATTTATGTCACAATATTTTATATATATATACATATATAAACCTATGTACATGCCATAGATATTAACCAAAAAGTAACTTTTCATCAACTTTATTTGAGCTAATTTTCGGTTCTTCGAATACTGTTGGAACGATCTACCAAATCTAACTATCTGCGCACGAAAAAATAGACAAACCGTATGCTGAGCAATTTTTATGTTCAGTAGTGCTAATATCATATAAATCATTACATAAGTATTAAATATAGATTAGTTAATAAAAGTAAATAAATAACAATAAGCTTTTTATCAAATTTAAAATCACATAATCAATTTAATTCACACAATAAAGAAATTCAAACATATTCAACTTTTGTTTTTGCTTTTCTTTCAATCTAAACCTCGTACTAAAATTTAGACTCATAACCAGATGCACGAATCCGCCACCTCGAGTTGTTCAGCAACGATGGCTATCAGAGTAGTCCACGACCCTTAGGGAATTGGGACTAACAAAAATAAAAATTGACCAATTTGGCATTTTCTCCCTCAACCCTCTGGGAATTGAGGAGATCTAAATTCTCTGATATAAAGACTCTATGGCATGCCAACTATATCTGATCTAGTCTAACTTAGTGTACCGGGGTAAAAATCGAGTTTCATTTCAATTCTATTTTTCACATCATTCTCATTTTTTGTCTCATATTATGATCAAATCATATATTTTGCCTGATGTAAAATTAGGCTTCCAATTCAAAAACATATTAAATATTTTCTTGCTCAAACATATAAAATCATAATGTTCAAGCTCAAATCATAACCATGAATTTGCTAATTTAATTATTTAAAAAATAAACATGTTCCATCTCAAATCATAATTTTGTAAATATTAACTAAATAATTTAAACTCATTCAAAACTCATAAAAATAATATAAAAATAAAATTAATATAATCAATCATAATAGTCTAATTATTCTAAAGCTTTATGTAATGAAAATACGATATTAGCACAAACCGAAATTTTAATTGTTTTACTTCTTTTTTTCGTTTTTCTCCTTCAAGGTGATCGCTTCGTTTTTAGTTATAATATGAGCAATTCAATACGAAATAATATCATTTACCCATTTTAATACTAAAACTAATAAAAACAACAACATAAATATGCATGATTAATCAAGTTAATATACTAAGCTTCCAAATCTAAAATTCTCATATCTTTCAACTTGATTATCCGTTTTCAATTCCATCTTTACTGAAGTACTCACTAATTCATAAGCTATCATTTAGCACCAATATTACTCAAAATAGTCAACTTTCTCTACCGCCCCTTCACCAAAGCTAAATAAACCAAATAAACTTCACATCCAGTTTCATTTCTTTTTCACACTTCTAATAAGTTAGAATTCTTCTTTTAATCATTTTCTATCAAGAAAATATACCTATTTCACTTAAATTTCCTAATCTTTCATCAATATTCTTTAATGACAACTTTCAAAATACTTGATGAAATAAAAAATTATTGGTATATATATGTAGAACAAGCTTTAAATAATCAAAATCTATGAAAAATTTGAAAAAAAATCATACTTTATACTTGAATTTTGAAGAAAAATGGTGAAAGAAATTTTTTTCAATCCCTTTCATGAGAAACAGAGAACAAAGGAAAGAAGCAAATGAAACAGAGAGCATAAGAGAAAGATGAAAAACTTTCTTTTATTTATATAATAATAATAATAATAATAATAATAATAATATATTATATTTTAAATAATTATTAAATAATAACTTTAATAAAAAAATCAACGCACTCATGAACTCTTTTTTTAAATAGTAAAATTACCATTAAATCTTTTCATCAAAATAAAAAATAAAATATTTGCACTTTAGCTCCTATACTTTTTCAACTTATTCAATCTAGTCTTTAAATTCAATAACGAATTTTTTAACTAACCACATGCTCCTAATAATAATTCTCTATTTTTTCATGTCTAATAGTTTCCTCTAAAAACGATCATTACTTCTTATACTACTATTTATTTATAAATTCTTAATTCAATAACTTTTACCATAAATACATATATTTTTAAAGTGGGGAAGTTACACCGGGTTCAAAAATGGTTGAGAGAGCAAATTGGTATACATAGCATGCAGTTGAGAGAGAGCCATCCATGTTGCAACTCTCTCATATTTTGAAGATGTGAGCTGCTCAGCAAAAGACACAAGGTGCGAGCTAACCAAATGCGAGGTGCTCTGCGAAGTGTCAAAGTGCAAGCAAGCAACAAAGCCCAAGAACATTGGCGGGCAGTCCATACGTTGGGGGATTGTGTCCGTGGAGAAAACTTGCTACATATTTGTGAGCAAGATAAGAATTGGCGCATGTGGACTCTAACCAGTAACATGGCAATTTTTGGATAATGCAAGAGAGAGCATAATGAGCAAACTTAGCTTGTCTTGTTGCTAATTGGCTCGTCTCTCTCCAAAGATTGTAAGAATAGCAAGTCGCTTTTGATTGCTGAAAATAACAGAGAAATGAAGAAAACTTGCTGCACATTTGTGAGCAAGATGATATATTTTGAGTTTAATGATGGAGCTAACAAGGACAAGCTCCCTTGCAGTTCAGAGGTTCAGCATGCAAACATTTTTTACCAAACCTCTTGCCAGTACAAAGTTTGAGTGCTTAAGGAAATGCATTTGTGCATGCTGCATAGAGGCCAAGGAGGAGTGTTGAATTTTGACCAGCAATGCAACAGCAAACAGATCTCTTAGCTTTGAACTTTGTTGTTAGAAACTTTTGTTTTAAGTAAACTAATTAGTTTCATTGTAATTTTGTTTTTATTGAGGTATGTCAGCTACTTACCTGATTTAGTAGCTTTTTTAGCTTATAATTAAGCTGATATTACAGCTTATACAAATTTACAAGTAATGTTTTGTGTATCTTAATGTTGTGGGAGCTGTTTAAGTATTAGGTGACAGCTTTGTAACCAAACATCTTTTTTCAATGAAATTAGATCAGATCAATTTTGATCAATTTCTCTCTTGGTTTTTGCTCTGTATTTTTCTCTCTTTTGTTGCTTGAATCCTCAACATGGTTGATCTGCTTCCTTGCTACACGTTTGTAAGCAAGTAAATTGTTTTTTGTTTCTTTTTGCCTTGCTCTTCATTTGTTCTTTCTTTTGCTACTGTCAAAACCCCAACAAGAATGTTTTATTTTTTTAGCTTTCAACAGTGTATCAAAGATTCACAAGTAGTGAACCCAACAAGTGGCTCTAGCAGAAAAGTGTATGTTGTTCATCCTAAGGGCTTCAAGTTCGAGCATCTATGTGTGTAAGATGTATGTGCTTTGTCAAAAGGTTAAGAAAGTATGAACAGATAATGTGATGTAATCACATCAGTATATTAAAAAAATTCACAAGTAGTAATTTGAGGATTTCATAGAAAAAGTTTTAGTGTAACGGAATTAAATTGAGAAATTGATTTTTTGTTTTTTTGGTAGAAATAAAGGCTCAAAGAGCGAAAGTAACAACTAAACCAGTACCACCAGTAAAATTAAACGCACTCTAGCTATCCTTCCTCAGCAACGCCTTGACAACATCAGGAGGCTCTTCAAACACATACAGTCCAGCACTCAAGTTTCTTGCTCGTATGGCTAGCAGGGAAGCAAACTCAATGCATTCATGTCGCACATTCTTGAAGATAAGTTGCCACTCTCTTTTACAAATCTGATGCAGCTGTCGCAGCCCCGCAAGCCCATTAGAGTCAGTAATGCCATGTTGGTGTTAAGAACAAAGAAAGAAAGCAAAACAGAGAATTAGCAGTATAACAAGTTGATTTCCGGATGTTGATATTTGTTTGCAATACAAAGTTCATCGATATCTCATCTCCCGTGCTTAATGGTGTGAGTTACACTTGTTGGAAGGCTAGAATGGCGACTTTCATCAAGTTCACGGATATTGATTAGTGTTCTTTTGTTATTTTCCCATCACAACTTGGAACTACTACGCAACAAAAATGGTGGGCTTGTTTTCAGAAATGAGCTTACAAAACTGAATTGAAATTCAAGCATCTTTTCATTACATGCTGTAATAAGTAGCTGAAGGAGTTGGCATCCTGTTTAAGTGTCTCAAAATATTCTCAGCCATCTGCTTCATAATATCATTCCCATTATGAAAAGCACTAATCAATGAAGCAGGCAGTAGTCTATCCTGTGATATATCAGAAGCTGACTTATTTCCACCTCTTACCAAGAATTTTTCAATCATCCAAAATGATTTCTGCAATAGACCCTCTTGTTTATGCTCTTTCACTACTTTTAATACATATTGAATAGCATTGATTTCACTTAACAGGCTCACACTGTTGTCTACATCAACCTTGTCATCCAACAAAGTACATATAGCTGCCATTGAAGCTTCAACTACTTCATCATTTTCATGGTCCAGGCATACTAACAGCCTTTCAACTGCCTTAGCATCGATCAAACAAAATGTGGTTTCTGAAGAACAAGCACCTCTATGAACTGGACATAGAACTGGTATCTTTCTGGTTTCAGCTGACCTGGAAGACAATAAATCCGGTAGGTGGAAGAGTTTTTTAGACTTGGTTTTCTTTATCTGTGGTGGCCGTGATAGATTTATCGACTCTAATGAGAGATTCTCCAGTCCAATTGCTGACAATCTTTGAACTTCATCACTGGATGTTTTGATGAGAAGTTCTGTAAACACTGATGTCAAGTTGTGAGTTCTTGCGAGGAACAACATTTGGGGTTCATACAATGTAGTTGTGAATCTAACAAGAATTCCAACAAGACCCTCTAAGTACACAGTTGCATGCCTGCTAGTTCTTGTTCCATTTCTTTGGATTAGAAAGATTCTCTCAAGGATTGTGGGAACAACATTGTTGTTCAGAAGAGCAAGGTTGAGTGTGAGATTCTGTTGAGGGAGTTTCGCCAGGAATCTTGCAGAAAGTGATTGCTTCTCTGTAATGTTGTTAGTTCCAGAAGGGCACTCCATTAAATTCTGAGGTTGTCCCCTGGTTTTGCAGAGCCTTTCAACTAGTGTGTTACCGATATGCGGCGCAAGCAAAATGACTAGCTTCATTACGGCAACCCCAAGCTGTTCATGTGGGTTATTTATGAGTTCAATGAGGTTATAGCTTGCTTCAGTCTCGTTCACAACCGAAACAATCGTATCCATTGATCTGGGCGACTTTGTTAAGCATAACAGAATCCGGATGAGATTGACGTTGAGCTCATCTGGAGTTGAGTTCTTAAGCATGTGGATAATGTTGTAAACAGCATAATCTGAGCTTAACCTACGGCCATGAGTGTTCACTTCGATGCTGTCATGTTCAACCCCAGATTCAAGAACATTTGCAAGTATTGCAGCAGCCTCTTTCTTTGAATCCATTAGTTCATCGTATATCCTGGGAGTGAACATTTCTTCAGCCAAAATGTTGAGAATGCCAGATTCTACAAGGATCTTGCCATTTGGATGATGAGATGAGATTTGTGATAGAACTTTAAATGCTGCGTTTCTGAAAAAGGTGTTCCCACTTTGCACCATTTTAATAATACTTGTAGAAGCCTTCTCAGCCACATATGCTTTGCTGTCATTACTAAGGATGAGTTCCCCCAAGTAGCTTGTCATTTCCATTTGAACCTCCTCAGAACCTGTTCAGTTAACCACTTAACTGTAATCAGCATGCTTATGTTTGACTTTGAAACATGTTTGAAACTTATTATCAGAAGTTAATCATCCTTCAGCAAATCTAACTCACAGAAATGTTTAGTTTAGAACTGGTTCTTTTGCCTACAAAAGGACCTCTCAATAGGTGGAGCTTTTAGATTGGGGTGTTACAAGTTATCAGCTACAACATAATTAAATTTAATTACCTTCTGTTAGATGATTTAAAAGAGGATCCAAGAATCCATTTTCAGCCATCTGCTTTATATTATCTGGAAATCTCTCCAGGTTCTTTAAAATTTCATCTGCTTTTTCTGCAGCAAAGGAATCAACATGATGATTGAATTTAACTCTGATCAGTATCAAAATTGCTCCAGTAGCTGAACCAATTTTTTCACCCAAAGCTTGAGATCTTGAAAGCTCAACTAAGAAAAGCAATGATGCATGCCTAATTTCCTGGTGACTACTTGATATCAACTCAATCATTGCTGATAAATCCATTATATTAGCAACCATTTCCTGCAAATATATATAACTGTTCATATCTCCAAGGAAAACATGGGTTTATTGCAAGATCAAAGATATATATGTAAATACATACATACATATATATATCATAGATACTAAGGTTAAGCTCAAAATCATGTTATAAAAATATCAGGAAACGGGTAAGAATCAAACCTTTCGTTCATCATCTTCCTCCGTCAGTTGTCGTAATAATTCCAGAACCTCACATCTAACATCTCTGTCTTTGTATCCAAGTAACCTAATAAGCAATGGCAGTGTTCCAACACTAACTACTAGTACCTTATTTTTCCGTTTTCTTTTGCAAATATGTTGCAGATCTCTTATTGCTTCTAATATCATACTGTCCGAACAAGCCAACGATAATGCGGTACGGGCAACTTTGATCCTTGCAGCCTCATTCCTCTCCTTCCATTCCTCTATTGTGGTCTTTAGAGCAACATTGGCGCTTAAAACTCTGCTTTTTAGCTTCATCCCTGTGGTTGGACAGACTGTATTGTCTTGATGACTGAAGGTTTCAAACCACTCTGTTATGGCCTTCCGCTCGTACGTCACTCCATTTTCAATGGTAACTGGGTCATCCATAACCTGCTTGGTTAATGGACAGAAGAATGTGCTGTACAATGGTTTGATATAGTGAGCTACATGTGGCAATGTCACCAAAGATTTGTCCACGTTCTCATGTTGCCATTGGCTTCTCTGATTTGTACTCTTAATGAAATCAACCAGGCATGGCATACTCAAAACTTGAGAACTCTCTGTAGACACCGATACTTCGGCATCAACAGGGTAAAGATCTGATTCTTCCGACAATGGCAACATTTGAGAACTTGGGATTTGCATTGCATAAGACATCTGTGATTCTATAGGTTGCTTGAATTCGAACTGAACCTTCTGCAATTCATCCGAAAGAGACCGGACCGCAGTTTCCACATACTTCTGGCCCCCGAATGTTGTAGATGGTATCAAACACAAACATTCACCTATGTCTTTAATCACCCTTACTAGCTCAGCTATGATCTTCACAAGTTCAGCATCTGAGACTGAATGGTTCTCTTTACGGCATTCTCCAACAAGATCTTTAGCCAAATTGACATTCATGGAAAGAGATTCTACAATCTCTTTTGTATTTTCTGGGGGATTCTCTGAAAACTGAAATTCCATTATTGCTGGAAAAACTCGATAAAGATAGCATCCCAATTCAACAAAGTTTTCCTGCTCAGCTTCTATACATTCTACAGATTCTATGATCGATGAAATATCTGCCAACAAGGATTCAAAAACACTGGCAAAGGAAGTGTTCTTTATCTGAAAAAAAAAAAAGTATTGCATACTAATATAAGAAAGCTATGTTCCTCTGATTAGAATATAGCATAAAATATAGTATGTCTAGAGAGTATTTAGAGGACTATATCCCCATACTTATGCGCAAGTTTGTATTGGACACAGATTCTGTAAGAAGAATGAAAAGTCAGAGCAACATAAGTAAAAATACATGTTCAAAATTTAAGGAGCTGATGCAGTCTATTGTCTCAACATATTCTGCAAGTCTGCCAATCAGGTTGAAACTTGAGTCCTATTGAAGATAAAATAGGAAGTATACATGGGATGGGATGCCTGAAAATTTCACCGTGATTACTTCATAGGAATCTTTCCAATAAATTGTTGATGGTTTATTCTAGTTTATAGGTGTAGTTCCTAACAGGCTGGTTGATGATATTGGAACAGGGAAATAATCAAATCCATACTTGTTACGGTTTTCTAAGACAAACAGTGAACTTCCGGATGAAAATATTATTTTAAAAATGGTAGCAGAACTGGGTTGTACGTGAGTTGAGATACATGAACTGTGTGATCCACAAACACATCAAAGCTCTTTGAGATTGAGAGTGTGGCGTGCCATTAAAAAACTTAAACTAACAAAAAGAAGAGTTAAATTATTATAATCGAATTCAACAGCAAAGAAAATGGAAATGAAGAAGAAGAAAAGAATCTGAAAAGCTCATACCGACATGCTTAGTGGAATTGAAGAAACTTGCAGAAGCAGAAGATTTGAGTTTGAAATGATGTTAGACTCATTCAATCAGTCTTTTCTCCTGAAAGTGAGTCAAAATTAATTGCTTGACATCAAAAGCACTATCTCTACTTTATCTTCCATACATAATTATGTATGTATATTTACTTGATGCATATTCGTCTTCATATATACATATGGACAACGCCTTTTTTGCTTAACAAAGGAAACAAAAGATTATGAACGCAGCAAGACACAAAGAATAGTCAGACAATAGTGTCGTGTTTAATATTAATTATATTAGGGTTTCTTTAGGAAGCAAATACAAGTGTTGAAGATGAGGGCTGAAACCAATTGTTTTTCTCCCGTACAGGATTTGGTGAGCATGTTAATTTGGGATGAACGAAAGTTGGGTGTGAAGTTTAATGATGAAAAGGATAGCAACTTAGTAGTTGGATTGTTACATCTTCTTTGCTTTCTTCTAACGTGGTAATATACATTATTATGTAGTCTGCTCAACCATTTCATTGAAGTTGAGCCAAACACCAATGAAACAATAAATTACGTTCCAATCAACTATGATTCAAATTTTGAAGATTTTGTTTTTTAGATGTAGCGTTGGTAATATTGATTAAAATTAATTCATTAAACACTTTAGTAGAAAATGTTATAGTAATTTTTGAAGTTGACCTATTAAATAAATATAAAATTTTATTAATTTTAATCTTTTTAATTATATTTGTTTGTTCTTAAATATTATTTATTTTAAATAAAAAATTAATGCATGATTAAATTTAAATATAAATTAAAGTTTAATTCAACAATACTTAAAATAAATTTAAAATTAAATAACTCTTATGATTTTGTAGCTAGAAAAATATATTGTATAAAAATAATAAAATAAATAAATAAAATAGATAATTTTCTTCCTAAAGTAAATTTTTACTTTTTATCTTATAAAACATACGAACTCTGAAATTTATTTAAATTAAAATACCATGGTTGGTTTTATTCTTTTGAAAAATGAAAAATAGTTAAAAAGTTCTAAAATAAATTATTTAACAATTTTAAGGACAAATAAGTCCCAAACATATTTTCATATGTACATTTTTAAAAGTATATTTCCATTTTCATTTAACAAATGAGTTATTTAATTTTCAAAACCTAAAAATAAAAATTACTTTTCTCAGTGAAAAAAATATATATTATCAATTCATATGAAGCATTATTTTACTAACACAAATTCCTGAATTTGATATACTCGAATGAAGTGACACAAATATAAATAAATAAATATTTTTTTTTCTTTTGTCCTGGCAAAAATATGGAATAAAGAAACATGATTATAAGGTTTGACGAAAAAGAAAAGAGGATAAGCATGAGTCAACCATTTGTCATCAATGAAAATCAGCAAGTGTAGTAGATGATGTTAACCAATAAAGTGTTTCTTTATTCAAAGGAACAACCACCATTCTAAGTGTATACATTCCCAAAAAACTGTGTCACTGGTGAAATATACAACAGAGGAACAAAGAACATACACACCAATGATCCCCATAATAACACTTGAATGAGCCTGGTCATCAAATGGAAAGACCAGCGTCCAGGGCTGCTATGGTTTGTTGCTCCAATAATTGGAAAAACCTCTGCTGATCCACATGCTTGCTCTACATCACTTCCTCAACCACTTCTGTATAGCTTAAATTGAACTGCCTAGTTTCAAGACCATTGGAGCCGTTTATTTCTTTGACTCCTTTAAATATAGCGGACCAACGCCCCAACTTCAGCCATGGGGCAATAAATTTGAAGGGAATCTCCTAATTGGTTATTTTGTATAACATATGTACAAAAATGCCCACAGGGTAATGGCTGTTGTTAGCAAGCCCATTGTTGATGTATTCACTTCAGACCTTACTCTTTAATGAGGTGGAAAAAAGGAGCTTTGCCACTTCACAATCTCATCCCTTTGGTGAAAGAATATATATATGATTGCTCATCCAGCTAGTTAAAGAAATAGGGAGATTCCAGAACCTCCCGAAGATCAAAATCCCCTCGCTCGGGTAACGGTGGAAAGTTCAATGAAGGGAAGGCCTTCTGAAAGCTTTCCAATAACTGTAACCAAAAATTCGACCATCATCTTGTAATCAGCAGAAAATATTACCCAGCAAATGTAACAAATGTCATATCAGTTGAGAAATTTGTTTTCCACCATCTATCAAATATACATGAGAATTAGGATGAAACTTGGATATACAAGACTGTTCATGTTATATACACAAATATATAACCAGTTTGCAGATATTCACCTCCATACTAATACAAGGTTATCCCAATATGCCATTTCTATATTACCCTTTCCATTAATGTGTTTAACATGAAATGAAATCATCATAATGGAAGTTCCAGAAAGGCATGGAAGAAGACATGTAACGCTATTTCAAAAATGTGTTTCAAATATTCACAAAGATCTTAGAAATTTGACAGCGTCTATTTAACTCTTTTTTTTTTAAACTTGAATTTGGCTGATATACTACACATTTCACAAGGAAAGCCTCTAAAATAATCCAAGCATCAACGTAAATTCTAAAAGAGTGCAGAGTCAGTGATACATTACATTTTCTAATATTGGTGCCTCGTAGAGTTCAACAAACTTTTCTCTTAGTATCCTGTTCATTTCATCAACATCGCATGCATGTGTCCAGTATGAATCATGGACCCCTGTGACGGCAGAAGCATTGAATTTAGACTTCATCATATGGGCAAAGATATGAACGCATGGATGCACTAAAAGTCACTACAGGAAAAAATTCACTACATACCTGCAAAATTCAAGCCTGCCTTTTTACAGGCAACAGCAGTCATCATCATATGGGAGCCATCAAGGGAGTGAACAAAATTTGGGGGGAATGCGGTTCTCTGCCGCTTAACCATGACCTACAATCACAGTTTTAACAGAATTAAAAGTTACACATGGCAACATAGCATATTGGATATTAACATAAGCAAATCTAAAATTGCACTATCAATGGAGATCAAGAAAATGGTTTATTTCCATGGATATAAAATCCTAGAAAATTTGACAATCATTTTCTTTATTCGGCAACCATAAAAGGGCACAGATAATGCAAGAAAAGTACCTTGTCAGTTTCTCGTTGTAGAGTCAACACCTGAAGGGAAGTTTTTATCTGCATCAAATTAATGATATTAGAATTTTTGTTAATGCTTTCGTTTTTGCATAGTAAAATATTGCCCATTTCAAAGTTCCATAAATGTCTTAGACAATTACAAGATGCCGCCCTAATTGCCGGTAAGGTTGTACAACCGGAAGACCAAGTGGAGTGACCCAACGCACTGGCTGATTCTCAGAAGCTATAACCTGTTTATATTCATCTGTCAGTATGTGGAATTAGGCTAGAAAGATCATAGGAAAATACAAAATCAAGAGCACATATATCAAACAAATCAAGATGGAAAGCATGTCAAAACAACGCCATAAAAACAAGTTAATAGGAGTCACCAACTGATTTAGATATTGTGCTAGTAGTTCGATTCTCATTCTTAATTATTTAACTAATTTCACCAGAAGCTGTCACCAATTGTATAGTGAATATAAAGATTTTCATAAATTCCCTTAAAGTACTTATTACCAGTTTCAACTAACATTAAGCACTTAGGTTTTAAGTCTAGAAATACATGTGCCAAACCAATAAACATTTCTTTCTATTCTTTTATTCTCTACTTTTCTGGCCATCTTGCATGTAGGATAAATTCATAAATCTGTTTGTAGAAGAGCCATTTGCCAAGTTGAGAGTCAGAAAACATTAGCAGCATTCACAATCACATAAATACCAAAAGAAAACATTAAAACAATAAATGACTGACCTTTGCACATTCACCAAGCCAACCCATGATACTTCTTGCAGCTTGAAACATCTCTCCTAGGGCAGTCAAGGTGGTCTGAACATAGAAGAAAACAATCAAGTTAATACACAAAACCGGCCAATGATATGCATACATGCACACACAAGAAAATTCCTCACTCTTGCTGCATAGCAAGATGCAATGAAAAGCTGTTGATCATCTGCAATAGCACCTCGCTCCTTCAACCTTCTCTTGATCTGGTCACGTGCACCAACATAAGTAACACCATATACAGAAGTCATCACAGTCTGCTTCACCAGCTTCCGATCAACCTAAAGATTTGAAATAGTGAAGGGTCGGTGATAAGATAAACACAAGTGTGGGCAATGAAACTCCTTACACCAGGAACTAACTGCTACACGCATTCCAATTTCAGTTGACCAAATGTACAAATTAGATAATTGAAGAATCCCACAACCTATTTAGTATAACATTTTTCCTAGATCATCATTTTCCTCTTTTCATCCAACAGAAGGTGTTAGTCCTCAATTAATTATTAGATCAGGATATTATTTAAGTCCACAATTAATTATTTGATCAGGTTATTATTTTATTAGAAGTATTAGGAGGTTTTATTTATGAGTATTTTATATCTTTAGGAGATATTTTTTAATTAAAAGTATTTTAGAGAGATATTAGGAGTCTTTCTTTATTTAGAGTCCTTGTTTTAATTTTCTTGGCTTATAAGTATTCTATTCAAAAGAGTAAACCTATGTAACCTCTATTTAAGATGCTGGGTGATAGCAATAAAATTAAGTCAGGAATTATTCCAATATTTAGAGGTTTAAGACTCTCTCTTAACAAGTCTAAGGTATGGAATTCCCTTTGCCAAGTTCCACATATTCATCATAGGATATTCGAGCGAAGAAACAGAAACAAGGGGAAAAGACCCGCTGAGTCAAACAGTGTCTCTACAAACCGTCCAGTGACTTGATCAGTAACTCAGGACCGTAACAGAAGGAAAGGAAACAAACCTGATTGATTAAAAGCTGTGCATGTAGCGCATTAGGATTTGTTGCAGGATCTTCTTGTGCATCTCTCCTCATAATATCAAGAACCCTACACCAGAATTGTAAATTGAGTGATAGGTCAATGAGAGAATATAGCTTTGGGTAAAAATATACTAAGATGATTTTTGTATAAATTCTGAAGCGCTGCAGAAACCTGGCAAAACCATTCATTAAATCAAGTAAAATGAGAGATCCATACACTTAGTTGGACCAGATTGTTAAACAAAATACATGGATTCATTAATGTGCCTTAGTTGCCAGAAATGGAGTCTGCCTTTGCATTCAAAGGTTAATAATTTACCACAGTTTAAAGCAAAAGCGTCAAGCATCCTTATCAGAATAGGGATTGTAGTTTATATTTTGAATCCATACTACTTAGACAGATATTGCTGTAGTGCATAGTTTGGGTATAGTCTACCCGCTTGGAATTTAGGAGGGCAACAGTTGGAAAAGTTTGAGGGTTTTAGAGTAAAGGACCTTGATCTTAGTCTTTGGAATTCAAAGAGGTAAGAATGATCAAACCCGGGTAATGAAGCCTCTTTAGTTAGCATTTACATATAAACCAAAATTGTTGAGTCTCCTGCCCTGCATGGGTGGTGGAGACAGGAGAGAACTAGAGAGAGGAAGTTAGACTTACCGGGCAGCAATTCCTGAATACACATCAGCTGGTTTGTCCCCTGCAACAAGATTCACTGCAGCTGCTCCCAACTGAAAGCCAAAGCAGTTCAATTAACATACCAAAGAACTAAAAAAAAAGGTATTCATCCAGATTTAAGCTAATTGAATCACTCACTCACTATATATACAAGTTGGACATTCAGTTAACATAGAGAAACACAGACTACTGTATTTAATCAAATTTTAACTACTTTTCACTTGCTACGAGTGAAGAAGCCATTCTACAAAACAAGCAAGGATGAAGAGATACCCAGATATTAAGAAAAACCACACTTAAGAATCAATAATCCATGTATGGAATGTAGTTGAACTTGAACATTTTGTAGATCCTTCAAATTTCTTCCCCTCTATAGCCAGACCCAAAACCTTGATTGGAACTTTCTTTAAATTCTAATTAACAATAAAGTTAAAAGCATAATTGGTTTATTGAAAGTATCAATAATTATGCTTTCTGCTTTTAGTATAAGGAAAACAGCTTGAAACATCCAAATTTGGCAAAGCTGGATAGAACATCTCTATGAAATATGACAAAGAGAAAAGTGCATTACCTTATCTCTTCCCAATGCAGCATAGTGTTGTAAACCATTGCACGAACCATCCTTGCAGAAGATTAAGACATAAAAACCCAATATTATGATTCAGGCAATTGAAATACAATGAAACCCTCGGAGCACGGTTCATCAAAATGATCGTGAACACCAGAGAATACAGCTATGGTGGCAATAACATCACAAAAAATACAGCACTTCTAGCGGTTTGCAGTATCTATCAATCACATCAAGCAAACAGTCTCATCTTTTAACACAGTGACAATGATCTCAATAAATCCTAGATAGAGGGTATTGCATTCTCAAAAGGAGAAAACCTCCAAAGCCTATAGAGTAGGGATGTATATACAAAGGTGTTTCTATGTATAAATTTATGTGTGTTGATTTCTAGAAGCATTTGACTAACAAACCAAAAAACAAATAGAGAAATAAGATATTCAGCGTCTACTTTTCATTTTTGCTAGGGGAAAAATACCTGGTGGATAGGCATGTGCGAAATGGTGGTCTCTGGTGTGGAACTTCTCAAAGCTTCAGAGAGATTAATACATGTTGCCAAGCATTGGAAAGGATCCTCTGCACTTAACCACCAGCGCTTTCCTTCAAGAGGTCTGTCTGCTGAATCAAAGATATCATCCAAATGACTCTCTGTAAATTCTATTCGACCCTCGTAGGACAACTTGTCCACTCCTCCAGCATATAAATTCGCCAAATGTATCTTCAGCCAGCGTAAGCCTGATTTCCCAAGGGGGCGTCCCTCTGCAAACTCCAAGACACCTCGACATAGATCAGACCCAAGATGATTTAGGTATGGATGCATAGGGTATGCTCGGCCTCGAAAATCAAGGTTGTGTGGATAGTAGAAGCCAAACTCATCTTTCATCTTTCGAGCCACCTATCTCCAACAGAAAAGAAAGTTAACATGCAATATTAAAAACATGATACGACACAAAGTCAATGACACTGACTAAGGCAGTTTCTTACAGAAAGTTTAAGCTCAACATCACACCGCTGTGAATGCCTTTCATTATTCTCCTTTTTAACAGCTTTTACCTTCCACTTCCATTTCCGAATTTCTGCTTCATCTTCAGTGTCTGGCTCCTCAGGCAGAGGAACCTATTTAAAATTTAAAAAATAAAAAGTGATGGAAGATCATTAACTTGAAAAATAAGAAAGAGCAAATTAATATTCAATGAGCAATAAAACAGTAGACTTCACAAGAAAACAATTTATCTCTCCCTCAGAAACAAAAAATAATGAATAAAAGATAACATAAATCAGCACAAGAAAATCAAATTCTACTTATTTTGCATGCACCCACATCTTCACGGTCAACCAAGTCTGCAAGACGGCCTCCATTAGCCCATATTCTGTCTACTACACCAAGAACCCTTCTATTTATCCTCCATTTGGTGTTCCCCAGTGTATCCAGGGCCTGATGCATGAGAAATAATAGAACCATTGTAACAAGAGGCTATACTGAACAGTGATATAAAGTTGGTGAGTGACAACAATTTATCAGAACTGTTCTCATTTTTAAGTGCAAACTTATACATTTATTCAATTATATAATTAAAACAGCAATCTTATATTAAAAAATAATATAATACATATTCATAAAAAATGAATAAAATATTTAATTACATATTAAATTAAATGAAATAAGCTGACACTTAGAAGTGCACAACATAGAGATATAAATATAAATCTCAAGGATTTCAAACCTCAAAAACAGGCTCTAATTGCTGCCTTGTAGTTCTTTTAACAGTTTCACGTTGTTGTCTTGCTCCATGTGTCCGCATGACATATGATGGTAAAAACAAATAAGCACCTTGGTCATACCTTCCAAAGTATCACAAAATTCATCAGTGATTGAATAGGAACTGAACAAGTGGGAATATAATCATGTATATATAGCTTTTTCAAGTTGAAATATGAAGATATTTGCATAAGCAGGAAAATTTTGAACCAAGCTGTCAGTATATCTGAATGAGTAGAGGGAATAAACTGTACAAAGATAGGACCTTGAGTACATACCCTGTCCAGTTTTGTGGAGGCACTAACATCGGCATATAAGGAATGACCATGTGCTTAGCCTGCTTGCACAAGCGATATTAGTTTATCCATATGCTTTCAAGAAGAGAAATTTATTCAAGGGGGTTACTGTTTATGAATGGAATGCTTGCTAAGTGCCATCTATTAAAGACTGCTTACAGTTTTCTCAAGTCCTTTGCGAACTAGTGGATCACATTCAATAACACCATATCTTCTACTGCCTTTGCTGGTAAAGGATAAACACAAAAAATAAGAATTCTTTTTTAAGTTATGAGTGAATGAAGCATAAGTCAAAAGTGAGAGAGAGCAGATGACTATTTACTTTCCATCTTTGGTGACATTTTTTAGAGCATGTACAAATGCAGGGCGAATATCCGGTGGGCCATCTCCTATCTGATCAACTGGTGGTTGTATGTAGGCTTTTTCCATCAATAACTGAATCAGACGGCAGCCAACCTATAATGGCAACCTCGTGATATAACATTATGAACACACAATGACTAGAACAGATTTTATTTTCAACTGCAACAATCACATACCTTAACATGTGCCTCCTGACCCCAAGGCTTTGAAGTATCACGTCCCTTCACTATTTCCCTTACCTGATGCACCTTTTGCTTTTTCATCAACTGAGTCACCTTTTTCCTCAGCTTTTCCTCATTTTTGGCCAGTTTCCCTCGTTCAGTTGTCTCAGGTTCAGATTCAGTGGCAGATTTTTTACCTGTTGTGTTCTTTTTCTTTGTCTTCTCCAAGAACTTCTGTATCCTGGCCTGATCCACATATGAAACATCCATAAACAAGTTCTCATCAAGAAATAGCAAATACTCCTTTAGCATAAGGCACAAATCCATGTTATAAATCTAAAATAAGTACATCTATCTCGCATCATTCAGAAAAAACAGAAGGGGGGGTGAGGGGGGACAATGCTAATTCAAACTTCATATTTTCACGCCCAACTTGCTTTAACAGTAACCAATCTCCTAACCCCCACATACTTAAAATTGCCTGAATCTATATCATCCAGAAATTCATAAATTCTATCCTGTGAAACAGAAAACAAAATTGTGCTGATAATCTCAACTCCAACATCATTTCCAGAGTGCACTGTCCTATGAAAGACAAACCATTCCTATGTGACCAATTACCATTTTAAATTTAGAAACAGTCCCACCAATCACAAGACTGAATCTTTAAGTAAGTTCTACTTTACTAGAACATGGATATTTCCAACAACAGACTATCATAAACTCCAGCAATAATGTTATAGATATATATAGATCATGTTATCAACTGGAAATTTTTAACAAAAGTTCATGGTTTTCTTAAATTTCATCCACCGTAAAAATCACATATTATGTCAAGAGAACAAATTCACTGGCTTGAAGAATTATAACCTCCTCACCTCATTTTCAATGGCTTCACCAATCTGGCAAGCAGCTTGAACGACCCTAATGCCCCCAGTTCCAGCAGTATTAGTCATCAACAACCCCATTAATTTGTGCATTGTAACAACCGCCATCATATCCGCTGACAACTCATTAAAATAAGCAGCATGACTTATCTTAAAATTCCCCTTGCACACCTCTTGCTCAGCAGCAATAGAATCTCTCAATGGCTCAAACCAACCAAGAAACAATGATTTAACATAAGGCAAATTGGGAGCAAGCTTCTGCTCGCACATATCCTCTATTAATTCTTGATACTCTTTAGCTGCCTCTTCCCATGCCTCAGTCTCAATCTTTATTTGCCGCCTCTTCAACGTATTGTACTTCGCCACCCCCATTCCTCCTACCATTATCTTTGGCTGCTTTGAAAAAGACTCTTTCTTCTCTTCTTTGATCATTGCTTCTACTAATTCATTGATTTCTTCAGAACCAGAAAAGTCGTCTTCATTAGAAACAATAGCCTCAGCAGCACTTGCATACCGTTTGAAGTTCCAAAATTTCCCAGAAAAAGTTAAAGGGTTACCTGAGTGGGAGAATCCGAATCTGCCCAAACAATCCTTTTGCGATGGAAAGACATAGTTTTCTCGAAAACCCAGAAACGGGCACCCAGAAAAACCATGGTTTATGGCCTTGGAAGGTCTGAATTTATTGATAAAAGCAGAAGTCTGACAAAACCCTGTAGAAGAAGATGACGAAAGCGAGGAAGTACATGATTCAGGAACAAATTTAGACTTGTGTGTATTGGAAGCTTGTTTAAGTAAGCTTCTCCACATGTTTGAGCTATGTCGCTTTCGTGTACAAGAAATGCCTACAATTCAAAGCTTTCTCTAGGATTTTTCCTTCCTCGTTTTGTCTACGAAATAAATGAAAGAAGTGGGAAAATTTTAGAGGGCTTGATAGAGGAAGAAAATAGGGGGGAAATAATGCACTGAAATATTCGAGATTGTAAGAAAGGGTGAGAGAGGATCTTAGAAGAGAAGGATATGGAGATTGGACGTGACAGGGGGAGGAGGGCGTTTTGTTCGCAGGGACGGATAGCCGCCTTTAAACCCTCCTAAAAACCTATGATTTTTCTCTGTATTTTGCAATTCTATTTCCGTGGGTCTAAATTTAATAATAACCCACCCATCTCATTTTTGGATTTACTCATTACGCTCTGCTAATTAGCCCAACGCTTAGTTAACGGGTCATGCTCTTGAAGCTAAGCCCTAACAGCTTAGCAGGCTTGGGTCTAAAACAGAGAACATCACTGTCGGAGACATAGCGAAGAAAGTATATTTAATTAAAAAATTTGAAAATGATTTTCTAACCTTCATTTTATACTTTAAAACTTCAGGTTGGAATCCTTTTAAAAACAATTTTTCATTTTTATGATTTTTAAACTTTTTTTAATTTAACTACATTTTATTTTACAATTGTTATTTAGTTGACTTGTGATAATAACCCATCTTTTTTACCTTGATAATACCAAAAAACTAATTCAATACGAAAATAGTATTCCCATGATATTATTTATCAAAATGGGGTGAAATGAATAGTGCCAAGGGGTGGCGACACCACCCATCTTTTTCTGCCAAATTATATCTCCATCATTAGCTCATGATGTGTTCTGAAAAATAATTTTTTAATGGTGAAAGGTCATTATATGATGGTACCGATATACAAAATAAAATACAAGAAAAATACAGGTAAAAAGAGGTGGAAGGTACTAGATTAGCGGCACCAAACTTGAAAGACACGTGTCAGGCGACACCAACTTTACAATAATAAAAAAATAATATCACAATAATACAAAAGCATGCAAATAATAATAATAATAATAATAATAATAATAATATATACAAAAGAATGCGAAACACAATTAATGGCAAATGCAAAACAAAACATGTAGATGCACTTATGTAAAGCAAAACATGTAGACGCACATACATAAACATGTGCATCTATAATGACAAGAGGCGAAGTCAGAAAAATTTTCTAGAGAAGGGCGAAATTAAATTATAATTTTTTCGGTAGTAAAAATATTATTTTTAAATAATTAAATCAAAATTTTATCATTTTTAGGAGGTTAAAGTGTAATTTTATCTTTACTAATTTAAAATTTTAAGGACCTAAATGAAATTTTTTCATTTTAGGGAGGGTCGGGGCCCCTGCCAACCCCCTAGATTCGCCCTTGATAATGACCCTCCACCATTACAAAATTATTATTTTTAAACATATCATGTGTAACAGCCCGATTTTTAGTGGTATCGAAAACAGTGGTTTTGGAACCACAACTCTGATGAGTCGAGTAGTAAATTTATTTATTTTAATATTTCTGGTGATATATGCATCGTATGAAATTATGATTTGAAATTTTCATTGATTAGATAGTTAATTGAATAGAAAGGACTAAATCGTAAAAAAGGTAAAAGTATAGATGTTTAATTAGAATGACCAAAGGAATAAATTAACCAAGGAAGCTTTAGTGGGTGGATTGGTATGAATTATATTGATTATAAATAGGTTTAATAAAAGTTAAAAATGTTTAATTAAAGCTTAATGAAGAAAGTCTCAATAATTACAAAATTGTCATTTATTATATATATGAAATTAAAAGAAAGAAATTTGGAATTTCATCCCATTTTATTTCTTCTTTCTTCTTCACACGGAACTAAGGGGGAAAAACCTAGGGTTTTCAATTCCAATCTTTGAGCTTTGATTTGGGTAAGCAAACCTTGATCGTTTTTAATAATTTTTATGTTTTTGAGTCCGTATCAGCTTAATCTAGCTTATGCAAGTACTAATTTGTGAATCTGTAAAATGTTAGAAAACTTGTCATTGTTGAAATTGCTTGTTCTTGAAAGCTTTTGATATATTTGAGTGTTTGATACTTGGGCTAAATCTTTTTGTAAAGAGATTTTTGATGAACTTAGGGTTTAAGGACTAAAGTGTGAAAATGGCGAAACTACATGTATTATTGTGAAAATAAATGTGTGAATGGGTTGAATAGAACTCAAGAGAATTTGGTTATGGTTAGTTGTGTGAGAGAATGATTATTTTTCATGTTTTGTGTTGAAAGGACCAGATTGAATAAAAGGAAACTATTAGGGGTAAAACTTTAATTTTACCAAAAATGACTATATTGTGTTAAATGAATTGGTTGTGTGATTTAATGTGAGAAATGGAATGATTTGTGAATGTAGACTACGACCATGCCACGAATCAAGGAAAAGGAAAATTAACGAAGTAGTCCCTAGAATCAATTCACAACTACAATCCAGTTCGATAAGTTCGTATGGTTAAATTTCAATTTGAATTGCACATTTTTGCATTATAAACCGTTGTAGTGAATTGAAATGAAGATCAAAAGTTAGAAGACAAGAATAAAGCAAAGAAAGGCAACGGGCTTTGACCCGTAAATGAAAAAGGGACCGATGACTAATTGTCATCATGAGTACATGAATCCTTCACGGATTATAAGGTCCGATGACTAAGTGTCATCGTGAGTATATGAATTCCTTTACAGAACAAGAGGTCTGATGGCTATATATCATCGTGAGTATTAAATGAAATGAATTCCATTACGGATTAAGGGTCCGATGACTTTGTGTCATCGTGAGTATCAAATGCGAGTTAAGGCTTACCTCGGATGTACGTTGTATTCCATTCGGTTAACTAGACTTTTACAACTCTTGAAGTTTGATAAATCTATTTAACTTGTGAACTTACTAAGACTTAAAATGCTTACCTGTGGATTTGTTATTATTTTGTAGATTCAATTTTGCTGTTCGGAGATCGGATCATCTTGAGGCATCACACTATCCTGAAGTTGTTCGGTAGACTTTTACATTAATTGTTTAATATGACATGCATTAGGATGATGTCTCTTTTTGCTTATGTATAGTGAATTTGTGTAAAACCTTGTTTATGGTTGATGAAATGTTGAAAGTAGATTTAAGTACCTTGTTTGACATAAAAATCATGTACTTGTGTTGACTTAAGTGCATACTTAAAGTTGTGTATGGATGAAGATTAATGAACTTGTATTTGATATAAGTCTTGAGATTTTGGATGCTTGTATCGGTAGAAGTTATAGGGTGAGAATTATAACTCTCTGGAGTTTTTAGTAGCGGTAGATGCATGACATGTATCGGTAAAACTAGCACAGGTATCGGTAGAAATCTGCACTGTTTTAAAATTGTTTAATTACAAGGCTACTACCTATACTTAACCATTAGGTATCGGTAGAAGCCTCCCAAAATATTGGAAATGCTATTTTTACCCTTGTTGATTTGTGATTATGTTTAAATAACGATGTGTAACATGTGAAGCGAAATATTTTAATAATTAAAGTTGTATAATATTATGACAAGATGATTAGTGATAAATGAACAATAAAACACCGAAAATTTTAACCGGCGACGGTGTTCGGGTTTTGAGTGTTACATCATGAACAAATGATAGAGGTATGATTGGATAGAAAAAGATGAATAGTGCCGCCATCCCTTGGTACCATTCATTTCACCCTATTTTGATAAATAATGTCATGAGAATACCATTTTGATATTTAATTAGTTTTTTATATTATCAAGATAAAAAGTAATATTTTATATTTTGTTAATCCGTGAGATTACCTAAATCAGAAATTTAAAATTAATAGAGAAAGATTCAAACTTCAAACATCAGAATACTTTGTCCAAAATAATTTAGGTTTGTAACCGGTGATTCAACTGAATATTAAAAACCCAAAAATACAATGAAACAACTTTGTGTTTTTGGTCCAGATAACTAAAACAAAGTCCATGAGTAGACCAGAAAATTTAAGTAAAAAGGTCCACGGCGGTGGCATTTTGATTGAGAATATTTGCCCACAATTATACCTATAATGTTGAACCCTCCAACTTAGCTTAGGATATGTTGCAAGCAAGATTGATGATGGGTTTCAGGTTTTTTTCTGTTATAAAAATAATATTAAGAATTAATTAAATAAAAATAAATGAGAAACAGATTAATTGCGAAAATAAAATATTCCACTGTCTCCTCTATAATTAATGATAAAACGATTTTATCTTATTAAAAATATTAGCATAGAAAAATAGGTTATCAATTCTAAGGAAGTTGGACCAAATGACATGTTTTCAGCTCACACTTGTATCCTGGATTTTAAGGGTTTAAGTTTACGCAATTCGCCCACCAGCCTACCTATATCCTGGACGGAGCTCCCCTCGTTACTCACCGCATCCAATGCTTTTTCCTTCAATTCTTTAGCCTTATCCTTCAACCCACCCGCCTCGCTCATTGACTCACCAATCACACGGCTCAACTCACCCGCCTCAGGAACCGACTCAGCACCCTCACACACCCTCACTCCCACCCCCATATCCTCCACCAGCAGCCTCGCATTCACAAATTGGTCAGCTTCCATAGGCCATGCCAGTATCACCACCCCACCCACTATCCCTTCCAACACCGAGTTCCACCCACAATGACTCAGAAACGCACCCACCGCCTCGTGACTCAGTATCGATACCTGCGATGCCCATTCCCTTATCACCAAACCCCGACCCGCCACCCGCTCTTCAAACCCATCTGGCACATTCCCAAACCCGTCTTCTTGTTCTTGGGTCGAACCCGTTTTCACAACCCAAACAAATCGGGTGCCACTCTTTTCAAGCCCAAGAGCCAAAGCTTCCATTTGCTCCCCTTTCAACAGCTTTTGACTCCCAAAACAAATATAAACAACGGACGCTTTCGGGCATCCATCAAGCCAAGTCAGTAGTCGCTCATCCAGATCAAGCCCAGAACCCAAATTTCCCGGACCTGCAAAGTTAAGTGGACCAACCCCGAAAATCCGATCGTGGCTCCATTTTTTCTTCAGATAATCCATGTACGCGCCTTCAAATGCTTCAAAAGAATTGAAAACGCAACCCCAACTCTTGGTATTTGCAAGCTTGACATCCTTGACGAACTCCCAGTCAGGATCAGATTTTTTATACAAACGAAACAAAGAAGGCAAATGATGGGATTTAAAAACATGGGAGCCAGGCAAAGAAGAAAGTTCAACCTGGTCCAAAGGTTTAAGTTGTTCAACATGGTTCCATACATAATCGTCGATAGCAGCCAAAAAAGCACCGGAAGGGAAAAAAGCGAGTCTGGGTATGTTTAATTGGTGGGCAAGGTGTAGAGTCCAACCAAGGAAGAAATCAGAGATGATAGCAACGGGTGGGTCGGGGTGAGAGTTGAACCAGTGGAGTACAGGGTCGTGAAGTTTGAAAAGAGAGGTTATCATAGGGAGGTTACCGGAGTGGCCGAGGTCTTTGACGTTTTCGACTCCGGGAGGGATGGAAGGGTGAGAAGGAAAAGGGAGGATGAGGGGAGTGATGGAAGAAGGGTGAGAAGAAAGAAGGGAGGAAAGGTAAGGGAGGTTTTTTGGGGTGATAACGATGGTGATGGTTAGGCCGTGAAGGGAGAGGCGGTGGGCTAGGTGGAGGAGCGGGAGCATGTGGCCTTGCGCTGGGTAGGGGAATAGCAAGATGTGGCAGTTGTTGACGGTGGTTGACATGGTGAGTTGAAAGAGTGGAGGATGGATGGTGGTGAGTTGAAGGAACTGCCTGCTTTATTATTATAACTTTTGTCGATGGCAGGCTGCCTGGAGAGAGATTTTTGTTGTCAATTTGTGGTGGTAGTGTCATGAATTTTCAATCTTTTCTTTTTTGATTTGACAAGAGTAAAGAAGAAAACATTGGCTACGTTAGCAACTGTGTCCCTCAAACCAAACCCATATTTGTCTGGTAAAAAAGTTCGAATTTGAGGTTCATTTTAAAATTTGAAATTAATTCCATATTCCTATTAGATTTGTTCAAACAATCAAATTCCAAACAAATCAATACTCAAAACATAATGAAAGAAAGGGGTCTGAACTGGGGGTTGGCAGGTGCAGCAACCTCCTAATTTTAGGTCATCTAAAGTTTTTGTAAAATTTCACTTTCACCCTCTTTAAAATATAAAAAAAATTAGATTTAAACTTTTAAAAATTATAAAAATATAAATTATTAAAACGATAAAATTATATTTTTATTATCGTAAAAATTATAATTTAATTTCGGTCTTCATAAAAAAAATTTATGGTTTAGCTTGGGAGCCAATGCCAATTACAATTATTCATAGGTTAGGCTACTCGTATAGAGCTTGAAGGTTCGTTCGAAATTTGGTAGGGTTTAAACAAAAATGTTAAACTTGAAAATAGGCTTATGTAAAAAATTATACTCATTTAAAATATGAGTCAAGTTCGAGCTTGAATATTCAATGTCCTTGTTTGGCCCATTTTTAAGTTTATAATACTTTATATTATGTAATTTATAACACATTAAAAAAAACTATATTAAATATATAATAGGACTATAATGTAAACATTAAAATAATGTTAAAATGACTAAAAAATTCAATAAATAAAAAAATATAAAATTATTAAATATTAATAAAATAAAATAAATATATTTTTAAAAAATAAAAACAATATGGATGGACTTAATTGGGCTTGAGTTAGTTTTTTACAAATATAAATAGATTTAAGCAAAATTTTAAACTTATATTTTAGGTCGGGTTGGGCTCAAAAAGTATAAAATATGTTAATATCATTAGAAGTGTTCATGGGTTGAGTTCAGATCGGGCCTAAGCTTGATATTAACATGCTTTATGTTTATCCAAGCCCAGATCAAGCCTAAATTTTTGCCCAAACTCTCCCATATTAGCAAAAGATTAACCCAAACCTATTTTAAGCTTGCCCATATTAGTTTTTTAATTTTTTTTAAAAATATTTATTTTATTTTATTTTAATATTTAATAATTTTATACATTTTTATTTATTGAAAATTTTTATACAATTATCTTAACATTATATATTTAGTATAAATTTTATTTTTTTAATGTGTTTTAAATTATATAATATATAAAAATAACATAATATAAAATATTATAAACTTAAAATGGGTCGGGCCAGGCTTGAATGTTTAAGCTCGAGCCCAACCAATATTTTAAAGTGGCCTAATGTTTTTGCTCAAACCCATTTTCAGATCTAATATTTTTGTACAAACCCTCTAAAATTTCAAACGGACATTCGAGCCTGCGCGAAAAACCTGATCCAAAAATAAATCCAAATATCATACTTAATCCCGACCTGAATCCAATTTGATCCGACTATGAACACATCTAACGCCAATTATGGTTAATTAGGATGATGGAGTTTGTTAATTTGGAGGAAAGAAAAATTAGAGTTTTATTTGATAGAACTTGTGTCTAAATGGGCTTAGCAACTGCCTCCCTTCATGGCCCCATTGTCTCAGTTGGATAGATCCAATCCAACCTCAATTTCTTCACTCCACATGGGTTTGTAGATTATGTTAATCATGGTTGAATTTAAGAGATTGAATGCTTAACTTGAGTAATTTGTGAGTTAATCAACTTATTAAGATTGAAAGTCTAAAACTTAAACTTAACTGATTCTGAAATCAGGTAAGTTTAGCAAGCTTATTTTTTAAGGATAAAAGTCCCTTTGAACATGAATATGTAGTTATGGGAAGCCTCTTACTTGAAATATGATAGAGGGACATAACCTAAACATGGTGTGTATTGGCCACGTATGATTCCTTTAGGCTAATTATTCCGTCAAAGAAAAATACTCACATTTAACAACTGTACCGAAGTTAGAGATTAAATATATATTTAAGCTTTTAAAGAAGATTTATTTTTACTCACATTTAACAGTCAAATAATAAAATCACAATCTAAATCGAATGGAAAAATTTTCATTTAAGTTCTTTTAAAATTCATAAAAATTTTAGTAAAGATAAAATTATACTTTGACTTTCTCAAAAATAATAAAATTTTGATTTAATTATTTAAAAATTATAAAAATATAGATATTAAAATGATGAAATTATATTTTTATTATCGTAAAAATATACAATTTAATTTTGATACTCCTAACAAAATTTTTTGACTTCGCCCTATTCAAAAGATGCTCATCTAAGCAATAAAGAGAAAACAAATGTAGAATTTGTTAGATGAAGAAATTGAATTTATGAGTTAAGATGAGAAGCAAATCAAAAGAGTATAAAAACCCAAAGTTTGAAAAAGAAAAATAAAATATCGTGTGATGACCTGATGATTAAAGGTATTCACCGCTTCAAATGTGATTTGAGTTTGAGTTACACTGATTAAATTTATTATTCAGATTTTAACTTGTTATTGTGATTAAAAACAAGAAATTGGAATTTAAGTTGATGACTTAAATACGTGTAAGCAGTTAATGTTAGAGAAGGTGGGAAGAGCCTGTCTTCTTTATGTTATTATTTCCTTTTCTTCTTTTGGTTTGGAATTTGGTCTCTTCTTTAAATTTGCCGACAAAGATTGATAGTCTCAGCATTACTTGGACACCATCATCAACTTACAGTTCTATATTTAATTTTTCCCAAATTGTGTGTTAAGGAGAATAGTGTGAAGAATGATGAGATATCTTTGTCTATGCAGACCAGAGGTTTGCCTCAACCTGGAGAGGGGTTATAAGGAGTGCAAGTTAAGAATTCATATACATTTGGACCCCATTCCTCTTTGCTCTTCAGAAAAACCCACTTCAACTAAAAATAACCCTAATTAATTAATATCTCTCCTCTTTCATCATGCCATTGTCATTTCACCTAAAATAGACCCTTCACAATATAACTTTATTCCTGAAATGGTTTATATGAAAATTTTGGAGACATGGATTAAGCTGCCAGACACACACAGACTAGTATAAAAATAAAAATAAAAATTGATCTCTTGTTATTTGTTTTGCTTACAAAATAGGGAGCCAAAAACTTAGATAATATTCATATGAAATTCACATTTCACCAACTTAGGTATGGCAGACATTACATTCCCCCACATAATATACATATATAAAACCCCAAACTTTTACATCTACCGACACCAAAGTAGAGAGGAAGAACCCCATAGAAACAAGTCCATGTTGTTCTCAAACATGTCTAAAACAAATATGGTAAGGAGACATGTATTAGAGAAGAAGAGATCATGTTCCAAAGAGAAAGAAAGTGGTTGTTTATCTAAACATCTGAAGAAAATCTACCCAATTGGGCTTCAAAGAACCTCTTCATCTTTATCATTATCATCCTTGTCCTTGTCTTTGTCTCAAAACTCCAATGATTCATCTCTTACAGACCATTCCAGCACTCCCTTGGAGCAAAAGATTTCATTGGCACTTAGCTTGATTGCTCCTCACCGTGAGCGAAGAGAGTTCCCCATGGTTGTCAAAACTCATGTCCATCATCATCACCACCAGCAGCAGGATCCTCCTGGCAATGGTGAAGTGAGGAGGTGCCATTGGGTTACAAAGAACAGTGGTAAGTATCTTCCTTAATTAAATTTTACCACATCCAAGACACAGCAATCAATCTCATTTAAACTATTTTATTACATTTCAGAACCATTGTGTTGGATGGCCAGCATGTTCTTTTCATTAGTGAATTAAAATTCATGTTTAATAATAATAAGTTATATGGTATTTACAGTGTCTAAGTAGTTGCTTTAGTAATAGATAGAAATAAAACAAAGAGAAGAAAAAGAAAAAGTAACAAGGATGGAAGAAGCTGTTAATAACTTGATGTCAAAGGAACTAAGAATTTTTTTTGATACAGATAAGGTTTACATATCATTTCACGATGAACAATGGGGAGTTCCTGTTTATGATGACAAGTAAGTTTTAAGTTCCAAGTCATTAGCATAAAATTTCAGACATCTAATCAACTAATGTTTTTATTGACGTCTTCAACTGATATATCAATCAAACAGCAAATTGTTCGAGCTGCTTGCACTGTCTGGTATGCTGATGGATTATAATTGGACAGAGATTTTGAAAAGAAAGGATCTATACAGGTGCAATGTTCTTCAATTTGCAGATACATACTGCGACTTTTTCTTTTTTTTTTTTTTGGGGGGGGGGGTATGAACACTGAACTAAAGCTTGCAGTTACCTTTTTTTTTTCCTTAAATCATGTAGAGAATCCTTCTTGGGTTTTGATCCTGAAATTGTTGCTAAAATGGGGGATAAAGAAATCCACGAGATATCATCAGACAAAGCAATGATGTTGGCAGAGAGTAGAGTAAGGTGCATAGTAGACAACGCCAAGTGCATGCTGAAGGCAAGTTTTAAACGCAACATTTTAATTCATTCTGGTATTCATGTTCCGGAACTAAAAGTGAAAGAATTTTGGGGATGAAAATACAGATAGTGAGGCAATATGGATCCTTCAGCAGCTTCATGTGGGGATATGTGAATTATAAACCAACCATCAACAAATACAAATACCCCAGAAATGTTCCACTTAGAACTCCAAAAGCGGAAGCCATTAGCAAGGACTTAGTGAAGCATGGATTCAGGTTTGTTGGGCCAGTGATTGTGTATTCATTCATGCAAGCAGCAGGGTTGACCATCGATCATCTGGTTGATTGTTTCAGATACAGTGAATGTGTAAGCCTAGCTGAAAGACCATGGAGGCACATTTGACTTCATTTCTCTGCTAACCTTAATTCTTTACCTTTTTCCATCCTCCTTTTTGCTCTTACTCAAACACAAACTAAGCTCTTCATGTATAATTTGGCCTGTAAAGATAGCTTTATATATTACGATTGTTTTGTATATATATTAAGTGAAATAGAAACCTTGGGTTGTAATTATAAGATCACATGATCCCACAAATATATAAACACATACGTATTATATCAACCACCCACCTTGAAACTTCAGCTGCTTTCATTTTGCTCTGAAGGCCTAATGGCCTGCAAAATCCATGGATTACCCTGCTGCCTGCACCGGCGGTTTGATTCCAACTATCTGCAAAATCCATGAAATATCTACCTCATTAACCAAAACACCATCAAACTTGTCTTGAATTCTTCAATCTTAATGCTACTTATCAATTTGAATTGGAAAACTCATAATTATTCTTTACCTCAACATTGTTAATGTGTGTTTGCCATGGACCTGATGAAACTCTCAAGCCCCTGGAATATATGCAGGCAGCATATATGGGCTCCTTGTTTTAAGTAATCACGCTTTGTCAAATTGGAGTTCGCACAATAATATATGGATTAGGTCTCAATTCCCAAGCTGGATCATGGTGTTGAATCATCACAGTGCTACTATTGGGTGACAAGTTTAAAATCAAATGATATACATGTAAAACCGGCCCACCTTTTGCTACTCATCTGGCTCTTAAAAACAAGTTGCATGAAACAGCTGCTGTAAGAGTCCCTTTAGATGTATACCGACTCCGATGAAATTAGTTGTTGTAATAGTGAGATTGAATAATATAGTAATGATAAGATATGTGTTTAGATTCAATCGTAGTAATAATTAGATGATTAATTAAAATGATCATTAAGGATATTTAATTAAATTTATATATAAATAAATAATTAAAAACTGATATTTTACATTAAATAATAAAATGTATACTACACCACACCTCATAGTTTACTTTAGATTCTCGAACTCAACAAAAATTAAACTCGGAAATCAATTATTGAGGTTAAGTGCTAGCTTCCTCCACTTTTATCCCATGTGATATTAAAGAGACTCAATTTATGGAATCCATCTTTGTCTCCATGACTGAAATACTTCACCTAAACCCCAAGTTATTATGTTACTCAAACATCTACCCCCCCAAAACTGTCATGTTACAGAGATATGGGGTTATGTAGGTGTTGGACGTGGATACAAATTTAAAACATTAATGGTGATAAGTTGGTTCGGTGGTGGAAGCAAAAGAAACATAAATTATCCAAAAGATGGTCAAAAAAGTGAGATGCAATGAGGATCATTGAATCCCCTTTTTCTTGCACATGCTGAGGATTTGTTCTCTAAAGTTGATCTTTCACCAAATGTAACCATCATTTTGCTTCAATTATATTGGGGACGACAAACAACCTACCAAAGCCCCCCCACCCCCCACTTTTTGCCCGCCCCTCACCTTCTCTCTCCTCCTTTATCATTTTACCTTCAACTACAATCAATGTGAATATAATAATAATATAATACCAGATTAGGTTTTGCCTTGCCATGTCCAAATTGTCCACAACAGTTCGGTAAGCTTTTAATTTTACAGTTCATTGTTATATGTAACTTTATGGTCAAATTAAGCAGCAGCTGCTGCTGCTCCATGATTACAATCTTAGGTGGAAAGGCTTAATCTGCTAGCTACAATTACTTCATCAAAACCTGAATGTTTATCAACTTTGGGTTGCACCCATGATTGTAACTTTGCTGATGTTGACATCTATATAAAACCCAAACTCTTTCCAACTATTATGCTACTCCACTTCATTTAACTTTTAAATATACATATACATACATAAATGCTTGACCATTGTCATGACTCGTTCCATCATTTTGAATATTTACAATTTTGTATAAATTCGAGTTTGGAATATAAAGTAAATCATTTGTGCACTGATTTGTGTTATATTTTGAGTTAAAATTCATAGATGAATTCATCATAAAGTGCATTCATTTGTGTTATGCTTTTAGGTTTGAATATGCGGAAGCAAACTAAATAAATTGGTATCTATTCTACGGGTGTATCCATTTATGTGTTATCTTCTTAGTTCAAATTTGTGGACGTAGGCTTAAAGGTGACAAAATTTAGACAACATTTGTGGATACACAAAAAGATAATTCCAAATTATTATACATTCATGACCTAGTTCAATAAGTCGAGCTTAATTATAACAATAATTGTAGTCAAATTATATTACTCGAATTCGAATATAAATGTCAAATATGAATAGAGTTGCGATTATATGTTTTACTTTTTCATTAATCATTTTACCATTTACTCATCATCATCATTAATCATTTATCAATTATAATTCAATTACATAGATATCTATAATTCAATTACGTACATGATTTTAATTGGTATAATAATAAATTTAACCTTCAAAATTTACACATTCTATCAATCTGATCATATTTAAAAATTTAGTCCGAAACATTTATGTAAATGTGTAAATATTGAGGCTAAATTTGTTGAATTTTTTCAGAATCAAGATCAAATTTACAAAATATATAAACATCAATAGCTAAATTTATTATTATACCAAACAAAATTATGTGCAATTGACGTTAGGCATTAACACCATAATTAATTATCTTTAATTACTCACTTTTAAAATTGACATTATTTAAGTTTCCTCATTTTTTAAAGAGAATAATTTACCCAATATCAAAATTAAAAATAACTAATTTATTTTTTGGTTTGTTCAAAAGTATCATACATTTATATAGTAAATAATTTATGTGTCCCATAGTTTTTAAATACATATATTTTTTTATAATGGGATAATGATTTATTTGACCTTTTAATTTTATAAAAAAAATTTATTTTAGTCATCTATTTAATTTTACTTTTTTTTAGCTTTTAAATTTAAGTTTTTTGTCAAATCACTTTAAAATAGTTGGAAAAATTATTGTTTTTCCACTTTGTTAATGTGACTATGTGGATGACACATCAACATTTAATTAATTTTTTGAAAATTTGAAAAATATAAATTTAAAAAAAATTAAAAATCATTAAAATTATTAAAAAATATAAAAATTTTTTAACAATAAATATTTTCATATTTTAATTAAATGTTGATATGTCATCCACGTGACAATTCATATGTATGTCACATCAATAAAATTAACAAATGTTAACTTTTCTATCCATTTTAAAATGATTTGAAAAAAATTACAAATTCAAAAATTAAAAATAAATAAAATTAAAAATGACTTTGTTGAAGTGTGAAATAATCAGTATGGTTTTATAATTTGTGATGGCCGTTCAATAAGAGATTTTTTTTTGTCGTATTTGCATTATTGTTCGTGTTTAAAGTTAATAATTATTTTATGCACATCCATATATTTGTGTCTATTTATGTTTTTTTATATTTTCATATTTTATGCTATGTCTCAATTAATTTCATAAATTACATAGTATTTCATTTTAATAATAAATTTATTTAGACAAAATGAATCATTTTGGTGCACAGACCCCTTTTTCAATATTTTCAGATATTATACATTACTATAAATATAATAATAAATTAGATTAAATTTTCAGAGGGATATAAATCTAGTCTTATCATTATTTTTTGTTCATATTCTAGTCTAATATTAAACCTACATAAATACACAAATTATTAAAAACCAGAAAAGCAAGCTTATCGTAATAATTATTGTATTAGATATTAATAGATGAAAAAACAATGGAATGAATCTTGAATTAGTTCATATTACGTTTTTATGTGTGTGTTTTTCGAGTTTTAGTATGTACTAATTTGATATTTTATTGAATAATATGGGTTGCTTTTAGATTTTGATTTGATTTGATATTTCAGTGGAATACTTAAGAATTGACCATGCACCAATTCAGTTGAATTTACTTATTTTAAATGATAACTCTTATTAGTTTATACTTATATCTTTTTATGTAATTCATTAAATAAAAGAAGTAAAAGTCGGATTAAGTCCATGTTGAGAAGATCTAAACATAAACTTCGTACCACTCTAGCAATAATCGTCGTTACGTTTTCCGTCACTGGATCTAAACAGAAAGATTTGGTTAAACGGAAACTGATGGCATCGAAGAAATTAACTTGACTAGATAGTGGTGATGGAACACCCAATAGTTGTGATTTTGTTTTCTTGCCTTCATTCTCAGCTTATTTCAACCTTCTCTCCATCACTTCTGAGTTCACTTGTATACTAAAATAATTATTAAGTCATTTTTTTATTTACCTGTGATACATAATTATTGGAGTTCAATCCAATGTTATTTGTTTTTTTCCTTTGAAAAATGGAGAGTGGTAGTTTTAAAGGTTTGATATACTCATCCACAAATGGAGGACAGGCGGAACCATGAAAATGACATCAATGATAATCAATCTATGTTTAGCAAAGCTCAGCTGTACCCCAAAATCAAATTAATAATATCTGCTTAGATTCTCGTTTGGGTTGGCCCCCTCCAGGCGACGGGAACTGAGCCTATACGAATCTAAACTTAAATGATTTAATATTTACCACTAAGGTGAAATCAAAATTTTTTTTTTAAGAAAGTAGAAGTTAAATTATAATTTTATAATAGTAAAAATATAATTTTTAAAAGATTAAATTAAAATTTTATTATTTTTTTGAAGGGTTAAAAGTATAATTTTATTTTTTAAAAAGAATTTAAAAACTTAAATAAAAAAATTTTTATTTTAAGAGGGATCAAAACCCTTACAACCCCTGATTTCGTCCTGCTCGCCACCTCTTGTATAAACCTATATCATTTTTATCACCCAATGCTTTACTGCTATCAATAATATTTGAATTATTATACACATTCTTTGCTTACTTTAAACACTACTTGAATTATTATATTTGTTTGTTAACCTCACAGATACATGGAAGACTAATCATCTCTCTAAAATCATTGTTTCAGAAACTGACTGCCACTTCAATACAAAATATGATAAAATGGTTGGATTCAACAACTCATTTCTCACATACGGGATGCGATTATACACTACTTTACTCATTTAATCAGTCAAGCAATAGTATAATTATAATCTCCACCACGGAAATGCCCAAAGTCATAAATATTCATTTCCTTTTTAACTTCAATCTACATATTATTTATCAAACAAAGTTAAGGTGAAAACTAAAAAGGGGACAAAGGGAAGAAAATCAAAGCTAAAGGGTTTAAGGAAAAAAAAAATACAAGCAATTCTACAAACCTCAGCTCTCTCTCCACTTGGCTGAAGCCAAAGAATATTTACAGGGGAATTCATCCTACAACATTCCATGCAAAACCCATATCACTGTATCTATCCTAACAATCCATGCATCTCAACTCCCAACAAACCTAAAATCTCTTATTTCTTCTTCACTCAACTCAACTTGCCTCTTCCGGTATCACCTCAATCTCAAAACTGGCACGATGTACCGAGCCTCTGCATCTGCTTCTGACCTACCGTAACAGATTTTCGTTTATTGAATGCCGGCTTCAGCAACTCCTGGAACTTCTCCAAGAAGAAGTTCCATTCCTCTTCATTCATGTCAGCCAGCTTCACGAAGCTCACACTTGCAGGAAGTTGCTCATTTGCACTCCTATGCCCGGATGAGCTTGTAAGATGACCATTTTCTTGTTTTGTTCCTGAAATTTTGGAATATTTCTGGCTCTTGTCACCTAAGCAAGTATCTCTAAGTGACATTGAAAGCTTCGAAATGGATGGGATCCTTTCAAGAGCTTCGAAAGGAGAAAAACCATTCTGCTCAGCTTCCCATTCACTTTCTTCATCTTCCTCAAAGCATTCCTCCAGCTTCGAAAGTGGTAAACGTTGGTGGTTATTCACAAATCCATTTCCAAATTGGATTGATGCTCTAGTCATACAATCATCAGTTGCCATTTTTGGGATGAACTCTGATTCTGATTCCTCACAGTCAATTTCAAACTGGAACTCCGGATCTCCAACTTCAGACTTAGGCGATGACAGCTCCCTCTCTGCAATCAACCTCCTTGCCTCAAGACAAACAACCTCTAGCTCACTAGGTTCCTCCTCTCCAGCTCGAAATTCTCTACTCATCATCTGACCAATTTCAGCAAGACAGAGACCAAAGGCTGCAGCTTCCTTGAGGAAAATTGTGCAGAGAACCAGAACACGTAGGCAAGCTTCCCGTATCATGGGGAGTTCCCTTCGCAGCATCTCACAATCTTTAATAGGATCAAGCTTCTCTATATACTCAAGTTCATCCTCGGAAAAAGGAATTGAAGCCTGAGGCCAATGAATCCACTCAAAGTATGGATCCTCCAAAGTTTCTGGCAAGCAAAGGCCATGATCAATAGGAATGAGTTCTACCTGACCAAACCTCCCAATACCATCAAGCTTCCGCACTAAAAGGTTTCCTGCATGTCTGTCTGTGTTAAATATTCGTATATCAAGTATTCCAATGCGGTGCACAGCAGAAACGGGGAAGCTCGAGGTTCCATGATCGCTAGCATCAAAATCATGTGGTATAAATTGTTGGAAAGACGCAATCTTGCTAACCAGATTCTTCTTGAGAGGCTTATGTGCATTCACCCCATCATTGACATTGAAGACTGAGTGAGTAATCTTCACCAGAGCAGTTGGAGGCACATTCGCAAAATGACCATAGTCCAGAAGGTAAGCCACAACTTCTCTAAAACCTGTCTCCCCTACCCGGACAGATAGTTTCAAACCAGGTTGTCCAAGGGCTTTCCCAACAAAGCCTTTTGGATTGTTTGGTGCAAAAGGTTCCTCATCCGTTGGCTTCACAATTGCAACACTCTCACCTCTGGGATTCCGGAAGTAGTAGGCACCTCCCAGGCCACTATGCACAGGAAGTGGATCAACACCCATCTTAATCGCCTTAACAACATCCTTAACCAGAATTTTTAATACGTTAAAGCTATCAGAGTGCCCCAGTATTTCAATGGGACCACTCCTATCTCTCTGCTGAAGGTCCCTTCCAGTAGGCGAAAGACACGGAGTAGAGGAGCTTCTATGGAGATAGTTCCGTGTCAGGAGAAGTGGAGAATCATTCCGAACGGCACTAAGATCATTCTTCAACTCCACATCGCCAAAAGTCAGCGAGCTTTGCTCTGTAGGGAAATTAAGGGCAACCTGCAACCTTCTCTTAACCGTATGAGCATTGTCACTGCGATCTAACTCCATGCCCAAGACACAGCCAGTCTCGGTCTGAACAAAAACCCGCCTTCTTCGGGTAGGTTGTTTCTCTTCCATCGCTTTGTTCCTAGGATATTCTCCTCCAAGAGGACTCTTAAACACTGCCACAGCCATCTGAGTTTGAACAGGACTGTCCAACTTACGCGACATGAAAAATCAAGAAAAACCGATAACGGCTTTCCTGGTAGCCGGAGGCAGAGTCGAGGATGGAAGAGAACTTCTTGTCCTTCAAGAAGACCCCAAACTCCAAAGCCAATCGCAAATGAACCAGAAAAAACTCTAATTTACCAACAATCATCAAATAATAAAACCAAAGCCAAAAAGCCCAACAGAGAAGCTAAAAGAGAAAAGGCAAAAAAACAAAAAATAAAACCCAGACAACAGAATCAGCGGACGAAAATGAAGATCTATCCCTACACTACATTAAATGAGCCATCTTTAGCACCCACAAACAGAATGGTAGCCCAGAAAACCTGTAAAAAGAAACAAGATTTGAATCAAAACCCTATTTCGATTTAGCACATAAAAGAAATACTATCATTATATATACCAAAACATTCTCCAAATGGTTAGATTTAGCTTAGTAAAGTAGCAGTTACTACAATGAACGCATTCATGAAATCCAAAACAATCAGAATCTCACATCCAAAACAGAGTGAAATTAATGCATTTCTTCAACATATTTAAGGAATCTACTAAAAGATAAGTAAGCCGCTAATACGAATATTAGCTTAAAATGCGTCCATATTAATAACTGATCCAAGAAACTTTCACAGTAAATAAAAAAACGCCTAAAGAAAATTAAAGGTTTTCAATTAATTCCAACAAATAAAACATAAGATGGATAAAATCTGAAGACATTGATCTTCAACGTTCCATTTTACTTAATACCCGACACTGAACCCACGAATTAAAGAAAATTAACTTACCAATTTCCGAGATCTGAAGGAAAAGGAACAAAGAAATGCCGATTGAACTTTAATTTCGAAGAAAACAAAAAAAAAAAGCAGAAATAAAATCCCAAGTGGACGAGCTCAATAAAGAGAACGAATCAGGGAGAGGGGGGAGTGTAAAAGGAGGCAAGGAATCGTCCGAGTTGACTCAGTTGTCTAAACACAGAAAAGCTTCCTTGTCTCTCTCTTTCTCTCTCTATCTTTTTTTTTAATTCCTTTCTGCTAGGTCTTTCCTTCCTCGAAGAAACGCTCTTTAACTCAGTTTTTGCCCTTACCTTGTATTGAGTTAAATTGACTAACCCTAGTTAACTCTATTACTACTTTCATTTTTTATGTTAAGAGGGAAATGGAAGGATCTAGAACTGGGAATTTTGGCCGTTGGATGTAGAGGGAAGAGGGATTGGGCCGTTGGTTGTTTTTTGTTTTTATTTTGCATTTAGTCTTTAAAGATTTTAATATTTGTGGAGGCGACGTGGACATTGTGGATTGGATAATGACGTGGCGGGAGTCACCGTCTTTCCAGGAAGTGCTAGCAAATGGCCCGGTTATTGCTAACTTTTTATTTGCCGATTTGATCTGCGATACCTAAATGACCCTTAAGATGAAATCACCAAAATACCCAAATTTTGTTGAAAAAGTTGGATTTCATGGTTAAATTCTGCTCTTAGTCCTTGTATTTTTCAAACACTATGGATTTAGTCTCTATATTTTAATTAGATCGATTTTAGTCCTTATATTTTTTAAATTTTGGAATTTTAGTTCTGTATATTCCAAATTTTAAGATTTTAGTCCTGATTCATACCATAACTATTAAATCTATTTGTTTAAATTCAATTATTATTTATGTAAGTGCTTATAATTGTATATTTAATCTATATTTTTTAATTGGATCATTCTAAATTTCTATATTAATTTTAAAAATTTCCGTATCAGTGCAAATCAAAATCGCCAATCCATTAAATGAATATGGAAATAGTATGCTAAAATTAGAAATGACAAAAATTAATGTACAGGGACTAAATTCAGAACTTCCGCAAAATACAGAGACTAATATCAGAGTTTAACCGTAATTCTTCTTCTGCTTAGGTTGGGTCCTAGCGTATCTGATAACTTCTTTTTCAGGAATTTGATCGTACGGTTTTGATTTGACGGAATTCTCAATCTTTGACCTCATTTTATTTGAACTTAGTAAAAAAACTCCACAACTAATTTTATTAATTTTTTTATGTCTATAATATTCAAATAAACTTTAATACATTGAAATTATTTTATAAAGATTTATGCAAATGCAAATTGATTAATAAAAACTTAAATGCAAAAAAAAAACTTTAAATTTTAATTAAAAAAGCAAAATAATTTAAAACTCTTTAAATGTCTTAAGATTTTTAAATTTAGAGTTGATTAAAATTTTAGTTCGATTGGTATAAACATTATAATTTTAGGTATTCTGTTAAAAATAAAAGTTTTTATTTTATAGTAGAATAATATGTTTTTAATGAAAAATATTTTGAAAAATCACTTCTTCAGATAAAAATTTGAAAAAGAAAATAAAAATACTGAATTTTTTATTATTTTATATAAACGAATAAATTAATTTTTAGAATTTTGGAAATGTATCAAGAAATTCTCTCCCACCTGGCAAAAAAACCCCTTTAATTTTCAACTTCTCTTTAGAAAAAATGTTGCTCTAAAGTTTCAAGAAAAACTCATAAATTATCATACCATAAACATGGTAAAATTACTCACACGATATTTTTTAGTTTTTTAATTTTATAAAATTAAATATTTATTTTTATATTTTGAACTAGAAAGAGATTGAGTTGTTTGCACCCGACATAATTTAAATTTCTTAAAGTCCGATGGATTTATCGAAAACTACTTGAAGAGACTTGGTCTATTAGCAACATCTAGATTAATTAAGTTTGCAATGATACCAATACTGATTGCAATGTCACTAGAGAGATGGAGGCTGAAAACATATACCTTTCATTTTTCATGTAGGGAAACAACTACAACTCTAATAAATGTAGGTTTAATAATCAACCTTCAGATCGCCAAACATGCAATAATCAGAGTTAATAACATTAGATTAGTATCTTCATGTTATCAATTGTTTGGTACTTATTGGTTGGACAAAAAGGAAAATGAATGTTATGAAGATAGGGCGAAATTCTCATGATTGAAGACACTTATTGAATTGACCTTTCCGAGTAATGTAATTGTGGATCAAATGAAATTATATGCTAGAGCTTGGATGCAATCGGAGTTGATAACATTAGATTAGTATCTTCATGTTATCAATTGTTTGGTGCTTCGTTGGGCAAAAAGGATAATGAATGTTATGATAATCAAGTGAAATTATTATGGTTGATGACACTTATCGAATTGATCTTTTCGCGTAATGCAATTGTGGATCAGATGAAATTATATATTAGAATTTGGACGTTTTAGATGGTAGAAGGAATGTTATTCTCAAGTCATGCAACAAGGTCTATGGCACGTGGTGAGTGTTTAATTGATTTATACTTTCGAGTCAAATTCGTGCTTAGTTTATGCTTCTTTTAAATTAAACTATAAATTATAAATCATATGTAGAGTTTTAACTTACTCAAAAAAAAAATTCAGATAAATCTTTAGTTACTATCGATTTGATTTGCAATACTAACTTAATCTAAAATAATAATATAATTTATATTAAATATTAAAGGATTAATTAATAATTTAACTAACTGATTCTGTGTCACTTAGTTTGTGACACCAAACTTTAAAAATTGATATTAATGGAGATGCAAATATTTTATTAGTTTTTTTAAAATATAACAAAACAAAAATATTCTCTTAATAATATAATTTATTCAAGAATTAATTACTTTTTAACTAATTAAACTAGTATTAGTTAATTCGGTAAAATAAATAATGTTTTTAAAAATAGAGAAAAATCAAAAGTACAAATGTTGATTATGAAAGGTTATTGATTTGTTGATTTGATATGATTATATGTACAAATGTTGACATAACTTGGGTAGCATAAGTTCTTTACTTTGGACTGTTGAAAATGGCTTTAATAGGACATAAGTGCCCTTTATTTGTTGTGGGGCTATCATGTCTAACTTCTGTATTGATTTTAAAATTACCCTATAATTTTTTAAAAAAGGTTAATGAAATTTATTATTTTTTAAATTATAAAAGAAAAATAATGATATTAAAATATATAATATAAAATATGCAATATGGATATCATTAAATTTGTACAAATATGTAAATATTTTAAATAAAATATAATATAAAAATATATATTGGAATCAAATAAAAATTGCAATTTAAAGTTAACTATGGGGTGAGATGTAATAAATGATTGAATTTTGATTTGTTAGTTGGAATTTGAATAAGGAATTTGAGGTACTCAAAACCTCTTTAATTTTTCTTTTAAAAACTAAATTTTTTTATTGCGTTTATTTAATCTAAGTAGTTTTTTTAGACTTTAAAAATTTTATTGAAAATGAAAGGTTTCTTTCAAATCGTTCATCTAAATACACTCTAAAAGAGAATTTATACATGAATTACACGTAATGAGATATGAACGTAAGTATTCAAGGTCTCATGAACTTAATTTTACCAACACAACCAATACGGGTTAAGTTAGAATTACAAATACAATCTCAATTGCAAGTATAAATAATATATCTCCAAATATTTATGACCAAAATAAATTATTACAAAAAAAAAACACAATTGAAGCAATAACTAAAATATGTTCGAGTCTAAATCATAATAACTCTAGATAAGATCTACACATGATGAAACTTATTTTTATACAAAATTAAATAAGGGTGGAAGTAATACAATTTAAATTTGTGCTAAACAGAAGTATTATACAAATAATTTGCATAATATTAAACTCAAACCTAAAATATTAAAATTTAAAAAACTTCTTACTAGTAAACCAATACCATTGGCAAATCTAAAAGTTTTTACCTTTGATTCTATTAAAATCAAATCAAATCTATAGATAAACAATTTTTTTATCCACAAAAGAAGTTGGAAAATAAAATAAAAATAAATTAGGCCGTTTTACTAGAGTATAGAATCAAATTAATGGAATTTAATAGATGTTGCATTCAACTTTCCAAATTGAAATTCTCTTAAGAAAATGGATTTTTAATAGTGAAGTGGAAGTTAGAACTTTAAGTATAGTTTTACTTTTCTTTTTCTTGTCTTTTAAGGTTTCCTGCTAATAATCACTTTTTCGGTGTTTTTCATGGCTATTTAGTTTATTTTATTTTTGGTGGTTTTAGTTTTTCTTTTCTAATTGTATTTTTGCATATTCGTAGATTTGTTAAGGTAAAAGCATCGTCAAATATATTAAGAATTATTTTTGGAGGATATTGTCGAGATAAATCATTATGATGATATTCATAAAATTAAATTCTAAAATATCATGGATGGAAATATATCATTTGATACTTAAATTTTTGTACATCATTAATGTGGTGGATCTCTTAAAATTTTTTATAGTTATTTTTTAGTGGAGTTATGTTCGTCATCAGAGGAATCTAGTGATAATGGAACTAGGATACAATTATCGACAATTGATCAAAATGATGCATTTTTAATTGTTTTAAATCTAGTTTATCTTTCTTATTTATTTGGATTTTTAATAATAATATTTGTACATTAATTTATAATATTTTATTTTTTTATGAATAATTTATAATGTTTTATTTATAGTTATACTATATTTTACATTTCCTCATTCATGGTTCTTATTAATAATAAATATTATTTTTAAAAAATAATATCATTGTAACTATCGGCGACGATCAAACAAAATATTATATAGTGTGTATACGACAGAGGTGGTGGGATAACTTAAAAGTTATGCGAGTAAAAAAAAAAAAAAAAGAGGTAGAAAATAATTATCATTTTCCGTATTTTTTTGTTTAAAATGTAATTCAATTGAATTGACCGTAATGCTAATAATTTTGACTAAAAAACAAAAGGTTCAATTTTTTTCTCCATATAACAAGGTTTTCTTTCTCATTTTTTTTAAACCCATTACCTCTTTTTTTTTTTTTTATAAAAATTCAGCATTTAACACCGACAACACAAAATGTCTAAATATATTTTTCTCTTATTATTAGTAAGATTTGATCGTTTTTTATTTTATCCGATACGTATTGATGTCACCATTAATCGAATCATCAATTAAATTATGAAATTATAAAAATATCGTTTCTTTCAAATTATTGTTATTATGACATTTTTGTTTGCTTATACATTTATATCATTTTTAAATGAAAAAATTAAAAATGCTAGGATCAAATATATGTTTAATAGTATTAAAATACAAGTTTGCTACTATTCCATCTATATTCATATGGAATAAATTTTAAAAGAAAATATTTTTAACAAAAAATATTTTATTTCATCCACATCATAGTTGTGACAAAATCTAGTAATAATAATCCACGAGAGTTAGGTGAGATGGTAAGGGTCTCTCTTACCTTAACCAGTGGTCGAGGGTTCGATCCTCGCCCTAGATATGAAGCAGTTTTAAAACTCATGGCCAGCATCCACCCCCTTATGTGGAGGATTAATTACTGAGCTCGCTCTGATAGATTCATTGAAAAATAAAAAAAAAACTAATAACAATAAAAAACATCATTATATCTTAATATTGAATATTCATGTAAAAGCGAGTAAATATATTATACATCTACTAAATTATGGCACTCCATGATGTAGGTGAAAATATTTATATAACAAATATGTATATAATTTAATATAAAAAGATGTATGTTTTGATTGAAATGATAAAATTGAGACAGTTAATATTTCAATAATGTTTTGAATTCAAATATCATTATTCTCATTTATGCGTGCGTGCGCACACACATATATATAGATTTATTAAATATAAAATATAAATACTCTCAAAATAGTATTTGTTACTTTTATAAAATGAATGAATATTTGGTAATTTCCTAATTGAGTTAAGATTTAGTTAATGGGTGATATCAACGCAATTAATCTCTTAATATATAGTATAAATATAATATCATATAAGGATTTTACCTAGAGTAATGTCATGAGTTAATCGAACACTAATTTAATTGATAAAAAATTTAAAATACTATTTTAGTAAACAATAACTTATTACAATGTTATTTACCTCTTTTAATAGTTTATACAAAAACTTAAAAATAATATACATAAAAATTACGATGCTGGAGTTTGAATCATAAACCTTGTGATAGAAAAGCCTTAAAATTTGCTTGAAGATGATATTTTTTAATTTTAAAAGAAAAATTATAAATACTATAAATTTTATTATAAACGTATGAATGTAGAAATCACATATTTAAAACATGAAGATGTTTAAAAATAACATACAATAAATAATGAAACGTATGATTTAAAACTAATTAATGATAATTAAAAAATTTATCTCTCGTGTGTGCATATGGAAACCACGTGTTTAAATCACAAAATTATATTTAAAAATAATATATAATAAATAATGAAGTGTATAGTTTAAAACTAATTGATGATTCTAATATATTTGAGTTATTATTATTTTTATTCTAGTAGGACTTTAGCTTATTTTATAGGTTAATTTTAGTAGAGTTTAGGATTTTTCTTTTATTTATATTTAATTTGAATTTTAAGTGATTATATATTATTGGTAGGAGAGGGGTAGGGATTTATATTTTATTTAAGATTAATATAAATATTAATATAAAATTTAAATTTATTATTATATTTTTAAAATATTTATGTATTTTTATATATTTATTTGAGTTTTTTAGAATTAGAATCAAAATAAGAACATTTGTAATTTTTGAAGGTTAAATTTTTAAAATTGTGACTAAATTTATATAAAATGTAAAAGTTGTAGGCTAAATTTGTTATTATACTCTTTTTTAATTGTCACATTAGCTTCCCGTTTGTGATTTTAACAGGAGTGACTAAAACGATTGATCTATATAACGTGAGTGCTTAAATTACAAACTTTTTATTTTGAGTGCCTAAAATAAAAAATTTCTCAAAATAAAAAGTTTTGATAGTTGGATTACTTGTAATTTACGTGATTTTTAAATAATAATACTAAAGGAGCCTTAAACAATAAGACTTATTCTAAATATGAATGAAATTTTCAAATAATAATATAGATATATAATTGATGGGGTTATTACAATATACATAATAAAATTAAAAATGTATAAAAATATTAAAATAAATCTTTGCTTGAGTGGTAAATTTAAAATTTTTTAATTTGATTATGTTTAGTTAATTTATGAGATTAATTCAATCAAAAATTTAAATAGAGTATAAATATATTTTTTTACACATAGTGGACCAAACATAATATAATAATATGCATTTGTGATGGTAAAGAATTAATTAATTAATTTATCTGTTTCGAATTTAATAATATAAAAAAAAGAGATTTATAAGTTATTTACTCAGACATCGTTATCTTTATGGATATGGTTTAGCAAGTGTTAGGTCGTGCAAAACGGTATCTTGTTCATGTGCTGACGACAAACAACATAAAACCCTGATTTTTTATTAATTTTTAAAGTTTAAACATTTCTTTTGTTTTAAACTATAGTCCTAGTTATAAAAATAAAAAGATAATATCCCTATTAAAATATTACTTTTATTATAAAATATTTAAAGTACATGTTTTGACATATATGAAAAATTGAAAAAAAAGCAATCTTTTAACTATATAAAATAATTAAAAATTTTAATTCATTTATTTAAAAAATATATATTTACAGTCGAATTATTATTAAACAGTTAACTGATTAAGATATAATAAATTGATAATAAAAATCAAACGGTCAAGGTCAAACAATAGCATGGACTGTGCACGTGACGGTGACTCAACAACATTTTATTTTTTTTCTGAATCCCATCAATTTCTCGGTATTATCATGCCACGTCTTTTTTGTCAGTATTGTTTAATTAATTATTTTATTTAGTTTTCATCCGTAACAACAAAAGAATAATAAATATCAGGGTAAATTATATTTAATATATTAAATTATTAATAAATTTATATTTTGACCATTTAATTTTAAAATGTTATAAAATAATTATTAAATTATTTAAAAATTTTAATTTAAATTATTAAACTATTCAAATTTTTTATCCAAATTATAAATTGTTAAAGTTTATTATTATTATTATTTTAAATTTAATTAACGTGCTTCGTATATTTAAAAGTTTTTATCCAAATCATTCATTATTAAGATTGGAATAAATGGAAAGTAAATACTTGGTAATGCTTTTGTGATGGTCGGACTTCATCAACTTTAGCTCACGTGCAGGGGCAGAGATGGTGACACATGCATTCAATCTAAATTAAATAAGTTTGTCTAAAGATAATAAATAAGTAATTGTTTTATCTTTTTATACATTGAATGATAGAAGATATTGAAATTAATTAACAGAAAAAATTCAAATATTGAGGAATCAGGATGTTAGATGTGAATTTAAATTAAAGTACATTTATTTCTGAAATATAAATAGCAGAAATGTTAAGGTAGTGGGTGACCAGGTTCATTGAACTGTAAGGGAACGAGGAAGGGACAAAGTGGTGGTTCAAGAAGCAGGAGAGACTGTAGTTTTAAGGAAGGGTATGGACTGTGCTGAAGACAATGTGGTCACCCATCACCTTCAGAGGCTGTCTTATATATAATGTTAGCTGTTATATATAAAGGGGGAATATTTATTAAGATTTCCGGTGGGCGTTTGTACACAGAATTTCCTGCATAATTGCGCCTCACGTTTCCAGACACTGACTCCCCAACCCATTATCTCCTTTTTCATGCATGGCCGTCACGCACTTCCAATATACATATATATATAAAACTCTTAGGAATTTGATTCCATTATTATCTCGACTCAAGTTTAAGTGTTAATTTTGAGTATATTAATATTTTATTTCAGTAATTGGTAAATTATGTCTTTATGTATTTTTATATTTTATATTATGCATATTGATGTTTTAATTATCTGTATCAAATTTTATTCTCATTATATTTATAAAATTAATAATCTTAGCTTTAGTGAAATGGGTTTGAAATATTGAATACATCCACTTTTATTTTAAGTTCTAGTTAAAATATTAAATTCAAATCCATTCAACCCAAATTTAAAATTCAACTTTTGTAGTGCATCAACTTGATTTACAGCTTTTATTGAAGTTCAGCAAATAATTATTCAAGTTTTTAGAAATTTTATGAAAAAATTAAATATAAAAAAAAACTTTTGAAGAGTCTAGTTGAAAATTTTAAAAAATTTCAAAAAATTTGGAGGGGTCTAACTAAAATAATCAAATATCTTATGGATAAATGTGGCATCACTGTCATACAATTGTTGCACCCAATTGTTACATTTTTTTCTCAAAAAGAAAATAATCACAATCTTGAAAAGTGAAATCACAAACCAAATATACTTACATAAAATTTCCCTATTGAACAAAGCTCTCAAAATCTATATACATGAAAGAGGATGTGGAGCCTTCTTATAGGCAACTAGTAGTAGCTTTAATATTCATCGAAATTATCCTCCTACAATAAATCAAAATTGATTAAAAACAAAACCCTCCTCATCTCAGCTATTAAATCCCTTAAATAGCTTCTTCATCCGACAGTCAAATGATTAGTATTCATATCTCTTAAAGTTCTTAATCTTATCTGTCCCAAAAGGATGAAGATCATGGCAAAGAAAAGGCTTCATTAATTTCTTTTAATCTTGGTTAACTAATCTTTGATGAAATTGCTAAGCATGCAAAGGCCGAGAACAATGGGCATATGTGCCTTTTCCTTCAATCATCCTTCAATTTCTAATTAAGCAAACGAAGAATATAGTGCATTTTATCTTCAATATACAACAAAAGGGGTGAATTAGTATTTAAGAAATTTACAAAAATAAGTTCAAAAAAAATGACACAAAAATTTATAGTGATTGGACCTCAAATGACTATCTTCACTACCTTACTTATCCTCACAAACAAGAGAAATGAAATTAAGAATGAACGAAAACTTCTCTAAGAAAAATATACAATGATTTGGTTCTCACTAATACAATCAAACACTTGAAAGGAAAATAACAAATGACCTCTACAAGAAAATGAGTACAACAATGAAAATATTGGATTTTTACTCAATAGATTTTGTAAGCTTGATTCTTGTCTTCATTTGAGTGTTCTTAGATTATATTTATACCCTCTCATTGATTTGGACACGTTTGGAGTCATTGGAAGGAGTTTTTAGTCATTGAAAACCTTGATTTTGTACATTTAATGCAATTTGCAATGTCAAATCTTTAGTTTTTGAAGGATAGTATTGAGACTTGGTTGAAAAATAGTCATTAGAAAAGCTTGGGTATCAAGATTATGAAGGCAAGTGTCGAGACTTTCCTCCCCTGAAGTAAAATTTGGCTACTGACTTTGTTAGTACTAAGACTTGCTACTAAATCTCAAGACTTTGCTCCCCTAAAGCAAAGTTTGGCTACTGACTTATAAAGTCTTGATACTTAGGTGGAATGCTACATAATTAAGCTTAGAAACTTTTGTAAAATGACTTGGGAGTACTCAAAAACTTTTATAAAATTTCAAAGGCATTTGGAAACTTGTTTTTGAGTTTATCAACATTTGAAAATAATCCTAGTGTTGTCAAATTAATTTTTTGCAAAGTCGATTAACAGAATTTTACTATTTATTTTGTTATATCAAAATATTTGAAAATCAAATCTAATAGTGTAGGATGATAAGGTTACCGAGCTTCGGGTATTAGAATTGAAGTATTCTTTAAAGTAGAAAATGGACAAACAAGTTGTTGATATAGATTTAGGAGCTGAGATTGAGGATGCTGAAGATCCTAAACTAGTTGATGTTTCAGTTGCAATTAGATCAACATCTGAAAGGCTTAATTTCTATTGCTGATAAGGCTAGATTAATGTAACATTTAGATGAAGACTTGGTCTACTTTTAATACGCATATTTGAAGGATTTTTAACAGTATATTACTAAATTAGACTCAAATCACGTCTTGATTCATAATAAATTAATCTCTAAATGAAATTTTGAAAATTTTCTCAACTGTGTAATTAAATTTGTGTACACTCTGCTAATTAATAAATCTAGACATAGGCAAAATCAACTACTATCGTATAGTAACTATAATTTTATTTATAAGATTAAAAATCATATGCCCATTCTTTATTAGGTAAATTGTCTAAGAAATGAAACTAAAATCGATTTATATGCAGAATAGAGCCCAAAATTTTATGGGCTTTGATTTGGCCCATAGATTATTTCGATCTAGCTTGTGTAACTTTGAACAATGAGTCCATCTTGGAAGGCCTACAGATCTCGTAGTGGAGCCTAGAGACTTTCCTCGTTGGACCGATCTAACTTATATTAAAATTAAGAATATATATTTTTAAGAAAATATCAATTTCATTAACTTTAAAAAGTGCAAGTATTCCCTTAAAAAAATATAAGTATTAGCTCAATTGACATGAGTTTTATTGTCAATGCAGGAGGATGTGAGTTTGAGTGTGCTTAAGCGTATTATCCTCTATTTATAGGTTGAGAAGGGACTATAAATAATTTTAAGTATTATCTAAGAGAGAATATATATGATCGAAATTTATAATAAGGGACTATAAATAATTTTAAGTATTATCTAAGAGAGAATATATATGATCGAAATTTATAATAAAATTATTAAAAAAAATTGAGACGAAATTCCCTCCATGGTGTTGTGGCATCTACCAACGATTAGTGGGGGCCCATGTAATATAGAAGGCCCAATTTAAGCACGGGAAATCCACTCACATGACTCGCACTCCGTCCCTTTTCTTTTTGTCTCCCTTTCCATTCCATTCCATCAAAAAGGAAAAGACAACTTTGTAGTTTAACCCCACATACACAGTACTGTTGTTCTTTCCGGGATCAACCTACCCTCCATATTTTCCTTTCCATTTCCTTCCACTTTTTTGCTTTTTCTCTTCCCTTTTCCTTCACACTTAAAAATTGTCTTTGCTTTTTCTTTCTTTTTATACTTTTGGGCGGTTTCCTTTTTTAACATATTATGTATATTTTGGTTGTGACATCTGGAGAAGAAAAGAAATGAGAAGGGGAAAGGCAAGTCAAGAGGAAGAAGATTTTGGTTCCAAAAAGACAGGGCCTTCTTCCTTTCATACTCTCTCCGTCAACGCCAATACCAACACCAACATCAACAATGGTATATCATTAGGTTTGATCCCACTCTTCAACCCAGATCTCCCTTTTCCTTTATTAATATATTTCTATATGATTGTTTCTTAAAGGGTGTTTTTTTTCTTTTCTTTTGTTGAATTTGGAATTCTGGGTTTGTTTCGTATCTGTTTCTTATGTTTTTGTTTGTTTGTTTGTTTGGGGCTGTAGAAGCAGATGGGAAAGACAGTGATAAGGCTAAAGCTATACGATCAAAACACTCTGTCACGGAGCAGAGGAGGAGGAGTAAGATTAATGAAAGGTATCTCCTTTTGTTTTCTTCCAGTTTTAATGTCCATCTTTTATCATTACTATGGATATTGAGGGAAGGGGACTGAGCTGAAGTTCAAATAATTGCATAAACCATTGAATGTAATGGTTCAGGATACGTTGACTCTAACAAAGTTTTTAACTTTAGTAGCTTTGGTTGACTTTGTTATGGGAATATTGATGATTGATACAAGGAATTGTATTTTGTAGCTAATTCACTGTATGATGAGTAGATGATGATGATTCTACTGAGCTTTTAAAAGAATGATTAAGTTTATAAAATTCTAACTTGAATTGGCACCTGAAGTGTTGATGTTATTGGCCATGTTATGGTGACTGAAAATGTTTGCTTCTTCTTTTGCTAAGACTGAGTTATGTGCTTGTTCTACATGGAAGCTTGGATCCAAATTTAAGTGCTATTGTATTACTGTATATGTATCATGGATTCTTGAGAGGTTACAAATTGATGATGCAGCTTGCTTAACTTTGTGAATAGTAGTAATACTAATAGCTTTGGCGTCTTTTAGATTTCAAATATTGAGAGATCTTATACCAAACACGGATCAAAAGAGAGATACGGCTTCATTCTTGCTAGAGGTATGTTATGAATCCAGAATGGTGTTTGTATAACTATTTTCCTTCTGCAAAACTCTGCTTGAGTAATTGTTGTTGGATCAATCTTCTTTTGCAGGTCATAGAGTATGTCCAATTTTTACAGGAGAAGGTTCAAAAATATGAGGGTTCTTACCAGGGATGGAGTTCAGAGCCCACGAAATTAATGCCATGGGTACGATCTTATATGGAATGCTTTCCATGCTATGATGATTTGTGTGTATATGCTTCATTAAGCTATCGGATATTCTATTATTCTTCTTGTCATTGCTCTTGTTGCAAATTCAGTTCATTAGGCTTGTTAATGATGTATGTGATATTTTACTGGTCTTATTTTTGAATATGCGAATTGCTTTAAGTTATTGTTGCAATTCTTTATTGTGGTGATAGGAGAATATAGTTATTTGTATGGTATTGATTTTTTAAATTTTATGTTAATCGTTGCAATAATTGGATGTGGAGGAGTATCTTATCTATTAGTCCTTATATGATTGTTGTTAATGTGTATTTCTGGCCATGGCACTGCTTAGAATTGCAATATTCAACTGCTTTGTATTGTTTTATTTTGAAGGCGTTGATTGCTTGCATTAACAATTTACTTGGTGTTGAAGAATGTGGCTGTAAATGGTGCCTGATTATTTGTGGTATTAACCTTCCGATTAATTACTAACTCTTGCCTTACTCGAATAGAGAAACAGTCATTGGCGTGGTCAGAGTTTTGTTGATCACCTGCAAGCTATTAAAAATGATCCTGGGCTGGGGTCAACATTTTCCAGGAATTTAGATGAGAATAACATCGATATCAACCCCTCAATGATCGCAACTACATTGGATCCTTCAGAAGCTGATCCAATCAGAGATAATGAGCAAGCCGAGTTGGCAAACAAGGGAATGGCTGTGCCCATTCGAGGTGGGCATCCACTCCAGAGACCTGTGTCTGAGGCTCAAACAACGGAGTGTGTTACCAGCATCGATACACTGAACCAACAGGATGATCTGGCCATCGAAGGAGGAATGATTAGCATCTCTAGCGTCTACTCTCAAGGGTGGGTATATCCCCCAGCAACATTGCTATTTTGCATACATCATGAGGCCCTAATGTTGCTGAATGTTGTTTATGGATGATAATGTGAAGCAGGTTATTGAACACACTCACACAAGCACTGCAGAGAACGGGTTTGGATCTGTCACAAGCCAACATCTCGGTGCAGATAGATCTCGGAAAGCGTTCCAATAGAGGGCTAACATCGTCTTCTAAGGTATTAACTCAAATTAAGCAAAACATGTGTTGGTTAGGGTTTATTATCCCATGTTTGTTTCTGAGATGGGTTAATATAACACTACATCATGCATGTTCTGCTATAATATTTTTGCAGGAGTCTGCCAGTGGAGAGGATTCTGATCCGGTTCAAAAGCGGCTGAAGAAATAACATTCAAGTTTTATCCTTCCATCTGTTATATCTGTTCTGTTTTGTTTTGGTTTCATTTGTTTATTGTATATGCTTGGGTTTTGGTTGTAGCATATGTTTTTGTGAGATGGTTCCTCGGATTTCCATCCATGGAATATCAATGTTCAAATGTATTATAATGGATCATGTATACGTATAACAAATCATCTTGATGGCGAAGGTTAGTCATCTGAAATCATGAAGATGCCTCAACTGCCAATCAAGTGGTTCTTCAAAATACACAAGCATCAATCACTCACACAAAGGATTGTATGAAACAAATCCCGGTTAAATAGTAACATTTTATGAGACAGATTTATTGCTAATTCATGTCAATCCCCATGACTTTAACCAGAAAAGCATAGTCGTAAGCCAATTCCTCGCACTGAATATAGCGTCCACCTTCACCGAAATGTCCTCCGCTCATATTTGTCTTAAGAATGACAGAACGAGAACATGAAGAGCAAGCAGAATCTCGTACTTTGGCCACCCATTTGGCAGCTTCCCAAACTCCAACCCTTTGAATCAATGAATGATTTAAATGCAACAATCATTAGTTAATGGGTTTACGCAAGTTTTTCTGAATGACTGTACAAAAAGCCACGGATTGGCACAAGTAAGGAGGCATTAATGCAAATATAAACTAAAAAATCAAAGTGGATGAAGCTGGCTTTCACCTCGAGTCGTTAAATGATGCTGTAACAAGAACTGAAGGGTGGCAACCTCTGGGACGAATGTTTTCATATGGACAATAACTTGATATGCACTCAAATTCAGACTTTATCCCAGGATTCCCAAATTCTTCATAGTCCAACATTGTGAGAGGCAAACTAGGATCCAGTAATGAGTTCAATATATCAAGAAAAGGTACCTGTTTGAAATATTAACAAACTCTCTATTATGACACTTTAACGACAGAAAACCGGAAAACAACAGCTTCCTCATGGTCTTCCCAATTTTATTAGCAAAAAAGTATAGGAATAAAATTTTAATCTTTGATTTAGCACTGGAAGGTTTATTATCAGTACTTCAGATAGAACTTCTGTTTATTTAAAGTCTGCTTATTAGCTCTGTAGTACTCGAGCAGGAAAGAGTAATATTATAATAAATGTCAGGTATCTTGCTAAAATGGCTAACCTTCAAGATTGCAGCACGAAACAAGTTCGGGTACATATTGAGAGCCGCCCCTATAAGAAGACACCCGGCACTGACCCCAATGGCACTCAGTTGATCTCTCTGAACATAGCCCTCATCAATTAGGAACTTGCCACACGACACGAAATCATGTATAGAATTTTGTTTAAACAGTCCATTGCCGGTTTTATGCCATGAAGGATCATCACCACCACCACCCCTGTTGAGAAACATATTGAACATCTGAGATAACAAATAACAATATCCAAGACTGTCATATACCAGCAAATGTTTATTGAATTCTTTCCATTTTTTAACTGAACATGAAGTACAAAGCATGAACAAAACATTGATGCAAACACAATGCCAGGAATGTAAAATCAAGAATGTGAAGAAGTACTTAAGGAGAAAATGATTCAAACAAATGGGGGAAACAACTGATCAGACAAGAAAGAGAATAATGACTTCTAGTTGCATTTTGTCACCCTTCTTAAGATCCATATGTTTGTGTACAAAAATCAACAATATTGAAGACAGAAATAGACAACTAAATTCACAAATTAGTTGAAAATGATGTGGTCTAGTTAGAAAAAAGGGATGCCAAACAAATTTGATAGAAGGAAAAAAAATGATGAACCAACCTTACATCAGCAAATGCAATCACCCATCCACGATCAAGTAAACTGAGGCGGTCCACACGCCAACTTTTATCAAGGACTTCACCATACGCTCCATAACCATGTAAAATTCCAGGAGACTGACTGCTCTTCCATGCTTTTGGAGAGTACAAAATGGTCAGAGGAATCCGGATGCCATCATGCGAAATAACTTCCTTTCTTTCGCAACAATAAGTACTGGAAAAGTCCTTCCATCTTTCTAATTCAACATTGTTGTCCTTCGCATCCTTTTCAACACCACGATGTTGCAGGGTATCTAGTTCATATCCTGAAGAGCATGATCGAGCATAACTAGGAGCACCAAGCACTTCCTCTTGTTGGACAATTGAGAAAGTTCGTCTTACCATGTCATAATCAACAATCATATCGGGTATCTAGAGAAGCAAAATGACAGGCTAAACAAATTTAGAGTCAATCAAACAAGATAAGCATCCTAGCTCAAGTAACTAAAATAAGCACAGCACATAAAAAACAGATCTGACTCACCAGTTTTTACTTTTTACTAAGCAGAGAGACTTGTTACTATCATTAGCAAATGAAATAACTATAAAAATAGAGAAGATCAATAAATGGTTCATTTTAGTGAGTAGAGAAAATTTAAGGTTTCCCTAGAGTCTTGAATCTCTTGCCATCAGCATTTAAAGCTCCTTTTCTCAATTGGAAAAAGGCAGATCATTCATATTCATCAGCATTGCAAGAGCTTTGTCATGTTTGTAAACCAAGAAATGAATTGAAAAAGTAATTTCTGTGATGATAGAGATGCATGTTAAGCATATTGACATCAAATGTACGAGAGAGAAAGCCACAGAGTCCAAAGCATCAAGATATTAAAAGTAACTGTATCATAATCAAGCTCATAAGAAATTTACCACTGGAGATGACAGCACAACTCTGTATACTGAGCTCATGAAGTCAAGGTTTGAACCTGGTTCAATACTACATGAATTTGAGGGTATAGGGAAAAACCATGGATTAAGATCCTCGATCAGCATTTGATGCTACAAAATAACTCGCCACATTGAAAATCAGTGCAAGTAGTAACAATGCCAAAATCAACAAAATGAAAAAAATTATTATCTAGAAATTTTTTAGGCAGTACTTCATCAGTATCCTTTTATGTACTTTGACTAATACATATTTCTATTTTCATAACTTGCAAGGGTGAAAAGAAATGATCAAACCATATAAAATTGAAAGGTTGCAATTAGGAGTTTAAAAACCCAAAATTAAAAAGCGTTTTCATGGTGAACTCAATATTGTATTGAAAGGCAAGGAAAACTAAGTTTCTGTGCTAAAAAATGAAAAATATGTTACATGTGACTTAAGAGTTAATGAAGCATAGAACGAAAAGCTTGGAAACAACAAACAATAAATCATATTGCACATTTATTTAATAAAAGAGAGACAAAAGCAGAAATTGCAATACCTTGCAATCAACATTAATAGGCAAATCAATAGAACATATCATAGGAAAGCCATCCTTATTGAGAAAAAGCACCAAATGTCCATTGAAAATATCCATATCCTGTATACAGGTATCTTCACCTGGATAGAAAATATTCTGGGAAAATATACATACAGAAATGTATCATGATGTGCATAAAGGATAGTTTGAATAGAACTTTTCAGTTGAGAAAAAGATGAATACAAAAAGGAATCAGGTATCCACTTCTCCAGATACGAATAGAACAAACCTGCCAGGTGGTTGACTGGATATCTCCACCCCGACATCTAGCTAAATATAAACCTTCATTAGAACACTTTATATTTTCTTTCATAGGAGCATTTGTAAGAATATAAAAGAAACCAAAATGATGTTCCAAAAAATATTGTACACCAGAAACACGCTCATGTACTCTTTGCAAGCCGTTCAAAGGTTTAGTTGCATCTATAACATAAACCTGTAATAATGCAATGGGATATAAGATTGGCATAAGGGATAATTATAATCTAAAAAGGGTAAAAGGAAAAGGTAACAAAAAGGTAAATGCCTTCCTCAGATGAACTCCTTGAATTTGAATTTACAGTTATGAACTTGCCATCTTTTGTACTTGTTAGGTCCACACAATAGCTAGGATCAGTTTCCATAAATACCAAGGTATCATCTGTATAACCCGGTTCTAATTTTGTGCAAAGAACCCTGCAAAAAAACTAGAGACATGTTGGACAACATATCAAGTTATAAGAAAAATATGGCAACACAGTGAAGAACTATGCCTGTAAGGTCTTTGATTCTCATCAGCAATTGTATAGAACAGAGTCTTGCAATCTTGAGCCCATGCCAAGCTAACAACTCCATTTACTGGTGCCATTGGAATAATACATCCATTTCTGAGGTCCTTAACTTGAAGTATGAACTGTTCACTGCCAGTAGCATCAAGCGTGTATGCTAGAAAATTGTGATCTGGTGAAATTCGACACTGACCCACATGAACATAGCCTGCACATATGACATAATAACACCAATCAAAACCTTAAGCAAAGAAAATTATTTCAGTTTTAGCCATACATATATGATAAAGAACAATACCATGGCCAAATAATCAGAGCCATAAACTTCCATTTTCTGTTTAAAAGGACTCAGTTTTTGCCAGTCTATTCTATTCATTCAAGATTTGAAGTTTTTAACAGTAATAAACAGATAGTGATGGCATAACATATGCTGTGCCTCCATCCAATACAGATACAAGAGAAAAGGAAATGAAATGAAAATAAAATAGAAGTTCAAAGAAAATTTACCATGTTTTTCGGCAACTTCATTCCAGTCAAGCAAAATTTCCTCCCTCCTAAACTCAGCTTTCACATAACTGAGAATCTTTTCCGCCCAACCAGGTTTGTTAGTTTGTAACCTCCTGCAGAGAACTGGGTACTCCTTCCCTTCTGGTATGTACTCGTAATACAGCCTGCGTAAAACGTATGTAAACTCAAAATTTATTAAGCTGCAAGTGCTGGCAAAGATTCAAATAAATTTTAAAGATTAGGTGATACCATGTTCTACACCAAAAACAAGCAGACATCCGTAAATTTTCTTAAACAGACACCTTGTAAATAAAACAGCTCTAAGAAGGCACCACTTAATAAAAACCCAAATCTAAATACTAGCATAAACCCCAAATAACAACACAACCACTAATGTCAAAGAAAGACGGAAATTTCATATTAAAAAAAAGACTAAAAACTTGGCCAAAAATATTAAATGGGGCATATTAGAGAACACAAACCAGGGTCCAAAACATTCAACAGGGGTGGAGACCTTGGAGGGCATCCGGTTTTTCATCTCAGCAACAAGAGTTCGTTGCAGGGATCCAGTGTCAGCCATGAAAGCTTGAGCATAAGAGTTTTCTTGGTTGTGGTAGTTTAAGAAATCAGGGTCGTTGGTGTTGCGCATCCAATGGTAAGGATCTTGCCAGGAATGACCGTGAAGGGAGAGTGTGAAAGGAACCCTTTTGGGAACTGGAGGGGGTTGAGAAGGGACTGAGATGGGCTCTGCTCTGCATTTGGAAGAGAAAGATGACGAAGAAGATATGGAGGGGATTAAGGCGAAAGACAGCGAGAAAGAGTGGGCTCTGAGTGAAGTGTTGGAGACTGAGCGGGAGAGAAGCTGCATATCGATGTAGTTTCTAAGACCCAAGACCATTTGCTTTCACTCCCTCTTTCTATATACTATAGTATGAAAAACCCACAATATGGCTAAAGAAGGGTTTATGCAAATGGGAAAGGATTGTATCAAAGTGTCCACATGATTTGTATTTTTTCTAATAATTTTATGTAAAATTAATATTTTTATCTTGAATTTTAATATTTTTATTCTTAAAAAAATATTAAAAAAAGATACAAAATAAAAATACTGAAATTCAAAATAAAATTACTAATTTAGCATAAAACTATTAAAAAATATATAAATTTGATTTATATTTATCTTAAAAATTATTTATATAAAATAAAAAAATAAAAAACATCTTTAAAATAATATAATTCATATTTTATAAAAATTATGAGTTTTTTTTTATAATTTCTTAATTAAATATTAGAGTTTGTAACACTAACTCAATTAAACGATTAAATAATAATATAAATTTATAATATCTAATAGTAAAAATTATACATCCACCACCAGTATGATACTAACACTCTTGTTCGCACTCATTGAAAATATTTTAAAGGTTTGATTATTTAATTAAACTCGAAAATTCATTTTAAATTTAAATGGTTTGAACAAAAATATTAATCCAAAAATAAGCTTATCTAAAATAAAAGCCACCCTCTGGTTTCAGTATAAGCCTAAAGCTTAACCTATTTTTCAAGTTTACGATATATGAATAATATAATTTATATTATATGAAAAATTAAATATATTATAATGTAAATATTAATTCTCTTTTCTAGAATAGAAATAAAAATTTAAGGTTATGATTTAACGAAAATTTACCGGTTGTTAAAAGAATAAAGAAGAAAATCAACTAGCAAATCAAATGGAGCTTAATTCACGAGAAGCTTAAAGTTGGATCTCAACTTGGATTCAGTATAAGTATATATATTAATTTTTTTGAACCCGCTGGACGAAACTGAATTACGAATACACATACTTAGGAAAATTTCAACATTCAAAAGCATTAACAAGAACAATCTGATTAATAAGAATTGAGTTTCTCTGTACAAGGCAAGTAATGATGTTCTAATTGTTTCTTGCGTTTAAATAAATGAATAAATACCATACCATAATATCCTTTGCATAAACCAAACACACTGAAATCATTTTCTCAGACTACCCCCTTTAATAGCATCTGCTATCCCTTCGCCATAGCAGCAAACTTCAGACTTACTCCCATTCTAACCTTTAGTTCCTGCCGCATTCTTCTTCTCATCTTCAACATCCTGCAATGAGCCAACAAATGTTACGACCAATTCAAAGAAGGCAGAACCACCTTAGGACCAACATTGTTGAGCCAAAACTTAAACATGCTACGAGATGTAGATCCGAGGATGCAACAGACCTATTAGGAGTTAGGGCACCTTAATAACAGGATGTTTAAAGTTATTCAATCTTACAGAATTTTCAATCTTGTCAAAATCATCATCCAAGCTCCCATCTGCATCAGCATCAGCCTCAGCATCATCTGAAAAGCATGCAAATGATTAGCTTACTTATGGTAAAAAATCAATAACGCAAATAATGAATGAATATACCTCCACCACCATCGCTATCAAAATCTCCCAACAAAAATGTATCCAAATCTTGCTCGGCAGATGCACTTGATGTTTTAGTTTTCAAACTACTTTCTGACTCTGCCTTCACAACAGGCTTTTGCTGTGGTTTATCCTCTTTTACCCCCTCCACTCCTCTCTGTTTAACTTCCTCCATGTACTGCTTCTCATAACTGATATATATAAACACCTTACATCATAATTAGAATTAGATTGCTAACCCTAAATTATCATAATCATCACATCATTATAATAATTGAACACTTACGGTGCAATATGAGTGCTTACAAGAGTGAAATAGATCCTCCAAAAATTCTTTTCTTTCATCAAACGAGGACACAATTCATATCTCAATTTCTTGATTTCCTACATAAGAATAATATGTTTTGCATAAATTCATTACTGGAAGTATAAAATCTGAAATGTTTCATGCAATTCTTACTAAACTTAAGTCTAGTTTGACATTTCATTTTGGAATAGAAAATTATAATGATACAAAGAATTGACTTCAGGGAAAGTTCATCTCAATGCCAAATTCAGCAATTTGGATTAAACACAACTACAGAGTAGAGCCGAACGCAGCCTTAAAACTACAAAATCTATAGTGAAATGTGACACACACACACGTATATATACCTTCACAGTAGTAAGAACAAGAGTGGCATGCCTCTCTTGCCATTCACTCAGATCCTTCCGTACATTGGACCTCGTCGTAGTCGAATCGGACGGCTCTGGTTCATCTACAATGAAATTTAAAACTTCCAGACAATTTTATCTTTCAGAAAAAAAAACACAAGAAATGCAATTAAACGAAAAGTTTACCTTGGACATGGGAAGGGAAGTTCTGGAAAGTAGTTGAAGTAAAGCCTTTGACAAAATCTCTCAAATCATCGGTGAGTCCGAACTTGCGGAGCTCAGAGTCGGGGATAGGAGGAGGATCGGAAGAAGTGGAGGCGGGTGAGGAAATGGAGAGTGAGGAGAGTTGAGGAGGGATAAAATCGGAAATGGACTTAGAGATGGACTGGATTTGGATTTGGTCGGCTTGTTTGAGAGCGGCAGTTTTGAGCTCATCGGCTTTCTTGGTGGCTTCGACAGCAAGTTCCTTGGACTTCTTGGCGGTTTCAGCAACAAGATCAGCCAATTTGTTGGGCGAAGTTAGGGTTTGAGATTTCTTAGCCGCTTCTTCAGCGAATGATTTCGCTCGCTTCCAAAAATCTTCCATCTTCGGGATCTGATAGATTTGATTCTTCGCTTTCTCTGTTCCTCTGTTTGCCGTCTTAAGAACTTCGCTTTTACTTCTAGGAGGACTCTCACGAAACGGCGCCGTTTCCAGAGTCAATAGATCTCTAGATCCCGGCTACTATTCTTATTTAAAAAGTTTTATAATTAACTAAAATTCAAGTAAAACTCTTTTTAATTATGAGATAATTATTCGAAGTGGGTCCCATTGTTTAAGGCCTAGCTTGTGTTGGCTGGATCTAACGGTTGTACGAAAAACAAAGCCGCAGTTCCAATTTGACGTTAACTTATTTATTTATTTGCAAAATTAAAGTCATTATTCAATTATGAAAAGGACAAATAATTGAAATTTGATGATTAGGACGGTTCATTGTTTTCAATGTGATCTAAATTTGAATTGTATTAATTATATTTGTTATTCAAATTTTGATATGTTATTGTAATTCATTCAAAAAAAAGATAAATAACCATATAATTTTTTATTTTTTAAAAACAGTAATTAAAAATACCTGACTGTTTGACTGTTTGTTAACTTCACTTCATGCATAATTATCCTTTCTTTAAATCCCCAATTAAACTCGCCCTCTGTTGTACCAAAAATATATTATGCTGATCGGTATTATTTGAATTGGATTGAATTGATCATCGGATCAATTGAAATAAAAATCGTCAAAAAAATTGATCTAGAAAGTAGTTTTAAATTGATTAGATTAAGAATCAATATAAACTAATAGAATCAGCTAAAAAACTAATTGAATATGCGAGTGAATCGAATTTTTTTAAAATTTTAATAATTTTTTAATTAAATCGATTGAACAACTAAATCAATAAACTAATTATCTAACCAATTCATTTACCAAAAAAAAATTATCTAACTAATTCAACTATCAATTCAATTTAAAAAAAATAAGGATGCCAGTTGATTTCAGTCTTAACATCTATCCGCCCAATCCACTATTCTGAATTTCAGTAAACCCAAAAAGTAGGCCTAGCTCTCTGAGGCCACCCTGCTTCAAAGTCCGATTCATGTATATATATTTAAAAATGAAAAAGGTTAGTATTTGAAGAATCCTAAAATAAAATATAGTTATGTTGGAATTACGTCGGATAATAAGAATGTTAAATAAATGAGAAAATAAAGAACTGTGGCAACATAATTTCAAGCATATCCAGCTTGACATTTAACAACAATTCCAGCCCTTAAATCTTGGCAAACGCAGACTCAAAAGTATCATCAAGTAAAACAATATGACGCTGCAAAAATTATCACTTTGAGATTCAGTTCAATAACATGAACGATGCAATATGTTCTTGGAACTGAATGAATTTAGCGTATGGGCTGAGATTATGGACCAGAAAAATTCTGGGTAAATAGTAGTAAAAAGAATATGAACAATGAACACTCTTCATCTGATGATATAAGATGATACTATGAACAAGGTGAAAAAACCAAAACCAAATGCTTCAATGGTGTATGAAAATGTAAGACATTGCTTACAGCTCAATTTACATGCATGAGATCAACCCCCCCCCCCCTATAAATTTGATAAGCACAAAATAATATATTTGTATAACCTATGGATTGAATAGAGAAGTAATCAGAATCTACAGCAAAGGAGGCCCTGTCTCCAACCTCGGTGCTTCCTGTAATGTCTCCTCTCAGCTTTTGCCATTCTTACCGGGCTGCTATTCCATTCAGATTGCAATCTGTGGGAATGAACAATATCCAAGCAATTTATGATTAGTTTTGGGTTGGATATGAAAGACAAGTTACGTGCAAGAAACGAATGGTACTTACATAGGGAAGGCAAAAGAACGAGTGCTTGTTGTGCTGCTATCTGATCTATGAGAGAGACTGCCTGAATATGCTATTGGCCCGGAGTAAGTTAATAGACCTGCAGCAGAGAAACTACACTCTCCATAGCCGCGTTGAAGATTGCTCGACAAAAGCTGCTCAGCTGGATCTTCCAGCTTGGGCATACCTCCACTTGTAAGAGGTTCAAGGTCGAGATTGTGACAACAATGATCTTTGCTGCTTGTTCGTGCAGAGGAATCAGATACCTCATTGACAATTCTGCTGCCGGTTGATTCCTCAGAAGCAGAGGCCAGAACAGGACTGATCAAGGTAGCTTCACATTTCCCATGCTCGGATTCTTCAGCTGCAAAAACCAAAGCAGGAGCTGAGAGAATTGCGTCCTCATTGCCATTGTTTGATTCCTCAACTGGAGAAACCAAAGCGGGCATCACCTCCGCTTCCTTTTCGCTCAAGTTCTACATACAAATAGAAACATATCAAGTTACTTCCTAAAATGTGAACCCTCTCCTCCTGAACAATCAGTATACATAAAGGATATTCATAGATTTCTAATATAAATACTGCCATACTTGTTTACTTTAAGCATAGAGGTCCGTTTTCATTGGAATTTCAGTATAATACATCAACATTTTAGTAACTTTGATTTATTAAAATTTACCTGAAAATACTGTTGTTGGATTCCATCACTTCTGCAATCGGAACACATGGTTTCAGCTTTCACTGTGCTCATTTCTGACATCAAAATTAAGTCTCCAAGTCCAAGGGTATACAACTCTTTGGAGACATCTTCTGTAATCATTTTCACTGCATCATCCTTCGTTTCCCTTGATAAAATCAAATCCTTAGAATCACATTGATATGGAATTCCCTTGTTAGACTCACTTTCATCTTGTATACATGTATCAGCATCAAGTTTTTTCTTCGTGCAGCATACATTGTCAATATCCTTTCCAGATTGATTTCCTTCAGGATGGGCTTTCAAGTTTTCTTTCACTAGTTGAGCTTCTAGATCGGTTTCGGAAGGCAAAAACTTCTCATCAGCACCACTGTCGAACAAAAACTTGTCCTTTGTCAAGACTCCATCGTCAATACAGATATCCTTGACAACATGATATGTACCCTCTTTATAACAAACTACCAATTCAGGCAAATTACACTCCATCACACTTCTATCCAAATAAAAAACCGAGTCCTGAAATGAATCCATATTTTTTGAAAAATGAGAGTTTGATCTCACGAAATCCGTGACCTCCGTTTCGTTATCAAAGGAAAAGTCATTTACACTCATGCAAGACTCCGTCCTGATTTTCCTTCGCAATTCCTACGGCTTTTAGTCCAACCGAATCCAGAGGCTTTTCTTTGTTCTCAAAAGGTTCTATGTCAACGAAGTATGAATAAGGCTCTAAGTCACTCTTGCAGCCTATTGTTGAATAGAAGGGCACCTGTTCATTATCTGCAAGTACAATAAAATATTCAATCAAACCTGTGACCTTCTTACGTAAACGATCAAATATGTCCGGCAGAATAAAGGACAGTAACGTCTGAAAGACGAAAAAACATAGATCAAGCCGTTCAAAACCATCTAGCAGCCATGTTAAGCACCTTCATGCTGTAAAATTTCTATTGAACACTGTCCGCACGTAAACTAAACATAAAACTAAAACAAAGTAGCAATGCACTAAAGCAAAGACCGACTTTAGTATAGAAATAATTGCAAAGCGAAGTTACCAAAAGTGGCCGCTACTTACAGGATGAGATATCAACCAAATATCTCAAACAGCGATTCATGTGGAAGAGATAGACTATAGAGACCAAATCGACAAGAAGGAAAATTAACGATGGTGTTATTACTAAGTTCTACCTGCTTCGTGGTAACCAAGAGTTATGTCTTGCACTAGAAAGCTACTCTGTATATGAAATTTAGGACAAGTTTGATCAGCAACAAACTCAAATTATTCAAGTTCACAAAAAACAGAAACAGCAACCAGCAGACATATTAAACATAAAGTTGCTTGAAAAGGATGGAATAAGAACATTTCAACAAGACAAAGCAAATCATATGATCAATTGAAAGTTGGAAACCACCATGTCATGATTTTTGTTTAACTAAATTAGTCGAAAAGGAAAACAACCATCCACCTCCATGGAAGCACAGAAATATATGCTCATCGACATCCAGAGATTAAGACAGAAAGCAAAAGAAAAAGGATAGACTTCAAAAGAAAAGCTAAAATGATTGCAGTGCTGAGAGTATGACAAAACCAGATTAGAACAACCATGTAATTCAAGCTCATTCACTAGCTTAGAAACCAACAATTATCCAACTCTATGTACTACCTAAAAGTGCTAATAAAATCCAATTAAATACGGCAATAAAGTGCAAAAAGTAATATTCACAAATAAATTGCTCCATCACCAAAAGCATTTCAGCTCGAGGGGAATCTTCCTTTAGTCAGTCCTCAATATACAAAAAGACAAGACACAGAAAAGTTTATAAGAGGGGAAAAGCTTACATTACATAAACTTTCGACCACTAAATTATGACTCAAAAGTTAAAAAGCTGATTTTAAAACCCCCACATAAACCCTGTCCATCTGTTATATTTTCTAGCTTTAACCAGATCTAGTCCATTATCATTGGTTATAAGAAAACCCCAGATTTATTTAACTCCAAATACATGAAAAAGCTGCAGTAAAAACCAAAAGTCAAAGATCTAAAGCAGATCCCAACAAATACACAAAGAAAAAATCATACAAAACAGAACACTAAAATAAATTACAGTTTGTTTGTTTGTTTATACCTTTTCTTCTCTGTGATTTGGAGCATGAACCTTCAACAATCTTCACTGCAAAAGAGCCAAGAGAAAACACGTTATAAATGAAACAAAGGGGGATCCTTAGAGAAAAGAAGCGCCTTTGGAGGTTAGGGGTTTCTAAAAGAAGAAGCTTTGGGTGCTTCCAAGAGGCCTTTTTAACGACAACGAAGTAAAGAGCAAAAGCAAGGCAAAAGAGTAGAAAATCTAAATTAATACAGACATTAAATGACATGCAATTATCGAAACATAAACGTAATAAAAAGTGTCAAAATCAAAACATCACACTTATATCATGAACCCCAAAAAAAAACCATTTTTTCTCTCTTGGGTTTAGTGTTTTTGAGAGATTCCAACTGCCACAACAACCCTTTATTTATTAGGTTCAGTTTTAGCATTAACTACACTGACAACGCCACCCTACCTGTTCACTTTCTCGCGAAAAAAAGAAAAACCAAATTTTCCCTCCAACCAAACAGCTGCCTCAACAAAATGCATGAGAAATAAAAATGTTTTACTCTTTCCTTTTGACTTTTGTTTTCTTGGATGCTGACACAAAGATATCGAAGAACCTCATCAGCTCTCTTCTTTGAGGTCAAAGGAGCTTTGTTTATATATAAAGTATAAACTGCGATGGGAATCCACTGAAGGTGATGACGGTGACGATGATTCAAGTTTAAACGTGTTGGGTTTTAATTGGATATGTTGAGCTGTCTGTTTTCGCGTGGGTCCTCCTTCCTGTCTAGTTTAATCCTCTCCATTTTTTCCCAAGTCAAACTCTCCATTGTCTCCTCCCCCGAAATGATCTCCACAACTGTTTTCATTATAACCAAGGGCTCGCCAGTTGGATTAGATTAACCGGTCATGATTTTTTAAAAGATGTCCTCCATTGTTTCCGATGTTTTTTGTCAATCAGACCTGTAGTTGAACCCATCATGTTGATTAATTAAATTATTATAAATATAGAAAAAAAAATTCCATTGAATTTGTTCGTTTTAGTTCAATTCAATCAATTTGTATAGGATTGTAAATGAACTAGTTCAACTTCTTTTTTGGAACTAGTGTTTCGATCAACTATAAGTCCAATCAATTAATTTAATTTGATTTCAACTTGATAGTAATGTAATTTATTAGATTAAGTTAAAATATCTATTAAGTATTTGTACTCTTCACAATTTTAAAATTTATTAATTGTATTTTTATTTTTAAGAATTTAATTTCTCTATTTTTTAGTTTCCAAAATTTAGATTTAACACTATTAATTTTTTGTAAATTTGTTAGTGTGACAGTTTGAAATTAAAAAATATATATACTTATTTGATAGCAATATAATTGAAAAATGACATTATAATAAGCCTAAATTTAACAAGGTTAATAGTTGGACATGAATTTTAAAATCTGAAAAATAGAGGGACTAAATTTCTACAATTAAAAGTACAAAAGATAAATTCTAAATTGACAAAAAATATAAGGACTTATAACATATTTTAACCTTTAAATTACAAAAGCAAAAATACTAAAAGTGATACCTACTTCTTTTGTTTGTTTTAAGAAAAATAGTTAAACTGTTTAAAGTCAATGTCAACTTGATTTAATTGTGAAGGTATTGATATATTTATATTTCAAGTTAAATCTTATATTTTCTATGTTAGGGTAATCTTTGAATCGATAATTTTATATTCTGATAAGATTAAGTAATACAAAAATAATTTTAATTATGTCTCTTCCTTAAAGAGTGTAAAAAGATGAAATACGTTGAAATTTAAAGCTTGTTGGATAAAATATGCTGTGATGTACTCCACTTTCTCAACTCCTTTTCTTCATGATGCTTAGGCTGCCTTTGTGATTTTTGTTTCTTTCATTGGTACCACGTCTTCATCTCAGGCTTTATACAAGAGTTACCATAAATCAATATTTTTTGGAGGGGTCGGATTTAAATAATAAATCTTAAATGAATTAAAAATGTAATTTCATTATTATACTAATGTAAAATTTTATAAATTTCAAGAGATTAAATTATAAAATTTTTATTTATAAAGAGAGTATAATTTAATTTTAAAATTTAAGAAGATCCAAAATATAATTTTATCATTAAATTAATTTAAAACTTTGCCAATACTCAAACAACATCTTTTTAAATTTCTTGTTTGGGGGTGGGGGTTAGGCCCCTTGCCTGCCCTCTAACTTCGCCCTTGGTTCACGCTAATAATTGTTGTAAAACGAGATCAAAGTGAAAGAGCAATTGTGTTGCTCAAGGAGTAACTAGCATTATTTTTAAAAATATTTCAAAGATAGCTTTCAAAATTTAACAAATACTTCTATTTCTCTAAAAAAAAAAAAAAAAGTAAGAAGAACAAATCAAAAAGGAAGAAGACTAAGAATTTTGAGAGAAAAAGAATGCAACATTTTAAAAGGCCGACAAAACAAAAATGGATTGGACCTTATATTGCGTATAGGGGAGAAATCAATCAATTTGCAGTCAATTGAGCTTTTGGGCTCAATTCTCATGTACACGTAAATGTTCATCCTTCCATTTCGACTCTTATAAATTAAGGTTATATAAATAAAATTCAAGAGGCTTCACAAAGAGATTTGTGATTGTTTGAAAATACACTTCATCATGTAATCAAGTTATGATTCATATGGGCCTGTCAACAAGTTTGCTGTGCCCTGGTGGCTTTTCGTGCCACTTGACATGGCCGTTCTCCAAATCGCATCCATGTATCCTGTTGCAGTTTCAAAGCCGTGTTTTGACCATCACAACCCATCTACGTATTTTAGAAGCAGCCGAGTAACTTTGCCACTTTTTCTCTTCAATTGGATGGGGAAAGGGAAACAGAGTCCGTATTTTGTTGAGCCATTTTCCATTTGAGCTGTCACATAACCAAGGACTTATACACTTATGTTTCTTACTGTATTAAATAAATAAAAGTACAATTATATGAACCTTTTTTTTTTGTTTTAAAAAATGCTCTATCCGGAACGATAAAACCAGCCAAAGACAGCACAATCTCCCTTGTCTGAACTGGACAAAGTGAGGTGGGCATGTTGTGGTGGGGGGACAACAACAAATCTGCTGAATTCTGCCATCTTATTTGTTGCCTCCCATTCAATCTCCATTACATAAATGGACAATTGGACAAAACCCCATTTGCCTTGTTCTAAATTGCAAACCATCGTACCCTTATTAATTGTACTTATCAATTTTAAGATAAAACTAACTATAATCAATATATGGGTCCGTACCACTAATTTCCACCATCAATACTGGTTATGTTTTTCTTTAGGATTTTAACGAAAGAAACTAGATATTGTTGTGAACCTAATAAGTGGTTTTAGTGAAAAAGAAGATGTTGTTCATCTTAAGAGATCCGGGTTCAAGCACCTGTGTATGCAAGGTGTGTGTGCGATGTCACAAGGTTAAGAAAGTATAAACAGATACTACCATATAATCACACTAATATGTTAAAAAAAATAGATATTATTGTAACCCAACAAATCCTCCATTTGTGCTTCCAAAGGTCATATGTGCAACTTTCATAGTGGCCATTGTTTTCATTTGATTAAAAAATAATAATAATGAATTATTTCATTCTAAAGTTATTTTAACTTTTCATTTAATTTTTTTCTCTTTTAATTATTAAATTTGCATTATTTGTTAAATAATTTTAAAATTGATGAAAATGTTAATGTTCATTAACTTTACTAACCTGACATTTATGTGACTATTCACGTGTATATCACGTTAGTAAATAATTAATTATTAAAAAATTAAAAACAATTATAATTTTTTACTTTTTAATAATTTAATTTTTTTAATTTTAAAAAATTAATTGTTGATGTGGCAATATATGTGTATCTCACGTCACCAAAATTAACAAATGTTAATTTTTTTCATTCATTCTGAATGATTTGATAAATAACACAAATTTAATAATTAAAAAATAAAAAATTAAATGAATAACTAAAATAATTTTTATTATAAAATTGGAATGTCAGATAAGTAATTATGCCTAAAAAAATATTGATAACAATTTATATATATTATAATACTAATGCAACTATTAAAAATATTTGGAAAATTGGGATGTAATAAAGTGAAGTCTAAAAAGTGTGAGATGGAAGCCAACATCCTTTGATTGAAGCAATGAGAAAAATAGAAAGCAATAGCAGCCAATTGAGAAGGTGAAAGAGTATTGTGATGTATGTACAGGAAAATAATGGGTTTTTTCCTTTCATTTTCAAGGCTTGCAAATCCCTGGCCAGTCAAATGGGGTTGAAGGGTCAGAATTTGAGATAATAAGATGGATATGGGGGAAAGGGTTAGGATGAGTTTAGAAGGGGCATGAATGATGGTGATTTTAAGTTGGGTATTAAAGGTTAGCAGCAACTTTTTCTAACTTTTAAATTTATATTGTTTCTAAAATCACCCTAATATAAATAAAAAGTTAATGTTTATCTACTATGTTAACATGATATGTCACGGGAATATCACATTAGCAAATAATTAATTTTTAAAATTTTAAAAATAATTGTTTATTAATGTGACATACACGTAAATTATTATGTGGATGCCACATTAGCAAAGTTAACATACGTTAATTTTTTTATCCATTTTGGAAGTAATTTGATAAATAATGCAAGTTCAAAAACTAAAAAGGATAAAAAAATTAAATGAAAGATTAAAATAATATTTTTTTTAAAAATAAAGGGCTAAAATGATTTCTTCTAAAAAAAATAGAGTGTCAAATAAGTTATCATGTCAGTTCTAAATATTAGTTTTTTTTCTTTAACATTTTTTTTTGTATTTAAGTATTTCCGAAGCAAAAAGTTGAGTAAATAATTCAACTTTTTGTTGGTATTTTTATTAATATAAGAAATTTTATCACATACATATGCATGTACAATATTAAAATGAAAAAATTATATTAAATTGTGAGTAAAATGAAATTTAAACACATAAGTACATCAGATTAAGAATACTAAATGAGTACAATTATTTATCATGATATTTTCATCAGTCTTAAATTGGTGTCAAGTTAATTTGTGTAAGAAATACTAAGTGTAAATTAAAATGTATAAAAAATTGAAATAAAACTTTAACTCAGCGTAAATTTATAGTGTTTCTAATGTAATTGTCATTAGTACAAATTTTATCATATTCATATTTTTTATTGTTTTTTACGTAAAAAAAAATTAAAGTAATCAAGGGCAAAGTCAGAAAAGTTTTTTTGGAGGGGATGAAATTAAAATGTATATTTTTATGATAATAAGAATTGTAATTTCATCATTTTAATAGTTTATATTTTTATAAATTTTAAAGGATTAAATCAAATTTTTAATAGTTTATATTTTAACCATTACTAATTTAAAATTTTATAAATTATAAAAAGATCTGAATGAAATATTTTCCATTTTAGGGGGCAAAGCCTCTTCTAATCCCCTAACTTTGCCACTAAAAATAATATGGTATAATATAATTTATTTTAAATACTAAATATTATTTTAATAAATTTTCTATGTTAATGTTTAATAAAATTATGCGGGAGCGAAATTAGAGGGCTGATAGGGGTCCATCTTCCTAAAATGTAAAATTTTTCTTTTAGGTTTTTTAAAAAATTTTAAATTTTAAATTATTAAAAGTAAAATTACACTTTGACTCTCCTAAAATATAAAATTTTGATTTAATTTTTTAAAAATTATAAAAATATAAGCTATTAAAATGATGAAATTATATTTTTATTATCATAAAAATTATAATTTAATTTTAATTCTCATTAAAATATTTTCTAATTTCATCCTTGAACCTATAATACTTATTCAATTAAAAGTTTAAGTAAGAATATAGAGGTGAAAATATTAGTAGTAAATAAAAATAATTATTTAAGTATCTTTTGAGCGAGGAACATTGGAAAAGGGGAGGAAGAAGCGAGAGAGAGGACCACACGCAACGCAAGTGGATGTCTTAAATGTGTCTCTTTCAGTTAGATACAGTGTTTGATTTGGGTGTAAATGATTAAATGCGGATTTCAGGACCAGCAGCGGGACTCACTGTGGGGCGGGGCGTTATCCACCTCTACGCTACAAATGACGGCTAATGGGCCTTTCCCTACTCACTATTCTGCGCCCTATCATAATTACGCATTTAAACCCTCCTGATTCTAAACCTTTCACATTTATTTCCAACTTTTATTTCAAACAAATTCTTTCATCCATTCTCCATTTAATTAATTTAACCGATTAATTTAATTCGAATTGTATTTAAATCATTACTTTATTGTAGGAATATATTAAATTAAATAATTGTTTTTAAATTAATAACTTTTATTATTCAAAAAGGTAATGTAGCTTTTTTATCATTTAGGAAAGTAGAATAATAATGTGTTGCGCTTTTTATTTTTACAAAAATAAATTATTATATACAAACTTGTTTATGGGTTGAACTATTTGTTCAGGCTTGAAGGTAATAGTAATCTCGAAAAATGAATTTGAAGAAAAAATTAAGTCTATTAAAATATGGGTCGAACTAAGATTTCAACATTCAAGGCTCAAGCCCGGCTCGATTTATTTTTAAGTTTATAATATTTTTTATTATATTATTTTTATATATTATGTAATTTAAAAAATATTAAAAAATATTATACTAAATATATAATACTACTCTAATGTAAACATTGAAATAATATTAAAATGATTATATAAAAAATTTCAATAAATAAAAAATGTATAAAATTATTAAATGTTAAAATAAAATAAAATAAAATAAATATTTTAAAAAATTATTGGGTGGAACTAAAATGGGTTTAAATTAATTTTTTAACAAAAATGAATTTAAGTTAATTTATTGAAATTGAAAAAAACCTTTATTCACAAAAAAAAAAAAAAACCCTTTAATCCCGGCTTATTAGATGGCGGCATGCCGACATAGTAATTTAAAAAATTGCGATTTTTACTTCAACAAACGAAAAAAAGGGAATTTAGATTTGTTTTTTAATTTTAGCACCTTCATTATGCTTAAATTTATTATTCAGCCCTTATACTTTGAATTGGTATAAATTTTTCTCTCTCTAATTTCATAATATTATTAATTGGTTGAAATAGTTAACATTATTAACTATTACCATTAAAATACTGACTTCAATTTTTCTTAAAATATTAATATTATCGTTATACCTCCACCACATGCTCTTACATGTGTCCTTTAATGGCGTGCCATACATTAGCAGATTTTTCACCTTTCAGAATAGGTGAACCTCTAAGCTGAACGAGCTTAGTGAACATTGTATCACATTATAGTGCCGAATTTGTATAAGGTGATCTTCGTTGAACATGCATGAAATGCAAGTAAGAGAAATAGACTTATTGATTACCTAATTGTCTTAAATAGACATATCTTAAGGCGTCACATCTTCGTCACTGCAAGAAAATCAAGCATGATTTAACTATCAACAATCTCTAAACACGTAAACATCCATGTTCCCCAATATAAAAGTCCCTTTCCAAATTTCATTCCCCTCCCAAAAATCTATCGGCTAAAATACCAGACCAATCTTCAATGGCTCTTCGCCTTTAATCTCAAGTGAACCACCATCCAAACCATCACTTCACCTTTTTGTTAATTAAAATAGTTAGCAATTATAAAAATAGATAATTAAATGATAAAAACTAAAGCTTAAACTTGAACATGCTAAAATGACTAAAATAAAAATTCGACCAATATATTCGCCTTCAAAATTCCTTAACCCATCGAGAATTCCTCCTTTATATGTCATTTTTCTGTTTAAATTTTCATATTCTCATCCCGCCATTAAAATGGCGAGACTGAAATTTGTGTTTTTTTAATAGATTAATGGTTGATATTTTTATTATTATTCTCGCCTTCTAATATGGCAAGAACATTGTTAGAGAAAAAAATATTGTTATTTTTCTAAATAAAGCAAATGTTATGAAATAAATAATTAAGAAGATAAAGAACAAGAGAAACAGGAGAATAAAGAGAAGTATGAATTTTATTAATTAAATAGGGATGCTTACGATGTTTCTCTAAAATCTAATAATTATTAGAATCCTAAAGTTCATTAAATTTATCTTGATCTCGATGGATATCCACTTAATAATAAAATATTTATAACACTCTCCATTACATGTCAATTGGTAGATAACGTGTTTCGTTAAAATTTTCTTAAGCTAAAAGTTCTGTGGAAAAGATTTTTAGTGAAGGAAAAAGATTACATTTGTCTATAATAAAACTATGTTTACCTAGTTGTTATTCTCTTTCCCTTGTAGATCGTCACTTTACGAAACACTTCAAGCCGAATCGTCTCAAAGCTCACATTATCCTTTTAAAACCTTTCAAAAACTTGATCCAAAACGAATTTTAACCTATTCAAAATATCCCAAAATGCAACATTTAGCACTACGCAATTACCTAAATAACTGTTGAAACTAATAATCTTTTAACCATAAAGCAACTTTACATGAGTGGTCGGGTCCCTATCTTTGAATTCCCTTTTGAGGAAATTTATGTCGGGTGTAGCGTTATCAAAAGGATACCATATTAATTATTTCATAAAATCTCCGTAAATAATATTTGAGGTTATATGAATTAAGTGTGGGATTCTAAAATGGGATGAGATTGGACTTATAAAAGGAAATCAATGATAAAAAGAAATGAAATGAGGACAAAAGAAGTAAATTGAGGGAAGACAAAAGGAAAGTTAATCAATGACGGTTGATAAAGGAAGGAAACAAAATGTATAAACTTATTTCCTAATATTATTTAGAATCATATATAGCACCTTTGGTTCACTTAAAAAGATTTGGAATAAATCGAAAACTTGATCAATTATCTCGATAAGAAGAAATTGTATGAAATTGTGATCGCACGTCATCTCTATCTCTTTTCAATAAACGAATGATAAATTAGATTTTTTTTTCTCTTGATTTTTAGGATTTTTAGTTGGATTTGAATTTTTTTCAAAAGAATAAAGTTAAAAATTAAGAAAAAAATCTGATTTGTTATTTTCCTATTGTAAAGTGATAATGATGATGTGAAATTACAGTTTCATACAAATTTTTTCCTATATTAACTTTTGATTCTTGTTGATTTTTTCTAAATTATATGTTTCAAGACAAAGATAGTGAATGTTGTATGTATTTTCAGATTTTAATTTATAATTCCATACAAATTTAAAATAAGGAAAGAGTAATTTAAGATTTTAATCTTATCTCATATTTTTTAAATATATAGATATTAGACGATTTGATCACGTTTTGATATTATCCAATAACTTTTTCATTATTTTATTTATTATTGTAAAAGTTTTAAACTAGAGACATAGAAAGAGGCTGGTAGAGTAAGCTTAAAACTAATTTTATAAACTAATTGAATTTGTTGGTAGAATGTTTGGAGGTGATGCCCAGAGTGACTCATATGAATATATTGGAGATTAGAAGGGTTTATGGTCAGGTCGGATCGGGTTGTATTGAATTGGGTTTAAACATGATATTAATATATTTTATGTTTGTCTAAATTCGATTTGGCTTAAAATATGAGTTTAAAATTTTGTTCAAATCCGTTCATATTTACAAAAGACTAGCCCAAACTCACTTTGGGCTCGTCTATATTATTTTTAAAATTAATATATATATATATATTTGTTTATTTTAATATTTAATAATTTTATACATTTTTTATTTATTGAATTTTTTTATATAGTATCTTTTTTAAATTATTTTAATGTTTACATTAAAGTAGCATTATATATTTAGTATATATTTATTTTTTTTAATGTCTTCTAAAGTACATAAAATAAAGTATTATAAACTTATAAACAGGTCAGGTTGGACCGAGCTCGGGCCTTGAAGGTTCAAGCCCAAGCCCAACCCATATTTTAAACGGGCTTAATTTTTTTTACCCAATCTCATTTTTCGAGCCCAATATTTTTGCCTAAACCTTTTCAAATTTTGGGCGAACTTTCGGGTCTAGACAGATAACCTTACTCATGAATAGGTATATTGAATATTAACAGTGACGTTATGAAAGTTTTTGAAAATTACTTAGTGTGTGGTGTTTAGACATAGTTGTGGCAGGGGGAGAGATTGTCTCCTCTTGATGAAGGAGAGTTTGGCGTGAGCCCTTTTAAACAGATGCTATTTTTTGTAAAGTTGGTAGTAAGATTACGAGTGTCCTCTCAAGATGCGATTCGATAGTAGATTGGATAATATTGTATAGATCTAGTAGTAAAATTATCAAGAGACTTTAGATGTGATAAAAAAGACTTACAAATGAATCTTAATGAAGCTCAATTTTAGATCATGATTTGACAGTAGCTCACATGAGAAAAATTGGTTAATCTTTAGTTGGGCAAATACCTCCTTAACCATAGCGAGAACTCCTAAATGAAGTAATTAGATGTAAAATAACTAAAATTCAAAAGTTTATTTCTTTCACATTACGAAAATTATTATATTAAACAACACAACATAAAACTAGAAGTTTATTTTTTAAAGTTTACAAATATATTCAAAGTACAAATATAAGTACATGTTGGAGCACCCACAAAGTGTAAAATAAAACTTTTATATAATAAATGGATTAATAAGTGCAAAATTAAACAATTACAACATAAAAAGACTAAGAAATAAAATAATCTAAACTAGAATTGATTAACTGAATTAAAACCAACATAAGTCAACAACATATGGTAGGACTCGGAGAGCCACATATTGCACATAATGAACTTCGAACTAGGATATTCAAAAACACAGAATCTCTACCTTTACAACCTATGTCAAGACCTATTTGAGAACCAAACTAGTGAATTATAAATGTAATTGACACATGTTAATAATAAAAATTTTCATCGATAAAGTATCCAACTCATAATTTACGAATATGTTGAAGACTCTAGTGTTCTAAAAGTTTCAATAGTTTACGAATTCTCCTGACCAAAGCGATATTAGAACCGCCGAATAATCCATCCTGAATGGTATTATCTACTTCAAAACTATAAATTTAAATTAAAATCCTCTCAAAACTTCGATCCAAAACGAGTTTCAACCTATTCAAAATACTCCAAAATTTAGCACTGCACAATTACTCAAATATTTGCTGAAGACCTGAATAAAGCCACCTTACATAAGTGGTCGAGTCTTTCTCTTTGAATTAAGTTTGGGATTCTAAAATGGGATGAGATTAGACTTATAAAAGGAAATCAATGATAAAAAGAAATGAAATGAGGACAAAAGAAGTAAATTGAGGAAAGACAAAAAAGGAAGGTTAATCAATTATGGTTAATAAAGGAAAGAAGCAAAATGAATAACTAATTTCCTAATATTATTTAGAATCATATATAGCACCTTTGGTTCACTTAAAAATTTTAGAATTCAATCCGTGTTATTTTGATGGTCAATGTATTCATTATCTCAAGTGTGATTTGAGTTCGAATCACGTTATTGTTAAAGTTTTACTCTCCTCTTATAAGTCATTAAAAAATTGGAATAAATTGAAATTTTGATCAACTATTTTGGCTCTTCAATCTTTATTGATTCTTTCTAGGTTGTATGTTCCAAGACAAAGATGATGAATATCACATGTGTTTCGACATTTTAATTTATGATTCCATACAAATTTAAACAATGAAAGAGTAATTTAAGGTTTCGAATCTTACCTCATATTTTTTAGATATATAGATGTTAGACGATTTGATGACGTTTTGATATTATCCAAAAAAGTTTCATTATTTTATTTATTATTGTTAAAGTTTTAAACTAGAGATATAGAAAGAGGTTGGTTGAATAAGCTTAAAACTAATTTTATAAACTAATTGAATTTGTTGGTAGAATATTTTAAATTCATATGAATATGTTGAAGATTAGATGTGTTTATGGGTCAAGTTGTTCAAGTATGATATTAGCATATTTTATGTTTATCTAAATTTGGTCCAATCCAAAATATGAATTTAAAATTTTCCCAAACCCGTTCGTATTTGCAAAAAACTAACACAAATCCATTTTAGGTTCGTCCATATTATTTTAAAAAAAATATTTTTATTTTATTTTAATATTTAATAATTTTATACATTTTTATTTATTGAATTTTTTATATAATCATCTTAACATTGTTTCAATGTTTACATTAGAGTAGTATTATGTATTTAGTATAAGTTTATTTTTTTAATATGTTCTAAATTACATAATATATATAAAACATAATATAAAGTATTATAAACTTATAAATGGGCCAAGTCGATTTACACAGGCTTAATTTTTTTATCCAAGCTCATTTTTCGAGCCTAATATTTTTTCAAATCTTCTCAAATTTTAGGTAGGCCTTTCGACTTGGGCGAGTAACCCGACCCATGAACAAACATATTGAAGATTACTGGTGGAGGTTATGAAAGTTTTTGAAAGTTATATAGTGTGTAGTGTTTAGACATAATTGTGGCAAGAGAAGAGATTGTCTCTTAGTGAAGGAGAGAGCTTATCTAGAAGATGAGTTTGGTGTAAGCCCTTTTAAACAAATTCCCTTTACTGTAAGGTTGGTAGTAAGATTATGAGTGTCTTCTCAAAATATCATTCGATGGTAGATAGGGTAGTATTGTATAAATCTAACCGTAAAGTTATCAAGGGATTTTAGATGTGATAAAAAAGGCTTTCAAGTGAATCTTAATGAAACTCAATTCTAAGTCATGATTTGATAATAACTAACATGAGAAAAATTGGTTAATCATTAGTTGGACGAGTACGTCCTCAACTATATCGAGAACTCTTAAATGAAGTAATTAGATGTAGAGTAACTAAAACTCAAAAGTTTATTTCTTTCACATTATGGAAACTATTATATTAGACAACATAACATAAAACTAGGAGTTTTTTTTTTTTTTGAAAATTTACAAATATATTCAAAGTACAAATACAATGTTGAAGCACCCACAAAGTATATAATCAAATTATTCTAGAATAAATAGATTAATAAGTGTAAAATTAAACAATTACAACATAAAAAGATTACAAAATAAAATAATCTAGACTAAAACTGATTAGCTAAATTAAAATCAACATAAGTGAACAACATATGGTAAGATTTGGAGATTCACACTCGAACTTGGATATTCAAAACATAAAATCTCCATCTTTACAAATTATGTCAAAACCTTACGAAGAACTAAACTAGTGAATTATAAATATAATTGACACTTGTCAATATTTAAAATTTTCATCGATAAAGCACTCAACTCATAATTTAACTAAAATCCACTTCAAAATAAAATTAAATATATAGAATTAATTTAAACCACTTGACTTAATCTCTATCGGTAAGAATTAAATGTAATAAATGAAAATAAAATCACGTTTTCCTTAATGTAAATATGGTGGGTTGAAATCTAACCTTTTTTGTATTAAAAGGGTAGGGTTTATGGAATTTAAGACAGCCTTAAATTTTAAAAACCAACCAACCTCAGCAAGACAGCTAAGTGAAAGTAAACTCCATAAACCTTGGAAGATCAAAATCGACTGTCAAGTTCAACTCTGCTTAAATTTAAACACGTGCGCTAATTCTTTCAATCACTTCCCTATAAATGCACTATTCGCAAAAATTGTGATATAATATATAATATTATAAATAATCGAATTGAATTTATTGATTTAGTTCGGTTTAAGGATTTTTTTAAGTTTTAAAAAGCATTATTTTAAAGATTTTACTAATTTAGAAATAAAAATTATTTTAATAATGTATAAAAATATTAACATATATAAAAAATAAATTAAATTGGTTTTAGATAATTATAAATAAAAAAAATCCAATAAGCTAAATATAATTAAACCAAGTCTAACAAGACTGAATCCAGATCAAATTGTTTTCAATTTTCTTTAAAGTAGGCCGTCGTGTGTCTTTGCTAACGTACGCCTTCCTCTCGGGGTTACTTTTTTTACAAAATTGCAGGTTTTTGGAGCATCGTGTCGGGGTGTGTCTGACTCTGATTCAAGTATTATTATAATAATATTATTATTGTGATTTCTTATTTGTCAAATTTTTTTTTTCTTGAGATATTTTATTTTATTTACCTTAATAAGAGTGGGAGGATTCAGGGAGTCTAAAGATTCTATTCTTTTAGTATATAAATAGAGTATTTTTTCCTTTATCAATTCATATTTCATATACTGTTGCAGAAAAACAAAAAGCCTTGTTTGTTAAACAGTGAATCAAAAGTGAGAGAGACGAAGTTTGGTTAGTCCCACATCACAAATTTCTCAAACAAAGCTATAATGGGTACCCATTTTTTGCTTCTATCTCCTTTGGGTTTTTCTTTTCTCGTTCGAGAGTGTTGGTTTTGTTTTTGTTAATACTGAAAATTTTCAAAGTTTTTAGATCCAGAGTCTTATGCTATGAAATTTGCTTTATCTTTTAGTAAGTTTTTTTTTTTTTGAAAAAGAAGAAGTTTTTCTGTGGATTTGATTTGGTAGGTTTATTTTCTTTACTTGTATGTTTTTACACCAATTGACAAACACATAGAGAACTACATTTCCGGAGGGGGGTTCGGCTATGTTTAATGACTTTTCCAAGTCTTGAATGGCCTTTTCTTTGGTATGGTATAAGTCAATATTCTGTTTCTTCTTTTGGAGCTCTTCATAATTGCTCTACTTTTTTTTTCTCTGCTCAAAAGTTTCAAGTTTTTAAGTCTCATCTCTCCTCTTTTACTTCATATATATGTTTCCAAGAAGTCATTGTTTAGGCCTTACCACCCAAGGTTCTGAATAGGCTTTGGTTCTTAGTTTTTGATTGGTTGCTCTTATTTCAAACTTCTATCTTAGTTTCTGTCATTGACTGAATCTTTGTTCCTCTTTTCTAGAGATGAATATGAGCTTTTCTCATGACATGGATGATGAATATGAGAAATTCATTAGAAGAATGAATCCACCCAGGTAACCACAAACTCTTCTTTATGCTACTTTCATTACAATTATTGAGATGGAATAAAAAAAACTAAAGTATTACTCACTTACCTTTCTTGTCAGGGTTGTTATTGACAATGAATCCTGCAAAAATGCAACTGTGATAAGGGTATGTATGACCCTCTTGATTTTCCTTTCTTTTCTTTGCATCTTTTGGTTCTTATTAGATTTTCTAATGCAGGTTGATAGTGCAAACAGACATGGAATACTTCTTGAAGTTGTACAAATCCTTACTGATATTAACCTTATTATTACTAAAGCTTACATATCTTCTGATGGCAATTGGTTCATGGATGGTAAGATACCCTGTCCCCTTTTCTTTCCCCTTTTTAATTATAAAGTTGTCTACCAAGTGCTAATTTGATTCTCAATTTTTTTTGTAACCAGTTTTTAATGTTACTGATCAAGATGGAAACAAAATCCTAGATGAAGGGATTCTAGATTATATAAGGAAGGTAAGCAGTACAAGTTTTAATTGATTTACCTTTTTTACCTCTTACTTTTATTGGTTTTTTGTGCATTCATATGTTATTTTGGTTTGGTCTTCAGTCTCTAGGACCAGAATCTTCTTTCATGCCTTCAATAAGATCAGTTGGCGTGAAGCAATCAGTGGATCACACTGCGATCGAGTTAACAGGAAGTGACAGACCAGGATTACTGTCTGAAGTGAGTGCTGTCCTAAGGCATCTTAAATGCAATGTAGTAAATGCTGAAGTTTGGACACATAACACTCGTGCTGCCGCTGTGATGCAAGTGACTGATGAGGAAACCGAAACAGCAATTACTGACCCGGAAAGGCTATCCAGGATAAAGTCACTTCTTTGCAATGTACTTAAGGGAAGCAACAAATCAAGTTTAGCCAAAACTGTTGTCTCTCATTCAGTCACACATACCGAGAGAAGGCTTCACCAGATGATGTTTGCTGATAGGGATTATGAACGGACTGGGGACGATGTCTTGGACGACAGACAAAGGCCAAATGTTGATGTTGTTAATTGGCATGATAAGGACTATTCAGTGGTTACCATTAGGTGTAAAGATAGGCCGAAACTTCTCTTCGATACCGTTTGCACCTTGACAGATATGGACTATGTAGTATTTCACGCAAATATTGATACTTTGGGGCCAGATTCTTATCAGGTAATGCCATTTTTCTTTTTCTCTCTTTCCATAGCAGTTTCTCACGAGTTCTGGGACTGAAACTATGTTCTGTTCATAGGAATATTACATTCGACATTTAGACGGATCCCCAGTGAAATCTGATGCAGAGCGACAAAGGGTAACTCAATGTCTTGAAGCAGCAATTGAGAGAAGAGTATCTGAGGTGAGTAAATTAATCATTTCATCACATCAAAGTATCACCTTTTTCTTCATATGTCTTATGCAGTATTTATTTCTATAAAATAACATACAATTTGTTGAAGGAATCATTTTCCATGTGTTTGTACTATCCTAGTGCTTGTGAATAAATTAACCTTATAGTGTGGAATATGTTTATAGTTAATGGTCCCTCTTTCAAATTTAACTATATTAAGCTATTTAAATAGTTTGGTACAGATATTGACACAAATTATTTATAAAACATGAATCCATAAATATTGTAATATAATAATAAGTAGTCATAATCAAAACACTATAGCAGTCCAGTCTAGCAGACCCTCCAGTCAAAGATCTCTAGCTGCTCCATTGTTGGCTCTTTTGTCAAATTATGTTATCTCATTATCTAGCTGTCTCCATCTATACACTCCTACTCTTCATTTTTCTTGAATTACTCTTGTCAAATGATGCGCCTTTTTCATATCCGACCCACCAACTCTATGTTTAATAAAATATTTGCATTGCTAATAAACTTGCCTCTAACCAGGGTTTGAAGCTAGAACTTTGTACAACAGACAGAGTGGGATTGCTGTCTGATGTAACTCGGATCTTCCGAGAGAACAGCCTGACAGTCACCCGAGCTGAAGTGACAACAAAAGCAGGCAAAGCTGTGAACACGTTCTATGTTCGTGACGCATCAGGCTATCCTGTAGATGTTAAGACTATAGATTCTATCAGACAAGTTCTTGGCCAGACCATTCTAAAAGTGAAAGGCAACCCTGAAGACAGTAAACCTGTTTCCCAGGAATCTCCAACCAGGTTCCTTTTTGGTGGTCTCTTCAAATCAAAATCTTTTGTCAACTTCAGCTTGGTTAGGTCTTATTCTTAGGAATCTATCTATCTATATATATATAGGTCCTTTGACATGTAAATGAAAACCCACTGTACTTTAGATGATGGATTCCAGTTTAGAATGTTGTGGAGTCTAGGAAATCATTTCTCAGTTCTGGTATTGGAAATTAAACCATAGAAATAGAAATGGAAGGACGTGTAAATATAGGAGCTCACCCTTTTTTTATTTACTGTGTATCCAATCTAAAGTTGGATCCACAAATGCTAAAAAATGAAACATTGACTTTTTGTACAAAACTCAAGTTTCCCAATTTTCATTGCTTTGATTATCTTTATTTTTATCTGTATTAATGACTGGTGCTGCATTGTTTTGACTGTAATTTTGGACTATTGTCCATAGATTTGACCTATTGTGTATATATATACCACCAACTGGAACTGGAAAAAATATAGTAATAGCAGGATTTCGAAATGAGTGAACATCACCCATTTAAAATAAATATAGACTAACTGAAATAAATGTCCAGCATGGAAATGTTTAAATTAGAATAGTTAGAAGAGAAAATGAGATGGAAATAATTTAAAGTGGAGGGTGACTACTTAGGGTTTGACTGATGATCCCACCCACCACCAAATCAGCCATTAGACACGCAAATAAGGATGGCGGCTTTGGTGTTTGTTTTATATTCATTTCTAAAGTTTCCCATTTCCAACTTCTACCAAGTTTATTTCTTTAAGTCCAAGACATTGCAATTTTTTTAAAGAATAGATTTTTATATCAAACTATTAGAATATGTTTTTTTCTTTCTTTTGGAGATAGTATACTAATTATTGGCTACATATGATTTTTGATTATTGTGAGTATTCTATATTTTTATTTTTAAGAATTTTTATTTTTTTTGGTAATTTTATTTTTACTTTTTAATTCATCTTTTTAATTAATAATTTTTTATTTACATAAACAAACTAATAAACATGTAATTATATAATGAAAAAATATTTTTAATATATAGCATTATCTTAAATATATTTTATTTTATAAAAATCAACTATTTATTTTGATACTTTTTCCTTGTATATGTATATATTTTACTTTTGGTTCATGTCTTAAATTATTAACTTTTTTATTTACATATACAACAATAAATATGTAACTATATTATGAAAATGTATTTTTTCAATATAGCATTATATGTTAAACATATTTTTCTTTTTCAATTTTAAATTAATATCGGATAACAATTATGCACACAATTTGTTTTTTTGATAATTTCATTTTATGTCACAAAGTCAAAGCCCAAATAATGGGTTTTGACCTTGATTCTAATAAATTAACTTTCTTTTCACTACAGAGAAAATAATTTAACTCAAAAACTTTATTTGATTGGATTTTGATTCAAAAAAAAAAAATCATGGAGCTGAATCAACTCAAAAACACCTTTTAAAGGATTACTGGGTGCAATTGGATTGAACAAACCCTTATGGAATAAATATTTAGGCGCCCATGAAACTTCTATTATTTTATTTAATATTTGCTCAATTACTCTTTTACTCGCAAATGCAATATAAACATTAGGTTCAACAATAATGATATCTCTAACATACCAATCCACCCGTAGTAGAAGATGTAAGAATTGATACAAAATTACATAAAATTAAATTGAACAAAAACATTATTAACCTTATTTGATTTAATAAACCCTAAAACATAATCATAAATTTAGTCAAACATTTTATAGTAAGAATGTAAAATTAAAAAAATAGTAATGAAACAAAGGAGATAAAAATAGTATAAACATAGATACAAGTAATTAGATTTTTAGAAGAAAAAAATAGATAAAATTTATTTCAACAATTTGTTAACAAATATTATACAAAAACTAGTTTATTATATATGATGGTGATTTGGATTGAAGGAAACCCTGCCTTTTGTATTTAGCTATTATGGTTGAATTTTTCTTTTTTATTTTTAATTTAAAAAAAAAAAGACAGTATAAATTTGATATTACAATCGCAGATAATGAAAAATCTTGATCAGAAAAGGTTTTTATTGTGAAATTGACAACTGAAACCTTCCACTGATACACCAAAAGAATTAAAGAAAATTCGAGTTGTGAGGATAATAAATAAACATGTTTTTTTTTTTGTATTTAACAGAATTGTGGAGAAAAAAAAAAGATCATAACGATGAATCTCGATCACATTAAAAAATATTCTTCTTATGAAATTGAAAACTGGAACCTTTCACTTAATATACTAAAAGAATTAAAAAAGATTGGAGTTGTCATGGTAATAAATAAAAATGCTTTTCTTGTATTTAACAGAATTGTGAAGAAAAAGAATAGATCGTAATGATGAAGCAGCGACATTAACTCCCCTGGTGTTTTTTTGTTTGTAAAGTGAAAAAGACGTCTAAGAACAGGGTGAGGGTACAGTACCCAAGCGTGTCTTGTCAAAATGTATTGCAATCATTTTGTTATTTAGTAGCTGTGCATTTGATCTATTTATGGTGAATTACTTATAGGAGGCAGCCATGTTGGAATTAGACCAGTAGTCATTTAAGTGTTTGGGTTGTGATTGGAGTCTCCAAACTTGAATGAATTTTCAAACTCATTGTTTTCATGCTTTTCTCCATTGGAATCCTTCTATGGTCCACACATATAACCCATTTTTATCCAATTCCTTTTGGTGAATTATAAAAGAAAAGGAAAAATTTAACAGCAATATGATTAGCGTGACTCGAACTTAGATCATATCAGGAGCGATAAACTCTTTTACCGTCAAACAAACACATGAAATTCTATTTTTATCATTATTTTTACCAAATGTTATTAGCTTTTGCCTAATAGTTCCCAAAACTAAACACCCGAATTATATTTATAATTTTTTTTATATTTTATGAATTGTATAAATAGAAGAGAAACTGATAATAGCATAATTTAAATATTGAGTTTTATTATATATTTTAATTATCATTTTTGTAACTATGAAGAATTTTAATTCTTAAAATGTGTTTGATTTATAGTTTGGTAGTATAAATTGTATTACATATTTACATAAATTTAAATTTTAAAAAATATTAAATATTGTTAAAGATATCATAACCCTTGAAAAAACATTCTCTAAACAAGTCACAAGACTTAATATCAAATAATCGTATCTAATATGCAAGTAAAAAAAGTATTCAACAATACAATTACCAATAAATTTAGGGTCAGGGGTGAATTTAAAGGGGTTAGCAGGGATATTGATCCTTTTAAAATGAAATTTTTTATTTAGGCTTTTTAAAAAAATTAAAAATTTAAATTAATAAATGTAAAATTATACTTTAACCTCTTAAAATGATAAATTTTTTTATTTAATCGTTTAAAAATTACATTTTTACTATCGTAAAAATTATAATTTAATTTTACCCTCCCTAACAAAATTTTTTGGCTTCGCTCCTATTTAGGGTACTTTTTTTATTCCACAAGCAGCCTTGAAAAATCGACACACCAAATATATGGTTGTCTTTCCAGCCATGTTTGCACATGAAAAGAAAAAGACGGCATATGATTTGCCTTCTGAGATACATTATATTTAGGGTTAGTTTAACATTAATTTTGAAAAATACTTTTAAAAAGTGTAGTAAAAAAGTACTTTTGAGAAATATTTTTAAAAAGTTTGGTTAGAGATTTGGTTGTTTAGCATTACTATTAAAAAGTGCTTTTGAAAAATGAAATATTTATTTTAAACATGATATTATAAAATAATAATTACAACTGATGACCAACTTGATATCTATATACACTTACTACAACTTGAGATCTCTAAATTTTCAAGTTGTTTACATTACACATATCTACATGCATATGGAGAGTAGTAAAATTCTGTTTTTCCTTTTCGATTTTTTTTTAGAAAATTGATGACCAAGAATTTGTTAAGTACTTCAACCACATTATAACATTGTTAACAACTACTAAAATGCAAGAAAAATTATAATAGAACATAGCTTTGCAGTTTGGTTCATCTTTGATGTTCCATGCAAATGATGCTTGCTTGAGTTGGAAATGTCAGAGAGAGCTTTCCTACTACTAGCTTGAACTTTCTCTGAGGCCTTAGGGACACTCTTTTTCTTGCTTGAATCATTTGTGAGTTTAAAGGTAACTATTTCTTTCTCAATGAATGAAATGATATTGGAATTCTCCTTTTTCGATATCTGCTTTGCGGTTGGGTTCACTGAATTCAATAGATCACCTAGTGGTTTTCTTCCACCGGTACTAGTTTTTCTCGGTGCTTTAGAGATATTAGCCTTGCCTGTAGGAAGCACTTTCGATTATCAATTTCAACATGAAAAACAAAATGAACAAAACCAAAAGCATAATAGAAAGTGTTGGAAGTGGTACCATTAAACTAAACATTTAGATTCTGATCTTGAATCAAATCAACAGTACGCGATGCCATCTGTGGAATTTGCTGATAGGATCGAAACCAAAACCACCTATGAGATATAAGGTAATAAAAGTTAAGGTCTAAGAATGTGAAAGGTATGGAACTCAAACAACATCCTATTTCATAAACAAGATCCACCAAAGTGCCATACAGAGATAGGGGGAAATCAAACAAGAAATAGGGAAGAAAATGGAAAAAGGGAAGAAAATAGAAGAGGAAAAGGAAGGAAATAAAAGAGAGCAGAAAAAATATGGAAAAAAGAAGAAGAAGCAATTAATGTACCGTGTCTAGCAGTGAGGTTAAAAATGTAATTCATCTTGCTAAAAGTCCATTTGAAACTCCACTGTTGATATTTTCAGCTTTTTTAATAGATTGAAAAGTCCATTTTAAAAATTAAAAAAAACTCCCAAATGATGTTTGTTTAGTTGTGCTTAAAGTCGAAAGGACTTATTTGATCAAAAGTTCATTGTAAAAGCTATGCTAAACACAACCTTAAGACTTTATTTTTAAGGGTTCAACTTCATCATAGTTTGCACTGTTAGATGCAGTCTGGCGAAAATAAATGGGATAATACTATGACAGTTCTTGATATTTTTTTATTTTAGGTAAAATATTAAAAGGGGGTTTTACTTTCATTAAAAATTGGAAAAAAATTTAGGTCTCTTAAAGTTGATAAAAAAAATTTTGAACCCTTAAAAGTTGATAATTTTTTTTTTTACTTTTAAAAGTTAAAATTTTTTTTGGACCTGTATCAACCCGAATTCGAGAGTGTTAAAAATTGTATTTTCAAGAATCCGTAAATTTGAATTAGACTTGTAAAATATAATAAAAATATTTACGAAAATAAATCATAGAATAATTGATTTTTGAATATGTAATTTTAATTGTATAATACTTAATGTAACATCTCCACTTAAAAAAAATACAAATTTAAGGTATAAGCCCTTGAATAAAGGATTTATTAATAAATAATAGTATAAGAAGTAATAATCGTTTTTAGAGGAAATTATTAGACATGAAAAAATAGAGAATTATTATTAGGAGCATGTGGTTAGTTAAAAATTTCATTATTGAGTTAAAGGACTAAATTGAATAAACTAAAAAATAGGACTAAAGTGCAAATATTTTATTTTGATGGAAGGATCTAATGGCAATTTTACCATTACTTTAAAAAAATCAATGATTTTTATTATTGTCATTATTATCAAAAGATATTTTAATTATTAATAATATTATAATATAATAATATTTTATAAATAAAAAAAAAGAGAAAAGAAAGAGAGAAAGAAACGTTTTCTCCTTTCTTTCTTTCTATTTTGTTTCATGCTCTCTGGTTCTCTTACGAAGGGAGAAAGAAAATTTTTTTTTCACCATTTTTCTTCAAAATTCAAGCATAAAGTATGGTTTTTCTTTAAAATTTTCATAGATTTTGAATATTTAAAGCTTGTTCTACATATGCATACCATTAATTTTTTATTTCATCAAGTATTTTGAAAGTTGCTATTAAAGAGCATTGATGGAAGCTTAGGAAATTTAAGTGAAATAGGTATATTTTCTTGATAGAAATTATTAGAAGATGAATTCTAGCATGTTAGAAATGGGAAAATTAAATGAAATTGGATGATAAGTTTATTTGATTTATTTGGCTATGGTGAAGGGGTAGTAGAGAAACTTGATTATTTTGAGTAATATTGGTGCTAAATGATAGCTTATAAATTAGTGAATACTCCGATGAAGACGGAATTGAAAACGGATAATCGAGTTAAAAGAGATGAGAATTTCAAATTTGAAAACTTAGTATATTAACTTGATTAATAATGCATATTTATGTTGTTTTTACTAGTTTTAGTGTTAAAATGGGTAAATGATATTGAATTGCTCGTATTGTAGCTAAAAATGAAGCGAACACCTTGAAGGAAAAAGACGAAGAGAATAAGTAAAGCGATTAAAATTTGGCTTGTGCTAATATCTTATTTTCATTACATAAAGTTTTAGAATAATTAAATTATTATGATTAATTATATTAATTTTATTTTTATATTATTTTTATGAGTTTTAAATGAGTTTGAATTATTTAGTTAATATTTATAAAATTATGATTTGAGATGGTATATGTTTATTTTTTTTTCAAATGATTAAATTAACAAATTTATGGTTATGATTTGAACTTGAGTATTATGATTTTATATGTTTGATCAAGAAAATATTTTATATGTTTTTGAATTGGAAGCCAAATTTTACATTAGGTAAAATATATGATTTGATCATGATATGAGACCAAAAATGAGAATGATGTGAAAAATAGAATTGAAATGAAACTTGATTTTTACCCCGATACACTAAGTTGTTAGCATGCCATAAAGTCTTTATATAAGAGGATTTAGATCTCCCCAATTTCCAGAGAGTCGAGGGAGAAAAGGTCAAATTGGTTGGTTTTTATTATTGTTAGCCCCAATTCCCAGAGGGTCGTGGGCAGTCCCAATTCCGTGAGGGTCGTGGACTACTCTGATAGCCATGTTGCCGAACAACTCGGGGTGGCGGATTCGTGTATCTGGTTATGAGTCTAAACTTTGGTACGGGGTTTAGATTGAAAGAGAAGCAAAAACAAAAGTTGAATATATTGAATTTTTTATTGTGTGAATTAAATTGATTATGTGATTTTGAATTTGATTAAAAGCTTGTTGTTATTTATTTATTTTTATTAACTAATCTATATTTAATATTTATGTAATAATTTATATGATATTAGCACCACTGAGTATAAAACTTGCTCAGCGTACGGTTTGTTTATTTTTTCGTGCGTAGGTAGTTAGATTCAATAGATCATTCTCACAGCATCCGAAGAACTGAAAATAAGCTCAAACAAAGTTGGTGAAAAGTTTACTTTTGGTAAATGTTTATGGCATGTACATAGACTTATATATATAATATTGTGTCATAAATTAAATTTAAATACATGTTTATTATGTCTCTTTTGCTAGTACTTTAAAACCAATATTTTGATGAAATGGTTAAAAGTAGATATTAAGTTTATTGAAATGCTATGAGAAATTGAAGTGTTGGGAATTGATTTGAGAGATTATTTGAATGTGAATATATTGTGAAATACAAAAATTTTACAGGGGGATTTCACGTAAATAAACAGAAATGTTGCCAAAGTTTTTATAAAATATTTTTTTCCACCACGTTTTCTTAAAAAAAAATAAAAAAATAGAAAAGTAAGTTGCTTCGGCAACGAAATGTGACATTTTATATTCGAATCTAACAACTGAATCGAGTATAAAGCGTTACACTTAAATTAGGTGTGAGAACTAAATTGCATAAGTGATAAATGTATAATTTATAAAAACATTTTTAATTGAATAAGGTAAAAAAGGTCAAAGGAAGAAATTTCCGTTTGAAAACATTAGTGTCGTTAGGTGGCCAAATTGTGGCTTAGAAAATTTATTGAAATTTTATAATTAAAAAAAAAATAAAGAAAAGTGAAAAAGAAAGTAATGATGTAGATTAGGTGTTTAAAGGAAAAAGAATTCTTTTATATTTCCTTTATTCCAAAACGTGAAAATCCCCATTATTGAGCAAAGGAGCATTCGGAGGAGCTTCCTCTTTGACGTGGTGAGTTTTTGAGTTTGTTTTCAATGATCTTTACGTGTTTGAGGTTGTTTTAACTTAGCTAAGTTAATTTGGGGGTTGATTTGTGAAATCATTAAAAATTTGGGGACTTGCCATGATTGGGATAGTTGTATTTGTGAACTTATTTGCTAGATCCTTGTGTTTGATGGTTAAATATAAGTATTTTGTTAAATGATTTTTAGTGATTTTGAATGTTAGAGATTAAATTGTTAAAATAGTAAAATTCTAGAGAAATAATGTGGATTGGTGAAAGATGTGAGCTGTTTAGACCCTTGAGAAAAATAGCTAACATGGTGTTATTTTAAAAATGGTAAAATTTACAAGTTGTGGATCTAAGGTCTAGATAGTTCTACCGATAGAATTTTGTAGCGGTTTTCGAAAATTTTTATTCCTTTAGTTCTACCGATACTTGCTCAACTAAGTATTGGTAAAAGTCTCTCAAATTTTAAAAAATCATTTTTTAAATCAAAAAAATTTAAAGTATTTTTTTAAAGATTGATTTTGCCTAACATTTTACATTATATATATATATATATATATATATATATATATATATATATATATATAAAGAGGGATTTTAAAGATCCTTGAATTGTTTCTGAATGTATAATATATGTTGTAACAACCTCTTGCTCAGATCCAATGACTGGATCGAGTGGGAGTGTTATAGGATCCCTTAAAATTAAAAATACAAAATTTTTGGCCCCTTTCAACCTTGGGCCTTAAGCGGATGCACCTTCAAACGACCCCAGGGTCGGGCCTAATAATACTATTGCTAATGAATTCGATTTTCCTTAAAAGTTTTTAAATTAAATTTTAGTTGGATTGAATGAATTTATTAAAAAGTAATTGGATTACTAAAAAAACACTATAGTATGAATATATGACCAAAAATTAAGATGTTATGGTTCAAAGTTAATTATCTAGTTTTCTCTAGGGTGAGAATTTTTATCTCCGCAGTTAAGGGTGGATTTGGATGTACGATTGGATGCGTTTAACTTATTTTTTGTCTCACACTATAGTACCTAATTTCACCAATACTACTATTTTTATACTAACCGCAAATAAATGTATCATTCATCCAAAATCTTAAACCCTAAATCTTTATTTATTATATTTTGAGAATTATTAGGGTTGGTCTAGATTTTTTTGTTATTTTCCTACTATTCAATTGTAGAAATGTCAATTTTAATATGCTATTTTAGGTTTAGTTTGGTTTTCCTTGAGTCTAAGTGGTAAATTGAGATCAATCATGGCACATTAGGTTTAGGTTTCCTTACATCTCCCACTTGGTCTAGTTCTTTCAATTCTTGCTTCTTTTGATTGCTTTAGGTTCTGCAAAAAGGAGGGGTGGGGGATTTAATTATAGAATCGGAGTAGGATAAAAAAGTTTTAGAGGTTCAAAGGTTCGATTGGGATGATAATGGCAGTGGGGTGGTGGCGCAGTTGGCTAGCGCGTAGGTCTCATAGCTCTTAAGCAATCCTGAGGTCGAGAGTTCGAGCCTCTCTCACCCCATTTTTCTTTTCATTTTTAAATTAATCAAGAAAAAGACAGAAGGTCAGGTTTCACTGTCGTTAGACTACGTAATAGGTCACTGCTTGGCATCAAATTTTTTAAAAAATTCTTTCGAATTAAATTTTAGAATTTAATCTTTTGCAGTTTAGGTATCCTTATTTTGTTATTAATGGAAAATTGACTGCTTATAGCAATTCTCTTACTTGTTAGAAAATTTTCGATTCCTTTTTTTTGGGGTCTAAGACCTATGGTATCCGGTAGCCAATATTTCTCTTTTGCATAACCTAATTTCCAACCATACGTAGAATAGAGTTCCCATTCTCACTTTCTTCTCTTTCATATCTTATCTTATTGCAATTACGACAAGTGCTTTAGCTTTTATGCCATCATCAATTGTCCTTAATCTCAACTATAACTAAAAGCTTGGGCCATAAGGAATTGAACAAGATACTCCCATTTATCCACCAAAATTTATTACCACATCACAAGATCCAATCAGTTCAACTTTTGTTCTATTATTTCTTTTGAGTAGCAAATCAACAAGTACTAAATGCAAAAAAATTGGTTGAGAAGGGCTACTTTGAATCATATGGTGCTCCATGCATAAGTATTCATGAATCCCCAGCATTTCCACCATTAAAGCACCTCTCACTTAGATGTTTACCAAAAACATTGAAACCATAATTATCACTTCACGATAAACTGTTTATAAATTTAAATTTTTAGTGTCAATGGGCTTAAAGAAGGTCATATGAGTTGAAGATGCATCTTTGGATAGTGGGATTGGTGATGATTTTTTAGGGTATGAGTGAATGTTTACGTGAATAAGTCAAAAAACATACAATAAGGAGTGGAATGTAAAGAATGATAAAGTAAAGAAAATGAAGGGTAAACATGTTATAAAAAGAGAAGAGAGGTATGAGTGAGAAGGAGTATGAAAAGAGGAAGAGAGAGGGACTGATGAAGGTAGAAAAATAATATTGTGTATGGCAGCTAAATGTTTTTTGAAAGTCTGACAGTCTTTATTCATTCTTCAACTCCCTAGGAACCGAAACCCACTTCCCAATTGGCAATTATTTCGATTTTCTTTTCCCATAACACCATCTCCAAATTCCCATAGTACGCCACAACCATCCTCTTGCTATCCCCTTCTCCTTCAATTCTTCCTTTTGTTATTGAAGGTAAATGGTTGACAGGTCTAGAAAATGTTAATATAATGAAACTGTGGTTCCATTAAGAGAAGAATAGGTCTATATCTATACATTAGTCCTACATGGCACATGGGCCTGATTAATTAAAGAAATGAAATAGATTTGCATATCGAAGTAGCGAGGGTTCCTTGGGTGTCGGCTGTTGCTTTGAACTTGGACGATCTATATTTCTTGTTTCGAGTCTGTTAGGCTTCTGCGTGTCATTATGCCTAAAAGAAATCTTGAAGGAAGATTATTGATCAGTGTTTTAACCAATGCCACCAAATTCCGAGAAACTGAGAGAGCTAATTAAGTCTGAGTCTGGCTCTCGAGTGTCTCAAAATATGCACTATTTAAGGCTTAAGCAAGTGTAGTTATTGTAGGTAAAACGCCAACTGGAATCAAAATGAGTTGCAATGAGAACAAGAATCGGAGTCCGGATGATGGATCTGAGAAGACAGTTGCTGGTGTTGCAGTGGCAATAGCAGCGGGACTTCTTGTTTTGGGTATAGGTGTTATGGGTATGTTTTCTTCTTCTAGCAACAAGAAAACCATGAAAGCTCCTGGAAGGAACCATCGGATTTTCAGGGACGACTTTGAACGTGATCCTGCTAGCTATTTTCGTGATTTGCGCAAATGAAAGATTAAGATTCGAGGACTTCATGTAAGTTTGTGCCTGTGTTTGTTTTTTAAAATGATTAACTAAGGAGATATCATATCTATATCTATAAATAAAATGAGTAACTAAGCTTTACTCTTATAATATTCAATATGTTATCCAGTTTGCTGCAACAAAATGGGGTTATCGCCTCATCACATTTCGGTCATATGTATAATGAGAAACTAAGCTTTACTCTTCTGATATTCAGTATGTTATCCAGATTACTATACAAATGAGGTTATCGCCTTACATTCCGATCTTCGCTTCATACTAGCATATATGCAGCAAAATTATATGTTTGGTTTTGCTATTGTGCTGTAACCTTAGTATTTATATATGCATGAAGAAAAAAAGACACTGTACTAGCGGTTTTTAAAGAAAAAAGACATAAGCAGTGAAGACTGAAGAATCTATAGGTCATTAAACATCAGATACCTGCAAAAAAATAAAGGCATAAATAAGTCACTCTATCTGCAGAGAGCAGCTGCATTGTAAAGGATCAAAATATTCCTCCGTCTGAGGCGGTGGTTGGTTGTAGGGAAGAATCAGCTCCCCAATTTCTCATGATGTATATCCTAGTATTGAATCACTTTCATCCAACTGATAAAGCAGAACATCGAATATTATATATGCATTTATTCGAAAATATCGGGTATAATAAATATGTCTGAGATAAAGATGCGGGATTTCATATATTGAAGCAGAAGGTGTTTTACCTTCCTTCTCAGTTTTTGGTTGGTTTCCTGTATGATGTCTTCCTGTACAAATAACACAAGCATGATGACAAAAGTAAAACAATATCTTCCTTCTAATCTTAACACTGAACTAAAATTTGAAGAATATATACATATATCAATTTGTATTATGTACCTTTCTTTGAAGGTCTGAAAGTTGATCGAACTCATTCTTAAACTCAGTTAAACATGAGAAGCAAGGAAGTTTTGAATACCTTGGTTGACCTGATTTGCTTCAATGAGAAGTCCAACTGATGCTCAAGCTGTTCCACTTCCTTACTGTCCATTTCCCCTAAACCTTCCCCAATACAATGTCAACAGAAAACAAAGTGTGTGTATATACTTGATATGAATTTCATCAAAAAAGGGTAGAGTTTATTACAACTTTGTGGGTTGGTGGATAATCACTTACCTCTGTGAACGTTGAAAGATCTCAACATTTGCTTTCAACTTCAAATTTTCCTGGTAATTGCTCTGCTTCATAACATGCATTTATTTTAGAGAGATTCAGACTTTTATTATTATTATTAAGGATACAAAGGAATTTAGCATATAGTTAAAAGATTGATGGAAAATGAAACAATAAAAAAAGGTGGAAAATAGTTGCATTAGCGATTAAATACGAATTTATTCTGTAGTTGGTTCTTTTTCTGAAGAGGAATTACTATTGATATTTATTGCAATTGATTAAGATAATCGAAAATTAGAGGAAATAGAAGAGAATAATAAATTAAACCCGTTTGAGAGTGTGTTTGACCTGGTTCCAGTGCTCATGAACAGGCAAGTTAGCCTATTTTCCATTACAGACCCTAGCTAATGACATGAATATCATATTTAACGACTATATTTAGGTGAAGGTTAAAATTTAAAAAAGATAGTGACTGAAAATTATCAAAATAGAGTATACTGATTAAATTTACAATTTATTTATGTATAATATTAAGAAGAATAATATAATTTATCAAAAGTGTATATAAAGAGAACGATACGAAAGAAAATCCGAATATAACATGAATTTATACATGATATATATATGCTAATCATGAGATTACTTGAGGCATGACATAAAAAGTTTAAAATAATTGAAACAAATAACTTCATAAAAAAATATCATTAGCATGACATTAAGGGTGTGCTTAGTTGGGTGAACAGTGGAGGGATGGAAAAAATGGAAGGAAAAGTGGAAAGAAAATAAATTTTGAGTGTGATTGATTGGAAAGAAAAGTGAGAAGAAAGAAAATAGGAGAGATAATTATTTTCTATCTTGATACATAAAAATCAATTATTCCAAATTGGAATGATGATGGGAGAGAAAATAAAAGAGATATGCATGTTAATTCAAAATTATGCAATTTTCAAATTATGGATGTAAATGAAAGGAAAAACAAATTTTTTTTCATCTCTCCTATCAAGCACAACTATGGAAAGAAAAATTATATTTCTTATCTTTTTAGTTTTCTATCCATTCAATTTTTCATCCTTCCAATTTTGTTTCCTCTTTATCAAGCAAAACCTAAGGGTGTGTTTGGTGGGATGAAAAAATTGAAAGATGGGAGGAGGGATTAAAAAAAAAAGAAAATTTGAATGTGCTTGAATGAAAAAAAAAATGCGAGGAAAGAAAATAAGATAGAAGTTCATTTTCATTCTTAATCCATACAAACTACTCCTTCCAAATTGGAAAATAAATTATAAGTATGCAAAACTTCAACAAAAATTATAATTTTTTAAAAAAATGTTTGTTTGGAATTTTAGGTTTTTAAGAATTTTAATAAAATTTTTAAGAATTTTATGGTATTTGTTTATTAAAAAACTCAAAATTCCTTAAAATATAAAAAAACTTCATAAAAATGCAAATCCCCTAAAATTTCCCAATACCATAAAATTATTTGAAGTTTTGTATATTTATAATTTTTAAAAATTGTTCAAAGTAGATTATATTTAGTTTTTTTTTATTTTCTAGGTTTTGACTTTTTTGATTTTTTTTTATTTTTTTTGGAATTTAAATGATTTTTAAAATTTTCTATTTTTAATATACTGATGTAGTATCTCTTCATAAAAAATTTCCACTTTTAATTTGAAGTGAATTTTTATTTTTTCTTAACACATGGTAACGTGTCATTGATTGGTTTTTTTTGTATGAAATTTTGGAATGGGGTAACAAGCTATACATTATGATTATGAAAGTACAGGAGCCGTTTAAGATACCAAAGTGATAAATTTAACTATATTATAGAGGCCAAAAGAGATATTAGGCCAATAAAGAATAAAAAAAATTAAGCATATCTTAGAATTGATAATATTTTTCTTTCTTAACTTAGAAAAAAATAGTTATTACTTCCTTTGATTTCTTATAGTTGTAGCTATTAATATTAATAACTATTTTTTTCTAAGTGTGACTCAAATTTTGACACTAAAAAAAAAACCCTCAAAACTTTACTCTCTGCCAAATATCCAAAATCTCATCGGCTAGAAAAACAAATTCATTTTTGAGGAAGCACAGCACAACATGTGTAGCTAGAATCGCCACGTTCATGACTTAACCAAACATACTTTTCATATAATTCTTTTGCACTGTGAGATTTATTTATTATTCCAAAGCTAATTTCTCATATATCCGAAATCCCAGCCTTATCTTATCTGATAAATTTTCCTTAAAAAGCTTCCGTTTGTTAATGGAGCATATCCAATTGCAGACAGTGAGCTCTTGGCCACTACCTTGGCTGAGACAATTTCCCTACACTGTCTTGCATATAAGGGACAGACTCCACGCTTGGTCTTTGTGGGGTTGTTTGCTCATTCCACCTTTTCTCCCTAAACCAGGATCTTGGCTGCGCTGAAAACAACATACATGTACCCTCTCAAGGCCACCTTGTCCCTTTGAGTAAATATTGTTGAAACATTTTCAAAATATTTATAATGTTTTAATTGTTATGATTGAAAAGTTATAAGTGATCCAGAAATAATGTCACTTAGTAATTAAGTAGTAGTTGTCACTATTCATGATGATCAGTTATGTTTCTTGTCACCAAAAATTATATCATTTAATTAATTAATAAAAAAGTTTTTTTTAATCTCTCGCCATATTTTGTATTCTTAGATTATTTTATAAAGAATTACGGCAGAAATTCTATATAGAAATTGATATCCTTGTTATGTTCTGGTAAGTGCTTAATGAACTGTTTTATTTATATCCTCAAGGTTTATTTATTAATAACTATTTTGCACATCATAAATAGATAGGGACAAATAAAACCTTAAACAAAGTGACATTGCTACACACTTTGAAACCTTCTTTAAATTCTCATACGCACTAACAAATATTTTTCAAATTTAAGTATTGGATTTGAACAAAAAAATCCTTTTGTTTACTCCTATATTCTTTTGTCTCTCTAAAAAGATATCTATTGATTAATTATGTCTCTATAAAGAGACAAGAAAATTCATATAAATAGGTGTGAACTTTCATTTTCATGAAAAAAAAACCCTTTAGAAACACAAGCTTCTTTATTCTCCTTATAAAATTTGATACACTGCAATGCTTAGTAAACCATTTTCACCAATGCAAGATGTAGACAATCATTGAGCTTCGTTGTATCCTCAAGGTTTATTTACTTTTAATTCTTTTGCACACCAAAATATAGGTGGAGGCGATTAGAACCTTAAAGAAAGTGACATGGTTATACGCATTGAAGCCTTCGATTAATCTCTCATAAGTTTATTTGTATGCCGACACACCAACACCTATTGATTCTTGCTAGTTGATACTGCAAATACAAGCCTTTAGTCAATTCTTGCTAGTTTTTTTATCGACTTCAGTAAATTCTTGTTGATTCTTGGCAATAAGGACTCTGCTACTTCAACCAATGATGCTAAATTCAAACTCTCTCAGAATTCTCCTCTTTCTTTCTTTCAATTCATGTACAGCTGCTGTGTTCATGGTGTTTTCCATCACTCTGAAATAAAAAGAGCTAAACAAATATAACAAAAACCTTAAGAAAAAGAGACATTAATAGGTAAAGACACGTGGCCATGCAAGGTAACTTTAGGAATGCATGGTGGATAATAAAAGAAAGCTACCCAACATCAAACATGAATCCATACAAAGATCATTTGAAACTTTGGCTAGAGGGGATGAAACCACTAACGGACGTCTATGTTAGGACAAGCTTTCGGAGGATATTGGAAGTTTACATGCTGCTTGCTAGTGTAACAAGATTTTGATAATTGATTTCGGTACAGAAGAAGTCCAAGGAAAATGTTGACATTCCAACCTCGAGTATTTTGATAATTATTGTCTTTAAGTTTCGCCTTTGATAAAAAAAAAAGTAGTTAATTAAGACAATAATTTTGATCTTTAACCAAAACAGTTTTTAAGGGGCAATTAGATCTTATCCGATCCATACTTCAGTAGGGTCCGCCTGGTGCTAAGATTTCAGGCAGTTGATTTTATTGTACCTGGTTACATAAGCTCTTCCTTTTTGATATCTTGCTATTTTATGGCTCCAATTTCATTTCAAATTTTGAAACAGCTAGGTATGTATCCTCATTTCCTGCCTTTTAAGTCAAGATATTTCATTGATTTTACCCAGCTTAGTTTAGGAGTAAATCCGAGTCTTGATGAAGAATCTGTATGCTGAAATCTGTCATCAAAAGCTAGGAAAATGAGATGGTCTGCTAAAAATAATGAATTGCAAGTGATAGGGATTTTGTCTTAGATTAGCTTGGCCAAATATAGTAATGGAAAAATTATTTTTTGGACCCTTCTCACCATATTATTCATGGTCTCTTTCCAATTATTTAATGATATTTTAATAATTTTTTCATGTCATTGACACATAATTTTGATAATTTTTTACCCCAAACCTCAAACTTTGAATCCTGAACCTTAAACTTGAATCCTAAATCATAAACCCCAAACTCGAACTTTGACCCTAAGGTTCGGGTTTGCAATGCGGGGTTTGGAGTTCGAGTTTCAAATTTCAGATTTTTAGTTTGAGATTTAGAGTTCGAATTCGGGTTTTAAGTCAGGATTCAAGATTTAATGTTTGGGATTTAGGATTAGAAAGGATTAAAATTATGTGTTAATGACATAAAAAAATTATTAAAATGTAATTAATTAATTAATTAAAAAGAACCATAAATAATATGATAGATAAGAAAGATACATAAAATAATTTCATATAATGACTATTGACGCACGCAAATACCAATATCTCAAAAAAAGGGGAAAGTCATTGCTTTCTACAAAACAGATCTGTATTTGGAGATGGCAGAAATGTGATGAGATTATGAAAGAACAGAAAAACATCGTCTTGCTCTCCTTCGACCTGACTCCTTTTGAATTTAATCAGAATCTGATATGATAGAAAATTGTGGTGTCCTTGAGCAAGGAAGGATTGACTCCTGAAAGTCAAGCCGCTGTTGAGGTTCTGATCCATGCCCCCAGGGCTTTGCCAAAGAGTCGGCAGGCAGATATTACTGGGCTAAGGTTGATTTTACGTTAGTCAAAAGTAACTTAGCAACCAATTAATTAACACCATTATAACGAAAGAATCTATCAATAAAATCTATTCATTTAAAGAGTGAATTGCAATCTCTAGTGGGATCTACTAAATTCTGATGACCCTCTAACATTGTAATGATTTATACGTAAAAGTTGAGTTTGCAGAAGCACTCGACATTGAACCATGGCCAACAACAACAGTGTAGACTCCCTAGAATCCAAGGAAATGCACCGCTCTTTGCCATCCTTTTCTATTTTTGATTCTCACTGTGGACATTATTTGTTTTACTTCTACCCCAAAAACGTAAATTCATAGTCAAAAGTGGGGGGTCTCCTCCACAAATCCTCCAAACCACACTTCATCATTGCATTATTAGACCCTACGATTGATTATTATTATTAGTTGCATTTTGAAGAGATTATAAATATTTTTAACAAGTGAAGAGGGACCAATATTTATAGTTAAAAGATATACCCTTCCCACTGCTCTCAATCTTTCCAAACCTGTTCTCCTTCACTTTACAGATTACCCATCTCTCTAGTAACAATTATAAACCTTATGAACCAGGAGGACGTAATATCATAAGCATCAAGGTTTCAAGTTTCAACCCTGATACAATGTTGAAGAAGTCATTCCATCACCGGAATGGTTCCGGCGAGCTCGACGTGTTCGAGGCAGCTCGGTATTTCTCAGGGTACAATGAAGCAGCCTTAGCAGCGAGCTACAATTGTGGGACATTAATCAGTCAAAAGGTTACACGGGACGAAAGGCCGCCATTGAAAGGAGATCGGATCAGCTTGGATGTGGCAATGAGAAGAAACCCTCTTCTTCACCAGACTCATTTGGTGGAAAAACATGTCAAAGAGAAGAAACACAAGCAACCAAGCTCCCCAGGTGGTAAACTCGCTACCTTCTTGAACTCTCTTTTCAATCAAACAGGTTCCAAAAAGAAGAAAAATTCGAAATCCACCACACAATCCGTCAAAGATGAAGAAGTGAGCCCTGGTGGGAGAAGGAAAAGGAGGATTAGTATCAGCCATTTTCGTAGCTCTAACACGGTTGATACCAAGTCCTTTTATTCTTCTTCAAGCTCTGGTTTCAGAACCCCACCTCCTTATGCAGCCACACCTGCAAAAAGGAACGAGACATCGAAGCTCATTGATGGGTTCTTAGAAAAGTACAAGAATATCGAACCCCATCACCAGGATAAGAATATGAACATTAGGGTTGATCGATATCAATCAGAAGAGAAAGATTTCAGTAAGTTGTGTGAAGTTGATGATGGTGCAGATAGTGATTCAAGCTCTGATCTTTTTGAGTTGCAAAGCTATTCAAGTGGTTTGCCTGTGTTTGAAACTACGAACATGGATAGCTTCAAGAGGGGAGCACCGGTTTCCAATGCTGCTCTTTGAGACTATACTCTTTTTCAAACTTTGGCTTCATTTGTTTTTCATATCCATTAAAGACTGCTATAATTAACAGATATTGAATGCTTTTCATTTCTCACTGAGTACAGTTTGGAATTTGTTTGTCTTTCCTTTCCTAGCCATTTCTTTTCATGGATTAATGCATAAACATCAAAAGTCCTCCATTTCTTTTGCTCGCTTAGATTGTGCCATGATTAATGATTATCCACTAAATTAATGGAGAAAACCCAACAAAAGCCATCATCACGGCACATTAAAATATTTCTTAATCAGCACGTGTGATTCATATAAACCTTATTTTCTCTATACAAAGCATACCGTAGTAAATTGAATCACAGGTTAAATGATAGAATTTGTCTCTAAAATCTTGGAATGTTATTTCTGAACTAAACTGCATGAATCGAATAAACTACATCCAAATTCATTGAGTTTTTACATGCCTGATTTATAGGCTCATCTTCCAAACCTGCAGGAACAAAGTTAATACCACTGTCTAATCTATACATCCAGAGTTAAGTTCAGAAATCAAACTTCCTTTTCAGCAATTTCAATTAAATTAAGTTACAAGGCTTCCTGGAATTCATCATTATTCTTTCATGTAGAGAAATGTCGAATCCTTTATCTGATATAGATGCAATGATGAACAATGGTGGGTTATGTAGCAGGGAAGTTGTAAATTAAGCATTAAAGGGTAAAACATCGTCCGACGTACGTCTTATCATTCCAATAATGTAACTTCCACTTTAAACCCCAAATTATTAAGAGTTTTGATTAAACCCAACAACATTATATTCCTGTGCAATCAGACAACTAAACATAGAAAGACATGTGCTGTTTATTTAACTATATAGATGCAAGTTTTGCTTGCTTATAATAATTAAGAATTAAGAACCAACTTTTGTGCTTCTAGATTATATTTTACAAGTTGAGTCCAAGAGTCCTTTTCGAAATTCAACTCATGCGTATAAAGCTAGTAGTTTTTTTTCCCTCTACCATTTCCTTAGTGTTACTTGGAATCAGAATAAAGGTCTAACGCTAAATCGATGATGAAACCTATTGATAGCCTTTTCGAAAGAATGATGCACAAAGATGATGCCTGTACTGTGGAGCACTCAAAAAGCCTATATAGGAGGGCATGATAGACATCAATGATGCATGGGGGCACCCTAGATAAGGGTCCAGCAAACCATGTCGCATCCTAATGGATGAAGATACGTCTATCCAGTGATTTTTTTACTGGAAATATTGCTTGTTTTGAATATCGGATCTTCAGTAAGCAATTATTCATTTAGACTTTGAATATTTAATAAAAGAACAAATACCAAAAAGAAGTTCTGAAAATCAGTAAGTCGTTGTAGTATAGTGGTGAGTATTCCCGCCTGTCACGCGGGTGACCCGGGTTCGATCCCCGGCAACGGCGAATGATTTTTTCCTAAAAATTTTCAAATAAAGTTTTTGGTGTTCTGGACTAACTCCAAATATTCCATATAAAAAATACTGTAAACATAACTGAAAAGTCGTTGTAGTATAGTGGTGAGTATTCCCGCCTGTCACGCGGGTGACCCGGGTTCGATCCCCGGCAGCGGCGATTGTATTTTTCCTAAAAATTTTCAAATAATGTTTTGATTTAGAATTTCGAGGGAAATGACGCATTTCAAGATATCTGTTCCCGCCATTTAAAAAGCCATCTCTTCGTCTATCTTTAAAATCCTCTCTATTCGCTTTTTGTTAGTTGTTTGGAAATCTTGCTTTCTTCTCATTTCTTTGAATGGCGAAAACTAAAGAAGGAGAACAAACAGCGAAATTAGACGATCTGGAGATCGTTTCCATTGGATCTCTATACAAAGGCCCCTGGGAGAAGAAGTATTGGAGCTCCTCTAGGGTTCGTTTGCTTTTTTATTTGCAATTTACTCGACATTCTCACGGTGTGTGATTTATTTTATGTAATTAATATATATACCTGCCGAATAACTTTAATTAAAACTAAAGAACTCTGGTTGATTGCCGGTGTCTCTAATAGTAGTATATTTTTCTGCAATTACGGTGTAAATTTGTAATTGAAATTTATGAACTCTTAATCTTCGATCCTAAGAAGTTTCGGCAAATTAAAAAATATATATTTGAATTAACAGCAGAAAATTGAAGTAAATTGTTATGGACTAATGGCGTTTCGTTTAAGTGGATTTGACCTTGTTAATCTGTAGGGTAAAGATCGATATCCTTATCTTGTGGGCTATCAAGCTGTTCGGGCTCACAATGGAAGCACTTATAAGACAGAAATTAATGAAGGTCCTAGAGGGCCTTTGTTTGTGGTGAGTAAGCAGACATGATGGTTTTACCTAGCACTTGCATCTTGTTTCCCATTGTTACTTTTTTAAGCGAATTATTAAGCAAAAGTGTGCCTCTATTTGCATGCAGATCTCCTGTGATGGGCAATCGTGTTCTGGACAAACTCCAGATATTGCATGGGAGAAATTTCAGAAGATGAGTTGCCCACATTTGAAGATATGGCATGGAAAGAGATTCTTATGCAAGATAGATGGTGTGGAGGTATAACTTGGTGGTGCTTCCATAGCACTCTGAAGTTGCATTTTCCTTAGCCCTCCTTTTTTGGTTAATTGCATTGCTATTTACAAGTTTAGTATGGACAAACTTTGGTGATATCATCTTTATGTTCTTATTTTGTTGCCATATCTGGTATCTGGAAAGCATTTTCCACCTAGATGACAATTCATTCTACTTTTTCTTGTTTTCTAATTGTTCATCGGAATTATAAAACGCTCTTCTGTCAAATACAATTTATTTGTCAATGTTCACTTTGGTCTCTAGATTGGAGATTTATTATAGAAGAGATGCATCCTAATTTGAACAAGATGATCTAGGGGTTGCTCTGGTGACTACTATAATTTAGCCTTAGTGATAAGAATAACTAAGCTTGTGGAAATCCTTTGAGTTACTGTCTTGTTCTTTCATATTTATGTGGTTACCTTAAGTATTAACCTCAGAGTCGCTTAGATTGAGAGTGATTAACATGATAAAGGTCAAGCTTTGACATCAATTTGAAGCAGTATAATGTGGAGCATTTAAGTCGATCTTTTCTCTTTGATAAATTTTTCACTGGGTCGCTCAGGTTGTTGTACTCTTTGTAACTAATGCAATAAAGGTGCTCTATAGTATTATTTTAGAGATGTTGATGCCTTTAGCATACTGTATACATATTTTAAAAATTTTCACTTATTTCTTGGCTGTTTTTTGTTATTTGTGGTGCTTCTTTGAATTACTTGATGCTGTACTGTTTTGACTTGCTTAATGTCTGAAAATATATTTCCTAACTTTGGATAGGTAAAGAAAGACATAGGTAATTGCACTGAGTTTTTCTTTGCATTTTAACATGCAGTATTTTGGATTTAAAAATCCATTTGTTCAAAGGTTACTTCGGGAATTGGTGGCAAATGTCAATGGAACAGCAGAAAGGAGTTTGTTATCTTCCAGCTTTTGCAATAGCACTTCTATAATGGATAATGATAATGGGAGCTCAACTATCTGTACTTCTTCTGATTTACTACCATATTTGGCCAGGCCACAGATCAGGAAAAAGAGAAGTACAAGGTGTGAAAAAATGCAAAGCAAGTTGGTTGACATGCCTGGCCTTAAACGACCCCGATCTAAGGACCTGATTTATGATGCCAAGGGTTCAAATTTAGTACCAGGGAATCAAGTGAAACATCAACATGGGTTCTCGGTAACTCATAATGCTTCGAAAGATGAAATTGACAAATTTTCAGAAGCATCAGCAGTGCACTCGAAATCAGCAGGGAAAATTGTAGAAAACTCCCCAGCCAAAGGTGGTTTTCCATCAAAATCTGTTGATTTCTTGAGTCATTGTGGTGAGAATGAAGCCAAGGGCAAGTTTATTAGTTCCCAAAATGAAAAATTCACTAGAGTAGCTAACATTGCATATAAAGAGGTAAGATTGTCTATCATGTCTCATTTTCATTTGGTTCTGCCCATGTAGAACATCTTGTTCAAATCATGTTCCCTCTATCTTCTTGCAAAATTTAGATGCTTACTGCTTGAATTAGTCTTACCATCTGGAGCTAGCTTTTAAGAGCTATTTCCTCAGAATTATCATCCTCTTCCATTTTGGGGGCAAATTATGTGCAATCATGGTTTTATAATCAGTTGATGCAGTTTTTGTTTTGCTATTACAAGTAACATTATGTTGCTACAATATTAGAAACGTTCTTAACTTCTTACAGTTGGATAGGTCACAAGATACAGTACTGGAAGGATTCTGTTTTCCTATAAAAACAGATGACAGACCTGAAGATTCATCATTTCCAAATTACTCCATGGGCTTAAATGATGTCCCTCTTTATGCACCTGATACTTTGGATTTTGAAGGTAGTTCTTATCTGCAGTATATACAGTTTTACACTACATTGTTACCCAGGTTTTCTTTTCCATTAATAATTTATCATTCTTAACTTCCACCTGATTGAGCCACAATGTCTATGCAGATGATAGGACAAATGTTGCTTCAAGTGCAAAGGACATAACTGGCAGTATGAAAGAAGAGTTAATCACTGCTAAAATGGTTAATTCTGATGGCTTGGTGACTGAGTCTCATCAAGAAGAAGAAATAGGCAGGCACATCTAATTCAAATACAGGTTCTGAAAAAAGTGAGTTTGATTTGGTAGGTCAGGAAATGGCTAAGTTGATGATGACTGTTTTACTTCCTCAAGCTGTTCCATTGCTTAAGGAGTCTTCAAAGAAGAAAAAGGAAACAATTAGCCCATGCAATGTATTGCCTCATGCGATGAACTCTCGAGAGGACAACATTGTAACTAACCATTTGTTGAACCTTCCATCTTCAGGTACTGTTAAATTTTAAAAATTTTGAAGTTTTCTCTAAACATATTCATCTTGGCATGTAGCATCCAACACCTCGAGTCCCTAGACTTTGTAGCTTCATGTTAATCTTTTCTTGCTGCTAGCTCATGAGTTTTTTCTGCTAAAACTGCTCCATTCTAACAGAGGATGCACGTAAAGAACAGGACACAAGAATGCATATCCAAGGTTTAGACCACTGTGTAGTTGTGCCAAATCTTGAGCACTTGAACTCTGTTATTCTTGACAGTTTTGAGAATAGTCAGGGAGGGGATCATGTAGCTAGCCAAGCTATATTGTTTTCAAAAAGTATGGAGGTTAATCGCACTAGTTTCAACAAAGAAGTATTTGATTCCAACATCCAGGAACAACTTGTTAGCATCAAACCAAATCAGGAAACGCCTGTTTGTTGTGGCGAGAGGACCAAGACACGATCTGCCACAAGGAAGTAAACATGGCCAAGTCTGTTTTAGAGTGTGCATCTCCAATCATGAAAACTCTCTCTGAAGATATCCAGGGTGTTTCCATAACTTTGGATGAAAACTCAGCAAATATTGAAAACCATTCCAAGCAAAAGAAGCCCAAGAATGCACTTAATGCTGGAGGTAATGAAGTTCAACCAACCTTGAAATTTTACTTGTCAAATTTACTTTTAAGTCCTCACAGGGCAAGCCCTATCTCCTAAACTGATTGATAAGATATCAATCTAGCGTGGAATGAAAACTACGTAGTTTCCTACTAGCCTGCAACCTTTATCTATAGTTTAACTTCATGGTTAGAAACTGTCACTCAGAACAGAACTTATATTATCGAAAGCTGTATATCATGCAATTTACTGAATTCCTGATAGTTTACATGGAACTCCATGATAATTTTATTATTTATTTTTGTTTCAGTTAATCATGATTTTGATGATTTTCAATTTGAAGCAAATAATCATGTTTCTGCAGTTGTGGATGCTAATGATATTAATTCAAGAGGAATTGCAAGTTCATTGAAATTATCAGGGAAAGACAGTAGTGCTGAAACCAGGGCTCCTACTACTAACACTTCCCATCAAGACCAAGATAAAGTGTATACCAGAAAGAAAATCTCAAAACAAGCTTATTCAACTAGAAAATATGTTGGTCCTCTATCTGAAAGTATCATATGCAGAAATTCTGGAGATGATTATGCCCCTAATAACTCTGCTATGCCAGGAACTTCACATGTTTCAAAGAGTTGTCACTCTTCTGATGAGAAACCATGCAATAGAGATGTCTTTGGTAATACACCCATGCTTGAAGGACAATCTTGTGGATTGCCTATGGAGAAAACTACTGCATGTTGCAAACCTGATATCAATATTATGCCACCTATTCTATCTAAAGAAAACCCAAACTTGGCTTGTGCATCTAAAAAGGATGCATCTTGTTTACTCAATCAATCTGTTTCACTTGAAAGGGGCTATCAAGAAAATTGTTACAAAGAGAGGTTTATTGTAGAAAATGGCTGTTCTGCATCGTGTCAAAACCAGGTGACTAGTTTTTGTGACAAGAACTTATCTACAGCAATGGAAGTTCAAGGTGGTTCAGGTGTCAACCATTACAGGGGTGTAGAGCTTAGTAATGATCTAAGGGGCATCTTCAACCTTGTAGGAGGCTATTTTCATCCTTTGCCGATTTCATCAGTATTGCTGGGTACAAAAGGAAATGAAATCCACATTTGTGTTTCATGTGGTCTTCTTGTAGATATAGACAGAACCTTGTTCATCTACAAGGTAGCTACTGAAGAACCAAGGAAAGGATGCCCTTCTTTTGTTGGCTACACATCAGTAGTGTTACCATCTTCTGCAGTAAGTTTTAGTGGGCAGATATGTTTTTATATATAAATTCTTCATCTATTTCTATTGCACTTATTGATTCCTTGACATGGTGCTTATATGGTCTGTGATAATCTTTTTGACAATTTCTTTTGTTCTTTCCTAGATTGGTGTAGAAAGATGTGGCTTACAATTTACCCCAGATGGACAATGTCTTGTTTTACTTGACAGCATTAAAACTCCTTACTGCAGGTTAACTGTTTCTTTAGGTCTCTATCATGTCAAACTGATTTGAAACAAATATAATACTAATATCAGAATTATTTGCTTAGGGAAGGGAGAATAGATTGCATCTGCTCAATTTGTTTTTCAGGCTGCTCGAAGGAGAATGCAGTAAAAATTGTGCGAGTGAATCCTGGTTATGTTTCTTTGGTTGCAAAACTGGAGACAGTTGAAAGTGTGCTATGTATACTGCTTTGTGAAAATGACTATCTTCTTGCTGCTGAAAGGAGTGGGAGACTGTATCTTTGGGCCATGAATTCAACATGGAGGTGAATGTCTTTCCATTCTCTCTATACAAAATTTACCTCTTCATTCTTATTGCAGATTGTAGTCTTTTTTGAATTGTTCTGAGAAGCACCTAATAGGTTTCATATTATAGCGACAGACATATACTGCTGAATATTCAGCTGTTGTAAGTGTAAGAATGCTTTTTATAATTTGAAACTAGATTGTGGAACCTTTCTCCCTTTTTCATTCTGACAATATGTTCCCTTGCCTATTTACTTTCAATGAATCATACAATTTTACCAATCTTGTCCACTTTTTGCAGTGCATGGACAGAAGAATTTATTATACCATCTGGTGACAGCATATCCTCTTGTGTAGTGGAGTTGAAGAGAATTCCTAAGTGTGCTCATCTGGTGATTGGGCATAATGGTTTTGGGGATTTTGTTATATGGTATGTTGGCTTCTGCTTGAAAACCATATTCTTTTATACCGTTTGATGATTCTGACTTCTGAGTGATAGTTTCTATCTAATTGTTGGGTGGCAATATAGAAATATTAATATATTGATAGGTACTGGTCTTTTTTATCCTTGATGCAACATTTTGTGCAGAAGGGAAAGGCTTCAAAGGGGCTTTCTTGTATTTGCCTCTCCACGTAAATCTGACTAGCTACTGATAATAGGTTTTACTTGTCAGGGATATTCTGAAAAGGGTCAATATCTTAAGATTTTCTGGTTCAGGCGATCCAATCAAGCAATTCTTACCTATCAGTTTACTTAGTTGGCAGCCTGTTTTCAGCTACGATGACATGAAAGAGCACATTGATGAAATCACCGCATCAACAAAATTTTGGTTTTCCAAACGTAAGGATAGTTATTTTCTTCCATTAGAGGGGACAGATGTTGTCATCTGGCTTCTTGTCTTGACTAATTCTGATGCTCAGCATGAACATTTATCAAGTAATCGCCTAGCAAATACATCCAGATGTTGGAGGCTAGCTTTGCTGGTGAAGGACATGATGATCTTGGGGAGTACACTAGATCCAAGGTGCTTTAAAGTTCTTTTTACATCTTAAATATAAACTAGGCTTTTTTGGTTTCCTAAAGAGATGTAGAGTTCATAGAAATGGAGTCATTCTGTTGTTTCTTCTCAAGGCAACAAGTAACCTGTTTTTCTTGTATCAGATATTTCCCTTTCTGTGTTTGTAGTAACTGAAAGAAGTCTGGGTACTGCTCATACTGAATGTTAGAATATATGAGAATGTGTCAATTTATATTCTAACATTACGTGGTATTAGAGAACTATTGTATCAATTTATGGTTACTGTAAACACTTGAAAAAAAAATAAGTTTCTGAGACTTTAGCAAGCAAATGTGTCAAAAGTAATTGTTGAACTTTATTTTACAGGGCTGCTACAGTTAGTGCGTCACTTGATCACGGGATCATGGGAAGAGATGATGGTTTAGTGTATATGTGGGAATTGTCCCCGGAACTAGACTTGGCGCTTTGCATCATTTCAAAGGTATGTAATCTGCCTGTACATAGTCCAGGGGACAATATTAGACATTAATCAAACCCATTCATGGACCTTTACTAAACAGCGTGTAAGTCTTTGTTGCTTGGACTAGGGTGATTACTGTATAGAAATACATGTCTATATTCTGTATTTTCCCAAGTTTTCCCGTGAATTAAGAGTATCTTTGAAGGTTCATATTTCTATTCTCATATCTAGATATGGATTGGATATATTGGCATTTGAAGAAACGTGCATCTATAATAATTGCAATGTCTAGAGATCAGATATGTGTCAGATAAGTTTAAAGTCTGATTAGAAGAACATAGAAGATTCATTGGATAGGCTGTGATGATCCTGGATGGATCTGATTCCAGAAGTTTTCATACGTGGAAATTTGCTTCAACATTATACATATATTTCTGATTTTAGACAGGGTGATTGCATCTTTTCCTTTACGGAATATCAGGTGGGCGTGTTTCGTGTATTGCAACAGATGAGTCGAGGCCAGAAGTTGTGGCTGTGGCTGCTGATGACGGCCAGCTGCTGCTCTATCTACACAACCAAGAAAACTTAGTAAACAAGTAAGAAAAGTAGCAAATAAGCTAGCTACTCTTCCATAATTCTCCCTTGTTTAAACGTGTAACTGCTCTATCTACACAACCAAGGAAACTAAGTAAATAAGTAAGAAAAGTAGCAAATAAGCTAGGTACTCTTCCATGGTTCTCCCTTGTTTAAACGTGCAACTGCTCTATCTACACAACCAAGGAAACTAAGTAAAGAACTAAGAAAAGTAGCAAATAAGCTAGGTACTCTTCCATGGTTCTCCCTTATTTAAACGTGCAACTGCTCTATCTACACAACCAAGGAAACTAAGTAAAGAAGAAAGAAAAGTAGCAAATAAGCTAGGTACCCTTCCATGGTTCTCCCTTGTTTAAACGTGCAACTCCTCTATCTACACAACCAAGGAAACTTAAGTTGGCTACTCTTCCATGATTCTCTCTTGTTTAAACGTGTAACTTTGTTGTTGATGGTAATAGTGCAACACAGATCCCAGTATAATATTTTCAATTTGTTTGGTCACCTGTACATATTCTTTTTCGCCCAATTATGTGTGTGCTCTGATATATTTGATTTTGAACTATAATTTAATAGTTAAAACTTTTATATTATTTATTTTTAATTTCTAAATACAAATAAAAATATAATTTTAGTTTTTATTATATAATAAATAATTTGAGTTTTTACATCAAACCAAAATGAATTTTGGAAAAAATGTCAGCTTATAATTGTAATTTCTGCTACGAGGCCTCTAATTTTAAGCTTTACACAAGCACCATCTAAATTTAAGCTTGTTACAAATTTCAGTTACAAGATCTTCATTTTTTCTTGCGGAAAGGGATATCTTTCGGTACATGGCACGGGATTTATAAACCCATTAGAATTTAAAGAAAATTTTAAGGTAAATTATATAAAGTTATCCAAATATTAATTTGTTTTTGTTTTGATCATCTAGATTTAAATTTTTTATTTTAGTTATTAATATTATCGAAATTTAATATTTTGGTCATTTATCCGTCAAATTATTAAAGAAGTGTTGATATGATAATTTTTTATCGGTATAATAATAAATTTAGTTCTTTATTTTTATAAATTCTATTAATTTGGTTTTAATTTAAAAAATTAATAAATTTAACCTTCAATTTTACACTTTATGTAAATTTAGTCTTTATTTAAAAAATTTAAAACTAAAAATTTTAAAATTTTAAAAATAAAAATTATTTAAAACTTTTATTTTTCAGTAAAAATATATAGGATTTTATAAAAAAAATACAAAATTATAAATAAATAGATATCCATCTCGCTCTTTCTCTAACATGAAATTTATTTATTAAAATAATAATTTTATAAATAATATTTTTTAAGCCAATGACTTAAACAAGATTCAAACTTTTTCTTATTTTTAATTTTATTTTATAAATAATAATTTTTTATTATACGTTTCGTTTTAGGAGTGTGCAAAAAAACATTGAATCAAAAAAACTGAAATGAATTAAATAGAATTTTTTTCTTTTTTTGATTTAATTAATTTTCATGTTTGATTTAATTGATTTATTCAGTTGATTTTTTATTTGGATATTTTAAGCTGATTAAAGGAATAAATCCATAACCCATTTTTATATTCAAATCCAAATTTAAACCTTAAACCTAAATATTTATTAAAACTTAATACTCTTTAAACCCAAGCCCATTAAACTAATTGTTAATTTATTTTTTATCATTTAATATATATTAAGCTAATTTAATTTTAATATTTATTTGTAAGAAAATAAAAATTAATTTTTTATCATTTATTTTTTATAAACTTTATATGTACAATAATTTGAAATTGCATATTCACTGGGGAAATCTTTTATCCCTTATATATATATATATTAAATGACAAATATTTCATTTGTAATATTCATAATAATTAAATGATAAATTTTATATACCAGTTGTTTTTTATGATATTCATTTTATTTTTATGATTAATTTCATATATCAAAGTAAGGATATGTTGGTCATATAAAAAAATAAATATTTTTTGAGTTCATTAAAAAAATTTAATTTAAATTTTAATTTTTTATGATTAATTTGAAATAAAAATAAAACTAAAAGTGATACGATATAGTAAATTGAATAATGAAGATAATTATGTGAAAAAAAATTAAAAGAAATAAATTATAAGTACTTCAATTAAAACTTTTTTTCTACCCAAAAAAAATATTAAAAATCGAATTGAAATTTTTCGATTCATTTTATTCGATTTTCCTTTTTAAGTTAGTTTGATTTATTCGACTTATTTAGTTTTTGGTATAGAAAATCAAATTGACAGAATATACACCCCTATTTAGTTTTATTCCTTAGTCCTCACCAAATTTGCCAAGTACTAGGCACCGCATTTACCCACAACCACCAGTACCAATAACATTTTCTTCGAACTCTTCGATTTCCATGTCCTCTGTCATTGTGCCATCGTACTAAGATTTCATCTTCACCTATATATCTCCAATCATGCTTGCATTCAAACACAACCTCAAACGCAATAAACTCGCTTTGAGAACAACATAAGAATATTGATTATTACCCATTTTGACATGAAGCTTTAGTTTTTAATCCAACTTAAACTTGATACTCATCAATGTTGGAAAAAAAAAAAGAAAACTGAATTTACTTAAGTCAGTTTCATGGTTTACCCCCTTGTTTTATTTATAAAATTATTATTTTAATAAATAATATCATGTTAGAAAATCGGAAAAATATATATTCATTTATTTATATGTATTTTTTATAATTTTATATGTATTTTTATAAAATTTAATATATTTTTATCGAAAAATTAACATCTAAATATTTTTTATTTTTTAAAGTTTTTTCTAAATTTTATTTTTGTTTTTATAAAAATCAAGATTAAATTGACATAATATGTAAGATTAAGGGTTAAGTTTATTAAAATTTTTAAAATTAAGACCAAATTGATAATATTTGTAAATATTGATTAAGGGTTAAGTTTATTAAAATTTTTAAAATTAAGACCAAATTGATAATATTTGTAAATATTGAAAGGCTAAATTTGTTCTTACAATCACACAAATACTTCGTTAGTGATTTAACAGATGAGTGATCAAAATATTAAATTTCAATAATATTAGTGACTAAAATAAAATTTTTTAGAAGACATGTATTCATCCATTCATCAAGGTATGAATGAAATTATCGAAAAATTGAAACTTATCCAGACTTTTCTAGATGTACCTTTCCACAGAAATAATTAGGTTAAGGGTATTTAATTTTTCCAAAAAATTAATTAAGGCCTTAAATTTTTTTACCCAATTACATTATTGAATACACCTAATTAAATCTTAAAAGTTTACCATTAAATTCCAATGATTTTGTTTTTTGGTTATGTTTGCCTCATCAAAAACACACAAGCAAAATTGATATTATTAAAATATAAAAAATTAATAAAATTATAAATGTTCACATCGACGTGGCTGCAGTGATGGATATAAAAGCATGCGGAGTCAACCTGAAAGTCTTTACTTCTTATTTTATTTTCTTTTCCCTAAAAAATAGGCAGCTTCTTAGGAGTTCCAAAAAATGAAAAGAACCTAATTAATATAAAATGCTTAGAAATATTGCAGGTCGGCTTTGCTGCTTCTACTTCAGACAACTCCAAGCTTCATACAAAGGTAGGCACAATTTACTAAATCTTAGCATTATTTTGTAGTTATTTAACTTCACTATCTTATATCTTTCCAATAGTAGGGAAAAAAAGACAAATTCGTGTTTTGGTCGTACCTAATTCAACATTTAACTTTAAACTATGTTCTACCATCACATCTTAATGATAAATGTAAATATTGTTTCTTAATATAACTTCATTGCTTGTGTTGCGCAGAAAAATATATTTCTGCATATTTGTGAAGGCAAAGGAAAAGGTACACAAATTTACGACCAACACATAATATTAAAAATTTTAAAAAAATGGTTGTGCACATTTCATCCGTAGTTGCTGTTAGACGATAGTTTACGATGACATTTACTGCAGAATTTGCTGATTTATATCAATTCTATCGTCAGCCAATTGCCAAATAAACAATGATTAAAGAAGAAAAGGTACACAAAAACCACTACGGGAAACTTCATGTGATCTTGAGTACACAAGCTGGCTAAAAAAATTCATTATTTATGAAGAAGAAGAGGGTAGTCAGTCATCAAATCTGTGGCTTTGGAAGAGTGCAAGAATGGCTGAACTGAGAACATTGCATTTGCTAGCATTATAATTGAATGCTCCTCGCTTTCAGCATCTACATTAACATTGTGCACCCTGACGATGTTTGTGCCATGACCAAATCCTTGAGTTAGAAAAATGTTAATCTAAAGTTTTGGAAAGACCATGGAAATTATTCCAAAATGTTTCAACAAACGATTACGACGTAAGAAGGGAAAAGGAAAAGTGGTCAATTTGCGCCGAAAGATGACTAAAAAGGAAAAAGTAAAAGTTAAATATGATCAATTTATTTCCGTCTCATCTTTCTTCTGTTTCACACCACCCGCGTCGTGGAAGCTGGTTGACAGCGACGAAGATGTATATTTATATATATAATTAAAAACATGAAGCGTCAACTCTAAAAGTCTTTAATTATTATTTACGCACCCCCTCCTTTCTTTTTCCTTAAAGTTTCGTCGCTAATATTAGAAACAAACAAATTCAAAGAAGAGGAAGAGGTTATCATAAGTTTATATAAACTGCTTATCAATATATCAGGAATATTCCTTGTCGGATTTTGCTTCTGCATCTGACAACTCCAAGCTTCATACCAGGTAGGCACAATTTATTAACTCGTACCAAGATTTTCTAGTTTTGAGCTCAACGTACGTTAAGGGATAGATAGATTGGATGATCAGGGGGTCTCAATTAACTTCACTTTCTTCTTTGCAATATTAAGAAAAAAAATCCATGTTCCGTCGTACCTAGTTCAACACTTAAACTTTAAACTATGTTCTACCATCACATTTTAATGATAAATGTAAATATTGTTTCAAGGTATCAGTTGACTCAAACCCAACAAGTAATGATAATAAACTTTCCTTCTTTTGTTTAATTAACTTCATTGCTTGTGTTGTGCAGAAAAATATATCTGCATATTTGTGAAGGCAGAGGAAAAGGAAGGGACAACATTTCAACTTATATAAAGATGGGAACATGGATATGGATATGCGTATGCGGTAGATTCCTAAGTCCAATATGGAAATGGTTCAGATGGTCTGAGCGACTGATTATTTTCACCTTTGGTATTTCACCATTTCCTTACTCTACTATCTTTTTAGTAGTGTAGTAGGATTTATCGCTTGATCCTTATATGTATTTCAGGCTTTGCATACAAAGCATGAGACCAGCTATATAGTGAAGTAATCTCTTGTAATCTTAATTATAATCTCAGTTCAATGACCCCTAAGAATGTGTTTTGGCCATATATATAGGTCTGGTTTTCTGCAAGGGCTTGATGACTTATGTGCTGAACAACCTTATGACGTTCCTCACTGATTTCTGGAATTTGAACCTAAAAGAAGCAGCGGCAATCGTCAATCTTCAAGAATGTCTAAGGAACTTGTTGCAGATATGTGTCGCTCTCTGCATTGATGCCTATCTTGGTTATCGATGGATGTTGATTCTTTCTAGCGTTCTATATTCTGCTGTAAGTTTTTCAGCTTCTGATTTTTTGTTCCCCTCAATCTGAAAGGAAACTTCATTGATTATAAAAACAAAGCCATCAGACACAGACATGACATTACATGACATCTGTGAAATTTAACATTAAAGCTAGATTTTGAAACTGTGATCGTGCAGGGACTTGTCCTCTTAGCATTCTCGGTGCCCTAATACTTCTTCAACAACGGTAAAGAATGTCCTCTAAAGGATTGTTTTAAGAAACTGAGACATACACCTTTCTGGGAAGGATTAGCTCTTCTAACTGTTGGTGGGGCTTCTCAAGTTATTCCCCTTTACTCCCTTTCTTTTGAGCAAACCAAGGTAGTAAAAGCACCAAAAGACTGTGGACCAACAAGGGCTAAAGTTGCATGCTGTATGTTTGTGGTCAAACTAGGAGGTTGGCTACAATTTCTGCAGAAAGTGATCCGATGGCTTCGCGGTGGATTCTTGATCATGGGAAGCATAACATCAGTCTACGGTTTTCTCTCTTTTAAAAACAAGAAGCTCACCTGAAGGAAAGAAGATTCGCGATTGAAGCGGAAATCCAACTCAAATTTCTTAGAGGAGGGAAACGTTTAATATACTTGTTTTTTGTTGGGTTTTTTTTACAGTAGAAAAAGAGAGAAGAAAAAATGCAGAGCAAGGCAAGAAGAAAGAAAATGCAATATACTTGCTCATAAACGTGTAGCAAGAAAGCAATCAACTTTACAAAAATGATATGCTTACTCATTCAATATGAAAACATTATATTTATAGTCAAAATACATCACCAAAAGAGATTATAAGAACAATAGGGTATGAGACTGAATTACATTGAAAAATGCTCCTAAGTCTAGCTAACTCTAAACACAAAATTAGTCTACATGTTATTGTTGCAGACTGCCCTTCTTCTGTTTTGCTACTCAATGTTGCATGTAATCCAACTTCAACACTCCTCCTTGGATTGCATGCTACAAACACCAAGTTAAGTTCTCAAATATTCAAACCTTGCTATTATAGCAAGCATATGTGTAACATCCGCGTTCTTGAATCAGATTTGAGTGATAAAATAGAATTGAGAATTAGAAATGTTTAGTCGAAGTAAGGAAGGTTAGAAAATTTTAAGGATTAAATAATAAATGAGAGAAAATATGGGGGACTAAATAGCGAATTATCCAAATTGAATTTTGAGTCATCATGGGAATTAGATTGATTGAGGAGGGGTAAAAGAGTAATTTGGTGGAAGATATTTTTGGAGACAAATTTTTGGGCCAAAGTGTAAAGTTAGAAGGTCTAGGGACTAAAAGTGGAATTTTACCATTTTTATTAAGTGAGATATTTTAAGTGAGATTTCTAGAGAATTTGAGAAAGGTTAAAAAATCAATTAAAAATAAAAAATATCAGCTCTTTTCATAGTTCAACCGTTCATGCCACTCTCTATTCCATCCAACTTTTGATTTTATTCCAAATAGGTCCTTCCATCATTTTTAAGACCTCCAAGCTCCAAAATCTCCTATTTTCTTTGAAATTTCTGAAATAAAAGTATAGAAGGGGGTTAGTAGACACCTCAAACTTATTATAGAATTCATTTTGAGGTGTTAGAGAGCATAAGGACTAAATTGAGAAATTTTGAAGTCAAGGGTTAAGGTAAGAAATGGTTACATTCTCATGATATACATGTATTTTAATGTTATTTAGCATGAAAATTATTGAATTATAGCTTATAGCTTATATGTGTTTATGTGAAATTGAAGAGAAAGAGAAGAGAGGCAAGGATCAAATTGAAGAGAAAGGAAAAGAGAAGAGCAAAGAGTGAAAAGAGAAGGAAATCAGTCTTTTTGTTGTAAGTACTACAAGAGTTTTGAATTATAGTTTAATTTCTATAATGGTATGTGAATTATTAGCATAAAAAATTGTTATATAGGTACATAATTTGAATGTTTACAATGATAAAATGAAGGTATTAATGTGTGATTTAGTAAAACAGTTTTGGATAGAACAGAGGATTAACTTCGAAAATTCACCAAAAATTTTATATAATGATTTAAGGGTCGAATTATATATTTAATTAAATCTTATTGAGTGTAGTTTTATATGGAAGAAACAGTGAATTAAAAGGAATTGTATATTTAGAGATATACTAGTTTTTGTGTAACAAGGTCAGAGTAGGTTCGAGTTCTCCTGTTCTGACTTTGAAAAATCATAGAAAAATATAGAAAAATTATTAGAGACTGAAATTTATATGGATAAATCCCTAATGAGTCTATTTTCAAAATAAATAGACATGAACATCATTTGATCTTTGTACTAAAAGATAGATAATTCTTAGTGAAGAAAGGTCGAAACTGTCAGACAGCAGAGAAGGGGTAACTTGAAAGAATTTACTGTACAAATTGGCTAAAGTAAAAATTCTGGAAATTTTATGGTAAAAATAGGATTGAGTCTAGTTTTAGAAACATCAAGCGGATTATAATTTTGAATTCTGTAGCTCAATATATAAATAATTTAATGACTATGACGTAAGTGGACAGCTTCGAAAATATAAATTTGAAATATTTGATGATGTATTTATGTGAGATATATCATTTATGAGAAATGATGCTAATTGAGATTGTGCCCAAGTAGACAAATTAGAACCATTGTAATATTAGTGGCATGCCATTAAGGAACACTAGCGCGCTCTCTATTTAGCACGTCTCGTGCTCTCTGTTATTAGCACTTTGTGTGCTCTCTGATTAGTACTTTGTGTGCTCTCTGTTTAGCACTGTGTGTGCTCTCTGTTGCCCAGCACTTATGTGCTCTCTGTTAGTACTTTGGTACTCTCTGTTTGTTCCGTATATCCTAACGGTTCTATGAAAGTCTACTATGGACTAAACTACAGAAAATGGATAAAAGTGTAAGTTGTGTCATTGTAGTAAGTTACAGGTTACATGTAAGTAAGGCAAGAAATTTATATGCATGAGTACTTAAATGATCATTCATTACTTTTGTAGTGCTTACTAAGCCTTCACCGGCTTAACGCGTTTATTTTAATGCGTAGGTACAAAAGCTCCGAGAAGTTGAAGTCAAGCTAAGGGGACCTCTCATCACATCACATCACTATTAGAAGACTTCAGTTTAGGTACATTACTTTTGGTAAAAATGGCATGTATAAATGGTACTATTATGTGTCTCCAATGGATGGTTATAAATGTTGTTTTGGATTACTACGAGTTGATGAATTGAAATAATGTATTTTGAATAAAATAACTTAAAACACATCATTTAAAAAAAAATTATTATACTTGTGTTAAAATCTTCGATACTGTATGTAGTACTTTTATACCGGGTTTATACGTGTGAATCGGGTATAAGGGTGTTACAATATGTGCTGTAGCATTTTTACAATCTGCATGCACTTTAACAAAAGCATAACAACAACATGGTTGGCCATTTTCAACACTCCTTCTTAGCTTCCATGCTTCAAATATCAGTCATTCATCAAGTTTTTTTGAGTTTGGCAGTCCTTTGATGCTTTATTTCAAGCTGACTTTGCTCAAGCAATCCATTTTCAACCTTGGCCTCAATCAAATCTAACTCACACACTTGACTATCCCAGTCTTTTGTGCCAAAGATTTGTTCATCAAATGGAGTATTTTCCTCCTTCAAAGCCTTGGTTGACAACACATCTTGCCTTGTTCTTTATTGTTTTGTTTCTTCTTGAACATACTCCCTCCTGTTGTGGAGTGTCTTCAAGCACATGCTCCATCAACTCCTCCTTCAGCTAATCCAAGGTTGTTTGGGAGTCTTACAGGGGTGAGCTACTGCTGCCTTACCTTGGAACTCCTCCTTCAGCTTATAGCTTGTTTGGGAGTCTCATAGAGTTGAGTTGTTGCTACCTTCTCAACAAGCAGCAGAATAAAAAACAAACCTCAAAGACTTAGGCTCATGATACCAATTGTTGGGTTTTTTTTTTTGATAGCAGCAAAAGAGAGAAGAAAAAATGCAAAGCAAGGCAAGAAGAAAGAAAATGCAATATACTTGCTCACAAACATGCAGCAAGGAAGCAATCAGCTTTACAAAACTAATATGCTTACTCATTCAATATGAAAACATTATATTTATAGTCAAAATACATCACCAAAAGAGGTTATTGGAACAATAGGGTATTGGACTGATCTGCATTATATAAGCAGATTTCCTATAGTACAAAGTATGGGCAAATTACATTGAAAAATGCTCCTAAGTCTAGTTAACTCTAAACACAAAGTCAACCTACATGTTATTGTTGCAGACTGTCCTTCTTCTATTTTGCTACTCAATGTTGCATGTAATCCAACTTCAACATTTTTCAGGACACAGAAAAAATTGAAAAACTAGAACCAAAGTACTAAAAATTTCGGCTTCTAAATTATATCATCTTTAAAACATTTTTTTAATGCATAAACCTTTTTCTTTTTAATTTCTTAAAATGAAATTTAGGGTGCTTTTAATAGGGGGGTTTTGGTGATTGTGTCATTTTAGAAGGGCATTTTTGAAAATATAATATTATAATTTTAATCCTTTATTTATTATGATTAAATTTGATATGATATTTTTTTTATTTTTATAATATATTAATTAATTTAAATTATGAACATTGTCAATTAATTTATTAAAGAAGCAAAGAGGCAAAGGATCTATCAAAGAATCAATTTAATAAATAAAACAACAAACAATCGATTCAAAGAAGCAAAGAATCGATTTCAAACAACAATAACAAATATTAATCGATTCTACAAAAATCGATTCAAAGAAGCAAAGAATTGATTTAAAATATTTGCCATCGAACAATAAAAGTTGAGATGCATTAACATTTTCCCATTTTTCCTAAAAAGCCTGAATATGATTAGATTTTGTCAACCCCTAAAAAAATTGTTTAAAGATATAAATTTAAACGACACAAAAAAGAGTCGGTGTAGTTCAAAAAGAATCGCCTTAGGCCATACATATTATTGGACAAAGCTGACTCATATTTAAGCGCTGCTTCAGGCATACATATCCAACCCTTATACAAAGAGTTGGCCGGAGCGTATGTCGGCCAATCTATCCCGACACTTAAGAAAGTGTCCACCAAAAAGTGTAGGGCTGTTTTGTTGTAGTGACCCTAAAATTAATGATAATAAACTTTCCTTCTTATGTTTCTTAATTTAACTTCATTGCTTGTGTTGTGCAGAAAAATATATTTCTGCATATGATTGAAGGTAAGGGAAGGGAGGACATTTCAAGTTATATAAAGATGAGAACATGGAAACGGATATGCAGGGGACTCCTAAGTCCAATACGAATATGGTTCAGATGGCCTGAGCGACTGGTTATTTTCACCTTTGGTATTTCACCATTTCCTTACTCTATTATCTTTTTTAGTAGTGTAGTAGGATTTATCACTTGATCCTTATATGTATATTAGGCATTGCATATAAAGCATGAGACTATCTACATTGTGAAGAAATCTCTTGCAATATTAATTATAATCTCAGTTCAATGACCCCTAAGAAAGTGTTTTGGCCATATATATAGGTCTGGTTTTCTGCAAGGGCTTGATGATTTATGTGCTGAGAAACCTTATGACATTCCTCACTGATTTCTGGAATTTGAACCTAAAACAAGCAGCAGCAATCACCAATCTTCAAGAAGGTCTAAGTAACATGTTGCAGATATGTGTCGCCCTCTGCATTGATGTCTATCTTGGTTATCGATGGATGTTGATTCTTTCTAGCGTTCTATATTCTGCTGTAAGTTTTTCAGTTTCTGATTTTTTGTTCCCCTCAATCTGAAAGGAAAGTTTATTGATTATAAAAACAAAGCCATCAGACACACACATGACATGACATTTGAGAAACTGAACATTAAAGCTAGATTTTGTAACTGTGATCATGTAGGGACTTGTCCTCTTAGCATTTTCGGTGCCTGAATACTTCTTCAACAATGTTAAAAATTGTCCTCGAAAGGATTGTTTTAAGAAACTGAAACATACACCTTTCTGGCAAGGATTAGCTCTTCTAACTGTTTGTGTGGCTTCTCCAGTTATTCCCCTTTACTCCCTTTCTTTTGAGCAAACCAAGGTTGTAAAAGCACCAAAAGACTGTGGACCAACAAGGGTTAAAGTTGCATGCTGTAGTTTTGTGGTTAAACTAGGAGGCTGGCGGCAATTTCTGCAGAAAGTGATCCGATGGCTTTGCGTTGGAGTCTTGATCATGGGAAACATAACTTCAGTCTATGGTTTTCTCTCTTTTAAAAACCTTTGGCATGAACGTTATCTTGCATCAGCCATTGCCATATTCATTGGTTTACTTTGGTTTCTTTGTGGTTTCCCTTTTTATGGCCGTCGTCGATTGCAGCCAAGCCCACTTTCGACTATGATGCGTACAGTGATTACCGCTTTGCAGAAGAGGCATCTGAATTACCAAGAACACTTGGACCAACTTTACCGTCATGACGGCGAAGATCAAAATCAACTTCTTACAGACCATCTTGAGTGAGTTGCTCTGTTCCTGGATTGTTTATTGGGACAAAATTTGCATACTTTTCTTACTTTGCATGATTTGTTCACCGTAATTTTAACTATAATGCTTTGATAAATGCAGGATGCTCAATGCTGCTGCAGTGAAAGAGCCACTGGCTGATGACAATTTACCAACAGGAAATTGGAGACTTTGTTCAGTGAAAGAAGTAGAACAAAGCAAGCTTCTTTTAGATCTGATTCCAATGTCTGCAACTTTCATTGTGTATGGCATGGTGAAATCTCTTGGTAATACGTTCTTCCTCGAGCAGGTAGACAGCATGATTGGTGATATACCGACCATAGTTCTTCAGGTTATCAAAGGGGTTACTACAAATGCAGTCAAGAGAGGGTACAAAGCAGTGTTCGCAAAACGGATACAAAGAATGGAAAGACAGTACTCTGATGGAGTGAAGATCGGCATTGGTATGTTAACCTCCATAATATGCTGTGCTGTTGCATCATCAGTTGAGTCCAAAAGGTTAGAAGCTTTACGTGAAAGCGGGTTGTTGAATGATCCCAAAGCAAGGGCCCCCATTTCAGCAGCATGGTTGCTTCTGCAATTCTGTTCTCTGGGTGCAATGGAAGGATTAGCAGGTAGCGGAATCGCCGATTTCTTCGGTCATTATGTGCCCGATTCAAGGAGATATGGACCTGTATTTACAGACACGCTCACAGGATTTGGAATACTACTTAAAATTGGATTCATAGCTATTATAGATTATTACAGCATGTTCAGATATAAAGAACGTTGGGTTGGTGATAGTGTAAATGAAAGTCGTTTAGATTTGATCTATCGTGCATATGTCATACTCGCCATGCTAAACTGTTTCCTCTATGCTTATGTCTCCTCGTCGTATTCTTATGATAATATCATAGGAAAACCAGAAGACGAACAAGAAATACCATTCTTGGAAGTTAAAGAAGCAGACGAAGACAAAAAAGAAGAAGATACAGTGGCCTATGAATTGCAGACTATTCCAGTGCGTTAGGCTGGTGTGTTCTATGATACTTGGTGATGCGAGTTTGTGTTTAACATAAGCATGTTTAAATTTTAAATCATATCTCAAACACGAATGCCGTACATGGATATACATATATATACATGGTACATGGGGACTAGTTTACGTTGCCATTTACTGCATAATTTGCTGCGTTATATCAATTCTACCATCAAACAAACGCCAAATAAACATTGAGTAAAGTTTACAACAAAATTTTCAATTCAATCTGAATTCCAAATGCTAGCTTGGTCCACCCCCCCCCCCCCCCCCCCCCAAAAAAAAAAAAAAACACCGAAGGAAACTTCATTAGATCTTGACTCTCGAATACACAACATTCTTAAAGCCCAAGCCCATTAAACTTAATACCCATTAATGTTTAAAACCAAATTGTTAATTTAATTTTATCATTTAATATACATATATAATAAGCTAATTTAATTTTAATATTTATATGTAAGAAATAAAAATAAATTTTTATTTTTATCATTTAATTTTTATAAAATTTATATGTAAAATAATTTGAAATTGCATATTTCCCCGGGAAATCTTTTATCACTTATATATATATATATATAATTTTATAAATATTTAATGATAAATATTTCATTTGTAATATTCATAATAATTAAATGATATATTTTATATACCGATTGTTTTTATGATATTCATTTTATTTTTATGATATTTATTTTGGTTTTTATGATAAATTTCATATATCAAAGTAAGGATATGTTCGTCATGTAAGAAAATAAATATTTTTTGAGTTCATTAAAAAAAGTTTGATTTAATTTTTAATATGTTAATGATTAATTTGAAATAAAAATAAAATTAAAAGTGTTACCATATAGTAAATTGAAGAATTAAGACAATTATGTGAAAAAAAATTAAAGGAAATAAAATTATAAGTACCTCAATTAAAACTTTTTTCCCACTTAAAAAAATATTAAAAACCAAATCGAAAATTTTTGGTTCAGTTTATTCGATTTCCTCCTTAAGTTGGTTTGATTTATTTGGTTTATGTGATTAATTCAATTTATTTGGTTTTTGATATAATAAAGTCGAACCGATCGAATGTACACCCCTATTTGGCTTATTCCTTAGTCCTCACTAAATTTGTCAAGTACTAGGCACCACATTTTCCCACAACCACCCGTACCAATAACTTTTTTTCCTTATATACTTGTTCTCTAAGACCTCATCCTCACTTATATATCTCCAATCATGCATGTAAGCAAACACAACCTCAAACGTAACAAACTTGTTTTGAGAACAACTTAAGGACATTGATTATTATCCTTTTCTGACTTGAGGCTGTAGTTTTTAGCCCAACCTAAATTTGATGCTTGTCAATGTTGAAAAAAAAAGGGGAAAGCTAGAATCTATTTAATTCTTATTCATAATTTTTTCTCTAGTTTTATTTATAAAATTATTATTTTAATAAATAATACCATGTTAGAAAATGAGAAAAATATATATCCGTTTATTTATATGTATTTTTTTTTATAATTTTGTATGTATTTTTATAAAATATTATATATTTTTATCAAAAAAGAATGTTTAAATATTTTTATTTTTAAAGATTTTCTAATTTTTTTATTTATAAAATAAAGATTAAATTGACATAATGTGTAAGGTTGTAGGTTAAGTTTATTGAAGTTTTTAAAATTAAGACTAAATTGATAATATTTGTAAATATTGAAAGGCTAAATTTATTATTTTGTCAAAAAAAAACAGTCACATCAATATTCCGTTATTGATTTAACTATGAGTGATCAAAATATTAAATTGCAATAACATTAGTGACTAAAATAAAAAATTTTAAACTTGAACAGCGAAAATTTTAGGACATGGTAGGAATAAAATTATCGAAAATTTAAAATTTATCCGACTTTTCTAGATGTACCTTTCCATAGAAATAATTAAGTTAAAGGGTATCTAATTTTTTTGAAAATTAATTAATTAAGCTCTTAAATTTTTTTACCCAATTACATTATTGAATTGTAAAAATACACCTAAATTAAATCTTAATATTTACCGTTAAAGTCCAATGATTTTGTTTTTTGGTTATGTTTGCCTCATCACACACACAATAGCAAAATTGATATTTTCTTTATAAATTTATTAAAATATAAAAATTAATAAAAATCATAGATTTTCACATCGACGTACCTTCAGTGATGGATATAAAAGCACGCGGAACCAACTTGAAAGTCTTTACTTCTTATTTTGTTCTCTTTTTCCTAAAAAATGGGGAGCTTCTTAGAAGTTTCAAAAAAAGAAAAGAACCAAATTAAAAGAAGAAAAATGGTTATGAGAAGTTCATATAAAATGCTTAGAAATATTGCAGGTCGGCTTTGTTGCTTCTACTTCAGACAACTCCAAGTTTCATACAATGGTAGGCACAATTTATTAAGTCTTAGCATGATTTTGTGGTTATTTAACTTCACTTATCATATTTCTTTCCAATATTAGGAGAAAAAAAGAAAAATCCGTGATTTGGTCGTACCTAATTCAACATTTAACTTTAAATTATGTTCTACCATCACATTTTAATGGTAAATGTAAATATTTTTTCAAGGTGTCAGTTGACTCGAACCCTACAATTAATGATAATCAACTTTCCTTCTTTTGTTTCTTAATTTAACTTCATTGCTTGTGTTGTGCAGAAAAATATATTTCTGCATATGAGTGAAGGTAAGAGAAGGGAGGACATTTCAAGTTATATAAAGATGAGAGCATGGAAACGGATATCCAGGGGACTCCTAAATCGAATACGAACATGGTTCAGATAGCCTGAGCGACTGGTTATTTTTCACCTTTGGTATTTCACTATTTCCTTACTCTACAATCTTTTTAGTAGTGTAGTAGGATTTATCACTTGATCCTTTATGTATATTAGGCATTGCATATAAAGCATGAGACTAGCTATATAGTGAAGTAATCTCTTGCAATCTTAATTATAATCTCAGTTCAATGACTACTAAGAATGTGTTTTGGCCATATAAAGGTCTGGTTTTCTGCAAGGGCTTGATGACTTATGTGCTGAACAAACTTATGGCATTCCTCACTGATATCTGGAATTTGAACCTAAAACAAGCATCAGCAATCGTCAATCTTCAAGAAGGTCTAAGGAACATGTTGCAGATATGTGTCGCCCTCTGCATTGATGCCTATCTTGGTTATCGAATGATGTTGATTCTTTCTAGCGTTCTATATTCTGCTGTAAGTTTTTCGATATCTGATTTATTGTTCCCCTCAATCTGAAAGGAAAGTTCATTGATTATAAAAACAAAGCCATCAGACACAGACATGACATTACATGACATCTGTGAAATTGAACATTAAAGCTAGATTTTGTAACTGTGATCATGCAGGGACCTGTCCTCTTTGCATTCTCGGTTCGTGACTACTTCTACAACGGTAAAGAATGTCCTCTAAAGGATTGTTTTAAGAAACTGACATACACCTTTCTTGGAAGGATTAGCACTTCTAACTGTTGGTGGGGCTTCGTAAGTTATTCCCCTTCACTCCCTTTCTTTTGAGCAAACCAAGGTTGTAAAAGCACCAAAAGACTGTGGACCAACAAGAGTTAAAGTTGCATGCTGTAAGTTTTTGTGGTCAAACTACGAGGCTGGCGAAAATTTCTGCAGAAAGTGATCCAATGGCTTTGCGGTGGATTCTTGATCATGGGAAGCATAACATCAGTCTATGGTTTTCTCTCTTTTAAAAACAATTGGCATGAACGTTATCTTGCATCAGCCATTGCCATATTCATTGGTTTACTTTGGTTTCTTTGTGGTTTCCCTTTTTATGGCCGTCGTCGATTGCAGCCAAGCCCACTTTCGACTATGATGCGTACTGTGACTGCCGATTTGCAGAAGTGGCATCTGAATTACCAAGAACACTTGGACCAACTTCACCGTCATGACGGCGAAGATCAAAATCAACTTCTTACAGACCACCTTAAGTGAGTTGCTCTGTTCCTGGATTGTTTCTTGGGACAACATTTGCATACTTTTCTTACTTTGCATGATTTGTTCACCGTAAATTTAACTATATACCCAATGCTTTTGATAAATACAGGATGCTCAATAATGCTGCAGTGAAAGAGTCACTGGCTGATGACAATTTACCAACTGGAAATTGGAGACTTTGTTCAGTGAAAGAAGTAGAACAAAGCAAGTTTTTTTTAGATCTGATTCCAATGTCTGCAACTTTTATTGTGTATGGCATGGTGAAATCTCTTGGTAATACGTTCTTCCTCGAGCAGGCAGACAGCATGAGTAGTGATATACCGGTCATAGTTCTTCAGGTTATCAAAGGGGTTACTACAAATATAGTCAAGGGAGGGTATAATGCACTGTTCGCAAAACGGATACAAAGAATTCAAAAACAGTACTCTGATGGAGTGAAGATCGGCATTGGTATGTTAACCTCCATTATATGCTGTGCTGTTGCATCATCAGTTGAGTCCAAAAGGTTAGAAGCTTTAACTGAAAGCGGGTTGTTGAATGATCCCAAAGCAAGGGCCCCCGTTTCAGCAGCTTGGTTGCTTCTGCAATTCTGTTCTCTGGGTGCAATGGAAGGATTAGCAGGTAGCGGAATTGCCGATTTCTTCCGTCATTATGTGCCTGATTCAAGAATAAGGACCTGTATTTAAAACACGCTCACAAGATTTGGAATACTACTTAACATTGGATTCATAGCTATTCTACATTATTGCGGCGGGCTCGGAAACAAAAAAAGTTGGGTTGGTTAAACGAAAGTCGTTTGGATTTGATCTATCGTGCATGTGTCATACTCGCCATACTCAACTGTTTCCTCTATGCTTATGCCTCCTCATCGTATTCTTTTGATAATATCATAGGAAAACCAGAAGAACCAGAAATACAATCCTTGGAAGTTAAACAAGAAGAAACAGTGGCCTATGAGCTGCAGACTATTCCAGTGCGTTAGGTTGCTGTATTCTATGATACTTGGTGATGTGAGCTTGTGTTCAACATAAGCATGTTCAAATTTTAAACCTTATCTCAAACACGAATGCCATACATGGATTTATGTATATACACGGGGACTAGTGTACGTTGCCATTTACTGCATAATTTGCTGGTTTATATCAATTCTACCACCAAACAAACGCCAAATAAACAATAATTAAAGTTTACAACAAAATTTTCAATTCAATCTGAATTCCAAAAACTAGCTTGGTTGCGCCCCCCCCCCCCCCAAAAAAAAAAAAAAACCGAAGGAAACATCAGTAGATCTTGACTCTCGAGTACACAACTGTTTAACTAAATTCATTCTTTATTAAGAAGAAAAGAGTAGCAAGTCATATGAGGTCTTCAAAAATTTAGCTCAGAAATCTGTGGCTTTGGAAGGGTGCAAGAATGGCTTTACTCAGAAGATTGCATTTCCTAGCATTATAATTGAATGCTCCTCTCTTTCAGCATTGCATCACAAACTTTCACAGCATCTACATTGTCTCTCACATTGTGCACCCTGACGATGTTCGCCCCTCCAAAAATCCCAGCAGTTACGGAAGCAATGGTTGCAGGATCTCTTTCGTCTGCAGCCGGACGGTTGCAAATTTCACCTAAAAATCGCTTTCTCGATGGTCCAATAAGTAGGGGAGCATGAGAAGCAGCCAAACTTCGCTTAGCAATCTCCGACCGAATGACAGGTAAACCAGTGAGAATGTCCAAATTATGTTCAGTCTTCTTGGAGAATCCAATTCCAGGGTCAAGAATAATCCTCCAGGCAGGAACTCCAGATAATTCTGCATCCTTAACTCTTGAGAACAACTCGGAGGCAACCTGTGAACAAACATCACTGTATTGCAGGTTGTCACTACTCTGCATTGTAGCAGGGTCTCCCCTCATGTGCATTGCAATGTAAGGAACATCAAGGCTAGCAACCTTCTTAAGCATGTTAGGATCTAACTGCCCGGCAGATACATCATTTACAAGATGAGCTCCTTTATTTACGGCCACTGATGCAACATCTGAATAGAAAGTATCCACGGATACAAGCTTCCCCTCCATCTCAGGCATTCCTAGAACAGCTTCTAATACAGGGATTAACCTATCCAATTCTTCTTCCACAGATATCCTAGAAGCCATTGGTCGTGTAGATTGTGCACCAATGTCTATTATATCTGCTCCTCCTGAAATCATCAAACGAACATGAGAAACTGCATTCTGCACAGATACAAACTTTCCACCATCACTAAAACTATCTGGGGTTAGATTAAGAATACCCATGACTGAGGTTTTCTTTGACCAATCCCATAAGTGATTTCGAATTGGTAAAACCCTTTTCATCCCTTCCTTTCCGATAAGGGATTCACCACCCAATTTCTCCCACAAACCAAATAGTCCGTCTGAATCTGTTGACAAAGAATGCCAGCAAGCAACGGTATCACTGTCGATAACCGATCCTAGTAAATCCATTAATGGCGCCATTACAAAAGGTCGCTCCCAAATTCTCTCATGGGGGACGGTAAGTATATCGGAACCGATCTGGTACTTTCCATAAAACAAGATATCCAGATCAATTGGCCTTGGACCATACCTTATTCCACCACTACGACCCATGTTGCGCTCAATTGTCTTAAGCACGCCCAGAAGTTCATGTGGCCCCAGCTTTGTAACAGCTCTAACTGCAGAGTTCAGAAAGCAAGGCTGATCGGTGACATAGGCCGGAGCTGTCTCATATAAACAACCATGTCTTGTGATATGGATACCCGATTTCCTCATTAACTGCATGGCTTGATTGAAATTATTAAGTCTGTCACCGACATTGCTTCCTAAAGCAATCACCACTTCCTGGTCTGGAGAATGAACTTCCACAGAGTGATCCACGGCTGAATGCAGGATTGAACAGAAGGTTGCTGCAGTAAATGTCACATAAATGATCATCAAAAAGCTACAAATTGATTCATTTCTATAGAATTAAAAGATTCAATCTTCTTTTCATTTAAACCAATCATCTATTCAACAACAACTCACATAACTTAAAGAACAAAAACTTCTACTTTCTGAAGCTAACTATCACAACTAATTCAAGGAAAACCTAAATTTTAGCATCATGTTATGAACAGTATGAACAACCCACGGTGAATCAGTGCAATGAACACATTGAGAGCTGAATTTGGCCATTGTTGTATGAGAAGGAAATAAATTTATTTATTCATGTTGAAAACCCATAAAGGAAATAGGAAAAGAAGAACCGATTTGATATTTACCTCTACAATACTTTTCGGCACCAATAATCCCATGTTTGGTGGGCAAAAGCTTCTTGAAAAGATTCATATATCGATAGGTTTCTTCAACTGCTTCTCATTCTAAAGCAAAAAAATTGATATTTTTAGATGTCAAATGACTTTAGCTTTGATCAATTAGCAGCATCAAAACTGCAGTTAGAGATGAGATGAGCTGAGCTGAGGCTGATAAATCCTAGATTTGAGATGAAGCTGCGGCGGGGAGAAACAGATATTTGCGCCGATCTTGGCTTTTACCCAGATATAACAAAAGGAAAACAAGCAAAACTCACTGGTGCTTCGTCGGAGGGCTCGCTTGGGCCACCGATGACCGGTCTCTCGGAGAAGCCTTCAGCGTGTATGGCGAGATCGTCGAATCGAAGATTATCAATGACCGTGAGACTGGAAGATCCCGAGGCTTCGGGTTCGTCACTTTCCGTGACGAGAAATCTATGAGAGACGCTATTGAAGGAATGAACGGTCAGAATCTTGATGGAAGGAACATTACCGTCAACGAAGCCCAATCACGCCGAAGCGGTGGAGGAGGCGGCGGAAGATATGGTCGCCGTGAAGTAGGTTATGGAGGCGGCCGTCGTGAGGGTGGATATGGGAATGGTGCAGGATATGGCGGCGGTGGTGGATATGGAGGTGGACGCCGAGATGGTGGATATGGTGACGATGGATCTCGTTACTCAAGAGGAGGCGGAGCCTCTGATGGGAGCTGGAGGACTTAGGGTCGTAGGGTTAGCATATATGTGGGCCTTGGGCTTTGCTTTTTCAGTTGGATGATGATGTGTTGGTGCTTTATTGTTGTTTTGTAACAGTTTGGGTTCTCTCGTTTTTGACCGATGTTTTTGTGACATGAAAAAATGGAATGCTTTTCTATTTCCTGCTCTCTATCCAAAGCTATAATATAATCTATATTTAAGGCTAAATGTACTTGGCAAGTCACTGTTTTATAACAACCGGATCAAATTAATCACTCTATTATTGAATAAATAGATTTACTCCCTGTACTAATAAAAAGTTAGGAATAAGGACAATTGTTAACTGTGTTAGTTTCTCCAGTTAAAAAGAAAAAGATGACATGGATTTTCTTCTTTAAATGGTGTGGATATTTTTTTTGTAAACTAAAGGGAAATGTATCCTAACACCTAACCAAGCAGATGCCGGGAGAGAGCAACGCCCACACTATCAGCAGGCAACAGCGGCAGCACTCCCCGAGGCGGCTGTTCATACACCAGCCAAAGATAAACTATTCTTTGCAAACCAGTCAGCAGCAAACAAAAATAAAAGGGTGGGGTCATTGGAGTCAGCCCTTATCAGAAGGATCCACCATATTTTATCTCAAGAAAATAATTGGCGTCTACACTACATTCTTAAAGAGGAAAATTAAAATGCTGACTTCATAACCTTTGAAAGAAAAGAAGATTTACAATTGATTTAATCACCAGAAAGGAAGTCTTAATTTTTATCAAAGCAAAAAAAGTTAAAAAAATTTTATATTCCATAATTTAATTATGTAACTTAATTTCATAAGTTATTTTTTCACCAAAAAAAAAAGATGGATTGAAAAAAAAAAAGCAGTTCGACAAGATGACTGTTTAGAATCCATATTAAAAAATATATAAAAATACAAAAATATTTTTTTATAAGAAACAAATAAAAATAAAAAATTATATTACTAATATTTTTCAAATATAAAAAATTAAAAAATATAAAAAATATTAAAAATATAAAATATAAAATATAAAAAAAATTAAATACTTTTTAAATTTAAAAAATAATTAATTATTAAGTACATACAGATTTTCTTGTGAATGTCACTCATTTGTTAATTTTACCATTTATTTTGAGATAATTTAATAAATAATACAAATTTAAGAATTAAAAAAATAAATAATTAAAAGTTAATTTAATTGGAAAGCCGAATAAATAATTATACCTTTAAAAATCATGAAACCACCTTTGAATTATTAAGTAAAAAATATAAGTACTTATTTTGATATTGTAACTTAAAAAAATAACTAGTTAATTTTATAAAGATAAAATCTTTTAGTTTAAAATTTAAAGGTATAATGATAAAAATAGCTCTTAATGTTTGAGTGTTGGGTCACTTTAATCCTTAATGTTTTTTTTAGCACTTTCATATTTAACATTTTTTTTAGTCAAATTGATCAATTTTTAGTGGTGATGTTGATGTGACCGTTAGTTGATTAACGGTCAACATAAATTAGTGACGTGACAGTTTAAATGTGTTTAATATTGATGTGATATTATTTTATCTTATATACCACGTCAATAAATTATTTTAAAGTTATTTTTTTTTTTAAAAAAAAAAAACTTTAATTTGATAGATATCAAATTTGATAGGTGTATATATATATATGGGTTCTTTTCTTTTCTACTCTATTTCTTTCCTACTTTCCAATTTCCTGTCACCTTTTAAACAAAAAAAAAAAAATCCACCATCTTTCTTCTTCAATAAAGAATTAAAAAAAAAAATCCCACAAGCATTCATCACTTTTCTTTCATTTATGATTTGCTTTTCAAAATTGCATTCATTTTCAAAGCGATTTTCTCATGTTTTAGATTGTTGAGTTTGAGTTTGAGTTTTTGATATGAGAATGGAGTTTTTTTGGTTCAATAGCTTTTCGATCTCTTAAGCCCACCAACTGATCAAGCTAAAATTTCGGCCATGGCTTTCCTTCACTTCAATCTAACTTCTCACCATACCAATTTGACAAAAAAACCCTTAGCCTTGGACCAAAAACTTTTGGGGTTTTTTTTATTTTTCTCTCTTTTTTGTTTGTAATTATGTATTGACTATGGCGCGAGTTTCGGGATAATGTTAAGCTAGATTCGTGTTTTGGTTAAAAAAGGTTGGTGATTTGGCTTGTGGTATAATGTTGGTTTAAAAGCTTGGTGTATGAGTTGGTGATGGAGGTGATCAGATATAGGTGGTGGAAGATTGAAGATGGGTCTAACAATGGTGTCAAGAGATATGTATAAGTAGATCAAGGAACTCTGTTATGATGTAAAAAAACTCAGAAATATTAAGCAATTTTATATTTTAGAATGCAACCATTTTTTCATTTTTGATGGAATAAAATTTTGTAGAAAACTAAATATGATATTAAGAAAGATTAAGTTGAACTTTAAGGTTTCTGCATTGAAACGTAGGTTTTGTTTGAGAATCGAAGAGGAATAAACGGAGATTTGGAGAATGAAATTGTGTTTCCCATATGAATTGTCATTTTTTAGGATTTTCAAGGATTGACATTTTTTCCCTTTATTTCGGGTTCCTCAAGCTACGAAACGAGAAGATGAGATAGAGAAAAAAAAAAGTAATTTGTTTCTTATCAAAACTTAAGAATAAGTTTCAAAAACTTAGGAAATAATTAAGGAAACTTTTGAAGGGGAACGGGGAGGATGATGATGATTTATATGAGATTTTAATAATTTTAAAATAATTAGCAATGGAGAAGAATAAACTGTGAGGATGATGATAATTATGATTTTAAAATAATTTAATAATTTAAAAAAATTAAAACGATTTGTTGACCTAACATATAAAATAAAATAGTGTCACGTCAGCTTTTAAATACATTTAATCCGTTACGTCAATATCATCATTAAAAACTGACCAATTTGACAAAAAAAACAAGAGTTAAGTATAAAATTACTTAAAAAAAATATTAAGGGTGAAAGTAATCCAATACTCAAATGTCATGGACTATTTTTATTATTATGCCAAATTTAAATATACATTATTTTGTAATAAAACATGATATTTTATTAGTTTAAAGGGTTAAAATGATTAAAATTATTCTAAAAATTGTAGATAAAGATTATCTAAAAAAAGGAATAAAAGTAAAATTAAATGCTAAAATATCAGGTTAGCTCAAGAAATTGATGGTAATGGGAATAATTAATCATCTGGTTTGATTATCATGCACGGGATAATAGGACCCTATATGTATGTCGAGACGAAGAGAGCGCGTGTAAAACTAAAACCCCTGCCCTGCCCTGCCCTGCCCTGCCCTTCCCTTCCCTCTATCCTTTCTTTCTTCATTTCCAATCTTAAAACCCTCACATCACAACAACTCGCTTCCCACTCCTTTACATGCGTTCTTTGTTTAACTGTAATTCGATAGTGCAATGATGGCTTCCCTTTCTTTCCCTCATTTTCTCTCACTTTCCAGGTTCTTTCTCTCTCCCTCTCTCTTCGTTCTCACCTTCATGTTTCTTTTGCAGCTGTTCATTTTCCCTTTTGAAAAATCCCATTTTCTGGGAGATTCTAATGTTACTTCGCTATTTTTGTTCCAAATATATTTTCTTTTCACCCTTTTTCACGTGTTAGCCAAAGACCCTTGCTTTTTTGCTATCCTTACTCTGCTATCCGATGCTGAAATGTGGAATTTGACCTTTCTTTTTATCAAAAGTTTGGCTAAATTTTAAATTGTTTTCCGGGTCTGCTTGGGTTCCTTTTTTGTGTGTTAACTTTAAATTTAATGTGTATTAGCTTTTGTCTGGGGAAAGTTTATGTTGTTGGAGTTAATTGGGATGTATGGTAAATTACTGGTTTTACTTTGTAAGGTTACAGATTAGCTAGGGTTTAGATTCGGCTCGATTGTGAATCAATTGGTGATTGTTTTATATGCAGGTGGAAATCAAATTCTATTTGTTACCCAGCACTGAACTTAGTGCGACCTCTGGATTTCCGGTTGCAGAAGAAATGGCATCTCTCAGCCAAGAAAAATGCTGACATTATTACTCAAGATGAACCTAGTGAAAATGGGGCAGTTGTCAAGAAGAAGACTTCAGGAACTACTAGAAGAACTAGAAAGAAAGCAAAAGCCGATGTGCTCGATGAAACTGGTTCTGATAATGATGAAAGCATCACGTCTGTATCAAGCGAAGATAGTAAGAAAACCCCAAGAAGGACTAGAAAGAAAGGTATAACCTTGAAATCTCATCAATGTCTTGCTTTATTAAACATGTCTTTTTTTGTAGATGTTGATTTAATACTTTTATCATTCATAGTCGCATCAGCTTCTACTACTGTCAATGAACCGGAACCGGAGAAAAAGGTGAGGAGGAGAAGGACAACGAAGAAGGATGATGATGCAGACGGGCAACCAGGTGAATCTGAAATTAGTGATACAGAGGAGTCAACTTTAATGACAAATTCAGGTGATGAGAATGAGGAAGACCTCGAATTGAACATAGATGAAGGTGAAGATATTAGTTACACGTATGGCTGGCCTCCACTTGTTTGTTGCTTTGGAGCTGCACAGCATGCTTTTGTTCCCTCTGGAAGACCAGCCAACAGACTTATAGACTACGAGATTCATGAGAGAATGAAGGATGCTCGATGGGCGCCAGAAAAATTCGTTAGGGCACCTGGGGGTTCTGCCGGTAGCGTAGCTCTTGCTCTTGCTAGCCTGGGTGGTAAAGTTGCCTTTATGGGGAAACTCGGGAATGATGATTATGGCCAGGCCATGCTATTGTATTTAAATGTAAACAATGTTCAAACACGATCGGTTCAAATTGATAGTAAAAGGCCAACAGCTATATCACAGATGAAAATTAGCAAGAGGGGTCGCCTGAGAATGACTAGCCTTAAATCATGTGCTGAGGATTCTCTTTCCAAGTCTGAGATCAATATTGATGTGTTAAAAGAGGTAATAGATTTCAGTAACAAAGCAAAAAGTAATCCATCCAAGTTTTTAGATTTTATACTGTAAGAAAGCTGTAATGCTCCTAGAAATAATAGACTTATTTAGTGACTTCCTTGTAGGCGAAGATGTTCTACTTCAACACACATTCTCTGCTCGATCGGAACATGAGATCAACTACATTGAGAGCTATCAAGATGTCCAAGAAATTAGGAGGGGTTATTTTCTACGATGTAAACCTTCCACTGCCACTTTGGCAGTCTGATGAAGAGACCAAGATGTTCATACAAGAAGCATGGAACCTTGCTGATTTTATTGAGGTTACCAAGCAAGAACTGGAGTTCCTCTGTAGAATAAAGCCTATGGAAGAATTCGACACCAAGAACAATGCAAGCTCGAAATTTATCCATTATGATCACGAAGTGGTTGCGCCACTTTGGCATGAAAACCTCAAGACTTTGTTTGTAACAAATGGGACTTCCAAGATACACTATTATACTAAGGAGCAAAATGGGGCAGTGAATGGGATGGAGGATGCCCCCTTAACCCCCTTCTCATGTGATATGTCAGCATCTGGAGATGGCATTGTTGCAGGTATGAACTCGCAGATCTGCCTGTTTCTGCTCTAGACTAACATGAAAGTATGTAGGTTAATTTGGAGCCAGCATGTATGGGGCCTTTTGAGCTAGGCACCTTACCTAGCTGACCTTTTCTATTAAAAACATATTAATTTTGAGGAGAATCCTGAGCACTTGTCATGTCCAACCTATGGCATCCATGTTTGAAACTTGTATCCAATACATATTCAAACATGGGAATGGGATATGTTTCTTAAAACTTAGAAGAAATTGAACATATATTCTTGTTCAGATACATGCCCATATCTGACACTGACCTTCGAGTCCAAGTAACATAGTGCTCAACCACTTGGTATGGAGTACTATTTTGGAAGAAATGCTGTCCGAGTCTGACAGTCCCATTTCAACTGGCTCTTATTTAAATTGGTGACATGTTATGGTTAAATAGGACCACACCGTTTACTTTTTTATCTTATGTATAACTGATATTTGATAACCCACTAACCCACAAATTAATAATTCTTTGTTTAAAACAATTGTAGAATTTATCATGTGATTGACATTCATATTGTGTTTTCTTTGTATTCCTAGTGTCTTAGAAAACTGCTTAGGTTAATTGGTAGTTGATCATAATATGGGTTTCCTTATTATCGACTAATTCTTGATGCATGGATATGAAATCTGCTGTTTTGCTCCTTTATTTTAAATAAGTATCCATGCCCAACACCTTTGTTTAACACATGTTTGGACATGGGTTTAAGATACGATCCTGAAAGGACTGTAAACATAGAAATCTTTGGAGAAAAATGAACATACCCATGTTCAACATTCAGGACCAAGTCCGAGTAACATAGTATGAAACCATGGTTATTTACTGTTGTTTGAACTTCAGCTTACCATTACAAATTTTCAGGTCTGCTGAGAATGTTGAGTGTTCAGCCAGATCTGATTACAGATAAAGGATACTTGGAACACACAATCAAGTATGCAATTGACTGTGGGGTCATAGACCAGTGGATAGTTTCACGCACACGGGGCTTCCCTCCGAAGGAGGGTATCCAAGAGGAAGGAGAAAAAGAACAGGATGAAGAAGATGATGATGATGATGACACGGTCCCTGATCCAAATGGCATAAGATCAATAAGTGAAAGGGAATACCGCACATTGGTGGAATCAGCGGATATATCAGAATACGGCACATTGTTGGAATCGGTAAGAATATCTTAGATGTAGTACTGACTCATACAATTTATTTCATTGTATGCCTTGGAAAGTTTCTTTCCACTGTAAATTAAGCTGAGTGTTTCGGTCCTCTTTCGACCGTATCTTGTTCACTTGGAAACCAATTTTGAATGAATGAAAGAGCACATATATTCAATCCCTGATGTTGCTCTGCTTTAATTACTTTAAAATTCTACCAAAACATTCAGACGCTATCGTTAAAGATCGCACAGAGCAAAAAAGGGATTCTTTTTGATCTTTGGGAAAGAAATTGGTCTGATTATAAGCTGAAAAGTTGTTTAATCATATCTTTGTAGAATATACCGTTGTCGCAAGAAATGTAATCGAGCTGAGTTAAGTTCAAACTCTAAGACAAAGGAATTAAAGGATACATACGCTTCAAAGCTTGATTTAGATTGCATTTCATTTTGCCATCATGTATAACCTTGTATAATACAACATGGCCTAAAGTATCTTAAAGCAACGGGGATAATAACAATAACATACAACAACCGAAATGAGAAATGTAGCATATGACTATCTATCTATAACCGGAGAATGGTTCTTAGTGTGTCACATAGGTTTTGGATGGTTTGCTGCTCCTGTGTTACCTGCAACTCTTGAAGCGGCATCTCCTCGTAGCACCTGCACAATGTATCGAACAAAATGCAGTAAAAAAGAAAAGAAAAAAAAAATGGTAGCTGATAATTGGTGAAGTTCACCAATTCTTACATTTTGTGGTAAGCTAGGGCCTGTGCCAGGTTCATTAGCGTAGAACTTGAAGTGAGTCTTTGGTAAACACTAGGAGGAAGTGGCACCTGTAGTATTTTAAAACCGTAAATCTTTGAGGGAGAGATGCACAATTAACAGGGAGAGGAATAGAGATGGGAGGGAGATGGGAATTGACCTCGTTTTGTGTTCTTCGACCTTTTTTCGATTGTCCATCACCGGCAAAAAGTTCCTGCAGTGCTTCAACTGCCACAGTTCCAGTGCTATCCTGCTGCATGCCTCCGAGGATATTGTCTGATAAAAGGGCAATTGGGGATATATCCGATGCCCTTAAGAATGGAATGGGTACTGTATTACCGGCTGCATATATTGAAAAGAGCTGCAAAACAGTCAACAACAGGTATCTCAGCTGCAGTCGCAGCAAAAGTAGGAATAATATGGGAGCAAATGAACCATTAGAAATAATGGATAACAGGATGCAACCAAACAGTTACTTGATAGTTAACAATTGGGGGGATGAATAAAGGCATGAAAGGTACTAATTCAAGCACAACAACTGAGGATACTAATTTCAGCAAATATTCACTTCAATTCCAGGAAGACTAGTCAAGTTTTGACCTCATTTTCTCCTGGAGAAATTACAGTACCACTCATCAATTAATTGTTGCAGATACCCATAACAGAATGAAAATAACCTTATCTTGTAAAGCAAAAGCATTTTTCTTGCTGATAGTTTCAGTCTTCAATTTGCTACTACTGATTTCACTTCCATCTTTCGTCCTTGCCTGAGGTACACTGTCTGACCTCATTTTCTGGTCACCGAGGACAGATATTGAAGGAGAAGATCCCTGAGCCATTATGTTTGATTCTTCCACAGTAGCGTTGTTTCCTGAAGCCCCTTTTCTGTTATCCAGCCTAGAAAACAGGCCCAACGAATTGAATGCTTTAGTGATATTAAACAAACGACAAAATAAATTTATACACAGAGAAGCAGGAACTGGAACTTATTGAAATCAGAAGTGTAGAGGGAGGGACGTACAGTGATTCAGCTAGCTGCCTCCCTGTGCCATTAATCAACTTGCTTTCAACATGTTCAAGGGCTGTAGAAGCTTCTTTACCATTGTGAAGTTCAGGTTGAGCAAATGGCTTCTGTGACTCATCCTCATTGTGAACTATTACAGTGCCAAACTCCCCTGTTAAACATAAGATTAGAGAAACAGAAAACAATTTGACAAATAAATCTTATTCAAAAACTAAAAAAGAAAAAGCTGACAACTCTACGCAAGTATGTTTATCTTTGTTCCAGTCTGCTACATTTGAAATGACAACCAACAAGGAAAACCTCAGAACTTTCTACTGCCTCCTAAAAATTCCTTTTCATTTGAAATAAATGCATCTCATTAGTATCCCTAAGAGGTTTGAGACAAGGTGATCAGGTTTGTCTAACCAGAAATAAATTCGGAAAGCAAAGCTTTCACTGTTATTTTCCAGCCCTCAAAGCAAAACAATATACCATTCACTTCTACATCAGATTCATATAAAACATACTGAAGTTGTCGCCTACTTAAGCATTCTTACAAGTACCACAACAGCCAACACACAGTACCATCCATTTTACCCCTGTATTCTGTACGAGATTTATGCAATACAAGAGATCCATCGAGAAATGACTACATTTCTGACTTCATAACTTCATCATTAATTGGCTACCTTGCAATAATTCAGGTTAATGTCAGCTAAGGCTGAATTCCAAGCCCATACAAAACTAATCTTTATAAGTCTAGAATTTCTTTCAAAACTAGAAAGCACATTCCATGAGTTTAATTATAGATCTTAGCATGGCCCTGTCCCTAAACATGCATTTGATCATTGACTACTACTTCTATCACTGAAATCCAACTAGATTATTATATATGACATGCAAACAAGAACTCCATACCTTCACCCGTCACTTCCGGACCACCTAATATGTTATGCTTATTCAAAGTACCAGTTGTAGAAGCTTCATTTGCAACTTGAAGACCCATATCCTGAGGCCTTGATGGAACAGTATCTCCATAATCATCATTTAAATTTGAACCTACCATTGGCTGCTCCAAATTGGGAGCAGTCAGGACAAGAAGATGCATACCATGACACTAGTTAGTGTGTCCGCCTGTGTGAGAATGTGTGCATGTCCACAATTATGTGGTCATGTTCAAAAAAAAATAGAGAGAGAGAGACTGACAGCATTTAGAACAAGAAAATTCATACATTAGGTTCAGAAATTGTAGGGGCAAGAATTTGTGCTTCTTGAACCATTGCAGCCCTTATTTGCTTTGCCTTCTCAATCTTTGGCAACATTACAGAAGCTCCACATTTGCATTTCTCAATGAATTTGTGCTGAGTTTTAAAAAACAAGATAACTTCAGCCAATAAGTATAAATTAACACTTACTAACACAGATGACATACTGAAAGTGATAAAACAGATTTTAAATGTTTAATGTGAGCAGTGAAAACACCTTCATGTTATAGTACCTGTAGCAAATGCATATGAAACACTAAAATGAAAATTCCTAAGACTGAATGCCTGTAACAAAGGTAGACAAAGTTATTACTATACCTTTAACATCTCAGATGCAGTAGGGCGTAGACGTGGATCCTTTGTAAGGCTCTTAGCAACAAAATCATGAAAGACAAGAGACCTGCATGTCAAAACAACCCAAGTTGGAAAACATATATATGATGTTTTCACTGAACTCATATGTGAAAGATGCTTGTAGCTTAACCATTTTTCTTTATCCTCAAGCATTGGAGCTGGCTCAATAGATATCATAAATATAACCTATTGCAAACAACAAAGATGTTATCATTCAAAGACTGATTGAGAATAGTAGAGAAAGAAAGCATCATCGGAAACAACAATAATAAAAAAAGGCTAGGGGATTCAGAAAAAATTAACAAAATATTTTATATATGCTAACATATTTGCCAAAGGACATAGGATCCATAAAATGTAGCCTCATATCATAAATTTTTTTATACTGGGGATTAGGAAAGGGATTAGAGATGCTAAAATTTGAACCCAAGAAAGACACCTCATAGAGGGTTTGCATGTACTGACCAGGCTGAGCCCCCAGGTTTATAGCAGCACAATTCATGGATATTGATAAATTGCTCAGTATGTACCACCAGGGGAACTAGTTTTTGAAGTTCTATCATATTAATTAATAATGTCTTTTATCAAGGAGAAGTAATTCACACTTAAAGAGTGTTCATGGCAGGATGCACATACACACATGCTTAAAACAAGCAAACATCAAAGTTTAAATGATTTGTCTCATGCACTTACCCTCATTGGATGCACTGCTGCTCTAGGAGGAAGTCCCTAAAAAGAATCGAAGAAGTAAATAAGATTCAAGGGAGGTTATCAATTTCATTCACCTCCAGTGTTTCTGGCTCAAAATCAATTCAACAGACACAAGACTCAAGTACTAAAAATTGGAGTTACAAGACAACTAAACGGTGTTTCCCCTATTCTGTCCAGAACAGTTGTGACGTGTGACCCGGTTTCTCAGTGCTAAAAAAATGAACAAGTAACAAAAAATCTTTATTCAGAAATTACTTGGCAGGATTATAGATTCAATTCAACTAGAAACGCCCAAATGCCTCCTTGTAGAAGTGCAGAGAGAAGCAATAAGATGTTCAAGCTTTTGCTGAGAGCTACAGAGCAGTAACATAAATAATAGAAATACCTCTGCCATTTCAATTGCAGATATACCAAGTGCCCATAAATCAACCTGGAAGTAAAATGTTTAAAATGTGAAAGTTAGACAACAGACATGTTTACTACTTCCATGAATTGTTTTTTGTAAGAAACGAACCAATTGTTCATACTAACATTATCCATGGAATATTTACTTGCAAAAAAAATTCAATAGATACTCTGACAAGGCAAGCTTCCCACTGGTTTTCTTGAAATTTGGGATTTTACAAACTCTTCTCTTGCTTTTGGATTTTTTCAAATTCTTTTTACGGTCTAAGGCTCTAAGCTACTTCATGAAATTCCAATTTTAAACTTTTAGTCATTATCATGCATCTCTACAATTGCAATGCCCCAAACATATTAGAACAGTGCAAGAAAGCATGTAATGATCTTTTCATCACAAAGGCCCCTCCTCCAAGTACCAAGATCTCCACTTTAGGTTTCATATTTCAGAATTATACTACAGATCTGGATAGCAAAGTAACCTATAAATTTGTTTTCCCTATATAACCAAGGTCTGTTTTGCAAGAAAATATTATTGATACTTCATCACCTGATCCTTGGGGCCATAGAAAACTATTAGTTTCCTTTCTTTGTTGCTTAAAAAATGATAGTTCTAAGAAAAGTTCATGCAGTTGCCAACCAACATATCTGGCAATGTATCAAGAAACACCAGTGTCAACATTCAAGCAAATAACCCATCCCAGTTCGATCAAGGAGGGATGGGGGACACTAGAAAAGGAGAGAAGCTGAGCATTAAAAGCAAAACCTAAACAAAGATCAAAGCATGCAGATCAATGAATACGATACCTTTCCATCATAGCGACTTTCCTGAATAACTTCTGGTGCCATCCAATGTGGAGTGCCAATAAACTGAAAACACACACTTCCAATAATTGAGAACAAATGAACCATCAAATTAAGATAAATATTATGCAAGTCAAGATATCCATCAGTTTCAAAATATGGTGAAGCTAAAAGATAGCTATTTCTACATGAGCTGCAGCATTCATCTCCCTAACAGTTATCCAAGCTTCCAGAAAACGGCCACAAACAATAAGGTTCTATAAGAAAGAAAATATGGAATTTTTGGCATCTTGCAATGTATAATCTATTGTTTGTGTATTTAACATGATATCTAAAGAACAGACCTTTCAGATTATAATTCAGCTTAACACTTTAACAATGGTAAGAAACTGTAGGATGATATAGATTTTCTGTTAAGTAAATCTTTTAAAAACTCTTCGAGAGATATACTAGCTTACATAAACCAAATAACCAATACGAAACCCATAATCTTGATCAAATTATCTATCTTATGCTCAAAAGAAGTGAAAATTAGCAAACATTGCAAACTAGCCAGAGAGCTACATACTGTATTGCGTTTTGACATGGTCCTTGTAAGCTGTGCTGCTACCCCAAAGTCACCTGTTCAATGAGCAAAGCAGATCTATAAGTTGTAAGGCAGGAAAATAGGTAAAACATTAGGCCCAGGTGGCAACGGCATTCACGTAAACCATTTCACCTCTACTTTGTCTCACAGAATTTCTTGACTATCTTCAAGTTATCTCTAAGTCATTATTTATGTCTGCCAAAAAAGTGGAATGTCCTCAAGGTGTCCATATGTTTATCATATTTGTCTGCCTAAGATTATCATCAAATTTCAACTAGAACGACAAGCACTATCATTATATCTTTCTTTGAATTAAAAGCATTATCCAAATTAATACAAGCAATGTCTTAGGCAGACTAATCGTAGATCAAAACGTATAATCTCTACCAAAAGGAAATTAATGCAAAACTGAGATAAAATGCAGCCAAATGTACACATGAATTACAAACCAAAACACAGAATTCCAGTCAATGCTTAGTTTTGTAATTTTAGATAATGCATAGGAGGCAAAATAGCCCATATGCCCGGCGGAATGCTAGAACTTTCAGGGCAACAAGTGAAAGGGCAGATCAAGTCAGAAGAGATGTCAACTCATTCAGAAATTTTTATGATAGCACCACTTGCCTACAATCCCTCCAAGGGACTCAATTTGGATGCGACAATAATGACTTATGGTTCTTTTCTTTAATATAGAAACCAGGCTTAATTATGATTCAACCCTAGCATTTTGCCATGTATGACAAAGAAGCAATCATGGCAGGTGTGCACTGTAGAAATGAGGGCAGGATAGATGTACATAATTATACCTTGACATCACAAAGAATAGAAGCAAAGAAATACAAGATTTCTCAAAAATGTATTTGACTTGAAATTTAGAATCCAAAATTGCAAGAACTAGAAGTATAACTAAGCTTGTTATCCATCAATATAACCTACAGAGCAACAGCTCTAAAAATTAGATAGAAACCTTATTTGAACCAATTAAGGAAAGAAGAGGCTTTAAGAAATCTTAAAATACATTTTTAATAAAAACTAATGTTTCTACTGTATTTCTTATTTTTGTGTTTCTAGGGTACATTCTTTGCTAAATACGATGGACACAGGTGGACGAGATAGAAACTTCATTATTATACAAAGTACACAACTGATAAAAAGAAAATAGTTATTAAATAGTACTAACCATACCAAATGGTACCAAAGAAGAAATTCAACTTCCTAAGTTCCAGTGGACTTCGATTTAAAAATATTTTGGCCAAAGTGTACTTACCCAACTTTACCTCTCCTTGTTCAGTTAACAAGATATTACCACCCTTGATATCTCTATGAACTTTAAAAATTGAGTGCAAATATTCAAGGCCCTGCATGAGAAGAAATTAAAAGAATATTATTTAATTAGAAAGTTGGTACAAATTACAGTATGCATGAACTTCATTATGGAATAGCTTGCTAGACTTTTAACTGTTATCAGCAGGGAACCTAGACCTAACAAACACATGAAAACAAATAAAAAACACAAACATGCACATGTGAAACAGTACCAATCCAGCATGTAAGTGCTATTAATATCCTATGACTATTGAAGATCAAGCATGAAAATCATTGAAAGGAAGAATGTCTCTTAGGTGATCTACATGCTTGGAGAATCTCTACAACCATATGATGTTAAGGATCCCGGTGACCAGTATCATTTAATTCCAAATTGAACGGACTCAATGGTACCTTTAAAGCTTCCCTACATATATAAGCTATCTGATACTCCTCTAAAGGCTCCTCAGTAACATGAATTAAATCAGCAACACTTCCACCTCCGCAATATTCCATTACTATCTGCCAAAACATGGAAACAAGTTATCCAAAAAAAAAAATATCAGGAAAAAGCAAATGCTTCAAACACAACTAATGCAACCTAGAAACTGAACTCAATTCAAACAATCCTAAGATAAAGCAATGATGGAGAGAAATGCTTATTGCACTAACCCAAAGATATTCATCCCCTTGGTAGCTACCAAGATACCGAACAACATTTGGATGACTACACTGCTGCAACATCTCAATTTCACCACGAATTTCTTCATACCCTTGTTCCTATAAATAAACAAATTTAATAGCTCATTCCCGGTGATTTATCCAGCCAATGGCACCAACTACATTAAATATAAACAAGAAAACCATACACACCCCTTCAGATAAAGATAGAACTTTAATGGCAACAAGCTCTGAAGTTCTTATATCTCTAGCCTTGTAAACAGCCCCGTAAGATCCTTTCCCTGCCACCAAAATTCCAATCAGTTAAAAAGCCTTACTTTTGTTTCAACTTCACTAAAATCACGAATTCCCAGTCATTTAAAGAAAATCACAGTTCACCAGCATTTACATAATAATTGCACGAGCATGAGGATAATTATCACTCAATTATCTTAAATTAGTACAAGTAGAAAACTTACCGAGCTCATTGAGCAATTCATATTTGGTGGAAGGATCTTCTCTGGTAACGTTATCAGGAATCGAACTCAAGGAAGCCTTACTATTTTGCAAGAACCGATTCTCTTCCCCTTGCAAAGACGTAGTCGAAGTAGATCTCTTTTGTTTCCCAAACCCTAGCTCTCCCATACTCGCCACTGCTCTCTTCACCACCGTCCCGCTCCCTTCCCTGTCACTCCTCACCGTCGATCTCACCACAAACGTCCCAAAACCTTCTCCATCTCCATCCTCCTCCTCATCATCATCATCAACGTCCAGTCCATCTCTCCTAGCCCTCATCGGGCTCGCCACAGCCGCAGCCGGAGGCTTAAACGAATACGACGATTGACCGCGAGCGTTACGTCCGCGATCGGATTTCACGATCACGGTCCCAAAATCTCCGGCGTCGTCATCGTCGTCAAAGTCTGTAGGACCTCCGCCGAAGTCTTTAGGAAGATGTTTGAGGAGAGGAGGAAGCGAGGAGTAATCTTCATCTTCTTCGTCTCCGTCCTTGTAAATCATTGTGGCGTAAAGGTCCGGTTCACGAGAACCTTGTGGTTTAGGTTTGGAGTTGCGAGAACCGGATTCGGATTCAGATTCGGAACCAGAGTGGACAACGAAGGTTGAGTAAAGGTCTGACTTGGCCGGAGCTTTACGGGTCCGACGAGTGCTGGGCGGGTAATTCATGTCTCTTCCCTATCCACAGTCGGGGACAGTAGGCTCGTCAAAAGTCAATGGAATTCAGTGCAGTAAACGCAGAATCGCCAAATAGCCGTTGCGCGCTGAAAAATCGAAGACTGTAATTTCTTAAACTGGAAATCTACTGGGCTCCGCCAAGTGCGATGACTGGATTTTTCTAAGGCCTTTATAGGTAAAACCCCATATATTCAACTAAATTGAGCCTATCGTAATATGGGCCCAAGAAAAGGGAAAAGGGAAAGGTAATTGTAATATTATTTTGGGCTTGTCCGAAATTCAATTCAATTCAGTGAATATTGGAATTTCAATTAAATTTTATAAATTCATTTGATAACAAATACTAATAAATTTAACGACTTTTATCAAAATTATTCAGATTAGGAATTATTTATATTCCAATTCATCAAACATCACATTTGTTTAGAAAGGGAAAAGTAAATATGAAATTTAGAGGTGATTTATGAAATAAAATAAAATAAAACAATGCATCATTTTTTTAATAAACTTTTCACTTGAATATTTAAGTGAAAAAAATGGTATAATTATAATAGCAAGGTGAACCTGAACCTCACAGCGTCTCACAGAACATAATATTATGGCTAAAATAAAACCCTAAAAAGGACCTAAATGGAACAAAAGGAAAACCTTAGAATTGCCAAAGTCCAACCGAGGGCATGCACCAGGAGTGTTTCAACAAAGCCTTGGTATTCCCTTGCAAACCAAAAGCTTCTTCATTTCCATGGAGAGTTTCAAATGTTCAGTCATGTCCACCACTTCTCCATCTTCACAAGTAACTGAGCCAACCATAGATGAACCGTTGCCAGACCCATGGCTTTCCCCAGGCACATCTTCCTACCTGACCCAAAGGGGGACAACCTCAGATCAGATCCCATAACACTCACTTCTTCCATGAACCGCTCCAGTCTGAACTTTTCAGCATTTGCCGAAACGCCTTCGTTATGAGTGATTGCCCACATGTTCACCATTGCTGTTGTGCCTGCTGGAACCAAATGATCGCCAACGTGAACGTCGTGGATGGCATACTCAATTGAATTGTCACATCATATCGTTTTATGTCTCTCTAAGCGCTCATGACTTGCGATGCTGTTCTCAATACAAATCTCCAATCATTGGATCCTTGCGATAGTTGTAGCACCCAAATATAAAAAAAATTCATTTTAAGCACCAAAAATAAAAATTTGAAATTTAGATATTTACGATTCGTTTATTTTAATTACCCCTTTAAAAACTCTAACAAAAATATGACATGATATTTTTTTATACGGAGACCAATTATTAAATGCTGCATGACACAATTTATCACATAAATGTTGTATATCACTTTAAAGGGCTAAAATATAATTTGCCCACAATAATAATTAAATAGCTTCTTCCTCAATTTTAACTTTGTAGAGGAAAAAGAGTGCCGCAGTTGCTTTAGGGTTTAGGTTATTAAAACAAATTTAAAATTTGAGAAAGAGGAGATATTTAGATTCTGAGTTTTTTTCAATTATTTAATTATTGTTTTCTTTTGTTAATAATTAGTATTGAGTAAATTATATTTTAGTCTTTTAAAGTTGTGCCAGGTGACATTTAATGATTGGTTTATGTGTAAAAAATATCTTGTCAAATTTTTATTTGAGTTTTTATCGAATGTGATCAAAATGAATGAATATTACAAAGTGGATGCTTAAATTGCAAACTTTTTATTTTGAATGAGTAAAATGAGAATTTTTTATAATTGGGTAACTATATGTATAGTTTACCCAATATAATATTATGACTAAAATAAAACCCTAAAAAGGACCTAAATGAAACTAAAAGGAAAACCTTAGAATTTGCCAGAGTCCAACCCAAGGCATGCACCAGAAGAGAGTTTCAACAAAGCCTTGGTATGGCCTTGCAAACCAAAGGCTTCTTCATTTCCATGGAGAGTTTCAAATGTTCAGTCAAGTCCACTTCTCCATCCTCACAAGGAACCCATTTGAATCCTTGAAGTAACTGAACCAACCATAGATGAACCGTTGCCAGACCCATGGCTTTCCCCGGGCACACCCTCCTACCTGACCCAAAGGGAGCCAGCCTCAGATCAGACCCCATAACACTCACTTCTTCTTCCATGAACCGCTCCGGTCTGAACTTTACAGCATCTTCCCAAACGTCTTCGTTATGAGTGATTGCCCACATGTTCACCATTGCTGTGGTGCCTGCTGGAACCAAATGATCGCCAACGTGAACGTCGTGGATTGCAAGGCGAGCCCATGAAAGAAGAGGTCCCGGTGGGTGCACTCGAAGAGTCTCCTTCACAATGGCTTGAAGGTACGGCATGTTATGAATGTCAGAATCTGACACCTGCTTGGATCCTTCAACAACAGCATCGATCTCGGCCTGAGCCTTGGCTTGGATTTCTGGGTGTAAAACGATCCTCGCTAGGATCCATTCTAGCAAGATTGCCACCGTATCTGTCCCCCTGAAGATCATCTCCTGCAAAAACCATGCAATGCAAAACAGGTATTATAAGCTTGCATTGGAATAAAACAAAACAGGAAATTGTCAGATGTTAGATTAGTTTCAATGGCATACCCATAAAACAGCAATCATATCAGAGTTATTGAGTTTTTCATGTTTTTCTAAATCAAGCAATACATCAACGAAGTCCCCAACTTTATTGCCATCATCTTCCAACCCACCATTAACCCTTTTTAATGCATGTTCTTCGATGATATTACCGACAAAAACATTAACTTTTGAAGCCAAATTCCTACATCTTTTCCTCACTCCTTGGAAATCAAGCAGGCCAAGAAGAGGGAAATGATCGCTCCAATTGAATATCCCCAACAACTCGTACCCTTCACTCACTAGCTCCTCAAGTTGTAGCCCTTCTAATCCAGGGTTCTCAAAGTCGTATCTTTTACCAAAGACAGTCGCCATCACTGAGCTCAACGACCCCAAATGAAGTACCCTCCTTATGAAAACCTCACCTTTTGATTCCATCGAACACTTTATCTCCTCCACCATTTTGACACCAATCTCACGCCTTAATCCTTCGAAGCCAGCGATCCTCTTGGGACTGAATAAATGGGTGGCTGAGATTCGTCTCAAATCCCTCCAGTAATCACCATAAGGAGCAAACCCCATTGCTCTGTGAAACAAAAGCTCATAGGCGGACTCCTTCACGGGCCTATCAGCAAAAGCTGAGTTGTTGAGAATATCCCTTGCAGTTTCAGGGTCACTGGAAATGACAAACCGAGTGCATCCCACGGAGAAAGCCATCAACTTCACTGCGTTAAGGGTTTTAGCCAGTTTATCCAGGGCTCGGTGAGGGGTGGAGCCAGTGAATACAGTGAGCAACCCGAGGAATGGGAAGCCCAGAGGACCAGGGATTGCAAAACTGGCCTTAGACCTGAAGCGAGCCCATGCAATCCCCCCTGGAGAAAACCAAAAGGCAACGGTTCCCACCAAAAGAACAGCCCAGAGAAATGCTTCGAAGCTCAACAATGGAGATCGAAGCGCCAGAAAACCAAGTTCCAGGGACATTTTGATCACTTCCTCTAAGATGGGTATTCAACAAAAACTGATATTGGGCATATGGAGAAACAGATTTGCGGGTTACAGGGAATATAAAAGAACGTATATGAGGAAAATGGAGGGGTACTTGGAAAGCTTGATAGCCAAAGGGTTTAGGAGAAATGAATAAATAGAGAAGTAGGATAGTCTTGGGCAGTTAAACAAAGAGAAAAACTTGGTGATTTATATGATTCCAGCAGGTCACCGTTATACTTTAGGGAGCAAAATCTGAGGCGACGTGTGTTTCTTCATTTGGTACGTAATGTTTTGACAGTATTGTCATGACTGGAGATCAAAACTTGGTGATAAGATAAAATCTTAGCCCTGTGGTTTTTGTTGAAAGATGATGATGATGTGTGTTGCAGCAGCCTGCAGGACTGTAGCAGAGAGCACTGGTTGTATGTTCAAAATTTTAATACAATTTCATATTATAAACCATGGGATAATGATCATGCAACTGATAATGGTAGATAGAAATCAGTATTATTTTTATTATTAAATAAATATAAATAGAGTATTATATAAATGGAGTATTATACAATATCATATTATAGATTTTGTTAAAACTGTGAAAGTCAGCACATTAGAAGGCAAAATAAACCAATTAGAAGAAAGCTTACCGACGACCTGGAATGACTTACATTACAAGCATAATTTGGTGTCTTTTACCTTTTCCTCTCATCAAGAAAACCAATGCTAAAATCTTGGAAAGTTTTCTATTAGTAGAGATTTTATGCTAAAAATCTGTACGTTCCGGTTGAGTTGGTACCACCATATCTCTCCACCTGTTGGACTTAAAAGTTGAGTTCATAAGTCCATTTGGATTCAGTCTTGAATGAGGTGATTTATGATTTGAGTTAGTCCAACTTGGAGTATTTCTATCATCTCAATATTAATTTTTTTTAATTTAATTATAAAATTAAGGTTTATATATTTTAAAAGGAAAAACAATGTTCTTATTGAATTTTTAATGTGTTCAAATTTGAAACTAAATGTGTTAATTTAAATGGGTACGTGTGTGGGTGTAGGGACGACAAATCCGAATCACTTGATGGATTTTGAATCAATCCACTTTAAATGGAGCTGATTGTTTGTTTCGAAAGGTGGATGCAGGACGGGTCGGATGGATTTTTTATTTTGGATAGTGGATATGGAGTGATTATGGTAAGTAATTGTTTGCCCCATCTTGACCCGCTCCATTATATGATATTAACATTTTATCATTGTGTATATAAACTATTAAAAGGGTAAAAATGTAATAGCATAATATAGAAAAAAATTCATATATTTTATGTTTAAATATTTTTTGAAGAATAATGTTCAAATATTTACTTGACTTTAAAAATATTAAAAATATTAAAGATAAGTAACAAATTAAACTGAAATAAAGCGAGGTAGGGCGAGATGGATATATTCACTATCAATAGAAGTAATAATAATTTTTAAGGTTATGCATCCATAATAAAAAAAAACAGATGATGAAACAAAAACATATCAATTATGGAGCGATGATAGATTTAATAATATGTACCCATCTCCTTCAATTACTATCCATACGTGAGCACGTGACTTTGAGATTTTATTATATAAAAGAAAAACTAAAAATTGCCAATCTCGCTAAAATCCTAGTTTTGAGCTGGGGTTGAGAGGTCCAGCGCATCGATGCTTTGGAAAACAGTGTCATTCCTATTTTACCCCACTTCATATTTTATTTTAATATTAATTCTTATAGATAGTTTGTTTTTAGTTACTAACTATCTAATAAATAGTAGTTTTGGGAAATATTTTTCATTGCATGAGCATATTTGAGAAACAGCTTCTTTTGGGGGACTTCATTGTGAACAGTGTCGAAATTAGGGGTTGGTGGGAGATTTGATCTCTAAAATAAAATTTTTTCATATGATCTTTTTAAAATTTTAAATTGAAAAAAGTAAAAGTATATTTTGACCCTTTTAAAAATATAAAAATTTGATTTAATCCTTTAAAAATTATAAAAATATAATTTATTAAAATAATGAAATTACATTTTTTTTATCGAAAAAATTACAATTTAATTTCGTCTCTTCTAAAAAAAATTTCTAATTTCATCTTTAATTGGGAACAACTTTACGTTGAAAATGAACTTTTGAGAATAACCTTGGAAGGTTACTAACTATCCAATTAATAGTAGTTTTGGGAAATATTTTTCATTGCATGAGCACATTTGAGAACAACTTCTTTTGGGAATGACTTCAATAGAAACAAATTCGCATTGAAAATGACTTTTTGGGAATAACCTTGGAAGGTTAGTAAAATTTCTTGGTTATTCCACTTTTGGATGTCCCAAACCTTTCTTGCTAAAATAATTCAAATGGATGTAACTTTTATTAAAGCATCATTATACCCATTATTTATATATAAGTTAATACAACTTTCTTGTTAAAATGAAGATTTCTTTTGGTGAATTAAAATAATAAGACAAAACCCGAACAACCAACGCAATTAGCGTGACTCGAACTCAAGTCATACTTGAGGTAATGAACACCCTTGACCATCAGGTCATACTGCACAATAACAACAATTAATGTATCTAGGAAGTTCTTGTATTATAAGGATTTGATCAAATTAGTCCCTCTATTATTAAATAGATCAATTTAGGTATTGAACTATTAAAAAGAATCCAATAAAGTCATGTTAGAATCGAATTAATATTCACTGTTTAAATATTTATTTTATATAGTAAATATTAACTCTATTACAATTTAGACGTATTTGATTCATTTTAATAGTATGAAAACTAAATCGATCCCTTTAGTAATAGAAAGATTAATTTAATCTAATCTTTATAATACAAGACCTTCAAAATACCTTAACTCAATAACAATTTATTTAAATACAATGACAATTTAAAAAAAAAAGTAAAAGTTCATAGACTTTATGGATCGTTTTGGATGAATTTGATTTGAAAAAAAAGTTGTTTAATTTGAAAATTAATGAAATCAAGTTAATATATTTCTACTTCAGCTTTATTTCATAAAATTTTAAAATGGATCTAATCCAGATACAAATAAATATAATAAATGTATATTATTATAATATTTCTATAAATATCTGATATATTAATATTCTTATCAGCAAAAGAAAGCTTTTTTAGTTTTCAAGATTTTTTTTGAAAATGGAAATACTTTTTTTTCTGAAAATATTGTGTTTAATAAACAAAATTTGGAGCCACTTCATATGTATAGTTTTGGAGGTTTGAGTAGGAACAAGAAAAAAAAACAGAAGAAAAGATGTTTTTCTTCGTAAAGTTTTATTATAAAATCATATTAATTTTTTTAATATATTAGTGTGATTACATGGTAGTATTTGTCCATACTTTCTTAACTTTTTGACAATGCATACACACTTTGCACACACAAGTGCTCGAATCCGAGTCACTCAAAATGAACAACATCCTCTTTTTCACTGGAACCACTTGTTGAGTTCAAAATCATTTATTTTTGGTGATTAAAAAAAAACACAAAACAATTACATCAATCAATTGAGGAAGACAGTAAAGTCATTTGGATAGAACCAAGCACTTCATTGGATGGCTTTTGCTAACACTTACAAACTTAACTTCCAAGAGAGGTTTAATTTGGCCAAAAAATCCTCCACTAAGTGCTTTTCATTATATCCCAATTGTTTCACTGACCCACTTTATCATCTGAGTTGGCGGATAAAATGAATATAAATACTGAAGACTGTTACAACAATTGTATTTCATAAATTCTTTTAGGTTAACCGCAAAAATTATATACTTCTTTTTTGACTTAATCTCCTCCAAGTTGTAATAACTATTTCAACAAGGCTTAAACACAATAAATTACTTAAACAATCATTTATTTCAACAGATTTATTATTTTGTATAATTTCCAAAACAAAATAATCATATACCAACCTAAAATAACCATTCTTTTTTAATAATAAAAATTGAAGATGGGGATTGAATTCTTTCATCTCTCACTAGCGGGATGCAAATATAAAATAGATATTGCGTTATCTATTTGATTAAATGAAATACACATGTAAAATATAACATTGTTTAATTTACTAGTATAATCATGTTATAGAATATATTACGCATAAATTTGAAATAATATTTTATTTATAAAATTAAATTATTTGTTGTTTTAATTTATTAAATAAAATATTATAAAATATATTTCTAAAGATATTTTTTAAATTATTTAAAATTAATATTAAATACTTAAAATAAAAAATAAAATTTTCAATTTTTGAAAGAAAGAAAGAAAGAAAGAAACCCAAAAAGATTTCTCAGCAGATAAGAAGAGAGCATTACTCTTAGATGATGAAAGGGCTATATTGAAAGAATATTTTTAAACTATTCCTTGATGACTGAAATAGGCCATCCATTGGGTGGGGTAATGAATGGCAATGCATGCCCCGCCTGTAATAAGCACCTATACGGTGAAAGCTGTAATGGGCAAAACAATGAACCAAACAATTGAAAAAATAGTTAGCCCAACACCACATAAAAATGATTCCTACATATGAAACTTCATTACTAATCTTTTTTTTTCTTTTGTAATATGAATCAGTAAAGATTAAAATTATTTTTATTTTAATTTCATTATAAATATATAGTATTAATACAAAAAACAATTTATTAATAATAAAACAAACTACAGACAAGTCATTGGTTCAATGGCACCAAATGACTTGTGATGAAAGTCGACACCAAATCAAATAGTTTCCACATCCCCCTAAAATTGGGTAAAAAAAAAAATATGAAACAAGCTTTTAATATCACTTTTGTGAAGCAAATAAATATCATAACTCATCAGATCAGACCTAATTCGACCCAACCTGACCCGACCTGATTGGGACCATACATACCCTTTAACCAAATTTTCCCCAGTGTAATTTGTGCTATAAGTTATTCTTTTACTTATAAGGTTTCAACAATATTCTAATCCTTTACAAGCTATTCTTGAAGAAACAACAATGGCGAAACTTGCTAACCAAAGAGAGATAATTACAAACAAATTACACTTGAAAAAATTAGCCCTGTTAAAACCTGGAGAAAACCTTACCTTCATGTTCACGGATCAGTGTTGGAATACATAACTTGGATTAACATGACATACAAAGATTAATAACTCCATCCCAAGTGTGCAGATTGGAGAGAGCTCTTCCCTTCAAGTTCAAGGGGTCCCCATCAACTTCCATTTTTGAAGTCCTACAAACTGAGAGAAGCCTTCCAGAAGTACCGAGCTATGCTTTTTGAATTCCATTGTTGAAATGATTTCGTCACGCCCAATTATCTCAAAGGCAAACAATAGATATCTACTTGCGGATGCAAATGCGCAAGCAATATATTTTGCTGTTGCAAGACGAACAAAAATCAAACAAACAGATCTGGGAATTATTAGATGTCGAAGGATAAGTAAATGGCAAATTCAAACATGCAAGGAATCCCACCCAACATTCAAGCTAAAGAGCAAAAAGATCTATTCTGAATTTTTAAATTATTATGTAGGCACACAGAAAATTGCATACATTGTCACTCGGGTATTGGTACATGCTAAACACAGGTATTTTCAATCTTTTCCACGATTTTCATGTCTCCAGGGGGTCCTTGGATGATCCAATTACTATACCCATATCCAGATATGCATTGGTCGAACATAGGAGTCAAACACGAGTATTTCAAGAAACATGAAGAATCCAAGCAATATAAGCATATATTATACCTACATTACTTGGAATAATCCATTCCGTTACAGATATCACTACACTAAACACATTCTTTTACTTTCTCTGCCCCTTACCTGGAAAAATATCCAGTACAAATTAACCAGTTCCAAAGCAAAAGTGAAATGTCATTGATGCAGAGCTTCAACAACATAGTCAAATGGTAAAGGAAAAGAATAGTCAAAAGGAAATTACCAGTTAGTACTCATATAAAAACTGCTACTCCTGCTTGGCGTAATAATGGGGGGCTAACTCTGTCAACCAAAGGCCATCAATTATTGTTATATTGCGGATGTACTTATTAGTAGTTTTGACAAACTCGTTGAAAATAATGCAGTCCACTTTTGTTCGGAATAACACAGATGTTGGGTGGATCTGCACCACCTCACCACTTGCCAAAGCCCTGTCATTTGGTTAGGTAAATGTAAGAAACTTATAGCTCAGACCTCTTGAACAACTAAACAAACAATAAATGCTGATCTAATACGATCAAAAGAGGATATAAAGCAAGGGAAGATCGTGTAGAAAGAAGAATGCATCCTTAAAAATGAATGCTCTAAAAGCTACTATCAAATCATATTCATACCTGTATGTTCCGTCAGGTTGCTTCAAAGCTGCATTGAGGAAAAAAGCAGCAGCAAGGCATCTGCGGAACTGAAGTGTGTCGTCTCCACAAGAAGAAATGCAAAGGCCTATTTGTTCAACAAGTCGACAGATTTGACTGCAATGAAGCAACTAATAGACTTAGCGAGGCATACTTACAAATTTTCGAAGATATATTGCCAAGACTCTTGTTTACAGAAGAGTTTTAATTTGTGCGAAAAAAGAGAGAAAGTCCCAACAAACTAAATATGGGCATGTGTGTATCCAACCTGTGGATGTCACGAGCATGCTGCAAAGAACGGCTATTGACGAAGTTTTCCTTGCACCACTTTCTCATAACTTTTTCAGCCTTATCTTTGCCAACCTCAGACTTTCTCTTCTCCAATAACTCAATAGACGTTCGATAAACATTAATCAAAGTGAGATGGTCTCCCTCGGAACTTGCAAAGCATTTCTTCGCAGTTCTTGCCTGTCCAATAGGAAAAAAACGATTTTATGTGTTTTCATCATTAACCGGTAGAAAAGAACATAGAACTAAATCAAAACATTTAAGTCCACATGCAAAACAAGGATAGAAGTTTGTAGCAGACAATATAATACCTCATCCAACTTCTCACGTGGCTCATAGAAAATAGATTCTACTGAAAGCATTGCGACAGCAATTAACATTTCGTCCAGGCACTTGAACTGACTAGCTAGGATGAGAGCTTTAGAATAAACAGGATCTAATGGGAGCCGAGCCATTTGACGACCAACTGGATCTGACAGTTTGAATTCATCGGTTAAAGCACCTAGCAAGAGCAACTCCTCCAATGACTTTTTAATAGCTGCCCTGTTCAAATGCGAAAAAGAAGTCGTTCACCATTATACACCATATAACAAAAGGGAATACCAAGCAGTGATTAAAAAGTTCACTTTATCCAAATTTGTTCAATATTAAGCAGTGATCAAAATCAGCTAGGTGATTTTATCACACAATCAATGTTCTATGATCTGCAAAAGATGATAATATAAAGCAAAAGAGATCTACAGAATTAGCTAAAATTAACCTAATCAAGTTCCATCGATGTTCAAGGATCAAGAAATAACTAGGAAAAAAATTGCATAGATGCACAAATAAATTAAGGAAGGCCTCTAGAGAAATTCACCTTGAGGGTTTCTCTATGAAGTCAAACCCAAATATATCATCAACACCCAGGGCCTTGAGCTGCAAAATGACATTCGAGAGGTTGCAGCGCTTAATCTCTGGCTTGGTTGAATCCTCAAGCTTTTCAAACTCGCTCTCCGGATAGAGACGGAAACACTTCCCAGGTCCTTCACGCCCTGCACGTCCACTAGAGCAAGAAAGAATATATCATTATTTTTTAAAAGAACTTCCATCTTAACCATCTCATTTGCCAAGTACCTTCAATTATAAACATACGAGAAAGGGCCATACAAAATGAGTAAAACACAAACAAAATTGAAATGCAGGTCACTTAAGAAGCATAAAATAGAATGACACAGTTTAAGGCAAAATGCCAGCAACAAACACTCCCCCAACCCTTCTTGAAAACCAATCAATAAACTGAGATCAATAAAAAGTTAAATGTAAAAGAAATTTTTTTATCATTCATCCCCTACCTTCTCTGTATTGCTTGTGCTTTTGAGGTTGGAACAATAATCAATGATTCCATCCCCTTGACTGGATCATAAGAACGTGCTTTTACAACTCCAGGATCTACGACATACTTAATTCCAGGTATCGTCACGGATGTCTCAGCAATATTAGTTGCTAGTATAACCTAAACATAACAATGCATTGACATGATCAACTGATCGCCTGAATGAAGGTTTCATCAAATTTTATTTGACAAACTAAAACAATAAAGCAGAAATAACTAAAATAGATGTCAACCAACAAAAAATGGTCTACAAGACTATATTTATTATTCAAGTTAAAGACATCTTTAAGGTAAAGATGGATCATACTGTAAATATAAAAGCAGTAATACAAGTATGATCAACATAGATTGCATTTAGAGAATATAAGCCCTTGCTACCCTATTCTCGTTTTAACATTAAGAGTAATCAGATAAAACATGATTTCAGCAATGTAAGGACATTACATTGTACATAATTCTCATTCTAGCAACATCATAAACTGTGTATTTCTTACATTAATTACCATATCAAAGATCACCAGTTTATACACATTATTAAATAAATTTATGAAGCTACCTTACGGAACCCTGCAGGAGCAGGTGCAAAAACTCGCATTTGTTGTTCTGAAGGAAGGGATGAGAATATAGTAACTGTTTTCATGTTCCGCTTATCTTCAGGTAACCGTTGCAAATTCTCATGGATTTGTTTTTCAACCGATTCAATCTCTTCTTGCCCAGTCAAAAACACAAGAATGTCACCAGGAGCCTCCTCCGAATGAATCTAATAAAGTGTAGGTACACATCAGGATATGATCAATGTTTTACAAAAGTATTCCAATGGCATTTTTTAGGAAAAGGCATTCCCCACAAATCATAAAAATGTATACAGGTATACCTTCAACATATAACTACAAACAAAAATATAATAAACAAATGATTCTGGTACGAGAAACACACTGTCATTGTCATAAAACTTTGAACCCCAGAACCAGTGCAAAGATAAAATAAAAAATGAATACAACTAAAAGAGTGCAGCCAACAAACCTGGAATATGGTGACAATAGCTGAATCCAGATAATCTGTCTGGGGATTGACAGTATAGAACACATCAACTGGAAATTGTCGTCCTAGAACACGAACAGCTTTTGCACCGCCAAAGTATTTAGAGAAAACATGTGCATCCAAGCTGGCAGACATGATGATTAATTTCAAAGGTGACAACTTCCTCCCCTGGCATTGCTTTAAAACACCAATGCAGGGATCAGCATTTTCTTTCTCCAAGATTGCACCATTGCTTGCCCTCTTATGACCAACACTAGTTTGATCTTTTATATAGTTGGACCTCACATTTAGTACCCTTTTAAGCAAACCCAACAATACATCAGTGTGGACAGTTCTTTCATGAGCTTCATCAACAACTATCACTGAATACCTAGAGAGATACGGATCTATTAATGCTTCCCTGAAAGAGCAAAAAAAAATATAAAACCAGCTAAACATCAGCTCCAGCATAACTAAACAATATAAAACAAGATGTCTTTAACAAAAGAAGATTACCTAAGAAGTAATCCATCAGTCATGTACTTGATCCTTGTTGAGCTTGAGGTGACATCCTCAAACCTAATTGAATACCCAACTTTTTGTCCCAACTCAACACCACATTCTTCGGCTACCCTTTTCGCAACTGTGACCGCAGCAACACGCCTCGGCTGCGTTACCCCAATAGTTTTCCCATCATGGCAGAACCCAGAATCAAATAAATACTGAGGTATCTCTACATAGAAATATAACAGCCTATAAATATCACAATATTATCAATTGCAGTTAACAATAAAAACCCAAAGAATAGTATTACTCACGGGTTGTTTTCCCACTTCCAGTTTCTCCAACAATGATTAAGACATCATTTTCTTGAACCACCTCAACAAGTCTTCTCTCAACTACAATAAAAAGGATCAGCCTTTGTATTTTCAAATAGAAAAAGCATAAAATTAAAAGTAATTTATCCAAGGAAGAGACTGTAGGAATTTAACAAACCCGAAGCAATAGGAAGCGACTTCCGATGCTCTAAAATCTTTTGTCTCCTGCAAATTAAAAGTAATTATTAGATTCAACTTCCAATTTTTAGAAAAAGAGATGGAGAGTGAAGAATGAACCTGGCGAAGAAATTGGGTTTGTTGTTATTATTTCGGTTGTGCTTAAAAGAGATGTTGCCGTTGGGTTGTTGGGATTCCGCCATTGATGGCATCTTTGCTCTGTAAGAGAAAAGGTAAAACTACTTGAGACTCAAAACTAGGAGTGTGCAATCAGTTGATTCAGTTCAGAAAAATAGAAAACCAACTTAACCAACTTTCCCTATTTGTAGAAAGCAAACCAAATTTGTATAAAAACCGAGGAAACCGACAAACCATTTTTTCGGTCAGTTTGGTTATAAAACCAACCAAACCGATTTTTTCTTTTACAAAACAAAGCCAGAGAAGCAATAAAAACTGTAATAAAAATATTAGAGCTCCACTGGAAGCTCGATACTTTAATACAATTCATATTTGACTAATAAATGAATATGACCCAGAATGCCAAGCATCAAGAAAATAAAATCCACCATAAAGTCACCATAAAAAGAAAAAGGGGAAAAAAGTAGACAAGGTAGTTAAAGCATACAAATTTAGACTATATAAACTGAAAACATGAATTTTGAGACAAATTAGTGACTGAACAACAACCAAGATCAACCTTGTGATCTGTTTCATTGACAACTTTTCATAATGGGGTGCACAGGCATGCCAAAGAAAGAAGTGATTCATCGAGAACAGTTAGATTTTGTTTAGCAATATTGTATCAATGACCCAAATAACATCAAACCAAAGGCATTCATATGGTGCAAAACTAAAACATGTTAAGTCAAGAGATTTATGATCGATACTGAATTTGTGAAGCCATTTTTCAAACCTACAAAATCGATAACCTTACAAAAGCTTTAAATTTAAGTGAAGCTGGGTGATATGTCAGTACCAAACTTTTTTAGAGGGAAACCCTATCCCCAAAGCTGGTGGCAAATATAAGAAAACTGGTGCAACTCAAGTAAACGCATGGATGATCTTAAAACTTTGAAGTTTCTCTAGGAATCCGCAAATCTGCCAAAAAATCCGAATCCGCAAAATATCCGAATATCATAATCCAAATCCAAATCCAAATTAAATATCATTATTCACTGGATATATCCAAATCCAGAAAAAGAAAATCCAAATTTAGCATTTTCAATCATATGTCAAATATCCGAATCCGCAAAAATTCAAATCCAAATATGCTAAATTGAAATTTTAAAAATAATATAAAATCAAACAAAAATAATTTTAAATAAAATTTATTCATAATTAAAAAATAAATAAATGCCAAAAACTAACAAAAGTTAAATTAAAAAAATAAGTGTCGATTGTTGAAACACACCACAAGCAAATTCAAACCTGCTCTTGCCACATAATTTGTTGAAACTTTTAAATTACCATCAACACTACAAGCAGGCTTCTCAATACATTGTAATTAGCCACTTAAAAGACAATTACTAGCAACCACCAATACATTCAGTTATCAAATTAACAGAATAAATTATCAAAATTCTGTTGATAGTACATATAAACTCATCTCATTCAACAAAAGCTACAACTATGTTGGCGTTACTTCCGATTATCGCATTTCTTTATCATTCTTCACACTTCCTCCATTTTTTTAATACAACCCTTTAAAATATTCCTTTCAAATTTAATCCCACCACCAAAATCATTCAAACAAATGTGCGGCAACTATGTCTTAAATTACAATATTCAATTAATTTAAACACACACACAAAAAAACCCAGCAATTTGTAACCTTCAACTTCAAGAACATGAGACAATAATCCTACTTGGCATTGAACACAGAAAAAAAAACATGGTAAATAAAACTAACCCTTCAAAGGAGAAGAGAGAAGAGTGCTCCAAAGAAACCGATAGGATAGGCGGTGGTGAGAGCAAAGGTGTAGCCGGTGGTTGGTAGTTAGAGCAAAAGCGGTAGTCGGTGGTGAGACTTGAGAGGCGCGCTGGGAAGTTTAGAAGTTAGGGCTTGGTATGTGAGTTTTGTTTTGGGAATTTTAACTTTTTAACTTTAAATAAACTAGGATTATATTGCTTTATTTTATTTAGTGCAAATGTTATTTTTATATTAAATTTTAAAAATTGAAATATATTTTAAATAAGATTTTTAAAATTAGATTGGTTATTGAATTGGTGATCATAGTTCTATTGAATTAATTATTAAAATATATTTTAAAATAAAAAAATAAGTTTAATAAATTTTTTAATTTGACTCAATCGATTCGTAATGAGTTTGCATGTTAATTGATTTGATGTTTCTTTCCAAACCAATATCTTAACCTGTTAGTCCAGTTCAAATAATCATGACTTTAAATTTCTATACTTTTTACATTTGAAATTTAGTTGCTTTACTTTTATTTTCAATAATTTAATTCATCCATATTTTGTATTTATAAATTTATTTTCAAATTATATATAATCATGTAACATATTAATTGAAAAGTTAATGATATTAATTATTTGAACTAATTAATTAATTTATAAAAATATAAATATTAAATTATATTAAAAATTAAAGTATAAAAATTAAAATTCAAATTTAACCATGTTAAAATATCAAAATGTAAATAAAAGAGAAAAAAGCATAGTAACTGTGTACCATATATAAGTCTGAGGTAGATCCTGTGAATCTTACTATAATATGTAGGTATAAATAGAGCTCGAGTCTATTTATATATCAATTTAATAATATTTATATTTTTATATTAAAATTTATTCATCAATTAAATTTATTTATTTATTTATTTATTAAGGTGAACTATCAAATATTGACTGAATTTGATGATATAAGTTGAGAAAGGACTCAAATCAACTAGAAAAAAAATCTCAAACTGAAAAAATAAATATAATGTGAACTGTAATTTAACCTAACTATATGATACTAATTTTGTATACTACGTAAAGTTAGTTATAATAAATGAATATACAGTATAGTAAAAAATTAATGTTGATAATAAATGAATATAGAGTATACAAAAAAATTAAAAAATTTAAGACATGTGGAGTTAAAAAATTACACGTGTACCAAATACTCACCCTTAACCACAAGTAAGATTGAGTTGATAATAAATGAATATAGAGTATAGTAAAAAATTAAAAAATTAAGACACGTGGAGTTAAAAAATAACACGTGTACCAAATACTCACCCTTAAGATTATGTATCATTAATAAAAAAATGTACATTATATTAACATAGTTGTATACAGTGTTACATATAATTACTAATCTACCTTAAATTATATAATGTTAATTGTATATATCATAATCTACTATAAAGTTAATTTTATGTTTAGAATTTAATGTAATGTGTCATTAATATAAACTTGTATATTATAATAACATAATTGTATATAGAGTTACGAATCATTATTAATCTACTTTAATTATATAATATTAATTGTATACATTATATAATATATCATAAAATTAATTATATGTTTAAGGTTTAGGTTGCATGCAATTAATAAAAGAATGCACAAAGTAACATCATAATAGTATACTATTTTTTTCATTTCTCAATGTATTACCGGAGTTAATCCAGTAACTAATCCTCCGCATTTTTTAGGTTCATTAAGGGAATTATAATATAATATGTACTAAAATTAATTATGTCACATTACAAAATAAATCCATATTATAACATTTATTTTAATTATATTAATATTAAATAATCTTTTGTTTAAAATAATTTAACTAATTGAGTTGGTCAAATAATAAAAGTGATAATTTCAAATTTAAAAATTTTGATGATTTTATTTCATTGTTTATATAGATTTACGGATACAAAATAATAAGATTTAAGAAAAAGAACATGATATTTAAGTGAATAAGACGTTAAAGAAAATATATATTGTGTTAAAAAATTTAAACATATTTAAAGTTATTATATTTGTCATTAATAAATATATTTAATTTTAGAAATATTTTTATTTTTTTATACATTAATTATTAGTTTGTATAAATTATATTTAAAGTTAAATACTAGTTTTGATGGTTAAAGTATGACTTTTCTTTTAAAATGTTATATGTTCGAGCTTTGCTAAAGCATAATCTAAACATTTTGAATTTTTTTATGTTTTTTCCTCTTTTGAAACTTCTAGAATTAAAATTAAATTAACAAATTTTGTAGATGTTAAGGTTAAATTTATTAATTTTTTTAGAATTCGAATTAAAATGATAATTTTTACAAATATTAAGGACTAAACTTATTGATTTTTTAAAATTTAACATCAATTTGATAGAATGCGTGAGTATTGAAACGATAAATTTATTATTAAACCAATAAAAAAATATTTACGTCATCCAACGGCAACTAGTAGAAGAATTATTGAAATTTTTAATTTCGAAAATTTAAGTGATTAAATAAAAAAATTAATAATTAAGTAATTAAAATAAAAAAAATATAATTAAATGATTATTTTTATAATTTACCTATATGTAACCCACGATCCAAATTGTGATTCCTAAAACAAGTATCGGTTCTACTCGATCAGTCATCTCCACACGAGTTAGTTGATATTAAGAGAAACAACTAATGAAAGAGGTAGATCGAAAATAACGGCGACACCGACCAGCGTGCGGGAGGAGACTAGAGCGCATGGGATAGTTTACAAATTAAGAATTGTATTCAGGAAAAAGAACTTAAAAGAAACGCGTGTTTAAGTTTAACAATGCACAATCTTTTCCTTTTCATACGTTAATCAAATAAAACATTAATAATCCCTCAATAATAATTAGGCTGTCATGTTTATATATAAAGTAAATTGTACAAATAATCACTTATTATATTTTTTTTATTTTGACATTTAAAATAAAAAATTATAATTTAAACATTCAAATTTCATAATTTAATCATTTAAGTCACTTCTTTAAAATCATAAACGGCAAATTGAGGTAATAGATAAAAATGTAGAAGTTTTTAATTTTATTTAATATTAATATAAATAAATATAAATATAAAAATTGACTTCATTATTATATATGTTTAAAATATTTATTTTTTATATATTTTTAATTTTTAAAATTAAGATCAAATTGAAATTATTTATAAAATTTGAATATTAATTTTTTAAAATTATAATTAAATTGATATAATATGTAAAAATTAATGACTAAATTTATTATTATATCAATTTTTTTAAACCTCCACTTCAAGTTGCCTTTTGTAATAACATTGACTCCTAAATTGCAAACTTTCTTTTTTAGATAACTAAAATGAAAATTTTTAATGGTTAAGTTACTATCTATGGAATTTACCCTTGTATATAATTCTATCATATTTAAAAATATTTTATAAACTTTAACATGTTTGTATATTCAACCGTATATGTATCGTTTTCATGTCGTGTGGCACGTTCGTATCTCATCAAACATTCTGATAATAACAATAATAATTACAATGATAAGAATAATTTAATTTTTAATCATTGATATTATAACTATTATGGGAGGGGAAAAAAACAAATAATAGGATCTTGTTCAAACACCATTAAACCTAGAATCAACCACAGCATATAGTATTACGATTAGCTCTTCTCCGGAAATTGAACCAAAAACTTGCACTCTTCATTTTCTAAAAATGTTCTTACTTGACACACAATTGGGAATCGGTTTTCCGAATACATGAAAATACTTCTTACAAAAATAGTCAATCTACTTATGCTGAAGACATACCTGTATCTGACAAATTCGAGAAACATAGATTGCATCGTTTGCCTTGCCTGAATATCATCATCAGCAACCAGTGAAATTCATTCTCAAAAGCTTCGGGATTTTGAGAAGAATGTGAAAAACAAGGATGCATGGATTCTGATGCCATTGGAATCTTAAAGCAGTACCTGTGATTCATGTTAGATTAGCTTTATAAACTAGAAGACTGCATTTGGCTTGTCAAATTTATCACCGTTGTCGCCATAAACACTTGCTGAGAAGGAAACCCTGTATTTAAACCGGCCAGAAAAGCTTTTGAATCCAGCAAGCATCATCAATGTACAATATCAACTGAAGTAAGATTGTACATTTATTACTACACTTCCTGCAGATGCCTGGTTGGCTGCTCGATTACTTCCAAAGTTCTTTCGATTTGACTCCCTCGCAATTCTTGATCCGAACTGACCAACCAAATCAAAATAACTTTGAAGTATAAGAAACATATAATCTCAAATATCAAACTCGTCAAAAAGGGCATTGCAATAACATGATAGAACTCATTTCTTAATCAATTTTTATGCTAAGGAAGCCCTGTAAACAGTTAATTCTTTTAACAAGAAGAACGAGGTAGAGTTTTTGTAAAGTTAAATGTTTATACCGAAAAACATAAAATAACCCAAAAAGGAAAATAGTAAGGAAAGCAAAAAAAGAAATGAAAAAGAAGGAACATGGACCTGAATTGCTCTCTTGGGAAGAATTGCAGCATTATGCAAACCAAGCATACGCGCGACCTAAAAAGAGGTGTATGAAACAGTATCAGACAAAAGTGAAAACAATCAATTGATTTAAAGGAAAATGTAAAATAAAGAAATATGCTGACCTCTCTCAGAATCTTCTTATCACCTTTTCCACTTGGTTGATCAAGATCGGCAACGTCCCAAAGAGGAATATCCAAAAGCGTCCTAATAACGTCTTCATCTAAGAACGGAAATCTAGCCTAGGAAAGAACACAATAAAGAGTTCAGATAAAAAGCAATAGGCAGCACTTAGACAACGAGAAAAAGCCATTAGCACTACCTCCTTTCCGCTATCGGCAATACATCTATCATCTCTGCCTAGATTTCTTTTCCAAATTCTCTGCATGTCCAATTTCATTTCCTTGTGTAGCCCAAGCCAACTATTGGCAGAAAAGTAATTTCACTTAATATGTACAGATATAAACCACCGTGAAATTAGAGATTAATATAAAGACACTAAACAGACCTATCATGCCTATACTTTGTCTTGTGTCGACCATATCCGGCACATTGCTCATCTGCACCAGAACCAACAAGCAGAATTCTGGCCCTTGATGTGTAATTAACATGTTTATCTTCATCAGTCTCATTATTACTCTCTTCGCACATCCAACCTTCACCACGAGCAGCAAGCCACAAAGCTATTCCTATATTCAGATCCTGGAAGTTAAAATGCAACATGGGATTCAATCAGTAAGGGTTTTGAACATTTACAAGAATTGTCTTCCACTTTCGCTGAAAATATGACATTACGTTTTTATATTTAACAACAGAAGAAAACTAGATAATTAAGTGTTTCAGTGGAAGCTAGAAAATGAATTGGATCATGGAATAAAATGAGTACCATGTACGTATTGGCAGGATTAATAAGCGACAAGACACACTTTGTTTCCCAGGTCAACTTTGACAAATCAGCATCGATATGAACAAGTCTCCACCTGTATTAAGGAACAAAATTAAAAATTTTGATGCTTAGATAAACATTGATTATCATGACAGACATCAGTTTCAATTTTGAAGGAAGCTTAACACTGAACCTTCTCAAAGGTGCAACCCTTCTAAGTTCCTTAACTCCTGTTTTTGCACTGATTCTATCAGGAGCAGACTCACCATCAAAGCTCACATTAAGGAGATCAATCTCATCTGCCAAGAGACATTGGAAGGCAATTGCATCAGATAAAGGACTGACCGATATATTTCAGTTTATTCATTAATAATGACACTTCAGCACCACACAAGAGAGATAGTTTGCATCCCATATCTAGCTTTTAAGCTCCTTTAATCACTTTTTTGTGTCTAACAAAAGTGAAGGGGTATACTAGTAGCATAGACTAGAGTTGTGAATAACCCCATCTCGAGTATCACGCTTGACACTAACCAACATTGTACAAGTTTGTTTGTCATATATGAAAGACTGCTAAATTTTATTGCATCACAAAAATTTTCTCATAAGAAATATGATGTAATTAGTACCAAATGGTAAATAGTATCTATCCCTTGAACAACAGATTATACATTGGCTGGCTAGATTTCCGGTTCAAGGCACATGGATAGGTTCAAAATTGACCATTTTATACTATCGTTGACAGGACAAACTATCATTTTGTTGACTTCTCGTGCCATTAAAGGAGTCAAAAAAGGATAAGAAATATGCAAATTTTAGGTGTTAAAAGAGTTGTCTATCACATTTTATTGATTAAATGCACTAAAAGGGAAAACAGAAAACACGGGTGTTAAGAACTTCTCAATTTTCCAGAATGAAACTTTGAACAAGACAGCTTTAACATGCAAAATACATATGGGATAGAGTGAGAAATAAATTATATACTTCCAACAAGTTAAATTACAAGAAATAAACACATAAAGAGATAGATAGCAATACTTACAATTAGGATCTAAGCATTGATCCAACAATGCAGCAATAATCATAGAATCTAATCCACCAGAAAAGAGAACAGCCACAGGAACAGTTTCTTTTTGGGCCTACACATCCATTTATGCAAAAAACAATTTAATAAATCTGAAATACAATTACAGCTCTAACCACTAGGATAAAGCCTATTCAAGATTCAACAATCTGGGCAATAGACCAAATGTTTAGTCTTAAATTGAACTTATAATAAAGAAATGAAGAATTAAACCAACGCATCTTTCCCTAACATGTAACAACAGCAATTATAATTCAGTTCAATAAATTAGACCTGATAAATATTATACAGTGATATGCGCCGCAACATTGATTCCCTCAAAGCTGTCAGCACATTCTGCACCAAAACTGAAGCCCAAATAGGTCCCATTCAATAAAAATAAAGGATAAACAATAACATATCATCATGAAATTTTTAAATCAATAAACCAAATCAGAAAACTCTTTCAGTGATAAGAAAGGAACAAGACCACAAAACCGTACTACCTAAAATTTCCAAACTCATACAATTCCATAATAAGACCCATGCTTATGCATGGTTTTTGATCGACAGCAACATACCTGAAGAAGATGAATTTATGTCAAGTTCAGCACTCGAAGTCCTAGAATGGGAAAAATGCAACTCTGCAGGTTTGGGTTCGATGGAAATTCTTTCCCATTCGATCAGTTCTTTCAGCATAGCATTGGTCCATTCATGTTTCTTGATTTCACTATGAAATCTCCCATCTGATTTTTTCACATCTACAGACATACTGTATATCCCACACGAAAGCTCTTCCCAAAATTCGATGCCATTAGTCCCATTTTCAACTTCAAAGCCTACAACGGAGTGACATTATTCCATACAATTCAATTTGAATTGGAAGATCGTTCATAGATGCATTGCATACAATAGATAAAAAAAGTACCACATTTATTGTAGCTCAACAGGATTAACAGTGAATCAATTAAATACCGGAATCTTGTAGACTTGACGAAGTAGGTGACACAGATGAAAGAAGAAAACGAGGATCCTCCATGGTGGGCCAGTGCACAAGAAGACTTCTCCTACCAAACGCATCTCGACCAAACCACAGGGTTTTAGAACTTTCCTGTCAATGACAAATAAGTAAAAATTCAGTAACAGATTGCCTGAAGAAAATATAAATTTTACCTAACTAAATTAAGACACACAGTGACTTACCACTAGGGGTTACCTGCCAGTAAATGATAGCCCATGGTCCTTTTATAACTGAAAGAACATCAACAATAGAACCTTTCGCTTGTCCATTAAAATCACAAGTTGTCCTATGTTCCTGGGAACGGCAGGAACAGCAGTTTCCCAGAGATTGCATAAGACTTTCAGTATCATTTTTATCAATACCAACCTCAATTCCTCCAAATATTTCACCTTTAATCATACAACAAGAAAAGAACAGAAAGCAATGGGATTATTCACTGCCTTACAAAACAAAGAAGCATACACTGAATTTTTTTTTCTGAGTTTCTGATAGCAAAAGAAACAAAACCCAAAAATCTAATCAGAAGAAAGGAACAATTTTACCATTGTAAACAAGAACGTTCCTTGAAGAATCCATCAATGGCTGACAAACAGGAGACACTCCCCTTAACTGCAACGTAGCACCGAGAAATACAAATTCAGCAAAAGATTCAGGCATGTCCAAACCATTGTCTAGGACGTGAGGTTCCTCGTTAAAAGAAGAAATCCAATAGTTAGTAGAATTTGAAGAGTTAGAATGAACAGGAAGAAGAAGCTTCATGGTGCCCAATTTATCGGGGCCACGTCTTTGTAAAGCAGTTTTAAGATCATCTAAAGAAAAAACCAGATGTGGTTTACAGGATGAAGATATGGAATCGAAATTTAGAGACGACAAGTCGATGCGAATGCCGGAGACAAGTAAAGCGATTCCGCACATCTTGTTACCCGCGGCAGCTCTCGCTCTCTCTCGCTTTCTCAGTGTTTTAACGTCCCTTTTAGGGTTTTGACTTTCAACCTCGCTAACTATATTTTAAAGTCGACTGAAAAAAGAGTTAAAATATCTTGTTAGTGTCTGCATTTTGATAAAATTTAACATTTAGTCCTCTTATAATTTGAAAATTTTAATCTATTCATTATTGTCGTTTATAGTTTTGTTAAAATTTATCAATTTAACATTCTTATTTTTCGTCAATCATATATTATATTATTTGAAGAAAACTTAATTAAAATTTTTAGTTAACACATTTTGAAAGAAAATATTTAGTTTTAATGATTGAATTGCAATTTTCAAATAAAAGTATATGAAATGTAAAAATTAAATCAAAAATTTTATTAAAATATAGGTACTAATAGCATATTTAAAAAAAATAAAGCTCACCCCAGACAATTATCAGAGCAACATTACAAGTTTGGGATACGATGCTCAATATAATCGATGGTTAATTTGGATTAATGGTGAGTTTGAAAACAAGGGTGATGACATTGATGGCAAGATCAAAATTAATTATGAATATACTTCTGGATTTAAAAATGATTATGAATGTGAATTTAGAATAGAAATTTCAAATATATTATATTTAAAAAAGATAAAAATCCTTAATAATAATATAATTTACCCCACGGTTCGTGGAATCGCTCTCACAATAAGACAATCCTCCTATTATTTTATTTAAAATTTGAGGTTAGAGTGTAATTAGCAGAGAAAATTTGGAAAAGAGACGGTTCCTATTGTTGAAAGTGAAAATTAAAGACAACAAACTTGCGTTGGAAAACATGTTTACATTAATTGGATTGAAAAACACAATTACATGGCTGTTTTCAAAGGCGAAAGGAGGAATCCAAAGGTGCTGATCCAACGAATCAGGAATTGGGTAGTTGAGTTTGAGCGTATGGAGAAAGACGAGCTGAGGGTTGATGAAAGTAGGCCAACAGAAACAGTTGATAAATGGATGGAGGAAAGCTGATGAGGGTTTTTTCAAGGTGAACTGTGATGGAGCTTGGGATGTTGGTTGGTGTAGAAACGAGAATGGGATCTTGTTGGTGGGACCGGTAAATCTTTCCATGCCGGATCATGTATTGAGGTTGAAGCAATTGATGTGCAAGAGGGTACTTGATGAAAAATTGAGATTAAGGAATATTATAATTGTTGGTACAGTGGATTAATACCGTATTCAAGTTATTTGATTCGAAATTGATATGAAAAAAGAAACAAACAAATTTAGAAATAACGACAACAAAAATAATTAAAAGAAAAAATTTTAAAAATTTTAAAATATAAATAAATAAAAAACCTAAAAATTAAAAGGTGAAATCGATCTATATGGATAGAAGATAGTTGTCACGAAAGAAATTAATTCTAAAAGTTAAAAATTTTATTAATAAATGAACAACGCCTTTAGTGAATAATGAAACTCCTATTAATCTAAAGAAGTAGTTTTAGTAGAACTAAATTTACAATAATAAAACCTAATAGATACAATATTGAACTTGTATATAGTCAAAATTAGGCCTTAAACTTAACTCAAATTAATTTAAACTCAATTTAAAGTTTAAACTTGTAATTTCTCGTAACAAATTCGTCCAAAAATTTTACTCGTGCAGTTTCAATAAATGGTCATAACTTGAGCTCCTAAATTTAAAATCGAGTGATTCAAAGTATGTTTCGAAAATAGATAACTCTTCGAACACTATGCAAACATCTCAGCTCATAAATGCTTGAATCTCTTTCAAAAATTCGTCGCAAATAAATAAATTTTCTAAACTTGAAAATGGATAATTTAATTAATTGACTTTAATAAATTTCACCCATCCGTATCAATAGTGGAGACTGATTCATAAATTTTTCATAAGGAAAATGTTGATAGAAAGGGTATTGGAGAGTTTTTCCAATTGTAAGTAATATTTTAAATTCTTCAATATCGTTCACAAGAGTGAGTTATGTTGAGATTTCTCTTACAACAAATGCGGCAAACTGATTAGGTGGCTACTGAGCAAGGAGGATGTGAACATTCAATCAAGGGTTAATATGCAGTTTGGTACTTGAATTATACCTTATTCTTCAATCTAGTATTGATGGGTTTTTTCCTCTTATTTTGGTACCTGTGGTTTTATTCTGTTAACCACTTTACCCCAAATCCTTACAAAAAAAAGTGATGTGGCAATATTGGATTAATCAACTGTTGACACATGACATAATTGTTAAAAATATTTTTAAAATTTCCTCTTTATTCCTTTTTTATTTCCAAGTGGACTTTTTTTCTTTTACTTCTCCCTCGTCATCAATATTCATCATCGTTCATCAACATCTCCCTATCATCATCATCCCCAGCACTACTCCACCATGACCATTACCGTCATCAAGTTTAGTGTAGATTCCAAAATTGGTCTCTTTATATTTTCTTTAATAAATCTTATCTTTATTATTATCAACAACAAAATATCATCACCTTCTCCTTTGTCATCACCATCTCCAACAACGTCTATTCACAACAGTCTCTAATACCGAAATGTTTGGTTATGCACTCACACTCTTTGGGGTTATACTCTACAGTGAAGCCAATAAACGAAACAAATGATGCCTCATCTTGAGATTCAATCTTTTCTTTACCCTCCAAGCTTGGATTTTCTTAAAATAAAGGGAAAAAAAATGAAAAGTTTGAAGAAAAAACAAAGTAAAAATTGAAAAATGAGGTATAATTCATATTAACCTTTAAATCAATAATATACGTACCCAGCTGAAATCGGAATCTTTTAAGACAAACCGGAAACCCCCCAATTCGTCGCAGTTCAGAATTTAGATATTACCAAACATGTCCCACACGTAGTGTCCATTTTTGCATTTTAACAGGTCAACACGTGTCTTCCTTTTATGTCGGAGAATCTTTCAAACACAATGTCTACATCATTGACGTGTCCTCTCTAATTATATTCCCTCTCAACTTTTATCTGTATACTTTCTTGGAAAATATTAACTACCAGCTTCCCATGAAATATCAATTAATGTGCATTTATAAATATCGACTAAAATTTTGTCGTTATCATTAAATATGTTGTTTTCATAAATCTATTTATTTATTTTTCTCAAATATCTTTTTAAATTAACATAATGATTTATTTTTTAATATATCGATATAATTATATAATAATATATATTCATATTTTTTAAGTCTTTAATAACGCACACACATTTTATACACATAAGTTTTTGAATCTAAATCTCTTAAGATGAATAACATATTCTTTATCACTGGAGTCACTCATTGGATTCAACATAATGATTTATTTAATATTGATTTATTTTAATTTATATTTATATTTTTTACTTTTATATTTGTATTTTTATCAAATCACTCAAAAATAGATAAAAATAATATTATAATTTTATTGATTTAACATACACGTGGATTGTTACATAGATGGCACATAATTAAAATTTTAAATTTTAAAATTAAAAAAAATGTTATAAGAATTATTTTAAAAATAAAAATCATTAAAATTATTTAAAAATATAAAAATATTTTAAAAAATATTTCTTTTTAAAATTTAAAAATAATTAAATATTGACATATCATCCACTTGATCATTCATGTGTACGTTACTCAGTAAAATTAACAAAAGTTAAATTTTCTCTTCATTTTAGATTGATTTGACAAAAAATATAATTTTAAGAATTAAATATAAAAAATTAAAATAACTTTTTTAAAATTAAATTTTAATTTATCAGTATTTATTTATTACAAATTAAAACATTAATGTACGTAAATCAAACTTTCACAATAACTAAAATTGTTCAACATCAAATCTTACTCAATAATCACAAACAAATTTAATTTTTTAAAATCAATTAAATCATTAAATTAATGTTAATTTTCTTTGTTGATTTGAAATTTTGATGAATGTTAAATTTGAAGTTTAATTATGAATAACTCAATCTTTTTTCTCTATTAAAAATGAAAAATAATTCTTAAACAAATTTAAATAATTTATGAGCAAGTACGTTAATTCTGCTTGTGGTTTTTACACTTTTCCAAAGTTACGCATTTTATCTTTATACTTTAATTTTATTACTTTATTTCGTTAATTTTTTAAAATTTAAAATTTTAATCTTTACCTTTAAAAGAATTATTAAATTTATTAAATTAAGCTTTAACATTTTCAAATTTTAATGATTCAAACATATAATATCAACAGGTTATTTCTTTATAAACTAAAATTAATTAAAATAAAATGAAAAATTAAATCAAAGTATATAAACTAATAACAAAATTTAATTCTACTCTTTAAAAAGATCATATCCTTTCTCTGCCTCTGCTGTTTATATAAAGAACAACTTAGAAGTGAAGGGGGGTAGCATCATTGTCAAAGGAGAAATTAAAAAAATGAGGAAACCACGTGGCAAATTCCTAGACACCTAAACTGAAGCCCACACGTAGCTGCTGCTCCCTGCTTCATTTTATACATTTACACGTGTTATTATATCCCCTCCCAACTTGTTTTCTTTTTGTTTTTCCGGCCAGCTTGTTTTCCAAAACACGTTAAAAAGGCCATCCCTTTTAAACTATTATTATCTAAATCCTATACCACGTGTTGCTTGGGTGCCTCTCCTGATCGCCACTTGTCTCCATTTCATTCCTCAGGGTATTTTAGTCATTCAATAAATACTTCTTCCTCATTTACTCCATTTTCAACATTATTAAAAAAGAAAGGAAAACCCTCTGAACTTTCTCCTTCCTTCTACTTCCCTTGAATCATTTTGCTCTCTTCACTAACACCCACCCAATCAATTGTTTCTCTCAGACAGTCCTTCTTCTTCTTCTTCTTCTTTTTTATTTTCTTTTTTGTAAAATCGACTTCATTAAATATACAATTTTTTTTTTTTTAGTGTGTCTTGAAATGAGCAAGAAGCATTTTTTTTTTGTTTGAGTTGTTATTGGTTTCAAGATGGAGTTTTATCGTTCAATCTTAACTCTTATTTGTATTAACATAATTCTTTATTTTTCTTTAAAAAAAGGAAACTTTGGTGTAAAAGTACTCAAAGTTTATGCATATTGGTAAGGCTAACTTGGATCAAAATCTGGTTTTTTGTTATGTCACATAGACAGAGAATAGCTTAAGAGTTTTTTTTGTTTGTTGGGTCTTTTTTATTTGCGTTATGTTTCCATCAACAATGGGAGAAACAAATGAGAACATAAGAATTAACAGCAGCAAAGAAAGGAGCAATCTTTCTTTGCAGATGGAGAAATACCCAAGGGACCTGTTACAAAGATTCATGTCAACTGAAACCCAAGCTTCAATAACAAGTGAAAGAGAAAAAGATGAAGCAGAAGAAGAAGTGGAGCTGAATCTTGGGTTGTCATTAGGAGGCAGATTTGGGGTTGATAAGAATGCAAAGAAGTTGATAAGGTCATCATCCATTGCTAGTTCAATGCCAACATTTAGAGAAGAAGGTGCCAACAATACTCCACCAACGGTTCCTTACCCAACACTGATTAGAACATCTTCTTTGCCCACCGAGACTGAAGAAGAGTGGAGGAAGAGAAAAAAATTGCAGAGTCTAAGAAGAATGGAAGCCAAGAGGAGGAGAAGTGAGAAGCAAAGGAGTTCGAGAGAGAAAATGGAGGTGAATTTGTTAGAGGAAGACAAGCAACCTGGAAGAGCCAATAATGTTGGGGTTGGACCACCTTTTGGATTGCAGAGCCGGGCCGCATCTGCAAGGCAGATCACTTCACAAGGCTCTATAGGATCACTAGGAAGAAGCTCCTCTAGTATGTCAGAAATGGAAAATAAAGCTCTTCAAGGTACTTTCTCCAACATTATCATCTATAGGAGATTGTACATGCATTTAGTTTCAATTCTTGGATTTTGGGGTAGATAATAGTGGCTTTGTTAGTTTCATAGTTGAATTGGAACTGACTTCAGTTGAGAGATGGTGGCATTTCCCCTTTCATCATTTTGCAGTCACATTATCTTTATTATTGTGATCTCTTTTTCTCTATTAGGCTTTTGAAGTTGAGGATTGAAAACATTTTGTTCTTTGGAATGATTCACTAGACTTAGGCTGCATTAGATGTATTTGAAAATTGAATAAAATTAGTACATTGGAGTTCAATGAACTGTAGCCGGTAAAGAGTACCATACTACTGTTACTATACAAATACAGGTGCTGTGCAGGCCAAGGATGTAGTTCAGATATCCTTCCTCTTTCTCTATGACCATGTGCTTATGAGTAATTAAAGAACATAAAAATCATGGGATTTAGAATAACTGGATATTCAAATAAGAGAGCACTCATGAAAGAAATCATCCTTGATTGAAGTTCCTTTCACTGCTACTTGGACTTGTTGTACATACTTTGTGATGGTTTTGCATACCCTGAATTACACACTCGAGCTAATCAGTTTCTCCTACTTCTTCCATGTAGTTTCACTTTACGGTTTTAGCCTGTGTGATTGATCTTTTGGCAACATGTGGAAGATTTTAAGTTTGGCCCATAGATGCCAAATTTGTTTCGATTGCGCCTATGTTAATAGCTAGCAGCTTAACGTCAGCCATGTTGATCATCAGTGTTGATTATTTATGATTAAGCTATTGGTTGCAGCTGGTTTTCATATTCTTATGGTCCCATGCATTGCAGGAGCAGGCAGTTGCGGTGAAGCGAGGAGCTCTGGTAGCACCCAGTCCTTGCAGGATCAAGGTAGTCAAGAGGCTGCATGTTCTTCAGGGAAAAAAACAAGTGAGACCTGCCATACTCCAGAACTTGAGGCCGAAACACTGAGTAAAACGGTTGAAAATAAAGGGAAAGAACGAGGGAGCTCTATGGAAGACATGCCTTGCGTATTCACCAAGGGAGATGGTCCAAATGGGAAAAGAATAGAAGGCATTCTATATAAATATGGTAAGGGAGAGGAAGTGAGGATAATGTGTGTGTGCCATGGAAATTTTCTATCTCCAGCAGAGTTTGTGAAGCATGCAGGTGGTGGTGATGTCGATCACCCTCTTAGACATATAGTTGTAAATCCTAACTATGCTTCATTTTTCTAATGGACTTTTTTTTTTGGTGAATTTTTCTAATGTACTTTGATGTCATCCCTTCCCAAAATTGCCCATTGGGATGTGTAATAGGGGCAAATTTGAAAGTGACAATTTTTGGAAAACATTCATTTTCTATTTGGAATATGTTAAGAAGTGAAAGTCTTAACTTGCTTCCTGATGTCTCGTAGGAGAGATTTTTTTCCAATGCCTCTTCTTTTGACCATTTGGTTCAATCTTGCCAGCTGGAGTTTTAAAGCTACAGTTTCTGGGATTTACTTAAAAAACTGTAGATTTGTTACCAGAAAAATATCATAAAAAATTCTTTACCAAAAAGGTAAAAAATCTTGACACCTTAAAAAAGGATCCACAAAAGTAAAAATACCCAATATTTCATAAGATTTTAAACACTGGTTCATGGAGAAAGCTCAGAATTGCAAATAAGGAACATATTAAACCTGCCTTGGTTAGCACTACAAAAGCAAAGAGAACTGAAATACATGTATATAAAGCAGTCTCCAAAATTCTTATCTGCTATTTTTGTGCAGATCATTAAGGATTGTTCTCAGCCAGGGGATGACAATTTTAAATTTTGGTGCGAATGTACAAACTACAAGTCTGTTATGATTTGTGCACTTAAGCTGTTCCTTACAAGATCATAGTATGCACCCACAAACAAGGTTATCGTACCGAAGAAGGTTGAATTCGTTTCAACCGACGGACAACTTGCCTCATAGTTGGTCTTGCTGAGAGGCTATCAACTGTGCATGTAATGGCCAAGTGCAGCAGTTCTACAAGATGGTCATGTGGACCGCTATCCCATAACCTTGCAGTGAACACATCCTTTGCTTGACCCTGTCGCAGCATCATGCAGGCCCAAGAGACGATATTGAAACCATTTGCATGCGAGGAGAAAGAAGGATCCAAAGCTTTTTTATCTGATATCAACTCGAGAAGCACAACCCCATAGCTGTAGACATCGGCCTTCTCGGATACACGGCAGGTCATAGCATACTCCGGTGCAACATATCCAAATGTGCCGGCTACACCAGTTGTTGCATGGGTTTCGGAGGTACCCAAAAGCCTTGATAATCCGAAATCAGACAGATAAGCATTACAATCATCATCCAACAATATGTTACTTGGCTTGACGTCCCGGTGCAGAACCTTTGGATTGCATTGGTCATGTAAATATGCAAGTGCATGGGCTACATCCAAAGCAATCTTGTGAATAATATTCCAATCTACAGCTCTTGTGGACCTTTCCTTGATAAAATTTTCTAAATTACCACCTGACAAATAATTATATATGAGAAACATCTCCGTTTCACTGGCATGGTAACCTATTAGGGTTACAAGATTAGGGTGCCTCATTGTTTCAAGGGTCTTCACCTCAGCATGGAACTGCTGAACACCTTGGAACCTTCCAACAGCAAGCCTCTTCACTGCCACTAGAGTTCCCGGAGCTATTTCAGCCTTGTACGTAGCACCAAAACCTCCATTGCCAATGCATTTTCCAGCACTGAAGTTCCCTGTTGCCTGGACAATTGTTTCATACGTCAATGGAACCCCAATGTCAACAAAAGCTGTAATTTCCCTAGTTTCAGAAACCTGAACCCTGGATGTTGGAACCCATTTCCTGGTGTAAAAGAAGAGAATGACTAGAACTAGAAGAACTGAAACAATGGCTGAGGCAGATGCTATGGATGCAATCTCAATGGAATCTAGACTTTGATCATCAGTTGTGTTACCGGAAGGAGAAGCCGCACCAATTTGTGAACTTCCAGTGTAGGTTGTTTCAGCAGATCGTACAGACAGCGAGAATACATGGTGTGAATGAAGTGAAGGCCTTTCGTGGACACCTGTATGATTCACTGCATTACCATTCAATGGTAATGATCCAGACAGGTCGTTGGATGATACTTCAAGCATAGAAAGAGACTTCAAGTTTGAGAAACCAGAAGGAATTTCCCCTGAGAATTTATTATTATTGAGCTGAAGAGAAGTTAGGTTTCTCAGATCAAGACCTTGTGGAATCTCACCAGATAGCGAATTTGATGAAAGGTCCAACACTTCAAGGGAACGGAGCCGTGCAAAGCTAGAAGGAATGGAACCAGTCAGGTTGTTGCTTGCCAAGGAGAGATGTTTGAGGTACTTCAACTGATGGAGCCCTTCAGGAAACGGACCTCTAAGCTTGTTTCTGCTTAGGTCAAGAAAAACAAGAGACTTCAAGTCCCCAAAGCTTTTGGGAATTAACCCCGTAATCTGATTCTCGGAGACATCCAAATATCTAAGAGATCTGCAAATTGCACCAATTCCAAATGGAATATGACCGGACAATCTGTTCTTGCTAACATCAGCAATCAACCCACGAAGTTTATTACAGTTTCCAAACAAACTTCCCGGAAATGATCCAGTGAGCTTGTTCCCACCAGCTAAAAATGCATAATCAATCTGCTTCTCCAATGTTGTTGGTACAACTGGCAGCCCTGGAAGTGAACCAGAGAAGCTATTTCCACCAAAATTGTGAATCAACACAGCTTTCGAACCAGAAAATGGAAAAACCATAGCATGACGCGTTTTATACGCAAAGAATGACAAATACACAAATGCTGGATCACGGGTTTGGAGAAGTCCATAACTCAAGGAGGAAAAGCCGGGGCATACACTTTGGTTAAATTTGGGGATCGATCCGGACATGAGGTTTCCACTGATATCAAAAAGTGTCATACAGGGAATTGGAAGCTTATCATCAAGCTCCCCGGTTAGCCTGTTTGAGCTCAAATCCAGATGCTGTAGTTTCTTGCATCCATTAAACGCTCCAAATATTTCCCCACTGAAGCGGTTCTGAGCTAAGTTCACCATTTCCAAATTCTCACAACCACTCCAATTCCTTGCTAACTTCCCCTCAAGATTTGCCCTCGGCACCCAAAGTACTTTTAACTTCGGAAGGGTAGTAATTTTCATGGGAATGGAGCCTCGAAAATGATTATACTCACCAGTAGCAGCAAGTGGCAATTGAGATGAAAGCTCTTCACTTGAACTCTGCTTGCTCGGCACGGGATCAAAGAGATTAGAAAGGACAAGAACCGACAACTGAGCACAATTTCCAAGCTCCATGGGGATCAAACCGCTAAGGTTGTTTCTAGAAACATCGAGAATCTCGAGCTTATGCAGCTGACCTAGCTCATTAGGAATAACGCCATCCAACATGTTAGAAAACAATAAAAGAGTCCGTAACCGCGGACAATTCCCCAAACTACTGGGAATACTCCCAACTAGGAAATTCCACGAAAGATCGAGATACTCTAGATGCTGACAATTACTTCCAAAATTCTCGAGAATCAGTCCATTTAGCTGATTATTAGACAAATAAAGCCCTTTCAACTTGTGGAAACTACCAACATAACTAGGCATAGACCCCTTCAGCTTATTCCCAGCTAAATTCAAAACCTCCAAATCCACAAATCTAGAGAAAGATCCTGGAATCTCCCCTTCGAGTTCATTAAACCCAAGATTCAAAACCCGCAAATTTCTCAACCCCACAAATTCATTAGGCAACTTACCGGTAAGTGAATTCCCTTCAAGATCAAGTTCTTCTAAGTTCTGTAAACCCCATAGTTCTAAAGGAATTTCACCACCAATATCATTAAAAGCAAGAGACAGAACTCTAAGCTCAGTAAGTTTCCCAACCAAAGGTGACAAGTTCCCCACTAATTTCCCCTTAGAACATGCACTTCTCCTCAATCCAAAACCATAAAACGGGAACTTAGACAGCTTTGAAGAACAAGAACAAGGTTGAGCAAAGTTACCTTCAGAAACTTCAGGACAACCACCAGGAATGGTGATGGAGATGACCTGAGACCTTGAATTGCATGAAACTCCAAACCAGGAGCAGTGATTAGGGTTGTTTGAAGAGTTCCAGCTTGAAAGAACCCCAGAAGGATCAAAAACCGAGCTCTTGAACTCCAACAGGATTCTTTTCTCAGAAGCCAAGTTCCCTGAAACTAAGTAGAAGAAAGCAAACAGTTGAAACACAAACAAGATCAAATCTTTAGAGAACAGATAGCATTTCATGGTGTTTCTTTTTTTGGTTAGGAAAACAAAGAAGATGATATCTCTGTTGTTGAAAGAAAGAATCCACCCCCAAAGGGACCAAAGATTACTCTCTCTGCTTCCTAACGGCAAAAGAACATTTAATTAAAGCGCTTGTTTAAGGAGGAAAATAGGGAAGTCTTTGGATGAGAAAAACGCGTTTTTTATTTTGCTTCTTCTTTGATGGGGGTGAAGGAAGAAAGTCTGAGTCTACTCTTGAGCAAAGCTCTGTTTTTTACTTCTTCTTTTTTCTATGCAGGATAGCGTGGCCCACGCAGACTAACGGGTGAGCGAGGTGGGGTCCACCTGCCGGTCAATTAATACATCATAACCGTCCATCAACACACGGCGGCTCCTTGGAAGACCAGGCGAACTGTGGGGCCCATTTTGTATCCCATATTTCCTACTTATATTACAATTTTTTTTTAATTTACAAAAAGTATAAAAGAAAACTCTAAAAAAGATTTTAAAATTTTATTGTATCAATCTTTTAACATTTTAATAATTTTGTATAATTATTATATTTTTCAATTTTAGGAAATTATCAATAAATTTACATTTTAATCATAAAATTATGAAAAATTATAATTTGATCATTCAACTATTCGAAATTGATTATTTAAGTCATTTCATTGTTATCTTTGATATGAATACATCAACGTAGGTTATTAAGCCATTATTCTTAAAAAGTATTTGAGTGAATTACACTGTTAACAATTATATTATTAATAAATTTTCGTTTTGATCATTTAATTATAAAATGTTACAAAATAATAATTAACGGTCGAATGACATTGTATATTAACTCATCAACTTAATAGCTAATTTGGTCCCTAAGCTATAACAAAAATGTCATTTTGGAATTTTATAATTTTATAATTTTTAACCCAAAATCTAAAAAAATAAAATTATTAGAAAATTGTAAAAAAGCTTGAAAATTCATAATTTATTTTTCTGAAAATATAAAATATATTTAAAAATTTATAATTATGAGAAAAATTATTAAACCTGTAAAAAATTCATACTCTAAATAAAATATAATAAAAAATAATGAATTTTTTTTTAAATATATTCTTATAAAAATAAATAATTAAAATATTTAAAATAATTATGACGAAAGTGTAAAATATTGGACTAAAAAAGGTCACATTTTTACTGGAATAGAGGAAATAAAATTATAAACAATTCTACTTTTCTTAAATGCCCAAAATCTCATTGTTCACCTCCATATTTTTTCATTGTATGGTCATTCTTTTTTTTCACTTGACAATGAATAAATTAAACTTAATTTTTTTTTCTGTTAATGGTCCTCATTTCGAAAGTAAATTAAAAATGATGAATCATCCCATTTATATTATATCATTGATATATTTTAGCATTTTATTATTATTACCATGCTAAAAAATTCATTTAGATTGAGAATAGGGATTATCTTGAATACGTATTTATGTTATAATTTGTAACATAAAATATACCTTATATATTTTTAAAAAGCAAAATTTGGAAAATTTGATTTTTGAATTTGTTTTATTTGAGGTAATAAATTTTTTGGGTAAAAAATAATAATAAACTGCAATTACATTAAAACAACAATTAAACTTATAAAGGGTTGTTACAATAAACTAATAACAATCTCTAAATAGATAATGACGGTTCATCAAACACATATAAATCCATAAAATTAGAATTTGCAAACTTAACTATATGATCTGCAACTTCATTATGCGCTCTTGGAACATGATGAACACGATAATATAACAAACGTACCTTAGCCATCAAACTGTTAGCAACTCCACCTGCCAACTAAGATTCCATTAGAAGAGCATTGTTGCATTCCAACTCAACCTGTCTTAATCCTTTTTCCCATGCTAAGAGAAGACCTTCTAAAACAACTCTAGCTTCAATTTTAAAAGGTGTCTCCTTACCCACTACCATAGAAAAATCACATATCCAAATAGTATCAACATCTCGAATCACTCTTCCTATCGACGCAAACAAACCATTCCTTGACACAAACGCATCTATGTTAAATTTCATCTATCCTCTTTCTGATGGTGATCAATAGGATCTATTTGAGGTAATAATTAGACAACCATATTTATGAATGTAATATTAAAATGATTGTTGTATTTTAATTCAACTGATAATTTATCTTTTAATTTTTAACTATATCAATTTTAAAATCTAAACATTATCATAAAATCAAATCATTCATAATAAAAAAAGAATATTTACATAAATTGATTAGTATTAAGATCTTACTTTTCCTATAAGATGGTTTTGACAATTGAAATTGTCTAAAGTTATTTAGTCAGAAAATTAATTAATTAATTTTGGATTTTAAATTTAAAATTGAGATATGTTTTAAAAAAATTAAGTGACATATTTAAGGTAAGCTTTAAAAATATTTAATATAATGAAATTATTTTAGGTTGAATTTTTAGATTCGACAAATCAAATTAAAATGATGAAATATGATTATAAGGTAAAAAAAAATGTATAACCAAATTCACTAAAAATATATAGAATAATCACTTATATATTATTTATAATAATATTGTATTATTGTAATAATTAAGGAATTTATCTCTATTTTCGATGTATTAATGAAGATATTAATACATTGGATAAAAAAATAATTGTTTGAAATTAATAGATAGTGACCGAGAAATGAGTAGGTATCGTTAATATAAAATAATAAAATAGGATATTTATGGAATTATCAATAATGTTTTCAAGGAATGGTGTGCTGTGCAATTTTTGGGTAACCATGTGGAGATGGAATGCCCAAATATATTTTTTAATTCTATTTCTAATAATTTAATTTATAATTAAATCTTAGATATGTACAACTCAGCTCAAATCCTAAAACAGGTTGTTCATGAGAAAAAGGTAACTCCTTGTAAGTTTGTAATGGTTAAAAAAAAAAAACTAAGTTTATTTAATTTATTTTTAAAATTTTTAAATGATAAACAAAATTTCAATTAAATTTAGAAAATAAAATTTTCACAATTGAAGTTAATATCTAAAAAGCGTGGACCACAAATGCGAACCAACATTAATGGTGGGTGGTGTCTGATTGGAGGATTAATAAAAGCATTTAGTGGGTGAGATGTCACATTAACTCTCACCCATTTCCATTGGTTCAAATCAGTTCCACCTTTTCTACAAAAACAGGAAGCGATCCTCAGAGTTTATAATTTATTATCATCATTTTTGGTTAAATTTCAATTGGAATTTACAGCTTCATTTGTAAAATAATATGAATAGACTCATTGCCATAAGATTTTATCTGATTTAATTTTTTAAGAGGTATAATGATAGTCATTTCCATTGATAATGATAAGATATTATCAAATAAAATTAAATAAATTGAATATAATTTATTTATTTTAACTAGGATTCATGTATGATAAGATTTAAATTTAAATAAAATTAGATAAGATTTCCATATTTACATAAAGTAGGATCTGAATTCGAATATTAAAAGTTTAGAATTACAACTTTTATAAACTATGTCAAAGCTTCGTTGACTTATTTGATTTAATTTTTAATTCATTTTAAAGATGGATGAAAAATATAAAGAGTAATATTTATTTTAAAAAATTAGTGTTGTTTTTGAAGTGAAAGATGGGAGTGGATAGGTTATTTAGGATTTCTTTTCAAATAATCTTTTTCAAAAATATTACATAAAAATATTGAAAGATATAAAAACAATTCTAATAATATTTGTTATTTTATTTTCAACAATATAGATATTATAATAGAAAAAATCTTTATAAAGATCATCGAAACAAAGCATTGAAATAAATGACAATGTATGGTAAAAATCATTTTTCATTTCAAGTGTACAAGCTTTTGCTATGTAATATTTATAAAAAAAAATGGAAAAAATACATGGAATAGTTTAACGAGAAATAATAATTTTTAAAAGTTGGGACGGAACAGGCATAAACCTGCTACACTGTCCGCGGTGGATCGTATTTTGTCATCTCTACTCTAAACTCGTGTAGGGAAGGTTAATTTTCCCTTCCCAGAAGCATTGCGTCCCTAGGCACCCCCATATCTTCTCACTAGCTAAAAGGACCAGATTCTCACATAATTATACATGAGAAGAAAAGATGTCTAGGAACTTAAGATTCCATTGAAGTATATTTGTGTGTGTGTGTATGTGTATGTATATGTATATGTGTGTTTATATATATATCACTTCAACGAGGGCCTTCGAATTTGTGTTGAAGACATGACCTACGCCTGATGTTTAAATATGAACAGATTATGTGCAAGCATCCAATGACAAAAGTGCACCATTTGTGCAGGCATTTTCGGCTGGGAAGAGGCCAGTGGCTTGAGTTTTGGTTGTTCCTTTCAACAACAGCATTTTCCTTTACAACAGTTAAATGAGCAACACCAACGCCATTGACACGAAGGGAACCAAGAGCAACAGTTGCTGCAAGCTGATTTTGATTTCAATGCAGAGGCCAAGGGCTTTTCTAGTTGTTTCTGCTTGTGCTTCTGCTGCACTTTTTCTTTCTCTGAAACATTAGGCTTTTCTTGTAGTTTCTGCTGCACTTTTTCTTCCTCTGAAACATTACTTTCATCTTCCGAACTGCAATGATACCAATATAACTTAAGCTGAAAAATTCCCACAAGATCTCGAATTTCTTGTAGATTGTATATGAAACCCCAAATATAAGCATCATAAGCATAATAGGCAGCCCATGTTACTTGGATGTGAGTATTGGATACAGATATGTGATTGAGTATGCTTGATTTCTTCTCAGTTTTATCATATATTTAGAGTATTACTGGAAACAAATAAAGGATATCAAACTTTTAAAAGAAAGTTTTTCTTTCCCAAAGATATGCTATATCTAATATTTGATACATGGTTAGCATAGAGGTGGGGGAAAAGAGAAGTCTACACTGAAGAAAAGTGCATACAACAACCCAAATATATGCATCATAATTGCAGCCTATGTTAATTGGACATGAGTGAGTGTCAGACATGGAGATGCGATTGAGTATGCTCGATTTTTCTTAGTTTTTTCATTTTCTTGGAGCATCATATTCATACCTCTATACTCTATATACTCATTTCCAAATATGTGATCAGACACAAATATTGACATCAATCTTTTAAAAGAAAGTCTTTCTTGCCCAAAGATCTACTTATATCTAATTTTTGATACATTAGCATAGATGTAGGGAGAAAAAGAGAAGCATACTCTGAACAACAACAGAAGAATCTTTTGAGGCTGCAGTTCCAACAGTAGCACAACGCGCAACTATAATTAGAACAGTAGCAGAAAGCCCAGCTACAACCAGAACAGGAGCATGATGGCCATGCACACTTCTCCTTCTTGCTTTTGTTTTTTCTGCAGTAAAAAGATGCATATTCATTATAGAGCAACCATTAGGTTTGAAATTTCTATATGATTGTGCACATAAGAAGAATAGACATGGACATGTAATTCTTGATAAGGACATTGCGATACATGGACTTAAAGTAAATTAGAAGATGGGTACGACAAGACACCACAAACTTTTTATTTTCCTTTTTCACGATACTATACATTAAGAATATATAATTGATACTTTTCTTTAAATATTAACATGCAAATAGCTTTTGTTCATTGTTGATTCCCCTGCTTCGCATGTTCTGCTGTGTCTGGGTGTCTTTACATGTCAAGAATGTATTCCACCCCAACGAAACAATTTTCAGTGTTAGATCCCCACACGAAGTCTGTGCTTCATAGGTATGCATCAAACAAGCATTGAGTTTGAAATTTATATATGGGAATGAATAAATGATAACATAAGATTTGTATTAACAACCGCATAGACACCAAGGTAAAAAAGGTGCTTGTTTTGCAGAAAGAAAAACTTATGTTGAGCACATCAATCCACAAGTATATAGGATTATTTTGCAGATAAAAGAACGCTGTCAACTTACACTGGAACGTCAAAGGAGAATTGACCAGTTCCACTTTCAGAAATATTGGGCTGATTCCAGGGCACAATTGACAGTGACTTGTCAAGAATTGGTTCTTCAGCAGTAAGGACTGTTTTATCCTTAACAGCATCATCTGAAACCACAATTTCCTTGCTTTTGTCAAATTTGAAAGTCTCTGTGTATGTGGGAACAAGAGAAGGGAATGGAATTAATGCCTTAACCTCACCTGGGTTTTCCACACCATGGGCAGTTTCCTTGTTTTGAATTAGATCTCTGGCGAAACTAGTGCCCCCTACTTTAATGCTAAACAATGAGTCATTAGAAGCAATACTCCAATCCATAGGTGCTAATGATTTACTTGTTGAAAAGACATCAGATGGAATCCTATTCGGATCATACTTTCCAACCCCTCGATCCATTACTTGGATTGTAGGGGATTGTATCAATGCTGATTTTTGTGCAACAAAGGGAACTTGGGAATTAGATGTTGAACCTGCAGATCCGTTTTGACTTTGTTTTAATATGGAAGAGCTCTTGCCAGAAGTTAATCCTGATATGCCTGATTCTTGTGCATCTGTTTGAGACTTATCATCGGTAGATGAACCAGTTGAAGGTGAAGACAATGATGATGAAGATGAAGATGACGCCGAGCTAATATTTTCAGTTGAGATATCACCTTTAGACCTATCAATCTCCCCTTGAGGTACTTCTGATCGATTACTACTTCCACTTTCATCTTTTGCCCCTTCGTGTATTTCAACATCATCTTTGTTTCCTGATCCCTTAATAATTCCAGAATTGCCATTACTTTTAGTTCCTTCAATCCTATTTAGGACCTCTGAAAGGGCATCTGAATCTTCACTGCTTCCACTATCTTCACTTGAATGCTTACTGTTTCCATATTCATCCTTAAATTTGACACGTTTGCTTGAATTCTTACTCTTTCTATTGACGCTGTCAGATTCCATAACTTAAAAAGTTTGTATGAAACAGGGTCTAATTCATGTGTTTGTATTTATCAACACATAGATCTACCTGGAAAATGAAAAACAGAAAGAAACCTTTCACCATGTCAATGAAAAGATTAAGTGTTCACAGATTTAGACAAAGTTCAAAGACTCTCATGTGACGCTCAACAACTTCAAAACATTGTAATAGTAATAATAATAACACCATTGTAATGCTGAAAACAATATCCATGTTTGATAACTGGTCAGTTTTATGAATTGAGGAAGGAATCTAGAATGAATAACATATATACAACCTATGCAATGAACTTTGTAATGAAATCGTGTGTCAACACATATGTCTATGATAGAATTTCATGATGATGATAAGCTCTTCCAAACAAAGTAAAAAGTGAGAAGGACCATGTTGGATACATCGGCAACTTAAAATCACATGCGTGAAGAACAAAGGCATTTTGGTAGCAAAAATTCTCTGATATATACTATATTCAGAAAAGACCCTTTTATTCCATTAGCAATTTCAATTCTAAGTTGAAAGCTTCGTTAATTTATCAAATTGCTGAACTAATACGAGAAAAAAATGCAAGCAATTCATTTCCCTTGAACAATTTCTACTATGTTTTTTTCAGAAATTAAGAGAAAAAACAATTATAATAAACTTATCGGAAAAGAGAAAAAAAGAACAAACATACTTTAGTTTCGTAGCATTAAACATATGAACTGCTGAAATTAAACTCGCCGGAAGTGTCTCCGGGCCATCCTCAGCAGCTTCTTTACGTTCAACAAATATCTAAAATCGGAATATAGCTATCAAATTTAAAAGTTAAAAAAAAGGAATTAACAAAAAAAGAAACCCGTCATATGTTTATCCCCAACTTTTTCAAAAGGATAGACACAAAATTAACCAGAAAAGCGAAACCGATAATTGAGAATCAAATTACACACACAAAAAAAACTGATTTTTCGTTTTGTTTGTATGATAACTCAATCATAAATTTAAAAAAAAAAACTGCATAGAAAAAAGAATTGAGAGGTTTAAAGATGTGGATGGAGTAACGCCAATTTTTGCAAAATTTGTTCATAGTTTCTGAACTAACCTCATCATTGAAGACGTTGTTGTAAGTTTTAAACTTACTGCGTGTTTCCATTTATTTGCAGGATGAGGGAAACTGTTGAGCTCGTAATAGCTTAGTTTTTCAAATTTTGTTGCATTTGCAGTTCGTATGATACCAGCATGAAGACTGATGATTTCTACAAGCTTAGATTGGTTATGGTTACTTAAAATGGCCAACTCCAATGCCTTTCTAAAACTTTGTTCTATCAGTTTCTGCTTGTTTTTGGTAAATTACTCATAGTACTTTTACTTTAGGTTAAAATGTGCCACAAGTCCCTATACTTTTTGAAAAATAAGAATTTAGTCTTAATACTTTATTTCATGGAGTTTATTCCTTTTATTTTTTAGATTTCAAAATTCAGGTCTCATACTTTCTTAATCATTTGACAAGTTACACATGCTGATGCTCAAACTCAGGTCTTCTAGAATGAACAACATCCTTTTAACCACTGAAATCACTCGTTGAGTTCAATTTAAAAGTATATATTTAAATGTTGTGCTAGAAATTATAGTCAAAACAACAAAAAGATTTTGCAAATAAAAATTGTTAATGCAATTTAGAATTAACCTACATTTATCGATTCTTATTTAAAAAACTAAATCATTAAAATCAACACTATAAATAAACAATTATTTAAATCGAACTTTTTTACTCTCAAATTGCAACCTCAATTATATACATTGAAGCACGAATTTCACTACTTATTTTTTTTTTGTGAATTACAAGGAGTGAGCAAAACCCTAACAACAACTCGACTAGTGCAATTGGAATCCAAGTCACACCTAGGACAATAAATACTCTTGGCCATCAGGCCAACACACGAGATTTCACTTGAACATATAGATTTAATTACTCATTCAATGAAATCAATGAACTCCTTTTTTTTTTTTTATATAATGTCTAAAACTCTTCATAAACCATTCTTATATGTAATTAATGTCCATATAAATCAAACTAAGATTCAGTCAACTGTATTTTCTATTTTAAACACTCATCGTATCATGTTATTCAAATAGCCCCTTAACTTCAAACCTCTCTTTCAAATCACTAACATGTATTCAAAATTACTTGACCTTTTCACACCTTATTTTTCATAGTCTTCAAAATCGCATGGATTCTTTACACCTTAAGTTTTTATTCCATGAAGAGCAAGTTCTTTAGGTTCGTGTACTTGACATTCTAATTATTATTTTTACTACATAATACATTAGTAAAACTAATACAAAGACAATAACCATCAACTAAAGATAGTGTTGTGGCAGAATGTTGCATTATCGATATCAGTATCATGAAAGTTTTTGTATTTTAATGTGATTTATGTGAACTAATTTATATAATTTTTTAGTAAAAGAGATAAAATGCAATCCGACTCATAATATAAAATTTCCATGGTACTTTTACTTAATCCTACTCATCCTTTCTTAATAACACATATCTATATATTATATAAAACCAACTTTTAAAGGAGCCATAAGAGTAAATAGGGATACTATAGATTTTTAATATGTTAGAATTTATATATCTATATAATATTATATATATAAATAGCTCTTATTAGGTTCATAAGAGTTAATAGGGTTAAATGTCATTTAATGTAGCATCCTCCCCGTTTCAAACAATTAATACGAATGAAAGATGCTACTGAAACATATATAAGTAAAAAAATTTGGATTTATTTAAAGATTAAAAATTAAAATATTTTTATAAAACAATTAAAATATGTTTTAGACAAGATTCAAAGTTTTAAAATCATCTAGGATTTATTCGAGGTTAATCGAAAGTGATCGAAATCTAAAATGAGCTCTGTAAGGTAAAAGTACTTAAAATAGTACAGTGCTAAAAACAGATGTGACGTCACGACATGAATATTTTTGACATCGCGACAAAACTTACTAAGTAGTGATGTCGTGACGTAAATTATGTGATGTTGAGACATTCGTGACTAAATCGCAACGTTACAATTTTGTGATTGTGACATCGGATGATGAGATCGTGGAGTCAAAATTTCGTAGTTGTGAAATGACTCACATGAGTACGCCCAAAATACTTCTAAACGTGTTCCTAAGTCCTTTTATTTAAAAGTATGCTCAAAGTTTGTAAAAAATCACTTTGCGAAATATCTTCAACTTTGATCTTTAGGCAGAACTTTTTCCTTTTTATTTCCAATTTCTCTTATGTATTTAATTTCTATCTAAATCTTAATTATATATTTGATTTTCTTCTATCAATAATAATAATAATACACTTTTCTATTTTTTTATATATATGTATAGTTAATTCATTCACATACTTTGAAAATTTATTATATATTTAATTCAGTTAAATACATTTTAGATATTATTTTATAAATGTTATTTTAAATTGTGAAATTTAATTTTTATGCAATATTAATTCATAATTTCAAATATTACATGTGTTTAAGAATTAAATTTTTATATTAAAAATGTCTTAAATTCACTTTAATTTAAGATATAATTAATCATAATGTAACAAACTGTAAAAATTTCGATGAGTGAAACATCATATAGTGCTTATTCTTACAAAGACTGTTTTACATTTTCGGCAATAACAAATTAACAATAACATGGTTTTTACATGATAAAAGTTATCCCATCCATAATTATTGAATTTTTTAAACATCATAAATAAAATTAGTGGAAAACACATACACTTATAAAGTATTTTTTAAGTAAAACATATAATAGTCTTGAAAATAATGAAAATTTCAACATCTCTATATTAAAATATAATATTTTAAATATATATTTTTAACTTTATAATTTGTTTTTACACTAATTATATATAAAAAATACTTGTTTTTACACTAATTTATTTTTTATTTCTCTCAAATTTTATTGCAGTTTTTTTTTATATTTTCTATGTCCGTTTTATGATCCATGTTCGAGGTTTGTGACTATCCCTTTTAATAATGTCGTTTTTAAGATTTAGACTTAAATTTTTTTCGTGAGAGTACAACATGTCTCATCATTTTACTCAACCACTTTTTAATTCTATTACCGTTATTTTAATTATCAAAATTTACTATTTTTATTATTCATTTTATTTTTTCTCTTTGAAATTCAAGGAACTTTTTTTTTTATAGTGTTGGCCCATTGTAAATTAAGTATAGTATTATTTATAATTTTAATAGTGCCTAAATTGATATGAGAAATTTAAATTTATTTTATTGAAGAGTAATATTGAGAATAAGATACATGTTTTATATTTCAATTTATATTTTAAGTCAGGTTATGTGAATATTTGTAAAGTTTTATAATTAGGTCTACATGGTTTCAGTCTGTCACATAATCGTGTGATCTTTATTTTATAGTTTTAATTCACTTTTATGTAAGATTTTAAATTAGTTTTTATTTAGTTTTGAATTGTTTTTGAAATTTTCGTAACTTTGATTAATACTTGAATTTAATTATCTATCATAATACTTGAGTGTTTATGATATGAATGATTATTTGAAGGATTTGTTTAAGTTATAACTGAATTAAAATTTTAAAAATATTGCAAATTAATCCTAATTAAATTTTGAATAATATTGGAGCATGCATAAGCCCGTATATGATCTGAGAAATGATGTGTTTGTTAGTTATAAATTAAATTAACTATGATTGGATAATTTTTGTTTAATTTCCGTAAGAATTATGCATTTATGAAGTATTCTATGTTTACTTGAGGTAATCAATGTGACTTGAATGCGTTCTTTTTCAGTTATAACTGTAGTATTCCGTAACTCGGGACCGATAATCGGATCGGATTATGAGTGTTATACTTAGTGGTGTCACAAAATAAAAAATTAAAATTTACATTGTAAAATTTTATATATAAAATGTTTAAAAATTAAATAAATTAATTAAAAATAACAATCAATCAATTATAAAAGGTGGAACCACACTATATTCGTGTATGAATTTTTAATAAAGAATTTATTTGCACTTTTTTTCTTAACATAAATAAATTTATTTATTTTTGAATAAAAAAAAAGTAAAATGCATGATGGTAAAATACAATTCACCTAGTTTTACCTAATTTATTCTAAATATTAATTTTTATTTTTTCTTTCACTCATCTGTATCTGACGTAATCTAGTATCTAAAATCTAAATACATGGATATCAATATGGGTACTAATCTACCTTGGTTCACATTCACAGTTGTTTTCGTCTTCTCTTTTTTTTTTTTTCCTTGATTTATTGAATTACTTTGGTTTTAGGGGAAGGCAATAGATTATTTGATTATCTGTTTATTTGCAGATTAATTACATTAAAATGTTACCAAATCAACTGTAAAAATTCGAAAAGCGCAAGAAACGTTTCCCGAAATTTAATGGTGGCAGATCAGTTTCCATCCGCTGTTTCACTGACGCTCTTCGCTTCCATTTAGTGCAACAAAGCGATCCCTGATTCAATCCACCGCTTTTGCTGATTTTGGACCTTTGTTTTCAAGTGGTATAATCATTTTTTCTACCCTTTTCTTGATCCTTTTTTTACCTTTCGTTTATTGTTCCTGGAATTTGCTTGCTTTCACGCTTATTCTTCCAAACAAAATTGGTTGTTTATTTATTTCGGTCTTTAATAAATTACTATTTTTAGTATTCCAATGCTATTTTAGGGATTTTCTTTGTTCGTAATAATGCTTGTTAGAGAATTATATCTGTTTGAGCTAACGTTTTACCATGGATTAATAAAATTGAACCATATTATACGTTTCTTAATTTGGTATTCGAATGCTTTCTTAGGCTTTATGAATGTTGGGATTTGTGCTTTTTGATAGAGAACTATAACTACTTGAGTTAACTTCATACTGTGTATCTAATCGTTGATACATTTCTTAATTGTTGGGCAATGAGCAATTGCTGGTTTTTGTCCCTTGTTGAATTGACTAATGAAGTATGACATTCAAGGTGGAGTCCTCCCTCTTTTTTTCCCTGCTTGTAAATATTCAGCTGCTAAAATGAGCAGAGTTTTTGTTTGGTTTATTAATTTGGGTTTTTCTATTTCTACTTTTGTGCTTTTTTTCCTCCTCCTTTTCTTTGAAATCAGTAATTTGATTTTTAAAGGGGCCCCTTTCTTGCTTTCTCATAAACCTGCCCATAGTTTTCAGGATTCTCAATTCACACTAGAAATATCAAGAACTGTAAGTTTCAAATATATTTTATTCCCATCTCATGAGCGAGGCTGCTGCTGTTCTTGCAATGGCAATTGATATATCACCTCTTTGCAATACTGTTTTCTGGAATTGAAGGAGGAAACACCAAAAGACAATGGAAGAATCACAGGGGGATTTTCTTCCATCTGATTTTCCTGAATCTACATCTTCCAATAACTGTGAAAGGAATACTTCAAGTGCACATTCGAATCGTGGGTCTGGCCTTCCAGGTGTGAAGAAGAGAGGACACGGCAGTCGTTCATGGATAAAGATTGACCAAGATGGGAATGTGAAGATTTTGAAGCTTGATAAAGCTAAAATAATGAGACAGTGTTCTTTGCCATCCAGGGACCTAAGGCTTTTGGACCCTTTGTTTATTTATCCTTCAACAATACTAGGAAGGGAGAAGGCTATTGTGGTCAGTCTTGAGCAAATAAGATGCATAATCACAGCTGAGGAGGTTATCTTGATGAACTCTTTGGACATAAATGTTGTCCAATATAAGTCTGAATTATGCAAGCGTCTTCAGGCAAAGAAAGACCAATCTGGTAAAAATGCTTCTTAATAGCCTGTAGTTTAGTTTGGTTTCAAGTGGATGGCTGAAAGAGGCTTAAATAAACAATTTTGATTTCTACTTGCTGTTGAAATCATTGTTACAAAATATCTGATATACTCTCATCTATTCCCACGATATCCACTGACTTTTTATCCTTTTTGGAGAAGCATATGAAAATGTTACTGAATTTGGCTGCTATGCTGCTCCTTTGAAACAGATGCATCTTTCTGAGTTCAGAAAATTAAAACTTTACTAATTTGAACTAAATGATTCTTCCTAAATTTATTAGTCCCCAAAGAGTTTTTATGGCAGTTCTTATTTGTCTCACTTTCTTTCTTAATTTATTTGGCAGTTTCGAATTGTCATATAACATGCTTACATACTTAAATTATCTACTTGTTTTATTCAGATGACCTGCCATTTGAATTTAGGGCTCTGGAACTGGCATTGGAGCTAACTTGCATGTCCCTTGATGTAAAGGTATTCCATAACCTCTACCACTAGCTAACTGTTAAAAATGCTTGAAATATTTTTTCAAGTACATAACCAATTGAATTTCTTTTACTTGACACTGAGGGGATATCCTAGAGGTGCATCTTTGAGAGACACTTATATATTGATACACCGGATAGGTTGTGGTCTCAGTATGTATGATGTTTTCATAGCTGACTCATTGCATATAATGCATAGATCTTTGTATTTAGCGTGCATCATCATCCGATAAAGCCAAATGTGTCTTTGTGATAATATAGGTTCTGGTCTTACAGAAAAAAGGAGGCCAAGTGTATCTTTGTGATACTATAGGTTCTGGTCTTATAGAAAAAAGGTTAGGGTAAATAGCAAGGGCGAAACAAGGAATTTTGTGTTATGGGGACCGAGATAAAATTATATAATTTCAGGGGGGCAAAGCTAAAAATTTTGTGGTAAAAGGATTTAAATTAAACTATTAATTTTTGGGAGGGGCCAAAAATGGAATTTTTCCATTTAATCAAGGGGTTAACAAGGCTTAAATTGAATTATTAACTTTTAAGAAGGGCTAAAAGTGAAAATTTTCCATTTAACCAAGGTGGGGCCGAGACCCTTGCCTGCCCTCTTGACTTTGCCTCTTATAATTAGGCTGGCTAAACCAAAGTAAAGAATTTGGAAATCAGTGTTCATGTTGATATGAAATTATAATAAGCTAAAATCCTTTACATTCTGAAAATTTATTTTCTATAGGTGAAAGAACTGGAAATGGAGATATATCCGGTGTTAGATGAACTAGCATCATCCATTAACACTCTTAACCTGGAGCGTGTTCGAAGGTTAAAAGGTCACCTCCTTACATTAACCCAGCGAGTTCAGAAGGTATAGATATTTATATACAGCGTGTTTTGGAATACACCTATTGTAGCTTTGTTTCTTATATAATTGATTCTAGATTGAAATTTCAGCTTCGAGATGAATTAGAGCATCTTATGGATGATGATGGTGACATGGCTGAGATGTACCTCACAGAGAAAAAACTAAGGTCAGAGGGCAACACCCCCCGTGAAATAAATCCTCTAACTAAATTTTCTGGTGGGATCAGACAAGTTTCAAAATCTGCTCCTGTTTCACCAATAGCATCGACCAGTGGAGCTCCAAGATTGCAAAGGGCATTTAGCAGTATCATGACTGCAAGTAAACAAGGAAGCTTAACTAGTTCACATGGTGGGGATAATATTGAGCAACTTGAAATGTTACTTGAAGCATACTTTGTTGTCATTGATCATACTCTTAGCAAGTTGTTATCGGTAAGAGACCTTTAACTTTATACTGTAGATATGTTAGTGTGGTCACATCCTACTGGTCTAGAGGTCCAAGAACGGAGAATGATCTGTTTTTGCCACCCCTAAGTTTAACACATAGATGTTGCATTGACTTCAAGCGCCGCAAGTAGTTTTTTCTTCCAGTACTTAGTAACCTATTATACTCAACCACTGATGCCCAATCTTACTGGTTATGCAGCTGAAAGAATACATTGATGACACTGAAGATCTGATCAACATTAAATTGGTGAGAATTGATTGATTGTTTCAATGATACTCTCTCTTTGGGTGTGCTTGGTTGGGTGGAAAAGTGGAGAGATGAGAGGAGAGAGTGGAAAAGTGAAAAGAAAATAAATTTTGAGTCTTCTTAGTTGGGAAGAAAAGTGAGAGAAAAGAAAATAGGAAAGAATCATTTTCTATCTTAATGCATAAAAATCAATCATTCCAAATTGGAATGATGAGACGAAAGAAAAGGAAAGAGATGTGTATGTTAGTTCAAAATTATGTATTTTTCAAATATTTTATTTTCTTTTCATTTTTTAATTTTACCAGGCAATGGATGGAAAGAAAACGGACCTTTCTTTTCATTTTTCCATCTCTCCTACCAAGCACTCCTAGTTTTTTATCCTTTCAATTTTCCATCTTTTTAATTTTCTTTTCACTCTACCAAGCAAAACCTTTTAACTTACAATGTGAATTTAGAAATGAAAAAAAAAATTGAATTGCCACTGGGGAAGTCATAAAGTAAATATTAATCAAAGATAAATTTTCTTCCTGTTTTGCTGAACAGGGCAATGTCCAGAACCAATTGATTCAATTTGAGTTACTTCTCACTGCGGCGACTTTTGTAGCCACATTATTCGCTGCTGTAGCAGGTGTGTTTGGAATGAACTTTGCAGCTTCGATTTTTGACTACCCGTCTGCATTTAGTTGGGTTCTCATTATAACAGGTGCTGGATGTGGGTTATTGTACTTATCTTTCTTGTTGTATTTCAAGTACAAGAAAATATTCCCATTGTAAGCTGTTGAGTTTCAAGATGAAAACTATTATTATTCTTATGTCAACTTTGTTAGCATATATATTGCATTTGCACTGCGTCTCGACAAATTGTCACCTTTCATCTTCAAAAGTTTTTGGTTAAATATATATAAACAATATTTAAAAGATAAGATCTGTTGAAATATACTAATATTTGATACGTACAAGTATTAGAAGGTTAAACCTGAAATACTGCAAAAAACATGCAGTTTTGAGGTTCATATTTACAAACTCAAGAGAATGACAGCAAATTTAAGTATATCTTTCAGGATGCAAGTGTTGTTGGTGGGCAACTATCCACAGTGCAGGCCAAGATGTCTCTATAATCTCTGGATATTCTGAAAGAATCATAAACCTTCCCATCGCTGCTCTTCTTGTATTCAAACACCAGGTTGGAATGATCGAAAGCAGTAAGCTTTACAAATCCATAATCATAATCTCTATATAAACTCCATTTGGTCTTGAGAGTGGTGAATGGTGAAAGGCTTGCCCCTGCCCCACCCGCAACAACATGTATTGTTCCCTTCGGTGTGCCCTTATAGTATCGTTTCTCATTGTCCGTGCATTGATTCTGTACCATGGACCATTTCCAAAAATCAATTGTTAGCTAGGTATAAGAGAAAATGTTGAGATTCGAATCTCAAATATATAGCTCTGGGTTTGTTTATCCTTGAGTGAGTTCAATGTTAATCTTAGTAGCACAAAGTTTGCAGCCTTAAATATTGCAAAAAAGTTTTAGGGGTACCTCGTATATAGGACATGTCCTTTCATAATTATGCGCATGGCCGTAGATGGCAATGTCAACCTTGTACTTCTGCCAGAGTTTTTGAAGGTTTTCCTTTGCCATTGGTTCTCCAAATGATCCTTCAACCGCATAACTGAGGTCAGAAGAGTAGCCGAGAACTCTATGTGCAAGAAAGACCAGCCATGGTTGCTTTTGTCTGTCAATTGATGCTAGGCAATGTTCGATGAACTTGTATTGCTCCGTTCCCTCTCTCCAATCGAGTTCTGAGTCCGCTATGCAGAACCGGAACATGCCGTAGTCAGTGGAGTACCTGTGAAAATAAAATCCAATGCAAACAAGTTAGAGTAGAAAATGAATTCATTTAGGAACTCGTACAGAGACCTAAAGTTACTGGGACACGGTTACATGTGCACGTTCGTTATTTTTTGTGTTTTTGGAGAGTTCCTAAAAAGTTATATCTCCGTTTGCTCGAAATGGAGATGTTATTGTCAACATGCTATTTCTATTCACAACTGTTATAGGAAAAATTCATATACCCACTATATTGCTTGGCCTCATAACGGTCGGATAGATATACGTGTCTAACACGGATATTTGCCAGACATAAGCACTTTAAGGAAAGTAAAGAGTTAGTGACAGGGAATACCAATACTTAGCTCTGTTTTCAGCAGGAACAAAAAACATAGTTTCAGCCAACACACCACATTCACCTCCAGAATCATTGTTCTCATAGAAAGATCCAGTTCCGGGCCAGTCACGTTCATGGTTACCACTAAATAGAAGACAATCAACATCGAGTGTCACATAAGGTGAAAATCAGAAGTAGACTACAAGCTCAAGCAAACCATGCTAGTGGCCAACCTTGCAAGCATATAAGGCACAGCTGATGCAATAGGCTCAATCTGTGCAGTAAATTGGTCCCATTGTGAAATATATCCATTGGCATAACATATATCTCCAATGTGAAACACAATGTCAATGTTTTTCAGATCTTTGATAAGCTGTTTAGTAGTGTTAAGAGAGCCCCGCTGGAAATTATTGTATTCATTAGAGCCATCAGCTTCATCCTGCAAGATCAAAGTTTTAACCTCAAGAAACGGCAAGTCCCGAACGTAGAAGAACGTCATATTTTTTAAATTCAAAAAAGAAAATCATGACAATTTTTACTTCATGCAAATTACTAAATATGTAATTAGAAGTTGCAAATGGGATTCAAACCTTTCCCATATCCCCGAAAATGACTACACGTTGCAAAGAATTCTGACCGGGAAATGGAGATGCTCTAAACTGGTATTCTTGACTCCAAACATATGTACTGTTGAACAATCTATGCCCCAGTTTGTAGGTATACCTTCATATTAAAAGGGAGTTAAATGTATGTTACTTGGATTCAAGAAGTGTCAGATATTGATTTGCATATGTTCAATTTTTTAAATTCTTTTTATATATTTGGAGGATTCTTAGAGGACCATATTTCTATACCAATGTCCAAATATGTATCAGATATGGATATCAGATATTAGTGATTTAAGAAACATAAGGAGTCCAAGAAAATACATTCTGTTCGGCCACAACTCTTTCAGAAAGCTGGTATGTATATATCCGGGATCACGCCATCCGACAGTCCTCGCCGGTGCACCTGATGATGCATTTATAGAATGAAAAGGAAAAGGAGAAAATTATAACTGTTAAAGGAAAGGAAAGGAAAACAAAAGAATCCACTTTGATAAGGTGAAATGGCATGATTACCAGCATACCCGAGAACCAGGACAACCAAGTTGTTCAAATTAATAGAAAGTAAAAGAGAATCAACCATCTCAACCTATATTATAATATAATTAATGTTCGCATATGCATCAAACACAAATGTGGGGTACGGGGAGTAACGAAAGTTATATATATAGATGATATATAATTCAAGTCGAAAGAGCTATGTACCACACATGCTGTTACGTTCAAAAGTTAGAGTAACAGCTGGGGAATGTTGTTGATGTTCTCCTTTAGGACCCCATTGGACAAAAGGCTCTGCTTCATCAATCCCATATCCACTAGTCCAAGTTACAGTCATCTGAGAAATGAGACCGACAAATCAATGGAGAATTTTTCTAACATGACAAAAATGTTGCTCAAGATTGAAAAGGAAAGACTTCATTTACTTCATCCCATTGCTTTCCTTGTGCTAAGCGTGGATAAACCGGTGCATTCGGATTTGCGAAAGATACTGTGTTTGACACTGCCACCAGCTTTGGCTAATTATGAAATGAAACAAGGATTAGAGGTAATAAACGACTGACGAAAAAGGACTAACCACAAGTAATTTCAGAAAATAATCATGATTTTCATATGATAAGTAGCATTAAACACAACTGAGGAACGTAAAAGATTGGAAACAAAAGATGTAAGGGAGTTAGAATACTCGGGTTCGTATATGAACGTCCAATACATATGTTCATCTCAGACACAAATATTTCTATTTTTTTTCCTATTTGAAGGATTCTTGTAGGATCATGCCTTTATAATCTTGTCTGAATATGTGTTTGACATGAGTACTTAAAAAAAAAAAAGGCTACATAGCATCGGCAAGTTAAGCAAATAAGGTCTTATGCTCATGGAACAAAATAAAAGAGATGATTCTATCATTCTTGTAAGCCGCCATACAACTTTGAGAGACAAGTTCAAATCAGAATATTAGAGCAGATTCAGTTCAAACCAACCACACTTTCCTGTCTGACTCACACCTGAATCCGAGTAGGCAAGAACTTCTGTAACTTACATTTAAGAAACCATTTGAAAATAGTGCGAAAGAGAAGTCCGATCTTTGGTTAATCAACTGAAGCTTCAAGGACCCTTTTCCATTAACTTTGTAGTCAGGACTAGTGTAATTTGCATACTGAAACTGTTGAAAGAAGATGGTTAACCTTACTAATTGTAATATATTCCATTAACAATTAAAAGCAGGCTATGAGAAAGAACTTGAAAACTTCAAAGCAAAGTAATTTTCAGATGAACCTTAATGGGTGCAGAGCACAGCAGTGGAGGATAAACCCTTGGGTTTTCTGCTGGGCAGGTTGATGCACTGCAAGTTTTTAGTTAGCATGGTATACTGTCAGCTGGAATAAAGATACATAATAAGTTCCAATGATACAAAAATATTCAGAGGGAAGGTATTGGCCTGCTATTCTACCTGAAATTTGCAGGAGAAAATACCCCGATCCAATCATCCATTGAAGGGTTTGGAGAGCTATATTCCACTGTAACCCATTCTGTATTTTTACCCTAACACATCATGATTCAATGACCCACTGAAGACTTGAAGATTGAAAAATGGCATGTAATCCAGAAAATAGATGATCATTGCAAGGCTAATTGTAAAAAAATGCTGCAATTTAAAGCTTACATTCAGTCCCAGAACAGTAGGAGAGGCTTTAACATAAGCAAGGTTGTCAAGAGCTAATGTTGCTTTATGAATAGCAATTCTTGAAAGAGGTTGGACTCCATGTGAACTTGCCCTATGAAGTATTGCAAGAACCAATAAAATGGTCCATATGATCATTCTTAAACCCCTCATCCCTACAAACATCCGAAATCAATCATTTAAACAAAGCCCCTTCAAATTTGAAAAGAGAATTATACAAGGATCAAAGCTTAGCATAATTACAGTTTCCAGATACCAAAACAAAGGTGAAAAGCAGTTCCAGCTAAGCTACTTATGCAAGACTCCAATACAAATAGTCATATGAGGGAAATTTAAACTTACCCCAAAAAGAAAATGCATGAAGAAATGAAGATAACAATATGGGGATTAAGAAACAGGATTGAGTCACCAAACTGGAAACCTTTAAAGGAGTTGGAGATTTTTGGCTGGTTGAAAGAGTTTTTAATTGTAAAGTGTGAAATGAAGTAGAGGAATGTGCTGAAGGAAGATTCCTTTAGGATCATTTTGTCCAAGCCCAGATTTTTAAAAGGCTAAAATAGTCAACTTATAAAATGTTAACATAGCTGCCCAGTCATCACTGATAGATAGGCAGTGGGAAATCCCCGGGGTTGGCAGGTCACCGCACACTAAAATACAAAAACTTTAATTCAAAGATATAAATTATTAAAATGATAAAATTATATTTTTATTATCATAAAAATATATAATTTAATTTTATCCCAAAATTTTATGATAAGTTGGAAAAATCCCAAGTTTTATGATTTAGAAAACCAGGAGTAATAGCCATGGCAGCATGCATGAAGAGGGGGGAAAAAGAAAAACTATTTGAAAAATGCTAAATAGTGGGAATAAGAACATACAGGACCAAAGAGATATAAGGGTTTAAATTCAGAGTGAAATTCTTAGCTTTCATCATGAATACCATCAGTCATCGTCCCACATCCAATAAGTCCAGCTTTGTGGGTAAAAGTTACCCCTTATCAGCTGCAAACTAAACTAATTAAAATCACATACAGCTAATTTTAATATCAGTTGGAATAGCTTAGTTTGTTGGAGTGTTTGGCAGTTAATCATAAGCTCCCAAGTTGACTCTTTCTTCTTCTTCTTTTTTTCAATATTTTTATCTATAACTCTAATTTCTTTTTAATTTAATCTTTTTAAAAACAATTTCTTACTTTAATCTTTTCCAAAACTTTTTTTCTAAACTTTTGTATTATTTTCATCACTCTATTTAAAAAAAAAAAAATCTTAATTTAAGTTGGTTTGGATCAATCTATTTCTTAGCTATTGGTAGAATTCTTTTATATTTGGTAAATGGACTCTTTGTTTGATCATTCCTCGGTGATAATGTGCTATGAATGATGGTTTAATCTTTAATTTTTTGATCAACAGACTTCTGCTTATTTTTCATGAATGAGTTTGAGAAAGCTCATCTGCCATTTCAAAAACTAGAAATATTAAGGAGAGTGGTGAGTTATAAGAGAGGACAAAACCTTAATAACACGACATGTACGATTCAAATCTAAGTCACATATGAGACAATAAAGATCCTGAACCATCATATTAATATACGAGGTTTAAAGTGTTTTAGTTTAATTATAAAGATCTTAAAATTTTAATTAAAAATTAATAAAAATGTTATATGTCAATTATTCAATGAACTAAAGCCTCTTGTCAGCAAGACAAGTGGAATATTTAACATCAGCAATTAATTCACATAATTATTTTAATTAAAGTAATTAAATTGAGAAAAAAAATTAGAGTGATTATAAGACAAATCATATTTTAAAGTGGCCTTAGGTGTAGTTTACCCTTTTTCTTAATTACACTCCTATAGTCGAAACCACCTCGAAAACGAATAAGTTTTGGAAAATATTTTGTGTTTTGGAAAATAGGAATAAAAAGGGAGTCGCCACCAATCTTTTATTTGGGTGTGATTGGATCACCACAAAACGTTTAAAAACATTAAAACGTCGGTCTACGAAATCCAGAAGAATAGGCTCGGGAGTCGGTTACGCACGAGGAAGGATTAGCACCCTCGTACGCCCAGAATTGGTACCACATGATCATTCTCGGGTCTTATTTTATGAAAACAATGAAAGCTCGGGTAGAGTTCAAAATACGGTATTTATTTTGAAAGGCTCTGTGTAATTTTAAAGGAGACCTTTTAAGAAGAATTCGTCCCCGTATTTCATTCCTCTTATGAGAATTAGAAAGCGTGTCCAACACATTAGGACACTACATTCTTGGAGTATCGAAATTGAAGGACGTTTAGGGAACTTTTGAAGAGAGTATTCGATCGCGTGATTTGTACGAAATCATACCTAGCACGTTAAGGCATGATTTTTCGAGGTTTCCTCGAAAAGGAACATTGCCTCGTTTAAAAATTTGGATGCGAATAGAGATGTGTTGAAAACTTTTGAAAAGAAGATTTCTTTCGTATGAATTACGAAAATCATGCCCCACGCGTTAGGGCACGATTTCCGAAGTTTTCATACTAAATAATATTGATTTATTTCCGTCATGAAAGTTCTTTCATATATATATTTTTGAGAACTTGAAAATTTCGTATGAAGGTTAAAATGCAATCCTCGAACACATGATTTGAAGGATTAAAAGAATACTCGTTCACTTCGATTTTCACGAAGAATTAAAGTCGCGACCAACACGTTAGGACACGACATTCTCGGAGCCTCGAAGTGAACGAGCGTAAAACTTGAAAAGGATATTCGGTTTGCACGAATTATACGAACAAATCGCACCCGACACGTTAGGGCGTGATTTTTCGAAGTTGCGCTCGAACCGAACATTGCCTCGATTTTTGAAGTAATTTATAAATGAAAGCGTATATTTTAAAAACACGAGTAGCAATTGATAATAGAAATTAGATACGAAGCATAAGTAGATAGATAATGTACGAGCATATAAAATGAAGGTGCAAACAAATGCAAATATTGATAAATGATGAGATCGGGGTGAAAAACGGGACTTATGGATACCCGGGGGCAAAATGGTAATTTTGGTAAAATCGGGGTTAAAATGGAATTTTGGAAGATTTGGGGGTAAAATGGTAATTTTCGGTGAAATAGGGGTTAAAATGAAAATTTAAAAGATTCGGGGGTAAAATGGTAATTTTCGGTGAAATCGGGATTAAAAACGGAATTTTAGAAGCTTCGGGGGTAAAATAGTAATTTTTGGTGAAATCGGGATTAAAAACGGAATTTTAGAAGCTTCAGAGGTAAAATGGTAATTTTCGGTGAAATCGGGGTCAAAATGTAAATTTGGTAAAGTTTTGGGGTCAAAATGTAATTTTGGAAAAGTTTTAGGGTCAAAATGTAATTTTTGGACAATTTAAGGGCTTACAAAGCAATAAAACCAAAAACAGGTGACACGTGGCAGCCCCACAGGTATCCAGAGGTCAAGGGACCAATTTGAAAATCTCAAAAAATTTTGGACCAATTTTGTAATTAAATAAAAGTCGATTTAAGGATTAAATTAAAACAAATTAAAAATAAAAGGGACTAAATGCAGAAATAACCCAAAAAGATGACACGTGGCAGCCTCTAGTGCAGTCAAACAGTCAAAGGACTAGTTCATAAACCTTGAAAAATTATTGGGCCAATTTCGTAATTAAATAAAAGTCGATTTAAGGATTAAATTAAAACAGATTAAAAATAAAAAGGATTAAATGCAGAAATAATCCAAGGAGATGACACGTGGCAGCCTCTAGTGCGGTCAAACAGTCAAAGGACTAGATTGAAAAGCAATTAAAATTACAGGGCGAAATTGCAAATAATTAAAAATGCAGGAAAGGACTAAATTGAAGCAAATAAAATGCGGAAGGACCGATTGCGCAAATATACCATTTGTTAAAAACACGCGGATTCCAGGGGTTCGTGGGTCGGATCTGGGTCGGGTCATGGGTTGGTATAAATGTCAAATTTCAGATTTTTTCTTTCATTTTTTCATTTTTTTCTCAAAAATTTCCCTCTCTCTCTCCCCTTTTCTCTCAAAACACCCCCTTCCCTTTGGCCGGCCAAGGCTCCGGCCACCGGTCGTCCGGAGACGGTGTACCACACGCGCCGGCCCAGCAGGCTCCCCTTCGGCGCGCCGTCCTCGCCGTCCCTTGCACGCGCCCGTGCGCCGCCGTCCGGCCGCCGGAATTCCACGAAGGTGCGACACTTCTTCCCGTTTCTTTTTTTTCTTTTATTCTTTATTTTCTCTGTTTTATATCTTCAAACCCCCCCTTTTTTATTGATTTTCAAATCTCTTATTTTCTTTTTCATATTTAAAACCGGACCAGATCTGGAATCTCCAGATCTGGAAATCTACAAAGCATTTTCTTTTATATTATCTTTTCCTTAAAAAATCGGATTTCCCCTTTGTTTTGAAATATTTAGTTTTTTTTTTAATCATCTTTTGGTTGTTGTTTGCATGCTCGTTTGACGAAGGATCTGTGACGATCGGAGGCAGGCGCGGTGCGATTCCGGCGAGATGGTGGCTTCCGGCAGTGACTTGGGATAGGGGAGTATTCGGTCCTTTCACATTCCCCTTCATTAATTTCTTTTTTTTAAAAAAAAAAAAATTTATTAATCCTATTAATTAACACTTCGGTTACCGATGTTATTATTGCCTTTAATGCATGCATGTATGTATCTGTTGACTGTTTGAACAGAATACTTAGTAACATTAAGTAATAATAACAGTAGGCACTTATTAATTATATACGAAATGTGAATAGTTTTAGTTTAAGTCCAAAACAATAAATGAAACATAAACTCACATGTGTATGAGATTTACCTTGCCAATTTCGAATACAAGGATGCTTGATGAAACCCTTTTTGGCTGCTGTCTCAATTAATAATATGCTGCTTTTCTTTGTGTTGATTTCTCTTTTTGACCCCAGGAAAAAAAAGTCCCTTTTACAATGAATTGATTCTGGTTTTTATAACCAGAATCACTATCATGTTGTTTTGTTGTTTATTCTTAAATGCTTGTCTAATCTTTTTTGCTTGTTGCAGGTTCTTCCTGGCACTTGTGATGGCAGGGCGTGGTAGAGCTGGTGGAGCCGGTGGAGCAGATGGTCAGTAGCAGCAGAGGCACGTGGGGAGCAGATTCAAGGTTGACCGGTTCTGCTGCTGGTGCAAAAGGGATTTGGGTCAAGGGTTGATTGGGTCCAATCGGGCCTTTGTAATTGGGTCAGTTAGGCTAGAAAAATGGGCTAACATTTGGGTTTAGATGTAATTGGGCCTTTTGGGCCCTTGCAAATGGGTCAGATTTGGCCCAATCGGGCTTGTAAATGGACATTTGGACTTTTATTCTAGTTAAGTTTAAATTTGTTTTATAATTTAAATTTAATTAAATTTAAATTTAAGATAGATTTAAATTTAAATAAATTTAAAATCAATTTAACCTTTAAATTAAATCAAAAGTCCAAGCCCGGTCAAAATTGGGCTCCAACACCTATTTTCCCCAAAAATTTTAATTACACTCTCTCTATTCAATTTAGTCCTTCTATTTTATTTTATTCTCTCATTTCAATTTAGTCACTATTTTTTCCCAAATTTTTTAATTACACTCCATCTATTTATTTTTCCTCCCAATTCTATTTAGTCCCTCTATTTTTTTTCCAAAGTTTTAATTACACTTCTATTTTTTGTACTCTTTGTTCATTTGAAATTTAACCTCTATTTTTTAATATTAGGAATTTAGTCCCTCTAATATTTTTTATTGTTTAATTTATTCCAATTAGTCTAATTATGCTCTCAATCCCTATTCTCTTTGCACATTTTAAATTTAGTCATTTTACTTTTAATCCAAAACTTTTGTCCTCTACACTTTTAATTGTTTTTTCTTGCCAATTAATCTAATTATCCTCACAGTTCATGTACTCTTTGCACATTTGAAATTTAATTTCTCTACTAATTTTTGTTTAATAATTGAAGTCAAATTTATAACACAATTAATTTTTTCCAATTGATCTAATTATGCTTCCAATTTCTATACTCTTTTCACATTTGAAATTTAATCCTTTTACTTTAAGTAATTTGATCTCTCCATTCTTTTGGTTTAATAATTAAAATCTAATCGATAACACATTTCTACTAAATTGAATTCGGTGATATTTTAAAATAAAAATTGCTTACATGATTAATATTACACACATGAAAAGCTAAATAAGTAAATAAATAATGTCAAATCTAGAATTTTAAGATTTCCATTTTGAAATTGAGGTTGTGATGTTACTTAACATTGTTTCACAGCAATAAAGTGCAAGTGAATCTTAAAAAATGACACACAAATTAATTAATAAAATTTATTTTACTATATTATCAATTGAACTTTAATTATTAAATTAAAAAAGTTAAAGGACTGAATTTTAAAAATAGAAAAAATACAAGGACTAGAATATAATTAGATCTTTCCAGTTTTATACTTTTTTTTCCTTAAAAAATTGTTTTTCTTTTCCAATTTTATAGTTTTGGCTGAATAATATTCTTTATTTTAAAAAATAACTTATTATTCATATTAAAAAAATGAGAGAAAATAAAACTTGTTATTCATATTAAAAAAAGAGGTCAACGATCATGTTTTTATTGACATGGAACTCGAGTGTAACAGGAAGTACATTAGTTTTGGAAGACAGAAGAATCAGAGCCGGAATAGGAATAGGATCACTAACTTCACTTCTACTTTTATTTATTTATGTTTGAGAAGTTGAGGAATGGTGGATGGAAGCTTCAAAGATGACGAAGCACCCCCTCGTAATTGAAGAATGGAATGGATCTTCTTCTACCAAGCTTTTCAAAACCGCCACTATCACTTTCTCCCCTTCTCTACATATCCAAAGGTAAAGCCCTCACATTTCATCTCTTTGCTTTTCTCTTTCTCGCTCACCCAAGTTTTTATTTGGCTGAAATAGATCAGTTAATGGTCTCAACCATGTTTGGAGACGATTCCTCGATGCCTTCGTCCCCGAGGCAAGTTCCTTTCTTCCTGTTTGTTTCCATTCAAAATCGAATTTTGTTTGCTGGGTGTTTTAGTCTCATGAAAACTTGACGAACAATCTGTTTTTCTTTTACAATTTCTTTTATTTTTGGATACCCAAAATCCCGGAGATGATTTTGAGTAATATGGGTTTTCGTTTCAAGTCATGAAAGTTAGCTTGATTTCAGGGTTTCCCAGGCAGTGTGACTGCAGATTATGTCCCTTTTCAAGTATGGGACTCTTTGCAGGTATAAAAAAGAACATTGATGAACAGTTATGGACTACTTAAATTGGTAATATTTAATGGCTAAAGTTTCTATCATTTTGGCTTACATTACATTTATAGGGACTTTCAACATATATAAGAACAATGCTTTCTACACAAGTAAGGGTCAAATTCAATTGATATTGAACTACTTATGAGCGATGATTTCTGTCTATGTCTGTTGCTTACTTTTAACTTCTTTCTCAGGCTCTTTTGAGTGCTATTGGAGTTGGTGAGAAATCCGCAACTATTATAGGTGCAACTTTTCAGGTAGAATTAACATCCAATTTGCTATTTTGTATAAATCTTCATTGTATTATTTTACCTGACCTGTGATAGTTTGGACATTTATGGAGCGAGTCCTACTGAGTTATTGTTGAAGTGAGTTCAGGCCTTTTGATATTATGGTTATTATAATTCTTGTAGTGGTTCTTGAGAGATCTAACGGGAATGCTCGGAGGCATATTATTCACACTTTATCAGGTTTGCTCATTGAGACTTCAGTGATTGCCTTTTTCTTATTTACCAAAACCATATTTTCAAGCTCATGTTGAGAGTCTAGCACCATAATGCTTTTCCATCAGGGATCAAATCTTGATAGTAATGCAAAAATGTGGCGTTTGGTCGCAGATCTCATGAATGATTTAGGTATGTCAATGTTTCTTTTAGAGAAATTGCATTGGAGTCCAAAAGAATTGACTGCTTTTCTTCAATATTTCTCTCTGCCCCTTATGTGTTGGATTTGCTTGGGTGCAAATACATGCACATCTTTGGGTTCAGAGAGTATTAGTGATTTTATTATCTCCTAAATTTCTGAACTGTAAATAACAACTAGGACTTCCATATTTTATTTCAGGAATGTTGATGGATCTTCTTTCCCCTTTGTTCCCTTCAGCTTTTATTTTCATTGTTTGCTTAGGGAGCTTGTCAAGATCATTCAGTAAGTTTCTAAATTCCTTTCAACTAAGAATATAACCACCAAGTCTGCAGAGACATGTTAGTTATGGGTTCTGTTGAGCCATTTAAACATTGCAGAAAGCGATTTCTATGGGACACGTTTGGTTTTTGTGGTAGTTAGCTTCTTATTGACTATTCGAATTTCAAAACTTTTTATCTTCTAAATATATATTAATGTAGTCATTCATTATACCATTATTGTCTTTTATTATTTTCATTTATTTCAAAATTTTTAATAAATTAATAATACATATTAATAATAAAAAAAGGAGAAGTTAAAGGGACTTACCCGATCTGACCCGCTGCCGTCGTGGCCGTGAGCGGGGTCTCTCCGATGTCCGTCTATACTCGCGAAGGGCTTCAATATTTGGATTTGTAAAAAATTTTAGATTCGAAACTGATACGAGTCGCAAGGCCCATATTCAAGCTTATGAATGTGATGGGATCAAAGTTTCTCAAGGCCCAATAACGAGGTCGAAGGCCAAGCAAATTCGAGTAAGATTGAATGGGACCATCCAAGACTTCGTTACCAAGGCTCTAGATGTGCACACGGCTGAAAAAGAAAATCAAGATTCACTTTCTTATTTTCAAGAAAATCAAGAAACCGAATCTTGGTCCAATTTTTCCATTCCAAACAATTTCAAGAATCAAGAAAATCAAGATTTCAAATCTTGGAAATCTTGGTCCAAGAAATCGAAGCTGCCAATTTCTTGGAAATATTGGAAATTAGCAGGCTTGTGATGACTTTTTGGATGGGATCCAAGAATTTATGGGTTGAGATGTCTGCATGGATTTCGAAGATCTATCTCTTATCTTCGAAACATACTTTGAATCACTTGATTTCAAGTTCGGGAGCACAAGTTATGATTGTTTTAATAAAGACTGCGGGGACAGAATTTCTGGACGTGATTATGATGGGAATTATGAGTTTCGGGCTTTTAATTCGAGTTTAAATCATATTGGGTTCGGTTTTTAGGTTTAATTTTTATTATATATGAGCCCAATATTGTATTATCAGCTCTTATTATTTTATTGTTATTTTTTATTCCGAATTTTTAATAATTATTAAGTAGTTTAAGTTTTTAGGTGTTTTATGTCAACTTATTGTGTAAAAGTAAAACAATTTTCGTTGGAGGTGACTCAATTTTAACTTCTAGTTATGTGTTTTCCTACATGATTTCCCTATGCAGCCAGTGTTGCCAGTGGAGCTACCAGAGCTGCCCTGACACAGCATTTTGCCCTCCAAAATAATGCAGCGGATATAGCTGCCAAGGTACCTTGAAATGATTCTGATGTTTGGATGACAATGGCTAGAGCCTATGTTGTAAACGTATAGGTTGAGTACTAAGTTTTTTTTTTCAACATATTGGTAGGAAGGAAGCCAAGAGACAATGGCAACAATGATTGGCATGGCATTGGGAATGCTTCTTGCTCGCATTACTACCGGAAACCCAGTCGTTATTTGGTTTTCTTTTCTCTCTCTGACAATGTTCCATATGTATGGTAAGTTTGGTTGACATAAACTCCTGTAGCGTTAAATGCAGCTAACATTATCCATTATGACAAGTTATTTCGGTCCTAGAGAACTTTAATACCTCGTGTTCTTTTAGTCTTTTCATTTTAAGGACAAAAAGATGTAAAAGAGGATGGAGTGGAAGGAAACCTTTAGATTGAGGCTGAACTGAAATAAAATTTATGTTGCTAGTTAGTACTTCTTTCTGCCTCGGCTTCTCACTTATGAAGATTACGTTCTTTCCTTTCTTGAAACAAAAAGGTGGGACCCAAGTTCAGAATCTGTTTCTCTGATGAATTGGTAGTGAGCTCCACTATTTCAAAGAGGGGAAATGGTGTCATTCTATGATAATGTAGATTGCCAAATCATTATCCGCTTGACAACTGAAACTTTTATGTCTATAGGGGTCATCAGTTTGACTATAATAATGTCTACTAACTAGGAAAGCAATTACAAGGAACATTGGTGGGCTTTATAGCTTGTCCAGAATTTCGATTTAGCATAGTGATAAACCGATGGCAGCCAAGATCAATTGGCATCTCGGTCATTCTCTTTTGACTGCCTGAGAGGCTCAACTGAAAAATCTTGCCAACGGTATTACATAGAAAATGCTAGATCTTGAGTCTCAAGATCATATATATGATAGTAAGTTCAGAATATTAATACTATGCTGTAAAACCTATCTTATGGTCAGACATATTAAAACATATTGTCTTTGTACTCCATAGTATATCAAAACTAGGGCATCTTTTTCCAGATTTTTATTTTATTATGGCTTATCTTTTATTTTATTTTCTCTAATCCCATAATTAATTGATGATTTCCTTTTCACCTATGCATAGCAAATTACAAAGCTGTCAGGTGCCTCACTTTAGACTCACTGAACTTTGAGAGGAGTTCGATTCTTCTACAACATTTCATGAAATCTGGCCAAGGTAAATAACCACAATCTCTTGCTATTATCCCCTTGAGGCCAATTTTTAGTGAATAGTGGCCTTGGATATTACTGTTCCCAAAAGTTGTCTAGTCATTGTCTTAAGCTATGTTACCCAGACTTGGGTGTGTGTTTGACACGGGTATATTCAATTTCCCCGAGTTTCTAAATGTATTTGGAAGGTTCATGAAATGATATATTCACATACACGTATTTAGATATGTGTCGCCGTGTCGGATATGGTCTTCAAGTACAAGTACTTAAAGAAAATTGAAGGGTCTGACCAACATAACTTTTAAGTTAATTCTATGTGATTTTCTTTCTGACAAAACCAATTTACTCTGCATAAGCACCATAAATTGCAAAAACTATTCATGATATTGTCCAAGTTAATCAACTTGCACAAATTTGATTGGTAACAATGTCTGTGGGCTATTTAGTAGGAACACATACGATCTGATTCCTTCTATAAGCTCAATATGAACTGTTTTATTTTTTTTTTCCAGCATATTTTCAAAATGATATCATGTGGCATCATTTTTTTAAAAGCAGATGTTAATCCCCATTTCCAAATACCTTTTCAGTTCTCTCTCCTAAACAGGTTTCAACCATGGAGCATGTTTTGCCCTTATGGACCACTTTATGGTTGTCAAAGAGTGCTAAGCCCCTGCACACCAAAGTAAAACTAGGCTTAAGGGTCTCCACTCTTGATCACTCTGAAATGTGAGTATTTTAAGTTTATATCGAAAACATGCAACAATTTTTGGCTACAGCATCCGCAGTCTCTCGATAGCCTCTAATATTTTGATAGTGCTTCAATAGTAACTGAGTGTTTAATCATTGCACATCTAGTATTGGTGTAAACAACTGAAATTGATAATAATATTAATGAAAAACCATCTAAATGTTGACACAGACTTCTAAAATCTGACAAAGCGTATGTTTTTAGTAGAAGAAACACTTTTGTTGCTTTAGTTGTATCCACAGGTTTCTATTTTTAGATTCTAAGAGTCCACAGTATTATTTTGTACAGTTTTCAGCACTTTTATCTATTTTTCTCTTTTGCACCAATATCAAACGCATAAGGTACTATTACTCAGTTTTTATAATATAGGGACTAAATTGCACTTTTGACAATAGTATACGGACTGCTTAGTTATTTTGACATACATTGCATATGATAACATGAACTATATTAAACTGACTAGTGTAATGATATCTCAAACAGGGCCAACTTTCTGAATTCAGCTGGATCATTTTACAATGAAGGTTGATCTTTTACAATTGAATGTACTCTATGTATGTGGTACTGCCCTTTTATCGATATTGTTGCTAATTCTAGCTATATTGTTACTCTAGCAAAGTATTTACTGGTGGAGAGAAAGGGAATGGTCAGCGTTGTCGTGCACAAAGATTCAACAGCTGAAGATATCTTGAAGTCATATATTCATGCACTTGTTATGGTCAATCTTACGGTTGAACAAAAATCTCTACATTTGGAGTGCCAATCATGGATGGATAAGCACTATGAAAGCTTTGTTCAGAAGGTAATCTCTATGAAAATTTTCCAAGGAAAAACTTTTATGAATCAAAGTTGGTTGGCTTTGCAAAAATGAAATGATAAGCAGTACTTGGTAATATGCAATACATCCTATGTTACTCAGACTCGGATCTGTCTGACATGAATATGTTTAATTTTTTCCTGTTGTTACATGTACTTAAAATATCTTTGGAACATCATATCCTCAACGTAGCTTCTATTTCCCACTGAAGATGCATCAACTCTTATCTTTTCATTTTGCAGCTAAAGTTAGCCGGGTGGAAAGCTGAAAGGCTTCTCTCTCACTCAATCATATGGAAGGCACACTGGTCATTGGGTGAAAAAACTGACTAAAACCACTTTAGTTTATATTACAGCAAACATGTCAAATGGCTACTCTATTGGAGAAAATTACAGCAAAAAAGAAAAAGGAAATTCAATTTCTTATTCACTGCTTCAATGGTGCAAATCAGAGTTCATGTCTGAGATGGAATCGGCAAGGAAAGATTCGGAAGTTCAAATCCAATGACAGGGAGTCAATGTGTATGAGTTAGATAATTATTTTTCGTAGTGATTTTTATATTTGACAAAGTTTACCCATTTATTTGGAACATTTGTTTTATTTGCTTAATAAACTATTTACTGAATTATTATAATTCATTTTGAGTATTCAAAAAACTGTATGATACAAAAGCATTTTTACTTTTGCAAATTCAAGTGATCCGTTTATTAAAGAATAAACTATTTCCAACCCAAATTAATTATAACTATCATTCATTTTGAGTATGCAGAAAACTGTATGATACAAAAGCACTTTTACTTTTGCAATTCAAGTGATCCGTTTATTAAAGAATAAACTAATTCCAACCCAAATTAATTATAAATATTATGTTTCTCAAAAAATATATATATATATAACTATTATGAACAAGTGCAAAATCAAGTCTTTCCCCAAAATTTCATCAAGAAAAAGGTCAATTTGAACTTTCTTTTTGTTGTTTATAAGTTGTATTGACATTTCCAACTATTGGAAAACTTCAAGCATTTTACTTTTCTTGTCTCTCAGCACACACTTGACTGGGCGCATCCTGAAGGAAGTTACCGAGCAACCTTTGATCCACAACCATATTAGGTACCTGCAGAAGAAATGTATGAGCCAGGGTTTTATAATGAAAGACGAAGGGATGAACTCAGAAAGAATAAAACCTTGTCTCCAAAGAAAGAAGAGAGACATCAAACACCTCTACTTTCATTTTAAGTTGGACACAATAAAAGTTAACGAGGACTTCACCGGTAAAAATCTGAATCTCCTAGACTCTTCTGACGAGCAATGTACATTTGATTCTCGATTTCCTGCTGCCTCCTGGAACTCTTCTTCTCCATCAGCTTCCGTTCCATCAGGATCTTGCTAACGTTCGCAGTTTTCTCAGCTTCGCTAAGTAACAGCCATCTTCTGGGTCTTTTTGTCACTCAATTAATATTAAAACCTGAAGAATAACATCATAGTTCGATATGAACTTAAAAAAGGAAAACTGGGTAAGCAAAACAGACTCTTATGTGGCCATAGAAGTTTACAAAAGTACCTTGGAGCGTTCTTCTTCCATTTGCTCATAATTTCTTCTGATGCTTTCAGGTATTGTCGGCTTTTTAACACACACTAAGAATTTCAAAGCCTGGTGCAGAGCGTGTGCAATCAACCTGAAGAGCCTCTTTCATCTTTTCATCAATCTAAAAGAAATATATGTGATTTATTTTCATGATACCTTAAATTGAGTCAATGTATAAAAGAAAATGCGTAGCCGATTGACAACCTTAAAACAGATGTAGTTCAAGTATCAACGAGGGAAACAAAAGTCACCTTGAACTCCAACTACAATACGAATTGAGAGTAGTTTAAGCCTTGCCTCTATCTTCTCAAAGTTGATCATCACACCCCCTTTAGTACCACATGGAATATCCCTCACCCAATTTTTTTCTAAAAATGAAATAGGACATTATAATGAAGGCCAAATGATGCACAATGTTCACAATTTGGGGGAAAGAAAGTTACCAGATCTGTTTGAAGTGTAACTAGAACAGGCTCATACTGGGTTATCAGAGAAGATAGTAAAATTCTAAGGAGGCTGAAGCTATGTCACTCTATCTTATTTATTTTGAAACAGTACATTTTTATATAAATATGAATGTAGGGTTACAATCCGCCAAGTAATTCTCAAATACATGAAACAATAAAAAAAAAAAATTGAAACATAAAAGTAACCAGCACCCACACCAAAATCCGAATAAGACAGACCAGTAAGTAAGAGCTATTATGAAAAAAATAAATAGAAGACTTCAATCTAACCTGGCTCTGTTATCGTCTTTAGAAGACCTCCACCCCTCCAATACACACCAACATGACCTTCTGGGACTTGATGCAAAATGGATAAGGTATTTTTAGTATTCGAAGATGATGGAATCATTACCTGAAAAATTTCATCATTACCCCCTCATGATTTCAGTGCTATAGTGGTTTTTGCACATTCATTTGAGGTTTCTAAAATCTTAGAGACAAGAATTCTCCAGCTGAAGAGCCTAACGAACTTGCTGACTTCCATATAAACTTATATTGATTCTCAAAAATAAATCAAACAAATTCAAGTCAATTCTCACCAACTTTTAAGAAGAGAATGTTATCTTATTTGAATGTTAAGTCAATTCTTAAAAATAAAACTTTGATGGCAAGTAATACCACACAAATTAGATATTATCTCATTTGGACATCGTTGTGTGGTATTTCTTATCATCAAAGTTTGACTTTGAAGTAAATTTTAAAAAAAAAAAAAACCTTTTAAAGACGTTATAAAATGAAAACCCTGAAACTTTTATATTAATATGATATACTCTAGTAAAGATATAAACTATTGACGTTTGAATCAGATTGAACAGTTGGATAAAAAAATCAATCGAGATATTGGCTTGAAGAACAGTATCAGATCAATTGAATTACAAAATGATTAAATCGACAGTTTAACTGTTGTTGTTATTTTTTAATATTTTATAAATTTTAATGATTTGTTTTCAAACCGATCAAATCTGTTAATCAATGACATAATTGATTTCACCATTAGTTGAATTCTAAAAACATAACTATTTTTATCATGTAATCTCTTTTTTTCCTTCTTAAGAAAATGTAAATTCCTTTTTGCACGATAAATTTTAAATTTACTTCATTTTTGCGCGGGATGTGTTCCTGCCTGCACTTGCCGAGCTAATTCGATTTTAACTTGTAACTTGTAAGAGGAGAAGTGTTACGACACGCGCCATCAGCTCGCGTAAGGCGAAAGTTCCATTACAAAAGCCCAGATTTCGCGGTTTATCGGTTAGTATCAGTTATAAGCATGCTCGACCACTCACTTCATCGAGGGAGTATCCGTGCGTTGCTAACTCCATTCGCGGGTGGCCAAAAATGCTCACTCTCACCTCCGCCAGCTCCGCTCTAACCTTGTTCCCGGAATGCAAAATCCAAAGGCGCCGGTTCGCAATTTCGGCGGCGGCGGATGATAAGTTCCCTTCCTTTCTACCAAAACAAATGGAAGAAATCAAAGACCCATTTGCCCGAAAACTCGCCACTCGAATCGAAAGACTGCCCGTTAATGTGAACTCTCTCTTCTTCATCTTCTTCTTTAGACTTATATATGGGTATTTTTTTCAGTCATTATTTGACTTATAATGGGCTATTAATTCTTATTAACAATTCAGGTTAGCTTCTCAGAAAAAAGCATTATGAGTAGTTGCGTGAAGCCATTGATTCAGAGCAACCAAAATCCAGTGGTTCTCCTTCATGGCTTTGACAGGTCTTTTTATGTATATTCTTTTCTAACTAAACACGTTGGAAATGATGATCCATTTTAGCTATTTGTATGATTATACTTTCTTCATTGTCCAGTTCTTGTTTAGAATGGAGATACACATTTCCATTGCTTGAGGAGGCTGGTTTGGAAACTTGGGCTATTGACATTCTTGGTTGGGGTTTCTCTAATTTAGGTTTGTTTTGCTTTGTGTGTCAAACAACCTATGGTATGCCGTATGTTCCTCAGTTTTAGTTCCTTTTTATTTATTGACTTGTATGTTCATTTCTAGAAAGAATCAAGTCATGTGATGTAGCATCTAAGCGTGAGCATTTCTATCAGGTAAATCTTCTTATCTGTACAATTTTCAATTCATAGAATGGCATATGATTTAAGCAGCAAGACTGTTAAAATGGGGTAACCTTATATAACAGTGTTAAACCGAAATCAGATTGATGAGAGTGGTTGAACATATTGGCACTGATGCAAGTTTTAGCATATAGCAGGTGGTTGCCCTGAGTCCAACTTCCTCGTGTTTCATTATGTAGAGATTAAACTGGCTATCTCTTATATACAGCTGTGGAAGTCATACATCAAAAGGCCAATGACATTGGTCGGGCCAAGTTTGGGCGCTGCTGTTGCAGTTGATTTTGCAGTCAACTACCCGGAAGCTGTAAGCATCTTAGACAATTTGGAATACGATCTTTTCTCCATTTGACTAGTTGGATAGTAGAGTTATATTTTGGTATTGATCCTACTAATAAATGCCCCTGATGCTTCATGTAACTCATGACACGTAGTTACTTCTTAGGTTGAAAATCTTGTTCTGATCAATGCAAGTGTATATGCGGAAGGCACGGGAAACCTAGCAAAGTTACCTCGAGCAGCAGCCTATGCTGGGGTTAGTCTTCTTAACTACTCATAAAACCTTGAATCTCAATGGTTATGGAAATCCCTGATGTTTATAGTTGTCTGTCTCATTTGTATTCCCCACCTGAAATCTTTCAGGACAACCTTGTGTGTTATGAACAATCGTTTTTCTTGCTCCTCAACTAAATTGTTCTAGTTTTTACTTTTTTGATCATTCTGGCTCCTTGTTTTACTGAAAATTTCCCTTTTTGGTAAAAACAACAAAAGGTTTTCACTAACTACCTACCTCTGTTGTTTGGGAAATAACAAGCAGACATGTTAAATGACTTCATCTCATTTTTCTTAACTTTTTCCACCTTAATTTTTGTCAGCATTTCCGATTTTCATTCAATGGTCGTTGGCATCTCGACATCTAAAAATAAGTCTAGTTTACTTGTGTTTTCTCATACTTCCTTTTGTTGGCTAATTGCATGGCTTTGATATTGGCATCACACTTTAATGCTTACCAGTACATGTTGGGCGCTTTTTCTTTTTCCCTTTGTGAGAAGGAGGTCGGCATGTTAAATCTATGTTCCTCGGACTCCAAATGAGAGTGTTAGATATGGATATGTATCGAACACATGGTCAATATTTTTCAAGTTTTTCATGTATTTGGAGGGTCCTTGGGTTGTCATGTATATATATATGTCCATATTCATGTTCAAATGTGGATTGAAAACAGGTGCATCAAGCAAAATGAAGAGCAAGAGCAACATAGTTCCGTAGGTTTTCTCACATATCAGTGTTATAACCATAGACTTTTTTGTGAATTAGGTATCTATATTGAAGAGCTTCCCGCTACGCTTATATTTTTTCTTTTTGGCATTCAAGGGTGTGTCATTAGACACCAGCTTAGACTGGGTTAATGTAAGTTTTCTACCACTAAAATGATGTTAAGCAAAGTAATCCAATAATTATCAGATTAATTATTGTGTATTCCAGGAAGCTAGTACATTTTTCAGTTTTGCAGGTTGAAGTAGGTATCTAATAGCCATTCTGTTCTTATACCCCTGTACAGATTGGTAAACTGCATTGCCTATATCCTTGGTGGGAGGATGCAACCGTGAGTTTTATGATCAGCGGTGGTTACAATGTTAGCCGACAGATAGATCAGGTTTGTCCTACTTCGTTTTTCTTTGAAGTTCTCATGACCCTCATACTTGAGTCTTAGTATGACTCCTGACACTTAATATTAATTTCAGCTTTATGGTTTCAATTAGTTTTTATTTTGATAAAATTTTCAACTCATTTCCAAGAGGGAACCTTGAGTTGCTGACATGAAATATGACCTTGATTTCAAACTGTGCTAAATTCCACTGTCTTATTTTCTTTAGAATAACAGTACTTCAGAAAATACTTTAATAAATAATTAAATGAAAAAATCCTGAGCAAAATTAAAACATATTGTAGCATTTGGAAAGTTAATTTTATCTTATAAAAGTTGGGAATTCATTTTATTTGTCGACCGCAAAGGATGATGAATGGAAAATCATGCTAGGGAAATACACCTTGCCATTCTTGCTGTGTACTGGTTCCCCTTGTGTATTGTTTTATTACTCCTACTCTTCAAATGCAGGTATTGGGTTGTGAGACTCCAAGAATTCTTCAAATGCATTATTTTCTTTTTCTAAATGAAATTCCCGTGTCTGACACAAAAACCATGTGAGTAACAGAGATGTGTTGGATGCATCTCAAGGTCCTATACATTCTTACATGCATTTGACAAACGTAAAAAATAAAATACAAAAGGACCTTTCTTGATATGGAGTATTGTGAGCAGAGATTTGTATGCCTTATATCACAAAATAAATGCAATAAAATGTGTAAATTTTCATGCAACTTGCAAAATTTGTTATACAGGTGAATCAGAAGACACTTATCATATGGGGTGAGGATGACCAGATTATTAGCAACAAGCTAGCAGTGGTTAGCAACTCAAACTTTTGCTCCATACAGGCATCACAATACTACCATAAAGTGGCTCTGGGACATGACTGACTAATAATAAGAAACTTTGAGCTGATACAGTAGCAAAAGTGAAAATTAACTTATTGAATTGCATATTGCAGAGATTGCACTGTGAACTGCCGAATTCAATAATTTGCCAAATACCCGATTGCGGTCATCTTCCTCATGTAGAAAAGCCAGATTCTGCTGCCAAATTAATCTTGGAATTTATGCAGAATTACAGCTGCCAGAAAAAGGCCCAGTTTACCCCTTCTGAAGAAGTTGTGTATTAATCATGCATGACTGAAAGTAAAAACGTAGCATATATTATATAGCTTTCATCATAGGTATGTTGATCATAATGATTATCTTCGTTTCCACTTCATTTTTGTGCCGAAATTTACTGCCATAGTGTCATTTCATTCATGTTACAACTGTTGTTGCTTGCTTCGCTTTATACCCTAAGCAAATAATATGGAGTTTTACTTGAAACTCACAATTTTGGCTCAATTTAAAATAAAAAAGTTCACCGTTATGCCATCCTATTATTACTAAACTTTTATATTAGTCATCAAATTATAAAAAAATTACAATTTACTCACCAATATTTTCGAAATTGTTTTTTTTTTACCCAGCTGTTAACCAGTTACACAATGATGATACGACAACTTTTTAATGTTTTCATTTTATTCATTAAATTGTAAAAAGTTACAATTTGCTTACTAATATTTTGACATTGTTTTTTGTCACACAACTCTTAACTAGTAACGAAATGATGATATGACAACTTCATTTACTCCCCAATTTTTAATGCACATATTTGGAGATTTTTAGAAACATTTTTTTTTAACATGGATTTTTAGGAACACTTTATTGAGTTGAATCATTGAGGAATTTATGCTAAGCAAGGATTTTATGAAGACTTTTAATGTGATCGAGTTTTCAGATTTATTTTTCAAAAAGGACTACTAGAATATCTTTGTTGGTTCATTTCATGCTGAAGATCTGTTTGAGCTGAAATTGTGGAGACGGAGTTTCCCTTTAGTTATACTTTCGATAAGTTAATTCATGTCTATTTGAAATAGGTTTGTTCATTATTTTATGTACAAGATTGGGAATATTTATTTTGTTCATCGTGAGAAACTTATTTTAGTGAAATTATTCTAAACAGATTATTCTACTTTAGTTTATAATTAAACTTTTAAGGAGAAAATTATAGTAGGTGAGAGTAATTATGTATAGGAATAACATAAAGTTGCAACTTGTTGAGTGAGTTAAATAACATCTTGTACTAAAGACTGATAATGGGTTACTCTCTAGCCAATATTTGTTCGTTCATTTTGCTTTTTGTGCAAAAGCCATTGAGGATAAATACAAATGATATTAATGTATATGGTGAAAATTTATTAAACAAATTTGTTCAAAAAAGTACAACTAGACCTGATCATGGGTCGGGTCGAGCCAAAGCAAAATTTTAGACTCGTTTTCTAGGTCCGACCCAACCCAGAAATGTGCCTAAAATTTTGCCCAAGCTCGACCCAAATTACAAATGCTAAACTCGAGTTTGACCTGGCTTACCCGTATTAAATTTTTTAAATTATTTTTTATATAAAAACAAATTTAAAAACTATAATATACCAAATACACTAAAATATTAAAATAAATATTTTCCAACAAATTGAAAATATATTAAAAAATTTATATTTAAATAACACTAGTATAGTTGCAACTTAGCAAATAAATTTCTCTAAAATAGTTGCAAAATTAACAATAAAACAAAAGTTATACAATTCAAATAATAACAACAAAATAATGAAAATATAATAGTGAAATAGTAGTAAAACAACAACATAACAACAACAAAACAGTAGGGAAAAAAGTATAGGTTTTTTTTGGTCGGGGCCCGAGCCAAAAAATCTTACTTGAGACCTGATTCATTTAGAAAATGAGCCTTATTTTTTGTCGAAGTCCATTTTTCGAGTTTATATTTTTCCCAAACATTCTCACTTTTTGGGCAGATCTTTAAGCCTGGACGGGTGGCTCAACTTATGATTGGGTCTAATTACAAGTACATTATGATAAAAAAAAATTACACGTGCCTTAGATCCCAACACAATTGTCTAAATGGATTACCTTAATATTTTCCTTGCCTTTTCAATCTTCAATCTGTAGCTCAACTCCCTATGCCACATTCATAGGTAGGACAATCTTGACTAATCCAGTTGTATTGGAAACTGTAAGATCAAGTTTATTGGCAACTTTCTCGGATATGAATATATCAATTATAGAACTCCTTTGTCTATGATGCCAATGTCTACTAACATCAATCCGTTTTTATTTCAACCCCTTTTTTACCTTAGTAAAACTGAGTATCATGGAACCAAACTTTAAAGCCTCACTCTCTAGCTATGCATCTTCTTTATTGATGGTTAGTTTGGCTCGCTCTAGACAATCTTACATCTTGTGCAAACCCTCACATAAGAAGCATTTCACTAGCTCTTGATCTTTCTTTTTCTCTGACTGTTTGTTGGACTTTCACTTTCCTATATGTGGTTTCCCATTTTCATTTTTAGATTGTTCTTGATCTCCCCACCATTGCTCTTCTCTTTAGGCTTGAAAGACTCAAACTTGTCCTTTTTTGTATCAAGCTCGATTATTGACTTAACTATTGTCATGGCTTTGGTCAAATCTTGGATCTCCCTTTGTTGCAACTCGAGCTTGGCCTAAGGTTTCAATCCATCCATAAAGGAGAAAAATGTCTCTTTTTCCTCTAAGTCGAAAATTTGAAGCATTAGTTCACTGAATTCTTGAATAGTGCCTTGTTGTGTAAATTGTCACAACTTTGTTTGAACCTTATCCTTGGTATACTTAGGGTAAAACTACTTGAATTCTTTTCGGAACTCTATCCAAGTCCTAATACCGGTTCCACCATGCTTTTCATCTGTAGACCTACAATACCACCACAAAAGCAACACCAGTTAACTACATAGAAGTAGTTTTATCGTAGTGACTTCATCTTTGGTTCCCACAACATGGAAATATAGCTCCATTCCCCACGAAAAATTGTCCATATCTCTCGTAGACTTGATCCCCTTGAGCTCTTTTGACTTTGGGACATTAATCTTGTGTTTGGGTGTCATAGCTAACATCCTATTACCCACAGCTGTTTTACATAGAACAAGCTTCCCCTTAAGCTCTTCCATCTCTGTCTTCAAAGCCTATACCACTACTTTGAGAGCATTATTCTGCTACGCCAATGGATCTATAGTTGAGTTGAGAGCCACCTGCATCTCCTCCATATTGGCATTAAGAGTATCCCACACTTGCTTCTTGAGCTCATCTCCCATATAGTTCAGCTTTACAATGCAACCTTTAATCACCTTGAGGCTTTTGTTCACATCACTCATGGATTTCTCAAGTTTGGAAACCCAAACATTCATCACTAAGCATCACATCCCTTAGATTGCTACTATTTTTGGCCCTCCCACGAATCTTTAGTGGAATATCTTGAGCATCTGTTCTATTTGTAATTTTAATTAGCACTTTAATGAATCTAGTTTTGATGCTAAATGTCATGGGGTTAGATTTTAGCCTAACAAACTGCACAATCTTAAACAGCGAATTCGTTTCAAGTTTATCTAAGTCAGCTTGAGCCATTGAAAACCGAGAACCTCAAAAAAAAAATTCTTTAAGGCACTAATGCTTTAAAAGCAACTAAGCGAAGCAAGCACAAGATTCTTAAAATATCATTTTTTTTAATTTTTAAAATTATTTTATATATAAATAAATTTACATATAATTTCTTAATTACTTAAAAAATTAAAATGTATATTTTATGTATAACTATATTAAATTATATTAATTTAATTTTGTAAAATTTCTAACACTATGTATAAAATCAATATTTTAACTTTCAACCATAACTTTTAACAGCAATTCATAACACTTAAAAATAATAAATCATACTTTTTTGTTGCACTTCCCACAACATTTTCGAAAAGTATTTTTTTCAAACCAAACTTAAAAAAAAAAAACAATTTCTTTATATGCAGCATCATGTGGATAACTTAAATTGTTGTTGTATTTTATGGGATAGAATTTGTATTTAAAAACAGATTGTATTTTAGTTCATCTACTTAAAAAATAAAAAAATTAATTCTTATTCATTTCGAAACGTTCAAATTAACTCATTCGTTAAATTCTTTTCCATTAAATGATATCGTGGGCATGCTAATTTTTTTTATGGGTAAACTATAAAAATGATTACTCAACTATACCTTTCGTTCTATTTTGGTTACCCAACTATTAATTTTTTCATATAGTCACTAAACCTTTCGAAATTAAATATTTTAGTCATTTTGAGCTTATGTGGGCTTTTTTATTATTATTTTAGTAACAAAATTAGTCCTTTAATGTTTACACATTCTATCAATTTAGTCTTAATTATAGAAAATTCAAAAGATTTAGCCCTCAATGTTTACAAAAATTGTCATGTTAGTTCTAATTCTAAAATATCAATAATTTGACCCTCAACATCGACAAAATTTGTCAATTTAGTCATAATTTTAAAATTTTTAAATAATATTTAAAAGAAATCATTTTTAGCTTTTTATAACCCTTCGACTAACCCATGTGAAGTATTAAAAAAAAAAAAAAGAGCACCTTCTTTCAAGTCACTTACAACAATTTATTTTACTATAATTTTGACTTCACACTGGTCCAAACCAATTGGCTCAGAGCATATCTTGAATAATTGGTTGCATTACTACTTGAACAAATAACATTTCTAATGTCTTTATTATCTTTTAGGTCTTAAATTTTTTTGTGTCCTAATGTGACGTTTTATAGTTATTTTGCAAGTGACTTAAAAGATGATACTATTTTTCTTATTTTAATATCTCACATAGGTTAACCGATGGGTTATAAAAAGCTAAAAATAATTTTATTTCAAAAAAAATATTTTTTAATTTTTAGAATTAGGATTAAATTGACAACTTTTGTAAATATTGAGGGTCAAATTTATTGAATTTTTATTGAATTAGAACTAAAATGACAAATATTATAAACATTGAGGGCTAAATTTATTGAATTTTTTATATTTATTATAATCAAATTAATAGAATGTGTAAACATTAAAGAACTAATTTTGTTATTAGATTAATAAAAAAACCCATTAAATTCGGGTGACTAAAATACTTAATTACGAAAAGTTTAATAATTAAATAGAAAAAATTAATAATTTGATAACCAAAATAAAACAAAAAGCATATTTGGGTGCCAAAAAAAAAGTTTTAGCATGTGCATATCATCATTTATCGAAAAAAGGTTTACATGTTTGAAAATATATAAGGATTAATTTATTATTATTTTTTCAATAAAAGGACTGAAATACAACCCGTTCCTAGAACCAATAAAATTCAAAATCTTTTGAAATGGCTCTTTTATTTTTATTATTATTCAAAATGGGCTGGGCTTTTATTAAGTTGGAAAAACAACATCCAGAATAAAAGCCTGGGCTACTCCAAGATGAAACAAAACGCAGATAGGCCTAACCAAATAAAGAAATTAAAAAAAAAGCTATTAAAAGAACCACCCACCTCCATTAGTGATGTAACCGACATCCAAAGTCAGACGATTACTCTTCTTAAAAAATCTGTTCATCATTTCTCTGTACTCGGCCTTATCCTCTCCATCTTTTCACATACTCGATCAGGCTCTCTAGGTTGCTCTGTCTCCGATCTTCTCCTTGCAAAAGAAGGGTAAATCTCCTCTTCTTGCTTTAAACCATCTGTAGCCAAGTCGTGCGCTAATTGAAATGGCTCTTCTAAGTACGGAAGTATGCTTCATTACAACTTTGGCAACAAGCAAACAACTAAAAAAAGTTTGTCTGAAATCATACCCGTTGAGATAATGGTGGACCCACTTGGTTCAGCTTCAGATCTGAATTTTACAGTAAATGCAGATGACAACACTTACGTAACCCCAAACTAATCTAATTTCTCCTCTTCTTTTTTCAAAAATTGTTTTTTTATCCTAAGAAGAAGTTTTATAAATTTCAAACAATTAAATTAATTATTTTTAAGTATTATTTATTTATTTATTACATCTATCCATCTCATCCTCGGGAAACCCCTTCCCCTCTCTCTCTCTTTGTAATTACATTGAAAATTTAAAAAGCAATCTTTATTTTTTTTTGAATTTTAATTTAATTTCTCTTTCTACTAGAATTATCTCTTTCCCGACATTTCACCATACCTAGAAATGGACCCTTTTTTCTCTTCCATGCCCCTAGCCCCTCCTCCCCCGATCCCTCCCCCGTCCGTCATCCCCGTCGTTCCTCCTTTCGTCTCTAACCCTACGACGGCGACTACGGTGGCTGGTGGTCCACCACCGAGTTTCGACCACCCATCTTACTCTGACATGATATGCGAAGCTATCGGGGCTTTAAAAGAAAAGAACGGGTCAAGCAAAAGGGCCATAGCTAAGTACATAGAGTCAGCTCACAAGGACTTGCCACCAACACACTCGGCCTTGTTGACTCACCACTTGAAGCGCTTGAAAAACAACGGTATCTTAGTCATGGTCAAGAAATCTTACAAGCTTGCTTCTACTGCTAGATCTGAGGTTCCTATCTCCGATTCTACTCCTTCCAACCCTCCCGATGTTTCTTCTCCTCCTGGATTCAAACGAAGCCGTGGTCGTCCTCCTAAACCCAAACCCACAATTTCTGCTCCTGCCGACCCTATTCCTCAGCAGCAGCAGCAACAACAACCGATGCCTTCTCCGATTCCCGATGCCACTAAAAGGTCTCCCGGTAGGCCCAGGAAGAATGGTCCCGTTGCTCCACTTGGGGTCACGAAGGGCCGGGGTCGTCCGCCCAAAACTGGCCTTAAGAAGAGTCCCGGTCGTCCCAGGAAGCCCAAAACGATCAGGTCGGTGGTGGGGGCTAATGCGATGAAAAGGGGTCGTGGGCGGCCGCCTAAGGCCTTGAACCAGATGTCTCAACCGGCTGTTATGCCGATCCAGGGTCAGCCCATGGTTGTTCCTTATGCTGATACTGCTGCTGATGCTCCTACTACTACAACCGTTGCTGCTGGTCCGAGGCCTAGAGGAAGGCCGAAAGGCACTGCCGTGGCTCCTGCTGGCCTTGCGGCCCCTGGAAAGGGGAGAGGTCGACCACCCAAGAGCGATGGGGTCGCTGCGAAGCCCATCAAGCCCAAGAAATCTACTGGAAAGCCTGTAGGCCGCCCCAAGAAGGTATAATCTCTTCACTTATATATATGGTTTTTGGTAGAAGACCAGAACTGTCAATGCTCGGGCTCCCCCGCCTCAGCCCGGCCATGGGGCTTAACTCTAAGTATAACTTGTCATAATTGCAATGTCTTACAATGTATAAAGTACTCGAAATAAATAGCTAACTTGAGCCCTTTGTAACTTCACGTTCCATCTGTTTGTGAATAAAGGAGAGGTCAAAATAATTTGTTTTAAGATGGTAATGGTTATGGGAGAAATTGATGAAGTATTTAAGTGAATGATACATGTCATTTAAAAAAATAGAGTAGCATCATCCTATGATTGAGACTTTGCAAATTGCTAGAACATGCCTCTAAAATTGAGACTTTTTTTTAATATTATCCTATGATTGATGTTTTTATGTTGAATCTAATATCTTCGTACTTGGATTTGATTTTTTGATAACAAGACAACGGATGGAGCAGCATCATATGGCGATATGAAGAGAAAACTTGAATTCTTTGTAAGTCAGATGATTTTGTTTTGTTTACAAGCAAGCATGCTGGTGCCTTGCAGTGGGATAAGATCTTCTAAATTCCAAAATTTTTAGCATTGTATTATTAATAGAGAAGATATAGGTGCATAGTTGCCAACTCTGTTGCACTTGGACTTTAAGAGTTGGATATTGCTATGTTGCACTGGATATAGGCACGTTTTTTATGTAGTTACACTAACAATTTTTAGAGTGTTCCTGCTTATGTTGGAATAAATGTAGGTTTTTTTTAAATAATCCTGACGTAGATGTTTAAGGAAAAATAAAGAGCCTGGGTACATAGGTAGGCAAAATTGATTCAAGGTGAAGTTTTTGATATTCTGTAGGACATATTGTGAGGTAGGCAACTAGTATGGTAAATTTTGAGTAGTTTGCAATGATATTATATAGTATTTGCAGTGTAGCTGTGTTGATTATTAATCTTAAATTTAAAAACAACTAAAAAAAAAAGGGCAAATTCATTTATGGTTTCTGACTGAATAATGTTTGATTGCAGCAATCAAAAGTGAAGCAAGCAGTTGGAGTACTAAAGTCTCATTTCAGCAGTGAAAGCAACATCAGTGCAATTGATGCTATCCAAGAGTTAGATGTACTTGCAGCTATGGACATTAGCAAACCATTTAAAGACGATGCTCAGCCACCGCCCCCAGCACCAGAACCGACACAGCCAGTGCCGATGCCCCAAAACATGGAAGGACAAGTGTATTAATAGAATAAGCCCCATCTCTCTGTATGATTTATTAAGAGGCAAGGCGTGGAAGAAAATGTTCTGACCCTAGACATAAGATATTTCTGTAAAGGGAAAAGTAGGAAGTTGCAGATCATCTAATTTGTGGTGTTATTGTGTGTGTGTTAGTTTGTGAAACCTTGTTCATCGACTTTTGATTATATTCCCCCTCATTTAGTGCAACATTAGTCAAGCATATCCTTGTTCGCTTGGTTTTTGCTTGAGTATTATTGTATTTGATATTAGTGGTATATTTGAAATATCCATTCCGGGTGTACTATCAGAGTTCATCTTTTTGGTGTTTGACGCTCGAGTATCCAAAACGTCGCTAGTCTCCTAGGGCAGGGCCTTGATTAATTTCAGAATGGCGAGGGTGGGCAATTAATGCCCTTGCAATGGGATATTTCTTTACCTGTTCGCGTTTATTTGAATATCGATGCTGCAAAAACGATTATGCAATAGTTTAGCTTGTAACACATCGAAACGAAACTATATTGTTCAGGGAAACGAAACGAACGGTCAACTTTTTGTCGGTGAATTGGTTATTATATATAAAGCATTTTAGTATTTGTATAATATCATTGTACATATTTTTTAGTGATGATGTAGTATAATATTAATCTTTAATTGAAAATAAAATTAGATCTAATTGTAAGTATAAAATAAATTAAAAATACAAAAAATAAAATGGATCTACTATAAGATAATAAAAAAAAGCCCTAACCTCGCTTCATGTACCCTAAAATATTGTAGCCCATGTGAACTGGAAAAGTGTAGACCATAAAATAATAGAAATAAATATTTAAGAAAACACAGTGAAATATCTAAGTAGGACACGTTTCAAATATTTGTAAGGCTTAATGAAGTGAGCTGAGAGTGTTAATTAAAGTGGAGTGGCGTGGCTTGACTTTTCATCTCATCTTTTCTGAGGATTTCACTTCACTCCTCTTCCAACCCTTTTCTAAATTATTGAGAGAGAGAGAGAGAGAGCGAGAGACCACCATCTTTTGTAAAAGTTTTCAAATAGGAGCCGAAATATTTTACTCTTTCCATAATTTAGGTTTTGAAAATCAATTTTTAGATTTCATTTTCAACAACACTCCAAATATTATTTTCCAGAAAATATTAGTATCAATATTTTTCTAACTAAATTGTTTTTTTCTGGAATTTCTAACTAAATTATTTTTTTTAATATAGGCTAGAAGAAGAATCTACACATTTTGGCTATGCATTGTAAACTAATTGTTTTTTTAATTAATTCGGAACCCCCAAAATCTAAAAAATCGCGTGTCGTAGTGAGCACTCAAAAGGGAATCGAATTCCAAAACTTTTTTCATAAAGGCAGGGAAAGAAAGATGAAACAAAAAGGGGAGGAAAAAAAAAGCTAAAATGATCACTACATCCATACCTTAATTAAATATTAATATTACTGGTCATGCCCAAAAACTCTTTCTTTTTTACCTCTCCTACTAAAATGATCACTACATACATAAATACATACATACATGCATGTATGCATGAATGTCGAAGCGCATGAATGTTGAAACCTTTTCAGGCCCAATAGCATGCTAGAATCCAAAGTGTGACAGCAAGAGTGAAGAGAATGTTGTTGGTGGTGCTCGTGAAGAGAGGCACAGCATGATTTGGGTCATTGATGCTGGTGGTTGTTCCCGACGGACCAAGTGAGGTGGTGCCACCACCAAACACCGTTGGAGACCCGGTGGTTGTCCCCGTGGTGGGTGTTGTGGAAGGAATCCCGGTGCTTGTCCCTGTTGTCGGTGTCCCCGTTGTTGGTGTTATGGTAGGAGTCCCTGTGGTGGGTGTTGTTGGAGTTCCTGTGGTCGGTGTTGTTGGAGTCCCTGTAGTCGGAGTTGTCGGTGTTGTGCTTGTGGAACTGTAAAATTTAGCACAACATATACAATGTTAAAGATGCATAAAAATTTTTGTGAAACACCAAACAAAGAACATAAAAGAACAAAATATTACTTAATGAATGATAGATTGAAAACATGAAAAATCCCAAAGTTTAAGTTTAATCAAAGTGGCAGATTCTAGTGAACATACCTGGAAGGAAAGCTGCAAGTAGAGGGAATATCTGCAATTCACAGAGAAAATTATGAAGAAATCCAAGGAAAAAAAGGGGAAAAAACTTTTAGTGAAATGGGTTGGTTAGAAGGACTTTACTTGAAGGAGGATTAACACTAACAGTAGCAGTGCCTGAAAAATCACAGCTTCCTTGAGCTTGACCTTTCTTTTGGAAATAGCTATTGACTGCATAATTGCAGTGATCTTTCACAGTGTTGGGATTATAACAAGGACCATTTTGATTAATTGGAGTACAATCAGCTCCTGCTCCACAAGCATAATCCAGGGTTTTCTGAAGTGTTTGCTCATTCACTCCATCTTTACATAAGCAATAGTTAGCACCTGTAGACACCATAAACAATTAAAAAACACTACAATTTTTTCATATTCAAGCTGAAAATATTTTCTTTTAAAAAAAATGGGGGTTTTCCCCCTTTTCTTTTGTTTCCCTTTGCATCAAACAAGAAAAACCGATCTCAGAAATCCTGAGTTATGGATCTGAAACTGAAAAACAAGAGGAAAAAAAAAAAGTGGTCTTTTTGCTTAATGAAAAGAAAGAAAATCAAAGAAACACCAAGAAACTTACTTGAATGGCCAGACATAGCAAAGAAAAGAACAACATAAATGATAGGAACCATGATTGATGATGGAAGGTTTGGGAAGGGAATAATTGTAATATCAACTGACTTTCAAAGATATACTGTTAGCAGCAAAACTTGGAAGCAAAAGAGAGAGTGGAGATATTTCCAGACCAACAAAAAGATAAGAAACAAAAAAGAATGACGGTGGATGGTGAGTTTCTGTATCTGATATATAGACCCCTTTTTCTTACAGTAAGTTGTTTTAAAAGAAGTGTTTATGAAAAACATATACTAATTACTTGATACAGGTGGATATATACAAATGAATTTGTAAAAATCTCTCAAATGTTTCTTACTTTCTTTTGCTTTATGTTCTTTTGAAGTGTCATGACAAACTGTGCAACGTTCCTAATTAAAAAAAAAACAAAAAAGGTTTTTGTCATGTATTTGACCCTTTTTTCCTTCTTCCCAGCATAAACCATGTGCATGTATGTTGGTATTATTGCATGCAATATAATAAATTCATAGAAGGATTCAAATTTTTTTAACCTAGGTTGAAAAGTCACAAAATTTTCAAATAAATTTAAATTCAACGGAATCGAATTTCATTTTAAATTTTAATGTTATTTTTTATTCACAAAATTCGAATTTAAATTTTATTTAAAAATATATGAAATTATAAATTTTAATAGGTAAATTTGAAGTAACAGTGAAAGTAAAGATGAGGGTCCCATTTTGAGCTACATTTTCAAGTTTTAATCAATGTGCTGTCACAATGTGTTTTGCTTTTACTTGTGTGTGATGTTCCTTATCTTTCAGCCTTTTCATTGAGCTTTGATTCGACACGAATCAATAAAGTAATCAATATTTATGCAGTTTCATATGTTTACATTCTTATATCATACTTTTACGTTGTCCTGTTTTTAAGATTATTATTTGATGTTGATTTTTTTAATGTTAATAATAGAATTAAAATTACTAATTTATCAAAATTTTCTGTGTTAACTCGATGATGATTAGAACATTTATCGTTTCAAATATAATTTAAATTCGAACTGTATTGAAAGTATAATTGTTAAAACTGTATCTTTCTTTAATAGTTCATCAAAAATAATAATAAATAATAACTTTTAAAAAACAAATATAGCTAAAATAATTATAGAAAGGGGTTAATTTATATTAATGTAAATTTTAAGTAAATGTAGACTATTTTTGTTTTATTATTTGATAAATTTTTCTGAAAACATTATCTAAATAATGCTATTAAAAAAAACACAACATAAATATTTTTGTGTCAAAATATTATACTAATATTTTTTTTGACCATCAAATTTTATTTTAATGTAAGATAATATTTTATAATAATTGATATTTTATATAAATTAAATAATAAAACTTTGTTTAATTTAAATTACATATATTATATATACGAAAATGAATAGTGACACGTTAGAGTTGAAAAAAATAAATGAAGTTAAACATGATTTCAACAAGTACTCATATTTATATAATTAAGATATCCATATTTTATATTATAAAATAGTCATTATTAAATATTTATATTTGTAATATATTTATTAAAATATAAATATTTTTAATAATATATTAAGAACATTATTTAAATTTTAAAATAAATAATATTTTATATTAATGATTTATTATATTGTTTAATAAAAATAATTAAATATGTATGTTTAATAATATCGAATATTATAATATCTATGTTTAATAAGATGTTTTGGTAAGACAGAATGACTTTCGTCTAGAGTTGTTAGCCCATTGTCACTAAGGATATTTTTGCTTGGTGTTGCTTTTGGCTCAATAGAGGTGAATTCTTGCTTCAATTAATGATACTTCAATTTTTTTGATTCCTAAAAAAGACAGATCAAGTTGTATGAAAGAGTTTCACTCAATTGCTTTATGTAATGTTGTCTATAAAATCCTTGCTAAAGTTCTCGTTAATCGCTTGAAAAGTATCTTATCCGATGTCATTTCACTTATGCAATCAATATCTATTTTAAGTTGCTTCGTCATGGACAATGTTTTGATTGTTTTTGAGTTAATCCATCATATGAGGAATAAAGAATGAAGTTGAACGGGTGAGATAACCTTGAAGATGATATTCACAAAGCATACAATCTAATGGATTGAAATTTTATGGAATTTATTATGTTGAAAATAAGTTTTGATTATTGATGGATTCGTTAGATTATCTGTTTATTTCAATGGATGTAAGGTCAAATATGCCCAAATAAAAATTGTATCAACTGACATGTTATGAGGAGGTATATGGGCAACCCATTAACTGCCAAAAGTTTGGTATCAAGTTTAGTTCAAATACGATTCCTCAAGTTTGTGTTGGGACTTTGATGTAGTCGTTAAATGTCCTTCAAATTTTTCAAACAAATTTATTTAATAGTTTTTTATTATTTACATTGATATCCTCAAATTTGTGTTCCAACATAAAATGGCCATCTTGACCCAAACCCTAGTCCAAGCAAACCAAATCAAATTCATTTCCACATTCTCTTTCCTCCCTCAAGAATCTCAACTCTCGGGGTCGACTCACTTCACTGGAACTCAAACCACCCCTCTCCCTCCCAACCCAGCCTCTGGCAGCCTTCTATACCATGAGAACTGGAGGAACCCTAATGCCGCCCAAAATCCAATCTCCCTGGCCCAATCGCTAGTTCCCCTAGGCCTCTTGGGCCAGTCACTGCACACCGGATTTAGTCCCTCGACGCGCCTGCTTAATGAACCATTTCGCCGATTTGATGACCCAACAACGTTAGACAGATGTGAAAGAGCTTCTCGAGTTCTGGGTTCGATCGGTGGATGAGAATGGGAAGCCTGAAAAGCCTGATGTTAATATTTATAATCATTATCTGAGAGCTAATTTGATGATCGGACTTGATTTTGTCGCCCGAATGGATGATTTTGAGCTTGTTCCCAATTTAGCGTCGTTTAATTTGATTTTAAAGGCCATGCGTCAGGCGAAGGAAACTGAAGTTGCTGAGAAATTGCTTGAACGGTTAGTTGGATGTAGTAGTGCTATACATTTTCTTTTTAAAATTTGATTTCTCGTTACTCTTTGCTTGAAAGTTCCCTAAATACTTCGTTTTGAGTTAGTAGATGAAATGAGAGCAAAAAGGTTCGCATTTTCTGTTAAAAATAAAACTTATTACTTTGCACTCCAAATTTGTGATGTGAATTGTAAACGTGGATTTAGTTGTAAGTTTTTTCTTTTTCTTCTTAATTGTAATGAGAATTTGAATCCTTTATATTTGAGATTGTGTGGTCGTCTTTGGTTGACGGTTCATAGTTTTTGGTTGATGTTGTTTAGGTGAATTTTAGTGATGTTAGATGAATGAGAATTGGATAAAGATCGCAATTGGGTTATGAATTGGGACAGAAAGGGTGATGCATTATTTATTTTTGAAGATTTAAATTCCTTTTATCAATTTACTTTCTATAAGGATATGCATTTGTGTTTGAATAGGACGTCCCTTGCATCAGTAAGATACTGCTTTAAGTTTATTGGAATTACTTTCTAAACACTAGTGATATTACATTGGTATTTGCACCCTTCACTTTGTCCCTATCAGGATGCTGCAATGTGGAAAGGAATCTCTACCTAATGATGAATCTTATGATTTGGTTATGGGAATGCTGTTTGAGATGCGACGGGTTGAAGCAGCCTTGAAATATATAGATATGGCCTTACATTCCGGTTATAAGTTGTCTATTAAAGTATTTACAGGATGCATAGCTTGCTGTGTTAGTCAGAGCCAGCTTGACACTCTGTTTACTCTCATTGAGAGGTGCAAGTTAGATGACTTATTGGTTGCAAAATGTTGTTTTGAGTATGGAGGTTGCCTTTTGCTCAATGTTTGATTATTTAACTTTGATTTATTGGGTCTTATCAGAAAACAGATCAGAATAGAGCTCTCTTCCTCATCAATCTATTTTCCGGCTTACAAAACCTAAAACAAATCCGGATGTTGGGGAATTTTTAAAAAGGAAATGTCACAAAAAAAGAGACTGTGATGTTATCTTCCTTTTTCATTTTTTGATTTTTTTGGCCCAAAAGTCTCTCTCACTCTCACTGATGCCGCAGACATTGTAACGATTGTTCGTGGTGATCTTCTCAGTATTTAACTGTATCTACTCTATCAACTCCCTGATTTGGATTTGACTCTCATTTCCGATTTTTAGTAGAGCTCTCTCTGCTTTTTTGTTAGCTTCGTCTTATTGAGAATCATCTCTGAAAGGTACTAATCAGTCTATTATTGAGAATCATCTCTGAAAGGTACTAATCAGTCTATCTTTTGTCACTTTCCTTTTCTTTTAGTGATTGATTCAACAACTACTGCAATCAATATTTCATCTGGCATTTACATGGTTGATAACGACGTTTTCTTGGAATGATTAGTTCTTTATCCGTTTTTATCCTCATTTTCTAGGTTTCATCTATTTGATTTCTTCAAAAGCTAATAGTGTTCGCGTTTCTCTTCTGACAATTTATTTGTTTTTCACTGTTTCTCGATGCCATGTTCAGTTGTGAGTAGTGCATGATTTGTATCTTATCACAATTTGCTGAATTATTGTGGTTTTGAACTTGTAACATTGTGTTTTCTCATTCTTCCTTGTTTGGTTGCTCATAAAACTGAGGAAAAATGGGTAGTGCAATATGTCCTTTTGTTGTTGTGACTTTTAGTTATGAAAAATATTTGCTCAACTAAGTTTAAGAGCGTTTTCGTAAGTAGTTAAGAGATCGTTATCCTTAAGTCCTAAAATGGAGGTTAATATTTTAGATCCTTTTGGTATCTTTTTCCCCCATTTTGAATTATGGGACCAAGAAAAGTTCCAACTTAATTAGGCCTTGTTTGACTAATTTTTGAAGTATATTTGGATTGAGAGGCTTGAAATAATGCCTCCTTTTGTAGTTAATTAAGGAAAGAAGTAAGAGGAGTGGAACTTTAGGCGACAATTTCTCTTTAGAAGAGTTCTGAATAGCAGATGTATTAGCTAAGTTTGGCATTTGAAGGGAAGTATTTTTCATGGCTTGATGGTGATATTTGTTATTATTATACATCGTTTTCGGGGGTGGTCAGACCTTGAAATCCTTCTCTGCAAAGCTTTTTTTTAAGGCATTGCATACTTGCAATTACATGTTTCAACTACCTTCAAAATGTTCCCTCTTTTTCTCGGAAGCCAAACAATAATAATAAATATGTGATCAACTCAAGAAACTCAAATTTGCATCGTCAGCATTGGCAGTTGATGGGACCGGGAGCTCAACATTTTTTGATGCCAATCAGTAAATTTCAATGCCTATGCAAAGAACATTACTGTAGGAACAAATTGATGATCAAGTCTCGAGTGAATGAATGCACGTATATTGTTTGCATGCAAATATAAAGAAGAATACAAAAAACCCTAGAGTTTGTGTTCACAGACTTAATTGGTTTGGTAGTTGAGGGGGATTGTAAATTAAAGGGCATTTAAAAAGATTGTAAAGAGTGACAAACAAGCTAGAAGATTATAAAAAAGAGACAAACGAGCACTATTATAAAAATATTAAGCTTATAGGGAAACTATTAAAACCCAAAATCTAGTCATTTTGGATTCAATTAACAACCCTGAGAATAGAGCTGTAAATAAATCGAGTTTAAACGAATAATTTTTTGTTCGTCTTCGTTTGTTTATTTCTGAAGTTGTTCATGTTTGGTTTGTGTCCATTAAGAATTTCAAATTTTTTGTTCATATTCGTTTATTTAAAATTATGTGTGTTCATATTCGTTTGTTTAATGTTCACGAACATGTTTATTTAACTTAATCGAATATGTGCACCAGCATTAAATGAACATGTTCATGAGCATATAATTGAACATTTTTATGAACAATGTTAATGAATAATAAACAAACAAACAATAAATACATACACATATTATTTTAATATTTTTATAAAAAATATTATTAAAAACAAACGAATCAATAAACGAGTTTGTTCGTGAACATAAACGAATCGAATACATTTCTATTCGTGTTTGTTCGTTTATTAAACAAGCATAAAATATTTATTTATACTCATTTATTTAGCTTAATAAACAAATATAAACGAATGTTATACGAACGATTCATAAATAATTGATCGAACGTTCTAGTCATTTAGATCCTAATTAAGAACACCCAAAGGAATGAAAGATTAGTTGAGAATGAGATCAAGTAGTTTTCCTGTAGTAGCATGATTATATGAACCAATTGCCACAATTTTTTTTCTCTTTATCCAAGGCCCTGTACTTAGAATGGTATCTGGTCTTTATGGTAATTATAATTTTTTGAGTTGATAATTAAGAATCCTTTTGCCTAAACCTTTCTAATAGACTATATGGTTTGTGGTGGCGTTGGTAGTATAGAATTTACCTTTATTTAGACTTGAATGTCTCCTCCTGCTAGGTTTGATTTAGCAATCCAACAAGTTGTCCACACAGAGCATTCGTCTTAGTTTTCCTTCACAAACGTTAAAGAAAAATCAAGATTAAAAGGCTTTTTGATTTTGCTTTCAACTGGGGTTGTAGTTCAAATGGTAGAGCACTCGCTTTGCATGCTAGAGGTACAGGGTTCGATCCCCTGCATCTCCAGTTAAGTTTAATTTTGAATGCTCAGTCAAGCAACCGCCTACTCGACCAAAATCCCAACACCATCTGATCCAAAACTCTCTCATTTTCACTCAATTTCAACCCAAACGTAGGATGTCATTCGAAGTCAGGTTTTTTTTTTTACCCTAATATACAAGTTTGGTGAAATAATGGGAGCAATGACTTTTTAAAATGGTAAACTTTTAATTTAAATCCTTTATAATTTATAAAATTTTAAATTAGTAATGATAAATTGTACTTTAATCTCTCAAAAATAAAAATTTAATTTAACATTTTAAAAATTATAAAAATATAAAATATAAAAATGATAAAATAATATTTTTATTATCGAAAAATTATACAATTTAATTCTGATTCCCTGTAAAAATTTTAGGCTCCACCACTGTCTCATATGTTGTTTTCATGCAGCAGCATCAACGTATGAGAAGAAGGAACCCGTGAGCAAGCGTGAAGGAGAACTGTAAGAAATAAAGAAAACTGCAAAACCCGTGACAGCATGCATGAAAGCAGGAAAATGCAGTGTTTTGTTTGTATGTAGCAGAGCCAAGAAATAGCGAACCGGTGAACAAGCATGGTAGTATGCAGAAGTAAAGAAATTGATGAAGCATGCAGCATCATGTAAATAATTGAGGTAGGTAGGTAAGTATGGGTTATGAATTGGGACAGAAAGGGTGATGCATTATTTATTTTTGAAGATCTAAATTCCTTTTATCAATTTACTTTCTATAAGGATATGCATTTGTGTTTGAATAGGACATCCCTTGCATCAATAAGATACTGCTTTAAGTTTATTGGAATTACTTTCTAAACACTAGTGATATTATATTGGTATTTTCACCCTTCACTTTGTCCCTATCACGTTGTTGCAAGGTGTAAAGGAATCTCTGCCTAATGATGAATCTTATGATTTGGTTATGGGAATGCTGTTTGAGATGCGATGGGTTGAAGCAGCCTTGAAATGTATAGATATGGCCTTATAATCCGGTTATAAGTTGTCTATTAAAGTATTTACAGAATGCATAGCTTGCTGTGTTAGTCAGGGCCAGCTTGACACTCTGGTTACTCTCATTGAGAGGTGCAAGTTAGATGACTTATTGGTTGCAAAATGTTGTTTTGAATATGGAGGTTGCCTTTTGCTCAATGTTTGATTATTTAACTTTGATTTCTCAGGTCCTATCAGAAAACAGATCAGAATAGAGCTCTATATCCAAATTTGAGTTTGTACAACTATCTTGCAGAAGCTGCAACAAGCAGACAATAGCAAGCTATCATTTTATGCCTTGGAGTTTATGGTCCAATGGATTGCTTGAAGCGAAAATGCAAGGCCACCTTTCTTGCTTTCAGTAGATGAAGGATTAATTGTCTCAGCACTTGCAACTGCTGGTAGGACCTACAGTTCAAACCTGTTGGATGCATCTTGGGCAATCCTTCTGCACTCACTGTGTCAAAAGAAGGATCCTAGCCCTGAATGTTTCCTTGGGAAGATATATGCTCATGCATCATTGGGGAATCTACAGAAAGCTTTGGGTACGTTGCACAAGATTGAGGCTGCTCATGGAAATCTCGTTAATGAAGCAGAAGTTCTGTTCTCGCCTTTTACTTCTTTATATCCATTGGTTGTGGCTTGCTCCAAGAAGGGTTTTGAGGCTTTGGATTCAGTATGTCCTTTTATAATTATTTGCATTCTGATCATTTTGTTGAATCAGCTATTTTTTAATATTTTGGTGATTTTGATATTTCTGGAGAAAAAAAGAAATTAGGATGAGAATATTAACTTGCATGCATGCTCCCTTTTCAATTTTAAAAATTAATAATACATAAATATCATACAAGTTCCTTAAGATGCCTCGTCCAATTTAGCATTTGAATTAAGTCAATTAAATCACTTGCCTTTTTGTTTTGAATTTGTAGAATTATGTGAAATACAAATAACTTTTATTCCATTATCCTGTTCTTGCAATGAATGCATTTTTTCTACATGCATTAGCAAGTACATTTGGAACTATGTCCTTGTAATGAAAATTTTGTGCCAGGAAAATTTTTTTTGCTTTTTTTCTTTTACAAAATAAAGGCTGTTCAAGGTTGCACTTATGGCTGTCAATCATCATTGGTCTTTTAAAATTTTTCACAAATTTAATCTTATATATTTTGCTCATTGAGGTGACTTTTGCTGATGTTGTAAATTTGAAATATTCTCCCCAGGTATATTATCAGCAAGAGAATCTTAGCCGAGCAGACCCTCCATACAAATGGATTACTGCTCTGAATTGTATAATTTTGGGTTGTGGAAACATATGGGACACTGAGGGTGCCTACCAAACATTTGATGCAATAAGTTCTTTCGGGTTGAGCCCTAATGGTCATTTGTATAATGCTCTGATCTATGCATTTGGAAAGCTGAAGAAGGTATGTATCTCTCGCTCATATACACATGCATACACTGGCAACATGTACATATGGCTAAATGCATGGGTTCTCTCGAGCTTGTAAAATGATTTGTATGGAGGATACTGTTGAAAATGCTTGGCTTGACTCTTGTTCTTGTCTTTTTCTCTCTTGTGCACGTAGCCTACTCCTACAGTCGGAATCCTCTTAGAATCACCCCTTCCCCCTAGCAGAAGAAGGTTCTTTCTTGTGATTTAAACTTCAAATTTAAACCTAATTCTTCAAGTTTATGTATCCTTGCATGAAAGACTTTTGAAGCTTCAAGAGTGTTCGAACACATGCTGAGCTTGGGTGTGAAACTCAATGCAAAGTCATTGCTTGTTGATGCTCTCTCCGTAATTGATGATATGGTAACTCTCTTTCCTTTTTGGTTGATGAAAGGAGATCTCTTCTGGAAAAAAATATTTAAGGTAAAACATACAAAATTGTTTTGGCTGGTGACTGCTAGATTTTTACCCTCCAAAGAAACACTAAGAAAGATTAGAAGGCGATGCATACGAGAGATGGACTATGAGTGTTATGATCAAGTTGAATCCCTGGCAAAGAAATTCAGCATTCAAATGGGCAGAGAAAACCTCATGGGCATACTTGTTCATCTTGATTATGGCACTGAATATGCATCATAGGTCAGGCTTTGCTGTCTTATGGTGTAAATACTTGCATGATGAGGTCCAAAATGATTTCATATGTTTTTTTGGGATTGGTGTTCTTATGATGATCTGAAGCCTTGAATTTTTGCTCCTTATCAGTTGGCTGGTAAAATAGGTGGGACATTGTGTTTCTATCTGGAAATCATTGAGCAGACAAGATAGAAAAATGAGGAAACTTATAAGTTTACTTCTCTTTTTGACATCCTACAGCCCAACTGACGAGTGCCGCCTTCAAAATGTATCTCATCACTTATAACAACAGAGCCAGACAGATACAGTATAAAGGAGAGATGCTTTGTATTTGGATGGGAAAGTTCTGTTAAGCTATTTATGAGTTTAGGGGATGTTCTAAGGATTATTGGTCTACCGATGGATTGCCAGTTATAGAAAAAGAGAAAGGTGTGAATTTAAAAGACTTCTGTATCAAGTGTTTTGGCACAGCGTGAAGTGGAATTCATCTGACTTGGCTCAACGAAACTTATGGGCATTTGAATGAAAATGCTGTTCTTGAAGGGCAGGAACTTGACCGCTACGTTCAGGCAGTAGTGCTCTAAATCATAGGGTCTATTGTACTCCTTCTAGTGCTGATGTGGTGGCTTCATTTTATCTAATATTGATCAAATTGGAAGTTATGCATGGGGTGCGGCCATGCTCTGCAGCGCAGCTTGGAGAACCACAAATTAAGGGACGAGATGTATTTGGCAATTTTCATTTTGTAACGGTGAGTATAGAAGTTCTTCACCGTAACAAAATGAAAATTGTCAAATAGACCTCGTCCCTTTATTTTGTGGTTCTCCAGGTTGCGGTGCAGAGTTGCTAGCATGGCCGCACCCCATGCATAACTTCCAATTTGATTAATGTTCGATAAAATGGAGTCACCACATCAACACTAAAAGGGAGTATGATAGACCTTATAATATAGTGCACTACTGCCTGAACATAGCGGTCAAGTTTTTGCCCTTCAAGAACAGCATTTTCATTCAAATGCCTATAAGCTTCGCTGAGCCAAGTTAGACGAATTCCGCTTCTCGTTGGGCTTAGGCACTCGTCTGTGCCAAAATTCTCGATACACAAGTCATTTAAATTAACCCTTTCTTATTTCCTATAACCGGGAAATCATTTATCGGTAGACCAGTAATTCTTAAAACGTCGCATAAATAGATTAATAAAACTTTCCCATCCAAATACAAAGCATCTCTCCTTTATATTGTATCTGTCTGCCACTGCTGTTATAAGTGGTAGGATGTGTTTTGAAGGGCTTGTGAGCTTCAATAGATTCTCGAAGCCCATTTCCCTTAATTTCTGTCTGAAAATTGTGGCATGTTGAACAAATTATGTAGTTTGCATGACATACTATGGATATTTGGGGATGGTCAGACCTTAAAATCTTTCTCTGCAAAGCTTTTTTAAGGCATTGCATACCTGCAATTTACATGTTTCAACTCCCTTCAAAATGTTCCCTCTTTTTCTCGGAAGCCAAACAATAATAATTAACATGTGATCAACTCAAGCGCGCAGCCCTTCAAAAAAAAGAAACTCAAAGGTTGAATGGGCCGGGAGCTCAACATTGTTTGATTCCAATCAGTAACTGTAATGATCAAGTGTCGGGTGAGTGAATGCACGTATATTGTTTGTATGCAAATATAAAGAAGACAAGAAACCGTGGAGTTTGGTTTGGTAGTTAAACGGCATTTAAAAAGATTGTAAAGAGAGACAAACAAGTTGGAAGATCATAAAGAAGAGACAAACGAGCTCTATTATAAAAATATTAAGCTTATAGGGAAACTATTAAAACCCAAAATCTAGTCATTTTGGATTCAATTTACAAAAAAAAATAGTTGAGAATTGAGATCAAGTACTTTTTGGATAGCAGCATGCTTATATGAACAGTTTTTTTTTTTTCTTTATCCAATGCCCTGTACTTAGAATGGTATCTGGTGTTTGTAGTAATTATAAATTTTTGAGTTGATAATTAAGAAATACTTTTGCCTAAACCTTTTCAATAATAGACTATATGTTGGTGTTGGTAGTATAAAATTTACCTTTATTTCGACTAATGACTATTCCTTCTGCTAGGTTTGTCTAGCAATCTAATAAATAGTCCACACAGAGCATTCGTCTTGATTCTCCTATTTGTGAAACAAACGTTAAAGTAAAAAACTAAATTTAAGCAGCTTTTTTACTTAGATTTCATCAGGGGTTGTAGCTCAAATGGTAGAGCGCTCGCTTTGCATGCGAGAGGTACAGGGTTCGATCCCCTGCAACTCCAAAAAAAGGTTAATTTTGAAATTATTGAAGCATGCAGCAATATGTAAATAATTGGTTAATTATTATTTTGAATGAAAGTTTTGAATATTATGCAATTTAGTCCTTCTAGTTTTGTGTATATAAATGGACTACCATTTTCTTCTCACTATTTCTCCCAACATCTTTTTCTTCTCCCATTTCCTCCAAACAAATTTTTCCTCTCACTTTCTTTTCAACACAAAATATTTGTAATAAATTCTCTACAAATCCGTCACTAACAAATTTTTAAGTTGATAAATGTGAAGTTTAGAGATTAGTTTAATGTTTATTGTTATTTTAGATGTTAGATTAGTTGATAAATGTAAAAAAAATTAATTTTTTTAGATGCAACTTGATCAATTAACAGCACCCATATTTTAAATCTAAAATACGAGTTTGTTTTAATAGTATACATATAAAGTTAAAAAAAATATTTTTTTATTGGTACCTTCGATGTGTCAGACAGTATCCAATTATTTTTTATAATATATATATATATTAAGCTGAAAAAAAATAATTGAATATTGCCTAACACATCGACGATACCAATAATATATATATATATATATTTATACATGTGCTATCAATCGGTTAAACCGCACCCGAAAAAAGATTTTTATTTTTTTACATAGGAAAGCGCAGCTTCCGTTTGGTCACTAATATTAAGATTTTCAAATTTTGAATATATTATTAATTTCATAATATCACATAGTGGCACTAAACCTATATATATATATATATATATAAAAGAGGGAGGGAGAAAGCTTCCTTTGATATATTTGTAATTATCACATTTCGTGGGCATTGCAAAGCAATGATGGTTGAATACAGAGAGTTCAAATATCAAATAATAAAGAAATAAACAAACTCAAACTTGTTAAGATAAGTTAAAAAGAAGAATGAAAGAATGAAATGCTACAAATGCCTTGCGAGAAAAGAAAAGGTAAAAGGAAACAGTAAAAAAATTGGACCTACTTCTTCAGCAAACCATTTCTGATCTACACTAACAGCCCTCCCCTCCCACCATGCTCATTCTTCAGCGTTTCTTGCATCGCCAATGCTGCTGATACTTCATCCTCTGCCCAAAATAACATCATCATCAGTTCTATCAACTAATTTAAGGGTCACCAGTATGTGTGATTTTTACTTTTACAGTTATGTACGCGTGATTCCTAGAAGGTGTTTTGTTGGATTAGTTTGAGAATTACCTGTTCAAAAACAAATTTGACAACCCTGGTCCTGAAACCTTCTGGTGCTACATCGATCATTTTTTCACAAACGGTTTCTGACAAACAAGTAGCCGCTGCTCGTTACCATTCTGAACATCAATCACCCTTGCATCCCATCGAACTTGTGTAGCATGTGCACGAGCTAGTTCTATAGCTCCTAGTTTATCAGAGAGCACAACCCAGCCCTGCGAACAAACACAACCTCAAAACTTCCAATTCACAGTTGATCAAGTAATAACTATTTCACAAACTACTCATTAATATGACATATTTTACAGCATATTAAATGATATGGCATTATAGGGCATTGATTAGAATTTTTTTTTTTTTTTTTGGGAGGGGAGCACGTTGGGGAGGATGAGGATGTTTGAGTATAAAATGATAGTTTCTCCTTCAATCTAACAAACAATTAAGAGGTCTTAGGGGGCAATTCCTGCACAAGAAAAGAAAGAGAAAAAGGGACTGTATTGAATATGAAATAGACATCCAGAAAAACTAAATACCTCAGGGCGTAGAATTCGATCCATCTCTACAAATAACTCCACCAAACTACACCTCTCTGAAGTAAGATGTGAGAGGAGCCCATTCGCATGAAGCAAGTCGTATGTTCGAGGATATGTTGGGAAGGGTTCACACCTGAACAGATCAGATATATTAGATATTGTTAATATGGTTGATAGAATGATCCGCAGCTGCATGTTATGAAAAAAACAGAGAAAAAGGAACTTTCGAATGTTCAACAGGAGCTCAAGGGAGAAAATTCCATATGCAGATTCAGAATGTAAATTTCATTAGCAGTTCAAACTTCAGCCAACTGAAGATTCTCGTATATAGAAAAATTAAACAGTAATATTCAATTTAAGAATGAATCTAACTAAAACAAAATATATTAACAGAACCATTATTATTACAAACTTAAATATTAACTTAATCTTGAAACAAAATGAGAAAGTGCACTTCTAAAAACCTGGGAAGTATATACACAGAACAAAGAAGTTAAAATTTGCACTCCAACACCAGCTTTTAACTACCAACTTAAACAAATTACTTTCGTGAAGTTTTAAGAAACTAACCAGTCATGAAAAACACCAGGAAAGCCTCGGTCAAGAATGAGAGGAAGTGTATTGCGTGCCCTAACAGGTACAACATTCATCACCCACACTGATTTCATTTCCTCCAGGAATGCAGCATTTAAACCCCCATAATGAGCATTCATGTCCATCACATTGCGTACCATATTAAATGGAGGCAATGGGTCTTCATCGCCAGGCCTCTTGGGATGGTCAGAGAAAATTAATGGTGTAAGCAAAGACCAATAGTTTTTTAAAGCTAATTTCCAAACTTGCAAGTCTTCAAAGAAATCTTCTGGACTGACACCTGCAGCCATTAACTTGAATCAATATACTACACGAGCTGTTGATTGCATACAACAACCCAAAAGCAGAATGAAAACGTGGGTGCAGGGAGAGAAAAATAATTTGGGGTGGAACAATACTTTCCATGAACTTCAAGCTCCACAGAGCTCAAATCTGGGCTAGAAGACTTGTTCTGAATAGGAATCCAGCGCTTGCTGGAAGCTCCAATAATACATGGCATCAAGGTTTGATAATAGGGAGCATCATATCCTTCTTTGCATAGGGGTACCTCATTTTTCTTGCTATATTCAAGAAACATTAAGTTAGCAAAACCTCAGCACAGGTCAGATTGTTAAGGGGAACGAATACAACAAAATCAAAGTAAAAGGGTAGAGCAACCAAAAAATAGTTTTAATGAGTTGTTTATAATGAAATTGAAGAAAGGTTCACTTTGAAAAGAGTGAACATTATCTGCATATACTCACAGAGAAGAATAGCAATGAGCATCAGCAGTTTTCTGCCAGATGAATGTCTCATCTTGTTGTGCAATAAGACTCCAACAAATCTTTTCAGTGAATTGTGCCAGTGGAGTTAACATGCTTCTTTTCTTAGAACTTGTTGCACGCCCAGGTGGCTTACTTATAGGTGAGGTTATAACAAAATAACCTCCAGGCTTGAGTAACCGATCAAATTCGATAAGAAACATCCCCTCTGTTTTATAAAATCGTAGTTAGAAAGTAAAGCATATTTAATTTTTACAATAGGAAGCAATACCATTAAACTCTGAAAGTACCTTTCTTAAGCAATACCATTAAACTCTGAAAGTACCTTTCTTGTCCCAAACAATATCGCACTGAGCACAATGAACCATGTCAAATGACAATGATGGATATGGTAGTTGTCTCGATATGAAATCACCAATAATTGCTGGAAGACCTCTCTCGAGAGCTATTTGAACTTGGCTCCCAGTTGCCTCGTATGCAGCAACACAAAGAGCCATCAACTTTAGTGAAACTAAATGAGCTCCAAAACTTCCAAATCCACAACCAATATCAAGAACAGTGCGTACCTGTAACCAAAGTAGGAGCATTAGATACCATGTGGTGTAGATAGTTTTACTTCCCCTTGAAGACCATACACATAAAGTATCTTTCTCATATTTGTAAACATGACAATCTAAAACATTAGAAAATATTTGATTCCAAAATAACAAACTCTCAAAACTCATGGTACTCCGAAAGGGTAAAATTAGTATCATGAAATGAAATGAAGACTTACACCAGCTTGAAAAAATTCAGAGTCACTTCCCAGTCCCAACATCTCTGCAATCTGGCGAGAATAATCTTTGACACCATCAAAGATTAAGCCGTCCTGAGAGTGAAAAGCAATTTGATTCTCTTCGAGCAACATCATTCTAGATAAATCGGTAAAAGATTATGAATGTAAATTAGAAAGCTGTTACTAATGGCATAAAGAACAAAGAATGAAGGATTATGTATAAGCTGGTATAAAAAAAAAACAGATACAACCAAATTATAAAAGGTAAAGTTTGTAACAGAGGGAGATATGCATGATACTTTATGCACATTTAGAAAGCATCCAAATGCATTTAATAAATACCTTTTTGTTATGCTTCCAGAAGAAAGAAATTGGTCTTTGGTTATCTTCACATTTCCAGTCCATATTACATCCCTACCAGCTGGCCAACGGAGTGGAATCTTGTAATCCTTCGGAGGGCGAACTAAACAAAACTTTCCTTGGCTTGATACTTCACAATGCCGATCAAACTCCTCTCCATCTTTAAACCCTAACAATACATTTGCAGTTACATTGTAACAAGGAACATAATTTTCTCTTTCTTTGCCGCATAAACCAAGCTCCCCTTGGCGACCAGCTCCAGACAAGACAGTTCTCAGCTCAAAATAGTCAACTGCCACTTGCTCCTTTAACCTTCTATAGTTTGAATAAATCTCTGCGACAGGAGTGACAGTTACATAGTCAAATGACTTAGGAAACGATGATCCTAAGACTGCAATCAGCACAAGCACGCTAGTGAAGCACAAAACCAACCAACTGACCGGCAGTCTACGGCCGCAAATAAGAGAAAGTTTATTGAGCAAAGGGCTTCTTATGTCCAAAGCTTTAAAGAATTGAGGTTTGGGAAAACCACTAAATGACCAGTTCCTTTAGATTAAATCTACAAGAACCACGAAAACCATAACCTATTATCACATATAAGCTTCTATATAAGTAATCATGTATGGGGACAAGTCCAATAAGCATTGAAACCACCTCCTCTACACTCCTGCCCGCACGGATCTTTCCCCAGACATCACAAGTAACAGATAAAACGATAGTGAAAAATGCCAAAGTTCACTCCAAATCCACCATAATCAGTACTAAGAAAAACTACGAAAATCAAGCTGAATTTCAATTCTTTATTAAGGATCAATAGTTCATTCCAAAATCGAACTGTCGAGAAAAGAATTACACAATTCTTGATCCAAAACCAAACCAAAATTTACTGCAGTATACACTTTTAACATAATCCAAACAGAGCCGATCTCAGCTCAATTTTGAGTAATGTCAATTCCTCAGTTTTCAACAAGTGACCAGCCAATCGCATCAAGCTGCAAATGATCCACCAAAACCAATATTCAAAAGAAGGAAAATTTGATTCTTTTAACGGTGTGTTAGGTAGATGAAATGATATTAAATCTAGCAACAGTGTTCTAGAGCTTACAACAGACAATTTAGTATGCATAAAACTCAGAATTCCTATAAAACGTAAATAGTTCCATTTTGGGGAATCCGTAAAAGTAAGTCAGATCTCGAAAAGGAAACAATAACAGATTGAGATAATTGAAAAAGCAGGAAAAAAAAACAGAGAAAGGAGTAAATTGAAAACTGAAAATAAAAATTAAAAGAAAAAACAAGAACCCAATTAGAGTTTACGTGGGAGCGTGCCGGTGGAGAATCAAAATTCGAAATTAACAATTGTAGAGAGCTACGGAGCAAAAGAGAGGAAAGGTTACTAAGATAATCAGGTCCAAAGCTTAAAGGCTCCCATTTTTATTTAAAAAATGAGCAGAAATCATAATGACAATGACTTTAATTGTGCTTTTGGGTTTTTTTAACTTAATAACTAGAAGTAATCCCCACTTCGTTTAGGGGATTTTACTTTTTAAACATTTTAATTAATTCAACCAAAATTTTAAAGAAATAAAATGAAGAGTAATTTGAGAAAATGAGAAAAACCCAATTATTAATAAATAATATTCCTTATGAAATAATCTTTATATTAAAGTTAATTTTATTTCAATGTAAAAAATTATAATAATAAAAAACTCGTAAAATTGAGTAAAAGAGAATTAGCAATCCTCAAATACTTTTTAAGCTCCAAAAAGTAATTTTATTTGTTAATTTTTTATTTATCTAAAATTTTGGTTAACAATAAATAAAAAAACACAAGCGAGGTAGGAAATAAGGATGTAAATGAATCTAGCTTGAATAAATAAATTTCTGTTCGTGTTCGTTTGTTTAATGTTCACGAACATTAAACAAACATGTTCATGAATATATAATTGAACATGTTCACGAACAATGTTAATGAATAATAATAATAATAAATACATACATACATACATACATTATTTTAATATTTTTATAAGAAAATATCATAAATAAATAAACGAGCCAATAAATAAGCTTTTAAACGAGCTTGTTCATGAACATAAACGAACTGAACACACCTCTGTTCGTGTTCGTTCATTTTTTAAACGAACATAAAAATTTTGTTCGTACTCGTTTATTTATCTTAATAAGCGAATATAAATGAACGTTATACGAACGATTCACGAACAATTTATCGAACGTTCTGTTCATTTACACTCCTAGTAGAAAATTAGACTTTTAGATGTGGTCCGACTCGAAGGCCCATAGTGAAAATGTTTGAAAAGAAATATAGATCTAAAAAATAGATTTGAATAAAAAATAATACTCGTTTTCTAAATGTGTCGGACCTTAGATGAGTTTTTTTTTTTTTGCTTCGGCTCTGCCCGACCCGACCTAAATTTGCAAAAAAAATTGCTGCTATTTTTATTATTTTATCACTATTTTGCTATCATTTCGCTATATTATTTTGTTGCTATTATTTTTTATTTATTAATTTTGCTACTATTGTAGAGATATTTATTTGTTAAGTTGCACTTATCTTAGTGTGTTATTTAAGTATCTTTTTTAATTTTTTCCATTTGTTGGGAAATATTTATTTTAATGTTTTGAGTGTATTTGATGTATTATATTTTTAAATTTATTTTTATATAAAAATAATATAAAAAAATTTAATACGAACCAAGTCGAGATCGAATTTTAATATTTTTATTTAAATTAAATTTGATCAAAATTCTAAACTCATTTCTCGAACGGAGCTAAAAATTAAGAGGCAGAGGATTTCTACTCCACTTGGAATGTTACTCGAATTTAAGAACAACTTCAGTTATAGACTTCTCCAAATAAGCTACGAGTTCATTCTTTTGGGTTGGATGACCAAAATAGTTAACCACTTCATTAATCTCCATTGAAGATGCTTCCAAAGATGAGCAAATCATCATTTTTACTGACATATCTGCTATCCACTTACGTAAATTATAATATTTGTTGAGGTGTTGTAAAAATGTCAGAATCATGATTTTGTTGTGCCTACCTAACATAGCAGTGAGGGTAAATTATAGTATATTCACATGTAGAGGCAATATAAATTGCATGTTATATGTATGCAGTGCGGGAATTGAACCGTTTGAGACACTCTACCATTGGGATCTTCCTCAGGCATTGGAGGACAACTACAATGGATGGCTACATCCTAAAATTATGTAAATAGGATCCTCATTACAATTTACAAATATATCTTCTTTAGTCTTTCTTTTTAAGGGGTAATGAACAATGGCTTTACTCATTTGCAGCAAGGACTCTGCAAATTATGCTGAGACATGCTTCAAGATGTCTCGTGACAGGCTGAAATACTGGACTACGTTCAATGAACCCTACACATTTACAGTGCAAGGTTATGATGTCGGTTTAGAAGCACCAGGACGCTGTTCCATCCTTTTTCATCTCTTCTGCACAGTTGGGAACTCTACAACTGAGCCTTACATAGTTGCCCATTACGTTCTTCTTTCTCATGCAACTGCTGCACACAAGGTAAAATGGAATGTTGGATTCAGGTATACATCTGCTACAGATATGTATGGTCAATTTTTTCTCCACATCCGAATATGTGTTGGATACGAGAGTATGTGTATGTTAAAATTGCACATTGCTGTTTAAAATTTTAGAATTCAATTATTTTCCAAGGTTTCTTTCTTGGAACATCATACGCCTACACTAATATCTGGATGTGAATCGAATCACAGAAATTTAAAATAAAAAATGGAGAGTCAAGACAAGATAGAAAGAAAGTTTATATAGGATGATGATGTTAATGTATTGTTATCCCTTAAAAGTTTCAAGTTATGACCACTTCCAGTCTTGGGTTGCCTTTAACTAGAAGATCTAAACTTTACTTCTTTTTTTAATTATTATTAAAGGTATGGATGATTCAAATAACCCATTTATCCCTCTTACATTTCATCATCTTCCACCTTTCCATGTTGACAAAAGGTAAAAAGGCAGAAGGTGAAAAGGGAATGTGATGTTACATAATTTATTTTTTGTCTATATGTTGTGGTCCTTTCAAGACGTTGCTGTCTTGTTTGTTGCCTCACATTTCACATGTCTTTTGGAAATACATTTGCAAATTAAATAGGACAATATTTATATATATTGTGTAGTGTCTGGTGTTTGGTCCCTTTTAAAACATTAATATACTGTCTTATTTGCAGATGTAATGAGTTTCTCCCTTGATGGATCAACATTAGCTTTAATCACCTGGGATTTGGATGTCTATGCATGTATTAGATTTGATCATACATTCAATTACATGTACAAGAAATATATTATACTTTTGAACATTCATACCTCTCAAAATTTATGTATCAAAATCATAAAAAGTTTGTAAATGATAAAAAAAAAAAACTTATTATAAATATACGTAAATTAGTTGACATAGGATGATGCAGGTGGGACATCCAAATTGTGGTCGTTACAATTACTATACTTATAAATGTATATGATTTTTGTCTCTTTAAGGAAGACAACCCATGTAGCACATTCGGTTCGGCCTCAACAGCAATGGAACCCACCAGCTTTGCTTGCACCACCTATTTTACATCATAAAATCATCGTACGTTAAATTACTATTTCTTAAAATAATTTTATTTTTTTTATATTCATATATGTTATGAATACAATCGTACAGCCAGAGCAACCAGGGGCATATGCTCTGGTTCTTTCATTAAATTAACCTTTCTTTTTCCTTTTTTTTTTTCCCTTTTGATGTCTTCATACATTCAATGAAAATTTATACTTTTGGTTCTTTTAAAAATTAAAAATTTACATAATTTAACTCTTCAATTTTACAAAAAAAAAATATTTAACCTAAAATTTGATAATTTTATTTTCATCCTATCACAAAATCACTGCATAAAGCTACAAATAGAAGCAGGGCCGACATTCCTTGCACTTTCATCATATTCCAGCTTGGGTTAAGGACTTCATATTTTGACTTACTTTTTCTTAGTTTGTTTTTCTTAATGCAACTTTCAAACCTCAACTTTCCTTTTAAGTTCCATCTTTTTTGGGCATTATATACACAAAAATTGGAATGTAATCACAATTTCTTGGAAATGAAAATGATGCCCTAACTTTGTAAAGAATCAAATTGATTGAAGGTAGGTTTTAAATCGATTTCAAAGGCAGATTGTTCAAACAATTCTTCCTTGACCCATCAGATTACTAAGTTGCTGATATGTTGTTTACATCATCAACTCATCACATGTTAATACTCTTCAAAATATTCAATTATTGCTGATGACTTTTTTCCTAAATACTTGAATTCAATCACCAAACAACTTCACTCTTTACCTTCAATTGTCAAAAAAATATATTCAACTATTAATTCGATTCGAATTTTTCTATCTCCAAACTAACTTCAAATTTATTAATAAAAATTTACCTTTACATCAAATTTAATTATAAAAAAACTTTTTAAAATTGACTCCAACCATGATATCTTTAATTATTGATTATCCCATTTCCACTCGTATTTCAACAAATTTTTTAATATACGAACTTTATTGATTAAACTATATTATTGGTCAGTCAATTATATGTAAATTTTCCTATTATTTAATCAATTAATTATTTGAGATTGTGTTTATCTTGACGTATAATAAAAGATTACATATTTAGGAATTGAGAGAAAAGTACTTTATGATACAAACAAAAAATTCAGCCAGGAAAGAAAATAGAATTAATCTATAAAAACTCAGAAAAGCACTCAGCAAATAAAAAACCATAAGGATTGAACCAATGTTATACTTTCATCAATTCCAAATCTACACACGTATATGTATGAATATATATCTAAATTATTGCATTTTATTAATGAAAGATTTCTTTAGCGATAAATCTTAAAATTATATATGAATTTTAATAAAATGTGCAATTATAACTCTAATTGTAGTTCAAATATGTATTTAAAATTTTAATTTTGATTTAATCATATATATTTAAAGAAATAAATATATCAATTTATTTTTATATTTGATAAATATAATTATTTATATATGCAATATATAAACATAAAATTATGTTATATCAATAGTTATGTTAGTACTTTACAAGAATGAGATCAAATAAAAATTTCACATATAAAATTACACTGTAAAATAAAACTACTTGTGAAACAAAAAAAATACATTGTCAATGCCGCTATACCAAATACTAACCATTACATATACACAATATAGATTAGAATTCTTATAGCAAATTTGATATATCTTGTTAATAGTACTAAAATATTAAGAAAGGACAAAATTAATAATATAATTATTCAATAATAAAGAATACTTTTTTGTAAGAGTCTCCAAATTCATTCTTACATACATCCAATATATATGTGATTATAATTCATTTTACGATTAATATTTTAACAATTTGATTGTTAAATTTATTAATATAATTAAAAAATTTATATATTTAAATTTTCAAATGAATCTGATATTTTTATTATATCTATTTAAAATATTATCTTTTTAATATATATTTGACTCTTGAAATTTTTAGCATAAAACAAAGTCTTAAACATTTTTAATTTATCTAAAACTCAATATATATGATTTACATTAATGAAATATAAAATACAATGACCGAATTATTAAAATATTATTTATATAAAACAACTTTTAATTTTACATTAATGAAAGTAGATCCCTTTGCATATCATAAGAAGGTTTGTGATGCAACCAACACTAGTAAATTATGAGCTTAACATAAAAAAATCAAAATAAGATTTAACAAAATATAAAATATCAAAATTATAAATAATGTTAGATTATAAGACACTCTCGATGTGAGTAAAAAAATTGTACAATGAAAATTTCATATTAAAAATAATTGCTGGTTTGGTCGAATTGATAAAACTGAGGCTTTAGAAATTACAATAGCTTGTGTTCAAATCTAATTGTGTGTTGATTTTAAAAAAATTATAAAATTTATATAAAACATAAAAAATAAAAATACTCTCAAAGTAATATTTATTACTAAGTTGGTAATCGATCAACTCGTGATACCAACTCAATCAATATCATTATAAAAGCATATTAGATTTTTGTCAAGCACAATGATAAATTTAGCCTTTAAAGTTTACATCTTTTTGTCAATTTAACATTTTCTTTTTATTTGAGTTAAATTTGACCCTCAAACTTTTTAAAATAATCAAATTTGACCATCAATCTTTTAAAAAGAGTTGAATTGTTATTGTTTTTTTAACAAAAATAACTAAAACAATAAATTTTTAAAATGGTAGCCCGTATGGTAATTTATGTGTACTTTATGCTAATTTAAAAAAAAATATGAATTTTTTAATATTTTTTTTATTTTTAAAAATATATTTATAATTTTTAAATTATTTGTTGACGTGACATATAAGACAAATAAAATCATACTAGCATGAAGTACACGTAGATTACCACGTTCATTGCTATACCAACATCATTAAAAAAACTAATGTTTTAGTCAGCATTTCTTTAAAAACGATTTGACTTTTGAAAAGGTTAATGGTCACATTTACCTCAAAAAAGGAACACAGGCTAAATTAATTAATAAAATATGTAAAAGTTGAAGGTTAAATTTATCATTATGTCAAAAATTTATTCAAAAATTGAATCATAAATTGAGTGATAAAGAAATCATAAATAAATCTACTTTAGGCTTGGGTTTAATCTTTAAATATTTTACTTTTGATTGTTTTATTTAACATTTCATATAAAAAAATATAAAACCCAACAAGTGGCTCTAATGAAAAAGAGAATATTGTTCATTCTAGGGGTCCCGGGTTCAAGTGCCTATGTGTGCAAGGTGTGTGTGCGTTGTCAAAGAGTTAAGAAAGTATGAACAGATATTACCATGTGATCACAACAGAATATTAAAAAAGGTAAGAAAATATAAAAATAATATTATATTAATATTCATTATTTTACTAAAAAAATCAAGAAATTTTCTTAATTAAGTTGATATCGAGTTGACTCATGACGCCAATGATACTAACTCGATCAATCACGTTATAAAAATAGTAAAAGACAAAAATATCATTATATTAATATTCATTATTTTATTAAAAAATGGTTTTTAAATAATTTTGTTCCCAAATAAATGAATTTAGTGGCGGATAAAATGATTAAATTAGGGCTATCATGGAAGTCAAGTTTGCGGACCTTTGGAGCACCCTCTAGGGAAATGATGGGATCCATCCAACATAATTTGGAGAGTGACTTTGCTGCGTTATTGATTTAATATAATTATTGTTGTTATTCACCAAAAATAATAATAATTTTTTATCGAATTAATGTTAAGTTGACTTGTGATACTAAGTCAATCAAATATATTATTTAAAAAATTGATTAAGTAAACTAAACTTGTAGTCACCCAACTAATTACTGGTAAATTTCTTTTTTAATTACTAAACTATGAAAAGTTACAAAATGGTTATCTAACCATTCGATTTTTTTGGTCACCAACTACCAAATAGCTAACGAAGAGATGATTTGAAAACTTTTAAAATTAGCATAATAGCAGCTATAACCTTCAATATTTATATGTTGTGTCAATCTAGTCTTGATTTTAAAAAAAATTAACCCTCAATGTTTACACCATTGTGTAACTTGATTTTTTTACCTTTTCACCTAAAAAGCTAAAACAAAAAAACCTATCAACTAAATTTGATCAGAAATAAACAAAATATAGAATCACACAAAAATCCAAGATAATAATTTTCATATTTTCTCATTCTTTTAAAACCAACCATTGATGTAACAAATAAAAGTAAAACTAAAATAAAATCAAATTACACAATGTATAAATGTTGAGGGCTATTTTTTTGGAATCAATACTAAAATGATACAATATACAAATGTTAAGGGTTAAAGTTACTATCATATCAATTTTAAAAGCTACCAAGTTATCTTTTCATTAGTAATTTAACAACGGATGACCAACAAAAAAAATTAATAATTGAGTGATCATTTCGTAACTTTTCATAATAAAATAACAAAAAATATTAATAGTTAAGTGACTACCAATGTAATTTATCCAAAATTGATTATAACATTAAAAATATATGAATTCACAATTTTGAATAATCCCATTATAGATTTTAATCATTTGATATAATACTTAAAACTACTCACAATTTCTGTCCAACCCATAAATAAAAAAATAATACGTTTCAATAAACTCCAACATGCGTTCTCTATAAATTAAGCTAAGACTCGATCAACCAATTCACAAATTATTTTATCCCTAAATCAAAATGGAATCGGAATCAAAAGGCAGTAAAAGTGGTCCCAAAGGAGCCAGTATTAAACTAGGCAATTTATCTGTCACATTCTCATTAACAAATCAAAGTTTTGAATGCCCATCTGGCCTTCTAATTACTCTCCAAATTCCAACCTAAATAAATTATTAAATAAATCAACCATTTTCCTTCCATTTGGAGTCTCTAACTTCCATCTTAATAATTTATTTCATATCTTCCATTTCACTCCAACACTGCACAACCCTCATGTGGACCCTTTTATAATTATTGCCTACACATTTTTTTTTAATTTATATTTTTATCATTGAGTATAAGTAAGAGGTTGTCCATATTTAAATCATTGATAAAAATATTTTAAATTAAAATTTATAAAAAAAAACGATACATTTGATTCAACATTTTTATATACCTCAACTTGACAATGCTATTCAACAATGATTTAGAAAAATAATTATTGGTGACCTTAGCATTTAGGGAAAGTCTATACAGAAAACCTCATAAGGTAATTAATTATAGCATTTCTGATTCAATTTTGGAAATTAGAGGTATTTTAGGTAATTAAATTTTATATACTATTTAACATCATTATAAATAAACTCACTTGGATTTTTTTACTAAATTTATCCCTTTAAACTTGATTTGATTAAAAAATTACTTTTAATTATTTAAAGCATATATCAATACCAGAAAAAAAACCCTTTATGTGCTTTAATTAATTAAATCATTGGTGTATTCTTATAATTTATATTATATATAATTGTTTTCAGACATTTTTAAAATATGATAAAAAAAAATGAGGATTAAATGAAATAAAAAATTGTGTAGACATTTCAAGGCAATTTAGGTGACTATAAATACAGTTTAAAGGTCTTCGGTCATTCTCATTCTTCACCTCAAAGATCTTTTTTCCTGTTTCTCTCCTTTTCCCATTGTTCTTCTTCTTCTTCACCCAGATTTTGTTTCCTTTTCTTTGATCTAACAACTCAACACCCACCAAGGTAATTTCTTCTCTACTTCCTTTTCAGCCTTTTGGCTTTTGATTTTCACTTGTCAACTTTGTTCTTTTGGGTCACTCCCTTTTTGGTTTTTTATGGTTTTTCGGTTTTGTTACTTGGTGGATCTCTTCTTGTTTCCATTATTTTTTTGGTCAGATCTCTGACATGAATGTGTTCACTGAACTTCTTGTTTATTGTTTTAAAAGGAATTTGTAGATTGACTGCGTATTTTGGTCGGTTTACATGTCGGATCTCAAAGTGTATTAATGTCCTGTTTTTAATTTGGGAAACCATAGATCTGAGTCTGACTTCTCTCTGTGTTTCATCAGTATTTGTCTTGGTTTTGTTTTACTTAAGAAATGAATCTCAGTTAATTAATGTATTGCTGCTGACATCAATATTTGCTAATTCCGATGTTTAATAAACAATACCATGATCTTACAAAGAAATTGGATTTTTTTTAATGTTGTAGGATATCAGAAATGGTGAAGATCTGTTGCATTGGTGCTGGTTATGTCGGTGGGCCGACAATGGCTGTCATTGCATTGAAGTGCCCTGAAATTGAAGTGGCTGTTGTGGATATTTCTGTCTCAAGAATTGCTGCCTGGAACAGTGATGTACTTCCGATCTATGAGCCTGGACTTGACGAGGTGGTGAAGAAGTGCAGAGGGAAGAACCTTTTCTTTAGCACTGATGTTGAGAAGCATGTTTCCGAGGCCAATATTGTGTTTGTTTCTGTTAACACCCCGACGAAAACCCAAGGTCTGGGAGCTGGGAAAGCCGCCGATCTGACCTACTGGGAGAGTGCTGCTCGTATGATTGCTGATGTATCGAAATCTAACAAGATCGTGGTCGAGAAATCAACCGTCCCTGTTAAAACAGCTGAGGCAATTGAGAAAATTTTGACCCACAACAGCAAAGGCATCGACTTTCAGATTCTCTCCAACCCTGAATTCCTTGCCGAGGGAACTGCGATTCAGGACCTTTTCAATCCGGACCGTGTTCTTATTGGAGGCAGGGAAACACCAGAAGGTCAAAAGGCAATCGCAGCATTGAGAGATGTGTATGCGCATTGGGTCCCTGTGGACCGGATCATATGCTCCAACCTCTGGTCTGCCGAGCTATCAAAACTTGCTGCCAATGCCTTCTTGGCGCAGAGAATCTCTTCGGTTAATGCTATGTCCGCATTGTGTGAGGCAACCGGTGCTGATGTGAGCCAAGTGTCTCATGCTGTTGGGAAAGACACGAGAATCGGACCCAAGTTCTTGAATGCGAGTGTGGGTTTCGGTGGATCGTGTTTCCAAAAGGATATTTTGAACCTGGTCTACATCTGTGAGTGCAATGGCCTCCCAGAGGTTGCAAACTACTGGAAACAAGTTATTAAGATTAATGACTACCAGAAAACTCGGTTTGTGAACCGGATTGTTTCCTCAATGTTTAACACAGTTTCAGGGAAGAAGATTGCCATTCTTGGATTTGCTTTCAAAAAGGATACCGGTGACACTCGGGAGACCCCAGCGATTGATGTATGCAAAGGGCTGTTGGGCGACAAGGCACTACTGAGCATATATGACCCTCAAGTCAATGAGGAGCAGATTCAGAGGGATCTTGCAATGAAAAAGTTTGATTGGGACCATCCTGTTCATCTTCAGCCGATGAGCCCTACTTCGATCAAGCAAGTTAATGTGGTCTGGGATGCCTATGCAGCAACGAAGGATGCTCATGGGGTTTGCATTCTGACAGAGTGGGACGAGTTCAAAACCCTCGATTACCAGAGGATTTACGATAATATGCGGAAGCCCGCGTTCATCTTCGATGGTCGTAATGTTGTAGATGAAGCCAAGCTGAGGGCAATCGGGTTTATCGTCTACTCCATTGGCAAGCCATTGGATCAATGGCTCAAGGACATGCCAGCTGTGGCATAAGAGCATGATTTTGAGAGACGTATAATCCGATTACAGAATTTTCATTGCATTACATTTTATTTCTTCTAGTTTTAAGATCCTGCTTCGACTTGTATTGAGTTATTACATGACACAGTAGTGTCTGAATCTGTCTTTAGTGGGTAGGATATATTTGATTTTGTTATTGGCTTATTGTAATAAAACCTTTACCAGTGGATTTTATTCCAGTTATCTTATGCATGAATCATGGTGATTACATGCTTATAGAATCAGAGATTTTTCTGAAACAAGTGAATTTTTTTTATTGATGTTGCATGGAGATGTTTGATTATTCTCAGCCAGGAGTCGTTGATTTCAATGTTGAAACTTCACTTAAATAAGTTCGAGATGAGCAAATTTGGTCACATAAAATTTCAAATTTACTATTATACGGCTTGCTTGATGTAAAATAACATACAAATTTTAAAAAGATAGATGAAAGATATTACTATATCAAAGTGTTTGGTTGTTGAGGATTGAGATATTTATTACTATTTGTTATAAAGTAAAACATGGGTGAAGTTTTTACACGTGGAAAGTTCTTTAAACAACACAGATTTAAAATATGTAATACAATTTTTTTTTTAAAAAAAAAAACATAGCATTCATGTGGAAATAGTTAACTTAGTTTTCAACTAAAACAAGAGTGGGTTATAAAACATAAATCGATTATCGAGACTTAAGGATCTTAACGCTTGTTTATAGAGGAAATCTGGAAACAAAATTGATAATGAGTCATGAAAGATGAAATCTTTCGATTAAAAACTCTGGGTATTCATAAATATATTTTATATCGCCTCACAACTGATGAAATTTGAACAATTTTTACCTTTGTTTGACAACAATGGCATTAGAAGAAAAGGAAAAAATTGGAGAAAATGAAGTCGGTAGAATGATATTCAGTAGCCAACAATGTAATTTTTAGTTTTAGATGAGGGTATTATTGAAAACAATTAATATTAAAAAGTGTTAACACAAGTGATACCACCTTCAAGTTTGTTTTATTTGTCTCCCATCTTCAAACAAAAAGCTTACCAAATAACTTGTTATTTCAAAATTAGATTAGTATTAATTAATATATCAAGTCAGTATTACCTCTACCAAACAAGCCGGTAAAGTTTTAATGTAAAATTTGAAGTTTTTTTCTCTCATCTCAAGATAATTCTCTCTCATCCAAAGATATATTAATGGTGCCTCTTTTTCTAATAAACGGAATTTGTCAACTTTTCTTTTCTTTTATCTAAATAAAATTTTATTACTTTTCATAATTTCAATATAAACCATACAACGGTCAATGTTGAATATCAAAGAAAAAACATGTTTGAATTTTGGTTTGTAGATTTTTTATCGTTCAAAGTTCTTTCATGAAAAAAAATTGAACTTTAAAAAAAAAAAGAATGAGTGATTTTGATTGGTGCAAGCGGTGCGAATGAAAAAAAGCATATAATAACGATTTTAACAATCCAATGATTTAAATGAAAACTTTTGAATAATAATTCAATAATCATTTTGTAACTATTCTCTGATAAGTAGATTAATGGTTAGTGGAGGGTAAACTAGAGTGTATAGATAAAGCAAAAATGAACCTATTCAAGGAAGGATGTTGCATTGCACGACAGAAATGGCGGCAGTGAAAGCTAAATAAAGAAAACAATTGCAACAGAACATTCACATTGAATGGTAATTGAAATTCCTTTCTAAGCTCCGAAAACAAGGACACTCTTCTTCTTTTTCAAATTTCATACTAAATTTTGATTACATTGTTGCCAAACCTTGGATTGTCACTTGCCCTTTTAATTGTGAATAGATTATAGTTTTTGGCATTTGGCTTATAGACAAGGGCACTCGATCAATAGTGGTTGTCACGATTTAATGTCTAATGGCTCTCCAATAATATTAAAGATTTAGCAGAAATAATTCAATTTTCACTCTTTTTTACTCGCGTTAACAGATGGAGCTGTGAGACCATCTTGGTGAATGGTTGGTTGGGTTTAATCGTAATGTTGGGTGCACCATAGTGGAGGAAGCTGAGATGGTGGGGGGGGGGGGGGGGGGGGGGCGGGGGGTATGATGGATTGGGATTTGGGACTTGCATGGTTGATGGGCTTTTGACGGTTAATTTCACTGTTGCCTTGGGAGAGTAGCGTTGGGTTTATTGAATTGCTCATGGCAGGTGAAGGTGGTCATGTCTACCGCGAAGGGGATCAAGCAGCGGACTTACTGCCTCAACTAGCAGCTGGGCATGAATTTGGAGTTGAGGTTATTTCAAAACCATCGGACATGGTGCTATAGATTTTACAATAAGTTTCTCCCTTCCCATATCAAATATACATATATATTTGTCAAATTTTGTTAATTTTTTTATGATGTTGGTATAGCCACCCGCATAACAATTCATTTATACTTCATGTTGTCATAACTCTATTTTTTTTATATGTAATACTAACAAATAATTTTAAAATTTATAAAATATTCAATAAAATAAAATCAAAATTCAAAAGAAAATTATAACAAGTTCATAATTTTTTTTTAAAAAAAGTAACATAAATTACACGTGGATTGCTAGTATTTTCGTTTAAAAAAAAGTAATTCGAATCTTCTTGAATAATTGATCAAATTCGACTCTTTTTGAAAGATCAAGAACCAAATTAAAAAAAATGTCAACATCAAGAGCCAATTTGACTAAAAGAATGTCACATCATCATTTGAAAATTTAAAAGCATTATTTAAAATCTAAAATACAAAAAATTAAAATTTTCGGTGGATGATATTTTACAATTTTAAAATGTCACGCCATCACACTTTAATAGAATCCAAATTTGGGGTCAAATTGAAAAAAAACTGCTAAATTTCGGAACTAATGTTAATCAAGAAAAGCTTAGAATCCAAATTAAAAACTATCAAATTTAAAGGACCAAAGGAAGAAATTAGGGGCAAACCATTAAATATAACGTCTTTGCTTATGCGTATGACGATGGAGCCCTTTTAGTAAGCGGGTAAATGGAGAAAGCTGAAAGCCAAACAACAGTTGAGATTATGACCTTTCACTAATTGAGCTTGCAAGCAACATAAAGTATTTCATCTATCCTTTTTTGCCTGATTATGACATTTGGTTGTAATTTGATTTAGAGATAAATCAATACAGCAAGCTTTTTTAATACATATATTTTTTTAAAAATTTGGATTCAAAACTTTATATAAAGTTGATTGAGTCACGGGTCTTATTTTATCATTCTAACTTAATTTGAAAAAATTTTAAATTAAATTGAGTGAAATGAAATTCAAGTCGAATTGAATTGAATGAAATTGTTCGAATTAAATTAAAAAATTAAACATGTCAAATAAAAATATTATTATAATATAGTATTTAAATTTGAAATCATATTTATTTGAAATTTTTTTAAAGCAAAATAATAATAATAATAATAAGATATTTGAGAATTATAAATTTAAATCATTAGTTAAGTCTCAAAAATATTATTTTATTTTTAAAAAAAATTAAATTTATATTTATATATTTAGAATTTTTTATATATTTTTTAAAAATAAAAAATTTGAATTTTTGAAATTATTTTGTAATTTTTATTGAGAGAGAGACCAATTTGCTTATTTTCAAAATTGACAGTGACCAAAAAGATATTTCATAAATCTGTTATTCGAATTGTGAAATTCAACTCGACTCGAACTCGAAAATCGAATCGAGTTATTCAAGTTGACTCGAATAACTCAATACGATTAACTCGAAATTTAATTTTTTTTATTTTTATTTTTTCAAATTGAATTGAGTTTTACTTGCTCTTAATTGAGTCTTAGCTCAATTGGCATGAATATTATTACCAATACAAAAGGACGTGAGTTCAAGTACGTTAAAACGCATTATCTTCTTATTTGTGAATTGAAGAAGGACTATGAATAATTCTAATTAGAGTATAAAAAACAGATATTATCAAAGTTTATGATGAATTCGTTAAAAAAATTATATAAAAAATAAAGGAAATCTTAATTAAAATGATAAAATTAATGATTTAACTTCAAATCAAATATTTAAATACCAGTCCAGATATACATGATAATTCATTTTATTGGATATTCCTGACTTTAAAAAAAGAAAAAAGAAAAGGATATTTTGTTTATATAGAAACAAACTGAAGAAATCTTGAGCGTTGAATCCATGAGCGGATGGTTCTCAAAAGAGTACACGTGCTGCCTATCTTTACTTCCATTTTAAATCTTTTGCTTCCATGCATGTATTTCTCCTCCAACTATAACACCAAAACAAAGCGGAGAGAGAAAAACAGAAAGAAAGAGTCATGGTTTTTAGCCTTCATTCTTCTTCTTATGTATAGGCCTCTTCATCGCCATCATTAGCGACCCATCTCATTTCATTTCATTTTTCTCAGTTTCAATAACCCATTTTACTCTTCTTCTTTTTAAATAAAGAATTAGGGGAGTTCTCGTTTTATGGGTCGGATCTCTTTGTTGTACTTGAAACAAAGAACTGTCACATCTCAACTCTTGATTCTTGTCTGATTGAAACAAAAGCAAGCAAATTTGTGATCTGTTTTTTCTCTGCTCCTGGATCTGTAAATCTGTTTCTTATGCTTTGCTTTACTTCTTCAACATTGGAAGCTGTCTTCTTGGTCACTGTAAAGAAGCAATAATGAAAAACGCAATATTTTTTAAGATTTTGAGGTAAGAAATGAGCTACTGATCTTGTTTCCGTTTTTTTTTATCTGTTTTTATTTTTTTTATTGCTTAATGGAACTAAATCTAGAAAGAAAGTTTGTTTGCAAGTTTTGCAACATAAGGTTCTCATGTGGGAAGTCGTCACATAAGAACTCATATGAAGCATGATAGTTTCGCTGAAACAGAGGAAGAATCTGCTGACATGCCCATAAACAGACTTATTTCCACCGCTAATCCCAGAAACATAAAGAGATTTGTCGTGTCCGAAGCTGGTGGCCAATCTGCAGCTTATGGTTTAAGGGAAAACCCCAAGAAAACCAGGAGGTTTTCGGATTCTGGCAATGGTTCTTCACTCAAAGAGATGATGATGTGTAAAGAATGTGGTAAGGGTTTTCGATCATTGAAAGCTCTTTGTGGTCACATGTCTTGTCATTCAGATAATGGTGAAAAACAAAAGGTGATAATGGATAGTCAGTCGGATACTGAGACATCAGCTCCAAGTAAAAGGAGATCCAGAAGGGGTACACCTAAGACAATCGGTGTTTACTGTAATAATAATTCAGAGAATCTGGGGAATGGTTCTTCGTCTGTATCAGAGATAGTGCAAGAACAAGAAGAGGTGGCAATGTGTTTGATGATGTTGTCAAGGGATTCTGGTTGTAGAAAACGAATGAATTCAGCTGCTGACTCTTCAGATAACAACTCTGTTGTGTTGGAAGACAAATCATCGTCTATTGATGTGACGATTACTATTAAGAACGACATGAACAGTGGTGGGTTTTTGAAGATGAAAAAGCAAAGAGGCAACAACAAGTTGAAGAAATCTCCTGAATCTGACCCTTCTTCTGAGAATTCTGATTCTGGGTACTTTGGAAATGGACCAAAGAAGGTGGAATCAGATGATTCTGTCGATGGGTTTCTCAAGAACAATGAGTTTAAGAAGCCTAATATAGAATCTGGATCTGGATTCAGAGCCATGGATGCAACTTCTAGCAAGTGTTTGAGTAAATTCAAATGTGTGAAAACTGGATCTCCAAAGTATGATTTAAGAAGAAATGGGAAGAACGATTATTACAGTCCTCAAAAGGGAAGCAAATATGAGTGTTTAACCTGTAACAAGACCTTTGACTCCCATAGGGCTCTTGGAGGGCATAGAGCAAGCCATACAAAGGTGAATGGCTACAATGAGTCAATACAGGAGAGTTATGAAAATAACTTAGCAAATGATACTTTTACGGCTCCAATGGCTTATACCAAAATTACCAAGGCTTCTTCAAATGGTAAAAGACTTGGAGTTCCTCGTGGTTCATCTTACAATGCTGAGAAAAGATTGGGTTCAAAGAAAAACAAGGGCCATGAGTGCCCATTTTGCTTCAGAGTTTTCAAGTCAGGCCAAGCTTTAGGAGGTCATAAAAGGTCCCATTTTGTTGGAGGTTCAGATGACAGAACATTGGTGATCAAACAAGACTCATCAGATATGCCAGCTCTTATTGATCTTAACCTTCCAGCTCCTGTTGAGGAAGATGCATTGGGGAATGCTGCTGGGTTCATGCCTTAGTAGACTGGAAGCATGACTCGGCTGACGGCCTGACTGATGGTTCTAGAGACTCATCACGTTTGCAAAGCTGGGTTTGATCTTCAAACTGAGCAAACTTTTGGGCATAGTTTCCTGATGATGCAAGAGATTCTAGAGTGTATAGACAAGTCAATTTAACCCCCTTTTTCTTGTGTTTCTCCTTTTTGCTAAGGTAAATATTTCCCAATATGTTGCTTTTGAACTATGAAAAACATGTTCTCCTGCATTTAAAACTAGTTTTCTTTTGATGTTATCTACGTCTATTTGTTCTTGAGACATTATCAACTATGTTTCCTCTTCAAGTACACTCCATTTTCAATGTGAAAAGTAGAAATTTCAGCTTTGGGTTGCTTCAAATCAGTCCAACAGTGAAGCAAATTGAAGGGCCAACAGCCTCTGTTCTTCAACTGATGCGACTGTTGGAGAGTATGGTTTAAAAAGAATCAAGACCATCTGCTTTATGGGGGAAAAACAATAAAGAAAGTGGCATGTCAATGGAGTGGAAGAGAAGTTTACTGCCCCCAAGACTGCCCCTTCACATTTAATTGCTACGCACGCATCTATTAAGACAATCCAAGATGTCATTTCAATGGTCTTTGTTCCAACAGCCTATTCTTGGGAAATGTCATTACATCTTCTTTAATGCTTTTTCTGTTCTTTATTACAAAGGAAATGATAATTACTTATGGAATTCAAATTAAAAAAAAAGGTATGGTAAAGGACCTTGTTATTTAAATTAGAAAAAAAAAAAGTGGGGCAACTTACCTCACTTTGAGCAATGAAAATGTTCCTTGCTAAGCTATTGAAAGAAAGAGGATATATGGTGTAGTTGGAGTTGCTCTTAAGATTGAACACATTCTACATCTATGAGTAATAACCAAAGCTTGATCATTCGTTCACTTTTTCTTAATCAAACCAAGTATGGTTGCATCCTCCACTACCATTAAATCAGTTCATTGAATTTTGGGTTCTATGAGAAGCTTTGTCTCTCCTGGGTCATCGTCTAATCATAGATGAGCCCATTATTAAATAAAAGAGTTGGGCCCAAATCTACCTTGTCTTCATATAAACTTGTGGTAGGGTCTTATATATATATATGTATAATGCAATGAGTTTTTTCAGGTCAACCTTAAAAAATGGAATTTGAATATACAATTTTTTTTGCTCAATCAGTGATCCAATTGTAATAGAACAAGTTTTTAAATACGAAAGAAAGTAATAGAAGTAAAATAATAAAACAAATCAAGACATGAGGGAGGTATGTTTTTGTTATACATAATCCATGCCAAAGCAGCATTTGTCTAGTGATGACTGATGAATAACCAATCAAGCCTGCATTAAATGTGGTCATACCACTCATCACTTTCGACATGCATAACTCACGAGAGAAAACTCACATTCACCCACAAACCAATCAAGTTGTATTAAATTCACTTATCACTTTTATCGTATAAGTTGTAAATCTTTTCATAAGTCAATATCAAATCTCCTAATACAATCTAATCACATCCAGTCCTACTTCGTAAATTTATCTTTATGAGATGAGCTATAATTCTCTAAGAAGTTCAGTTTGGCCCATCTTCCCTTTATAAAAAAGAACTTCCAAAATACAAAGAGGCATAAGAGGAAAACCAAGAACCGCGCCTAGTCAAGAGCTTCATAAATTTCCCCTTGTCTTAAAGGCCATCCCCTCTAGAGCTCTTGTCACCTAACCAGTGGTGTGAACCACCTTCAACCACCAACCTCCAAACCACATATCAACAATTTGTGTTGTCTATGGGAATTAGGATGGAAAACAACAACTCGATCGAGTGGTGATAAACTCCCACTCCGAAGGACAAGAAAGAGCAAATTATCATTGACAAGATGCTCAACAGTAGAACAACTCAGGTCGCGAGCATGCGAATGAAGATCACTGGAAGAGGCTAATCAACCAAAGCAATCAGTTTAGGGTTGAGAACGACCAACAAGGATACCACTAAGATGATGAGCGAATATTTGTTACATATTTTAGGCCTTAATTTGCTCACATTTACACCGTTTTTGAGTAAATTTTAGTTAATTATCTGTGTAAACCTTTTCAGGTAACTGACTCACTTCCATCTTGAGAAAAGTATTGCGTTGCATCACTTGGCTGCCCTTCAGTTTTTATCCATCAATTACAGGCCTGTATATGATCAACAAATAAAAAGATACGCAAATTCAATGTTTACTTCTCAAAGATCACTGCATGAACATCTAAATTAACTCTTTAGGAGACAAAAACATAGAACAGAAAAACGTAGCTATAATCTAAATTCTATTGCATATATATATCCCTTGGCATGGCAAGCGAGAAAAGTTATCATTTTGCCATGACTATTGGCTTCCTCTTTTCCTTTATAACTTTTAGTCACCTCCACAAAATGTTGAACAAACACCTAAAAATATATTAATATTCAATGCTCAGTTAATGTATAATTTTATATGATTTTACATGAGTTAAATGTACAAAACACTTTCGTTATATCATTTTATATTCATCCCTAAACTTCAAAACATTATAATTATATCTTCAAACTATTAATATTATATCAATCTAATCCTTCAATTATTAAAATAGTTAATTAAATGACATTTCAAATCTTATGTGACTGTAACTTAAAATAAAAAATTTAAATTAAGAAAAATAAAATGATATTGCATAACTTTTAAAATTAAAAAATAAAATAAAATCAAAGAGAGTGAGAGTGAGCAATAAAGCTTTTGTAAAAGTTTCGAAAACCTTAAAACTAAGATTTTACGACATCCATTTTTACAATATTCATTTTTAAAAACTTTTCATTTTAAACTATGCCTGACATTTTTTTTTTCCGGATAAATTAATATTTGAATAATGAAAAGACCTTATTAATATAACTTCGATAACTTAAAGATGATATCTTCAAGAATGAAAGTTATAGTTTAAAGATGTATGATGTAATTATAACATTTTAAATATATAAATATCTAAAAGAATATTGAGTATATCACTATTAAACACATACCCTATATCAATTATTCACACACAAATCTGAAACAACATAAAACCAACTTCCTAAATTTCTTGCGCACACAATTAAGGAAGTAAACTTAGAGGTTTTATGAAAGGTTTAAATCTCTAAATGATACTTAAGCTATATTTCGAATTTAATATGGTACTTAAACTATATACTTAATTATCTAAATTATTCTAGTTGTTGAAATAATTTCTTAATCAATTATTTTATGATATGTGAAATTTTTAAATTAAATTAAATTAAAACTTTTCAATTTTTTACACTCTCTCCCTCCCACCATTTTTTTTCTCTTTTAATGCACTTTTTTTAATGGTTAGATAATTTTTCTTTGCTCCTCTTATTTTGTTTTCTACTCAGATTCTTCCCGACATTTACATTTCATGCTTTATCTTGGTTTTTTCGTTATAAATGTTCACTCGACATTAACTATTTTATGCAAAGATAGTAAAGAATGAAAAAAAATGTTTTTAAGAAAAATAATACATGGACTTCAAATCAGGGTGAGAAAGTAATTGAAATCGAGATTTAAAGATGAAAAAAAAGCTCATCGAAATTTAGGTTTGTCATCGAAAACCAAGTTAATTTGGATGAGTTTTTCAACAAGTTCTTGGATATTAGAGTGGTGGAGTATAGTTTAGGTACCACTTTGGGTATCAGAGTATAGTTTAGGTACCACTTGTTAACAAAAAAAATTTAAGTACCAACTTGGAAGAAAAAAATATAGTTTAGGTATATTTTGTGATTTAAATCTTCATTAGATGTACTTTTACTAACAAGGGCATTTGGTTCATAGAATATAAGATTATTTATAGTAATAAAATTACTGAAATGTAATATTACTTAGCACGGTATTGAGTATATTACATTAACTTGTTTGATTCATTTGATGAGAAGGTAAAATTTCGTTGTTTGATTGACAATATAAGGTTACCTAGCATATTTTACTAAATTGTCCTAATAAAATTTGCTTTTTCTTGTTAATCATTTCCTAATGTTTAAGCTTATATTATTTTATTTCACTTATAAATAAATGTAATTTTCTAATTAATTAATTTTATATCGTTTTTATTAGATAAATTAAAATTTTTCTTCATCCAAATATTTGGATGTGAATGTGATTTCGAAATGTAAAATTACTTCTAGCAATAGAATTATTAGAATATAAAATTATTTAGCAGTCATTGAATATGTTACATTGCATTATTAAACTGATAACTTTTTGGCTGTGTTGAGTATTTTTTTCTGTTTTCTTTAGATGGTAAAGTTGTTTATTTATATGATATGCATACTGTTCATTAATGTGATATTCTAGATAGGTTACATTCATGTTAACACATATCCTATTCTAGACTTAACACGTGTTTATATGGTCACATGCATGATCTCATGCACGTGTGATTTCGCAGGAAAATGTAGTACTTATCCCTCTTACAAACACTTAGTACCATGCGAACTCGACATGTGAACCGTGTAGGATCCGGTCCAAACCCATTCGGGTTGTGAGTCGATAATAGTATGTATCATATCAGGGTGGAATGGATACAACTTTACCCACGGAAAAGAGAAACTAAAATGTCGATCAAAATGATTCTACTGGTTACTAAAAATCTTTTCACTAGCACAAAAGTTGCATTAATCTATCAAAACCCATGTCTAGAAAGGCCGTTTTAGATATTGCTAGATAAGCATAAGTAACAATAAGGCAGTCCACAAATACTAAATCTGAAGAAATAGTATCCAATAAAACCATGCACCTGGCGTTATTCATGAAGTGGAAACAAGCAAAGATGTCAGACGGAAGAGCCTGGCCTACCATATCACTATAGATACCAGTATATCGATAAACATATAACATTAAGGGTCCAAGTCCTATTTATTAGTACTCTGATACAGTTAATTGTTCTATTATAGATTAGGACTGGTCAATCAAAGAGCCTTGTATATCTCAAGCATGTGGGGTTGATTAATATCAAATAATATTAATCACAGTGGTCCACTAGCTGGTGTACCTACGAAGCTCTAGTCATGTTAAGGCCTCATGGGTATGGGAGAATGATCAATATCTAAGCTATGCATCTTCCTGTTGCCTTCATAATTGTCCATTAGTTCCAAGCTACTTATAAGTACTGATTGTTCCTCTTACGAGTTAATAATGGCACTGTACTCATCTCTTTCGAGCACACAGACACAAAAGAACTTCAGGCATAAATATTAATTAGTTAATTGGATTACTTAAAAGGAAGATATGCATACCATATTCTCTTTCTCATCTGCTGCGCATTCCAGGAGGCACAATATCACCGAGTAACCCTTCATCTGCGGGGAGCTGTGAGGTGGGTTCAGGTTCCGGATGTGGTTCTCCTACGTCAATGGGTGCTTGATGCGGCTGTGACTGTGTTATGCTCGGAGGCATTACCCTATGTGACGGCACCCCTGGATGATAAAATTGTGAGACTGGCCGTGTCAATTGACCAGCAAAGGCAGCTTCATGGCAGATGAGTCCACCTCTGGGGAATGCGATACTGTGATGACAGTGTTGACCTTCATATGTAGTGATAACAATGGCAGGATCTTCAGAAGAGCGTTCTACCCTCTTCTTCACTGTGCATTTGCTATTTGTACAGCGATAGTAGCTCCTGTGAGATCAAATATGTGGCTCAGATTCGCACACCAATCTGAAAATTTTGCTCTAATTCCATTAATGATTTTAAGCTTAAATTCATCATCATCATCATCTCACTACCCTCAAACCATAATGATTCTGTTAAGGGTTTTTGCTACATGGATAAAATTCAAGTGATGACCCTTTTCTTTATTTTAAAACCAATATTTTATTTATTCATGACTATTTGCTTTACAAATTTGATGACATCCGAGTTTAGATAATGCAAAGAAAGGTTTTTTGTCACATAAAATAAGAGTGAAGAAAAATATTTAGGTAGCTGAAATTTAAGATTCAGAAAATAGAGAATCAATGCCTAGAGTCCTAGCAATGTTATAGCCATGAACTGTTGGGATCTCCCTCTTTGAGACTATGAAAATAGTGGATTGATAATCAATAGTACTTAACTTTGTTGAAAATAGTTTATAACCCTTTGATTTCTTCTCTCTCTCTCTCTCTCTCTCTCTCTCTCTCTCTCTCTCTTTTGTCGATGTACTGATAGAGAACTATCCCCTATGACAAAGAGGAAAGAAGATAGAACTGATCAATACACAAACTTATGGGAAGAAATGTCATTATTATGTTAGAAATTCAGTAGTGAAAGTGGGTAAAATGTCTGTTTTGTTTGAATTATGAATAATAGAGGACTAGCAACAGACCTAGGAAATGGGCTGTTTTTAACAGCTTTTTGTCCATATTTCCGCCATCGATAGCCATCTTCAAGATGATCAACCTCACTCTTGGTCATAAATGCAAAACGTGGCTGCCGTATTTGCTTTTGCCCCTTCTTCCTCACCTTACTCCTACAAATATATTCCACCCACAATTATCAAAATAATAATAATAATACAAGTATTCGAATTTGTATTGTATGTACTTCATAGAACATGAAATGCATTGACATGGAGGAAATCCATGATTTCATGAGATGCAAAGATCACTTCTTTTTTCCTAAGAAAAGCTTTTCAAAGGTCAGTAAATGTATGAAACTATGAACTATGAAACGCGTTCACAAAATTCATAAAGCAATGAAAAAAAACCACACTAAAATCCTATATAATGAATGATTTGCAACACCCATTTCACTTTTATTTATAAAACTATGAAACAAAGCATATCAAAACTAAGATTTATGTTACAAAAGGAGGGATTCCCCAGCTATATTCCCGCCTTTTGCTTTTGTATCAACGTAATATTCCCGCCGCAATGGCGGCGGTATAACGGTGTTCGAGGCCATTTTAGTGAATAGCAAAAAGTGCCTTTTGCTATTCAGCCCCTATATGATTGCACCTACTATTTAACTGAAATTACGGAACTACCTTATCCCATCCCCATTCCCCGACTTGCATGAAATGATTTCCTTTCACGGTTTCAGTGTACGGACACCGAAATTTGCACATTCTTTAGCACATTCTGTTACTTGCCCACTGAATTTGTACTTAATTACGAAACACTCCCCCAAAATAATAAAAAATAAAGAAATAAATAGTCGAATTTATATTTCTGGTGGTGGTTTTTTATCGTTTTCAGTATTGTTGATGGATGTTTGTTGACTACTACTCACGGTATCTCGGGCGGTTTTCCGCCGGATCCCGTAGATTTCTCCGGCAGATCCTCACTGGAGCTCGACGACACTGGCGGATTCGTTGTCAACACTTCAGCTGGCCCACCCGGATTCGAAGCCGTCCCCGAAACCGAACAACGAACAACAAGATCAGCTGCAGCACAGCTTTGAGAGGCGCTAAAGTTTCCCGCCAATTCAGGCCTGGCGGAGTCAGTCCGGTCGAGTTCAGCGAACCTTCCAAAGTCATCGGCATGGTCCGATTGTAGATCCCAACCAAACTCACTCAGTATACTACTGTCCTTGTCGAAGAAGTAATTAACGCTGCTGGAGACTGAGTCAGGTCCTCCCCCAGAAAATGTCCAGCTCGACTCGGATGTAAACTCAGTTCCTGGCTTGCCCCCCTCTTTGTCTTCCATAAGTATAACAGCAAAGTGAAGAAAAATCAAAGGATTCAAAGCATGGAAGCAGAATCTAAAAGAAACGCGGAAAGAGAAAGAAGAGCTAGGGTTTTGGGGGTTGGAGAATGCGTGAGTTTTAGTGTTCGGAAAGCACGCGTAGATTTTGAAAAGCTTTCTTTTTGTCCCATCAATCCAAAGAGAGAGAAGGGGATCGAATAAAGGGAAAAACAAATTAAAAGTTAGAAAAATATTGGCGTCAACCGAGAAATAGTGACGGGAGGCTGATATTTAAAGCTACGGGTTTGGAGGAAGGAAGGAAGAAGGGGAAAGGACGACGGTGTGTGGGCGCGTCCCCTATGTTGATAGTTTTTAGCAACGAGTTAGGTTAGTCTTAGTTGTTCTCTCTCCAGATTTATATTCAAATATATTCTCGATTATCAATTCGTTAATTTATATTTATTATCATTATTCCGATTATAATTATATCAATCTAATAAAAATGTAACCGATAACCTGTATTCAAATTCAAAAAAATTTGTCCATTGAATTTTAATTTTTAAAATCAAACTAAGTTTTTGAAATTAAAAGTTAAAAGAAGTGCAGGGACTGAATGCAAATTTTGATCAATGACACGAAGAAATTAGTAATTTTATTTAATAAAATATTATAAAATTGTATAAAACTAAATACTATATATGTGTGATTTAAATAGATTCCCTATATATGATGTTGATTTGATAAGCCAAGTTGATTCGGTTGCGGTTTCATCTTCAGCATACAAAACTGGTCCCTCAACATCTAACTTTGGCTCCCACTTCATGATTTCAATCTACCGTTCAAGAAATATTGTTTTTTCAAATTAAGTTTTCATTCTCTCTCTTTTAAAAATTATTTGGAAAACGAAATATATAAATCCCACCACCCTTGTCATAATCATCTTTAATATTAATTACTACTTATAAATAAATAAGCATCACGAGAACCTTAAGATTCTTATTTAGTTTAGCCGACAGTGGTTGATTAATAAGGGGCTGGAATCATAATTACAATGATTCAATTTGCAATTATTTTTCTTTTCTCGTATTATTTTTTCAATTAAATTTTGATTATTTTAAGGATATTTTAGTATAACTAAAATTTTAATCTCAGCCTATCTAAAGGAGTTTTGTATCTTTGTTTTGCTATGTCAATCAAAAAAAAAAGATTTTTCTTTTTGGGGGCGATAAGATGTAGCCGCATATGAGTTTTTATGAGAGTTTTGTGATAATTATAAAAAGTATTTTATACCTTTTGTGAGTATCTTATGAGATTTAGGGTTTTGTTTACTGATTTATTTTTTGAGATTTTGAGCTTTATATTCGGGGTTTGGGGTAATATACTTTTAGTACACTTGGTCAATTTTTGCCACATTGTATTCTTGTTTGTTTGCTCATTTAATAAAAAGTCGAAACCTTTTTTACCCATAATTTTTTCTCTTTTAAATTATTTCACATAAAATATTTGTATTTATTATTTTTCACGGGTCCATCCCAACATAAAGTTATAATGTATCCAACAAAAGAAATATTAACTGGGTTGTAATTTAAATATTCAGTCAACAATTTAAACCACCATCAGTTAAGATTCATTGTTCAATAATGTGGGTTCAAACTTTATTGATGTAACTTTCTTTTTATAATTAAAAAATGAAATTGTTTAAGATCCAATTAAACCTTTCAATTTATAACTTGATGTTATTAAAAAGAAATCAAATATTCAAAACTTATGGATTTGAAATTAGGTACAACACAATCCCCAATTAAGTAACACTTAACATCTTCAACTATAAAAAAAAATAAAAAAATCTTTATATATTACCAAATATACTGTTGCTTCATCATCAAAATCATTTGTCCCAAAGTAAGGCAATTTGAATATAGGTGTGACAAATAGATTAAAAAAATATTTTATATAAATTAAATCAAATCTCCGTATGTTGTTTTCCCATTGAAGCAAAACAAATTTCTCCTCATTAACTGATAATCTGATCAACCCTAGCTAGTTTTCTTTTTTCTTTTTTTAGTGAATATAGAGAGCTAGAGTTCCACATGCAAACAACAAAAAGCCATAGGAATTTGAATAGAGTGGGCATGGTGTTCATAATTTATTCAAACAATTTGGTTAGTCCATCTTTTGGTGAACTGCAGCTTGAAAATTGAACCCTTTCTGGGAAACAACTAGCAGTGTACGTGGATGAAATGGACATCCAATTATTGATGATTAAATTAATTAGGGTTTGATCACACCGACAGGCGCATCTAATATAAAATATAGCCCATTTGGCATCATAATCCCGCGTTGCTCAGATCTTTTATTATATACATCAAGCTTCGTGGCAATGGGTGACAAACCCCAGATACTGTTGTTGACTATTATTAATGGAGGGTTTGGTTTTTACCCATCATGAAAGGACAGGGGTCACGTTCTGTTTAACACGATGCTGCTGCCTACACCATAATGCAGTTTATGTGCCCACAATCTTTCTTATTAATATAATAATTGCTAATGTGGGATTTGATTTAAAGCATTCAACCTCTGATTATTATTATTTTATATAGATGTTCATTCCACTTTTACGTGCAGTTAACACACACGGACTTGACTTCTATTAACTTTAATTACCGACATTTGGTTTCCAATCTAAGTTATACAAATTCCGCTAGATTTGAGTTTTAATATCTTAATTCCAATTATTATTTCATATAGTTTCAAATAATAAAATATGAATTTCTTTTTTAAAATTTGGACCGAATTAAACTTACGAATTTATTCGAGTTTAATAAGATATTGTTTATCAATTATTTTGCTAAACATAATCTTTTTTAAAGCAAAATCATTTGAAACTTCAAATGTACTTGTTTCACGATAAATTTTATATTTATTTTATGAAAAGCAGTTTGATCAATTGAAAATTATATATAGATAAATGGAGAATAAGATATTTTCTGAAAAAGAGTATAAATCATTTATGAGTAATATTATTTTTATATAAAAAAACTCCAATAAATCCTAATATTCTTATATTAATAATAATTTTTTATTTTAAATTTTCAAAATATTTAAAACTATTTAAATGTTAGTATTTAATATTCTTAGACATACATGTTTAATTACTTATATTATAATAAATTATTAATATATTTAATATAATTTGTTATTTTAATAAATTATTTAATATTCCAATTTTATTTTCATAATAATTTTAATATACTTAATTTAAATTAAGTTTTAAATAGACATTGTTTATATATGATATTACGTTTAATTAGTCAAAAATTTTGTTTAATTCGGTGGAGGGGCTATAGAAAGTTTTCCATTAATATTTTGTAAGTAATTAATAGATTATTTAGAATAATGGGAATGAAGAAAAGGAGGTTAAAAACCGACATGCACTAAAATGAAATAGAGAGAAGAGTGATGGAAATAAAGAGAAGTGGGGAGTGGGGCATGGGAGATTATACCAAACCAGAAGCATTGAATCTGAATGAAACAACTGATCAGATAATCATATCATTATTAGAGATAGTGGTGGAAATTTGGCAAATGCCATTATTCTACATAACTATCACTATATACAGAGAGAGAGATAAGTAGATATGAATGTGACCTCTCAATTTACTGCAAAAATTCAAGAGTTTCAATTCTCAAAATCTGGAGTTGAAATTTTCCAGAAGGGTAACCTAGCTTGAAATATATTAAAAAATACTTAACTATTCATGTGAAATGTGACATGAGACTTAATCTCAACTATAAAATCTCATTAAAAAAGAGATGATTATATTTTTAAGGCATTATGATTTATTTGGTCCTTCAATTTTATAAAAAAATCATTTCAACCCTTCATTTAATATTTCGTATTCTTAATCTTTAAATTTACGTTATTTATCAAATCACCAAAAAATGAATGGAAAAGATTCCAGAACTTGCAAGATGGCATTTGAGCCGTGCTATCTAGGTTCACAGAGCCTGCATCTTATCTCATGGTGCATTCACTCGAAATCTTAAACCATCTTTTATTTTGTATTCTTGTGAGAGAACTTTGTGAAAAAGAATCTAACATTTCTCAAATCGAATCCCTTTTTTTTTTGTGCTAATCATATAAAAAAATGAATTATTAAACTATTTGCAACCTTAAACATAAATTTAATATATCTATTAAAGATAATCGTTGTGTTATTTTGGTATTCCATGGTTATTAAACATGAGAGGCAGTTTGTAAACTTATTTACTTAAATAGAATGTTTTTAAACTTTATTACAAAAAGCAGAAAATATTTTGTTACTGGATTCATGTGGCTTATAATTAAGCAAAGGCTTTCTGCAAAAGATTAGATGTTCAAAAAGGCTCTCCAATGGTCACCATCTCATGAAGCAGAGTACCTGTAAGCTTTGCACATCTTGCTACCGATGATTCTTTCTATTTTACAATTCACTCCACCTTTAATAAGAAGAATCATCCAATTGGGATTGTGGTTCCTCAACATTGTCAGTCTCTCCATAAGGCAGTCCAAATATTTTTTATGATTACTCAGATTCAAACCCATTCCATACTTTCCCATATTAGAGGGATGAGTTGGGAGTTTAGCCTACATGCAATTCACATGCTTCACACACTTTTTTAGATTCTGTAATCAATATTTATTTTTGTACCTTGTGATTGTTGGTTTTCACTGGTTTAGTGGAGACTAAAATTTCATCCAAGAGGCTGGGTCAAGTGTTCACAGATCAAGCTATGTTAGTTTGGGTTGGGTTGAAGCATAATTTTAACAAATTTTATATTTGTTCAAATCCAATTCAACTTAAAATATGAACTTAAAATTTTATCCAAATATGTTCATAATGATAAATTATTAATTCATGTCCATTTTAAACTTCACTCATATTATTTTTTATTTTTAAAAAAATATATTTATATTATTTTAATATAATATTTAATAATTTTATATCCAAACATCTTATAGTATTATATATTACTTTAGATTTAATTTTTGTGTTATAATTCATATAATATATAGAAAAATTAACATTTCGTACACTAGAGTTTTTAGACTCGGGTCGAGGGGTTAGCATAGTAAAATATTTAAAATAATATTTTTAGTTTTATTCTTTTTTTTTATATTAATTTCTATATCAAAAAGATAAATTTCAACCGGACCAGTCATTAATATCGGTCAAAGGCTATCCAAAACACGACCCTTGGAGAAATCTCCCCCCTACAAAGTTCGAACTCTGCTCCTTTCTGTTTTTAATGAAGAGATAGAAAATTCAAACCTTGTTATTTGACAAAAAACAATCAGCCATGAGAAGAAAATCTGAGGTTCCATGGAAGTTGGAACCCAATAATCAAATCAAATCAAATTAAAGATTAAAATGAGGGCAAAGGAGAAAAATCACCTCAAATTAAAATTCCATATATACAAACACAAGTGTGAAGTCGCATTGCTACCTAAACATTCAATCCCAACATCTAAACACCAGAAAAAAGGAAATTCAGATACCACACTCGCCCAGGAATTTGTGTTTATTCATCCGGAACGTAGAAATCAAACCTCACATCAACAGAGCCAGATCGTTCGCCCGTATCTTTGTAATCAATATTAGTTATCGTCCCAGTTTCATCTGCCTCTTGGTATTCTGCCTTGACCCGTCGAACAGGCACTGTGACGGAGTAAATAGTTCCCAGATCAGAATCAGTAGAGACGCTAAGCTGAACCTTGTCCTTCGACTCTATCTCGACAAAATCTGACAGTGCATGCACAATGTTTTTCACAATTTTCTGTTTCGCCTCATCGCTAACCGCACAGCGGTCGGAGAACAGGATCATCTTCAACCGCTGCTTCGCTATATTTGCATTAGAGCTCCTTCTAGATGCCGGAGATGGGAAAACTATTTTCCAAGCCAAGTGAAGTCGCTCAAAGAAGCTCATGTTTATGGCATGTAAGAGGAAGCTCTCAACCTCTTCGTGGACAGCAGTTGGAGAGAACTTATAATCTCCCAAGATCCCAACTGATCTTTTATTTTTGCTGCCAATGCTTCGACTATTTATTGTCATTCCATTCCATTTTGGTGTAATTTCAGAAAACCTTGATCCTCCATTCATGAAACCCACGAACTCTACCTATAATAGAGCACAAAAGTTCAAAATAAAAAGAACAGAGATTTTGGCACTTTTCCTTAGCATACAAAGCAACCAAACATGTATATACACATTTAGAACATCAATTAACTATTAGCAATGAACAGTGCTTTGGATGAAAAAAGGAACTATTTTTTCAGACAAGTAATAACTTAAACCAATGCCCGATAGCAATGCAAGAATAACAAAGGCCATTGAAATGACAGCATCCGCAGGACTATCTAGACTCAAGGAGCTAAAGAGCTCGGCTATGTGGTTGACCTTAAACCAATCAATGGAAAGTCATCACTAACTAGTACAACCGAATTTAACCTATAACTATAAGCAATGGGAACACATCTTCTTTTTACACCCCTAACTACATTACCTAACGTGCATATCGTCAGACATATGAAGTTAGGGAGCTTATGAGAACGAGTAAGGCTTTGGCTTACTTGGAACACCAAACTCATCAAGCTTGGATCTTCCATTATGACTGGCAACATCTTGTGATATTTGGAATGAGAATGTCAATGTCAGTGGGAAGAAGCTAATGTTAATGTCGGTCAGTCAGTTCCCTTATTCATTATTGCCTATTATCATATTTGGAATAAGAATCCCGGTCCTTATCAACAAGTAATAGATTCTAAAACCTACAGCAAATGTTATCCAGATAACCTATCTTGCAACGGATTTGTATACATGCTTAAATTTATCTACTCGCAATTTAACAAAGATCAATCCATGGTCTTGATTCTGGACGATTTATTTAAAGAGGACAAGAGCTCGAACAGTAAACAATATGTATGTATTTCCCTAGTTTTTTGTACTTGAGGATGGTAGGGATTGAAGTGCCAGCTTAGACTACAATGATGTGCAATTTCCAACAAAAGGGTAGAAGATTGCAAAGCAAACTGTAACTAATATTGAAGCTTAGGACTTATCCAGAAAAAGGAACCCAAGCGGGCCAATAGACTAAAAAATCTAAATAATTAGAGGAAATACCAAGTACCAAAACCCAGAAAACATTTTCCCGGAATTGAAAAACCGAGCACCTGTAAGGGTTTGCAGACCAACAATGTTGCTTCAAACTAGGGAAACCCAATTAACTCATGCTCCATTACTGCAAAAGAAGTGCTAATAAACTAGAAATTCAAAGGATAAGAACAGTATCGCCAACACTAACCCTAAAAAACACAGAATTACGGAACTTCCCCAATTTTATTGGGCAACCCAAACACGAAATTGAGCAAACAGATGATAAATTACACGAATAATTCAAATTCAATGTGAAGAAAAGTTAAAAAAAAAAAAAAAAAGCAAATAGAGGTGAGAAGCGAGGGATCGAAGGATAATGACCTTTGAAGAGCGAACATAGGTTCGAAAAGGGTGTTGGTGGTAAGATGCTAGAGTGGCATCAACACGTAAATTCCCAGATATGGCCATTTCTGAGTCAGCTGGAGTTGTCCTTACTCTCGCTAAAACAAAGTGTAGCTGTTTTGCTCACTGGAGATTCACTGCTTCAGTTTACAAATACTGAGAAAACACGAACAGCATACTTACCTACCGAGCTCCGAATCCCTGGGTAATTCCAATGTGAAATGTTGCTCTCAAGAAACGACAGCGTTTTCCTCTCCTAATGGCGAATTTTTTTAACGTACAAGGACAATAATAAAATAAAATAGAAAGAAAATTATTTAATTTTAATTATTTTAAATAAATAATTAACTATAATAGATAACTACTCAATAAAATTTAAGCACACCCTTAAAAAAAACAATTATGTAATAAAATTTAAAAAAATACATAAAAATCAAATGAAATAAGTATAATGGAGATAATGAAGTTTCTAAGTTTAAATTGTATATAAGATAAATATATATTATAAAAATATCCTTAAAATAATATTTTTATTTAATAAAAATAGTAATTTTTTTGTATTTTCACAATTAAATTGAAACTCAATTGATAGATAACACAGATCTAATCCAAATTTTAAATAATAATATAGATATTATATATACTATATAGGTGTTACGTTGTGAGTGAATAAATTTATGTAACAAACATATTCATAAAAATTGATGTAAAAAATAAATAATGATTTGGTTGAAATGACAAAGTTAAGATATTGAAGTCAATAATTCTCATTTAAAATCTTATCATTTGTGCATGTTTTTCTAAATTTTATATGAAAATATTTGAAAATAAAAAAAAATTACGATTATTTGAATTCTCAATATTTTATTTATGTCATAATTTTAAATTCTCAAATAGTATTAAGATGTCCAAATATAGTGTACAATCTCAAATATGGTGTATAAGGCTGAAGTTTCAAGCCTTTCTTCCATTCTTTCTGATGTTAAGTCTGTGGGTTTTGCCCATTAGCTGAGCAAACTAGAACAAATTTGGGCTCTAAAATCCCCTTTCTACTCATTAAGAGATATTGTTTGAAACTTTTGAAGCTTGAATTCCAATATTTCCATTCTTACATTAATGAATCAAAACTTATATTCAAAATTTGAATTTATCGCTAAAAATTCTAACAATAATGCTGTTGTAAAATGCACCATTTGTGGAACCCAACGAGTGACTTCAGTGATAAAGAGAATGATGTTCATCTTAAGAGATTCGGGTTCGAGCACATGTGTGTGCCTTGTCAAAAAGGTTAAAAAAATATAAACAGATACTATCATATAATGACACTAGTATATTCAAAAATAAAAAAATAATTAGTTTTGAAGGAGTTATTAATAAATCTAAATTATTAAATTAACATGTGTTTAATACAATAGTAAGATTCATCACATTCTCAATGAAAAAATATGAATTTAAACTTTAAAAAAAACAATTATAAACTTTGAACATAAATCATAAAATAAATTTTATGTAAAATACCAAAAGCACTACATAATTGAAAAAACAAAATAATTAAAGTAAATCGTAATAAAATCTTAATTGAATTTATAAATCTCAAAATTAATTAAACCGAAGCATGATGGATAGTAAGAGAAGATTGGCTGTTGAGAAAAGGTCGAGGGAGAATTGGGGGGGGGGGGGGGGGGGGATGACATATTTCTTTTTGGGGAGATTACTTTCTCGGAAAAGCCGGGGAAAAGCAAGCATGATAAAATGTTGGGGTTAATGATGTGGCTCATTGCCTTGAAATTGGCGGATGAATGCATTCATTACCCTTGCCCTTCTGCACCCCTCACTTTTCCACTTCACTCTATTTAATAAAGCTACTTTTTTTAACTATGTTGGACCCGAATGGATTTCGCTTTTATTCAAATTTTCAATTTCATCCCATTTATTATATTATCATTAATGTTAAATTTAATCCTCAATTTTTATATTTTTTTTATAAATTTGATTTTTATTTTTTTAGCTAAATTTTATTTTCAGTTTTTTAAAAAAAGAGTCAAATTATTTTTTTAACAAAAATATTGATTAAAACATTATTTTTTTAATGATGTTGGTGTGCCAACTCGTATGACAGTTCACGTATATTTTCATGTTGATATAGCATTATATGTCTTATATTTCATGTCAACAAATAAATTTAAAATTATTAAAAATAAAAATATTTAAATTTCAAAAAGTTTATAAAAACTTTAAAAAAATAGCATGGAGTACGTATGGATTCTCATTCGAGCTACTATGTTTAAAAATTAATGTTTTAACTAGTATTTCTATTAAAAAACAACAAATAAATTCTTTTTGAAAAGTTGATGATTAAATTCGATTTTTTTTAAAATATTGGAGGTCAAATTTAGTTCAAAAAACGAATAAGAGATAAATTGACAAAAAATATAAACGTTGAGAGCTAATTTTAATATTATGATTATTGTAATTGAAACAAATAATTATGATTTGAAATCAAGTCATTGCATCATTAATAAATGGAAAAAATATTAAATAATTAGATTTATATATGATAAGATTAAAAATTTACGCCTAACAATTACATATAACTAAAATCGGTTGAATTTGATTTTTTATATATCGAATTTTAATCGATTCACGACAATTTACTCTATATTTAGTTATATATCACCAAATTAGTCAAGCTATTGCTTCTCGATTTAATTAATTAATTTAACTTAATTCTAACAATATTGATTAAAATGGAATTTTAATAGTTAAAATAAATGAATCAATACCAAACGAAATTATATGAATTTGGTTAGAATAATATTTATTTTTTTCATTTTATAAACATAATTAAATCGGATTAATTTAAGTGATACACAAATTAAAATCACATTAAATTTAATAAAATTAAATCGAAATAAAATAAAAATGTTGGTGTACCCCAGGAGTAGTAGTAGAGGGGGAGTTCACGATGTAAAATATTAGAAAAGGGTAGTTCCGTCAATTCGGGAAAAAAAGGGAATGAGGGAAAGGACGTTAATTATCCTTTTTCAGATGATTAAAAAGCCAAGATTCGAGAACTGTGGATGTTGTTGATCGGCATGGGAATTTAACATTTGAGAGTTGGTGGTGGTGACGCCGCAAGCCCCAAAAGATTGAAGTGTACGGCCAATCATGATCCCTAGGGAGTATTTACAAATAAGGTTTGGCCGGTGTTTATAATTACATCCATGTCCCTCGGTCCACTCCATGACCAACCTGTCGTCATTCACCCATTACTCATCATCTGCTTCTTTTTCTCGTAAACAATAAAATATGTATTTATCCAATTAGCTTTCATTTGTTTTTCTTTTTTCTATTTCTTTTTTATTATTTTAATTCTAATATGCAACATATCATCATAATCAATTTTATTAGAAGATTAAATATTTAAATATTTTATTTTTCTATACTTTCAGGACTTTTTAATGTTACAATTTGTTTTCAGTCCCTGTACTCTTACAAAATTTAAAATTTAATCATTATACTTTAAAAGTTAAATTTTTCAATCATCTTACTTTTCAATTTGAAGATCCTAATTCAATTGTTATCGGCGTTAGTAGTTTCTGTCAAAATCTATTAACTTAATGCGTTTACTTTCCTTCAATTATATGCCATGTCATATGATAATATTTCCTATAAAAGTACCACAAAACCTCTTATACTATATACCTTGGATTACATTTTAGCCTCTATATAGAAAAAAAATGAGCAAATTGATCTTTGTATTAGATGAGTGAGGAAAACTATCTCTCTATTAAAATTGCATCGTTAAATGTTTGTTTTAGTATTTTATATAAAGGTATAATAATAGATTTAGTTCTTTATTCAATTTGACCCCTACTCTTTTATTGGAAGTAAATTAGAAAATTTTGAATCTATTAAGACCAAATAGCTAAAAAGACCTTAATAACCAATTTTAAAAAATTGATCCCTTCTGAAAATTTAAAAATTATTAAAAATTCAGAAAAAAAAACATAAACAAAAGTAATAAGAAGGTTATAAAATATTGTTTAAAAATTTAACAAGACCAACCCATTAAAATTGAATTTTTTAAAGAAAAATTGGGATTAGTTTTAAAAAAATCTTATAACCATTATACCAAAAAAAATGGTTCAAAAATAAAAGTCTTATCACCTTCAATATTTTCCCCAACATTTGCAATTAACTCAATAAACCAAAATGAATTACCTACAAATTTTATAACATAATAATTTAATTGTATATTTTATTTATTTTATGTAATTACATAATATTTCACTATTGAGTTTTTTACTTTATTTTCATTACTTTTTAAAATTCATTCTTTCAAATTCGTTTTCAAAATTATTCTAATTTTAAATTAGAGTAAATTTCATTTACTTAGTAAAAAATATTTTTTTGATATTGTAAATATATATTATCTAATAAATAAAAAATAAATAGTAAACGTGATGTTGGAAAAAAATAGTTAGCGGATCAAAATTAAATTACAAATTTTGAGATGTTAAATATAGATTTTACTATGTGTTAATTTATGATTTTATTATTTTTAAATAAATTAAATAAAATAATGTAAATATTAATGTCTCGTTTGATTACTAGTGTAATAACATAAGAAAAAAATTATTTATTACACTTATATTACAATAATCAATATAATTTAAATTTTAAATTAGAATTATGAAAAAAAACTCTAATAAAAAAACAAGATATATTCAAAATAATAGAAAATTTTCCTTCTCTTTACTAAAATTAAATCATAGGAGTGAATAATATTTCTAATTAAATTAATTTTTTACTACTGTTTCATATACGAAAATATGTGTAGTATTCTTTTAGATAGATACAATATTTTTATATATATATAAAAGCCCCAACTCATATCTGATTTTATACTTTATAAAAGGGAATCAATTCTATACTTGGATGCCCCTCCAATGAATTCTCCTATCATTTCATCTTTATTTATTTGAAATTAGGTATATATTATTATAACATCTCCTGTTCTTTTCATCTCTGGAAGTCAAAATTTATGAACTCGTGATCTTTCTTTTATAAAAAAAAAATAGATTCAAAGTTTCTATAATATTAACAGTCAAGCTTTACCTCCTTTGTTTATGTGAGATAATCATTAGATTAAACTCTCAACCCTGGGTGAGGTAATTTCCTGTTTATTACCTCCTTTGTTTTTCATTATTGACCCAAAATGTCTATCTAACCTTGACAATTTAAATAATACTTGTAGTTTGTATTTGACCCAAATTCACATTTAATAAATTTAATATAATTATAAAATATTTATTAATATTAAAATATTCTTTTGAGTGGAACCAAATTCATTCTAGAGGAAATTAAAAGGAAAAACCAATGATGGTGTTTTCTTTTTGACAGAGACCAATGATAGTTTTAGATGCTCCAAAGCTTTTCTTTTTTCCATTCCCACTATCCAATGAGTTTTTCCCAAGTTGCTCTTATCGTAGTCGCGCTAACTGCTTGTATAAAAATATAGGTTGTAGGCGGTGGTTATTTTAAACCACCATTAACATCTATACTTATATTCCACTCATGAATTAACTTTTTCTACTTTATTGATTGAATGTTTAATTTTAAATAATTTGAATTTAAATTATCGTTGTATTAAAAATATTCAAGATATATTTTTTATATATGAAGTACATTATATTGTTATGAGAGTATTTTTTTTTTTAAATTATTATATAAAATCAATAAAAGTTAAATTATGATAAAATATGAACTTGTGACAGAATAAATTTAAAAGAATTAGTTTTATCATTTTTTGATTTTATTTTCATATCAAATTTTTGTATTTTCTATTTATAGATTACGATTTTTAATTTTCGTTTTTTACACAATGTCAAAAATTACTTATAGATTATAATCATGAGTATGTTATAATATGAAAGAAATGTTTAATTACTATTTTTAGAGTGAATTTGGACGAGAAATTTGTACTAGAGAATTTTTTGAGATTTTAAAAATTATAAAAATGAATTTATTTATTTCGTTAAATATATTGGAGAATTTTAAAATTTGTGAATATTTTAAGAGGGAGCTTTAATAGCTCAAGTTTTTTTTTTTAAATTCCATTTAAATAGGTGATTTTTAAAATTTTTCATAATTTTATTTGATTTAATACATATGATTCCACTATAAGATGAAGAACTTAAATTTCAAAAATTATTTTTATTTAATTATAGTATATATATTATTTTATTAAGACTATTTATAAATTTTTACAGATATATATTGGATAATTTCTTATACTATTTATTTTAAATATAATTGTTATTTAAATTATAAAATTCAAATAACCTAATTTTTTTAATTTATTTATCCAAACAAAGCAAATATAAATCCTAATATTTTGAATTGATGAATTCTAAAATATTAGTATTTAAAAAAAAACTCAAAATTTTTAAAATTCTTCATCCAAATAATAGATTTCTTAAATTTAATTCATTATCTTTTAATCGAGTATTAGTTAACGTTTTTGTTTTTCTTTTGTTAATTTACAAACGAAACTTTTGATTATCATAAATAATAAGAATCTTATTTTAAGTCATGAAAATAGACAATTATTCAAAGTGTATACAAAGCCTTTTGATGAAAGTGGAAAAAAAAAATCACTGTAATGTGAGTATGTGACCCATAACAGAATGTCTCAATTATCTGTTAATATTTTTTTTAACCATTTGATAACACATATTAATATTCAAATCTAAATCTTTTAAAATAAATAACATCTTTTTAATCACTGAAATAACTGGAATATCTCAATTTTAAGTCAATCACGCTTTGGTTGGAGATATGAGTTTCACCATACATACATGCAAACCTTTGTTGGGACCCATCAACATCTGACCACTGCTGAGATTAAAGATTTGGCCACAATTCGACTTATTAATTATTTTCATATGTACAAATCACATAGATAAACATACCTTTACTTTTAACTGTGTCAATTTTTATTGATAAAAATTAACGTGATTGACGGAATAATTAGATAATGATATATGATATATTATATGTACATCATGATAACATACATAAATAAAATTTTAACATTAAAATAGATTAAATTTTTATTAAAATGACTCATTTACTTTTTGATTTAATGTACATGAATAAATTTACCTTTTTTTTAATAGAATGAGTAAAAAACAATTTAATTTTTAGTACATGAATCTCCATTGGTACTTTTATCCAAAAACTAAGGTAGCAGATTGTATATCTATACTATTGTTTAATTCATTGACTAAGTTGATATTATAAGTCAGTCGAGCACCAATTAAATTTGAGGAATTACTATTTTTTATCTCCCATTATTTTTTATTTTCATTTAAAATAATATAATAATATACTTTTTTTTCATAGGAGTAGTGAGTTAATAGAAGGATGATAAGGAGATGGGCCACATTTATCACATCCTATCTCTCCTTGAATTGTAATGGCAACTAAATCTTGAACCAACCAAGTAATTGGTTGGGGAGAGAGAAAAACAAATAAAATGTATTCAAGTTTTAATTACTTATTGCCTAATTCATACTTTCATAAAATTACTACCTATCTTATCAAACATTTAAGAATCAAAATCAGATCTTTATTCCTAAGAATACCATCTTACCAAACTATTTTTCCCTCCTTGAAATTTTGGAGGATTTCATTAACTACTCATTTATGCTTGATTATGACCCAACAAAAATAGAATTAAGGCTCTCCTTACATGGAAATGAATTTGTATTCTTTATTTCATTGCACAATAAAGGTTTATTTTAGTTGTATCATTAATAAATAAAATATAAACTTTTTTTTATGCAAAAGTAAAGGATTTTACTATTTTACTCGAAATAAAAAAAATAATTTAATGGTGGATTTGGATGGACGGTATGTTTACCCACAGTTAATGTAAAAAAAGTAACAGTGGTGATATTAAATATCGTAACTATACTGTAGTGTGAGATAAAAAGTAAGTTAAACGCATCGTACCACACCCCACAGTCCATCAAACCCACTCTAAGAGAATTTTTAATTTTAACTAGTATAATAATAACAAATCTTTAATGTTTATCTTTTTGTCAATTTAATTTTCAATCTTTTAATCAACTTTCAAAAAAATTGAATTCTAATCTATTAATAATCCTTACAATTGCACTATTTATGTTGACAATTCCTATTTTCATTCATCTCAGGGTATATTTCCAAGTAAATTACCTCATATTGTCCTCCAAAGAAAAACCAAATCAAAGGGAAAAAGAAAAAAAAGTAGGTTAAATATTTGACAAAATTTTCAACCTCCTTTTAACATTGATTTTAGACTTTAATCAAAGACTTATCCAAGAAAAGGGTGAAGCTTCCTTAATCCCATTATTTTATTTCTACGAAATATTCATATTTATTTTAATGTACCCATTTTAATCCTGGTTAAAATAACATAAAAGCTCTTGAATTTTGTTTTTTTTTATATTTTTATTATATTCAAAAAAATATTTATTTTTTCAAAAAATAAAAAACACGTTTTATAAATGAAAAAAAAAATTGTTTTTAGTAATGAAAACATATTTTGTCCTTATTTTCCTCTAATGGAAACATTAGAAGTAAAATAAGAAATTCCTACAGATTTGATAAATTAAAATTGTGGGATTTTTTTTTACTTTTATATGAATTTAAATTAGAATCAATTTATTTAAAGTTATTTTTTTAGTTTTATATAATATTTTTGGTGAAAAATGAAAATAAATATTCATTATTTGATAGTTTATACAATTTTTATTATTTAAAAAAATATATTTCTTGAAACCAAATCAAACCTAAAACTAACATTACCTCACATTTACTATTTTTTTTATCGAATGCACAAAGTTATTCTATTCTCCTTTCTTTTCTTTTTTTTTTAATATATGATTCCGCTTTGTAATTTACTCAAATGCCCATTTTCTAAAGACTCTTCCAAAAAGGTAATTGGTGGCCTTTATAATGAAAAAAGAAAATTGCTTTGGAAAATAAGAAATATGTTTTTAGATTTAATTTTGATGGAAAAAATTTGTCAGATGCTCCAAATTTATTATTTTATTCCCTTTTCCTTGAAATTGCAGCTCATTTTTTAAAGTAAATAAAAATATTTTATACTTAATTAAAAAAACAATTGGGTTTGAACTTCTAATGAAAGGACATTTGTTTAATATATGTGGTTTATAAAAAAAAATACAGTTAGAGGCAATAATGAATAAAAATTGATATTTCCAATTTTCCAACTTTATATATACGATATTTATTATGGGATTTACACATATTGTTGTGTTTTTATTCGACAATATTGTTGAGAAAATAATTAACTCTCCTTTTCAAATTTCAACATGACAACGTAGTTATATTTAGAACCACTTAAATAAAAAGAAAAAAAGGAGAAAAAACCCAGCAAAATAATCAAACTTGCTTTAGTATTACAATTATTATTAAAAAAAAAACATTCAGAGAATTGACTCTCTCTCTGTCTCTCTACTTCTTGGCCACATGATCCCATGATAAGCTGAAAACATATCCCTACGACCAGAAGCCACGTCTTAGGTTTTTTTAGATTTTACAACTAACAGTTAATTAATTCTGTTTTATTTTTTAATAATTTAAAAATATATTTTATTAAAAAACAACCTTTATTGGATGTTAAAAGTAGAACAGAGAGGATCAACCAATCAAAAGCAGCAAAAACTACTGCAGTAATCGAAAGAAAAAAAGAAGAGGGAAGAAATAAAGAAAGCTAATGTCGTAGTTATGTGTGATAGTGAAGGGCATTTATTAATGGGAACTGTCTTCTCTCTCTTAAACCTCAGGAAAACTCATTCTTCACACAGTGTCAGGGGGTGGGGCCCACTTCTTGTCTGCTTAAAATAACCCACTGCTCTTAAAACATTGCAAATTCTTTGAAATTTTTTTACCATGTAATTAGATTCATGTTTGTTTGAGTTTGAGTTTAATTTTATTAAGATAAAGGTTGGATTTTTAGGGTTTAATAAATAATGGGATATGATTATTATATTAGTTAAATATCTGTACCAAAAAGCAAGGAAGGTGGAGAGAATCTAGAAATGCCCCTTTCTTTTATAGTTCCTCAAAAAGACCAAAGGATAGAAAATCAAAAAAATATATAAATGGAGAAATAAATAAGAAATGTGAAGAAGAACAAGCAGAGAATAAAAGAGAAAGACCAGATGTTGACAAATTTCATGTCACCGTTGTTTAGAAGATCGTTTGTTTTGTGTGAATATTTTCTTCATCTGGGATCTCCCCTCTCTCTTTCTCTCTAACACCCTCCCAAACCCATTCATCTCCTTTTTTTATTCTCCCCTTTTCTTCTCTCTGGAAACAAAATTATAAAATCACCACTACAACAAGATTCTTTCCTTCTTTTGTTTTTTTCATCGACCTGATGACGATCTAACCTCTTTTAATGGTGTTAAACAAAATACCCACTTTGTCGCTTTTTTGCTGTATCATTAATTATTTTGATTTTGTTGTTGGTTTAAAGCTTTAATCGTTGTTGATATCCTGGAAAATTTGGGAGCTTTGAGTTATCTGTGATGGGCAAGTGTTGAAGCTAAATCCATGGGAGAATCTTGAATGAGTTTTGATTAGAGGATGTGGGTCTGAGGTAAAATTTTGATCTTTTTCACTTTCTAGTTATTTGACTTTTATATATAAATATTTTTAATTTATTTTCTTTTGATTTGGTTTTTGGGTTTTCTTTATTTTCTTAAATCATCCATTACTATTTTCCCCCGTTTTTGGGTTAGTCTGATAAACTGTGGGGTTATAGTGGCTTTGCAATTCAGTTCATTAAAGCCTGAACTCTTTAACTTTAAAAGGTTTTTTTTTTCCTTTTCCTTTTTGGATTTGGGTTGATGATAATTTTGATTTGATGGATGATCATAGCTTTTATAATAATATGTTCAACTGTTAATCTTTGCTAATATGCATACTAGTTATGGTATGAATCATGTGGGATCTAGTATTTTAACTTTGCTTGCTAATTTAGCATCTTCCCAGTTCTTCATAAATTGAATGGGATTTTGCCCTATTGATCATAGGATTCCGAACTTTCCTGCTTTATCAGCACCCTTTTTTTCCCTGTTAAGCTCTCTCTTTATCTGGGAAGTTTCAACTTGTTTGAAGTGGTGTGGTGATTAATTGATAATGATGTGGCTTACATTCTACTTAGCAATTTTTGTTTATGTGTCTTCTTTGGGTTGCATTACCTATGAATTTACAACCGAGAATTATTTCTCCGGGCTTCTTAATTGATGAGATTGCTGTAGTTGCATGCATCATTTGAAAGTGGGGCTATCATCATCATCAATGAGGTTGTTTTCTTCAATACTCTGATTCTTGTTATGAAGGTGAAACTCTGCCATTTTAGGTGGATTGTGTTCATTATTCTTGTGATGGTTTGCGATATTCCTGAGTGGCTGTTGAATTTACTCATCAACCAGGAACCTAGTCCTTCAACTATATCAAATGCTTAACTTGGTTTGATGTCACTATTTTTTATGTGAAACATAAATGGATGGTTTAATATTATTGTTCCTTTAGGAAGGTGTTCATATCTTCCGATGACTCGATAACATAGCAACGTTGTAATCAGACTGATAACCATTTTATAAGGTTCATGGAATCTAGCAACAATGGGGTTTTATTCTCCTCCTTATGTCATTCTGGACTTGTTTATTGATCTCAGGAATGGGAACAAAAGTGCAGTCAAAAAGCTATTTGCCCGGATATTACTCAATGAGGGATCTCAACGAGGATTCAAACAGTTGTAGCTGGCCACATTATTATGGGGATAAAACCTTGACAAATGGTCAGTATTGCACTAGCTTTTTCTCGAGGGCCATTGTTGATGTGTATCCTGGGTATGATAAGGACTCACTGAAGAGAATAATGCTTGAGCATGAGGCTATATTTAAGAATCAGGTTATACAGTCTCTGCTGCTTTTGTACTTGTATTTTTAATTTTATACGGTCTTTGTCTCCGTGTTTCAATGGAGTATAGTGTTGCTTGTTCATAAACTTGAGTTTGTTTCGAAGATGTTTAAGTATGCGAGTTCTTTGTCTTCATCCAGGTGTTTGAGCTTCACCGCTTGTATAGAATACAGAGGGAGTTGATGGATGAAATAAAAAAGAAAGATTTACAAAACAATCGGTTTCCTATTGAGACATCATTATCACCGAGCCTGTTAGCCTCACAAATTACAACCGAAGATGCTCACAAATGGCATATACCCAGCTTCCCTGCAGCAAACTCTCTTTGTGGTAGACCGTCAGTTTCTGGTGTTGAAGATAGTCATTCTCCCCTTAGTTCAGTGAAGGGAAGCAGCAGCCAAGCCGGTACCTTTCGGTCCCAAAATAGAGGTAACTCAAAGGATGTTAAGGTTCTAGAGTGCAGACCCACAAAAGTAAGAAGGAAAATGTTCGATCTTCAACTTCCTGCAGAAGAGTACATTGATACTGAAGAAGCAGAACAGTTCAGGGACGATACGGCATCTGGCACCTCAAGTTATCTTCCGAATGGAAATGGGAAAATTGGACCTGCGAGTGATGGAAAGCTATGTCATGTAGGGAAGACTGATTGCCTAGAAGATGCTTCAAGATCTGATTCATGCTCGAGGGGAAAAACTAGTTTGGCCGACTTGAATGAGCCCGCTCAGTTTGAAGAAACTGATGGTTCTGCATATTCGCACTTTCTAGGCCATGGCTCCTATCAGGGAGGCCGTGAACTGTCTGCTAAACTGAAAGAAACTTCTGTGAACGTTCTTCGCCCAAGTGATGATAGGTCTGTAAGTAATGTCCATATCGAGGAAAACGGAACTACAAGAGGATTCTTTTCTAATGTGCTTGAAGCAGGTAGTGCTCACTTGTAACTACTGAACTTTCATTATATAGCTTCATTTTTATGTCAAAAAGAAAATCATTGATTGCCTCACGGCCGTTCCTATCATAATTTTACATGTATTTTTCATTATTCATGTGTGGATATTATCTTGGTTTGCAGAGAACAGTAAAAGCAACTCAAAGTCGATTTCTCACGGTTTTCTGTCACACAAGTTGCCTGTACCTTCCCAGCAGGTACAGGTTCTTTATGAAAAAACTCTTGATCCTCCAACATTTTTGGTAACTGATCAAAGCAAGGCAGATCTCTCTCGAGAAAGAATGATCCATGGTTTAGAAGTTCCTGAAAAAACTCGTAAAATCTCCAATAACGGGCATCCAGAGTCAATTGTTATGTCTAATGTACCTAGTTTGAATCCATTTGCTTCTTCTGATGTGGTAAAGCCGTGGTCTCATTCAGCTTCTTCTTGGGACAAGCCTTCTTGTAGCTTAAGTGAGAAGCCAATGACAGTTCTGACTCCCCCATTTTTGAATTCATCTGGTCCATCTAGTAAGAGTTCTGGGATATCATCCCGGAGCAATGGGATTTTTGGAGAGAAGTGGCAGGTGAGTAGTAATTCTAGACCTAATCCGAGTTTCAGAAGTGAACTGCCTAATAGAAATGGTTTTTATTATGGTTCATCATTGGGGTCCAGGGAACATGCAATTCGCTTCCCTTCAATGAGTTATGAATATCCGAATTGTACCAATGATAGTAAGGGGGTCTCAGGGCACTTCACTTCTCAAGGTTCAACTAAGCCTTGCAACTGCTCAAATAGTGTTGATATGAAGTCTGCAAGTGGTGCAGTTTTGAATACGGTGCTTTCAAACAGTTCATCTAATGAGCCCATTTTGCAACAAGGTCCTCAAATGGATGGACAAAGAAACCATGAGGACCATCTCCAAGGGCTGCCATGGCTACGAGCCATGCCTGTTTGTAAGAATGAGGCCACAAGTGCAGGAAGGGATTTGAATGTTGGAGAGTTGAGCTTCTCTCAATCTTCTCTGAAGAAACCAACCAATAAAAATGGAACTGGCAATGATTTCAACCAAAATTTTACGCAGGATGTGAAGCCGGTTTCATTCTCCAATGATGTCGACACCAGCAGGAGCGAAATAGGTGAATGCCTGCACAATAGGAAGATATTAGTGGTTCCCATTTTCGAAAAGCATTATGTTACAAAGAATGAATTGTCTTCGACCACCCCGTATGCATCTGTTCCTCAAGCATCAGAAGCTGAAGCAGAAAATAAAGGGAGAAAAATATTACTTGATATTAACTTACCTTGTGATGCGACTCTTCTGGACATGAACCAAGACATTGTTGCAGAGAATTCAGCCATAGAAAAGGAAGCAATTACAAAGCTATCAAGTTCCCCACATCAGTTCGACTTGAACTCCTGTGTTGATGAGGATGAAGCTTCTTTTGTACCCTCTGTTCCGAGCAGTGGTATGAAGACGACTCAAGGGATAGATTTGGAAGTGCCACTAATTCCCGAGCCTGAAGATGTCATTCATGGAGAAGACATACTGGAAAAGGCATTTGAACCACCTTTGCAATCAGTACAAATCAAAGATGACTGTATGCAGGATGAACTCATAACGATTGCAGCTGAAGCAATAGTAGCCATCTCATCTTTTCGTCAGGACAGTACTCTGGATGATGTTGATTGCAGTTCATCTGAAAACTCTATGACAGACCCCCTTAATTGGTTTGTTGAGACAATTTCCTCTTTCGGAGAGGATCTTGAGAGGAAGTTCGAGGCTCTTTCGCAAGGTAAAGATGGGGATCAAAATGAATCTTCCTCGGAAGAGATTGATTATTTTGAATCAATGATTTTGAACTTAGCCGAAACCCAGGAAGAGGATTATATGCCCAAGCCTGTGTTTCCGGAAAAGTTTAAAGTAGAAGAAACAGGAGCGACATCTTTGTTAACAAGCCGAACACGAAAGGGCCAGGGAAGGCGAGGAAGGCAGCGGAGGGACTTTCAAAGGGACATCCTTCCAGGCCTGGCTTCCCTATCAAGGCATGAGGTAACGGAAGATCTTCAGACATTTGGAGGAATTATGAGAGCAACTGGTCATTCTTGGCACTCGGGAATGACAAGACGGAACTCTACTAGAACCGGGTGTGGCCGAGGGAGGCGACGGTCTGTAACTAACTCCTCTCCTGCTGCAGTGGCTGCCACAACTTGCATGCCATTGATGCAGCAGCTTAATAACATTGAAGTGGGGCTGGAGGATCGGAGCCTTACCGGATGGGGGAAAACAACTAGACGGCCTCGCAGGCAACGATGTACAACGGTGAATCGTCCATCTCTTGCATTAACCTAAACCTAGAGAAAAAGAAAAGAGGCTTTGATGTATTAATTGAGGATGTTATAGAGGAAACTTGGTGATTATTGTTTCAATGGCTTTGAGAAGTGAGGTTACTATGATCTTTTGGGGATTGGCTCTTAGCCTGAAATTTGGCAATGCTTGATTTTCTGTCTGGGGGTGATTATGGACAACTTGTATTATCTATAAATAATGTTGCAATAGTTCTTCCCAAGATATATTTATATATTTAGTGAAACCAAATATCCATACTCGTTTTTGGATATACGTTGGTTCGAGCAAAGAGTTGCGAGGAATGTCTTCGAACTACAGACAGGTGTAGCAATGTTAAGATTTCTGGAACATTTTTCTAACAAAGGGAAAAATCCCATAACATTTTCCGACTTTGGGATTTGGGTGAAATTTCGGCTGAGAAAACATGAAAAAAATAATAATCTAAAGTCTGTTCCATGATAAGCCTGAAGAGAACAAGTAGGGGAGGAACGAATGGCATCTTGGATTGAAATGAAATTAAAACAAAGAGTAGTGATTACATGCTAAATTATACCCACAAAAAAGGGGTTAGGATGTGTGGTTTGTCTGTTATAATGTTTGGTTCTGAAATCTGAATTCCATTGCCTGCTTGTCTGTATGTTTGTTTGTTTCTCCTGCTGTAGAAACATATGGAAGTAACTTCGTCCCACTTGTTCCCTCAATTTGTGAGAAATAGGATGTGGGGAACACAGGAAGAAAAGGCGCGTGGAGAAGGAATGAGAAGATGCAAAGATTTGTAAGGCGTCAGAGAGTGAGTTTGATTGGTCATTAGTCAAATGCCCCCATTGCCTTTAGATTCTCTCTTTGTTTGCCCAATCACCTTTCACTTTCACTTTTCAATTTCTACTCCCCTTGTTTTATATTTTATTTTATTTTCTTTCCTTTTCTGGTTTAGGAAAACATCATCTCACTCCCTATATTATATTTCAATTTGTATTTTGATCACCTATTGAAAATATAAATGTTTGATAAAAGAACAAAATAATCTCTTCATTAAAATATTACTATACTTATAATTTCAAAAATTATGAAAATAGCTACTAAAAATTAAAGAAAACATAAAAAATCCAAAAAAAAAGTTTTTAAATTTTGAATCAAAGTTCTATTTTTAAAAAAGAAAAGGAAAAACAAAAGAGTTTTATAATTTAAAATAAAATATTCTTCAAAATCAAAACTATGAACTTTTAAATATTAGATCTGAAATATATAAAAATAGAAAATCCAATTGCAGTTTTAGGACAATTGGCTTTCCTTAGAAAGGAAATTAATCAATTGGACTTATCAATGCTCTTTCCCATTGTACGTATAAAAACGGTGGATTAAATCCCACATTAGACATCCCTCAGCGCTTTCTGGCCAAAAAAAAAAAAAAAAAACTCATCTCTGAGCGCTTACAATAGCAGGTGGTTGAAGCACCCTTCTTGAAGTCGAGATGAACATATTGGCTAACAGCGATATCTGTTATGTGACTCCCAGCACCGCTCATCCTTTTCATACAATGGCGGCTGCGTTTAACTAGCAAGCTCAAAACTTCAACAACAATGGTGACAAAGCTTCTGACTTTCTTTCACAGACAAGTTTCTGTTTCTCTTACCAAGAGGGAACCTTACCTTCAATTGAGATCTTTGTCTTACTTTACTGACCACCCTTTTGAATACCCTTCGTCGGACCATTCTTTAGCGTCACTGCACTCAGTTTCTTCAAACCCGTGTTTTGTTCTCCTGGGTTTTTGCAAAAACATTGATTGTCTCAAGAAAGTCCACGCCTTGTTCATTATAAATGGAATCAAAGGTGACCTTTTGTGTGATACCAAATTGATTAGCCTTTATGGATCATTTGGGCATGTTGGTTATGCCCGGTCAGTGTTTGATCGAATTCCTGAACCAGATTTTTATTCCTGGAAAGTGATGATCAGGTGGTACTTTTTGAATGATTTGTACACGGAAATTATTGGGTTTTATGGTCGTATGAGAATGAGTGTTAGGGGATTTGATAATGTTGTCTTTTCGCTCGTCTTAAAGGCATGTAGCGAATTGCAGGATATTAATGAAGGAAGGAAAGTGCATTGCGATGTTGTCAAGGTAGGGAATCCTGATAGTTTCGTTCAAACCGGTCTTGTTGATATGTATGCCAAATGTCAACAAATCAAATGTGCGCGTAAGGTTTTTGGTGAAATTCTTTATAGAAATGTGGTTTCTTGGACTTCAATGCTTGCAGGGTATGTACAAAATAATTGCACTGAAGAAGCATTAATTTTGTTTAATAGAATGAGAGAAGCAATGGTTGAGAGTAACCAATTCACGTTAGGGAGCTTAGTGACTGCTTGTGGGAAGTTAGGGGCTTTGCATCAGGGGAAATGGGTGCATGGATATGTTATTAAGACTGGTATAGAACTTAATTCTTACTTGGTGACTGCTATTCTAGACATGTATGTTAAGTGTGGTAGTCTGCGAGATGCTCATTCTGCATTTGATGCGCTTTCTTCTGTTGATCTTGTCTCATGGACTGCGATGATTGTTGGATATTCTCAGAGTGGGTTTCCTGATGAGGCTTTGAAGTTGTTTGTTGATAAGAGAAGGTTTGGGATATTGCCTAATGCTGTTACTATTGCAAGTTTGCTTTCTGCATGCGCGCAGTTGGGCAATTTGAGTGCAGGGAGATTAGTTCATTCTTTGGGGATTCAGCTCGGGCTAATCGATCCAACAGTGATAAACGCTCTAGTGGACATGTATGCAAAGTGTGGAGTGATTAGAGTTGCTAGGTACATATTTGAGACAGTCTCGGATAAGAGTTTAATTGCCTGGAACTCGATCCTCTCTGGTTATTCTCAAAATGGGTTAGCATATGACGCACTCGAACTGTTTCATCAAATGAGGTCCAATTCTGTCTCACCTGATGCTGTCACTCTGGTCAGCATCTTCTCAGCCTGTGCTTCAATAGGTGCTTTCCAAGTTGGTTCCTCCCTTCATGCTTACACTATGAAAAATGGCTTACTATCGTCTAGTATTTATGTTGGCACTGCGCTTTTGAATTTCTATGCTAAATGTGGGGATTCTAAATCTGCTCGTGTCGTATTTGACAATATGGGAGAGAAAAACACTGTCACGTGGAGTGCAATGATTGGTGGTTATGGAATTCAAGGGGACAGCTGCGGCTCTCTTGCACTTTTTAATGATATGGTTAAAGAAAATTTAGAGCCAAATGAAGTAATCTTCACGACGATTTTATCTGCTTGTGGCCATACAGGGAGGCTCGGAGAAGGATGGAAATATTTCAATTCAATGTGCAAGGACTATAAGTTTGTTCCTTCTATGAAGCACTATGCATGCATGGTTGATATGTTGGCCCGTGCTGGAAGACTCGAAGAAGCCCTGGATTTTATAGACAAATTGCCTATTAAACCAGATCTTAGCTTGTTTGGGGCTCTTCTTCATGGATGTGGGCTCCATTCAAGATTCGGTCTCGGAGAGGTGGCTATCAAGAAAATGCTCGATCTACATCCTGATAAGGCTTGTTATTATGTGCTTATTTCTAACTTGTATGCCTTGGATGGAAGATGGAGTGAGGTTAATGAGGTAAGGGAATTTATGAAGCAGAGAGGGCTGAGCAAAGACCCTGGTTGTAGCATCACAGAGATGGAAAATAATCAAATCCTTTCATTTTCTGGAGTAGCATGTCTTGCTTAGTCTTTTACAAGCATCGCTAGAGACGATTGGAACTTATTGTGAAAACTGAAGGCAATCAGGGACAGTGTTGAACTTATGAAGGTTCTCTAAGAATTCTGGATGTTGGTTTGTACTAGAACTTGTGGCTGGTTCAAGTTGAACTGTCTCGAGCACAGATTCCAAATAGCTCGGATCTTCAATGGGTATAGGCTACGGATCTCATGGCAAGAAAATAAAGTAGTGACTGAGAAGATGAGTTTTGGGTTTTACTCTAAATATGAACATGAAGAGTTAGGCGTATTAAAACCATCAAGGCCTGTAAAACCGCTGTGCATTGCTGCACAAGTTCCATCTTCCCTAGACATGGAAACATGAGATGTTATCCAGTACTAAATAAATAATAATCTATGACTGTTGTTAATATCAGTGACTCCCAAATGTAGAAATATGTTCAGTTCTTAACAGGTATGGAGGTTAGAAATTACAATTGTTGTAATGAACTGGAAATTTTATTTGAAAGAATTATGGAAGTTACAACGTTTAGTAACTTAAACAATTAGCAGCATAGTAATTTTGTAGATTCTGACATATAAAAAGACTAATATTAATAAAAGAATCAAAAGCATAACTATCTCCCTAAACATAGATATTCTAGTTTCATCTTATATGAAGTTCTGCAACATGGACGAGATATCGTCAGCAATCACGGGAGGGGCATCATCTTCCAATTCCGCAACATATATCAAGCTATCTTCAGCGAAAATATGGAGCATAGATGAGGTATGATGATCATGTGAAAGACTGGGAATCGTAGTAGAAGTGATGTCATCATCAGTTTCAGCATTGAGAGTGAAGAGCCTCCAAAAAATCAGAGGCATTAAAAAGTAATGCAACTTCGTCTTCCAATATCTCAACATATATCAAGCTATCTTCAGTGAAAATATGGAGCATGGACTAGGTATGATGATCATGTGAAAGTTTGGGAATCGTAGTAGGAGTGATGTCATCATCACTTTCAGCATTGAGAGGGAACTGAAGAGCCACCAAAAACTCCAAGGCATTAAAAAGTAATGCGGCGTCGTCTTCCAATTCCTCAACATATATCAAGCTGTCTACACTGAAAATATGGAGCATGGACAAGGTATGATGATCGTGTGAAATTTCGGGAATCGTAGACTCGTAGTAGGGTTATTATCAACATCACTTTCAGCATTGAGGGGGAACTGAAGAGCTACCAGAAAATCGAAGGCATTAAAAAGTAAAGCAGAGTCGTCTTCCATTTCCATGCTGACTTCTCTGAATTTTCGAGCATCGATTGTAGAATAATTGAAGACGCTCTCCTCCCTCAACAGCAGTACTTGAGATTTACCCATTGCAACAGATGTTGCAACTTCTAAAACCAATCCTATTTTCAACGGAATTAATCACTTGCCAAATTAAGAAGAAGAACCCTAATTCACCAAACAAAAATTAAGGATTACCAATTGGGTTGATCCTTAGAAGAAAGGATCGCCTAAAAAAGTCTCATGCCTCGGAAAAAATTAGAACGGGGAACCCAAAGAGAAGGAATCAAAATCCTAGGTGTTACAATTTCTAGAATGAAACAGTATATCAAAAACAAAAATAAGAAATCTAACGTTTAGAAAATAGAGTAAGCGTTGAAACAAAAAAAAAAACAAACAAAGAAAACATAGTAAGTGAAAAAAAAAATCAATACATATAGTACACAAAATCACTGAAGAGGTAGGGATTGAGAAATTGCGTGAACAGGAAACAAAGAGAGCGAGAGCAAGAGAAAGCGAGCGAGAGAGAGAAGAGGACAGCTGAAACTCAAAGACAGATAGAGCTAAGTGAAGAACAACTCAAGAATCCGCGTCCTTTTATAAACCTAGACAACTAGCCGTTGTGTGGTGTGCGCTTTTCTTTAAATGTAAAAATTAGGCAAATAAATTAAAAAAAAAAAGGCAAATAATAAGTAATTTAAGTTTTTTAAATTATCTTTTTAATTTGTATTAAATTAAGCCTTGGATCTTTAAAACAAATTATTGGATTCCTTTATGGTTTATAACGAAATGCGATTTTCTAATAGGAAAGCATTAATGGAATTTTTTATTTATGTAATAAATAGAATTAAGACCGTTAATTTATTTACTTTTATGTATCTTCGTTTTTTTAAAGCAATTATCTACATCACTATACTAAAAGTTGTCCCTAATTTGATAGAATTCAACTCCCTTCCCCTACCATGATTTGGAGCATGGCGAGCCATCTTTCATAAATGCATTTAACTAGGATAGAAGTTTTGCAAACGAGTTTCAAGTAATAATTTGATAATCGATGTAGTGGATTAGTACTCATTAACAAGTAAAAAAATATATAGTAGATCTAAGTCGATCCGACGATCAATATCGAAAGTTTGAGAAAAAAATTATTTGAATTTTAATTTGGAGATTTGTGACGTCCAAAGTTGTTTAATAAAAAAAATTGAATTGTTAAAAACAAGTAGAATAAAAATTTTAATTGATGTAGATAATGCGAACGAAAAAAGTCATATAACATAAATTTTAAGAATTCAATAACTTAAATAAAATCTTTTAAATAGTTCAACGATCAAATTATAATTTTTTTTAATTAAATGATTAAAACGAAACTTACTAATAATAACTAAAAGTGTAGTTTACCTAAATATTTTACGCAAAACAAACAATATTGTCGAAGTTTAACTACGGTTGGGCTTTAATGTCGGACTAGATGGACAATGGGAGGGTAATTTTGACTTTTAGGGAGACGAAATGGATAATTTCGTAAATCTATGTTTTAATTTAAATTTAAAAGGAATTCACTGAGCGGGAATTTTAAAAAATTCTGAGTTTGTGAGTCTTCAACCTTTTTTTTCCCTCGGCTCCATCCAGGCTAACTTATCTCTCACTGAAATCAGGATTCTAGATTTAGGTTTCTCACCAATTAGCTATTGTAAAACTTGGTAAAATTTCACTTGCCTACACTCTTTCAAGAATTGAACTCTCCTTGGACGCATTTGCAATGAACGGATCTTGTTTGGAATTCAAGAATCCGATCCAAGACGCGATTTCCAGGGTCCGATTCGCGCCGCAGTCCAACAACCTCCTCGTTTCTTCTTGGGACCCCGTCAGTAGACTTCTCTTATGTCTTATTTTAGTTTGTTTTCCGATGAATTGCAATCGCTCGAACTGATTTTGATTCTCTGATTTGTAACAGTGTCTTCGACTATATGATGTGGATTGTTCTCAACTTAGATTCGAAGCTTCGTCCGAGGCTGCGCTTCTCGACTGTTGCTTCCAGGAGGAATCTGTCGCATTCAGCGCGGCCTCTGATGGTTCTATTACAAGGTTTTTCATTTTAATTGATTTAGTGAATTTGAATTTTCATTTAAGCTCTTACATGAGAGGCTTCTTCTCCAATTAGGGTTTCTACTGTTAAACTGAATGAACAAATGGTTCCTAACCTGTTATAATCTGATGATAATAAAAAGTAAGTAATGTTAATCTTAGTTGAGTTGAATTTAGCAAGCAAATGAGATTTTCCTACTTGTTAACCTCGTTTGATCTTGCATCTGATGCATGGTAATATTTTTGTTATGTAAATTTGATATTTTGCAACGTACATTAACTTTATTGTCATTTCAATCGGGAAAAAGTTTGGAATTTTAATTATCACTCTTTCTGACTGGATTTCGGGGAAAAGATATCTGCTTTGAATTTTATTCCATATTGCTAAAATGTCATTAAGAGCATGAAATATATAACCACTTTCTTTGTAAATCCAAGCTTCTTTACATATGGAAATCCATTTTTTTTCTAGGTATGATTTGCATTCTGGAATCAGCAATAAAATAGGAAATCATGATGATATAGCAACACGCGTGGAATATTCTACTGAAACACGTAAGTTAGCTACTTCGTTTCTACAGAAAAGTGCATATATGGAACATGTACATCAAGAGACTTTGTCGTACTTTTATGTCCCGCAACTTGTCTTTGTCTTGTTTCAATCAGCAAACGAATGTAATTTGTCTTAAAGGTTCCTGATTGTTTCTATGTACTTTATCATGGTAATCTGTGAACAAGTAATGATGGTTACATTTTGTAATTAAATTTCATTGCAATTCATCTAGCTAAGAAACTAAACATCGTTCCATTACCCTAAACCTTCTATAAACCTTGTAACCGTCCACTATTTTGTGTATCGAGTTTTTCACAACTTAAGCACTGAAAAGCTTGAGAATATTCTAAGGAATATTGTCTGTTCCGTTCTTCCCACGCAGAAGATGATGAGCAACTGAGTGTTTTGTTTTTCATGTTGTTACATAAAGAAATTTTAGCTGATAAATAACTTGGTCCTCTTTTCAGAAGGCTTTCAAGAGCACTGCTGTTAGTTTTAATTGCATTTACATCTATAAATATGCACCTATGCAACTATGTACATAATGTTAACAATAGAATTCTTAGAATGTATTTGTGAGTTTATGGTTTCATATGACAGCACAATGCTTTGTTCTTGCCGTTGGAGGGGCCATGGCCATGAGGACCCTTTAAATTGCAATTTTCTGATGAACATCCAAAACAGCCCTTATTACAGCCTTAGATCTTTGATTACCATTCAAATATGTTCCTAGAATCTGATTTATTTCTCATAGAAGTTCAACTCCTAAATCTATTATTTCAGGTCAAGTGATTACGGCAGGTTTTGATAAGAAGATCATAGCCTGGGACATTTTTGGAGCAAAACCACTTGTGTACCTGAGAAATCTAGATGCAGAAGTGGAGTCAATGTCACTCTCTGGATATGAATTAATAATAGCTGTCGGATCATCAGTAGATATTTATGACTTGCGTAACTCAGTCAAATGTGTTCAATCAAATAAATTTTGTATGGATGTTCCAATACGATGTGTCTCCTCAATTCCTTATTTGAAAGGTATTTTTTCTTGATTTTGTTGGCTCTACATGTAATCATGTTGTGAAGACTTGTTGACGAATGGTCTATTATATCCTATGACCAAACAGCAAGCTGTGAATTTCACATGATGAAGATTTTATGCATAGCCTTCTGTCAGAAATCGTAATCTTCAATATACCAACTTTCTGATATGACTTTCAACTTTCTTATTACTGCCCTTAAAAGCGATTAATATCTATGCAGGATATGCAGTTGGATCCGTAGATGGACGAGTAAAATTAGAGATTTCATATCCGTCCAGTTCAAACAACATGGGGTTAGTTTTTGAAAGCCATACAACTTTGGGACCGTTTTAACAGTTGAACATTGAAAATCATGGTCTGAGTCAATTTATAAATCCATTTTATTCATGCATCTGAAAGCACTTAAAGTTAAATTTTCCTCTAGACCTAAACAGAAAGCATATAGTTCAATAGTCTTCTTAGCCTTTGGCATAATTTTGAAAGTATACCTACGGATATTGGATTATGCGTTACTTTATACATCTCATGCTTGCAGGTATATGTTCCGATGTCATCCAAGATCAAGAGATGGAAGAAACCACCTAGTACCAGTGAATGACATTGTATTCAACCCATTGTATGTGCTCCTTTATCAGTAGCCTCTTGTTGATTATGGACATTGCTGCATAATGGGATTTTTATGGTAGTTTCTGTTTTAGCATCTCAGGTGCTTTTGTCACCGGTGATAATGTGGGTTATGTTACAGCATGGGACGCTAAAAGTAGAAGAAGACTCTTTGAGGTAATCTTATGTGTTCTTTTTACTTGTTGTGCTGTTACTCTTGATAAGTGCATCATATGATTCCTCAGTCTATGAAATTAGTGGTTTTAGTTTGGGATAATATGCTTATGTAACTGATGGTTGATACCATAGCGACCTTCATTAAGCAAATAAAATGCTTTTAGAAGGCACATGCTAAATAACTAGTGTCAAACAATGCAATTACGATAATAATGAAGAACAATTTGTATAGAAATTCGTTGTTGACTTTGCTTTTCTTTGGTTTTAGTTGCCCGGTTGCGCAAACAGTATTGCATCCTTGACATACAACAATGAAGGACAAATCTTGGCTGTTGCATCAAGCCATACTTACCAAGAGGCCACTGAAATGTTAGTTGTTCTTCCATTTCTATTACCTCCACCATCTCGTGTTTACATGATTTGATAGGGTATATATATATATAAGAAAAACAAGAGGGAGTAGAGTGGCTCTTTTCATTTGTTATTAATTTATTAATTGAATCATTTCCAATTTTCCGGAGACAGAGAAAAGCCCCCACAAATATTTGTGCATAAACTGGATGACAGCCATCTCGGATCAGTTTCTGATGGAAGTTCAAGCAGGAAATGACTGCATCAGGCATAATCGGCAATCAAAAGAACACAGCTGCACACTCTTGTATGTACAACATTGTGAAGGTGCTTCTAGTCATTGATTGCTGGTAGCTTTATTGATAATTTGAAAATGGACCCTGATTCTCTCTGGATCAAGATAGCTAGAACTTTCAACATTTAATTACGATCGTTACCCCTTTGCTTGCTCATTTTCAGATCACTGGCAGTTTCCTGCATCCTGAACCTGACTCCCTACTGGGCTGAGAGCTAAAAGGCCATTTACATTTTTGTACTTCATTCAGTTTTCTTCTTGTCACTGGTAATTTTTGAAGTAACACGGAGAGGGTGTTATAACTATAATAACATAATGTTTAATTTATGTTTTGTATTTTGCTTGTAAGATTTGGTCATCATAATTCATGATTGTATTGTGTTTAGGGTTACATGGTTGGTACTATGGGAAATCTGGAGTTTGTCGAAGACTTGAATTGAGTTCAATTGATTTTTTTCTCTTCTAATAGAAATGATGAAAAAGAAATCTGCAGCGAGCAATAATCTATCTGTTAATACCCGATTTATTTAACAGAAATAGAAAAAAAAAATTGTAGTAGCTGCTAAATATCAGATTTGAGTTGATAGTGGGGCCAAAAGAAGCCCACGTGGAAACATCTCAAGCTGAGTATCAGTTACACGCACTAACTAACTCGATCACTCTCCTTCCTCTCCCTCGATTTCCCACTTCGAAGCTTTGCTTTGATCCGTATCTCTCGCTTTCTCCAAAAACTTGCGAATTGTTTAGCTTCGTCGCCATGTCTGATGAAGATCACCATTTTGAATCTAAAGCTGACGCCGGAGCTTCTAAGACATTTCCACAGCAGGCCGGTACCATTAGAAAGAATGGTTATATCGTCATCAAAAGTCGGCCTTGCAAGGTTACTTTTTTTTAATTTTATTGTTTATGTTTATTTATGCCGCTATTTCTCTTTAATTTTAAGATCACCAGAATTTCTTTTATGTTTTTATCAAAATCTGTAAATAAATTGTTGAATCTCCGAATTTGTTTGGCGAAATTATTGAAATGAAGGGTTTTATCTTTGATTTTTAATTATTACTTAGCTAAAATAATATTCGTTTTGTTGTTGCTGTTGTTGAAATTCTGCAGGTTGTGGAAGTTTCAACTTCCAAGACTGGGAAGCACGGACACGCCAAATGCCACTTTGTTGGAATTGATATCTTCACTGGGAAAAAGGTGGAAGATATAGTTCCTTCGTCTCACAACTGTGATGTAAGTCACTCTCATTCACTCGCTTCACTCATTATGTTGTAAGTTTTGGAGGCTAAAGGATGTGTTGTTTGGCTACAGGTTCCTCATGTCAATCGCACTGATTACCAGCTGATTGATATCTCCGAGGATGGATTTGTAAAACCTATTATTTGGTTTGTTTTTGACATTTACTTTTTGGGCTTTAGACGATGTTCTGATCACATCATTTGCTAATGGTTTAGGTGAGCTTGCTGACTGAAAGTGGGAACACTAAGGATGATCTTCGGCTTCCATCTGATGAATTTCTGCTTACACAGGTTAGTTTGCATGTCAAAATGGGTACCTCATTTCTTTCCTTTTTGCTATCCTGAAATTGCCAAATTCATCCAACTTCATATGGTTTCTCACCCATTTTCCATGGTTTAGTATTACTCCCACTTCATTTTTCATAAAATATCCCGAATTCTCGTGCTGTAACACTCGTCATCGACACTGTCTATCTATAGATACGAGGACTCTACAAAGATATGAAAATCTTGAAAAAAAAAAGACGTATGGAACACGTAATCATATCAATGTCGGACCAAGTAGCTAGGACTAGGAGTATGTGATTTGAAAATAATATGTAGTGTTTGGTGAATGTAGATAAAGACAGGATTTTCAGAGGGGAAGGATCTGATTGTGACAGTGATGTCAGCAATGGGTGAAGAGCAGATCTGTGCTCTGAAAGATATTGGCCCCAAGTAAACTCCTGGGGGGCGTCCTTCACATTTCACATTTAGTGCATGCGGCGGGGTTACAATTAAAGAATGGGTTTTGCCAATTTAGTGCATTCTTTAAGACCATTTAAATTTATTTTATTTTAAATAATTGACAATTTTATTTGTCATTTTTTTAAAGATACTTCTCTTAGATAATAATTTTAAGGTGGTTAATAATAAATTTGACATGTTTTTCTGTACCAAAAGTATAATTTAATTTATCTGGTTTTAATGTTATGTTCCAATTGGGGGTAATCATATATTATGGCAAAACATAAGAATGAGTCTGAGAAACCCACCCTTTAGAGACACAAAATCAGATTGAAAATTTATTGTTTAGGGTTGAAAACCAAAATAGTTAATCCTTACAACAAGTATTGATCTCAAGAATCTAGTAAATTGCTTTGCTGGTGTGATAAAGATGATGAAAATTACAGGGCAGAAATAACAAAATAAATGAATGCAAACAATGGTGTTGAATTTAAATCTGCATTTTAATCATCTTTGACACTTACAATGGTAGGAATTTGGCCATGATTTACAAAATCAATCTTATTCAGCCGCAGACAGCACAAGGCTTGCTCTGGTAATTCCTCTGGTTTTTGTGCCTGCACCAGAAACTAAATGTTATGAATTTCTCCTCTATCCTATTCGGAAAATCAGAGAAGATGGGAAGAAGCTTACCTGAATAGTCAAACCCAGATTAATGATTCCATTCTTCATGCGGTCTAGAAATGATTCAAGTCCTTTCCTAGATATGTAGCTAAATCTGTGTATATCAAGGTCGACCTCGAAGTAATTTGGTCCCTGCATCATGATCAACACAGAGACGCAACTTTTAACCCCGGAAGTGTTAAAAAATGGTCGCATGTTCAGTTTTCTAAAACACTATATGCAATAGGCGTAGGCTATGTCGTTATCAAGTACGGAAATATAATCTATCGACAGACTCAAGCCTGAGTAACCTAGGCCTAGTTCATGCCTTAGAAAAACTGCCAACACTATCCAGGCATAGCTAGAAAGATTATATCCCATACTTGTGTCCGAATATGTGATGGCAGCAAATACTTAACGAAAAGTGTAGAATCATTTGACTGCACGTAATTGAATTCCTTCAAACCTTGCATATACATGCATCTATACAATATGTGGAAGCAGCAGAGAAAGCTATAAAATACCTTATAAAAATTATGTTGAGGACGCGAAAGCACTGGCTTATCGTTATAAGCTTGAATAAGCTTCCTTTCAGTAGAACCTAACTGAAGCTCGTCCGGGTTAACTAAACTGGCCATAATTTTTAGCCTCTCTCTGAAAGGAACAATGGATTCTTTCGCAAACCCTTTAAACTTTTCCATTTCATCTTCAATAAATTTCTGTAACAAAGCAGACACTAATATCAACTAAAATATTTTTCAAGGTGGAAAGAATAGATCCTACTCTATATTACTTGAGCTCAAGTGTGATTATCTGGCATGAATTTATTTTCAAAATTTTCATGTATTCGAAGAGTTATTGAAGAATCATAACCCCATATCTGAGCACAGCATTAACTGGCAGTAATTAATTCATTGGTAGCTAACATTGAATGTTAAGATGTACGAGGAAATTGGTAAGGGGAATACCTTTATGCTGTCCTGGAAGTGAGGGGATATATCTTTGTCAAAAGTATCCGAGACCTTAAAATATAACACAAGGCTCAAGCCTTCCCCGTTGGCATCACCAAGAAACACGCTTGCTGGATAGGTCGGAACCTGCAACAAGTATACCAAACAAATTATAGATGTCATAAAATCAATTTACCCAACAATGATGAAAAGAAGACATTATCTGGGACAATAAGGAGTGAAATAAGAACCTGTATATTAACAATCAGAAGTGCAGGAACTTTTTCGTGCGGTTTTACGTGTGGTAGTTCGAGATGCTGAGCAATGTGATTCACTTTCCAAGGGCAGATAAATAAATCGACCCCAATTGGTACATATGGGCTACAATCAGGAGCTGGGAACTTCTGTTTATCTCTGCATGATAAGGCTCAACTTCAGATTTACTTAAGAATATGACATATTATGGAATGCAGATAACAGTGAACTAAATGGCTTACCGAAAGTAATTCTTGCCTCGGAGCTTAAAAAGCGAAGGAGAAATCTCCGACCAGCTTCCTACTGTCGGTTTTTCTCCTGAGCATGGAATTATAAGTCCAGCTCTCGGACGGTATAAGTACCTCTCAGCTGCACCTGTTTATAAATTTGTTAGTCCTACTTGAAAGATAGAAAGGCTATTCGTTTGATTTTGTTTTGATTTATAGAGTATATACTAATGCTATAACTCACAAATATCATGAGTTATGCACATATACTTTTTATCAGAATGTTCCCACAAGTTCGATTAAGAGGTTTACTTTACAAAATTCCAAGATTTTACCATCGAAAGATTTCCTCTTCACGGAAAGCATGATAACTGTTGATTTCTTTCGGCTTTCTTGGGTTTTCTCCCCCGTATCAACCGTACCATCTTTACTGCCCTTAGAGCTTTCATGTTTAGACCCGTTACCAACAAGGCATGATGAACTTCCATACTGAAGCACTTGTGCATTTGAAATATTCCCTATCGGATTACCTAATGACGAAAATGCATCTGGAGGCAGCAACAAAAGGGGACAAAAAAGTGTAAGCTTTGCCAACCAACTGAACATTGAAAATCGTAGTCGAAAGAAATATAACTTGGTTGCAATAAGATGCAACTGCATTACCTCCATATATACTGCCAGCATCATCATCTGACTCGGACTCCATAATGCTAACAGAATCGAACCATACTTCCTCCTGGCATCTTCCTGCAAAATAATTTCATTTCTACAGTTACAAATTGTTTGGATTCCAATAAGCTAGGAAATATGTAGAAAATATCTCCTAACAAGCACAAATGCGAAAAGCATTCACCATGCATATGCATATATGTATATATAATATATATCAGAAATTTTGTAGTGAGAGATGAATAGATGAAGAGACCATTGGCATCGATTTGACTGTGGTTCCATTGTAGCTGGGTTAGATGAAATGCCACATTAGACAACTCCGAGCGCTTACAATTGCAGGTGGTCGAAGCACCCTTCTGAACATATTCACTAACAGCAATATCTGTTACGTGACTCCCAAGATCGCTCATCCTTTTCATGCATTCATCAGGAATGGAAGTGGCGATTTTCCCACGGTTCTTGCAGAATCTGCCAAAGCGTCCTTTGTGCGGCCTTGATTGTGCCTTTTGACTATGTACGGAGACACAGCCGCCCATTATGCTGATAATCTTTTATCACAACTGCTACTAGTGAAGCTGAATCAGGCACAAAGGAACCACTAACCTGCAGATTAATCCAAGACAAATGAATCAAATGTTGGAAAGCTACATCAAAAAACATGAGGACCTTAGTACCATCCTAGAAGACAACCTATGAATTAAACATCAATCAATGCAGCATTATTCGAAACTCGAAATGTGGTTATATTAAATGTTCTTAAAAATGCAAGCTTAATCCTAAACTCTAAACTCTAATATCTCTAAAAACAGATAAACTCATTACTAGTTTCAGCTAAGAACCTGGAAATCCATTGCATGAGCAAGACATGCACAAAATAGACTAAAAATTTGATGAACTTGGCTAAACAAACTGGTAAATTACTATAAGAATTTGGCTCACACCTTAAACTTAAAGTCATTCCAAAAGAAAAAGCACTCCTTTGGAGATTCCTTATCCAATCAAAATCACATCAAGCGAAGCTTATTCCATTGAAGCTTGACCAAAACTAACACTGTCCTACCAGAACATCAATAATATGTATTAAAAAAAATACAACTAAAAAACCAATATAATTTTATCATAATTATATTGAGAAATTCCAAGAGACTTGCAAAACATCCTCAATTTCGAAACCTAAAAGAGACACCGTTGGCTAAGATAACAACAAATTATTTTGTCCAATCATTGAAGTCTCCCCCTCCCCCAGAAACGCCCCACCACATGATTAGATCCCTAAGTACGTATTCAGAAAATCAGAGTGACTAATCCTTATACTAGGATTAGTCAAATATTGCTTGATAAAAACGATACTTACAAAACTAGTAGGAAAATAGTTAAATTTGATAAAGAAAAAAAAACCATAATGAAAACGGAATCAAATCAAGTTTCGAAGTTGAAACGATCATGATTGCTGTAAAACATTTAAAAAAGAGAAAAGAAAGAAACGAAAACGACAAGCTTTCAGTAAGCAATACGAATGACAAAACTCAATGAAGTTTGAAGGAACAAAAAGAAAAAACAAGTGGAGAGAAGAACCTATGGAGAGAAAGGTTCCGGATATGGAGGAGGAATAGCTGTTTCTTCACTTCGGACACTTTGAATTCCTGTCTCAGTCTCTGTCCCTGTTTCTCAATCACTATCTAAGATGGATACAGAGCTGAAAAATCAGAGAAAATACGAAAAAAAAAAAAGAGAGAGACAGAGAAGAAACTGTGACTCTGCTGTTGTAAACAGATCCTTACTATGCAAACCTCGCCTTTTAAATGTTGTCGTTCTTTTCTGCGCTCAATTACTGCCTGTCGGTTTTTTATTATTTTTATTTATTTTCTTTGTCGCCCGAGATTTCGCGGGCATTACTGTATTTGTGTTCAATGTTAATCCTTCTGCTATTTTACAAAGGAATAAAATTATATTTTTAATCATAAAAAATACTATTTTTATTATTGATTTTATAGTCCAAAACCTCCGCTTATAAGAGGTTCATTGAATCTCTGTTCTCTTCATTAATTACGTTTAATTTTAAAGATAATTAACTTTTTGAGTAGTGTAATTTTAGATAGTAAGCCAAATAAGAAAACACGTGTTTCTCATTGAAAGTATCAATTAATCTTTGAATTTCACAAAAGGTTTCTTTTGGGTGAAAGCTTTATTTATACATACTTAATTATTCATTTAAATCAAATAATTATTCACAAAAGTATCAAATTTGTTTTATTTTATATCCATTCAATTTTAATTAAATAATAACATCAAAATTATCGATTAATTCTAATTTAATTAACATAAATATTATTATTAATATAAAATATGTGAGTTTAAACGATATTCTTATGTATAAGTTAAAGAGAAATTTTAAATAATTTTAAATATTATATAAATAATAATAATAATAAGTTGCAGTCAAACTGATGTTGATTTTTAGGAAAAAAATTAATTTAATTTACGTCTCCATCAAGGCAGAGAGTCAAAGTATTACGATTGGTCGTTCGTGTGCAGCTACTCTATGAAAACGACACCGTTTACAATTTGCTAACGCTCATTGAATTCAGTATTGTTCAATATTGATTATTATATTATTAGCTGTTTTTTTTTTTCTTAGACCGATGTGAGACATTTATAAACGTTTATAAATAAAGCTCTATTAATTATTATTTTTTTTAAAAAAAACATATAGAATTGAATTGTTTTGCTCAAGGATCTTGATGGTGTGATATTTGATCTTTGTAATCCTTATTCTATTTTCAGATTTCAATTGTTTATTTAAAAAAAAAAATAGGATGGGTGTAATTATAAAAACGATATCGGTATGGTTGTCTCCAACCCAACTTTCAATTTCAGAATGAGTACTTTTATTTAAATTGACCTCTCATTTTTTGTTTTAAGTGCAAAAATAGAACTTAAAATTAAGAAGAAGATGATGGATTTGAGTTTGTGTGATTACATAAACAATAACTAAAAAGGAAAAGGGTTTAAAGTGGGGAAGGCAACCATATATTATATGCAATGATTAGTGGAAGTTGTCATTAAGTGGAGAGGCAATGCAACAAAAGGAGGTTTGAACCGATGTGGGAAAGTGGTTGAGCCGTAAAGGGAGAGTTTTTGGATTCATTCAAGTAAAAAATTGGTCTCCAATTCTCCATCTCACCAACCTGTTGAAGAAGCAGTATTAGGTATTGGGAAATTAGTTTGAAGTCAGCATCTGTATTTTTCTACATACCTAGCTCCAAAGTCAAATCTTGGATGAAAGAGAAGGCTGTTTGAAGTAAATAATGAATTGTTTATTATAACTGTAATTTTATAAAAGGGAGAATAGAAAATGTGAAAAGACGAAAACTTGGCAGGGAGAAAGACGACCTAATCCAAAGAGTAACTTAGGGTTAGTGGACGGTCATCTCAACACAGCACTAAATAAATATAACATGTCATTGGTCTTAGGATAATATTTAATAGGGAATTAAATCCCTCACTTAAAAACTCACCTACTCTATTATTTTGCCTTCAAACTTAGCTACAATTGCACTGAACCTCTTTTTCTTTGCACTTTTGCTTTTCAATGTCAAACCCCCTACCAAATTTTGAGGGGGGGGGGGGAATGTAAAATAAGAAAATGCTGGATTGGAATTCCCCTTAATAAAAGCTAAGGAGATATTGATTTAACAAGAAAGAATTGTATTAAATAAAGATATTATTCTTTTTCGATAGTTTTATGTTACATTAATAATTTCATTTTGAATTTTAAGATTTTAATTTGGATTTGATTTTTTCCTCGATGAAAATGATGATGTTGTATAAAATTATTGAAAAATGGATACAGATTATATGGTGTCATTATTTCATACAATCATTTCCCTGATGTAATAGCGAGGTTTGCAAGAAATATTGGCTCAATTTCTATTCTGAATGCTGAGCTATGGGGAGCCTATGCTGGTTTGAGTATGGCATGGTTTTTGGGGATGTAACAACTAGTTCTCAAGATGGATGGTTTGACAGCTGTTAATTTTATCGATCAAAGGAATCTCAAGCCTTCTTTAAATGTTGTGATCTTTTCAATACATAAAATATAGCAGAGAAGATGGATTGTTCGTCTAGAGCATGTTTATCGAGAGGCAAATGGCGTAGTCAATGCATTGTCTACTGGTGCAAAAACAAGAGAGCTTGGATATCACTTTTTTCAATGAATCTCAGAAGAAGCTAAGTCGACTTTACATACGGATAGCGTGGGAATCACCTGCACAAAAATAATGAAGCAATAGCCATTGTTCTTTTCCTCTATTATGTATAAAAAAAATTCAATCCGACTAGATATGTATAATTATTTTTATAGTTATGTGGATTTAAAAAAAGGAATTATTTCAATTGCTAATTTTAAAAATCTTTTATACGTAATATTACTAGATTTAACAAAACGGAAGTTATTAATGCATATATTATTCCATAATTTAGCCGAATTCATTCAGCATTTTATTAACCATAAGATAATAATTGTTTAAATGTTATGTGGTTTTATTTTTGGCTTAATGGTTTATTTGGTTATCTAATTTTACAAAAAAAAAATATTTTAGTCCTCTATTAAATTTTATTTTTTTTATCATTAAACTTGCATTTTTGTTAAATTATCCTAAAATGAATGGAAAAGTTTACATTTTTGTAGTTTTGTTGATGTTGCATACATGTGGATTGTCACGTGTCATCTACGTGGCAATCCATGTGTCATCAACAAAGTTAATAAACGTTAAATTTTCCATTCATTTTAAAATTCTTTGACAAAAAATATAAGTTAAAGGACTAAAAGAGATGAAAAATTAAATAAAAAGACTAAAATAACTTTTTTTGTAAAATCAGAAGGCCAAAAAGGTCATTATACCTTTATTTTTTCTTCTTTTATTAGCTCGGAAATATGTACATTTAACGTGCTGTAACGTGCTGTTTTGGCAATAGTTCAAGATCCAAGATTTGAAAAAAAATTGCTTTTTCTATTTTGTTTTGTGGGAGAATTAAAAGTTTGGCGAAGCGTTAAAGTCCAATGTGTCGTATGGCTTAATTTATTGAGATGAGTAGTAGTAGATATTTGAATACTTCCTCGTCCATCCAATTTCACATCGTTTACAAGATTGAGTTAAATTTTGTTGAATAAAACAGTCATTAAAGTACCAAAAACGACAATAAATTATAGGTTTAATTATAAAACGAGTAAACTACACTCAAGGTCACAAAACTATTAGTAAATTTATATTTTGATCACTCAACTTTAAAAAGTTATAAAGTGGTCACTAAATTATTTGAAAGCTTTCATTAAAATCACTGGGTTGTTAAAATCGTTACTATATGGTCTTATCTGTTTGCACTGCTTACACCAATTGAAAGCTCTCATTACTTTTCTTGTCTACAGTTTAGTTTTTTTTTGTGTGAAGGACCTTTAAATGTCACGAATTTACGTACCAAAATCCAAACAACTTTTTTTTTATCTTTGACACTAACCATCAGATTGACTTTGATCTAAGATATGTTCTTCTACTTATTGATGGTTACTAATCCACTTTACCTATGATCGAATCGTTGCTTGAAACTTGTTAGCCGGACTGTTTTAAAAAAAAGTTAACAACCCAGTAACTTGAATAAAAAATTTCGAATAATTCAATAACATAAATGAAAAATTTTAAATAGTTCAATAATCATTTTGTAATTTTTTGAAGTTGAGTGAGCAAAACGTAAAGTTACTGATAATCCAGTAACCTTGAATGTAATTTACCTTTATAAAATTGACTCTTAAATTATATTATTTTTTACTTAGTTTTTATTATTATCAATAGTGGTACATAAATTACTCATTTTACCTAAAAATCAATACCAACCAATAAAGATGTGACACAAACTTATTAAATATATATATATATGCTTTTTTTAATAAAATAGATGAAATTGATCATTTATGCATCACTTAAAAAAACTTTAATACGAAAAATATATAATTTACGTATATTGGATTTTTTTTAAACACTTATTAAATAAATCTCACCCTATAATTTACGTATATAATTCATTCAGCATTTTATTAACCATAAGATAATAATTGTTTAAATGTTATGTGGTTTTATTTTTGGCTTAATGGTTTATTTGGTTATCTAATTTTACAAAAAAAAATATTTTAGTCTTCTATTTAATTTTATTTTTTTATCATTAAACTTGCATTTTTGTTAAACTATCCTAAAATAAATGGAAAAGTTTACATTTTTGTAGTTTTGTTGATGTTGCATACATGTGGATTGTCACGTGTCATCTACGTGGCAATCCATGTGTCATCAACAAAGTTAATAAACGTTAAATTTTCCATCCATTTTGAAATTCTTTGACAAAAAATATAAGTTGAAGGACTAAAAGAGATGAAAAATTAAATAAAAAGACTAAAATAACTTTTTTTGTAAAATCAGAAGGCCAAAAAGATCATTATACCTTTATCTTTTCTTCTTTTATTAGCTCGGAAATATGTACATTTAATGTGCTGTAACGTGCTGTTCTGGCAATAGTTCAAGATCCAAGGTTTGAAAAAAAATTACTTTTTCTATTTTATTTTGTGGGAGAATTAAAAGTTTGGCGAAGCGTTAAAGTCCAATGTGTCGTATGGCTTAATTTATTGAGATGAGTAGTAGTAGATATTTGAATACTTCCTCGTCCATCCAATTTCACATCGTTTACAAGATTGAGTTAAATTTTGTTGAATAAAACAGTCATTAAAGTACCAAAAATGACAATAAATTATAGGTTTAATTATAAAACGAGTAAACTACACTCAAGGTCACAAAACTATTAGTAAATTTATATTTTGATTACTCAACTTTAAAAAGTTATAAAGTAGTCACTAAATTATTTGAAAGCTTTCATTAAAATCATTGGGTTGTTAAAATCGTTACTATATGGTCTTATCTGTTTGCACTGCTTACACCAATTGAAAGCTCTCATTCCTTTTCTTGTCTACAGTTTAGTTTTTTTTTGTGTGAAGGACCTTTAAATGTCACGAATTTACGTACCAAAATCCAAACAACTTTTTTTTTTATCTTTGACACTAACCATCAGATTGACTTTGATCTAAGATATGTTCTTCTACTTATTGATGGTTACTAATCCACTTTACCTATGATCGAATCGTTGCTTGAAACTTGTTAGCCGGACTGTTTTAAAAAAAAGTTAACAACCCAGTAACTTGAATAAAAAATTTCGAATAATTCAATAACATAAATGAAAAATTTTAAATAGTTCAATAATCATTTTGTAATTTTTTGAAGTTGAGTGAGCAAAACGTAAAGTTATTGATAATCCAGTAACCTTGAATGTAATTTACCTTTATAAAATTGACTCTTAAATTATATTATTTTTTACTTAGTTTTTATTATTATCAATAGTGGTACATAAATTACTCATTTTACCTAAAAATCAATACCAACCAATAAAGATGTGACACAAACTTATTAAATATATATATATATATGCTTTTTTTAATAAAATAGATGAAATTGATCATTTATGCATCACTTAAAAAAACTTTAATACGAAAAATATATAATTTACGTATATTGGATTTTTTTTAAACACTTATTAAATAAATCTCACCCTATAAATTCACCAAAAAAAATCTCACCCTATACTGTAATAAATAAATCTCTATTATAATAAAAATCATAATTGAGATAGTATCACTTATCAATTAAGTTTTAATTCAATTGAAAAATTATAAAAAAAATTATTATTTTTACAAAGTAAATTTTATTATTGTGAGAGTGGTTTTTTTTTTTTAATTTTATATTCATGATAAAATTTGAACTAAGAACACCATTTATATGAAGGGTAATTATTATGTTCACTTAAGTAAAAAAAAACTTCACAAACAAATTTAAAATGATGCCAAGTAAATTTTTTAATTTTTTAATTATTATTTATCATATATTAAAAATAAATGGCATTAATCCAGATTCATTTGTGGAATTTTTTTACTCCACTAATCGTGTACAAAATAATTATTTTTATACAAAATTTTAATTTTATCATAGTCTCATTTAATTTTTATATAAAATTTTAATTAATATATTTGTTATATAATTTTTTTTCACCCACTCGTGTGAAACTTTTAATTTGTTGGTGGTTTTTCTTTGGAATATTGTTTAAAAGAAAGTAGGTAGTTATTCCAGAGAAAGTGAGTTTTTATTTTTATTTTTTAAATTACGTTATTTTAGATAACCTACTAACATATTAAATTTTAAAACCTTTGTGGAATATTGTTTTGAAGAAAGTGGGTAGTTATTCTAAAGAAGGTGAGCTCTTTATTTTTTTTATTTGAAATTAAATTAATTTATTATCCCACTAATATCAATAAATATTTCATACCTTATTTACTGTTCATAGAGTCTAAATCTTTTAAAGGTTTTTGGTTGTCTGTCTTAATAATGTCATATTCAAGGTTCGAACAAATATTCTCTTCTTAAGAGTACAACAAGTCTTAACATTGCACTTAACATTTGTTGATAATATGTTTTTTTTTATTTATGAATTCAGTTAATTTATCTTTTCCCATGTCTATTTAATTTATGACACTAACTGAATTAATAATTTAAATTTAGACCGGTTTTATAATACACTCATATTTTGATTGTTGGGAACATCTTAAATTCTTGGTTACTTAAATTCAAGTCTATAAAAAGGGTTTTTTTTTTTAATTTAATTTTTTAAAAATAAATTATATTTATACAACCAAACCAATATGAAGTTAATCTCTAAAATAGTCTCATTTGTCTGTTAAGATTTTACCTATTATAAAGAGACGATTGTTATACACCTATTACAACATGCTGTTATAGAGAGATAATTGTTGTCAACCTACCATAGAATTCATATCGTGATTTTTCACCAAACGAAGAAAGTGAAAACCATGTTAAAGAAAGAAGAAAATAGGAATCAAATCAACAAAATTAAAAGACTTATAACAGGTGCATGCATAATTGCTTTTATACCTATCTTATTTTACATTCTTTCACACAATTATTTATAAAGTTCATAAATCTAACAAGTTCAATTAATCAATGAGAGTTATTAAATTCAAGTAATCAAGTTTTAAGTGTATGATGTTTCAAATTCATAGAAGAATATAGAAACTTAATAATTTATGGACTTGATATCTTTAATCCCGCTCTTTGAAGATTATTCTAATTAATAGATTTTTTATGTGAAATTTAAATATTTTATTAAAATAATATTTTAATTAAGACCATGTTTATTTAATAAATTATAATTAATAGGCTTACTTATATGAAATAGCTATAATTTTACTTAAAATTTTAAACAATATGTTTTATAGAGAACTAATTTAATAAAAAAAAATGTATTTAACAACCATGACGATTGCTTTTATAAGTGAAAAACTTGACTCTTATAGCGAGGACTGACTATATTACTTTTGATTTAATCAACTCACTCAAATATGTTATGCATGGTATATATACATATAGATAAAATAAGAATGAAATGATTCGAAAATATCCTTAAACTTAATATTTATTATTTGCGTTTTATAATTTATTTAATTGAATCATCTAAATTAAATTGATCAATTAATCGATTCGACTACCGATCGGATTTTAAAAAACTTGGTCATCACAATTTTTTTTTTTTTTTTTTTTGAAATTTGTTCATCACAACTGTTTAAATTTGTGGGCAAATTAAAAAGGAGTTAGACCCACATGTTTGGTAGACAGCTTAGGCTTGTCCTTCGTTTGGGCCTTTAAGAGAAGCAATAATTGACAGGCTTTTTATTTATTTTGGATTTAATGCATGGTTGCATTCATAGTCCTGTAATTAATACAATAGCTCATTCATTTCCTCAATATAATTCTATAGGATTGACTCATATTTTATTTAAAATAAAAAAAATGGGAGCAATTTAATTTATCATATAATATAAGATGAGTAACAGTCAAAGAAATATTTTATTAGTAGCAATTAATTGAGCTGAAAAGTGCAAAACTTGAAGAGTAAGCTGAAATAATAAAATCAGAAAATTTTCTTCCTTTATTTTCTCCACTAGAAAACAGAACACATGAAATGATTCAAATTAAGACTTGTAAATTCTAAAAATCCTGACTGAATGTTGATAAGCTTACAAAAAATTATTGTTTTTGTTTGTTGTGTACGCAAAATCTTATTTATTAAGAGTATAAAAATGAAGCAGTAAGTAGTGAATTAATGGAAACTAATTGATGAAGGTGATAGAAGGAAGATCAGGTAAGCTCCACATTTCACAAGCTGATGAAGATCCTATTCCTTGATCATCTTCTTCCTTGAATTCCAATCTCATTTCATTTTCACAAATGTTACTGTTTCTGAGATTAGATGGTTGACATTGTTGTTGGATGTTGTGACTGTTTTCTGATTCATGCTGTTTAAGCCTCAAGCATTCAGGTATCCCATTGAAGGCGTAAAGAGATGCCGAGAACTTCCGTTCATATTTCATTCTCTTCATCGTCTCTCTAAGCATGCAGGGATCGAGGTCGCCGCCATTCATGTCTTCTTGCCGCTCCTCCATTGGCACCACCATTTCTTCCGCAATCTCAAACGGAGAACAGTAATCACATGACGGTCCGAATGAATCCAAAAACTGGAAATCCATGATATCGATGTCTTCTTTCGGACCCACGTAATCAGGGTTCCCACCAACATTATTATTATCCTCCAAATGAAGTGATTTGGGATCAGCACAAGTTGAGCCGAAGCTCTCCAGCATGCAATCACTAGAGGAGGTGCTGCAGTCTTCAGGAACATTGAAGAAATCATCAAAGCAAATGGTGTCTAGTTGGTTAAGAGGGAAATCGGGAGGCATATTGGAAGATGCAGAAGCAGCAGCATCATTTCTAGCTTTGAGCCTGAGCAAGAGAAGATTGGCGATTTTAGAAGGCAGGGCTGGTTTGGAAATGGAAGATGGTGAAAAAGGCCAGAAATTGGTTCGAGTATTGGCTCCACGAAGCAAATAAGCAGCTTCATCGTAAGCTCTGGCTGCTTCTTCAGCAGTATCGTAAGTTCCCAACCATACCCTAATCTTCTGAATCGTATCTTTAATCTCCGCCACCCATCTCCCCGACGGCCTTTGCCTCACTCCCACGAATCGCTTTCTCGCACGACGCCCTCCACTCAATGCCGCCGCAACCGCAGCAACATTAGCATCCACATTGTCATTTCCTTTCTCTTCATCATTAACATCAGTGGCCATCACTTTTCTCTTCCCCATGATCATGATTTCCTAGTTCATCAACACTAATGGAAATGTGTTTATATATGGGGGAGATTCGGATTATGAAGCTGAACAAGGAGAGGGTGGCGATGCTTAATTCGGCTTTTCTTACTGGATTTTATGCATTCCTTTCACTTTCATGCAAGGAGGAGATTACAAGGAAAAACTATTTTAAAAAGAAAAAGCCATTAAAGTGAACCTTTTTTTAACTTTGATTTAGTCAGAGAAAGTTTAATATCAGCTAATTATTTGTTTTTATCCTTTTATCATTTCCATCAAAGATTACTGTACCTCAATGATTTAATATCAGTAGGCAACTAGGCCTTTGTAAACTCTGGTATCGAATCTTTTGAGTTTTATTCTTATACCATAACTGGGTTTTTAATCTAATATTAATTTATTTTACTCTCGTTAATATTCAGTACACACAAACCCTACATACTATAGTTAACCACAACATGAATAATAACTGTTATAGTAAATAAAACTTTTTTAAACCCTAAATTATTATTTTGAACCTCACTAAAAGTTTTCCTTCACTTCATTAATCAAATGTTATGTATAAGAACTGTAATTAGTTTAAGTTAAATTTGATATAAATTCAGAAAGGGTCGGCTTTCCAGTAGGCTTCTCCCTAAGTAAAGCACATTCCAATATTCCTTTTCCTTGATATCTTAAAGAATGCATACACTTAGATTTTAGGCCTGCTAACATCATCCATCTGATTTTAACGCCAACATTTTCAACCCATTTTTTTTTTCTTTTTTAAGCATACAACAAACTTTATTAGGATTTATATTGAAAAATAACAATTTTTATTAAGAATTTAATCCAATGCTTGATGCATAATATTTACAAAGGTGAGATTCGTATTAATAATCCAATCATTAGTGTTCTTTTTTTAAAAAAAAAAATCAAATAAAGTGTAAAATGTCAAACTTTAAATAAAATTTTAAAAATAAAAGTAGGAAAAAGAAAACAATTATAAAAGAGACAATTGGAGAATGAATCATAGAAGGCAAATTTCCAAAAGAGGAGACAGAAGAAGGTTCGTGAATGAATGGTAATATTCATGGGTTTACGTTTTTTGTGTTGTTTTTACTTTTCTTTGAAATTACCACCCACGATTTCACACAATAAAATATACATGCGACCATAATGTCGCTTTGTTTCAATAAAAATTATAAGAGTATATTATTAAAATTGGGATTGGGAACCCTAGTAGCCTATAGCCCTGGAAATCTAGAGATTTATTTTCGCTTGACGATGAGGTTAATTTTGATGAGATTAAAAATAAAAGTGATTATAAGATTACTTTCTATAATAATGAGTTTGAATATTGTAATAGTAAATTTAAAATCAATACTGAAATTTATATTTAAATTCAATCGTAGTGATGATACTGAATTTGAAGTAAAAAATATTCTTTTTAAGTGTAATTGATGAAAAAGTTACTGAAAGTATTAATTAAAATATCACTTAGTACAGTGATGAGTTTGAATATTTTAGTGGACTTATGTTTTGGTTTTACTTCTTTAAAGGCCAACAGAGAGATATTATGATAACCAACTGAGGAACAAATGGGAAACATTAGGAGCCCAAAAGCATTGAAATTGTGGTTGCAAAAAAGCAAGAAATGATGCCACACATTGCTTTTCTATCCAAGAGTAGATCTGTTTATTGATTAGGTTATCCGTTAGGTTTAAAAGCTGGCCTGAAATTTAAAAAAATTTGGGTAAAAATATTATATTTGAAAAATAAATTTTAAAAAAAATTAAACCCGTTTAAAATATGAGTCGAACTCGAATTTGAATGTTCAAGCCTGAACCTGAATCAACTCGACTCATAAATACCTCTAGCCAAGATTTTGAGATGAACTGAATTACATCTACCGACAGAAACCAGCCTCTTCATCACCAACTACTTTCATGTCATTTTTTGATATTTTTATGATTTTTTAGACTTCATTCATGAAATAACTTTAGCTAGGTTTTTCAATTCCCTATCAATCCGTATATTATGGGTTCAAAACAAAAGTCTATAATTAAATTATGATCAAAATATTGAAATTACACTGTGTTAAAAGTTTAAATTGAAAAAATTTATCAGAAATAAACTTTAATTTTTTTATTCAATTATTCCCTAAATTAACAATAAATAAATATAAAAATAAATAATATAATCAATAACATTAATAACATAATTCAAGAAAAAAATTGCAAATGATTTAGAAATTATGGAGTTATCAATTTTAAAAAAAATTATATGATTTAACTGAATTGAATTTTAATTTGTAAAACAAAGTTGCAACTTATATATTGAAGTTCCCAACTTTAAAACCTTTTTAAATGTTATTTTCTTAGTAAATTCTTCTTTTAAAAATCATTTACAAGAATTATGAGAAAAAATCAACGGACGATGCCAATGAGATTGAGGGGTTGGCCCACAATAATCTCCCAGTGGAAGACCCGAACGAAGTAGACCTATCAACAATCCTAATGGATTCCCACTTTTTCTTCAGAGATATTTTATCTGCCATTATCCAAAGCAGATATTTTAAGCCAATATATACAATTAGCCAGAGAACCAATCTTTAGAGATAAAATGGATGAAGGCGAAACATGGGGTGGCTTCAGCGACTGGGAGCACGTCAAAGTCCCAACACATTCAACCTCAATTCATCATCAGTTCACACCACCAGCTGAACTAGACATTGTTCATCGAGGACTCGAAATGTCATCGGGTGATGAAGCAGAGGTTCATTCATCAGTCGCCTCTAACAATGGGGATGAACCTAATTCAGGGCCTTTGAAGAAAGCTAACGAGATGGGTCGAATCCTGAGTGATGGGGTTGTAAAAGTTGCTGCTAGACTTGGATATTATTTGGGGATTCGGCCTTTTGGGGCAATTACTGGTATGTTAGCCGCTTTGTTGGTGCCATTTGTGTATGCTAAGATAAGGAAATGGCGTGCAAGAGTCAAGGAAGAGAAGAAGGATCCCTTCATTCTTTTGATTCAAGAGAAAGACCAGGTCCATTTCGAATGTTCTTTTATCTTTCTTTCATTGATCTCGCAGTCAAGGTGTCTCACATGGATATATATCTATATATATCCGATATGAGTTCATCTATATATGTGTTTTTTATAATTCTAGATTTCATTTTCCAATTTTAATGGTGCAGATGATCAACAAGCTGCTTATTCAAATTGCTCACATGAAAGAGCAGATATCAACACGACGCAGGGTTCCAGTGCTTCGAGTCAGTTGACTGACCATGTTATCAACATGGGACCATTTTCACTCATGATTTCCTTTGTAATTTTGAGTCCGTTTATGAATTTTATAGTACCCTCTTGTATATGCAATGGAAACCATATATACCTCCATATACTACTTCCATCTTTTTTTAGCTTTTAAATTTATATTGTTTATCAAATTATCTCAAAATATAAAAAAAAAATTAATATTTGTTAATTTTACAATTCAAGTGTATGGTATATTAGCAATTAATTAATTTTTTTAAAATAAAAAAATTAATTAATTACTGATATAAAATTTAAAGACTAAAAAAACTCACAACAAAAAACTAAAAAACGGAAAAATTAAATAAAAAATTAAAAGATTAAATAAATCATTATATTTTTTTACCGTTATTGATTTTTTCTTTTTCAATAATTGAGATTATCAAATTCAATTTTGAAATTAAAAATACGGTATTTTATCAACAATTTATACAATTGTACATTGATAGTGATCTTGCAAGATTCCTAATTGCAAGCATTGTATGAACATATAACCTCCATTATTAGACCATCTGGCTATATTTTGGTGTGTTTGGTAAAATAAAGAAATAAGTATTGGAAATGTAAGTATTAAATTTGCAATAGTTTGATAAATGAGTAAAAATTAAATATCGAATATACTTATTTTGTTTAATAATAATAAATTTTGATTTATGAAATTTTTAATAAAATGATAAAATAACTTATTTTAAAAATAAGATTTTGAAAAATAAAATCAATTTAATATTTTTCAGATAAGTAGCTATCTACTTAATTATCATATTCTGATTTTTTTTTATTGAAAAATTTATATTAAGTACAAATTTAATATTTCTGGAATTATGATGTTGCCGATTACTAACAGTCAATTGCCAAATGAGTTAGTTTGGCATTTCAGCTGGAATGGAGTTTATACAGTGAAGTCGGGTTACCAAATGGCGTGTTCGCTGATTGGTGGTAGTAGTAAGGTCAGTAATGAGAGGTGTTTGCCTCCCAAGTTTAAAAGTTTTCGTATGGAGATGTCTGAAAAACTTTCTGCCTTGCAAAGGCCTACTTAAGGGGCGAGTCTTGATCCAAGTTGTGGCCATTGCATGGCTCTCGAGAACATGAATCATGTTTTCCTCCACTGTTCGGAAGCTAGAGATGCATGGACAGCGGCGCGGGTGACTGTCACTTATGTTTTAGTGCATTCTTCTATTGTCGATCGGCTGCATGCTGCTGATGAGGCTAAGATTATTAGAGTGCTAGCTATTTTGTGGTCAATATGGTTTCATAGGAACCAATTCATGTTCCCGCCTCACATATTAGCTACCTTGCTGATGCTTTTCTGCAGGAAAAGAGTCAAAATACTAAGGTATATATATAAAAGAAAAGACTGAATTTCATAATAATAATAATAATAATAATAATAATTTTCCAACATCATAACCCTTTTTTTGCAATATGATTTTCATGAACTAATAATTTGTTATTACTTTAAAATTTAAATAAATTCAAAATTAGCTCTTTTATGGTGTAAATAAAAAGTTTAAATATTATTCACAAGTCCCAAAAATCTTAAAATTTTATATCTAAAAGCAAAAATTATTTACATTTTTTACTTTAAAAAAAAGCAAAAAACAAAATCACTAATAAGATTTTCAATTAGGAAAGGCCTAGGGAATGGCCCAAATCACTTGAAAGCCCTAAATTACAAAGCAAAGTTCATCTACGGTCAATGAAGTTTCTTGCTGCATAATTCGGGCGACTCTTATCGGGTCGGATCCGACCCAAAGTGAACTAGTTAAAGCCTAAAGGGCACAATCTGAGTTGAACAGGAAGCGTGTAACTCGGGGAAAGATCGATTCATCTGTCTTCTTCTCTGACTAGGGGTATGATCTTCAAAGTTTACTTTAGGGTTTTTAATTTTGTAGGTATAAACTTTGATTTGTTTTTTTTTCCCGGTATGATTCAAGATATATGTGCTAATTTTCTTTAACAAAGTAATTTTCGCTGTGAATTGGTTCTTTTTATGATTATTCTTTGAAATCTTCTTTTGTTTGATTTGGATGTGTTATGTGCTCAAGGCAGTCCCGCCGCCGCCATTGATTTGTCATCAGATCATCTGAGTAAAAAACTTTTGAGCACCTTTTTACTTATGAATACTCTACTAGATGGCTTAGCCTTCCCTTTCCCTTGTTAGCAAGAGATGGAACCTTGAATACCTAATAATTGCAATTTCAAGTATGATTAGATATCCACATTCCTCGAAGTAATTATGACGCTTCCAATTTTTTCATCACAAGATTGAAAATTTCAAGGGTTGCGGATGCTCATTATCACTTGGTTCTGATGTCACATGACTGTTTATTCCATGGAAACTACATTGACATTTCATAGTTATTTGAGGTTTAATGAAATGAAACTTCAGTGGGTAACTGTAGGTCAGGTAAAAAAAACCCTAATGTCCTTTTCTCTTGTGCGCTTGCAATATGTTGAAACCTTTAGCAATAACAATCTTTGTAGTTGTGGATTCGTAGAATTTATAGCTTTTTTCCATAGAGTTGTTTAATCTGCACCTCTTCTCAGTAGATCTCTGAAATGGTACATGGATATGGATGATGGACAATGATTTGTGGTAAAACATGTTTAAAGGGGACTGAACAATTGAACTCTTTATTCTCATAATATTTTATAAAAGGTTGTATGGCCTGTGAAGGTTGGAGTTGGCTTGTAAGAATAATTCTGGTTGCGTAAAAAAAGTGAGTTGTTTGATGGTGCTCTTCTTTTTATTGAGTGATGGTAATCTAATTTGTTGCTATTAAATTCCATTGACTGTTGTTTGTTGAGTTTGTCCGATTTGAGATTTACTAACTAGAATGGCTGCAATCCGTTTTGTCAAAGTAGCTAGAAACTTCTCGTGTTTTTAACCTTTGCATCCTTTTTTGTACTGGAATTTAATTATTTATTTGAGTTCGTCTATGTCAAACTGAATTGTTGATTTTGCAGGTTTTGGATTTGTAAGCATTTACAATGTCTTCGTCCTATCTTCCAGCAACCACTGACTCAATTGCTCAGGCCTTAGAAGCCAAAACACCGTCTGATGCCATCTCTATTCTTTACCGAGTACTAGAAAATCCTGCATCTGCTCCTGATGCTCTACGGATTAAAGAGCAGGCCATAACAAATCTGTCTGATCTACTTAGACAAGAGAACCGAGCAGAGGAGCTCAGAAGCCTTCTGACCCAACTGAGGCCCTTTTTTGCACTAATTCCAAAGGCAAAAACTGCTAAAATTGTCCGTGGTATAATTGATGATGTAGCTAAGATACCAGGAACATCAGATCTCCAGATTTCTCTTTGCAAAGAAGTGGTGCAGTGGACTCGTGCTGAGAAGCGAACTTTCCTTCGCCAACGAGTTGAAGCAAAGCTTGCAGCACTTTTGATGGAGAACAAGGAGTACTCTGAAGCACTGAATCTCCTTTCTGGTCTAATCAAGGAGGTCAGAAGGTTGGATGACAAGCTCCTTCTAGTTGACATAGACTTGTTGGAGAGTAAGCTTCATTTCTCTCTTCGAAACCTGCCGAAAGCCAAGGCATCTCTAACAGCTGCAAGGACAGCGGCAAATGCAATTTATGTGCCACCAGCGCAACAAGGTAATATAGATTTGCAAAGCGGAATCCTCCATGCAGAGGAAAAGGATTACAAAACTGCTTATAGCTACTTCTTTGAAGCATTTGAAGCTTTCAATGCCCTCGAAGATCCCCGTGCTGTATTTAGCCTCAAGTATATGTTGTTGTGCAAGATAATGGTGAGCCAGGCCGATGATGTTGCTGGTATAATATCATCCAAGGCAGGGCTACAGTATGTGGGGCCTGAACTTGATGCTATGAAAGCTGTTGCTGACGCCCATGCCAAACGTTCCCTGAAGCTTTTTGAGATTGCTCTTCGTGATTTCAAGGCCCAACTAGAGGAAGACCCAATTGTTCACAGGCACCTTTCTTCACTATATGACACTCTATTGGAGCAGAACCTGTGCCGATTGATTGAGCCTTTCTCAAGGGTTGAGATTGCACATATTGCTGAACTGATTGAGTTGCCTGTAGACCACGTAGAGAAGAAACTTTCTCAGATGATTCTTGATAAGAAGTTTGCAGGGACGCTGGACCAGGGTGCTGGATGCCTCGTCATCTTTGATGATCCCAAGACCGATGCCATCTACCCTGCAACATTGGAGACCATCTCCAACATTGGCAAGGTTGTAGATAGCCTGTATGTGAGGTCTGCTAAGATAATGGCATAACAGTCAAGATTTACTGATGCTTATATACAGCTTGCAACTCGGTTCTAGCCAAAAGCAAGTGTTTAGTGACACTGGATGTTCACATGCTTTAATGTTTCAGCTTTTAATTTAATGGTACTGCGGCACAACATTTGGTTCAAAATATGGAGTTGATTCAGACAATCTTGTGTTTCCTCACCATATGCTTGTCTATTGTTTGACTTTTCAGTTATTGTTCGTTTGCTTATAATTGATGGCCGAGTTTTCTTTATTCCATAAACGATATATAATCCTATTTATTTCTGATCACTGATTTTTTAGTATTTATGAATATACCTTTTTTACATATATTCATTCCTCTTAGCAAATGCCAACTTATTTTGATCTTTCTTTTTAAAGATCATTCAGACATTGCGAATGAATTTAAATGCCCTATTATAGGGATCTTTTTATTATTAAATTGATAAATTTAGCTATTTTTTCAGATGTGATTTGAATTCGAATTATATTGTTAAAATTTTGTTACTATTTAATTTAATTTAATTATTTTTAATAATATAAAAAAATTGATTCATTTAATAATTGTTACTAATTTGATCTAATTTGGGACTTGGCATGGCAGGTGCTTCCACGAATTAGCAAGGAGTAAGACGCAGCGTTTTGGGTAGAAGAGACCAACAAGGCAACAACTAACAAAACACGAGACAGAATCTAGCTGTCCGAAGGAAGCTTTGCTATATCTTTGTCCAGTTTTACGGCTCCTCGCCCAACAAAAAAAGTCAATTAAATCCTCTTCCTTTACTCTTATGAAGAGTTGAGTAAAATTTAGATTATTTTACCTAATCCCCAACTTCCAGAAAAGTTTTCTTCAATCAGATCTAAATCTTTTTCTCTTCGGTGATCTAATCTTTGGCTGAAAATTTTGTGAAGATGAGTGAGGTTTTCGAAGGTTATGAACGACAATACTGCGAACTCTCTGCCAATCTTTCCCGAAAATGCAATTCTGCTTCTGCTATTACAGATTCAGGTACTTTCCTAACATGGATAAATCCATTTCAATTCCCTCCCGGCCACCCCCCAAAAAAAGTATATAATTTTTTATGGTGTGAAAACCTTTTGCAGAACAGAAGAAACAGAAGCTTTCGGACATAAATTCCGGAATCGATGAGGCTGATGTCCTGGTACTATGTTGTCTAAAGATTTGGGTTTTGTTTTTGTGGGTTTGTTGTTTGATATGGATTTGGTTTTTTTATGGGTAGATTCGTAAAATGGACCTGGAAGCAAGGAGTTTGCAACCAGGGGTTAAGGCTTCTCTTCTTGCTAAATTAAGGGAATACAAAGCTGATCTGAACAAATTGAAGAAGGAATTCAAGAGAATTTCTTCACCCAATGCTCATGATGAGTTGTTAGAATCAGGGATGGCTGATATACACTCGGTAATTTCCGGATCTTTCTATCACATGATTTAGGATGTTTGAGGGATGACCACTTGATTTATAACTCTAGGCATCTACTTTAACTTTGTCATCTAACTTGCTTGGACAAAATTTATGTGAAGTCATTGCCTATGTTACTTGCATTATACAAATATATGTTCGATTTCGAGTATGTTCAATTTTTCTATGTTTTTGTATGCATTTGAAGGGTCTTTGAAAAGTTCATATGTGATAGGCCCAAGTATTGAATACGTATACTTCAAAAAACATTGAAGAGTCAGAGAGCAAGAACAACATAGTCTGTTGCTATTTGTTGAAGTTATAATAATAATAATCAAGCATTACATCCATGTATAAAAAATCTTTGAATAAATCAAACAAACAAGCCTGGACATAACTGGACAACTCCAATGCGAAGTTAGACCAAACCCACACTTGGTGGAACGTGTACTTGGTAGTAACTCAAAGTTCTCAAAGTTTTGGAACCTCTTTCTTAGCATTAAGCCGGAGTCTTTATTGACATGCATGCTTGTTTTTTACTGTTAAACAACTTGGCAAAGATTTTTTTGTGTTGAGTCATGTGACCCATGGTGCAGGTTTCTGCTGAGCAAAGGGATCGATTGTCAATGTCAGTGGAGAGGCTAAATCAGTCGAGTGAGAGAATTAAGGAGAGTAGAAGGACTGTTCTGGAAACAGAAGAGCTTGGTATCTCGATACTTGAAGATTTGCATCAACAGCGACAAACTCTTTTACATGCCCATAACAAGGTGTTGTTTCTCATCGAAATGCTCATGCTTATTTCTCGATCACATATTGTTCTTTATCACTGAACCTTGATTTCTCTCTAATTTCTTTGTTGTGTTAGTTGGGTACATATTACATGTTTAGCTAGTTTCCCATGCATAATGGAGTTTTTTTAGAAATGGCAACAGGTTGGGGTGGTGGACTTTTTATCGTTCCACCCCATACCTGTTCAGAACTTGAACTTCACTCGAGCTCAAAACTGTCTGATTCGGATTATTTTATTTACCAACTATATATATGAGCTTATTGAATTTATGTGTTTGTTTTTTGTTTTGAAGCTTTATGATGTGGATAGCGCCATTGACAAGAGCAAGAAAGTTTTAACAACCATGTCGAGAAGGATTACCAAGAACAAATGGATTGTTATCTCGATAATCGTAGCACTTGTCCTTGCAATCATCTTAATCCTGTATTACAAGATTTCACATGGCTGATGAAATCTTTTGAACCATTGTCTGCAATTTGTATATGTTGATCCGCATTTGATACTTCCATCTTTAAATAATGTTTTAACACTTTGAACTGATATATGTTATATGTATATTTGCTCTTTACTTCTGTTTGTTTTATGTTGTAAATACATCAAGTGGAACTGTTGTTTGCATTTATTTTTCTGAGTCGCCTTTTGATGGAATCTTAATGAATAATGCTTTCTCACTTAAACTTTTGTGTTTGGATACTTTTTTTTCAATTTTAACCTTGTGTAAGAGAACATATTTTATCATTATAAAATTATTAGTATAATAAAGGAATGAATGGTTTTATTTTGATTATGTTATAAACCAAAATAATAGATAAAAGATGGATATGAGAATTTGTATTGCATTTTATATCTTTCTCTAATTTACAAATAACATACTCTTCTCTATATGTAGGGAGATTCAACTTTCATATTTTAATACATAAATAGGAAAAAGTAGTTATAAGAATATGAAAGGTTAAAAAAGATGAAAGGTTAAAGGTTAAGAGAGATGAAAGGTTGAATATCCATTTAATAATATTCATAACACTCTCCTTTGGATGTCCATTGTATAAAGGATATGTCTTGTTAAAAACCTTATTAGGAAAAATCTTATGGGACAAAAACCTAGTGAAGGAAAAAGAGTATATAATCCTTTGATACATAGTATATCACAATCACATATATATAGTGTGTGAATTTACTCGCTCTCATGTAAGCATCACTTAAGATCTTTGAAACAATGAAATCCAATGTTGAAAATTAATTTCTCAAATGTAGCAGTAATTGTTTATTTCATAGAGCGCTAAGAAATTGCAGTACCACTATATGTGAAAGCATAATCAGTTTGTGATTGAGCATTGTGAGAATCAGAAAAGTACTGTGCATCTGCAAAACCAATTAATTCTGTTTTGGGTAGGTTAGGGAAAAATAAACTCATATCTCTTGTACCTTGAAGATAACGAAAAACATGCTTAACCCCATTCCAATGTCTTCGGGTTGGACAAGAGTTAAATCTTGCTAATAAGTTGACAGCAAATGATATATCAGGTCGTGTATGACTAGCAAGATACATCAAAACACCAATAGCACTTAAATATGGTACTTCAAGACCAAGAAAATCTTCATCATTTTCTCAAAGATAAAAAGGATCTTTATTTACATCAATTGACCTAACAACCATTGGGGTGCTCAACAGATGTGCATTATACATGTAAAATCTTCTTATCACTTTTTCTATATATGTTGTTTGATGTATAAGGATTCCATCCTTTAGATGCTCAATTTGTAATTCTAAATCTAGACAAAATCTTGTTTTTCCAATGTCTTTCATTTCAAATTCTTTCTTTAAGCACTTCATTATCACTAAATTCTCTTCAGGAGTCTTAATGATATTTAAATCATCAACATACACAACAATTATAACAAATCATAATCCAAACATCTTTATAAAAATGCATGGAGAAATGGGATCATTTTTATAGTCGTCCCTCAATAAGTATTCACTAAGGCGATTATAGCACATGCGCCCAGATTGTTTCAATCCATAAAGAGATTTGTTTAATTTGATTAAGTAATATTCTCGAGAACCTGAATTAGCTGCTTCTGGGAGATTAAAACCTTATGGGAGTTTCATGTAAATGTTATTATCAAGTGAACATATAAATAGGCTGTAACTACATCTATTAAGCATAAATCAAGCCCTTTTCTTATTGTCAGACTAATCAAGAACCTAAAAGTAGTTGCATCCACCACAAGAGAATATGTCTCTTCATAATCAATATCAGGTATCTTGTAAACGTTCTTGTTACAAGTCAATTCTATAAATTATGATTTGTATTTTTTCGCTATTATGCTAACATGTACTCCTCTTGGCTTTACACCTTTTGGGTGTTTGGATTTTTTGTCCGAGAGACATTTCATAAGTTATAATAGAAACACTTATTTATTGTTGATGACTTATTCTCATCTCAATGTTTTCAAGTATATTTTCATTCAAGATCCTAACTTTTTCATAATATTGAAGTGTTCTATGTATATTATCGTTGTTGACAACAATTTTTTTTTTTCAACTCCATCATATTTAGTTATGACATAACTAATTGAAATATCTCATTATATTCATAATTTCAGGTACCTGAACCTCTTCTAGGGTTTTATCAAAAGTTATACCTTCAGCCTCTTCAAGAGTACCCGCCTCCTTTTAGTATGTGACCATCTTTATTTCTTTCTCCTTTCTTTCAATGATTTTTTGTTTTATGGAGTCGACTAGCTTGTCATGCTTCTAGCATGCTCAAGATTTATTTTGTATCACATTGTCCTTCTGGGACATATAATTATTTGGAGCATTTTAGCTGGTATATGTATCAGGTAGTATATGGAATCTCTAAATGTCATCACTAAACATATCTAGCAAATAATTTTTATCCTTCAAACTTTGTGCACATAATATTAGTGAGGATCACAAAAAAAAATGATGACATAATTATTTAACTAATTTGTCTCCCTTTAATGTTGAGAAAATTTGCAATATGATAATACATTTTTTTAAATTATATATATATCTCCCTTCAATATCTAATGAAAATTCTAAAATTTCTCAACTTCATATTTGATAATCCATCTTAGTACATTATGATGGAATATGAAATAGATATTGCACATCCAGATATTCTTAGATGGAATATATTGACTTATAAATGAAAGTCAATTCTCAGGAGACAAATATTTCTTACATATTGACTTGATGCAAATAAAATTACATGTATATTAATGGTTAATCAACAAAATGGAGGCATAATTTTGCTAATAATTAAATATAACATATATAGGCAATAGAGAACTTAAAATTATCCCAGCTAAAACTACGAAAATCATGCTAGGGATATAATGCACCAGCGTTGTTAGCACAAATTGCATTCTGTAGAGATTGTGCACAGTCAAATTATTTCAAGAAATAGTATCGCAAACTTCGGGTTGCACACATGTGATACATGAGCTTATATATTATTTGATTATCATCTAAAAATACAACCGACCTCTAACTTTAGCTGGTGTTAGATCAACATGTTGTCCAAATAACTAGTATGATGAAAATTATTAAAATATAACTTCTAATTATTCAATAAAATCATATAAAATTGCATCAAATTATTTTGCGTCATCATTGACTCGGGATGGTCTAACCGGTCATACCAATACTATGAACTTCTTTTCACTATCTCATATGTTATTCATATAAGTGTAATGTATTCTTTTTGGGAATGTTTATAATACAGAAACATGAGTATCTCATGTAATTTTTATCCATGTTTTTAACATAAAAATTTCCTTCAATATATATCTTCTTGATCTGAAAAATAATCTTATGTTTTACAAAATTTTGCATCTTAAGGAGGTAAAATATTAGCTCTTCAAGAGCTTTTTACAGTTTGATGCAATATTAGATCTTTAGGAGCATGCAATCATTTTATTATATATCCTTAATGAATATTTAATTTATTCATATAAAAATAAAATGAATAGGTATAAATAAAACATATATTAAACATAATAAATAATAAATTCATGTTACTAATAAATCACTATGGTTAGATAATGTATATTTTTATATATACTATAACACAATAAAATGTAAAATATTATAATGTCAGATTAAAGTAATTTTACAACTATAAAGGTTTAAACATAATCATTTTTTAATCTTCACCTCAATTATGAAACTATCCAAATAAGGGGAATATATCAAAATTCATGACAAGCATTTTTACTTCCAATAATCATATATATTAATCAAAATCAGAATTAAACCAATCAATTCTATTTAAAATGAATCAATAAAAATAAAAACATTTATCTCCACATAAAAATCTCAATAACTAAATACGTGAAGAGATTTAAAAATTCATAGAATTATGGATAGTAAAATTATGGATAGAGAACTATATAAATCAAACTTCTTAATAAAAATCAAATCAAATTTCAAAAGAAGTTGATTGGACTAACTTAGGTTACCATGGATGAGAAGTAGTGATTATAAAGATCCTTTGTAATGAAGAGAAAGAAATCATCCCCAAGCAAATATCAAGTACACATTGATTCTAATGATTCTTAAATCAAACAATTAAATTCTAATGCTTAGATCTCAACAAAATTTTTACACAAACTAAACACATATTAATCATCCTTGTATGCATAGCCAACTTTAGCATCATATTGAAAATTTTCATCTTTTTCCGAAAAAATTATCCTCCATTTCATCATTTTGGACAAAATTTGTCTCAATATTGTTTCTTTTTTTTTAATGAATACTTTGATAAAATTTTACCAAATGCTTAAACATACGACAGGTACGTGATCAATGCATTTTCATACAACATTGGCAGCATGAATTTTCAATAACCTTTGAATATTTTTAACCGTCATTTTCTTGATTTTCCTTATTATTCTTTCTAGTGGTTAGAAAAATCACTATTATAACCACCATGAAAACAATTATTAGGATGTCTCCAACCACATCCTCAATTACAATAACAATTATGATCTCTATACTCTGATTTTTCATAATTGTAATGTGTTGTAACATTCACTTCAGGGAATAGAGTCTTTTTCACTAAAAAAAATGAGATCGTTTCAAAAAACTTTTTAAAGCCTTTTTCATAATATTGCTGCTGCAAGAGCACATAAGATATTTCAATCATAGCAAGCTTTAGAGAGTATTATTGTTTTTTAATGGTAAAATCATTATTTCAAATTATTAAGTCATTCAAGAGTCAAGGGATATTTCACAGTTAAATGTTTCACTTTTAATTCTTCATGTAGATAATAATCATTGAACTTTCATAATGGTAACTTTCTCATAATTATTCGTGTCAAGTTATATATTCTGAGTTAACAACTAAAGCTAGAAAGTACTATTATTTATGTCTATTCAAACTTAAATATAGAAATATGATCATCTAGATCTATTAAAATCTTATGATAACTAAGATCAACCTTACAATCTAATCAACATAACAATAGAATACCCCAAAAATATTTTATGGAATATTAACTAGAGACATCATATTATTTTATTTACTATAATCAAGGTTTTCATAGAAAATTTCATACGCAAAGAAACATATAGTCATACGTTATATCATATGTATTTGAATATATATAAGGTACAAGTACATTTAACTTTTTTTAAGTTTTTCATACGACATATTCAAATATTGAACATGAGCTTATAGTGTCAAAAATAATAAAATAATAATCTAATAGATAACGTAGTACATTTGGTAACGGTCACCAAATAAAATAAATTTTAAAAAATGATTACTTTATTTTTAATCATATCAATGACATATGTTATGAAAGATATACATATTTAAGTAAAAATATTCAAGTTGTTGATACTTCAATCTTATTCAAAGTCTTAGATCATAAACAAACATATCATAGAATATATAAAACATAGATTCATATTTAAATATGGAAAAAAAATGAGCATCATTTTAATTTTTTTTTCATTAAGAATATTGAAATCTCAAAATCTTTCAAGCACACAGAAAAATTTACATACCTTAATCTTGTTACTTCAACAAGGACATTGTACATCTAGATTACTTATTCTCCAACAAAATATTGAATACTATCGAGTAAGCTCGTGCTGATAACGTCTTATAAACAAAAATAATAGATAAATGATGAATATGAGAATATGAGAATTTGTATTGCATTCTATATCTTCCTCTAATTTACAAGTAACATACTCCTCTTTATATATAAGGAGATTCAACTTTTCATATTCTAATACATAAATAGGAAAAAGTAGTTACAAGAATATGAAAAGTTAAAAAAGATAAAAGGTTAAATGTTAAAGGAAATAAAGGTTGAAGATCCAATTAATAATATTAATAACAAATTATTTCAATTTAATCTTTTTAAATAAGATAATTGTTCGACTTAATCACTGCTGTTAGAATTTTCTTTATTTTTAACGGGTTTTAAGGATCTTGTAAGTCTAAATTTTTTTTAAGTCTCTAAACTTTAATTAAAACTCAACAAAAAATATTATATGTCAATCAATCAATGGAATAACATGGTATGTAACTAATTCATTAAAAAAATATTAACCATGACAAATAATTTACATAATTATTTTATTTAAAATGATTAAATTGAAAAATTAAAATAACTTAAATAAGACTAAATCTATTTTAGAGGACCAAAAGATATTGTAATTTACCCTTTTTAAGAAATATATTTTAAAGAAAAATATCTTAAAAGCCACAACAAGTGACAGAGAACTTGTCCGACAAAAAAAGAACCCCTCAAATCTCGTAAACAAGCCGAAGCCGACGCCGACGCCGACGCCGACGCGGATCACGCGCTCACTCACCGACAGCATCTCCCTTGAAGTAGTAGTCATACAATTTATATATTCTAATTGCATTTCATTTGTGATTTCTGCGGATTTCGATTCCAACGATATATATTATAAACATTTCGAGGTCTATATATAAAAAGAGAACAGATCGTTGACTATGAGCTCAGACACATGCGGCGGAGGGTCACCGGCGCAGGGATCTAATGAGAAAGGTAGCTCGACATCGTCGGTGGACAAGCAAAAGGAGAAGGCGAGGGTGAGTAGGACTTCGTTGATCCTATGGCATGCTCATCAGAACGATCCCGTCGCTGTCCGTAAGCTTCTCGAGGAGGATCGCTCTTTGGTTCAGGCTAGAGACTATGACAACCGTACTCCTCTCCACGTTGCTTCGCTCCACGGTTGGATCGACGTTGCCAAGTGCCTCATTGATTATGGCGCCGATGTCAACGCCCAAGATCGCTGGAAGAATACGGTGCTACTTAAAACTTTTCGGTTTTTTGTCTCATTTTATCTATTTCTTAGGTTTTTTCTGTTTCCATGCTCTTTTTTTTTTTCCGGATTTAATTTAAAAGTTTCTTTTCCCGATAATTGTAGCCTTTAGCTGATGCAGAAGGAGCTAAGCAGCATAATATGATTGAGTTATTGAAATCACATGGAGGATTATCTTATGTAAGTCAGCTTTTTAATTTTGCAATTTTTCATTTCTTGAGTATTTTGTTAGTTATTTTCCTCCAATATTTAGTCTAATTTTAGTGTTCTTGAGGTGTCTGTTCTTCGATTTGCATTCCTTCATTGAGACAAGCCTTAACAGAATGATGATGAATGATTAGTTTCTTAAAATACCACTTTTAATATATTATTTAGTCCAAGGAAGGAGTCAAAATTTTAGAAATTCAGACTTGAAATTTTGGATGGCCTTTAACTTTCCAACAGATTTCCGTAGTTTCTGTTAATCCATCTTTAAGATATTCTTTGTTTGAATGCCAAAAAGACTTCCTTACTGTCATTCATTTTAAGTTTGCTGACCTTGTCTAAGGTATATCATAATGATGGCTGTTTGTTCACAATGTTATGTGATGTTTAAAATTTACAGTACCTGATGAACAATTTCCTTGAGACTTTGATTCACACTGGTTTTGGCTCTTAATTATTGTTTGTTATCCCATTTTGTCTGATTATACTGGAGCTGGTTAAACAAGTTCAATTGATTAAACATTTCTAGACCTTGTTAGGTTTGCTTTTTAACTGCTTTTATGGGCTGAAGTTGAACTTTTCATTGTTGCAGGGCCAAAATGGAAGCCATTTTGAATCAAAGCCGGTTCCACCCCCTCTACCAAACAAGTGTGACTGGGAAATTGACCCTTCTGAGTTGGACTTCTCAAATTCAAATATCATAGGGAAGGTGTGCTTTCAATTTCTTAATGTTACTAATTTTCAGCGCTGCACTTGCTTGCCATGCATGCAAACTGTTTAAAGTGCAAAACCATATTGAGAACATTTTTTGCTTCAATTGTTGCTTGATTTACCTGTCTTGATTTTAGTCTTTGCTTGATAAGAAGGATGGAAATTTTTATCCCACGTTTAGGTTCGTAACCACCTTCCAACATTTAGCTTAACCATTGAATTAAAAATTATTTCTTCCTCTTTCTGACAATCCCAACCAAGCAAAGCCTTAATTCACTTATTGTGAATAGGATCCAGTGTCTTCTATTGTTTTGTCAGAAGTGCTTGTGATTGTTAATCAAATCAGAGAGTGCTGCTTATCAGGGGTTTAGATGAGTGGTGTTTTCCAAAATAGTGTAATAAAGATTCTCTTATAACTAGCATTATGATAATCACCACTTTGGCAAGATTGTAATCATTTGATGGAACGGAGATTTAATCGTTCTGAATTTAATAGTCATCATTGACAATTAAATCAACACCCAGCCTAATCAGGACATGTTCTTTGGAAGTATGATCCAATCTCTGTATCTGGAGATGACTGAATGTACAGATCCTTTTTGTGCTTGCTTGACAAGTTAGGAAGGTTGGTTATAATTAATTTGGCATTTCAGAATATGCTTCTGTGGGTGAACCTAAGTTTGAATTAGCTGTCAAACGACTTTAAGGGTTTTAGATTGTTATTGTGTCCCTTTGATGTGTAAGTTTCATCTGTCAGTTCGAAACTAGAATTTATATAAGAGCTGCTAATATTCTGGACATCAGCAGTTCAACATGCAAGTAACTTGATTCACTTCCTTGTATTATCCGGTATATGTGCTTTCACTGACTAATCTCATACTGCCAGGGTTCATTTGGTGAAATTTTAAAAGCCAGTTGGCGAGGAACACCTGTAGCTGTCAAACGCATTCTTCCATCACTTTCAGATGACAGATTAGTGATGTAAGGCCTCTATGTTTTTGATGTATATACATATATATATATATAGTTAGCATCGAGGCCCTTTCCCAGGAATGTTTGCTTTCTTTGTTGTGTGCCATATGCTCAAAATTATGTTCTCATTGACAATGAATAATGACAGAAGGAAAATATAAAATTGACATGATTTATCCAAGAAGGCATGAAACATTTTCTTTGATGGCTCATAGTTCATACCTCTTCTTGGTGTAATTTGGTTAAAATTTTGAAGTTGCTTCCACATGTTATAGGGTTAATCTGACACTTGTTATAGCTATGATTAATTTCTTCTCAATCTTGTTTTTTATCGTATTAAGAATGCAATTTTTTGTGTGGGTTCTGCTGTTCTGATTCAGTCAGGATTTCCGGCATGAAGTGAAGTTGCTTGTAAAGCTCCGCCATCCTAATATTGTTCAATTCCTCGGAGCTGTCACTGACAGGAAGCCTCTTATGTTAATTACTGAGTATTTAAGAGGGGTATGTGAATGCACAAATGTTGTTTTCCCCGATACTTTAGTTCTATCTGTAGAATATTTTATTAGAAATCTTAAATTTTACTTTAATTACTTAAACTTATGTGCTATTACAGGGTGATCTCCATCAGCATCTCAAGGAAAAGGGTGCACTTCATCCATCAACTGCCATCAACTTTGCTTTGGACATTGCTAGGTATATGAGAATTCTTCTATTCTAAGTTGTATTGTCGGTGCAGCACTCCATGTCATGTTCATGGTATCCAAGTAAAACTTGGAGAAAAAGAGCATACCATAAATCACGTTATCTTAATTAGGATAAAATCATTAATTTTCTTTGGTTTTGAACAATTTCTCTTGCTTCTGACAAGGAGCTACTCTGCAGAATATGAATTAGCTACATGACTGCATTGAATTTTCTCTCATATATATGCTATTTTGCTAATCTGGATTTTATAAATTTTGTTGCCAGGGGTATGGCTTATCTTCACACTGAGCCAAATGTGATTATTCATCGGGACCTAAAACCAAGGTGAGTCAGTTGCTATTTCAGTTTTGCTGTGCAAATGATCCTGTTTTTGTTCATATCTTTTCAAGGCTCTATGCATTTTCATTGAATGCACGCATATGTTGTATAAATTATTTTCTTGAATTTTGAATGTTTAATGCACTGTTTTTAATATCTGTAAACACAAAATATTTTCTGATGTATCTGGTCGATTACTTTTCTTTTTTGCTTCAATGATTGAAAATTTCATGTTAAAATTCATTCTTTTTATCAGGAATGTGCTTTTGGTCAACTCTAGTGCAGACCATTTGAAAGTCGGAGACTTTGGACTGAGCAAGCTCATCAAAGTTCAAAATTCTCATGATGTCTACAAAATGACTGGCGAGACAGGGAGTTGTGAGTGTCACTTATAGATTTCCTTTGGATAAAATATGATCCTCAGATTCTTACTTTCTTTACATTACCTGGAATTGGAATAGATCGTTATATGGCTCCTGAAGTTTTCAAGCACCGGAAATATGATAAAAAGGTTGATGTTTTCTCCTTCGCAATGATACTTTATCAGGTAGTCTTCCTCCTCTCTCGTGATGAAGTTGATCATGAAGTATTTTTGAGAATACTTCTAGTAATGCATGTTATTTTCACTTGGACTAGATGCTTGAAGGAGATCCACCTTTGTCAAATTATGAACCTTACGAAGCAGCTAAGTATGTTGCAGACGGACACCGTCCTATTTTTCGGTCAAAGTCATACCTCCCTGAACTAAGAGAGTAAGCCTTCCATACAATTTCCTACCTCACTAAAACTTTTTGCAGTTTGTCTACATGCTCATGTTCCAAACATAACTCGAGTTTTAAAACAATAAGTTGGTTAATATAAACTATCATAGTCTGCATGAAGATCTGCATATTGCTACTATTTATTTATTACTAATTAGCATCTTGACAGCTACCACACATTGAAGTACTTGTGTTTGTCGTATACCCGAGCATAGATGTAGGGATATGACTCTCAACTTTTAGGAAAATGAGCATATCTGTGTCAAACATGCCTTTCGCCCGTTGTTTCAAAGATGTTCAGTGATATCTTTTCTTATTGTTTTTTTTTTCTTGAATCTTTCTTAGGTTAACAAGCGAGTGTTGGGCTGCTGACATGAACCAAAGACCTTCATTCTTGGACATTCTCAAGAGGCTGGAAAAGATCAAGGAAAATGTACCTTCAGATCATCATTGGAATATATTCAGCACATGACATTCGAAGATTCCATGAAAACTAATACGGATGATATACATCCCCTTTCATCCGCTCACATCCAGCTTGATCATTCCTGCAGATGGTATTGTGAATACACTCAGTAAGTAGCTTTGTGATGATAGATTTTCCTGTGACCGGATTTCGTCTATTTGTTCCGAATTCAACCATGAACTAGGTGTGTGTCTTTATTTCGACTATTACTTCTCACTTAGATTGGAGTTACATAAAAATGTTTATTCATCTTGCAGAGATTTATTTTTCAACCGTCAATTGTAATTCCTTATAATCAACATTGATTATAAGAAGTAATAAATAACAATAAAAACCTATGTTGTATTATCTGTTTTAAAATTGTTGGACAAAGCAAATTCTAATTGCATAAAGTTAGTTATATATGCAAGTATTTTTTTTATATTCTTTTATTTTTTGCTCATAATTAATTATATAAAGGCATATATATTAAGGAGTGAAAAAGGATTATATGAAATTGTGATTATTTTTTTTTATCTTCTTATAATAATTTGAGAGATGATGAGATGATCTTAGTATGACTTCATCATTAACTTCATCAGTGGTTCTCTTTAAGGATTTTATCAAATTTTTGCACTCATCAACAACCAAATCTATTCGCTTGTTAATTTTTCACTTCTTTCTTCAATCTCTAGTTTTTTTTTTATGCACAAAAAAATATTTACCTCTCAAAAAACTTTAAATCTTTCCTAATATTTTAAAAATTTATATAATACCTTCTAATTGTATAATTGTTTATGTTCTAAAGTTATTTTGTTTTGGTATCATTATCATTCAAATCCAATTATTTTTAAAATAAATAAATACTCGATCAGTAATTCATAATTTAAGATTTTTTTGTTTTAAAATTATTTATAAGAAATTGATAATGTTATTTTTATTATTAATATGCAACAATATGTATTTTTATGTGTTATATATTATTTTTATTGCCATCATTGAGATGTTATATGTCAGTGAATTATTAGGTTAAAATAATGTTTTCTTCAATTAATTTTTAAAAATTATATATTAATTATTAACGTTATCAATTTGTTACATTCTAATTATTCGTTTTGATGTATTGATGATATAACATGTTTTCTCAGAACTTTTAAAATTAATTTGACCTTTAAATTATAATTAATATATTTTTTTATTTTAATCTTAACAATGACTATAGAAAAATCTTAAAATAAAGAAAAAGAAAGTTTAAAAAAAATTTAAAAATTCATAATTTTTTTCTAAAATTGTAATTATGCGAAAAAAATTTAAAAATAAAAAAATTTAAAATTTTAAAATTCTAAATAGTTTTTAACAATTCATAAGATTTACTATTACTTGAAAAAAGAAAAACATTATCTCATTTCCTTTAAAATTGTAAAATTTTCATAAAATATTAATAAATTCCTTTTAACCACAACAAGCTTTACATAATATTCTACATGCAACAAACGCCAAAAATACAAACTTAAATTAATTTGTTAATAATCTTCTTCTCAATTTCTCCTCAAAATCATCGAAATTAAATGAATTTTTAGAAAATGACAATAAACATAAAAGAAAGAATTAGAGTTGGATCTCTATAAATGAACATCACAAATGGTTGATAGATAATTTTCAGAGATGATCAACTTAATAACTCAACTCGTTTTAGCTCAAAAGATGGCTATGCCTATCACATATACCAGAAATTTTGATTTATTTTAGCTATTCTCGCCTAAAGGAAACAGTGGGCGGTGCCTTGAAACTAACCACTGCTCAGACTACCCCTAGACCTAATACAGCTAAAAAACAGAAAAAAAAGGAAAAGAAAAGAGAAGGCAGCTAAACATTACAAAGCAGAAATGAAAAAAACCATCAAACCCTAACTTCCGCCTTCTTTCCTCTCTTCTTCTCTCCTGCATCGCTGAAATCTCTTCACTGGACTTCACCCACCATTTGCAAAAATGCCTTTTCACTTATCCACTCCCTCTGTTCTGAGTTCATCGGGTCTCCGATCGGCTATCCCTGACTCAGATCTATACTTCTCCTATGAACTATCCACCCATATCCCGGACTTGTAAGTTCCAAAGTTTTTTTGTAAAAAGTTTTGTAGTCAACAGAATGTTGTAAGGCATTTGCCATGGGGGATTGTTGAAGGATAGATCTGTAAGCACTCCTAACAGTATGCTTTTAATTTTATCTATATATATTTTTTTCAAATTCTATCAATATATCAATATTTTAGTTTATCTTTTTAAACACTATTTCTTAGATAAAAATTAAAATTATGATTTTTTTAATTTTTAAATTTTAATTTTTAAGTTTTAATTTTTCAAATATAATATTATTTTAAATATATAATTCTATTTATTACATTATTTTAAATTTATATAAAATAATGATTTGATCATTTAAAACTAACTAATAAAATTAAAAATTGTTTTTTGGTAAACAAAATCATGTAAAAAATTTCTTGAAATCAATATTGTATGAGAAAATTAGAAGTTTATTTTAAACTTTTAATCTTGATAAGTTAATTTGTAATATATATATTTTTATAGTGTTTTCATGGTATCATAAATTTTCTTGTTTATAATTAATGAAATATAAATAAAAAATTAAGTGAAAAATGTATTAAATTACAATAATATTTTAACATTTATTTCTAAAAACTGTGAAAATGAAAGATATTTCAAAAAGTAGGACATGTTTTCATGAATAATTTAAATATTTATTTTGGTGGTCATGTTAAAATAAAAGTTTAAATAGTAAGTTTTTTAGATATTTAATTAAATAATTAGTTTTTCATTTTGAAATAATTTTTATCTAATCCGGCTGATTAAAAATAATTAATGAAGATATTAGTATAATTCTCGACCGTTAATTTTCTTGATAAACTACACCCCCATTCTCGTAGTTCTATAAATTCAAATACTAGTGATACTTCCGATCTTCAAAAAGGTAGCTTCTTCCTCAAGTTTCTCCCATGGCTTTCTTTTGCCCTTACTTTTCGCATCAGCCTGATGGCCTGTACCATGTTGTTTCTCAACCCCGTACTAGGTCAATACGTCTGTACCCCATTCCCCTATTCGTTCAAATCGAAGTAACCATCTCCTTCCATCTTGTAACCCGCCACCATCACTGCGCAACTGAAGAACTCGTCACTGCATCCGACACCCACTTCCGTCAAGAATCTCGTCGTTTCGACCTCCAAGTTTTGAGAGACCAGGATCAGGCTTATCAAATCCTTGGTGCCTTGTTGAGAAGATTTCCAATCGACCCCACATCTCCTGCTTTCGACGTTGTCATTGATAAGATTATCCGACACGGACTTCGAATCTCAATGTGGGGTTCCAACATGGGTCGTCAAGTGTTGCCTGTACGTGCGGAGTTATGGGAAATAGTTACGCGTCACTTGGTCGACGAAAGGGCTTTGCTAAGAAGGGCTTTGGCGGAATCTGCATTACTGACCAACAATACGATGATTCCGGCGAGTGAAACATCTGTTAAGAAACTGCTGAAAAGGGTTCGAGTTGAAGACAGAGATCACAGCCAAGATGTTCAACCAAGTACCAAAAAAAGGGGAGTGGAAGCTGAAAATTGCACTATATGTTTAGAGGAAATCAAGGTTGGTTCATCCGCTTCTCAAATGCCCTGTTCTCATATGTTTCACAGTGGTTGCATTGAGAAGTGGTTGAAACAAAGCCATTATTGTCCTCTTTGCCGGTTCGAGATGCCAACTTGAAAGAGTTTCGGATTTGCTTTCTTCTTGTTCGTCAACACATATACTGTACTTGTTGAAAAAAGAAAACATGTTAAAGCTTGCACCAGTTTTTGCTCTGAATCGGTTTTGGTTATTTTTTATTACTTGTGTTTCAAGTAATTCCTATTCTTTGTTCATTCAAGGTAAACATATCATAATGAATTTTGAATGAAAGAGTGCTGAGATTTGCATTTGTTTTTCCGACAAAAAGTTGTTAGTGGATGGTTATTATTTTTGCTATCGTTAGTAAAGCTACACTGCTATATAATGAATTACTTGAGCACCAAGTTGAAGTCACCCATTTGACCTTTTTGAATTTTAATTTCTTATTTCACAATGCCACATGTTCACTCTTAATTTGTTGTTGTTGTAACTTCAGTTACATCTTCTTCTTGCAATCTATTATAAGGAAGAGGCCAATATAAAATTTTGAATTTCGGGTTTAGAAAAAATAATTAAGGAAACGAGTATGTAGAAAATTTTAGGATATGGTAATTCTTTTTGAAAATATGATGGAGTATGATAATTGTTCAAAGTTAAGGTTATTATTATTATTTTTTTTAAGAACTCATTAGAGTTAAGATTTTGTTTTAATGTTTTAAAAAGAGTTAATGTCCAAATAAAATATTTAAATTTTTGTAATAAAAATTCCATGAATTTATTTATTGTGATAAACTTCTATTATTATTATTATTCCTCCCGTGAGTGTGCATGAATATGATGAGTCTGGATTCAGACAATAAATCATTGAAACGTTGGAAGCCGTCCAATTTAATTTTTCCTTATATTATTTTATTTAATCCCTTCAAGTTCTTCGATCTTCCCGGTGACCAAACAGACCCCTATCCACTAGAGAAAACAGGATAGAAAAGTGAAAAATATGCATAAAATTCATACTCTAAATATACTCTATATCAGTTAAAAGCCCGAAAAGGAAAATAAAGAACTTTTCCAGTTGTTTTCTGTTCGGTCGGTGAGATTCTTTCATTTATTCAATCTAATTCTCTTTTTCTTACCTTCATCTGTTGGGGATCGAGATCTCTTTCTAGGGCTTCTTTTTTGGGGAAAAAAGAGGACGGAAATCTCAAAGTGTGAAAAAATGATATTTTTTGTTGAAATGAAGAAGCGGCAATGAAGAGAGAGGAAGAGGAATGGAGGTTAGATCAGAGAATAATATACAAGTGAGGTGCGATAAGATTCCTAGTCAACTGATTCCTAGGACTCGTCTTCAGGTCTGGTTCTTTAGAGTTTGTTCCAGCATTTTGCTTTGGACTTGTTTGATTCAGCTCCTTGCCGTCTGTGAGTTATGGCACCCGCGTTTGCTTACTGGTTTAACCAATCGGATTCCCTGGACCTCTGGCCCTCCTCTTCGTCTTCAACACTCGCTCCCTTCCCCGCCTCCTCTTCCTCCCCCCAGTGAGTCCCCCCCTTCTTTCTGTTTTGCTTTGAATTTGCCCTAAATTTTTTATTCACTTATGAATTTATTTTGAATTTGATTAAGAGAGAAAAAAAAGTCTTAGGAAATATGCTTGGGAATTTTATTCTGTTTATGAATAAGTTGTTTTAGGCCCTCGGAGTGATTTTTAGCTACAAGTTTGGCAGATAAATTGTAGGAATGTTTTTCTAGTTGCTACCTTGGTGTTGGCTTCAGTTTCCCAAAATGCATATCACAGATTTGATATTTGAAATTGCTTTGTTTTGATCGTTATTTTCTTTATTAAAGGTATAGTTTTTCTTGTTCCCTATCATATGCTGGTTCCTTTTGATTGGCTACTTCTGCATGTTTAGATGATTAGTACAAAGCGATGTGTTGCGACAAAGAAAAGAGATCATCCCTTTTATTTTCTATCTGGATGCTGATCTTGCAACATTCTGATCGATCATCTTGTTACACTTGATATATTTATTACCTTGAAGAACTACGACCTTCCCCTTAATTTATTTATTCATTTTTCTCTAGTTGCTGATTTAACAACATTCTGATTACATGTCATATATTTACCTTTCTCCCATCATTCCACCAATGGGGTGTGTAGGGCTCATTAAGATTGCCAAGTACTCAAGGAATGCAATTATTGCTATCGGAAAGGCCACATTTCAGATTTCAACTGCATCACTCTGTTATACTACAAACACTTATAACAGCATTTCATTTTTATTGCTTGCTGGAAGATGCTGTCTGTTAGATTGCTATGTACTTTTCAGTTTGCATTTCATTATAGCATCCTTAGTTTTATTCGTAAGTAGTTTTGCCTTGAAGCCCTAATGCATTCATGCTATCTGTGTTACCTTCAAGGCTTGTCAGCATACCTAGGATGCTAAATTTGTAGGTTCTTGATCACCTTTCTGAATTACTTGTTAAGTTACGGTTTGTAAGTTCTGCTTTCCAAAAATTGTTAATGGTTCATGACTTAAGAACCTCCATATCTTGGTTTCTGTAAATATCTTACAAATTCCTTATAAGTACAAACTTGTGCTACCAGACAATATTTTGAATCATTAGCTTCCTTATTATCTAACATGCTGGGCAATCTTCTTGGGTAATTGAGAAATTTATACCAATACTTTGTACCTTATATGTGTTCCTGAATTTTATAGACGAAAATATTTTTGCGTTCTCAGTTCGATCTTTTGGAAAAAGTAAGAACTTCATTCTTGTACATTTGCATTTTGCAGGAAACTATATAAGTAATGGTTTTCTCAAAATTTCATGCAATGGGGGCTTGAATCAAATGCGTGCTGCGGTCTGTGTCATTTCTCTAGCTCATCTTTTCCTTGTTCTTCTATTCAACATTATGTTATTAATTTAAGCTGATTAAGCCTTTTTAGATCTGTGACATGGTAACCGTTGCCCGACTTTTAAATCTCACTTTGGTTGTTCCAGAACTTGATAAGACATCATTCTGGGCGGACCCTAGGTATATTTATAATTCTGGAATGGTTGTTTAATTCTTTCTCAGCTGCTGTAAATGTCTTTGACTCATGATCTGTTTGGCAGTGATTTTGATGACATTTTTGATGTGAGCCATTTCATTGATTCTCTAAGGGATGAAGTTCGGATTATCAAAAGGCTGCCAAAGAAGTTTAGTAAGAAATATGGGTTTCAAGCTTTTCGGATGTCTCCTGTTAGCTGGTCAAATGAAAAGTACTACTTAGAACAGGTTTGGTTGCTCGTTATTAATTACTATTTTTAGCTTAAAAAGGAGTTTCTCTCTCATTTACTGTTTCAACAACAAAATGGTAATTCTCTCAATGAATGGATGGAAGTGTTGATCTCTTCTCTTTTTTTTTTTTTTTGGGGGGGGGGGGGGGGGAAGGGATATATGCAGTAAAATCTAATGTCTTTGACATTATTTTCACAGATTCTTCCCCTGTTCAGTAAGCATAAGGTAGTGCACTTCAATCGAACTGATACACGACTGGCAAATAATGGTATTCTACTTGATCTTCAGAAACTTAGGTGCCGTGTGAATTTCCAAGGACTGAAATTTACTCCTGAGATTGAGACATTGGGGTACAAATTGGTTCGCATACTCCAAGATAAGGGACCCTTCGTGGCATTGCATCTAAGATATGAGATGGACATGTTGGCTTTCTCAGGTTGCACGCATGGTTGCACCGTTGAAGAAGCTGAGGAGCTAAAACGATTGAGGTTTGCCATGTTTGAAGCTGAAATATTCATGTCAAAACACTCAAATTATCATAGCAAAAAGTGGTATACCATCTGTTTAGGAGACACAGAGTAGTGATTAGTGAACCCAAGCATTCACACACCCTACAGATATGAGCACTTCTCTAAAGTATAATGTCAGACAGGGAATAAAAATAACAGTATGATGCCTTCTGCTGTTGGTAGTCAAATAACCAAAGTATGACCATGGTGTGCCCTTGCCTTGTTTTTTTGAGTTGCATCAAATGTTTGCACTAGTGATGACAAGATATTAATCTGAACTTTTAGATCCATGTTATTAGTTTCAAGAATCAGGACGCAATGATACAGAAATGTAACTAGGTAGTTACCCCTTTCTTTCAGGTATGCATACCCTTGGTGGAGAGAGAAAGAGATAATGTCTGAAGAGAGGAGACAACAAGGGTTGTGTCCTCTAACACCCGAAGAAGCGACGCTAGTTTTGCAAGCATTAGGTTTCGATAAGGAAACTCAGATTTACATCGCTTCTGGTGAGATTTATGGCAGTGAACGGCGATTGGCACTGCTAAGAGCTGCATTTCCACACATTGTGAGTTTTTGACCCTGTAAATGTTTTGCTTTGGGCATTCGTAAGTTTGTTTAAAGTCTGGTGAGAGCACTGGGTTTCTATATTAACAACTTTTTCGGTGCACATGAAAACTAGCTTTTGTTAGGGTTTTTAGAACCTAGTTGAAAATTGTTGTTGAGGTCTTCTTTGATTCAAATGTGATGTGCCGCTCACCTATACCAAATGGACAGTTTGGATGGCATGAACCATTTTCCCTGCACTTAGTTGAGCTAACAGAATCTCTTTAATCTTTGACCAGTATGCATGTTTTCTAACCGCATCTGGTGTTAGCTCTACTTCTGGCTTCTAAATCAGGCACCTGTAACTGTAGTTTCTGTTGTGTTTTTTATCCCCATGTGGTTCTTGTAAATCTGATTACAATGTAACAATTTCAGGTTAAAAAGGAAACAATATTAGATCCTGCAGAACTGCAGCAATTTCAGAACCATTCATCTCAGATGGCAGCTTTGGACTTTATGGTATCGATTGCCAGCAATACATTCATTCCAACATATTATGGGAACATGGCAAAAGTTGTTGAAGGTCATCGCAGGTATATATATATATATTACTGACTTATGTAATGAGACTGTGGAAGGGTTATTTTCATAGTCTTGACAAGCTTTTGTTCAGGTATCTTGGGTTTAAAAGAAGTATCCTGCCTGATCGAAAGAAACTCGTCGAATTGCTGGATTTGCATCAGAACGGGACACTTCCATGGAATGATTTTGCAATGGCTGTAAGGCAAGCGCATGAGAAACGGATAGGACAACCCTTCCATCGTCGGATTATTCCGGACAAACCAAAGGAGGAAGATTATTTCTATGCAAACCCTGAAGAGTGCCTTTGTGAGGGAACAAAGTGTGAAGATTTGGTAGTCCCTAGTAACTCAAGTACACTACATTAATTGTGGGTGGCCGGATCCGAACTTGGACTAATATAGTGCGGATGATGCAGCAGTCAGGTTCAGGATTGAATGCCCAAACCCACCCATTTATACAATACATGCATTTAAAAGAGTTTTGTAAGAAACGGCAGCTGAAAATCCCCCCAGCTACCCTTTGTTTTGTTTTGTTTTTTTCTGTTTTTTTGCCTCTCACCTGTTGAATTTGTATTCAGAAGAGTCACATAATTACAGTTAAATTAACCAATATTTGTACATTAATGCCATTGTCTCTCTGGATGCAACCAATTCAGTTCCTCTCCTTCCAAATCAAGCGGTCATCTATAACTTCATGTTTATCTATGTTTGTACCAACTTAAAACATATTTTATCTACATTTAAAAAAAAAAAAAAACTCAAGTGAAATTTTAAATATATATATATATATATATTAAGGATGATCTTATATTATACTAAAACAAAAATTTAAAAAAAAAAAAAAAAGAAGTATCCAGATTTTAAATCAGAAACAAGTTGTTTTTGAATTATTCATAATAAATAGCTTAAATTTCAGGTGGGGCAATTTGAGTGGTTGTTTTGAACTTCGATCAGAGAAACAGGGGGGTGCCCAATTCCATCCAAGTTACAATATAGTATTGGAAGCATGCTCCTATATATATTATTATAAGTTAAGAAAAATGTACAGTGAGAAAAGAAGAAAAGAAAAGAAAAAGATGAGGTGATTTGGTGCTTTCGTTACTAATTGTTTGGAAGGAAGATGATGAAAAAGAAGTCAAGATTTAACAACGGGAGTCAAATGTTGACTGAAAAACCCACTACGGAAGCCGACAAAGTAGATGGCATCTACAGATCAACTTATCATCCACTCATTAATTTCTACCAATTAATTCCCGTCGGTCCTTTCATTTTCAACCTCACTGATTCCGTTTAAACATAGTTCTAACACAACAACGGGGATTGCCCCACCATAGACGCGCTGTTGTTTCTAATATCTTGAAACCTTGTCTGTCTCTGACACTCCTTATTTTTGGATCTTTTTCCCTCACCAACATGATCATGTTTGAAAATCCACCACACGCCCACATACATATCAAAATCAATTTATTCATTTTAGTATGTTTTGCTCCACAGCTTTTTAAAATTTAAGTTTGTTTAATATTTTTCATGATAATTAATTTGTGTCCTTTTAATTACATCATTTTAATTTTGTTTTAAAACATGTCTTAGATTTTGGCGTCTTTAATGTGCCTTCCTTTGCTGCGTTTTAATAGGTCCTAAAATGATTAATAAAAAGGACACAAATATTGATAGAGTTTGTAACTATGTAGAGTTAAATTTGTTCGGTTATTTAAAATTGAGACTAATTTGTTAGAATGTACAAGTGTTGAGAACTAAATAGGTTATTCTATCAATAAAAGAAAGATCAGATAATCATTCCTTAACGAAGGGTGACTAAAATAGAATGGACTAAAAGCATTACTGGCAAATTTGAAAGTTCTGTAATTTAATGACCAAAACAAAAATACACTAATAGTTAGGTGACTAATGATGTAATTTATCTCTTTTTTGTTTTTTTTTTAAATTAAAATATACATATAAAGTAAATTTTGAATACATTTTTTTAGGGAAAGAAAACTTATCCAGGCCTTCATCTCGAAATTCCTTTTTCATGCGAATCTTTTTTTCTTCACCAATCAAGTCCATCTCAAATTAAAAGAAATCAAGGAATTACATTAGCATACAAATTACGAAATAAATAAATAAATCCATCGTGAAATGTGGATGAAATTTACCGTTGATGGAACTTCTACCTAATATTTCAATATTCCATCTTCCGCCATTTTTCCTTTTTCTCATTGGCCCCATCAACATAATATTCAATACAATCGTGTTTACAAATATTTTAAAATAGTCATTCTTGAAAAATATGAAAAAGCATTTGAACGTCAAGGGTGTAATTAAGCCGACTTGAAAAATATGAAAAAGTATTTGGATGTCAAGGGTGTAATTAAGCCGAGTTGAGTCTGAATATTGTCAAATTCGAGTTCGAGTTTAATTTAAAATTTAGAGTTCGATTCTTGATTTGAGTTCGATTGAACACATATTTTTAAATTCGAGTTCCACTTGAGATATAATCGAGCTAGTTGAGCTCGATTAAGCTTAAGGTTAATAATATATGTTAAGAGCAATAATGTAATTTAATAGTATAAAAATATGAAAATTTCAATAGCGCTTGTGAGCTGTTCGAGTCAAGTATTACTTAGCTCAAATTTGACTCGATAATTACTGAATTGAATTCGATTTATTTTTTGAGTAGCTTGCGAACATTTGTATCTTCATTTACACCATACAAGGGAGTGCCCACTCCCTCACCATTGGAGCTGTTTGAGACAATTTTCATATTTGAGATGTTGGTAATTTATTAAACAATATTTATAATTGTGCTAATTTTGTGGATGATATCTGGACTAATAAAGATCATATCACTTAAAGAAACATATTTGGAGATTGGATTGGATTGGATTGGATTGGATTGGTTCATTCTAATCTAATCCCTTAAATCAAGGAAGTTGAATTGGATTGGATCATTAAAGTCTTAGCTGCCAAGATTATTTGGTTACCTTGTTTCTTATTAAGAAGGGTAAACTATACAAATAGCCACCCTATTATAAAAAAATTCATTTTAGGCACAAAAAATAAAAAAGTTTCCAATTAAAGCACCCACATTATATAGTTCGATCATTTTGATCACTCTTGCTAAAATCAGAAACGAAAAGCTGATGTGACAATTAAGAATCATTTTAATAACAAATTTAATCCTAAAGTATTACATATTATATCAATTTAGTTATAATTTTTTTTTAAAAATAAATCTCAAAATTTACAAATGGTCTCAATTTGATTCTAATTTTGAAAAAAAAAAATCAAAGAAATATATTAAAAAAACATGATAATAAAATTTCATTTAAAAATGAACTTTAATTAAATTAAGTTTGAAAGAAGAAATAGTGCATTTATAGCTTTTCCAAGTATTTGGTGGTCGGTATCCATGGTTTGGAGCAATCGCTTGATATTTAAGACTGGTAATTACGATTAAATTGATTAGAAAAGAGAGAGAGAGAGAGAGAGAGAGAGAGAGATTATGTGGAAAGGATGAAAATGAAATGAATGAAGGGAGTTGACTTATGAATGATGTAGCTGTCTATTTTCTGCCAATTTTAATCTTTTTTTAGAAGAAGAAATCACTTTGATTTAAGCTCTATGTCTCATTTTCAACTTAAACTCCAAAATTCAAAATACAAAAAGAAAAAAATGTACGAAGTTAGGTTAAGTGCAGATCGTAAAAAAATGTGCCTAAACAGTCGTGAAAATGAAGAAGAACGTTTTACTCATCACCCTAAAAGAAATGTGTTTTTACTTTTTCCCACTTTGTATAGACATGTAAAAACTTTAGTATTTACCTTCTTTTTGAGCAACATAAATTTTATTATTGTCGTGCTGAAAAAATATTATATAATAACTAAAATTTTATTATGATCTTTTTTTATTTATAAAAAATATTAAAGAAAACAATATACCCACATAATCATATAATTTTTTTAAATAATTTTTTTATGTAATTCTCTAATTGAATTGAGACCCGATTGGTGGGTGCTAATTTTATTTATAAAATTTGAGATAAAATCTTTGGATAAATTCTTGGATTTTAGACTTTCCAATTTATAGGGGTGCATGAGAATTGAAGGAATTACACTAAAAAAATCTAATTTAAAAATTTATTTTTATACAAGTTATAAAATTATATTATAAACATGACATGTATTAGTATTTGAGATGGTTATGATAAAAAAAAATATATTATAAAATTATTTTGTGTATTTTATGAAGTTATAACAAAAAAAAAATTAAATCTCAAAAGAAATTATATAATAAAAAAGTTTTTATAAAAAATAATTTATATGTTATAAAAGTTGTATAATATATTTATTTATAAAAAATCATGGTTACGTATGGACATAATTTATTTATGTGCTTATGCTATATATATTATAAAAATAATATACTTATTCATAAAAATCTTATAGTTTTTTTTTTATCATAAGTTATATATAAAAATAAGTTTTGAAAGTAATGACAAGAAATTATATTATTTATAGGAAGAGTTATGAAAATTTTGAACAATTTATAATTTTTTTTTTTGTAAAAGTTAAATATTATAAATATTGTATTATTTTGATTTAATTTATTCATTATAAAAAGGAATATAACTTAGTATAATTTTTTCTCCAAATTAAGTTTATATAAATTTGTATAATTAAAGTTGCAGATTATTTAAACTGTGAACCTAAATATTATAATGTCGATGCTAATTATGCAAATTGAAAAGGTTTTCTTACACTATATCGCGGGGTATAATACCATTTGAGAAAATGATACCAGACACAAGCACATAGACAACTCGCAAGCTTTTTAATTTGACACATTCAAAACTTAAAAAATATGATTGAAAAAACATTTATTGTTCAAACCAAATATTTCTCATATGAATATCATCTTAGTGTAGCATAAACATACCCTTAATTTTTTTTTTTTTTCTTTCCTTAAGACAAAAAAATTGGAATTATGGAGATCAATGGTAAAGGGATTAAAATTTCAAATCTTGATTAAGCAATGAAATAAATTTAGATGCATGAACATGATACGTTGAGGCACATCCACATCACTCGGCAAAACTATCTGAATCGTTGACGCGGAAAAAGGCAATTGGATTTCGGAGGATGGGACCCAAAATTTTAGATATTTGTCAATTTCTGTAAATCAAAGTTCCAGCGGTCCGCAATGGTTATCTCAAATGGTTCCCTTTTAATTACAGCTGAGCAAAAACAGAGGCTGAAGATGAGTTAAGAGGTAAAAATATTTGGGGTTAAATTTTCACGAAAAAGAAATAAACCGAATTTTATCCCCCTATTCTCAGTATGATGGGATCGGTTTTCTTTTTTTGACTTCACAATACCATTATTTATTAATGTAATAATTCTTTTGGAAAATATAATCTTCCAAGAAGAAACTATTCATAAAAATAATGAGAAACACTTTGTCAAAAAGGTGCGATGAATGAAAGGAAGGAGAGGAGTTACAACTTTTTGACTTGAAAATCTTTTACTGTTACACGGTTATATTATGGTGACGTTCGTGATGATTTTTGTCCATCTTGTGGATCCGTACTAACAAACTTTGATAACTTCAATTCAACTATTGCTCTCCTAATAATTAAACTCCCAAATTTTTAATTAATTAAATATGAGATGAGTTCAACAAATTTGATTTCTTATTTCTTACTTTACCTTTATTAATTATTTTTAATTAACAACTTGACCCCTTCAATGTTTAAATAACAAATTGTTGGCCTTTCTTATAACTAGGGAAATCAATCTCACTGCAATCTAAAAATAGATTTTGTTTAAAATTTAATAATTCGAAATTTCATATTTGTAATTTTTTCTTAACCCAAAAATGTATTTTTTTTTTTAAAATTTTGAAGTATGAAAAAAAATAGCCTTTTTTTTTATAATTTATTTTCTTAACAGAATCTGTGAAGGAAGAGAGTACAAGAGTCAAAATCATTGAACAAAGATTTAGCAATATTGACGTGTACCCATAATTTAAGCGAAAGGCGATGAGGAAGAATATTCAAGAAACGGGTTCTATTTTTAGGAAATTATTAAAAATTTCAAAGAAAAAAGAGAAAGCAACATTTTCTTCACCTGCTATGTTAAACTAAGACTAAAATTAAAACAGAAAAAAGCTTAAAATTGACTGTATAAAAAAAGACCCTCCAAAAAAGAAAAAAAAGACAAAACCAGGGTTTCAAAGGGGGTCAACCATTGTTTGTCTTATATTCTATGCGATCAGAAATGTGACTGTTTCTTCACGTCAAAAGGTTCAGCTCACTGTATACATGCAAAGTCTAAAAGGTCATGCATTCGAGCCCACTGTGTTCCCCACAGTTATTGAATTTTACGATGTTATTTATAAACAATAATTCATAAATCTTTTCCAGAATTTTCATATTTTCTTATACCTCAAGTACTAGTGCCAATCATCCTTGGAAAGCATTACAATAATATTAGACTATAATGTCTAGAGGTGAATTGAAAAAATTTTAAATTAATTGAATTGATGAATATTATTTTATCATTTTAATTTGATTTGAAATATTTTTTTACATTAAATATATTTAATCGAATTAAATTAAAAATGGGTAGAGAGATCCCTTTCTATTTTTAGTTCATACTAGTCCTCCGTTTCCACGTGCATGCATGGCCTGCTAATTAATAAATGGCCTTATACCGCTGCCAATCGCAATGGTCACTGTTACAGTGGTTTTTTTTCCTAACAGTTGAAGTTTCTTTACGTGAACAGTGAAACATAAGTACTGAGACAGGACATTAAAGAGAAAAGGTCAATGTTTTAAGTCTATAAATAGGCGCAGAAGGATGTCAAGTCGAGGCCAAGCTAATTTCCCTCTCCTCATTGATTTTCTGTCAAACCCATTTTCCGGACATTTCTTCAAGCTTCATTTTGCAGTCTGTCTGCTAAGTGCTAAGCAGTGAACAAAAGCCAAAGAGTGGATAAAAGATGAAGTTTGGAAAGGAATTTGCATCTCAAATGGTGCCGGAATGGCAAGGGGCGTACATGGATTATGATTATCTCAAAACCCTGTTAAAAGATATTCATACTTTCAACCAAAGAACCAAAGAACAATCCATCCCACATGAGCTGAAACGCAGCCTGTCAATGTATAGACCTTTCAGTGGGTTGTTGATTCACAGGCATAGTCAACACCCACCCACTAGTCCACCTTCACCGGATGTGGAAGAACAACCCATTTTGGTGAATTCGGTGAACCGAAATGGCTCCCACAAGGTTGAAACAACGTTCCTTATGCAAGGAGACAAAGGTGGAGAATACGAATTGGTTTACTTCAGAAGGCTTGATGATGAGTTCAATAAGGTGGATAAGTTTTACAAGTCCAAGGTGGCCGAGGTAACGCAGGAGGCTGAGGTCTTGAACAAGCAAATGGATGCTCTCATTGCTTTCAGAATCAAAGTGGAGAATCCTCAAGGATGGTCCTGGCAAGATCGGTCCGGTGACTTGACTCGTCTTGCCTCTGATGTTGCCACATCCACTGCCACACTTGCAGCTACGATTCCAGCCGGTGCAAGAGCAAGCGGCAGTAAGTACTAAGTAATCAAGCATTGGTTTAAACTAAAATTAAAGCTGGTGAGGCAACTTTTTGAATACCTCTTTGTTGTTGATTTGCAGGAAGATCAGTTGAGCACATGGAGATCATCGAAGAATGGCCAAGCGTCCACGATGATTCAGATGAAGATAAGAAAGATACTGAAAGGAAAGAGAGTAGAGAGCAAAATATTGAAAAAACAGTGGTTAGTAAGTTCAAGAAACATAAACCAGCTCCGTTGCAGATACTAGACCGTGTAAAAATGAATAACACACTTGCGACTCCTCGATCCACCATTAAAGTGTTTCTAAACGCCCCTAAACAGTCTGATTTGAAGTTCGATAGGGAGAATCTCAAGAGAGTTGAGAATAAACTTAAGCGAGCTTTTGTTGAATTCTACCAGAAACTTCTCCTTCTTAAAAGTTACAGGTACTCATCAATGCTGCTTATTTTAACACTTGTTTGATTTCATGAAATTGTATTTGACTTTGTTTCCCATTAAACAGCTTCTTAAATACATTGGCTTTCTCAAAAATCATGAAGAAATATGACAAGGTATGTATACCCCTCATTTATATGCCAAATCATTCGATAATTAGATTTCTGTTTTTTATGAACAATGTTTTGTTCTTCATCATTGCAGATTGCTTCAAGGAATGCTTCAAAATCTTACATGAACATGGTGGATAGTTCATATCTAGGAAGCTCGGAAGAGGTAAGCTTTCTTTAGTTACTAAAATAAAAGCAGTAAAGGTACTGCCAGTAACTATGATTTAATGGATGATTACTGATAATTTACATGTTGAATCACAGGTTATAAAACTTATGGAAAGAGTTGAGGCTACGTTCATCAAACATTTCGCAAACTCAAACCGCAGCAAAGGAATGAATGTTTTAAGACCGAAACCTAGGAAACAGAGACATACAACAACATTTTATACTGGTAGAACTTTGAACTTCATACATACATACATACAAATGTAGGAAATTACAAAAAGCAATTTCGTTTCAATAGATATATAACTCTCTGCAATTCTTGAATATTTCTCAGGTTTCTTTGCTGGATGCACAGCTGCTCTCATAATAGCACTTACTTTGATAATCCGTGCTCGGGATATCTTGGGTCATGACGGAACGGACCAGTACATGGAAACCATGTTTCCACTTTACAGGTAACAATTTAATCGTTTTGGCTTAGAATCCTGTCCCAGCAATCTATATATTAAACAAGCCATTTGCAAAACATGTTGCAGTTTGTTTGGATTCATTGTTCTACATACGGTGATGTATACTGGCAACGTGTACTTTTGGAGACGGTATCGAGTTAATTATGCCTTCATATTTGGCTTCAAACAAGGAACTGAACTTGGGTACCGAGAAGTGCTGCTTGTCAGTTTTGGCCTTGCAGTAATGGCACTTGGTAGTGTGCTCTCAAATCTTGATATGGAGATGGATCCCAAAACTAATGATTATAAAGCTTTCACCGAAATCATCCCTTTGATATTGGTGGTGGTAAGATCATTGAATTAATTCATAAACTATTTTTATATAAAATGTATATAAACTTACAACTGATTTTTCAACGTCTTCTTTCATCTGCAGGTGGTATTTGTTATACTGTTCTTTCCATTCAACATACTGTATCGATCGAGTCGTTTCTTCTTCGTCACTTGTTTGTTTCACAGTATCTTAGCCCCTCTCTACAAGGCAAGTTTGAACATACCCGTTTTTGATGATACTCCTATTTGAGCTTGAGTTAATGATGGGGTTTAATTTAATCTGCAAATTACTTTGAAATTGCAGGTCAGGCTTCCGGATTTCTTCCTGGCAGATCAGTTAACTAGCCAGGTTTGTGACATGAACCTTTGATGTCAGAAAACACCAAGACATTGTTTGAAACTGTCTTTGATATTCAAAACACTGTTTTGTTTCAGGTTCAAGCATTTAGAAGCCTTGAGTTCTACGTTTGCTACTATGGTTGGGGAGATTTCAGACACAGAAAAAACAGTTGCAACACCAATGATGTCTTCAAAACTTTTAGCTTCATTGTCGCTGTAATTCCTTTTTGGTCTCGCCTTCTTCAGGTACTTAATACAAATTTCAATCTTGAAACAAATGCTATATTCTGCCATTGACACTGGCAAATAAGATTTAAGAATGATTTTTGTTCACCATTTTGTTTCCAGTGCTTGCGTCGTTTTTTTGAAGAGAAAGACACCTTGCAAGGTTACAATGGGGTGAAATATTTCATCACAATTGTAGCCCTTTGTTTAAGAACTGCTTACAGTCTGAACAAAGGGTTAGTTTGGGAAATATTGGCTCTCGTGTTCTCAGTGGCTGCTGCCATTGTTTGTACTTATTGGGACCTTGTCTATGATTGGGGACTTCTCCAACGCAATTCTAGGAATCGATGGTTGAGAGATAAACTCCTTGTACCACGAAAAAGTGTCTACTTTGGTGCCATGGTAAGTCTTAAGAGCGAACTCGAAACTAGCTCGTTGCCCTCTGTTATCTGTTTAACGAGGTTCATTGTTGGAATGCAGGCCCTGAATGTTCTGCTGAGATTTGCATGGTTGCAAACAGTGTTCAATTTCAAGATATTTGACTTGCACAGACAAACCGTGATCACCATCGTCGCCAGCCTCGAGATCATCCGGCGAGGGATATGGAATTTCTTCAGGTAACACAGCCAAGTGTCTTCTTTCCTTGTTATTGTATAAACTCAAATCTTAAACATTGACCCTGACATGTTTCTGAACGTGATTTCCAGGTTAGAAAACGAGCATTTGAATAACGTAGGCAAGTATCGAGCATTCAAGTCCGTGCCATTACCTTTCAACTACGATGAGGATGAAGATGAAGATAAAAATGAATAAATTGTTTAGAATTCAACAAGAAATGTACAAGAATACTAGTTATACATGTACATGCATTTACCATATATATATATATATATATATATATAAATATTTGCAGTAAAAAGAATATTAATTAGTGAATTGGGTGATACACTTCCCTCTTTCTGCTTTCAAATAACTAATTTCATATGAGTAGCAAATACCGGAATAAAAAAAATTAAAATTTATAAATTTAAAATTTAATCTATGTACTTTAATTTCAAGGAATTTAGTTTCTCTATTTTCAAAATTTAAATTCAATGTTTAAAATAAAAAATAAAAGTTGAGTAACCATTTATATAAATGGATAGAACACAAATTATTTCAAAAATTAAAATATGTTATAGATCTTTGTGTTATTTTCAATTTTAGGCACGACATTAGAAAATTTCAAAGTATAGGTACCGTATTGGACATGTTATGAAAATAAAGGTACCAAATAATATACAAATTGAAAGTTCAAGTGCCACATTGGACATTTTCAAAGTACATGTACCACAATCTGATTTGTTATTCCTCTATTGGAATGACGATATTGTTCATCCTAGGGGTCCCGGATTCGAGTGCCTGTGTGTGTAAGGTGTGTGTGTGTTGTCAAAGGGATAAGAAAGTAAGCAGATACTACCATATGTAATCACACCAGTATAAAAAAAAATTATTAGTTAATTTAATTTAAGATATATAAAATTTAAATAAATTAGCGACGTTTATGGGAAAACGCCGCTATTGCTTAACCTTTAGCAGCATTTATGGGAAAGCGCCGCTAATGCTTTGACCTTTAGCGGCGCTTTTTCATAAAGTTTTCTGTCCAAACGCCACTAAAAGTGCCACTAATAATCTGTTTTGCTGTAGTGGATGGACAAGATAAAAGCCCTTATGCGAGCCTTTCAGTATGCATAATTTGATGACAGAGTAGCAATGAGGCTTGAATAATTGAACTACCTTCTTTCATGGATTCCATGGTTATAAATCAAACATAAAATCACCTTCATGTTGTAACACCCCTACACCCGATTCACACGTATAAACTCGATATAAGAGTATTACATACAGTGTCAAAGAATTAAAAATGAATATAATAAAATTTTCTTTCAAATAATGTGTAATTGAATCGTTTTACTCAAAATATCATAAAATAATCAAGTATCATCAAAATAACATTTATAACCCATTCATTGAGAACATATAAGTACCATTTGTACATACCATTTTACACAAAATAAATACACCTTGTCTTGCAATCTTCCAATATTGATGTGATTTGATGAGAGACACCTAATCCAACCTTAGCTTCTCAGTGGTCTTATACCTTTCACATATATATCATTTAACTTTTCTTGTTAACACATTATATACATTCATTCACTTTTTACAACTTAGCTATTTTAGCCTTTTTAGCTTACTTAGTTTTATCATTATTTGATTACTTATACACATATAGTACTTACCTTTCATGTGTTCAATGTTTCACTTACTTCAATGTCACGATTTGCACATTCTTTCTTTTTCACATTATTTACCCTATTAACAAGACTCGGATCTTGGCGGATACACGGATCCAACCAAACACACCAGAATGGCACCCAGTGCCTCATCGGATAGTTTGAAGCAATAAAGTAACACCCAGTGTCTCATCGGCCTAGCCGAAGTAAAGTGGTACCCAGTACCTCATCGAATCTATCCGAAGTAAAATAATGACACCCAATGTCTTATCGACTCAAGGTCGAAGTATCCCTGAACTCTTCCAATCCTATGGCATGCCAACTATATCCGACTCAGCCCGACTAGTTAATAGGAATTTTCAATTTACAATTCATATCACTTTCAATTCCAATTTCACTTTCACTTTCACTTTCACTTTCACTTTCAAATATGATCACAAATCATTCAAATTCAATTCAAATATACATATTCATGTATTTCTCACCTTTGTTTCCTCAAATAAATCCACAATTTCACCAATTAATCACACAATCAATCTTTATAATTAACCACATAATATTTCACACATATATTTTTCTCACATATATATCATTATATACCTCTTTACTCTTATTTTCACATTAATTTTCAAAACTGTCCATTTGAGTCATAGTCACTAAATTATTTATATCTTGAGCTACAGAATTAGAAATTATAATCCACTTGATGATTCTGAAATTAGACTCAAATATATTTTTAACATAAAAATTTCAGAATTTTTAATTTAGCCAATTTGTACAGTAAATTCTTTCAATTTACCCCTTCTCTGCTGCCTAACAGTTTCGACCTTTCTTTACTAAAAATTATTTATCTTTTAGTACAGAGATCCAATAATGTTCTCGTCTCTTTATTTTGAAAATAGACTCATTAAGGATTCAAACATATAAATTTAAGCCTCTAATAATTTTTCTACATTTTTTTATGATTTTTTAAAGTAAGAACAGGGGAACCCGAATCCACTCTGAACTTGTTACACTAAAACTAGTATATCTCAGAATGTAAAATTCCTTTTCTTTCACTGTTTCTTCCATATGAAATTAAATTCAATAAGATTTAATTACATATTTAATTCAACTCTTAACTCTTTTTATACAATTTTTGGTGAATTTTCGAAGTTAGTTCTCTGTTCTGTCCAAACTGTTTTAATGGACATGCTTCCTTTTTCATGTCTCTATACACTAAATTTCATTTAATTATAGATAATTAACATTTATAATTAAACATATCATTTTATCATAATTAATCATATATGTTAAAATTATAAACACTTTAATTTAATTAATTCTAAACCTTTTAATACGTGTAGTACTTACAACTCTTGTAGAAAGCTTCCTTTCCCTCTTTGATCTTCTCTTTTCCTTTCTCTTCAATTGAGTCATTCTCCTTCTTTTCTTTCTCTTAATCACTTGTATTCAACACTAATTCCCATTTTCTTTCTCCTCCAAGACAAGTATGGATGCTTTTCTTTTAACAATTGGATAGCTAGTACACTTCTCTATTAATTTTATTCACTAATCTTGAAGAAATTTGGAAGAAACTAGCTTTATTAGTTTGTATTTGGTGAAAAAAGACTAATTTGTAAGAAAAGTAAAAGTTGAAATAGTGAAAAAATGGTGGCCAACATGAAGCACCATGGCTGACGGCTTTTATAGCCTTTTCATCATTTCTTTTCTTCATTTCTCTAGATTTTTCTATCAATTTCTCTTTATAAAAATTTCTTTTTTTAATAATGGTAAAATTGCACTTTTAGTCCTTAGGCCTTCCAACTTTACACTTTGGCCACATTGCCTCCAAAAATATCTTCCACAAAATTACTCTTTTGCCCCTCCTCAATCAATCTAATTCCCATGATGACTCAAAATTCAATTTGGATAACTCGCTATTTAGTCTCCCATGTTTTCTCTTCTTTACTATTTAATCCTTAAATTTTTCTAACCTTCATCACTTCAATTAAACATTTCTAATTCTCAGTTCTATTTTATCATTGTTCCAAATCCGGTTCAAGCACGCGGATGTTACACATGTATGCTTGAATCCTGCTTTGATACTAATTGAAAAAACCTTTGAGTTGCTTAATGTTCCAATCAATTGTTCTAACTAATGTTGGAGCACAAGTTGAAACAAGAGAGTATACTGATCATGCTCGAAAAGAGAGTAAAGCAAAAACATAAATTGACACACAATATTTATTAACACAATTCGATTGGCTATCCTACTTTGCGAAGCCATACTGAGTGAATGATTTCATTCAACAAATGATTCAAAACACCTATTGTATAAGGCCTAATCTACCATTACAATGTTGAATAATTGCAACCCAATAATGAACTCTGTTTGTTTCAACCATTCACCCAATATCCCTACTTACAATCAAAGTTTAGTCTATAAGAAATGCCTAAAACAAAGTAATCGAGAGCAATACTCGATAGAAAACACTCTCAAAGTACTTTACAAGCACACATCAAAGCGAAGTACAAAAGCCTATTTGTATCACGAACCATCAATTGTTTTTTTGTCTAGATACATTTAAAAAAATTGTGCAAGTCACAAATGCCAACAAATCAATTAGATAGCCTTTAACTATCCCAACCTGCCCCAATCAATGCTCCAACATGGCATGTGACAACTAAAATGACTGGGTTCCCAACAATATTATTATATACATGATTTGGCAACTATATTTTATGGTTGTTAAAACAAATATTTGTGAATGGTACGTGTTTAGCCGTTGTGCAATGTAATACATAATCAATTAATTGTTTCACAATTGATATTATTATTGTTACGTAAATGTAAACGATTTGACAATTAAATCTTATTTTTCTTGTAAGAGGTGGGGAGATACCTGAAATTGAAAGTTGATTCACAAATGTACATATTCATATATAATCAATAGATAAGTGTAATCCCATTAACTTGGTTCTTTGTTATTGCTATTATTAATGAAACACTTGCTAATTTCTAATAAATTCTACAAAATATGGCACATTAATTCTGATACTGAATATAATGATTATCGAACAATGCCGTGGCAAGGGCTGCCTGCACAAAATCAAGCACATGCAGGAAGCATAAATATCACAACTACCACTTCTGCAATTACTTAAAAGGTTGCTTTGATATAGATACAGTCAGATTGGAATCCATCTTTCTGGTAATATTTACTTTAAAATGGACCCTGTTGGTTGTCTGCAGTTGGCCCAAACCACACTGAAACTCACTTCTTAATGGTCACCAATCAATTGGATTGAACTTTGGCATCAATGAGTTTATGGTTTATGTTCAAAGTTGATCCATGTTCGAGGTTTATGGTTATCTTATCAACAATATTATCTCCAAAATTTAAATTTGCATTTCTTCCTTTGAAAGTGCAATATATTTTACCATTACACCCAACGAATCTTGAAAAAACTCTTTTGAAGTAATTTTTTAAAAATAAAATTTATTATACAATGTTGTCTATTACAAAGCACATAATGTCATATATGTATAAATAAACCAAAGCTACTTGGAAACAATGAAACAAGCCTTCCTTTGCCTCCCACTAATTGACATAATGATAGGCTAAAGTAAACCTAATCTAATAAATTAAGTTACCATAGATATAATTAGAATAAATAATTGTAATTATAAGATATCATAAATTAAACTTCTAATTTTATCCAAATATGATCCAAAGCTTCAAAACTTGTAATTCTTGTATTGAGCTTATACAAAAAATTATGTGTGTACAATTTTCAATAAAAACAAACATAATTTGAACTCTTGAGCTTGTTTTGATACATTTTAAAATACCTTGCGAAACTAAAATCTTCAATCTATAAAAAAAACAACACAACTCAAAAATATTTAGATCACATTTAAAAATGTATTGCGAGTTGGCGTGTTCCGTACTTGTAGCTTTTTGGTTTGGAAAAACACTTTTGGAGTCAAAATGATTTTTTTTAATCTCCATTTGTCTTCCAATGTATTTTTTGTAATATTTATATTGGTTATACAATTATTTTTCTTTTGAAATTTATTTCAAGTATATAAAATTATATATTTGAATTTGTAATTATTATATTTTAAAGGGAGGGATCTACTTACACTATGTAAAAACTAAAGCAATTTTACATATTTTCGTAACTGTTTATATGATTAATATTTTAACGATCTAACTGTTGAATTTATCAATACAATTGTACTTATCATGCATGTAAATTTTCGAATCAATCCGATATTTCTATCGTATCAATCTAAAATACTCTATATATAAATTTATATTCAACGGTTGAAATTTTTTTACATCAAACAAATAGGCAGAAATTTTAAATTTACATCAAATTTGACATGCATGATCTACAGGAATAGACTATGAAATATAACAGTTGAATTGTTAAAATATTGATCACATAAATAGTTAGGGAAATGTGTCAAACTGTTTTAGTTTTGACCATGTAAGTGGATCCCTCCCCATATTTTAATATCTAAAATATGATTTGTATATTCCAATTAAATTTTACAAATAATTTATATTAATTAATTAAAAATATCTAAAACTTATATTTCATATATCAAAATATTAATAGTGAGTTACAATAAATTATTTTTATATTTTTATCGAAATATCATAATATTAAAAAATTTGAATATAATTTAAATGCATAATTTTTACTTTATAACATTATATTTAAAATAATTTTTTTTTCTAAATTACTTTTTAATTGAAATATTAAATAATTAAATATTAAGTTCAATTTTAAAATAAATAAATTTAAAGTTAAATCATGATAATAATTAGATAAAATATGAAATAATTTAAAGCATGGAAAAAGTAAAATAATTAAAACACATATGATAATATATATATATATATACATGATACAAATAATTGATGTGTAAAAAAACTATATAAAAATGATAATATTATGAAGAGATATCATTTTAGTAAGTAGTTTTACTATATTTGAAAATTTATAACACAACACAAACATAAAAACTATTCCTCCAAATTGAATTATTATGACACACTATATAAAATATGGCTCAAAATAAAACCTAACATAGTGTCAAAATCTACATGAAACAAATTACTAACATGCAATAAATCATAAATAAATTTACAATCCTTTCAATTCAATGTTGTTAATGTGAGTTTGGATGTGTGATGCGATACGTTTAACTTACTTTTATCTCAGGCTACAATATCTAATTTTACTGTCACTGCTGTTTTTACATTAACTGTAGATAAACGCATCGTTCATCCAAATTCACTCTCGATGTAGGAATAAATTTTATAGAAAGATATAGGTATGTGGAGATTGGAGAGAGAAATAATAGATATGCAGCAGAATAACAAGAGTGTTTTAAGTAAGCTTCAGTAGGGCCCAACAGATTGAATATTTTGGTCCAAACAGGCCCATTGATATAAATGTGAATTATTAAATTCAGAATTAGGGTGGGGGTAAAACCAAAAGCTAGTGTCTGAACTGTAGCCCACCATTTTAATTTTATAATCACTTCCCTCCTGCTATTTTCTACATCCATCTCAATTAATCTTTTAAAACTTACAAATATTCATAAAATTTAATAACTCTAATGTTTTTACCAAACTGCATCAGACTTTTGTTTTCCTTTTCTCTAAATGGTCCGATGTCTAATCTCTTTTAACAAGTGCTCAATTAGCGTCTACTTATGAAACTCAACCTCCATAACCATCATAATTATCCTTAACATTATTGCATTTTATTTTTCTTTTCCAAAATTTCATAATTTAATATATTAATAATCTCTAATAGCTAATTCATGTTCGTTTCTTATTTCATCACCTAAAAGTAAAAAAAAGTGACAAAAATGTCATGTTACGAGGTATGGAAGCTTGAATTCAATACCAAGTAATCTCTCCGATTATTAAAAATAATAATTAATATCTGATTATTTCCCATAATTATATTTTTGAATGGGAGAATGGTTTGTATTCAATTAGTCAGATTATTTCAGGGAAGTCTTTTTTTTTTTAATTTGTTATAATTATTTTTTAAAAAATATATTATTATTAATAGGAATCATGAACGATAAGAATATAAATACATAAAATATAGTACAAAATTTAATAAGACACTACAAACTAATACTCAAATGTCATGTCTACAGAATCATCCCTAATAGATGAGAAGGACAAAATGATAATGTTCACAATACTAGAGAATTCAGAAACAAACTAGAGACGTATCATTTTGATCAAATCGTTGAAAATTGCATCCTAACAACCCCGCCATCATCAGATCAATTTGATGATGAACTCTAGTCAACCAAGAAATCACTATCTAGAGCCCTAAGAGACTCACCACATCTCTGATGCATAAAAAGCTAAGTTTCAGATGATCTATCCTCCTCATCATCTCGAATTTTAATTTTAAAAATATCATCATTCTTCTCTATCATTATAAAACCCTCCAATAATAATTTTTAATAAATCTAGTTACACTCTTACCTTGACAAATCTCATATATACATAAAAATATATGACTAAAAACTAAAATCACTACTATTGTTAGAGAAAATAGAGTGAACAAAATAAAAACCACAAAAATTTAACAAAAAAAATACAAAAATGTAGATAAAACCACGATAATGCAGACTAAAATTATAAACAAAAGAAAAATAAAAAAAATACTATTAAAGGAGCCGCAAATTGAAAAAGTTCAGCGGCTAGGCATTTTTTAGAAAAGAAAATTTATAAATTAATTTGATTGATATTTTAGATAGAAACGTTGATTAGACAGAAACAATTTTAATGACATGATGTAATAATTTGTGTAACAATCTATATGTATGTCATAAAAATTAAAAAAATTAATTTTTTTAATATACTGATAATCACGGTTTAAATTTTTTTAATTTTTTGACAACACACATATCTTGCATATATAGGTGCTCGAACCCGGGTCTCTTAATATGAATATTATCCTTTTTTCCATAAGAGTTTCTCATTTGGTTCAAACTAAAAATATTAAAAAGATTATCTATGTTTACAATGAAGTATATGTTGACACACATGCAAGCTGTCATTTAAGTGCGAGTAAAATTTTAAGAGTTGAATTAGTTTTTCTACTAAAAACAATGACTAAAATTTAAGGATTGAATAATAGAGTATTAGTTGTAATGAGTTAGTTGTTAGTTATAGTCTGTTAGGGTTAGTTAATAACAGTTAACTTACTCTGACAGTCTATATATACTAAGGTTCTACTGATGTATCAGTAATTCAAGTTCAATAAAGATTTGTTGAATACAGTTTGTTTTTTTTCTTTATTGTATAGTCGAACATGGTATTAGAGGTATTGTGTTGAGATCCTGGCAATGACCACGTCGTCTGCAACTTCAACTAAGGTGCATGTGATGGTGTTTGGTGCAAGTGATAGTGTTGCTGATAGCAGGTTCTTTTCTTCCAAGAAAATTAATTTGTTGCTTGATGATTCCAATTATCTTTTGTGGAAGCAGCAGGTGCCTCTTGCCATCAAGACTTACAAGTTACAGAAGTTTCTTGATGGTCATGCTGCTCCTCCATCAACGGTTACAAATGCTGAAGGGGTTGTTCAAGAAAACCTTGATTTTGTTCTTTATGAACAGCAAGACAGTGCCATTGCATCATGGTTGCTCTCATCTGTAAGTCAAAGTGTTTTGCCACATTTAATTGGTTCGAACTCTAGTGCTCAAATCTGGAGTACGTTGTCTAACATATATGGTAGCAAGACAACTTCTCGTCTTATGTGTTATAGGCGAGCACTTTATTCACAGAAAAAAGGTGATATCTCTATGAAGGAATTCTTGATGAAAGTTAATGGGTTTTGTGACAGTCTTGCTAGTTGTGGTGAAGTCATAAGCGAGCATGAGCATGTAACAGCCATTTTGAACGGGCTGCCTACTGAATTTGAGTCTGTTATTACGGTTATAACTTCTAGTCAAGTTCCCTACTCAGTGCAGGCCATTACCACGATGCTACTTGATGCTGAAACAAGAATGCATGTTACTGTAGCTGATGTTCCCGTTGCTGCTAATGTGGTAACTCATAATTTCGAACCTACTATGCCTTCTTATCGCCCCTCGTCTTCTACAAGTAATCAACATGGTAGGAGTCGAGGGAGTTTTTCTAATACTCGTATTCGATGTCAACTATGTGGTAGGACTGGGTACTTGGTGGATAGGTGTTATCATCGTTTCGATGCTTCATATAGAAGTGCTAGTTATAGACCACCTCTGGTGAATCTTTGTGTAGTTGGTAATGGGTCTCAAGGTGTACCTTGCGCGTCACCTTTCTTGGTTCCTAACATTGGAGGTTGGAATCCACAATTTGCAGCAATGCCTTGGTCGAACTTGTTTCTACCTGTTGGAGTATTACCAGTGCCTAATCATTCATCTGAAGCCTTGGCAGCAACATCAGAAACAGTGAGAGATAATGCATGGTACCCTGACTCAGGTGCAACGCATTATCTCACACATAATGCTACATCTTTGGGAGATATTACTGTTTATGGAGGGCCAGGTAAGGTTTATGTTGGTAATGGTAGTGCATTGTCTGTTCTTAAGTGTGGCCAGTCATCTTTGCTTACAAGGTCTCGACCTTTACTTATGAAATCACTACTGTTTGTACTTGGTATAACTAAAAATCTTCTTTTTGTGTCAAAATTTACTAAGGACAACAAGGTGCAGTTTGAATTTGCTCCCTCACAGTGTTGTGTTCGTGATCTGAATACTCTTGAGGTGCTACTTCGAGGTTCAGTGAAAAATGGTCTTTATCAACTTCATCTAGACGCTTCTAATGGTGCTGCTACTGATTCAGCTTAATGTTTGACAGTCACTAGCTTAGTTTCTCTGCCTATTTGACACTCTAGACTAGGCCATCCATGTACTACTGTGCTTAAGAAAGCTTTGCAACATTGTAATATTGCTTTTTCAAATAAAAGAGCTATTGATTACATTGCTTGTCATTTAGGAAAAGAGCACAAACTACCTTTTTCTGCTTCTATGACTCAAAATAGTGCTCCATTGCAGTTAGTGGTTGCTGATGTCTAGAGACCTGCTCCAGTGTCTTCGAATGGATTTCTTTATTATGTGGCTTTCACTGATGCCTACACAAGGTACATGTGGGTGCATTTTCTTAAAAAGTCTGATGTTGCAATTGTTTTTCCACAGTTTCTTGTTCAAGCAGAAAGGATTCTTCGCACTAAACTGCAGATGCTTCAGACGGATGGAGGTGGAGAATTTTTGGCTTTGAAAGGTTATTTGGCAAAACTCGGTGTAGTTCATAGATTAACATGCCCTTACACTTCTGAGCAGAACGGTTTGGTAAAAAGGAAGCATAGAAGAGTTATTGAATGTGGCTTGTCCATGCTTGCACATGCTACTTTGCCTTTGTCGTACTGCAACGATGCCTTCAACAGTGTTGTGTTTCTAATCAACAGGTTGCCATCACAACCCTTAGGTAATCTCTCCCCTTATGAGTGTCTTTTTAAACAAAAGCCTGACTATAGCTTTATGAGAACATTTGGGTGTCTTTGTTTTCCCAATCTTAGGCCTTATAATAAAAATAAGCTTCAATTTAGGTCCATGTCGTGTGTCTTTTTAGGATATTCTCCACAATATAAAGGTTATAAATGTGAAGACAAAGCTGGTAGGGTCTATATCTTTCGGCACGTGTCTTTTAATGAGTCTGTTTTCCCTTTCGAAACATGTCAACCCAGCCACTATACACGTTTCTCAAAGCAATACTGGGAATAAGTTGGTGTGTAAGTTACATAAGGCACTTTGTGGGTTACGACAGGCGCTTAGAGCTTGGTTTTATACCTTGCGAAAACATTTGATAGAGAAGCTTGGCTTTTGTTCTTCAAAGGCAGATTCATCACTCTTTATTCAAAGGAGGTTAAGGAGTATGGTTTTTCTTATGGCTTATGTTGATGATATAATAAGAACAAGCCCTTCAGAGGCAAAGGTAGATGATGTAGTTCAACAGCTTCATGAGCAGTTTTCTTTAAAGGATATGGGGAGTCTTCATTTTTTCTTGGGGATAGAGGTGCAACGTTCTGGTCATGGTATGTATCTTACACAGAAAAAATATGTGTCTGATCTACTTGCTAAAGCTGGTTTAACAGATTCTTCCAGTACACCTACACCTATGGTTGGTACTCCCAAGCTTACGGCAATAGGAGGTAAGTTGCTCACGGATGTTCAATTGTATAGAAGTATTATTGGCACTCTTCAATATGTCTGTATAACCAGACCTGACATTTCCTTCTCTGTAAATAAGTTGAGTCAATACATGAATGCTCCATATGATGTTCATTAGAAGGCTGTGAAGAGAGTCCTCAAGTATCTTAAAGGTACTCTGGACTATGGTTTGTATTTTACGAGGGGGCAGACTGAGCTAGTTGGATACTCAGATGCGGATTGGGCGTCAGTAGTTGAAGATAGACGTTCAACAACAGGCTATTGTGTCTATGTTGGTCTTAACCTTGTGTCCTGGTGCTCCAAGAAGCAGCCAGTAATGTCTCGATCATCAGCTGAGGCTGAGTACCGAAGCTTAGCAAATTGTGTATCAGAGTTGCTCAGTGTTAAGCAGTTGCTAGTTGAGTTAGTAGTCAAGTTACAGCAGGTTCCTGTGGTCTGGTGTGACAACACTTCTACAGTATCTATGGCAGCAAATCCTACGCATCATGCAAAGGTGAAACATGTTGAAATCGATCATCACTTTGTAAGGGAAAAAGTGGTGGATGGTGAGCTGCAAGTCAACTTTGTTCCTTCAGAAAGTCAGGTGACAGATGTTCTAACAAAGCCACTGACACCTAAGCAATTTGTTCCATTTCGAAGTGCATTGAGAGTGTTGTCTCCAGTTGTTTCAACAAATTAAAGAAACTGGGAGAGTAATAGAGTATTAGTTGTAATGAGTTAGTTGTTAGTTATAGTCTGTTAGGGTTAGTTAATAACAGTTAACTTACTTTGACAGTCTATATATACTAAGGTTCTATTGATGTATCAGTAATTCAAGTTCAATAAAGATTTGTTGAATAAAATTTGTTTTCTTTCTTTGTTGTATAGTCGAACATTGAAGACTAAATAAAAAGACTATAACTAAAGTGACAAAATAAATAAACATTGAATGCTAAATTTATCACCATACCGCTCTATAACTTTTCTACCCAAAAGTTCATTCTATTCATTCTCGTCCTGCATTTTTTTTTTTATGGTGCTGCTGAAATGTCGTTTTAGAAGGAAACGTGATTGTTTCAAATATTAGCTGTTTTAAGTAGGTGGGTGTTGAATCTTTAATGTTAAAATGTTTTTACCTTTTGTGTGTTGGTGCTAAAATTAACCTGTTACTGTGTTACACAACTCAATGCAACAGTACTTATGTCGAGCACCAAAGAAGACTTGAGATGTAGACATCACATAAATATATTACTCAAGTGTTTCTCCATATCAATACTAATACAATCCTCTTAATTAATTGAATTCCTAATTTTGAGTAAAAACTATTGACAACAAAGAAACTATGTATTTACTGCCATCATATTTCCATATATGTATTCATATTATCCCCGCTTTAAAAGATAGTTGCTGATATTCTTGCCATCAAAAATGATTTTCTTTCAAACTAGCAACATCTTCACCAAATCGAAGCTTTATTACGGGTTGATTTTGTGAAAAAATATTTTAATTTGTTTTATTAAGATAATTGATCTCTGGATAAATTAAAATTGATTGAAGTGAGGTTGCACTCTTTTAACTTTTTATATGAAAGGTTCTGCTCAACTTTAGAAGAAATTTTTGATGTTACAATAAGTCGTAATACCCCGTTGCAACTGAGCTGTTGAGACTTGTCTATTTCAATCGGTGTCTTCTGATTGCCATTTTGTGACCATTTTTGTAAAACTCTTTTAAGGGATTTTATACAAGAAATTCTATGGTTATTTGAAGGAAGAAAATTTGTCACATCTTAGAGTGTGATTTACTATGATTGTCTTTCTTTATTTCAAACATACGATTAAAAAGTTCATTGGAAGAGTAATCTTTTTCATTCCTTGATTGGACCAAAATTATACAAGTTCAATTCCTATCACACAAACTTCATTTGTGAAGATCAAGTAAGTTTATATGTTGAGGTCTTTGCTTACAATTTTGTTATTAGCTTTCGAGAGTCCATACCTTATCATTAGAGAAACTTATTCCAATGCAATTTATGTTGTAAATAAATTATTCATTAGTGGACTACTCTTTATAAAAATTTTAATCATTATAATTGTATGTGAGTGAGGTTACAATGAGTGCTAAAAAGATTGAGCTTAAATCATCTTTTGTACTATCATAATTATAATGTGCAATTCTTTTCTTTTCTTTTTTTTTTTTTTTTTATAATTGTGATTTGAATCCAAACTATTTATAAGAAAGATGAACATCCAACCAATTCACCCCAACTTGAAATTCACAATTTAACTTTATTTAAGTTTTTGTAATGGAAAAATTAGTCTAATGCAATTCCTATAGTAAAGAGAGTTAACAATTACTTTTAGAAGAAAAAAATTTAAAGTTGGCTAAAGCAACGAAATTAGAGCAAGGGTGGTTAATATACATTGGAAATCGTGTCAAATCCAACCAGCTGAATTATTCTATATATGGAACTGATGAATATAAATCTGATTTAACCTAATTCTTTAAATTTAAGTGCGAAATAATTATATGTACTGTACACTTTAATTTCAGAAAATTTAAATTTGATCAGTCTCTGATGAATTCTGCTATAAGAGGGCATTAAATCATTAATTAACCTCTCACCTAATTATTTTATAAAAAAAATCAATTTTTCTACCTGTTTTTTCTTTTTTGTTCATGAGAGGGTCATGCAGTACCTAAGGTGACTATCAGAACGCTGTGTTTTGTGCCATCAATTAACTCATTTTCAACAGATAAGACTGGAGATTATACTAAATGGAATATTAAAGTTGTATGAAACTGCAATCTTTGTAAGCGAATTATCGTAATGAGATTGTTTAAAATAATAATAATATTAAGGAATTCTTTTTACTTAAAAATTATATATATATATATATATATATTGAATCTTAGCAACTAATCTCAAAACACAGGTGAACCAGATGGGGAAGCATTCGCGAAATTAAGGATGCTGTTCCAGTAATTCTTGTTTTCCTCGAAACTACTAGCATTACTTGTTCCAACATTAAAGTTTTGTCTAGGCTCCATTGACAAACTCTGCTGATGATCCACAGAACCACAAACCATTAACGTGTCCGAACACCCTTCCATCATATTTTCCGCCCTGTATGAGCCTTGAAACCATACATCTTCTGAGGAGAAATCCAATATGTCATGCAACCCCATTGAGTTATCCAATCTTTCCTGTAACTCTGCAACTTGGCTCGATTTCTCCACACATTCCCAATTATTTCCGCAACAGCTGTTGTTTGAGTTCCCCACAAAGCTGTCAATGAATCCGACAGACGATATTGGTAACGTGTTTTCCGTGAAGTTCGACGTCGATGTTGGAGATTGGAGGTTGTCAGTGTTGAAAGTGAACAATCCAGTGACTACACGTTGCCAAGCTTTGAGTACATCGAGGCATTGCGGTTTAGTAGCATGAGCCAAACCGACATCAATTTTGTTTACCAGTGGTGGAGCCGATGAAGACGTGAACCTAAATTGGTTTTGCCGAGGGTTTGGAACTCGTTTCGACTCTCTCACCAATCTAGCTTCAGCTTCTAACCGAGCAGTCTCCCATTGAGCCATGTGGCTAAGGTTAGCGGCATCCTTGGGAGTTGAACCGAGGGTATCGGTTTTAGGCCTGTGAGTTGCAGGGTCGATCCCTATCTTGGTCAATCTTTTCTTCAGTTGTGTATTCCAGTAGTTCTTGATCTCATTGTCTGTTCTTTTTGGCAAATGAGCCGCAATAGCCGACCACCTATGCATATATATATTACACATAAATGTATTAATCCAGTTATACAAATAAACCCAAGCTTGATAATAGGTTCCAAATACAACTGGTAGTTAACAATTCATGAACATTGGTATTGACTAATAGTTGGGGTGGTACTGGTCGATATTATGCTGTCATTTACTATCTCAACTAAAAGAAACGAGATATACAAAAGATGACAAAAGATGAAGAGAAGCATGCCACTTTATCGGTTGTCGTATATACAAAAGAGTGAAAGAAAGAAAGAAATAATAAGTTGGGATTCTAAAGCAAAATCACCTGTTTCCAAGAAGGGCATGGAGTTGAATGATGGTTCGTTCTTCCTGCGAACTGAACTTTCCTCTTTTGATATCTGGTCTTAAGTAGTTAATCCACCTAAGTCTACAACTCTTGCCACATCTTTGAAGTCCTGTATCAAAATCAAAACCAAACATAAAATAAAGTTTGATTTGTCATAATTAGAAAGGTGAGGCGATCTAAGAAGAGATGTGGAAATAATGACCAGCTTTTGCGGGCAAGGCGCGCCAGCTTCCACCGCCGTGTTCTTGAATATAAGACAAGAGTTTTTGGTCTTCTTCTGGAGTCCATGGCCCTTTCTTCAGCCCCACCTTGTCGCTACATGGAGACTGCTGCATGTTGTTTGAAATCAAGCCAGGCCGAATTCTCAATGAAATTTGTTCCTTAATTTGAAAACAGACAACGACAAAGAGTTGATAGAGAGAGAGATTATACGCGGTTGAAAGCAACAGCAACGAAAATGTGGGTAGAGTAGGTTCATTTAAAGTAGATATGTAAGTGCGTTTTATAGGCTTACAGTGTAATAAATATTGCTTAAGCCTATATGACCATTATACCCTTCTTTAAGAATTTAATTTTCTTTTCCAACCCTATGTATAGGAAAGGAAATAAAAGAGAATGGAAAGTTAAAGAGACAGTAAATAATTAATATAGATTAAAAGTGTTTATTATTTTAAATGTAATTTGAATTCGAGTTATATTAATTATGTTTGTTGTTCGGATTTTACAATAACATTCTCATAAAATTCTGTGTAAAAGAATGAGATGATAAAAAAGACATTTTACATCTTAAAATTTATTTTGTTTTTCTTTCTTTTACTAGCTTTCCCCGAATTGCGGTAAATGAAAACATTAACTTAAATATATATATTCATATTCGACTTCTTTTACTTTTCTTAACCTAACTTGGATCCCCTATCAAATTCTAACCATCAAAGGAAACGAGTAGAAAAGCTTCACCGCATTAAAAATAAGAATAAAAGAATTACATGTCAAAAAAAGCGATAAGAATGTCTGATTGAGATTTATATTATAGCAAAAATATGCTTGATTTGAGCCCTTCACTTCAAAGGAAATGTCGAAAAGAAATACGAATGTCGAAAACACAAGCCTCATTATTGGGCATCAACCACCAAACCTTTTCGAATTGGTGTGTTGGAATATCTGAATACAATGGCCATGTCCTTCCCGATGGAACATGCAAATCCACATAAAATGATGGAACCGTGAGCCGGATGTAAATAGAAATGAGTCATCACAGACTTGAGCTAACTAAGCACCATTGGGATCCAAAAAATGAGTTACCACAGACTTGAGAAAACCCGAACTAGTATTGCCTTGAGGGGGTTTATTATTCCAAAAAAAAAAAAGCTCTCCTTTAAACCAAAAAATGGTCGAGTTCTGGGAAAAGGAAGGATGCAAAGAAAGGAGGAAGCAGAGGAAGATAGAAAGGAGAAATTACAATTATTAAATTGACTAGTGAACTGGTCAACATAAACCAAAATTTGTTTGGTGCAATGGTAAAGCTCCCATGTGGCAGTTATATGACACTGGTCCAATCCCTGTTTTCCTCTTCCTTCTATTTCCCAATATATTGTAACGATAATGTAAATTTCAATCAAACCAACATGTTGTGAGATTTAAACGTAAAACCTCGAATTTCTTTTAAGTTCTCAAATTTTGAATTGAACGTATTTAACTTAAATTAAATCACATCTCAAGAGAAATTATCTTAACAACTAAACGAATTATTTCAAAATATATAGTCTAAATAAATTTGGTGTTTATGATCAAGGATGGGATAAAAAAATTATACTAAGATTGAAATAAAAAGATATCCAATTATAAATTCTTGAGGTTAAAATAAACTTTTCTTTATTGTTTTTAAATATATAAATAGCAAAACATTTAAATGTTTTCAAAGTGAATATAAAGAAAAAGGAGCCCCTCCTTCCTACATTTATTTAAGTAGAGTTATTTAAAGATTGAGTTATTGTTTAAAATCAAACACCCACTTAAATTTAAGTTTATTCAAAATATAATATGGGCTCGAACTTCAATATTTAAAATCCAAACCTAATCTAATTTAGCCCGGTTTTAAATTTATAATATATATATTTTGAAAAGTAAATTCATTAATTGAATGAAACCATACAATTCAAAAAAAAATAGCAAACACTCTTCGTAAATGGCGAAGGACAAGCTTCGTCAATACAACAAATGTTTTAGTTTCAGCATCAATAGAACATTATGACACGTTGACAATTGACTTTATCACAACTCAAGCACAACATATCTGGAGTGATTGCAATCACTTAGTACAAAAAGGAAATCACCCCGATGGTCCAAAGCAGAGAGCAAAAATCGACAAAAAAATCGAGCATTCACCAAACTATGGAGGATGACAACAAAATCATCCCTAAAATCACTTGTAAAGCTAAGATTACATGCATAAGTAAGACTAAAAATGTGCCACAAGAACAGACAAAAACTTCTAAAACTGAAACTTATTAAACAATGGAAAAATAAACAAAAAAAGTAAAAACTTAGACAACACGAGTCCAAATAGATTAAGAAGTTAGCAAAGAGTCACCCACTTTTTAAGAAAAACTATTGGTGGTTGGTAGAGTTTTAACAAATGACAGGCGAAATCATCTGTCACAACTTGTGAAGACAACAAAGATACTTACAAAATATATTTGTAAACTGAAAAGATAAGACATGTGTAGTGAATGAGAAGAAAAAAAAAAAAGAATTGATGGAAAAGGAAAAAGACGGACGATAACCAATCCGAAAATTAGCACCCCGGGCAAAACAAAAGATAAGAAATTTATAATATATATCTCATTTATTCTAACATCATATAGTTTATATCACAAGAAAAATTAAATATAGTCTGCTATAATGTAAATATAAAAAATATATTAATTTATTTAGGTTTAAAATTTTAATAAAAGAAAAAATATATAATGATAATAAAATTTATAAAATTAATAAACATTAAATAAAAAATTATATTTTTTAAAAAATATTAATGTTGGTAAATCTAAATAAAGTTAACTATTTATAAATATATATAAGGGATAAATTCCAAATCTATACATGAACTATGATTTAATGTGCAATTGTATGCATGAACTTTGATTTTGTACAATTTTATACATGAAATTTTAATTTGATCCAATTATTGTAAATTATTAACACAATTATTGATATAACATCATTTTATGTTTACATATTGCATACAAAAAAAAATTATTTATCCAATAAAAAATAAATTAATGTATTTATTTCTTTAAATGTGTATGATTAAATTAAAATGAAAGTTTCAAGTATACATTTGAAGCACAATTAGAATTTCATGTATATAATTACACTAAATTAAAATTCATGTATACAATTGCACATTAAATCAAAGCTAATATATAATTTTGAGATTTATCCCAATATATATTGATAATAAGTTTGGACATATAAAAAAAATAAATCAATTTATTCAAAAATATAACGAAAAATTACAGTAAATCACTCAAATTTCAATGTGAAATTAGGATATTAGGGTTTGTAGGCGTGATTCCCACTAAGCATAAGAACCCGAATGATTCATTTTTTTTAAGCGAATTTAGTAATTAATTTTTCGTATTTTTTAAGCTTATTAAGAAATGAATATTGATCATGAGTTTTAAAATTAGTTCATACTCAAAACGAGAATCGAACTTTCGACTATTGACTAATGTAGGAAAGACTCTATCACTGTGAACATGGCACCATCCCCTTCAACCATCCCTGCCACAGGGTTCGTGTTCAATTCATTAGGTTGGGTCCCTAAAATTCCCTTCCCGTTATTGTTAGAAACATCCAATGATCCACTCCTACCCTAAAAGGATTTCTCTTTACTCCAATTTCTTTTCAGCATAACACCCATCTAACCTATGCTGCAACCATTCATCCATCTTTCCTTCAATTTATTGCAATTCAAGCTGCAATTTCTTCTGGACTCTAACCATCACATCATTAGCTACTAAATGATGCAAGTAGTTCCTCAATTTTGCTCTAAATTAAGATATTTTAAAAGTACGTAGGATTTTGAACTCTTTACAACAGTCTTATCACTGCAGCTATGGCAAAATCATATGCCAAAAGTAGAAAAAGATTATAATTAGTAAATAAAATAAATAGAGCAATGCAGGCTTAATGATGGAGACGTGGACGGTCCAAGTTAAAGGTATGGCAGGTAACAATACAGGAAGATGTTAGGATAGAAATATATAAGTATAGCGTGGGGACAGTGTCAATCAATGATCCCAACCTTTGCTGTGCAACAAATTTCCCAACCCATGCACAATTCAAGAATGTTAGATTCATCAATTATTATTAAAATTGCTAATAAATGTTTAATGAGATGGATTAAGATTATATATAATAAAAAAAAACTTTTTCTTTTAATTTTTTGAGGAACTATTTTTTTTTAATTTAGTAAAAGTAATAGGTGCATTATATAAAAGAAATAAATTCTTTTAATCTCGTGTGTATATGTGCATGAATGAGTTGATTCCATTATCAAACGTGCAAAAAAAGAAAGATATATCTCATTATTTGATCATCACAATCTCATTTTTGTAATGAATTCTAATTTTGTACTTTCATTAATTCAATTTGAAAGACAATTGATAATGATGTTCCATGGCTTTATTTTATTCATGATAAAATACACTGCCTATATTTTTTACCCATTTCCCATAAATTAGTACAAGAAAAGTGAAAAACTTCTACGTTATAATTAAAAATATTTCCCTAATTAGAATTAAAACATAATTAATTATATTTAATTAAAATAAGATATAGGCTATTTCTAGTTTCACATGTTTCAAATTGTAAAAATAAAGAGTGAATCCATTTCCAACATGTCGGAGAACCATGAAACTGTCATGTCATAAATAAAATTAACGACATTAATGTTAGTTACCTAAATCCGTTTTAATAAAATGTACAATATGGTTAAATTCATTAAAATTAGACTAAGTTCATTAATTAAAACTCCTACGTTATAATTAAAAATACTAAAACTGTTTCCCTAATTAGAATTAAAACATAATTAATTATATTTAATTAAATGAACCATTAAACTTTCATGTCATAATTAGAGAGAGTTAATCCACTTCCGACATGTTGGAGAACCATTAAACTTTCATGTCATAAATAAAATTAACGACATTAATGTTGTTACCTAATTGCTCAAAAAAATGGTTATTACCTAAATCCGTTTTAATAAGTTAAATCCATTACGATTAGAGTAATCATTAATTAAAACAACATAAATGAGAAAAGTAAAGAAACAACAACAAAATCAGAGTTTAACCTACCAATTCATTTAATATTTTTGGAGGAATTTTGTTTTCATTTTATATATTTAAAATTGGGATAAGAGAATCTCTCATATACATATATATATATATATAAGATCTACTTTCATATGAGCGTAACATCACGATTTTTAATCTTTATTTATTTATACAATGCCTAGAACTGCACAAAGTTACTTTTCAACTTTTAAATAAGAGGATAATGTGTTTCAGCGGTGTAACATCCTCACTTTAAAAATATATATTTATGGTAGAAGTCCTTGAATCAAGAATTTATAAATAAACAGTAATATAAAAAGTAATGATCGTTTTTAGAGGAAACTATTAGACATGGAAAAAATAGAGAATTATTATTAGGAGCATGTGGTTAGTTAAAAAAATCGTTATTGAGTTTAGGGACTAAATTGAATAAATTAGAAAAGTATAAGATTAAAATACAAATATTCTATTTTTATTTTGATGGAAAGGACTTAATAACAATTTTACCATTAAAAAAAGTTATGAATGCATTTATTTTTTTATTAAAGTTATTATTTAATAATTATTTAAAATATAATATTTTATTATTAATATTATAATCTAAATAAAAGAAAGATGAAAAACCTTTCTTTTATGCTCTGTTTCAACTTTCTTTCTTTCAGTCTCTGTTTCTCTCACGAAAAGGGGGAGAAAAAATTTCTTTCACCATTTTTCTTCAAAATTCAAGCATAACGTATGGTTTTTCTTCAAATTTTTCATAGATTTTGAATATTTAAAGCTTGTTTTACATATATATAACAATAATTTTTTATTTCATCAAGTATTTTGAAAGTTGACATTAAAGAACATTGATGGAAGCTTAGGAAATTTAAGTGAAATAGGCATATTTTCTTATTAGAGAATGATTAGAAGATGAATTCTAACTTATTAGAAGTGTGAAAAAGAAATGAAATTGGATGGGAAGTTATTTGGTTTATTTGGCTATGGTGAAGGGGTAGTAGAGAAAGTTGATTATTTTGAGTAATATTGGTGCTAAATAATAGTTTATAAATTAGTTGTACTCCGGTGAAGACGGAATTGAAAACGGATAATCTAGTTGAAAGACATGAGAATTTCAAATTTGGAAGTTTAATATATTAATTTGATTAATCATGCATATTTATGTTGTTTTTATTAGTTTGAGTATTAAAACGGGTAAATGATATTATTTCGTATTGAATTGCTCATATTGTAGCTAAAAACGAAGCGAGCACATTGAAGGAAAAAGGCGAAGAGAAGAAGTAAAGCGATTAAAATTCGGTTTGTGCTAATATCTTATTTTCATTACATAAAGCTTTAAAATAATTTGATTATTATGATTAATTCTATTAATTTTATTTTTATATTATTTTTATGAGTTTTGAATGAGTTTGAATTATTTAGTTAATATTTATAAAATTATGATTTGAAATGAAATATGTTTATTTTTTTAATGATTAAATTAACCAATTTATGGTTATGATTTGAGCTTGATTGTTATGATTTTATATGTTTGATCAAGAAAATATTTTATATGTTTTTGAATTGGAAGCCTAATTTTACATTAGGCAAAATATGTGATTTGATCATGATATGAGACAAAAAAAATGAGAATGATGTGAAATTGATTTTTACCCCGGTAAACTAAGTTAAACTAGATCAGATATAGTTGGCATCCCATAGAGTCTTTATATCAGAGGATTTAGATCTCTCCAATTCCTAGAGGGCCGAGGGAGAAAAGGCCAAATTGGTCGGTTTTATTTATTGTTAGCCTCAATTCCCAGAGGGTCGTGGGCAGTCCCAATTCCCTGAGGGTCGTGGACTACTCTGATAGCCATCGTTGCCGAACAACTCGGGGTGGGGGATTCGTGTATCTGGTTATGAGTCTAAACTTTGGTATGGGGTTTAGATTGAAAGAAAAGCAAAAATAAAAGTTGAATATATTTTTCTTATTGTATGAATAAAATTGATTGTATGATTTTAAATTTGAATAAAAATCTTATTGTTATTTATTTACTTTTATTAATTAATGTATATTCAATACTTATGTAATTATTTATATGATATTAGCATCACTGAGCATAAAAATTGTTCAGCGTACGATTTGTTTATTTTTCCGTGCGCAGGTAGTTAGATTTAGCAGATCGTACGAACAACATCCAAAGAACCGGAATTCAGCTCAAAAAAAGTTGGTGAAAAGTTTAATTTTTGATTAATATTTATGGCATGTACATAGGCTTATATAGATATAATATTGTCTCATAAATTAAATTTAAATATGTTTATTATGTCTCATTTGCTAGTACTTTATAATCAATATTTTGATGAAATGGTTAAAAGTAGATATTACGTTTATTGAAATGCTTTGAGAAATTGAAGTGTTGGGAATTGATTTGGGAAATTATTTGAATGCGAATATATTGTGAAATGCAAAATTTTACAGGGGAATTTTACGTAAATAAGCAGAAATGTTGCCGAAATTTTTATAAAATATTTTTTTTCACTACGCTTTAAAAAAAATAGAAAAGTAAGTTGCTTCGCAACGAAATGTGATATTTTATATTCGGATCCAACAACTGGGTCGGATATAAGGTGTCACAAGCACACTCAAATTAACGTTTTTTTACACCGACAATAATTCTATACCAATTAAACTAAAGATCCAATTGACATGTAAATATGCTCAGTTCCACGTTTTGGAAAATCAGATTAATATGAATACCTGGGAACTATCGTTAGGCCAACTGAGCATGTAATTCATCGCTGTAGACATGTTTGATTTTAGTCTACCATTGCTTACATTTTTACTCGTGTATACTTCTAGCCAAAGAGATATAACTGACATCTTTGCTCCATTCAGTCTGAGCACATGATTTTCTTCTAACCCTTTTCCAACACCATAACAAACCCACAACCTAGATTGATGATTGTACAAATTCCTATTGAACCAACAATCCAACCACCATTTGAGTCTTAAAAGAACTCCTTTTAAAGACTTAATTTCACTTTGATTGCTCCATCGGTGTTGAACTTTGTTGGAATCTTGGTTAGTTCTTTTGTTCCATTTCATGTTTGAACAGTAGATAAAACACTAGTTTTGGTGTAATCAAAGTTTTAGAGTTGACATATTTGACTTTTTAATGACATGGCTTATGATTTAAATTTGTTGAGCAACAAATGAGGAAGTAATTTCATGCTATTTATGATCATCATCTTTCAATCGGCTAACTTGAAGGAGAAGGGAGAAGCTTAAAATGTTGAAAATGTTTATCCTTATCCCTTGAAAGAATTTTGAAGTTGGAAGATTTATTATGAAGGTTTTTATGCGATAAATACTCAAGAAAATTAATAAGATAGTTTCAATTTTTAAATGAAAGTTTAAAGCTTATCAAAACATGATTAGATGATCACTTGAAGAGGCCTATAAATAGGCATCAATATGGCATCACTTGAAGTACAATATTGATTGTATTGTGAGGTATTTTGGGAAAAGTGATTGTATTGTAATGGTGGTTTGAGCTTTAGCCAATAGTTGATTCAAACGAATTATGGAATAATTCTTTGAGTACAGTTCTGTAGAGTAGGATTGGTGAATCTATATTGTGTTATCAAATATCGTGTGTTCATTTATCACTTTACGTTGTTACTTATTTTTACCTTATTACAAAGTTTCTTGTCACATTCTCTAGTCTAACGGAATTTAGAACAAATTGCCTTATAAAACTTTTGTTTTGTTCCAATTCTTTGTTCCAACAAAAGTTAAAACGAAACTATTTTGAACAATCAGCAAATCGAAGCTTTTCCAGTTTTTACCCAATCAAGATTAAGAAGTGTCATGCTTGAATACTTTGCTATTTCCCATGGTACAAGTCGGTATTGATAGAAATGCATTGGAATAGTTTAAATATATTGAAATCTTAACCAAATCGAAACTTAGATTAATTGGTATTGATTGAGGGATATGGTATCAACTACCATGATCTTTATTAAATATATAATTTATGTTTTTATAAGGCGAATTTGAACTGTGATACAAAATATAAAAATAAAATGAATTATTACATTTAAAATTAAACTATTTATAACTTAGAAAATGTAATAACTCAAAGCCGATAGAGCTTGAGACCGAGAAAACTCAAATCCGGAAATATCCCGAGAAAATCTTAACCAAGGTGATCCAAGCCCGAAAAAATCTAAATCCGAAAAAATCCAAATTCGAGCGGTACTTTTACCACCTCTAGTTTAATGGATACCCGTTTACTTGCGTAATAACAGATGGGGTTCTAATCGCATAGAGAAACAGTTGGATGAAGGCCTTATTACTGATGCCTGGTTACAATTCTTCCCTCGGTTATTGAGAATGGTTCGAATGATCCTATTGCACATTGCAGGAACTAGACCACCAATTTTGTACAGAAGACACGATCGGGGCATTTGGAGATGGTCCAAAGATATGGTCTATTTTGTTCTGATGCCTGCAAATATATATATATATATATGTATATATGTATATATTTGGTAACAATGCCTGCAAGTATTTGAAACAAGGAAGATAGGGGCAAGTATAGAAGCAATGTACTCTAATTCGGAAGCGTAAAGGGCCACAACGAGTAAGACATTTTCTCTACCTGGTGTTGCATGATAAGCTTTTAGTGAATGTTCAAAGGTGTACACGAGGCATCGGGAATGATCCTTTATATCACATTTGCGATGGTGTCACGGAAACAAGCTTGTACGTTTTAAGAGGTTGCCAATCGGCCACCTCAATTTGGAGCAAAATAGTGCATCAACATGATCATGACAGATACTTCAGTCTTCCACTCAAGGATTGGTTATCAAATTGGTGCAAAAAACTCAATTCATGGAGCGATTTGGAGCTCACCGTTTGCTTTGATTTGTTAGAGGATATGGGAAGCAAAGAAATCTAGTGCTGTTTAATAATGAAAACTTTAGGACTGGGGATATAATTAATCAATGTAAGTGTAATTTGGTTGCCTTTATGAATGGAGTTCATATACGCAGAAGGGTACTCAAGCAGATTGGTCAGATTCCTCTAGAAGATTGGGTTAAATTAAACACGGAAGAAAGCTGCAGTAGAGGAATTATTGGAAATGGCAATGGTTCATGGCTGGTAGGCTATGCCTATAATCAAATGCAGGGACGTATACGATCACATAGGCAGAACTCTGAGCTATTTTTGATGACTTGCGGATAGCACCGTTACTGCAAAGTTTTAGTGATAATAATTCAGTTGTTCGGTTGTTAAATGTAGATGATGCTCAAGGAAGCAACTTCCAACTTTGTAATAGGCAATGGGAGATAAGCTGCGGTCGAACTCTGATCAACATAGAAACTGGTTGATTGATGCTAATAATATTTAATTAAGAATCAAATCTTAACATTTACGACCCTTTTGTCTTCGGATATTATCCCAACACAGGCGAACCACATGGTGAAGGATTCAACAAGTTGAGTACGCTATCCCAGCAATTACCATTCTCCATTACAGTGTTTTCATCTGTTGATTTGTCGACACCCATCCATGAATTCAAAATAAAAGCATCCGACAAACCCTACATTATATTTGCAATAGGTGGACTCTGTAGTATGACGGAGTCCTCCTCAAACCATGAATCATCAGCATCGATGGAACCCTTCATTCCCTGGCCCCGCCATTCCTCAGCTTCTCCCCATCCAGCTGAAGGGAAACGAAGAGTTGAGGTTGTTAGGGACCTGGGATCCTGGGTGGAGAAAACAAACATGCCGGCAACTACACCTTGCCAGGCTTTCAGTACGTCAAGGCACCTGGGACTGCTTCTAGTGAGTTGGCTCCTCCAAGTGGGGCGGGTGGTAAGATTTGGGACAACCTGTTTTGACTCACGGACCAACCTGTCTTCAGCCTGGAGACGTGCACTCTCCCACTGAGCCATGTGGCTTAAATTTGAACCGTTTTTGGGTGATGGGGAGGTTGAGGGCTTTTCTGTCATGGGATCAATACCCATTTTGATTAGCCTTTTCTTTAGATGTGTGTTCCAGTGATTCTTGATCCCATTGTCTGTCCTCTTAGGCAAGTGTGCCGCTATTGCCGACCACCTAAAATAAAATATGATCCATGCATCAACTAAATTTCACCATTGCTATATATAAGCAGTAGAATAATTAATGAAGTGCGAGTGTGTAGCTACCTGTTTCCAAGAAAGGCATGGAGTTGAATGATGGTCTTTTCTTCCTCTACACTAAACTTTCCTCTATTGATATCAGGTCTTAAGTAGTTGATCCATCTCAGTCGGCAGCTCTTTCCACATCGTTCGAGTCCTATACTTACATTTATATAAAACCAAAAAAAAAACAATGCAAAAATTTCAAATTTTTTAACTATATATATAAAAATATACAGAAGGAAGATATTTGATTATGATATGTGAATAATATGGGAAATAATAAGCGCAGACCAGCTTTGTGAGGCAAGGAGCCCCAGGTACCATAGCCATGTTTTTGAATGTAAGCCGTCAGTAATTTGTCTTCTTCAGCTGGCCCTCTCTTCAATCTCACCTCTTTCTTTCTGTTCGGAGACGGTGGCTTCATTTTGCTCAAGATGAATTCTGGGTTAAATCAACTGATTTTTTGTTTTAAACTTTCTTACTTATTTTAAGCAAAGGGGTTGATTGAGAAAAACAAAACGCCAATGGGATTTATAGTGATGAGTAAAATTGAAAGCTTTGATTGTAAATATACAGAGACCAATATCAACAAAAAAGTGAAAACTTATCAAAGTATAAATAAATTTCTCCAACTACTTGATGTATGATAAGACCACGTGAAAAATGGTTAGAATGTTTTTTTTTTCTTAAGATTGTATATTTATATGATCTGATATTTTATGTAGTTTTTATGCATGTCAATACGTACTCTATTTTAAATTTAACACGTATTTATGCGGTTCTCTGCATGATCCCACGTGAGACCTTGCAAAGTGCCCTCTCACGAACACTTAACACCATAGAGCTCAATTTACAAGCTTAATATACAAGATCAACATACGAATTGTGTAGAATCCGATCCGGATTCATTCGAATAGTGAGTTGATAATAGTAAATATTATAACAATTCCATCACTATCATTCCAATGCTTAAAACACTAAAATTTTAAAAAGAAAAACAACAACCAGCTTTATTATTAATGTATGTATAATTTTAATAATTTTATATTTTTTAATTAAATAGCACAAACTATCTTTTTTTTAATCTTAAAATGAATGACTAGTTAAGTTTGGAGATAGGGTTGATTTTATATATTTTTCTAAATATTCTCTTAATCACTCAACAATATAATTTAGTGTAAGCATATGCTATGGGTGTCAAATCTATGATACCAATATATATATATATATATATTTACCACTTTTTTTAATATTTTTATACATTTTAATTTATTTACACAAATTGTTTTGCTCGCGTTATTTGTATAGTTATACTATTATTTAAGTATGTGATTAAATTGGTGTAACGAGTACTCAATACCAACTCAATCAATGAAATTGTTAAAATAACTTTACATATTTTAAATAAAATATATTATTATGAGGGTATTTTTGTCTTTTTGTATTACTATCAGTTTCAAATTACATGTTTCACTATTTATTGGATGTTATTTTTGAAATCACACATGTGTTTTAATATTTTGTTTCCACTCAAGGAGAAAGCAAAAAAAAAAAAAATTTAAGGGAAGCCAGAATTAAGTTGTATATTTTTATCATACTACAAATGTAATTTCATCATTTTAATAGTATATACTTTTATAATTTTTAAAAAATTAAATCAAATTTTAATCATGTTTGAGGGAGTTAAAGTATAATTTTAATATTACTAATATAAAATTTGGTAAATTATAAAAGATTTAAAAAAATTAATTTAGAGAAATCGAAACCCTTATTAGCCCTTCTAACTCCGCCTCATATTTTCACTCACATACATATGTGATAGAATTAATAGTATACATTTATTATGTTATAAAATGGGTAGATGAGTGTGGTGACATAGATTGTGAAGTCTTCCAAATCAAGTAATTCAAAGGTTGCATTGGACATTTCTTTTCCATTAATTTCCCTTCTCGTTATGGTTTTATGCTGACTTTTATTCATTTTATTCAATAGCTTTCATTATTCGCTATATTGCTTTTATTCATTATTTCATCTATTTTTAGTGTTAAATGTTTATATAAGATTGTTGAAATTATGTTGGATTATCCGTCGGTTTAGTCTGATCGAGAATTATTTGATACACCAACTTGAAGTAATGCAAAGAACCAATTAATTTGTAAATCGATACAAACCGATTGAGTTAAACTAAAATTTTAATTGAACTACAGTTGAACATGTTGAACTTAATTTTTTATTTAATTGAATTGAGTTGTTTTATATATGTATTAATGTAAATTACATTGAAATAACTTCAAATAAGGATAAAAACTATTTTATATTTTTATTAAACCCATTATCCATTTACCTAATTTACCTTTTTAACTTTTTACTTTTTCCTCCCATGTGAAAAACATCAAAATTTGTTAACATTAATTTTGAACACTACTTGTATTTGTTGCACAGGCAAAGTAGAACCCCTCGAGAACATCCATTAGTTTTGTGGAATGATAGAACACCCATTTCATTCCAATTTCCTTTGTTAATGAAGGAAAAAAACTATTATTTTTTTCTTAATATATCATTTAATTAGTATCTGAATTTAATATTTTTAATAAGGTATTTATGTTTTTATTGTCCAATATGATATTTATATTTGGTAAAAGTTATACATTTTAGTACCTATGAGTAATGTTATTTACTTTTTAGTGTTTGATTCGGATTTTAGTTTGATTTGATGAAAATTAATTACTAATATTATTAGGTTTGAGTTTTCATGATTTTGCTAATGGAATAAATGAATTTGTTTAAATTTGTACTTAAATTTGTTAAATATAGTATGATGACTGTCATTTTTTTTCAAGTTTTAGAGTTGATTAGATGAAAGTTAATTAATAATATTATTATTAAATTATGAATTTACATAAAATCAACTCTAAAATCCGAATCACATATTAAAAAGTTAAGTTTTTATGGATAAAAATTGAATTGCCGTTGGATAGAAAGAGGAAATAGAAGTATTTTTCGAGTTTGGGATTTTTTATTTTATGAATTAAAAAGGAGGTAAAATCGAGAAAATTAGTCAAAATGTCGGTTTCAAACAAAAATTAGGAGAATAGGCCATTTTTTTATGTTTTCTCATTTTTGTCATTATTTTGTTTCCATTTTATTATTATTTTGCTACTATTTTATTGTTAATGTTTGGATATTGTATAATACTAATTTTGCTACTATTTTGGAGGTATTTGCTTGTTAAATGGCACGTATTTTTTAATAAAAAATTATATTTATTTTAGTGTTATTTAAGTATAAAGATTTTTTAATTTATTTTTAGTTTGTTAGGAAATAAATTTTTTAATTTTTTTAGTATATTTGGTGTATTATATTTTTAAAAAATTTTATATAAAAAATAAAATTACAAAATTAATAAAGGCAAGTCGAATCGAATTTGAATTTTAATATTTTTATCCGAATCAAGCTTGAATGAAAATTTAAGTTCATTTTTTTAGATTGAATTGAACTTATCAATCAAAGCTAAAATTTTAGTAAAACTTGATCCCAACCCGACCCGTCATAGACAACTCTAAATTCAATATCCATAATTTTCTTTATTGTTAAAAAGGGAAAGTCGGGTTGTGAAACAAATATATCAGAGAAATGTATTTACTTTTGGATATAAGAATGGGCCCTAAACATATTAATATTACAGAGATACTGTCCGAATTTAATGGCAAACAAAGTAATTAGACAGATCAAAAAGTGTTTTTACTTCCTATTATTAATTTCTGTAGTTATTATGTTCAAAAGAAAATTAATTTCTGCAGTTATACTTTACCTGAAATTTTATCCAACTAAAATATATCGTTTAACACAACTACAATATTCTAAAAAATTATTTATTTAGAACCCAACGAGTGATTCCAGTAATTAAGGAGATGATGTTCATATTAAGAGACCCAAGCTTAAGTACTTGTGTGTGTAAGGTGTATGTGCATTATCAAATAGTTAAGAAAATATGAACAGATACTACCATATAATCATACCAGTATATTAAAAAAAAACTAACTATTTAAACTTTTAATTAAATTACTGTCATGAAATAATTAAACATCAATTCCATCGAAAAATAATTAAAAAATTCATTTATAAAATAACAAATATCGATATGAAAATATTTTTATTGTTCTATATTTTTATAATATATTATTATAACCGATTCAATCAAAATCTTATTTAATTCTAATATAATTTTACTATAAATATATTTTTATATAATTTTTAACATCATTATCTAACCATTTATATAATAGCTTTTAAATTAGTACTCGAGTTCAAGTAAAACAGACTCAAATAAAGAAATGATAAAAAAAATAAAAAAAATTGAAATTTGTCTTTCCTATATTTTCCTTTTTTAGAAAACAGCAACCCTCGTATTTTATAGAAAAAATTTCCACTCTCTTAACCTTTAAAAAATACTGTTTAATAAATTAAAAAATTAGGTGTTAAAACTTAAAATTTGAATTTAAATTAAAAAATTTGTTTTGCATATTACTTAATATAGAGTATGAAATATAATTAAATTTTCTGATAAATGTAATTTTAACATATAAAAATAAAATGTTTAAAGGATAATTTTAACTAAATAAAAAATTGAAAAAAATTCCACATTGTCATAAGTAGTTTTTCACACTTTTTGAAAAAAAAAACTATATTTTTTTATTAAAAATCATCAAACGTGTTTAAAAAATTAAATCACTAAAAATATTAATTTTTAATTGATTTAACTTTTTCCATGAATTATCAAACAAACCCTCAATTTTTAAAATTGTTGATATAATCAATTTTTTAAAAAAATTGTAGCCCTTTTTTGAGAATTTTAAACTTGTATAAAAATAAATTTAAGGTAAAAAAAATATAGAGGCTTTTGTATTAAGAATTAAATTGTATTTTGTCTTTTTTACTGAAAAATTGAGTAAATTAATTCTTATACATTAGATCAAATAGCAAAAGTCCTTTTTATTAAAAATTTCATCCATTTCTACAGTTAAAATTGATGCGGCTGATAGAATAGTTAGAAAGTTACTTGTGGTGTGTTGTGAGTACCTCATTTTGATAGACAGACCAGTTTTTAATAGTAAAAACAGATGAAATTTTTAACAAAATTATCGGTTTGCTCTTTGATCTAATGTATAAGGATTAATTTGCCCAATTTTGACTAGAGCGGTCAAAACAATCCGATTCTTAATATAAGGGCCTCCATGATACTTTTATCTAAATTTAAACGAAAATCACACATGATAAAAAAAATTGATACAATGTCTAGAACCACTCATAACTCTTTTCCAACCCTTAAGGATAAATGTGCTTGTGTCACGGGCCATGGATCAAAGCCAATGACTAATGCATACAAAATGTCCCATGGAGATCAACTACTTAAATGGGCTTATTTGATCCACTTAAAAGGATTCGATTCGTAAAACATGTAAAAAAAGCCCATCTACTTGAAGTCTTGGTAGTCTAATAGAACACTCCAATAAAATTAGAGTCACCATGATGAATATTGTAAGTCCTAAGGGATAAAATTGTGCAGAGTTTAACTTCCTTAAGACTCTCATCTTGTGGATAGGCTTTGATTTCAACTGTCGATGTAATTTAAATTCTACCGTTGGATTTGAGGGAGCTCAACTATAAATAAAAGTCTTCCCCTTCATTTGTAATCACTCGGTTGTATTCTCTCAAACTAATAGAAACACTTTGAGAGCATTACTCAAACACTTGGTTTGTGTAGTTTTTTTGTTCGCTTTTTGCTTCTTCGCTTTGAGTTTGCTTCTACTTTATTTTGGTACCTTAGAGAATTTCCTTTGTGAATTCTTATATTTCAAGAGTTAAGATGACTCAGGCAGATTTGAAGCAAAGGAATCTCCTAAGGCTACATGGTTTGCCAGACTAAAATTCTAGCTTGTGACACTTCAACGTGTTCGAACTCATGTCCTCTTGCACTAAAATAATGTCGTTGCTAATCAAACTCAGTCAACCACATGATAAATTTAATTCAAAAAGGAAGAAAACTAACATATGATATACACTTAAAATGCGACAACTTAAAACTTCATTGACAATTATAATCAAGGGAATGATCCACTTATATCAGTATAAAATTTATTTTACATCATTCTATAACTTTTTATACAATTAATCTTTCAATAATCTAACCGTTGAATTTATTATGATATTTTACTTGTCATTCATGTAAAAATTTGAGTCGATTCTATATTTCTATCATATTGATTAATGTTGAAGCCTAATTTTTGACCGGGCCCAATTCGGATTTTAAATTAAGTTTGAATTAATTTTAAATTTATTCAAATTTAAAATTAATTTAAATTTAAATACATTTAAAATAATTTGAAACTTAAAATTAAATGTCCAAGTTACATGTCCAAAAAAGGGTCCAAATTTACAAGCCCAAATTGGGGCCCAAGCATAATTACAATCCAAAAGCCCAAATTACAAATGACCCAAAAGGGCCCAAAATCCGAAAATCCACTTGTGATGCTGCCACTTTTCACAACCAATCAAAGGCTCCCACGTTAGCTCCAACAGACCCCATCTCCAAGTTGCTTCTGCACAACCGACTGCCACCACCGGCTTCAACCTGCTCCAATCGCCACTTCTTAGACCTGCAAAAAGAAAGGATTAGGACTAGCATTTAATTGAAAGAAACAAATGGAAATGATTGTAAATTGGCTATAAAAGCCTAATTGAATTTTGTTGTAAGGGGAGGAACCCTGTTCTTGAAGTCAATACAGACCCGTTCTCATACGAATTTTTAACAAATATCCAAACAGTCACCAAAGAGATTCATCCAAATATTGAACAGACAGCAAAGAGGAGGTTCAATTCAGTACCTGGTCGTTCAAGCATTAAAAAACAGGTATACATGCATTCATAACTGAAGTTGTCAATGTTTGAATCATTAATATACATGAACATGCATTAATTACTTTACTGCTAGCATGCATCAGTCTTTTAAACTTCCAAAGCAGTGAATAAATGCATTAATGGAAGTTAATGTGGTAAGTTACAACCTTTTAAATATTATTAATAATATTAGTAATAATCATGATAATAAATAATAGTAATAAATATTTATAATTAATATTAATATTAATAAACAGTAATAATAAAAAAATAATAATTTAAAGGGACGAAAACCTTCCCTGGTTGCTGCCGTCGATCGAGACTACGAAAACACCACTGTCGCTGACGGAGTTCCCCAAAGTCATCGCCGATCTTGCACCTCCGGATGTCGCCGCTGTTCGACTGTGTGCTAAACCGAGAAACCAGGAACATGAAACAATTTTAAATCGAACTCAAAAATAATTTTCAAAACAGAGACTAAATTTAAAAGTATAAAAAAAATCGATTTTTAAGAAAATATATTAATAATAATAAAGAAGGGTTTAAAAAAATATAGATATTGTGCAAAACCAGATCTATTTTTTGGAATAAGGGAAGAAATGGAATGAAAATGGAATAAAAAGCAACACAAAGAAGAAAAAAAGAGACGGTTTACCTTCGAATCTCCGGCGGCCGGTGGTCAGAAGACGGCGCGTGGGGAAGCTTGCGATGGTAGAGACACGGTCGGACGAACGTGCATGGCCGGAGGCGCCATCGACGGGCGCTCAGGCGCGGGACGAACGGTGGCCGGAGTTGATTGAAAATGGCCGGCCTTGGGAGTCTGTTTCAAAAAAAAAAAGAAAAGGGAGAGAGGCCAGAGAGAATTTGGGAGTTTTCTTTTGAAAATAAGAAAGGAATAAAAAAAACCCTAAAAATCATTTATATACATGCTTCTAAACGACGCCGTTTTGGTGTCTGTTCTCAAATGCCAAAACGATGTAGTTTTGACTTATACCCATGGTTCGACTCGAAATCCGACCCGACCCACTCAAGATCCGCGTGTTTTTAAAAATGGGTTATTTGCACGTTTGGTCCTTCCGTATTTTTTAATTGTTTTAATTTAGTCATTTTCATACTTTTAATTACTTTTAATTTGGCCTGATAATTTTATTCACTTTTCAATTTAGTCCTCTGACATTTTGAATGTACCAAAGGCTGCCACGTGTCACTGTTATGGCTTATTTATGCATTTGATCCTTTTTATTTTTAATTTGTTTTAATTTGGTCCTTAAATCAATTTCTGTTTAATTACACAATTGGTCCAGGAATTTTTTGAGATTTACAAATTAGTCCTTTGACTTCTGGATGCCTGTGGGGCTGCCATGTGTCACCCATTCTTTGGTTTTATTGCATATAGGTCCTTAAATTGTTCAAAAATTACCATTTTACCCTCGAACTTTCTAAAATTCCATTTTTAACCCTGGTTTTACCAAAAATTACCATTTTACCCCTGAACTTTCCAAAATTCCATTTTTGACCCAATTTCACCAAAAATTACCATTTTACCCCCAAACTTTCCAAAATTCCATTTTTAATCCCGATTTCACCAAAAATTACCATTTTACCCCTAAACTTTCCAAAATTCCATTTTTAACCCTGATTTCACCAAAAATTACCATTTTACCCCCAAACTTTCCAAAATCCCATTTTTAACCCCAATTTCACCAAAATTCCATTTTTACCCCCGAAAGTCAAAAATTACCATTTCACCCTCGGGCATCCAAAGGTCCCGCTTTCAATCCCGATTGCATCGTTTTTCTTCCTCATCAATATTTGCATTTATTTTTAATCATTATGCACCTGCATTTTACATTTTTGCATTCTATTTATCTGCTTATTATCTTGCTTCGTATTTAATTTCTCTTATTAATTGCTATTCGATATCTTAAACTTACATGCTCATTTTCAAAATAATTTTAAAGACGAGGCAATGTTCCTCTCGTGTGAAAGCTTCGAGAAATCATGCCCTAACGTGTCGGGTGTGATTTTTTTTGTATAACTCACGCGCGTCGAATATCCTCTTCTAAGATTTTTATACCTGTTAACTCCGGGATTCCGAGAATATCGTGTCCTAACGTGTTGGTCACGATTTTAATTCTCCGCGAAAATCGAAGTAAACGGGTATTCCATATTTGAATCTTTTAAACTATGTGTCTGAGGATTACATTTTAAATTCAATACGAAATTTTCAAGTTCTCAAAACATATATCTATATTACAAATAATTTTAAAGCAAGGCAATGTCCTGTCGTGTGAAAACTTCGAAGAATCGCACTTTAACGAGTTAAGTGTGATTTTCGTAATTCATGCAAATCGGATATCCTTTTCGAAAGTTTTCAAAACACATTTCAACCTTATAATTATATATGAAGTGATTTTAAGACCAAAAGATGAAACAATGTCCTTTCGTGTGAAGATCTCGAAACATCATGCCCTAACGTGCTGGGTGTGATTTTCATATGATTCACATGATAGAACACTCTCTTTAAAATGTCTCGAAATGTCCTTCAATTTTGAAACTCCGAGAATATAGTGCCCTAATGTGTTGGACACGACTTCTAATTCTCATAGAGGATCAAAACACGAGGACGAATTTTCCTTAAAAGTTTTCCTTTGAAATTATACAAAGCCGTCTAAAATAAACATCGTATTTTAAATTTTACTCGAGTTTTCATTGTTTTCATGAAATAAGACCCGAAAATAATCATGTGGTACCAATTTTTGGGCGTATGAGGGTGCTAATCCTTCCTCATGTGTAACAGACTCCCGAACCTGTTTCTCTGAATTTCGAAGACCCACTTTTTTAAACGTTTTATGGTGATCCAATCACACCTAATAAAAAGATTGGTGGCGACTCCCATTTCCCTTTTTATTCCAAAATTAATTTAAAACGATTTTTCGAAGCCCCGTTCGAAAGGTGGTTTCGACAATTAAAAAATATTATCTATATTAATATATATTTAACGATTGAATTTTTTTTTACATAAAAGGAATAGTTAAATTTTTTTAATTTATGCCACAAACTTGACATGCATGAATTATATAAACAGTGCGTGATATATGACGATTGAATTGTTAAAATATTAATCATATAAAAAATTACAAAATTTGTAAGTGAATATTTTCCCTTATAATCAAGTGCTAAATTCCAAATGTATTTTGAGTAGTTCACTTTCCTAGGATTCCGCCACAATTTTAATGCTTATTAGTATGGTTTCAACTCACGTTTTATATTGGGTTAATTAATCTCAAATTAAATAGTTAAATTTTAAATGTTATAATATGCTTCAAGTTTTCATACTCTCTATGTATTTAGAATTTAATCTTCATATTTTTGAATTTTAAAATCTAGGTCCAGTTATTATCATTGTTAAAATTATTGTGTTAAATTTATTGATATGATATTTTAAAATTAAAAAAAATATTCACTCGATAATCATGAAAAATTGACATTGTAATGGATCTAAATTTAATAAAAAATTTGACGATGTTCATAATTCTTTAATTATACATCAGTATTTGTCATGTGTTTATTTTAATAACTTTAAAAAATTAACATGTGTGTACTTTTTAATGTTTTATTATATTTTTATATGATATTTGTCTATCTTTAATATTTTTTATAAAGTCTAAAAATTCTATTTGTAGTTTTTACTTTACTTTTAGATTTTATAATCATTTATACAATTATTATCTGAAAATAATTGTCAGGAAAGGTAAAGTGAAGAAACCAATTATTTATTACTGACAAACAGAACACAGTTTTAATAGGGGGGAAGGTAGATAACCTAATTATGATGGTTGGATTTGATTGCTTCACAGTTAGATCTGTGAAGTCCCACATTGTTTCCAGAGTTTTCTATTGGCATCTCACAATAAAAGTCATTTGGTAAATTTTAAAGGCGGAATTTAATAAATATGCTGATTTTAAAAAAATATTTAGAGTTTTGAATATTTTTGAGATATTTAAAGAAATAAATCTTTCTAAAGAAAGTAGTGAAAATGCATTTTATATGGTGCATCTTTACTGATGTGCAATAAAAACGTATCATATAGAATGTGTTTTTTAACTTAATACATTAACTCTTTTGATTAGAGAATATATATATATAAGACGTAAATAAACTTTTTTCTTTTTGGTTCGGAGCAAGGGTGAGTTGGGTTTTTTTTTTTACAACGACGGCATTGGTGTGTTTTTTTTAAACAGTGTTTCTGTTAGCACAAATAACAACGGCACTGATGTTAGAAAAAATTTTGAATTTATTTTTTGATGCCGTTAACATTGACAACACCCATGTAAAAAATAATTTTTTTTGGTGGTGTCGTTGATATTAGTGGTAACTATTAAAAAAATATTAATTTTTTCAATGAATAAGGATATTTTAAACAGGTGGGTTTTAGTGTACTTAGACTGATGCCGTCAATATCAACGACAGCACCCAAAGAAATTATTTTTTATTCTAAAGGGTCAATTATTGGGTGATTATGATGGTTGGTGCCGTCAATAACAACAGCAGCACCGAAATTTACCATTCAAAACGGATAATTTATATACATGATTTTCAGGATAAGCCATTTTCGTAAACAATCAAAACTTTTGAGTATTTTAATGAAAAAACCAATTGTGATCATATTTCTTATAAAAGAATAGTGGAAATTTTTGTGGATATAATAAGTTCAATATTCTTGTAACTCATGTTATAATTATATATTAATAGAAGAGAAAATATTTAATACACTGTTAATATAATTTTTAAATTTCACAAATAAATTTAAGTGATTAATAAATGTTTTATAATGGTGTAATAAAATATTAAAAATAGACTCATAATAATTTTTAAAAATTACTTATAAAATAAAAAATATATTATCAATTTATCAAATACTAATCTCTAATAATATACGGAAAGAAAAGAAATATAGGAGGTGATTAAATACATGTGTAATTAAAATCAGCATAATACCTTTTTTTTTATCTAAAGAACATTATGCTTTCTTAAAAGAAACTCTTTTTTTTTTTTTTTTAAAAATTAAAGTTAAATAGATTTTCATACACCCACGAAAACTAGAAATGCAAAAAGATTAAAAAGAAAGAGAGAGAAAAACACAAGAATTGTATTGTATATGTGAAGTGGGCAGGTGTTATAAATGAAATAACAATTTTAAACATAATTAAATAAAATGAAACATCAAATTTTATATTAAAAATATGTATACATTTTATTTTATAAGAATGTTAGAATTGAAAGTAAGGTTGGTGATATTAATTCCATGGCATGAGAAATAGACATATATTTATGATTTAATTATAAGTTGAATTTGAATTATGCTTATGGATAAAAACAAAATAAGCCAACTACTCGGCATGGCATTGTAATATAATGCCAAAAAAAAAGGTAAGGTGCCCAAGCGAAGAGATTCACAGAATATTCCTCAAAATTCTTGCCACCTGTGGATTTCATACGAATGATCAAGATTTCACTACGTAATCTAAAACCCACTGGCCCTGCAATTTAGTTTAGGCCCAGTAATGACGTGGCTAACTAAAACCACAAGTTAATTTTAATTTTTAGCCTTCAGATGTTCATGGCTATACCTATGTGAATATGCGGTTTGAGTTGAAATTTTTAATTTAAGCCCAATTCAACTTAATTACACATCTCAGGTTGGATATAATTATTAGGTATCCATGTTTGAAAAAGTCCAAATAACTCATCCTCATCCATTACTTTTGGCAATGTTTGAAGCGGCCATGACTCATCCGTTTTGTTATTCTTTGGGTAAAACTCCATTCGCGCGAGTAGATTAGAAAGTATACTTGCTTTGTTTTGCGTTTTTCATGCAACGCACAACTTTTGGCTTGCTTCCAATTTTGACCACTTTTATTATTTATTATATAAAGTGATGAACTACAGAATTTTAAATCTCAACCTTAAATATAACATTATTAAACGAGATACGTAAAACTATTTAATGAAATATCTGTCAAAATAATTTTCAATATACACTAAATGGATTTCAAATTTATTTATGAAAAAGGTCAACAATTTATAATGGAAAATTAACAATGTTTCAAAGTTATTTTAGATGACCAATTCACACCAAAAATTAAATAAAAAACAAAATTGTTTAATAAGTCGTATTATTATAATATAAAATAGATTGTCAAATTGATTAACAATGGCACACAGTGTATGTTGATTATTGTGTTGGAGTTTTATTGTAATTATAGATTTTAGTTTTATATTATATTTTGTTGTTAGGTGTGAATTTTAGTTCTTAATTTTTTTTTTTGTGTTTTATGTTAGTTTAGTTTTATTTTATAGTTGCTAAAACTTGTGTTAATTTATAATATATATATCTTGAAATTATCTCTAGTATATGGTTTCGTGAGAGTCAAATATTAATTAATTAAGAATGCGATGAATAAATCACTATCTAAATTTATAATATTAATTTTGTGACACCACACAATTTAAAAAATGAACATTGCATCGTCAGGTCATAGATTCAAAATGAGAGAGAAGAGATATAAGAGTGAGTATTCGATCGAATCGAATAAAAAGTTTTTGAGTTAATCGAGTTTTTGAATCTTATTTCATCATTCTAACTCGATTTGAAAATTTTACAAATCGAGTCGAGTGAGATAGAATTCGAATTGAATTGAATCGAATATATTTGTTCGAGTTAAATTAAAAAAATTAATTTGGTGTTGTTTAATTTTATGTAATTTAAAAAAAAATATTTTTATTTAAAGTTTTTAAATATGACTATATAACGGAAAATTGAAATAAATAAGTGAAAAAAATCCAAAATGAACAATGACAACACAATAAAATTATAATAAAAAAATAAGCAAAAGTTCAAGTAAATAACATAAGTCTAAGTAACAATAATAACACAATAAGATTATAAAAAAACATAAGCAAAAGTCCAAAATAGAGTAGAAACCTACACGGCAACACCATTCCAAACAACAAAATAAAAAATAAAAACAACATAACAAAAGTCAAATAAACGAACAGTAATAACACAAAACCATTATAGAATTGCTTAAGCTTCTTCTTTTGAGGGTTTTAATTTAGGTTTTTTTTAAGAAAAAAATTGATTTTGGGTTTACAAAGTTAATATTTTTAATTTCTTTTCCAAATAAAAACTAAATAAGTACACCTAACCATAATAATAATAAACAAAAAGGAACAATAAATTTAAACACGAAAAAGAATTGTTTATGAGTGTTATTTAGGAATAAAATTATATTTAAGTTTAGTTTATGAGTGTTTTTTAATAATGTAATTATATTTGCGTTTAAAAATATTTGGGTTTAGTTTGTTGATGGGTTTTAAATATTAAGGGAAAAAATTGGGTAAAGATAAATGATTTGAGTTTTGGGAGAAAATGGTTATAGTAAATTGGGCTTGGATATTGGGTTTGGGTAATATAAATTTAAAATTAAAAATAATATAGTTTTATTCGGTTTATTCGAATTATTCAAATTCGAAAATTAAACTCGATTCGAACTCGAAATTCGAAAAACAATTCAACTCGATTCGTTTAACTCGAATAACTCGATTCGAATAATTCGAAATTCGAAATTTTTTTAAAATTTTTTTATTCGAATCGAGTTTTACTCACCCCTATATATATATATCCAAAAGCAATACAAGTCTTTTAGTATTTTGAAACAGAGGTACAATGAACCAAGCAGAAGAAGTCAATTAAAAAGAGAAAGGCACGTGTTGTCAGCTGATTACGATACGAGGTTCATGTCTTAAAAAGCCGAAAAACACAGTCAAGTCTTCAGCCAATCACACATTTCATTTCAGCCCCCCACTATAATAGCGACAAAAATCCTTCCAAGATAAAAGCCTTAGCCTTCTCTTTGCAAACATTTCAAACACCCTTCTTTCCCTCTGCCTTTCCCTCCCCCCTATTATCCTTATCCATTCTTTTAGCTTTAATTAACTCAACACATTCCTATTTTCTTTTACCTTTTCTTCTTGCTTGGATTAGAAGGAACTAAATGGAAAGAAACACCAGCTCCAAGTCTGACCTTCCTCCTGGTTTCAGATTCCACCCTACAGATGAAGAATTGATCATGTTTTACCTCAAAAACCAGGCCAAATCAAAGCCATGCCCTGTTTCAATAATCCCAGAAGTTGATATTTACAAATTTGATCCATGGCAGCTGCCTGGTTAGTTTTTCTCTTTAGTCTTTATTAATATGATCACCCAAATTAATATAATTTATGTTCCACCCACTTTAATGCTGAGCTGAATTTACACGGTTGGTTTTTGTTTGATTCATGGTTTGTGTAGACAAAGCAGAGTTTGGTGAAAATGAATGGTATTTTTTCACCCCTCGAGATCGAAAGTACCCGAATGGGGTTCGTCCGAATAGGGCCACTGTTTCAGGGTACTGGAAGGCTACTGGCACGGATAAAGCTATACACAGTGGTTCTAAATATGTTGGGGTGAAGAAAGCTCTTGTTTTCTACAATGGCAGACCACCAAAGGGTGTCAAAACTAATTGGATTATGCATGAATATAGATTAAGCGATTCGCATAAACAAATCAAGAAACATAATGGATCCATGAGAGTAAGATTTGTTTTTTTTTTTTTGGTATTTTGGTTTATGATCAATTGATCATCAACTGTTCGATCAAATTGTAGTGCGAACTGTTCAACTAATGGCTTGAGTGTGTGTGTGTGTTTTCCCTTTTCAGTTGGATGATTGGGTACTGTGTAGAATTTACAAGAAGAAGAATTCAGCTGAGAAAATTTTGGATCACAAAGTTGAAGAATCAAATACCCAAATTGATTGGGTAGGGTATTCAAATGATGATAGTGAAAGTCAAGAATTATTGAAATTCCCAAAAACAAGCTCATATTCTCGTCTGTTGGAGTTGGATTACATGGGTCCAGTTTCCCATCTTTTAAATGAAAATACATACGTTTCGAGCTTTGATTTCCCTAACACCATAGCTAATACAGGGATTGAAGATGTTGAAAAGCTTCAGCTTGGAGACATACCTTACAATTACAGTACTGAGTCAGGGAATTTTCAAGTGAATCAGAATGGGATCTTAATGAATCCCATGGTGTATCAATTTCAGTAATATTTGTTCATTACATTTGTTTTTCACCTTAACCAAATATTGGATTGTCTAGAAATGTAAAAAAATGTCTGTTCAAAAAATTTGTGAAAAAAACTACTGTTTGATGATACATTCTACATTTAGATGATTAACTTTTCTATATATATATATATATATATATATATATATATATATATTGCATCCATCTCCTTCAACAGCTATAAATAATTACTGATTACTGTAAACATTATGAAGGCTTTAATTTCGCAAAAGAAAAATAAAGATAAAAAAAAAAAAAAGATCATTGATTATATTGAAAGAAATAAATCAAAGACAATTAGTTCTCATGATGGATAATTTGACAGTTGTTAATCTTATCGGTCAAAAGAATTTAGAGTCTTTTTTGAATGTTGTGATCCGTGCAATACATAAAATGCTATAGAGAGGATGGATTGTTCGTCTAGAACATGTTTATCGAGAGGCAAATGACATAATCGATACATTGTCTAATGGTGCGAAAATAAGAGAACAAAAATATCATTTTTCAATGAACCTTCAGAAGAAGATAAATCGACTTTACATACTGATATAATGAAAAATCACCTACATAAAGATAATAACGCAACAACCATTATTCTTTTCCTCTATTATGTATAAAATAAATGCAAGTAAGATGATTGTGGCTCTTTTACTTTCAACCCAACTCTTTTGTCTTAAATTCAACCTGAAGACGTTAAGAAATATTCCTAGCATATGCTAATGAAATTAAAATAATCCATTGGTTATTTGCTTCTTATTTATCCTAAAATAAGCTCTCATACCCCCCTAAAAAAAACTTAGGGTGGCATAAAAGTATAGGCATAGATACTTATGGAAAAAACCAATTTAAAAATTAAAACACGAGTTTAATTTAGTTGATTCTTATAATTTTTACATGATATTTTATATAGATATAAAAATATTTTTTAAACCCGTGTTGTTTTTAAATATTGAATGAATTTAATGTTAAAATCGAAACATTTATAATCCATTTAGTTCTTCCTAAACTGATTCAACACAAAACTTTATTACCAAAAATATATTTCAACATAAAACATTGATATTTATGTCATAGGTGGGAAACGTGAAGACGACAAACATGAAAGAACAAATGGAACCAAGATTGGCACAAGCATGGTGGAAAATGGATAGCTACGCCATCACTTATCCAAAAGAGAAACAAAATAATTGGGGTGGAATCAAGATGGTCAAAAGGACCTTTGTGGGAAAGCAGCAGCGATAGGCTATAGTAGTGGATGATTGCGTCTAGAATTGCTGCAATGCGTGGAGCTAGTTTTGTCGTTCTTCAGATTCTGCCGTCATCCAACATTAGCACCTGGATAACCAATTGATTCTGTTTGAACAGGCTTTAAAGTAGCTGCTGCCTTCTTTGAACCAGTCATACTTGTAGGACTACCGTTTTGTGTTTTTGCCTTTTTCTTTCCCCATTTTAGAAAGTTGGGTTAGGCGGAACTCTTTCTTAGAGCCGAAGAAGCATGCATGTATGTGTATTTATCGTTGAGTACAAGTGCTCTATTTGTAGAGGTTTACCAAGAGATACTCATTGATCGGGTCAGATTCATACAAAATATCTACATCAATTTTTTAAATTCGGACCTGATCTAACTAAAAAAAATGAATATATTTTTTTGCCTGAATCCGATCTAATTTAAAAAAGGTAAATTCAGGCTTGAACCCGACCAGCCCATATTTGATTTTTAGATTAGTTTTTATTTAAAATAATTTTTTAAAAATGTAATGCATTAAGTGCATTAAAAACGCTAAAAATTTTCTAACACATTAAAAATATATTAAAAAAATATTTATATTAAAAAAACACTATCATAAATATAATAAATGTTTTATTATATTAAAAAACACAAATAAAAACAATAGAGATTTTATTGTATTAAATATAATTATTAATATTTTATATTTTGGGTTAGGTTATCCTGGGTAATTTTTTTAAAGTTTTGGATAAGGAATTTAATTGTTATTGAATTAGTGATTTAATATAATATAAATATGTATAATTATTATTTAACATATATAATTTATATAATATTTTTTATAGTATAAAATATTCGGGTCGAGTTTGAACAAAAAATTATTGTCAAAGCCTAATTCATATAGGAAACAAGTATTAAATTTTACCTAAACTCATTTTCAAGTCTCATATTTTATCCAAATCTTTTTATTTTTTGAACAGACTTGAACAAGTGACTTGATCCATGTAAGTGAACTGTGCACCCTCTGAAATACTATTATTCATTTTCATTTTAAACTCTCACAATATTTTTTTTTTCTTTTAAAGTGATTTACCAAAACTCATCATCTCATTTGAGGGTTTTTTTTCATCCACACTCTTGAAAACTAATATTTATTGGATTATCATAACATTTCAAAACAACCTAATACTTAAAAAAATTATGTACAAATATTTAATAAATATATGTTTTTATATAATTATTCAATTAATTTATCAAAGTAGGCATTATTTAGTAGAATTTAATTTAACAAATGTTAGTTAATTATTATATTTATTATATTTATTTTGAAGTTAAGAATCCAAATGAAATATGAAAATAAAAATTAGTTAAATAATTAAAAATAATTTTTGTTAGAAGTATTTAATTATGAATAATTATTTACATGTCTTTAATTAGATGTGTTCATGAACCAAGTTAGATTGGGCCGGACCTAAGTATGATATTAACATATGTTATACTTACTCAAGCCTGACCCGATTTGACCTAAAATATGAGTCTAAAAATTTACCCAAACCCGTCCATATTTACAAAAGACTAAAAGCCCATTTTAGGTCTACCCATTTTAATTTTTAAGAAAATTTTTAAAAAATATTAATTTTTTATTTTTTTATTTATTAAAATCTTTATATAATTATCTTAACATTATTTTAATGTTTACATTAGAGAAGTATTATATATTTAGTATAAATTTATTTTTTAATGTGTTTTAAAATACATAATATATAAAATAACATAATATAAAATACGGTAAACTACAAAAATAGTCACTTTTATTTGTCTCAGGTTATATTTTAATCACTTATGTTTGAAATGTTACGTTTTAGTCACTTATATTATTATTTTGTTACGAAATGATCACTCTGCCGTTAAGTTCCGTTATCTCCCTAACGGTAATCCTACATGGCAGTCCAACTAGATTTTAAGTGCCAATTTGGATTTCCAAATGGGATTAGAATAGATTTTTAATTAAATAAATTTAATTAATTAAAATTTTTAAACCTAAATCTTAGCTGAAAAAATCCTAAACTCATTTTCACATACTTGTCTTCTTCTTCTTCTTCTTCATCTTCTTCCCTTTTGATTCCAACATCTTTAATTACAAATCTGTCTCAAAATTTGAATATTTGAAACCCATTAACCCAAAGAAACTTAACGGGAAGAAGATATTGAATCTTTGGGTTAATGGGTTTTAAAGATTCAAACTTTGAGACAGATTTGTAACTAAATATATTGGAATCAAAAAGAAAGAAGATGAATATGAAGATGAAGAAAAGAGGTGTGTGGAAATGAGTTTAGGATTTTTTCAGTTAAGATTTAGGGTTTAAAATTTTTAATTAATTAAATTTATTTAATTAAAGATTTATTCTCATTCCATTTGGAAATTCAAGTTGGTACTTAAAATCTAGTTGGACTGCCACGTAGGATTACTGTTAAGAAGATAACGGAACTTAACAACACAGTAACCACTTCGTAACAAAATACTAACATAAGTGACTAAAACGTAACATTTCAAACATAAGTGACTAAAATGTAACTTGAGGCAAACAAAAGTGACTATTTTTATAGTTTACCCTATAAAATATTATAAACTTAAAAATGAACCGGGTCGGACCAAGCTTGAGCCTACCTAATTTTTTTGTCAAAGTCCATTTTTTGGGCCTAATATTATTATCCAAACTCTCACAAATTTCGAAAAAACCTTCGGACTTAAACAAATAACCCGACTCATGAACAGATCTATCTTTAATTGAGTTTTTTAAACCCCGCTTGAAAATTTTAAAAACTCCATCATTACTATTGTATCAAATACTAATCTTTTAATTAATTTATAATTTTTATAGTATATATTTTTGAAGGTATTTTTATAACTTGTAAATAATATAATTATTCACAAAAAAAAAAATTTTTTTTCCTCGGAATTTTTTGATTTATCAATCCTACTAAATATTGTGTTATTTTTATTTTTACATTTACTTTTTAAAAATATAATTTAATTTATAATGATTTGACACTACATAAAAATAATGGTTAAAATTTTAAAAGATAATAAATTATAATAAAAATAGCTTTAAAAAGATAGACTGAATGAATTCTACTGAGTATGAGCTTAAGTATATAACTCAATAGATTAAACTTGACAATACTTCGAGTATGGGTCTCATAACAATTTTCTTCCAATTTTAGCCTCATCAGATTTAGTTTATTTGGAAAGTGCATCATGCTTCATTGCTACTTATGTGGTTAATATTTTTTTTCCCTTCCAAGTTTACAAAAAAATTCATTTTAATCCTTCATTTAATTTTTCGTCTCATTTAGTCTTGAGCTTATCTTTTTGTCAAATAACCCCAAAATAGATAAAAAAAATTAACTTACTTTTATCGACGTAACATGCACGTGAATAACATGTCAGTATTTAATTAATTTTTTTTAAATTTAAAAAAATATTTTTAAAATTTTTAATAATTTTAATTTTTAGAAATAAATTTTTTGAACTAAATGGGATATTATTCCTATGTTTTAAAGGCGAAAGAAATAAATTGGTTAGACTGAGGTTAAGGAAGCAAAAAGAGGTGAAACATTTTTTAAAGCTAGCATGCAAAGAATGTTGACAAGGTTGTAGTTAATTCATGACCTTCACAACCTATCTACATTATAGCAAACCTTGTTCTTAGTTGAACTCCTTATAAGAATCTGTATTTCCCTAACTCCTTCTATCAACAAATTAGATATTAAACAAAAATGGAAGTTCATGACAATCTTTTTTTAGTTTTTTCAGAAGGATGCAACATGGGAATGGTGCTGCTAGCTTGCATGTTTATTTCATGGATCTTTGTTTACAGATGGAACCAGAGGAACAAAAAAGGCCCCAAAACATGGCCACTCTTCGGAGCAGCGATTGAACAATTAATTAACTACGATCGAATGCACGATTGGCTCGTCGAATACCTGTCCACATCGAGAACTGTTGTAGTTCCAATGCCATTCACAACTTATACTTACATTGCTGATCCTGCTAATGTTGAACATGTGCTTAAGACCAACTTTGCCAATTACCCCAAGGTAAAGCTTTCAGTATTTCATTTGTTTTTCTGTGGTTCATGCTTGTTATATTGGTTAACAGAGATATAAAGGCTGATGTCTGGTTTTGTTATATTGAAAGGGTGAAACGTATCATTCATATATGGAAGTGCTGCTTGGAGATGGGATTTTCAATGTAGATGGTGAGCTATGGAAGAAGCAAAGGAAAACAGCTAGTTTTGAGTTTGCATCAAAGAATTTGAGGGATTTCAGCACTGTAGTCTTCAGGGAATATAGTCTACAACTCCATTCTATTCTAACTCAAGCTTGCTTCCATAACCTAGAAGTAGACATGCAGGTAAGTAAATCCTACCATTTCAGTCAAATGCCTTTGCTTTTGTCAGATAGATTGAGCTGTGAATTCAATTTTCAGGATTTATTGATGAGGATGACTTTAGACTCCATTTGCAAGGTGGGGTTTGGTGTTGAAATTGGAACTCTGGCTCCCACTTTACCAGATAACAGCTTCGCTCGGGCGTTTGATACTGCAAACATCATTGTTACACTGAGGTTCATTGATCCACTCTGGAAATTGAAAAGATTTCTCAATGTGGGCTCCGAAGCTCTTCTTGGAAAGAGCATCAAAGTCATTGATGACTTCACTTACAATGTCATAAGGAGAAGAAAAGCTGAGATTAAAGAAATTCAAGAATCTTGCAAAACCAGCAAGGTAAAGTGAAAAGGGTTGCTTCCTTCTTCACATTCTTTCCCTTTTCTTTTGCCCAGAAAATTTATCCAAGAAACTTTCTTGGTGGAAAATTTCAGATAAAGCATGACATATTGTCAAGATTTATTGAGCTAAGTGAAGATTCAGAAGGAAATTTAACTGACAAAAGTCTTAGAGATATTGTCCTGAATTTCGTGATTGCTGGCCGTGACACAACAGCTACGACTCTCACATGGGCCATATACATGATAATGACCAATGCTCGTGTAGCTGAAAAGCTTTACTCAGAGCTTAAAGCTTTCGAAGAAGTACAAGCAAGGGAGGAGAGGATTTCATTACTACCATGTGACTTGGAAGACCCTGAATCCTTCAATCGAAGAGCAGTGCAATTTGCAGGCTTGTTGAATTATGATTCACTCGGGAGATTGTATTATCTGCATGCAGTGATCACAGAGACACTACGTTTATATCCAGCAGTTCCCCAGGTGTGTAGCTTCTTCCATTTCAGTCAGTAAATAAACAAGAAATGTTTTAAGGACTTAAAGATGTAGTTCCTTCTATCTCGGTTCCCAAAAAGGCTTGAACAATTGTGTCCAAGAGAAGCATATGATATGTTCGTTTCTGGTTTTATAACCAAGTAAATGTTGCTGGTGATTACAGGACCCCAAGGGCATCCTGGAGGATGATATCTTGCCCGATGGAACCAAAGTAAAAGCAGGAGGCATGGTTACATATGTTCCCTACTCGATGGGTCGGATGGAGTATAATTGGGGCCCTGATGCAGCAGTATTCAGGCCTGAGAGATGGCTAAAAGAAGGTTGCTTCCAAAATGCATCTCCATTCAAGTTCACTGCATTTCAGGTATAATATGCAAAAGATCTTCATCCTTTGATAAATACAAATTCAACAAACTGGTAGAAAGCAGATTGAACTAAGTGTTGTGGGAACTTGTAGTTTCTTTACATTGAATTCATATATTGAACTCTCTCAAAGAACACTATAAGCTTATGCTACAACATAGTGGCTAACTGGCTCTTGTTTTCTAATGTCATGCAGGCAGGACCAAGAATATGCCTTGGAAAGGACTCTGCCTATCTCCAGATGAAGATGGCATTGGCCATTCTGTGCAGGTTTTTCAAATTCAATTTGGTACCAAACCATCCAGTAAAGTATAGGATGATGACTATTCTATCAATGGAGAAAGGTTTGAAGCTCAAAATAGCCAGACAATCCTGTTGAGGTGGCTAATGGTCTACTTCTGGTCAAAAGTTAACTATACCAGATGTTGTCCAAACGATAATATATATACTTTAGAATTTTGCAAGCAATCAATTTGGATTCTGAACTAGAGAACTCCTCTAAGCTCTGCTGATAATCGCAGTAAGGAATACCCTTTTTGATAGAAAAGGAATTATAAATTTAACTGCTGAATAACTAATAAAAAGATAGAGAACATTTGTTGCAGTAATGGTCGATTTCAAACAAGCTCCAAAACAGCATGCAAATCTGTTTCAACATGCAAATCAGGGATAAAAAAGAGTGGCTATTATAACCATTTCATGTGAACATATTCATTCGCAGCTACAAGCTGATGAACTGTCACTTCAGTGCTTTGAGTCACAATGTGTAGGATGAAAAATTAAATGTATATTATGAGTTTGTTCTAATTTTCTACTCAATGGATGCAGTATCTAAGGAAGTAAATTCTGCTTCTTTTCTTTCCATTCATTGATTTCAGTTTCGATCTTTGCTTGAACAATTGCATGAAACCCAGGGTACGGTTCATAACCGAAGAAGGTTTGAAGAGCCTGAGGAGCAAAGGATAAGAACTTATGAATATTTATGAAGATCATCACTTTTTTTTCCTGTCCCTTTCCTTTATTGTGAAAGAGAAAAGTAGAAGATGAAATTACCTCAAACAGCACAAAGAAGGGAGCCATTATAAAGGCTTGAACAAGGTTATCCAATAAAGCTGGTGCTCGTTTCTGTAGCATATTAATCGAAATTTAGGAGAATGAATATATGATCGAAACGCATTAACTTTTTGTGTGTATGTGCTTACATGCATGAATATACATATGTATGTATTATTAGAACTCATTACCTCAAAGACCCCATGGCCAATGAACTGTCCAATCCAGCAGAAAAGTTGAACCGCAAGAACAACCTAAAATTGGTTTCAAACCAATCCAATCAGAGTAAAGCAAGATAAAGTGAACTTGCAAAATGCAAATTCAAAAACTACAGTTATCGGTTGGAAGAACTAGTGTAACTTGTAAGCAACAAAAGGATTGAAACAAGAAGCGGCTGAGAAGTAAGTGCCAATGCACTCTATAAAGCAACAAGAACATGCACATGTTGCAGCCATAGAATTTTACGAGAAGAACAGCCATAACATTTAGGCAAAATGATCAACTGTTTTTAATTTGTCTGGAAATGTTAAAGATCGATTTCAATGATTTTCAAAGTCCAAGACCATGCTTGGGAATGAAATGGAACCAAAGAATCCATTAGCATGTGAGAATGATAAACTTTCCATGTTTTGGAATAAATTCCAGACGCCACTTATGTTGTAAGCTACCATACAACACTAAAGTGAAGCCATCATTCAAAACATTGAAACTTGAAAGGATGCTCCAGAAATAGATCTCTTTGAAGGTCTGGTTATTTTAGAATAGAAATGCACCATACATTTTCAGATTCTTATAAGCAAAACAACGTGTTTGTCAATTTTCTAACACTTTGGAGTTTGGGGGTATGCAGACCCTCCTCCGTGAAAATAAAAAATGAAAAGGATGCTTATTATGACTGAGTCAACCAGAATCCCAAACCATTAAAAAAAATCCATAACAAAAGGAACAAATTTGTACCTTCCAAGCAAGAGAAAAGCCAAGTCGAGTTGCAAGAACGCTGCTAACAATCCAACAAACCCCGCAAAGTAAGGCAGCCAAGGTTCCAGCTTTGACATCCAAACACATGTAAAACACAGCGTAGATCAAAGCAAACAAGAACCCAAAGTTGAAAATCAAGGAAACATGGACTCCAAACAGAGAGAAATCAATATGAGGGAGATTAAACAGAGAAGGAGTGAAGTCAAGAAGGAGAATTGCAGTGAAGAAGATTGGCCAAACAAGTAACATGTGAATTACTATGTTTGTTGGGTTGCTATGATATGCACCATAAAAAGCAAAGTGCTTTTCCAGATTAAATAACTCGATCCTATTTCCCATATTCAATTTTCTTGCAGATTTTCTCAAGAAAATTTCTGGGTATGCTGTAAAAGGAGAATACTTGAAAAGCTAAAAATTTTGCTTCGTAAAACAGGGGAAACAAAGTCCTTTACAAAGAAAAAGTCGTTCTTCTTGGTTCATCAAAGGCCAAATCAGAAAACTAGGACGCTTGCCATTTGACATCCTCACTCAAATATTTATAGTAAAAGTTCTAATTTTTGGGCAAAGGAGAATATGACATTTTTTATTTTTAATTAGGGTTTAGGTCGGTTTTAAAAATAAAGAAGGAAATCCTTTTCCTTTTAAGTTGTATTTTTATTTTTTTAATAAATATTTTTAACATATTAGTTTTTTTAATTAAATAAAAATAATTTTATTCTTAAGATTCAAATTCAATTCTCTTTTTTAAATATATTTATGATTTTTATTTTATATTATTTCAAGTCTTAACCATTTAACTAAGAAAGAAAAATTACAAATATGTTTAACCATCTAAAAAAAATTGATTATATTAAAAAAGTCAAAAATTACCATTTAAATGGAAATAAGCCTATTTTCTTAATTATTTTTAAAACTAACCTAAACCCCTAATTAAAAATAAAAAATAACATATTCTCCTTATTTTGCCTAATTTTTGTTTAATTTAGTCAACGAAGTCTGCTGCTCGTGTCTAAAAATTCTTGGGTAAACTCTAGAATTAATCACTCAATTATTAGCATGTTTTTGTTTTCGTCATTTAACTATTAAAATTTTCAATTTAGTCACTAACATTATAGATCATTTATATTTTTGTCACTCATGTTTTAGATAGTTCTATTTTGGTCACTCTCTGTTCAATGGTTAATGGGAGTGATGATGTGGCTTTGTGATTTTTTATAAACTTCATTTATAAAAATTGTTTACATATCAACTCGGGGAAAAAAGAGTTTAGGTACCACTTGTGACAAAAAAATATTTAGATACAAAAATGAGAAAAATGACATAATTTAGGTGTGCTTATTTTATATTTATTGTGCTCTGCAAGCAATCCACGATATTAGCGGATGAGAGAATACTGTTATACCTCATCCGTATCAAGACATGTGACAAGCAAAAAAGATGCTTAAATAGTAAACCTGCCACCAACAAACCAAAAGACCACCTGTGAGCTCTCTTTCCTAGATGACTATTGATGCGTGTCGAGTCATCAAATATAATTCATACGAAAAAAATAAAACTAAAGAGTAGTATAGAGTATTAGGATCGAATCATCAAGGACTGGATGTTTAATTTCGCTTTTTCTTTTGGAAAAAATTAGTATCGCAAGAATGGTCGAACCCTTGACTCGTGATAAGCTTCTTGGAGTTTAGTGATAAAAATATTAAATAAATAAAACAAAAAAAATGAAATAAATAAAGTGAAAACAAAGTTTTGTTGCAAAATAAATTAGAATATATATATATATATATATATTAAATCTTAGCCTCAATATCGGTTCACTCCGAACTTGAATCGATCTTCGAAAAGTGGTTTTTCCCTTCTTCAATCGATAAATTGGTTATAGCGTCCGAGAACATCTCAACCGCCAACTTTTCCTTTTGTAGTCGGTTCTGGTACAACCTGCAAACTCACCCTTGCCGAATGTTTAATCACGTTGCTCGTTTCCATAATTTAATATTTCGACAGTTTTGCGACCTAGAAAGCCCAACTCAAATTGACGGCCTCAATCGCGTGGATCATTTTAATCCAATCATTGTCTCCCTTGACGGAATCCAACTAGCTTTCTCCACTTGAACACGCCAATTTGTTCGCGGAAATTCGAATACAACACGACCGACTCGACTTCCCAACTGTACGCCAAACAATCCCAACCCAATGCGCACTTTTTGAATTGAAATTAAATTAACTTTAAGGGACAAATTTGGATTATACCATATACCAGAAAGATAGCGAATACCGAGTTGAAAATGTTTTTTTAGTGTGAGTTAATATCTCACGATTTTTTCTTGCCGGAGCGATAATCGGGCTAAGACTAAAAGGGACTTAGTTGAACGTGAAATTAATCATGCTTGGTAGGTGTATGAAAATGAATTTAAGAGAAATTGTGGAAGTTGGAAAGGAGAAGGACTTGGAAAGAATTAAACAATTAAGAAAATGGAATGAAATTGGCTGCTTACAGACTCATGGAAAAGGAAATAAAATGAAATAATTCCATTCAATTCTAATCAATTCAAGTGTCTTTAATTAGCTATTTATATATATTTATTATGCTAAATTTAGCTTTGACCTTCCTAAGAAAAAGTCTCCACTAATTAAAATAAAAATTATTTTAACTAAAAATCAAAAAAATATCACCTAAAAAAAATCATATTTGAGTATTTGACAATTTCAAACAACCCAATTTTGAACCAGTCAATCCACTAACTCTTCAATTTCTTTTAAATTGTCCCATCTCTTCACTTTTCGTTCCATTTTGGCCTTATTTTGTTTGATTTTGAATTTGGCACTCCTATTATATATCTGATAAGAAAAAACACGAGTTTAGAAGTATCTCATTCGTAATTTAGCCAAAAATAAATAAATAATGGCACCAAATCAATTTACTATCAACTATCCGAAAAAGCACATACCATCCGCCATTTAGATCTCAGAGTGTCATTGGGAACATAAAATTGTTGGTCACCAAACATCATGTGGGATCAATTGCTTTCTCACATTAATTCAGAATGAATGACAAGGTCTATCCTGTCATAAACATTCTCATCCCATTGAAGACATCCCTCTCACACGCTCTATAATAATGGTTAGATGATAAGTCTAACACGTTAACGTCATCTTATACAGAACCCTGCTTATAAATACCTTCAAGAACAATGAATAGAGGATCAATTCTCCAAGGATACTGAGCCTACAGTCTGTCAACACTGCTTCAACTTTCAACCTTTATATTTCTTAACCTCTAGCTCTTCGCCTTGATTGAGCGAATCGATCTCTATAACAAGTATCACTATCTCCTTTGTACTCCCTCTTTATTGTTCACTGTATCAACACCCTTCAATGTAAATAATCATTTCTATTATTTTTTAGTCTTTTAGTTTAGAGATTAATATACATATACTCTATCATTACATTTGCACATCGAAAATATAAAATCTTAGCAAAAAAAAAAACTGAAATCCATAAAAAAAAATAGTTTTTAAGTATAAAGAAAGGTAACAAGACAAGAATATGACATTAGAGAACTCAATGTTGAAGGAATTGTTGAGTGGCACTTGATTGTGTCAATTATAAATTGCCATTGAAGTGGTAAAAAATTTGTCTTATTTGATTTAACAATTTAATAAAGAAAATATTTAGACTTGTTAGTGTACTATGTTATTGAGGATACTTTGATCCATATATGAAAATCAATCATTGGTATTTGAAGGTTGAATGCATGTGAATCAATTAAGTCCTTGAATTTGGAGATGTGATCTAGATAATGTGACTGATTTTGGAGAGCATATCTTCTAGTGATTTTATTTTTATTGTTATTGATGTAATAACTATTTTCAATGAGTTACTTTGTATTTACTTAGATTTTATGTTAGCAAGTTGAAATTAAATTTATGTTTCGAGGCTTGTATAGGTTTTATATAAGAGCTTACTGAGTGCATTCTAATATGTTCATTGTGAAATCTTTTAAGAGAGTGTAAATTGATATTGTAAACATTGTTGAGTATTTAATGCCCAAGTTCTCAATAGGAAAATTTGAAGACGAGTGTTTTAGTCTTTAGATATAAAGGTGAGATGATAGAGTGTGATTCACATGTTGTTGTGGATTAAAGATAGCAGAACTACTTACTAAGTTAAGTTTCGTAAATGTAGAAAAATCGAACTGCATAAACAAATCTTTGTGTTTTTAGAGTTTTTGTTTGCACAGTTTTTGCAGTGCCAACTCGTAGCAGCCAGCAGTCTAGCACTTCCTTTACAATTTTCGTTTTAAGCAAATAGACAACTTAAGATAGCAACACGCAAGATGTCAACCCTAAATACATAGAGATGCAATGAATCATGAGAGAGAGATGGCAATGGCAGATGAAATGATAATGAGCATGAGAAGAAATGCTGAAGCGAAAGAGCTAATTAGTGATCCAGACGTGCGCTCACAGAAGGAATCCAACTGTTGGCATATTGATAACCAATTCGCATTAGCATTCCCTTTGTGTGCTAAATACATAATGGATGTGGCAGCTGATGCACCAGCCGTCACCAACCCCAGCAATGCCTGGAAACAAAAAAAAAAAAAAATTGCATGTTTGTTTAGGTTCAATAGTGAAAAAACTATGAACTTGGAAACCCCAAAATTGAAGGTGATAAATTCACCGTGTCAAACGTGACCAAGACAATTCGACTGTGTTTGGCTGCTCTCCTGATGATATAGTAGAAAGAAAGCGGAAGAGAAAACACAAGATAGGCACAGGCAACTGAATTGGCAATCACAAAAAACCTGTTAAAAAAAAAGTATAGGCATGTCAAGAAAGCTCAATACTTTTACCAAAAAACGTGTTTACGACATAATAACAACTCACGCGAACATGGGAAGATCACTATATTTGGCATTCAAAAGGGTGGATTGAGGGAATAATGGAACAGTTTCTTCAGTAGTACCCAAGGCCATAGCACTCCCTAGTGTTCCTCCAGCAGCAAGGAATCTCAGTATGAATTCTGGTATAGCAACCCCATTGATGTTGGAGTTTACTGGGGTTGCCTCGTCGGATGTTTCACCAGATTCACCTGCTATTCCCTTCATGCTATTGATTAATTGGTGAAAGTAGATTAAGCAGAGTGGAAGATATCAACATTTATACTACTTTGTATGCCTAAGCAAATCTGGATTTTTCTGACTGGACAAATAAAAAGCAAATCAAATTGGAAGTTAGGTTAATTTGCTGAGCTTGAGATGCTTGGCATTTGCTTCCCTAGCATGTCATGCCATTTCTTAAATCCTAATTATTTCTACCTGCCCCTACTTGCCTCAAACTTCAATATACGACTGGGCACCAAAATCATATACAAAAAGGTAATTAAATTACAATATAATAATAAATAAATATATAACACGAATTTCCTAATTCAGTGCTGCTGTATATGCAATAAGCTTCTCTTTAAGTCCTATATCCTATGGTATGAAAATCAATGTCTAGAAGGCTTGAATTGTTCTTATTTATCATGGGTTTATTATATTGAGGAAAATTACATTTTTTTTTCAATTTATTTACAGTTAATGTCTTTGGGTACTACTATAAGTATTCTCTTTACATCTTGAAAACTTCACGATGAATCATCAAATTGAGAGAACTTGTAAATATTAAAGGATAAATTTTTTATTTTTGTAAAAATCAAAATTAAATTAACAAAATGTATAAACATTGAGTGCTAAATTTGTTATTATACCGAATCACGTTAACATTTCGTTTGATGACCAAACATTTTTTTTTTGTAGAAATGACCAAATACTTTTTAATTATGGAAAGACTAGAATGCGAAATTAACTTAATAGGAGTGACTAAATTAATAAAAAAATCAGTGACTAAAACAGGAACATGTTGAAATTTAGTTGATTATCTGATTAATAGTAGTAGCTAACAGAATTGTAAAAAAACATGTTATAATAATACATGATTAGCAAGAATTAATTATGTACCATAATTTTTATAATTTTATAGTGCAAAATTGAAATTATTCTTTAAACTTTATAATACAGTATTTAGTAATAAATGTAAAATTACTAATAAATAATTTATAATACAAAAGAAAAATATTATGCATAAAATAATAAATGATATATAATTGAAAATAAATAATGATAATAAAAGATAATTGTAAATTTTAAAGGGTAAATGACTCGGTTGTTGATCTAATTTTTAGGCTGCTTATATTTTGGTCATTCAAAATGAAATATTTGCAATTTCTTCACTCAACTTTAGGATACTTTCATTTGTCACTCAAGCGTTAAATCTCTAATAGTGATTGATTGTTCACACCGCATCATGTTTACACTTTTATTTTGGTTACCAACTTCCACGTCGCTTTCATTTTGATCACCAAAAAATATCTATTTTAAATATTGTTTGAGGTAAAAAAAACCATTAAGAATTAAAGTGAAAAAAATGGTAGAAATCAAAATAATACATTAAAAAAATTGTAAAATTGTACTTATTTATCTCATTGTTAAAAATTCTTAATTTTTTTTCAATATTGAAAATTTAAATTTCAAAACATTAAAATCAATTAAATAAAATTTTGAAAAGTGCGTGTCCCTTAATAATGTCAACTTATTTGTTACTGTAATATTAAATAAATTAATTTAAGATATCCTCCTAAATTTTAAAATTTTATATTATGTTTCTAGATTTTTGTTAATAAAATCCACTCAATTAACTCATATTAAATAATTGTTTACGAAACTTAAATTTTTTCTTATTATATGATCTGATATCTTCCAGGGAGCTAAAGACAAAAAAAAAAAAAAAATCCTTGCAATTTGCTTGTTCTTAATTAACTTGGGTAAAAAAAATAATGAAAAAATTTTAGGTTTTGTTTGGCATGGAAGATAGAATTAATTAATTGCAATATTATACTAAGAGATCAACTAGCACTATTAAGGGGTAATTTTTTTCAACAATTTATTTAATTTATTTTAATATTTTGAAATTTAAAATTTCAATATTGAAAAAAAAATTGAATTTTTGGTAATGGGATAAACAAATACAATTTGAAATTTTTTTAATGTATTATTTTAGTTTTTACATTTTTTTCACATGAATTCTTAAGGGTTTTTTTTATCATGATCAATACTTAAAAAAGGATATTTTGGGGTGACCAAAATGAAAGCCACCTAAAAGTTGAGAGACCAAAATGAAAGTGTAAATATTTTGTGGCATGTACAATTAACCATTGTTAGATATTTAACGTTTGAGTAACTAAAATGAATGTGTCTTAAAAGTTATGTGACCAATTGGGTAGTTTACCTTTAATTTTTTATTATATTTATTTATTTTTAAGTTAAATTTAAACTTTATATTGATGTAATATAATGAGGTGTTTTTCTTAGTTACAAAGGAAGGTGAACTTCAAAAGCTCAACCAAGAAGCAATAGGTTGCATGGCATTGATTATGTAGTATAATATCTTGTACCACCAGAGAAGGGTGAGAAAAAAATGAAATCTCATTGTACAACTCTTTACTACCTTGGTCATAATATTAATTGTCATGTTTGTCGTTCGTGACATATGTCGAATTTTTACTTGTCAGTCTCTTGCCATCCATTTTCGAATCTCCAACCCCAATGATATCCCCACTCTTTCGACTCCCAGTATTAAGTCTATCGTTGTTATGCTATCGCTTTCAACTAAAAGTCAACGCACCCTTTCTTCCCAAATCATTTTTATCCCATCTACTAATGTTTGAAGCTTTACCTCTAAAATCGAGCTAACACTTATATTGCGACCATATCCAAACAACCAATCTCCCTTCGGACATCTCACTAAACCACCCGCAGTTGCACAACCCAATTTTACATAAACTCCATCATCTGAATATAATTTAAACCACATAATATGTGGATTTTCCCATTGAACAAATGTTTGTTGTTGCATATTGGAGAGTGAGTGCATCATCACCCCAGCCCAAGACAAACTACCCATGACCACTTCTTTCGTACTAAGATATTGATCTGTGAAGATAGCCAAATTTCTTCCTTTCCATAATCTCCATAAAGTATTTGCAAAAAAACAATCTCCCATTGTATCCCCTTAACCAAAATTTTTGAGAACGAGTATTTTAATTATATTTATAAAATATTAAATAAAATTAATATATTATAATTTGATAATATCATTGCCAACGAGTCATTAATACTAATAATATATGACAAATTTTAAAAATTAATGTACTCATTAATAATATTATTTAAAAGTTTGATTGAGTTAATCTTACCTATCAATTAAGTTCCAATTCGGTTATAAAATTATAAAAAGAATCTCTTAGCTTTATAAAGCAACACATACTATTTTATTGTTATTTTTATTCTTTTAAAATTTTATATAAAATCTAAAAAAAATTGCCATAGATTTAACCTCAAAATATTACGTTATTATCCTCCGAACTTCATGGGCGAATTCAGGGGGCTAATAGGAGTCTTGACTTCCTAAAATGAAAATTTTTTCATTTAGGTTCTTGAAATTATTTAAAATTTTAAATTAGTAAAGGTAAAATAACACATTGGCTCCCTAAAATGATAAAATTTTAATTTAATCTTTTAAAAATTACACTTATATTATCATAAAAATTACAATTTAACTTTGACCCTACTAAAAAAAATTTCTAACTTCGTCTCTGTCGAACTTTATCATTACAATCAAAATTACATTTTATTTTAATATATATTTTTAAATTTGTTACTCCTCTAAATTCAAAAACATATTAATATTATCTATAAAGCAAAACAGGCCATGGAAACGTCAGTATCCATCGATTTCATGTTAGGAAATTATTAAATAATCATGGTTGGTCTAGTGGAGTTGTTTGTATAAGGTAAAAATCTTATTTATTATTCATCTTATAATAAAATATAGTATAATAAGAACATTGTATTAGTTTGATGGTAAAAGTGTTCACCGTTCCAAATGTAGTTTGAGTTCGAGTTGCACTAGTCACATTGTTAAAGGTGTTCAAACTTCGATTAAATCCGAATTAACCGACCGAACCGATCAAATTTGGTTAATCGGTCAATGGCCGAACTTAGTTCAGTCGGAGGACGGTTAATAGTTTTTTGGAATTTCAGTTATCGGTTAATTCGATTCAAAATCGGTAATTAACCTAATTTAATAATTATGTAGTGTTTCAAGGCTTAAAATTCCGATTAATTCGGACAAATGAACCTCATCAATGTATTTTTTTGATATGTTTTATATTTATTTTAACTAAAAGACAAAAACATATAAATTTTGATTAATTCGGTTAATCGTTCAAATTAATTAAAATATTTCGATTCGATTAATTTTTTTAAAAAAATTCGATTCGATTAAAAATTAAAGAATTATATAATTCGATTGATTTAGTTAATATTAATTCGACTTAATTAAAAATCAAACCGACCTTTTGAACACACCTACAAGTTATTGTTAGGCTCGCCAAAAATATATATAGTACAATAAAAGAAGGGGAAAAAAAAAACCTTTATTCTTGTATTTCCGCTTGTATATATAAGTGGTTGGCTGTTGGATTCTTTGGGGTTTGAAAGAGAAAGGTGCTTTGCCTTTCCATAACATAAAATTCATGGTTATCTGCTCAGCTGAGGCCCTACATCACTTTCTTTCTCCATCTACCATTTCAGTTTGCCTGTAGGATCGGGTTATCGTTGAATTTCAGCATTTATGATCCAACTATATCTATAAATAATAAATATAAATTAATTCAACTGGGGGCACCCATTTGCTGATGTTCTCAGAATATATAGTAGAATCTTTCATTTGCAACTTTTAATTCTCAGAATATTTATTGTAGCAGCAAAAGATGAGAAATACATAAGTGGAATCAGATTATGATTTAATTTACAAGTTGTGTCATATCACGGTCTCGCATGAACACCTATGTCGTAATAACCTTATGGTGAAAGTAGAAAAAAGGAAGAGTCAACTGCAAAGTGTTTTGCATGATTTGGGTTCAATATATCAATGGCTGAGATAGCATAGAGTAATGAAATGCTATACAGAGTCATTTCTCTTTCATGTGTTTTCGCGGAAGTTGAGTGATCGAGACAAGGCAGCAGGGTTAGCTCGAAGCATTGAGAATGTTGTTAGTCTGTAATTTCTGTCATCACTGGTTTTGGATTGGAAGCCATCGAAGATACCTCCTGAACTGGTGTTCTTGGTTTTAATCCGAAGTGTCGCCAGCATAGAGCTTTTTGCAGTCTCCTCACTATCATCATCAATCCTCAAAGCTTTTGAATTGGAAGAAGCTCTTCTTTCTGATATATTACTCTCTGCTGAGGGCTTTCCCTTTTCGTCCCTTGAATGTTTTCCCAGAGCTGGCCAAGTTGGAGTTGGACTTGAGCTTTCAGTATTTGGAGCGCATTGGTTGATGGAAGCTGACGACAGGGTGGCCACTGGAACAACCGATGGGCGATATGTTGGTGATGAATAGAAGGATGCTGGAAAGCCAGGACGGTAGAGAGTCGACGGAGGCAAACGTGGAAGACTGAATACTGAAGAATCCGAACCAAATGTGAAAACGCAACTATCACCACTTGCTTGATTAACAGCACTTGCTTGAGCTCCAAGGATAGCTTCGGAGATCATAACATGATGGTAATGCAAAGAGGAAGAAGAGCTCTTGGTCTTGCGACGACCGGCACCGACCGGCACGTTTCTCATGGCTCCACCGTCGGTCCAGTATCTTTGACAGTTTTTGCAGAAATGACGCGGCTGGTTCACGTTGTAATTGTTATAGTAGCAAAACTTGGTTTCTTTGCTATTACATCGGGGACATGGAAGTATCTTATCAGGCTTCTTCAATGTCTTTTCTTGTGAGCTATTTGTCTCACTTTTTTCTTCGTTCTTAGAGCTTTCAAGCGATGAAGGTTTTCTTTCAGATAAAGGGACTCTACTACCACTGTCATCCTAAAATCCAGAACTTCAAACAGTTAAGGGCTAATTTAAGCTAACGGAAACTCAAATTCAAGCACAAGTTAATTTCATTTGTATTGACCTGGTTTTCATGCTTAACAACAAGGAGGTCATTCAAATAGGGACTCTGTAACAAGAACTTCCATGGAAAACTGAAGTATCAAACAGGGAATCCTATCCAACACTATATATATATATATATATATATATATATATTGATTATTTTAACTGAAAAAATGTCAGTCATGTATGGCGGATCATTGAAACTGAACTGAACCCTCAAGTTAAGAAATAAATTATCTGTAGCTCAAAACAGAGCATGTTCATTCAAGGGGGGGGGGGGGGGGGAGTGTCGAGAAAGAAAGTATAATAACATAAGAACTAGAGAACAGCTTGGCAACTTACTTGAAGATTAAGAAACATAAAATAACGTTTTGCTCAGTTGCGTGGAAGCAATCGGCATTAACCTGAAATGATTGTTTGAAACTGCAAGAAATAACATTTCTCGCAGAAAACTCAAAGCAATCAGCCCAAGCAAATACAAAAATGAAATTATTTTTTTCAATGTTTAAAAAATTCAGTGTCTGAACTTAATTTGATTAGATCAAACCCAAAACAGATATTCTTTTAAACTATCAAATGAATATATATTTATATATAAAAGAAAAAAAAACCTTTGACTAGAAATTTGAAAAGCTTAATGGAGATGCAAAAGGGTGCTAAAAAGTTGAATCAACCCATTGACAACTATGAACTTGTAAACAATGGGTTGCTCTTGGAATTCCCAAAAGCCGAAACCCAGTAAGAATTGCAGTAAAAGCAAAATACAGAACCGAGTCAACGACACGATTTTGTTAAAAACCTTGGGAAAAAAAACCAACGAAACCCACCAATGATTTGCAGTTTGTAGTCAAGAACTTGAAAATAGCATATATCCCAGTTCAAATGGAAAAATTATGAAAAATATATATATATTACCTTGTCTTGGATGGGAGCCTGAAGTTGAAGCCCGTGATTAGAATTCACAGCACCTAAAGAATTAGAGGAAGGAAGAAGATGTCTGTTAGAAGAATCAAGAACTAAAGTTTCATCCTGGTTGAATGTCAGTAATGGAATCATCTTGCCAAACAGCTTTATAGAAGAAGAATCATTAAGTTCAGACATGGTTGATAACTTGTAATACTATTTTCCGACTAGAGCAAACGTTTCTCTTTGTCAGAAAATCAATTTCATAGAGGTTTCTGTTAGTGAGTTTAATCGAGGCAGAGGGAGACTAAGGTGGCCAATGGTGTTGGGTTAAACAAAGGTGGGGAATGCCAAATAAGCAAGAGAGGCAAAGACAAATGAGAGCCACAAATTTTGTGGACTTTTAAGATCTTTTCATGCTGTTATATTCCTCCACATTGCTGAAAAAGATAGTGCTTTTTGTTTTGTTTTTGGTGCCACCCTTTTTTCTGCCATTCCAGATGCCCCCCTTCCCTTAGTCTTCTTCATTTACGAAATACTTAGCCCTTCTCTTCTCATATACTCTCTTTCTTTCATCAAATGATAGCCTTCACTGACCAACTTCTTACTTTCTTTTAACCAAAATTCTAACACTATTCAGCTCTACTTTACTTAATCTTCCCTCCTATTGTGACTAGAAATTTTCTCTCTTTATGATTTTTTTCCTTTCAAGTGTTTTAGAATTTTAATAATTTTGACTTTTTTCTTACACACATGGTTGATGCAAAGTATCCACGGAAGTCAAGATGGAGGTCAAAAGAGAGAGAGGATGATGCTTTGGTCCAGAGAAGAAGAGAGAAGAAGAAGAAGAAGAAGAAGTCTCCCTCCCCTTTGGGATGTCTGTTGCCTTTTATTATACTGGCTCGGATTTCAGGTCGGACCTTAAATCGGATCATTATAATTATATATATTAAACATTATTAATTGCTCTCACTTCCCATATTAAATGTTGACAAAGTGTTTTACTAGAGATATAACACAATTAATAGATAAATCAACTATGAAAAATAATTAGGTTTATATTCACTTTAAAACGTAAAATTTGAAAGTTTTTATCTAAGTCACTTGGTTGTTAAGTCTTTTTAAAAAAAGTGTTTGGATAGCAAGCTTCAAGTGACGGTTCAACGATCAATAGGTGGATCAATACCCATCAACAAATAGAAGCACATATCTTAGATCCATGTTGATCTGATGGTCAATGTCAAAGATCGGAGAAGAAAACTGTTTGAATTTTAGTTCGCAAGTTCGTGACATTTCAAAGTTGTTTCATAAAAAAATCTAAACTATAAAAGATAAGGGGAATGAGAGGTTTTGATTGGTATAGGTGATGCAAACAGAATAGACCATACAACAATGTTTTAATAACCTAGTGACTTAAATGAAAACTTTAGAATAGTTTAGTGATCATTTTGTAATTTTTTGAAGTTAAATGATCAAAGCATAAACTTTCTAATAGTTTAGTGACCTTTGATATAGTTTACCTTTTTTTAACGAGATTTGTCCTAAAACTTTCTATGAATTTAAGTTATAAAATATGTTTGATATATTACTTAAAATTAATTGTGAAATATAATTAGATTGTTTAATAAATATAGACCTTAAATCATAAAAAATTATATTCTACTTTTTATCCTTAATTTTTAAATCTTTCACCTTATTCTTATTCTAAACTAAAGGTTAAATTTTAAATGTAAAATTAGTATAGAATAACATAATATTAAAATTAAATTAAATTAATTAAAAATATTCTTCAGTGATAAGTAGATCTTATCTACTTATCATTTGCCACACTTTTTATAGAAAAAATTTTACCTTTTATTTTTATTTTGAATTATTAAACATGTATAAAAAGTTAAATCATTAAAAATATTAATTTTTTAACGGTTTATCAAATGAAGCCTTACTTTGCTTAGAACTTAGTTTGATAAACTATTGAAAAAATAAATTTAATTTTTTGTAATTTTATTTTTTAAAACACGATTGATAACCCATAGTAAAAATTAATAGATAGAATTTTTCTAAAAAAATTATAAATAGATAGAAATCTACTAATCATTTAATAGAGCATACCTTAAATTTTTTTTTAATTTTATTTCTTTTAAGATTATATTACCTTTATCAATTTTTATTTTATTTCATTTTATTTTAAGATTATATTATTTTTTATCAAATAATTTAAGGATAAACTATATTTGTAGTCACCCAACTGTTAGTAAATATTTTTTGGTTACTCAACTATGAAAAGTTACAAAACGGTCACTCAGATATTAGTAATTTTTTTTCGATCACCTAACCATGAAAAGTTACAAAATAATCATCCAACTATTTTATATTTTTCTTTTTTGATAATCCAACTATCTTATTTTTGTGTATTTTTATTTTTACGTTAACCAATTAATTTTTAAAAAAAAAATAAATAGTTGGATGATCAAAATTTTTTTACTAATAATTAAGTGACCAAAAAATTATAATTGAATGACTTCTGTGTAAAAATTTAACCATAATTTAATTTTAAATAGTATACTAAATAAATTTTATAACTTAAATTAAACATTTAATTTTTGAGCAAATAATTTTTTATTTTAGCAAACAGATTTTTTTTTTTGCTGAAAATAATTTAAAATTGCTTATCCGAAATTTCGAATTATAAAAAATGTTGTAGAAAACCCGATCTAACGACCAGGCGCACCATCCGAGCATTGAAGAGTTCCAATGTTAACCACTTCCTTTCTCTTAGATGCTAAACCAAAGAGTTATGCTTTTACCTAACATGAAATGATTTTAATAATGAAATTTAGATGTTAAAAGTAGTGAGTCACGTCATAACGAGGAATTCTCTCACGTCATATTGTCGATTTAGAATTTTTCAATTTTTATAATTAAATTTTATTTTTATCTTGAGCTATCTTTAAAGTTCACGTAATTTCGTATAAAAATCGAAATTGATTCCACTCCATATTAAATGTATGTTTTAGTTAAATCTTAATTATTGATGGCTAAGAATTGCTCGTATTTAATTTTGGTTACTTCATTATAATTTATAATATTTCGTAATTTGAATTCTATGATCTAATTAAGTTATATCTAACTTATGAAGTAATAATTTATATATTATTAATTAAGCTAACTACTTATATCACAAATGAATATTGTTGTCTGTATTTTTGTTTATCATGTAAATTTTATTTTAATGAAACACATGGTGAAAATTTTAAATTTCATACGTAAAAAACTAATTGATGGTGTATCTTATTATCTTTTAAAATGCTTTAGATGTAAATTGCAAATTACACTTGTTTGATATTTTTGCTTTAAAAAAAATATAGTATGTAATTAAATATTGATTAAAGTGATATTTGTGAATAAAAATATAATTAATATATTATTTTATTAAATTCAAAAAATTGATATATTTATTATATCTCTACACTGGAACAATTCCTTGTATTCTAGGAATAAAGCGTACATTGTTACAGAGAGTTTAGTGGACAACCCATAACTTAGCAAGTAACATCATAACATCATAACACCATCTCCACGGTTCTACTAAAAACAAATATCGTAGCATCAAGTCTAAACTCAAGTAATGATTCTAAGTAGCTAGACTCAATAACCCCATAACAGTCTCATTCAATCCATCCCACACCTTAAACCAAGCTTAGAACAAGGCCTAGACCAGACTCTACAAGGAGGGGCCATTCTCAACCCTTCTCCATCTATAAAACCTCCTCCTCCAATAAGGGAGAGAGGCAAACCAATTGTGCAGAAACTCTCTCTCCAAAACTGCACGACATACTTTCACCACCACATATTGTGGTTATGCGCACCTTCACGGTATGAACATGCTGTAATGAACTACCCTTATGTTTTGTGTTGTGACAATCTGCATTGTCTATGGGAAGATAGCTCAACCAGCTTAGGACGCCCTAAAGCACAAACCGACGAGGTAGAGTATGGGCAAGAGGGTCAATGGGAATATGGAAACGATTAGTATGACAAAAACAACTATTATTTTTTCTCAATTTATTAAGATATAAAAATTGGCAGATACACCAAATAAAAAGCACACAATATAGCTATCAATATTCTTTACCCTGATAAAATCTCCAAATAGAAGCAGACAAAATAGCGGATAAAACGATAAAACACAAAATCTATGCCACCAACATCCATCAATGCCAGATTTGGCCAAACAGCCCAACAATTTTCCTTTTTACACTCAATTTTAGCTTGAACAATTGTAGATCAATCCTTTTGAACAAACCAGCATGAGTACAACCAGTAATAAGATTATCAACAACAACTAGGAATAGAACATCACGACGATCTAGGTCATGATCAGAATGGTCAACCGAATGACCAAAGGAACTACCATTCGGGACATCAGCATGAACAGACTGTCGAGACGCTATCAGGAGCACCCGAAACAACCAAACCCCCTAAAAGGTAATCATCAATCATGACACCAAGGGGTTGAGAATCCAACTACGCAAAATCATATCCCGACGATGCAGTAGTACACAAGAGAATATTTAAGAGCGGTTTAGGCTCTTACTGGAGAAATACAATCAGCAACAGGAAACTATACAACAGAATGCTCAGATTATTCATGAACTCAGGGTGGAGCAGTGAATGTGACACCAAGGGCATGAAGAAATCGTGTCATTTGCGGCTGGCTGAAGGGAATACCCCACAAAAGAAGGAAAAAGGGACCTGAGGCGTGGCCCGGAGGAAGTACTTTCAAAAACTATAAACTTATCTCATACCAGCACATGAACTATTCATCAAAATCAACTTCAAACCTAATCTTGTTTAAATCTTTATTCTTTCTTTAAGTGCCCTTAGATTTTGTGTAACTTTAGCAAAATGAGATCAACAATTGTTCTTGGGGTATTTGGTTCAAAACTTTTTACGATAAAGTACAGCCACAAAGTGTAGTTTTTAAGTGTTTAACATTGCCGTAAAAAAGGTAGAAAATTTTAAACATCATGTTGGAAATTAAAAATTAATTTAATTTAAATCATATTCAAATTTATTAATATTTTGATATATGAAATATGATTTTTAAATGTTTTTTAAGTGAAGAATATAAAGTATTTATAAGATTTAATTTGAATATATAAATCATATTTTAAATATTAAAATTACATACAAATGTGAAGCATTATTATTATTATTATTATTATTATTATTATTATTATTATTATTATTATTTGTTCCTTAATACTAAAATTAGGTGTAAGCTAAGAAAAAACTATAAACCCAAACAGGCATTTCTAAAACCCCAAAAACTAGATTTGGTAGCTTATTTATTTGGGTTGAAGAAGTAAAAGCAAAAGTTCTTATCCAAATTCAAACAAAACTTAAATGGTACCACAATATAAAGCCACTGAATAATGCCCACAATCAATTACATAATTACACAATTATGAGAATGAGTAAGACACCTTCTCAATTAAATCCATTATATCATTGGTTGATTATGAAGGGTATGTGTTTGTTCTCTTTTTTTTTTTTTTTGTAAAAAAAATAGTTTGATTAAATCAAAATGATTTATTGATTAATAAAAATAAAATCATTTTCTTTAAATTTTCTTCTCATTTTCAAAAGTAAAAACAAATTTTAGAAAATAGCTCCTTATAACTAGCATGATTTTTAGATCAAAATTTAACTTGAATTGAATTAAATATATTATTTTATTTTTAAAATATTTTAAACATTAATTTAAAATTATTTCAATATTATACTTTAATACTAGCAAACAGACACATATATTTTAATATTATATAATTTTAATTAATAAATGGTATTTTTAATACTTTATTTAAAATATTTTATATTACTATTTTAATAATAAAGATATTATTATTTGATATGATGTCTAAACTATCCATAACTCACTAAATCTCTTAAGTGGAAGATATCATACATTTAAGTGCATTCGTCGTTAAAATTATTGCAACAATAACAATGTCAATTAAACTAAGATAAATAAAATATTATTATTAATTTGTAACAAAAATATTTTATAAACGATTATTATAATAAAATAGTATTATTAGAATATTTTATTAATAAATACTTTAAATATTTTAATAATAACATTTAGTACTAAAACATTATGTTTATATTAAATACATAAAATAATAATATTATTTTTTTCGTTCTTTAGGTTGAACGGAGTTTAATTTAATTGATTGATACAATAGACTTTTAAATGACACCCCATTAATTTAAATTTTAAATTTCAATTATTGTGGTCTATTTTTATATTATTTATGTTTATTTTATTATTCATGTGTGGAGTTCCTAATTTTTTTACTTTTATAATTTTTTTAAATATAATAAGACAAATTTTTTTATGGATTGGATGACTTTTCATTAGAGTATTTCTTATTTTTATTTCGATACTTTGCATGAGTTATATATATGAAATTTACATAACAAGAGTATTATTAATGTTTGCGTACCTAAATTAGTTTGATCTTAACATTATTTTACTCACTTTAGTTCGTATAAAGTTGTGGCTTTTCTTAATTAGTGTCTTAAAAAATAAAAAGAAAGCTTAAAATAGAAATGATGGGTTAAGAACTTAGGAATATCAAATCAAAATCATAAAGAAAAGACATTATTAGTGGAATGAAGAAAGTGGTGGGGGAAGATGAGTTGTTAGCCACTTTGCAATCACTTTTTCTTACCATATATCCCAATCCAATTCCATCTTTTCTTCTATTGTCCCATTTTCAAACTTATCTCCAAGACTTGCTTCCATTTAAGTAATAGTAAAAGGTGAGGATTGAGTTTTGGTTTGATTGGTATGAGTATTATTATCAATGAAAGAAAAGGTGAGTTTAAATGCGCTGAAGTGCATTATTCTCTTATTTATTAGTTAGGAAAGAATTATAGACATTCTATTAAAAGAAAACAAATATAATCAAAACCTATAATAAAATTCTTTAAAAAAAAAAAAGTAACAGTGAAAGGTGCATTTAAAAAGCTCATGTTGTCTTAACCTAATAAAATTGACAATGGGTAATTTGCTACCTTCCACTCACCCCCATTAATTGGTGTCAAACCAAACCAAAATTTTATGTACTTATATGCTCATTCCATTTACTGGAAGATGCTTTAGAAGTTTCTTATCCTCCATCATGTTTTCATCTGTAAATAGATCAACTAAGACAACTTTGTATCATACACACATTTATACTGGAATATGAATCTTTAAACAAACTTATTAATTTCATAAAACAAAAATAAAAAATTAAACTTATTACAACTCTTAAAATTTTTTGGTAATCTATTAAAAAATCAATTTATTAAAAAATAATACAATTTAATTTTTTTAAACATGTTTGGAAAATAAAGATTTTCAATTAAAAACCATTAAAATAGATAAGTAGATAATTGATCACTTATCACTTAATAAAGAATATATTTAATCAATTATATTTTTTTCCCTTTTACCTTATGTATTATCTTTTAAATTCCAAATCAATTCACAATAATTTAAATTAATTTTTTATTAGTTTGGTAATTGCTAAAAGTATTTTGAGAGAGAGAGGGTGTATATTTTTTTTAAAAAAATTATTATAAGTTTTAATTATATCTGTTATTTTTTGTTACGATGTCTAGAACTACTCATAGTCTCTCTCCAACTCATAAATAGGAGAATAATGCGTTTCAGCGCACTCAAACTCACATCCTCCTATATTGACAATACTCATATCAATCGAGCTAAGACTGAATCTGTTATATGTATTGAAACTATATTCATATCAACTACTGACTGAGGCCGAGATTGGCACGAAAACGCAAAACTTTTGAATCCAGTCTTGTCCATGTTGTTTCTTTTATTAGCATGCAGAATTTCCATTTGGAAACCCTAAACATTGATTACACTAAAATTATTAACCTTTGTTATTGTAAAAGTCGAGAGCTTCCTTACATGACAATAGAATGTGCAAAGAAGTTCAGGTCCAACCTTTATCTGATGAGAAAATCCTCAGTGACAGTGATCCAACGACGTGGATCACTTCATGGCAATCTCTTGGTGTTGGATAAAAGGTTTTATGGTTTCTCATTGATTCAGTAGCACAAGATTTTCTCCAACCAGTTTTTAGTGCCACATTTTTTGTTGTCTAATTTCCCTTTGATAATGGCTTAAATACGAGAAATTATTAGATAAGCTCTTCTTATCATATAGGATATGATCCTTCTCAACATTTTTTTTCCACATAAACTACTCATTAAATATATAATGAAATTATATATTATATATATGATTATATTAAATATATTTTATTTTTTAAAAACATTAACAAATTTTTATTTTATATGATTTTTATATGTCAAATATCTATCTTTTAACTTATGGTATGGTAAATTTTAATATTATAAAATTAAATAATTATTTCACATAAAAATAAAATAATAATAATAATATTATTATTATTATTATATTTCAAATATTTTAAATATATAATAATAAAATTTGCGATATGGACAAAAAAATAAATATTTCACATATAAAAAATTATATTTATTAAAAATAATGATATTTAAAATAATTAATTGATTTTATAATATTAGAATTTATCATACCCACAACGTAAGTGAAAAACAATGATATTTAAAATAATTATTTGATTTTATAATATTAACACTTACCCTATCCATAATATAAGTGGAAAAAAAAATATTTGACATATAAAAAAATTGTTGATACTTTTAAAAAATAAAATATATTTAACATAATGATATATAATATTTTTATATATACTTTTAATGTATATAATATTTTTATTATATAAGTACATATTTATTATTTGGGTAAACTACACAGACTATCTCAACTATTAAAAATTTTCATTTTAGGCACTTAAAATAAAAAAGTTAGCAATTTAAAAACCCTCGTTAATGGTTAGATCATTTTGGTCATTCCCGTTAAAATCACAATTGACAAGTTGATGTAATAGTTAAAAAATTGATATAATAATAAATTTAGACCTCAACCTCTAAATATTATATCAATTTAGTCATAATTTTAAAAAAATTAACTCTCAAAATTTACAAATATTCTCATGTTTGATCGTGATTTTAAAAAATTCATAATTTTCTTAATCCTGCTACATTTTTATTACTTTGTAATTCCTAAAATTTATTGAAACTTGGTTTTATTACTGTTTGTTTGCTGAAATTCGAGAGACATGCTTACCTGACCTTTTAACTTCGACTAATTATGGACTTTTCCCCCTTTGTGTGTTGGAAATCATGATCTCACATCGAAAGCTCCATGATTTTATTGCAATGTCGTCTCTCTTGGAAGTGTAAATATCTGACCATTGCATCTTTTAAGTGCTACTGTATAAAGGAGACGTTTCAAATCTCTTAATGGCTCAAGATACCACTTCTATTGTTGAATCACCTTGAGAGCACTCTGATCTTCTGCGAGACCAGGTGCAATTGATTAAAAGAAGGGACTGTGGTCGCTATGAGATTGTTTCCATCGAAGATAAACTGTCCCTCGAGATGGGGCGAGGTCCGGTGGGACAGGAGGAGAGGGATGGGATGGGATGGGATGGAGGATTTTAAAATTAGGATCAAACTGAGAATATTTGTTAATTTTGAGGTTTTATTTTTTAAAATTATGATTAAATCGATAAAATATGTAGAAGTTGAGAGCTAAATTTCTTATTCTACTGATTTTTTAATTGACACGTCAACTTGTCGCTTTTTATTTTAACATGAATGATCAAAATGATCAAACTATATAACATGAATACTTTATAAAATTTTTATTTTTGGTGACTAAAATAAAAAAATTTGATAGTTTGGTGACTATTTGTATAGTTTACTCTTATTATTTTTATAAATAAAAAATTATTAATAAAAAACATGAATTAAAAAAAATAACATAATTTGAGAATTAACTTATTTATTAATTAAAAAATAAAAATAAACTTAAAAACAACATTAATTAAAAGAAATCAAATATGATTGGGAGAGAAATAACCATAAAATAAAAACACTAACACCACATTTGGTTCACTATAATAAAATGTGACTATAATAGAATAGTCATTTTATGAGAATTAAATAAGGTTGTAATGAAATTGAATAAACATAAAAGTGATTTGATTGAATTTTTTTCAATAATATACCGGCTGAATTTATTAAAAATTAAAATAGAAAAACATTCCAAATCAAATTAAAAATGTAGCAGAAAAATAACAAAACAAAAAGAAACTAACTAAAAAAACTAGAAAAGAAACATCAAACCAGTAAAACATGTCCAGTGGGTTGCAACGACAGGAATGAGAAGAAACACTGGATAAAGGAAGCAGGAAATAAAACTCCTTGTCTCTATTCACCTACACGCTTAAAGATCGAAGTAGGAGTGGTCAGCGAAACAAACAATCTTGAAAGTTGCTTCGCAAAACAAATTTGACTGCATCCGCAAACGAACCACAAAAAGAGATCAAACTACTGAAAGACCACCGATAATTGAAAATCAAAGTCGAGCGTTGTGAGAAAACTATCCACGAACACAAATCTACCACAAAGGTAGACGAAAACGTGCCATAAAGCAAAAGCGTACCACAAAGTAGAGGAAAAACGTGCCACAAAGGCAAATAAAAACTAAAAGAAAACCAAAATATAAAAGAATATAAAAATTGAATATAAAAGAATATAAAAATTTAATATAAAAAATTAAAGGGAAGGAATTTTGACGGTCGACAATCAACATTAAAACTGACGTTGCTGTCGACTGATAAAGAACGAAAGAACTGATTTGATTGAATTTAATGGAATAAATATTGTAATGATATTCATGTGTTTAGTTGGGAGAAATAAATACGTAATAGTAAAAAAAAAAAAAAACTCGAGTGATGAATATGTCCTTAAACATTTTAATGTATTTCCCACAACAATTTAATATTAAAAATAATATTTTCTATCAAAAGAATAATATTGAAATAATACTTTATATTAAATCATATTAAAAGATTATTTATTTTTATATTAAATATTTAAAATATTTTATAATAATTTAATATTTTATATTAAAATATATGAAAATATTTTATCTTTTATTTTCTAAAATTTAGAAATAATATTTTATATTAAATTATATTAAAAGTTTTTTTTTTTTTTTCATCTTATCTTCGTTGGTCCCTTCTCTCTTCCCAATTTCATCCTCATCTTCCTGTCCAACATTTTTTCAAAATCCAACAAACCACCATCATTCTTGCTACCTTCCAGATGAATTTACCCAAAATTTATCAAGAGCTTCTCCTGATCTCCTTTTTTTATATTTTCCATTTTGATTTTCCTAAAAACCTGTCAAAAGCCTACATCTACAAAACTTGTGTACCAAAATTTCTCTTCTTTTTTTTTTGTTATTTTGTTTACCAATATTGTTAAAGAGTGCTACTATCAAAATAAAAATATTGTTAAAGAAGTAACAACATAATCCAACCATCATATCCGCAACTAAATAACATAACTATCATCTCAACATATACAAAAAGTAACAATATTAGTATAACATACTTCCATGTCCTCCAATTACATACAAAAAGTTATATTACACTCCACCACCACACCCGTTTACACATTCCAATGGTTATATTCATCCACCACCACAACCACATCTTTATTGAGTAGAAATAAATTCCCACCCATGCTAATCGCATAAAAGGTGGCAAACTTAGAAAAACAAACATCTGTGTTGGATGATCTGAAAATTTGATCCATGCATCAATTTGCTCATCATCTGAAGACACATAGAAAGTTTGTACCTTTTCTTGAATGAGCATTTCGGAGGCAATGCTCTTACTTTACTCAAGGCCAACTATCCTTATTATTATCCCCCAATAACGTGACAGCATCGATAAGTGAAGCATCAACCTCGCATCCATTGCTTCCTTCTTCAAGATTCCTTTTATTAGCAAGATCCTCAGCACATAATTCTTCAAAAAAGACAGATCTATTCACCCTAACTTGTTCAATATAAATTTCATCACTAGCATGTACAAATCGCTTCACATAATCTTTTTAAGCATAGAAATCTAAAATGTATGATCTAATCCTTGGTCATAAGCTTGTAAGCTAGAAACAGCACCCATCATAACTAAGATCCAACTTGCAAATGTACACACTTGTAATCATACTGTCATTTCAAGATCAATTTTTTTTCATCTCTCACTTTATACTATTAAAGGTAAACGAACCATTATTACAAAATATTAAAATATTACATATTTTCAAATCATAGTATAAATTAATCTCAAAACAGAATGTGATAAATAAATTTAAATTATGAATAAAGAATGAGAAGTAACCTGATGCATAAGTTTAAAATATTCGTTCTGAGATTGATTATGGAGGAAAAGGAAAAGTACACATTAATTATGAACCCAATACAAAAACGAGTGTCAAACATATGTACTTAAAAAGACAAACTCATATCACTATCCATAAAAGCATTTACGATAGAAGTAAAGATCTAAAACTATATTGAATCAAGCTAAGTTAAACAGAGGCTCAACTAATGTTGATTTTAACATTTTCAAGCTCTTTTTTTTCCTTTGCAAAAAAGGCTATTTTGTCACCAAAGAAACAAACTGAAAAACCTAGATCAGAAGGAAAAAAAATCTATACAAACAAGTAGATACTTCCAAGCTTAAAACAGTGAAACTAGATATTAAAAATGGCTAATTTGTCACCAAATAACCAAATAGAAACAATTAAATTTCTATCTTTATTTTACTAAAACTAAAGTAAAAAAAAAAAAAAGATCTAAATAAACAAGTACATATTTTCAAGCTTAAACAGTCCCTCAAAAACTACATTTCTTCCTCAAAACAAATTCAAATACAATAAAAATGGCTAAAAAAACAATACCCAGAAGCAAAAGAAAGTGAAAATCAAACGCTAAATCACAAAATGAAAGACACCCAGATCTTCGTTTTGAAAGAAAATGGCAAGTTCAAAGATCTGATGGGATAAAATAAATCGAACGGGAATGAGGAGACAAGGCTGGCGGTATGGTGGCTTGAGGTGCTTGGTCAGGCAGTGTCCGCTTTCGCTCCGTCAATTGCTATAAAAACTAATTATTTCCTTAAATAATAAAAAATTTGGCCTGAATTTCAATTTTTTTCTTAATCCTGAAATCGGCGGATAATTTTCCCGCCAAAACCAGAGGCGACCAAAAATAAATTTCACTTGCAAAATTAAATTATAATAATATAATTTCATCATTTTAATAATTATTTTATAATTTTAAAAAAGTAAATTAAATTTTTATTATTTTTAAAGAAATAAAAATGTAATTTTATATTTATTAATTTAAATTTTTAAAAATTTAATAAAAAAATTAATTTTAGGGTTCGGGCCCTAGCCCTAACCAGGCCTCTGATCAAAACTTTATTTAAAATTTACATAAATAAACTTTATCCACGTGGTGGACATAAAATTGTTTTATATAACCAAACCTTTTCTTACAGTTTGATAAGCAATTTTATTTCAACCTAAAATAATAAAAGCATGCAAAAAAAGAAGGGTTTGATTTTTGTTGTGGTTGTATCGATTGTTCTTGAATTACCAGGTTTTTGGTTAATGGAATGGTAGATTTTAGCCCAAATTTTGATTAAACTTGCTTAAGGTAAGAGTAGGTTCACTTTTAGCCCCAACAAAACCAAAGTCGCATTTGTTTGTGGTAGGGTAGTATTTGAAGCAAATGTTTTCGATTGGATATAACTTTGTAGATTATATCTAAGAAGCTATATGAACCAAGAATGATAGTATAGCAAAATATCATGGACACTATATGTTTGTTGAAATGTCTAGCTGAAGTCTAAAATGTAACAAAACCTGCAATATCGTGTTAGTCAAAATTTATCCAATGGGATTTCTTTTTGGTTTTCTTTTATCCTCTGCTTTAAATTTGCAGGAGAGAAGGGTGACAGAATTCTATCAGTTTCTTATTTGCTGCTGGGGGGACTGACAGGTTTCAGTAACTACAAGCCATGGCAGTGGCAAATTTCCCTGCACTTACGTTCAAAACTTGCGATATTTTTGGTTCCACTCCAAAATGTTTCAAATTCCTCCCCTTACAAAAGACAAGTAGGTTTAAACAATATCCAACTTATTAACTGTTCCTACTTTTTCTTCATCTGGTTCTAATGACTTGGGACATGTCTAGTTATTCAATTCTAAATTCTACTCTTTTTTTCCATATATTTTTAAGCTCTGGGTTGCATGTAAACTCAAGTGATTTTCCACAGATCTTTTGGTTAAGACATTAGTAGTTGAAGCAAAGGCAAATACCAGAACAGAAAGCGCTAAAATTAGGAACAGAAGAATGCTAAAGAAGGTATGCTTTCTTTTCCTGTTAAGAAAATGTGCAATACAATGGCTAGGACACATGTATGTTATTTTGATTATTCTTTTTGAAATATTTATGGTCGGAGTTTGTGTACGAAATTTATTTGGATATAGATATGGAAAATGATCTTCCGAAAATCTTCAAATTTTAAAAATTGAGGCTACACATATACACCTGTTTAATGCTTAGACTTGAATCTGAGTAACATAGCACTCAAGGCCCAACGAAGATTGTTGAATCATTTTCTAGAGTTGGTGAAATAAATTTCATGAGTTTTTACATGTTTATGAGTCGGATGTTTTCAATGTTATTTCCAGTTTAATGGCACCCCAAGAAGACCAAGACTGTCGGTATTCTGTTCAGAGAAGCAGTTGTATGCTATGTTGGTCGATGACAAAAACAAGAAGTGTTTATTTTATGGAAGCACTTTGCAGAAATCTATTCGTGATGATCCCACTTGCACCACCATTGTAAGTACTTCATAGGGTCTTTGAAAGCCCTTGAATAGTTCTTGCTTGTGGAGAGAAATTTTGGGTTTAGATAACTGTCTAGGGCATACAACAAGATAGACTAATGAGCTCAGAGACAGGTTGAAAATATGATACAAACACAACATATTTCATAGACACAACAATGTAGTAAGTACAACACGATATATATGCTTGAACATGACTAGCATAGTTGACACTACACTATACATTCGTCTTTTGGATTTTGTCGCATTTAGTAATTTGTGTTGTAATTTATGCTTACACTGCTGACATACACAGATTGCTAGGTCAACAAGAAGATTGATCCCTATGGTTAAGCACAATCAGCATAGATAGCACTACACGTAAATGTTCATATTTAGGATTTTGACTCGTTTATAAAATACAAACACGACATGCATATTCAGATTGCTAGGTTCCCAAGAAGATTTATCCCTATGTTTAAACATGGTTTTGACACATTCAATAATTTGTGCGTGTGTTTTTATGTTTGCATGGTTAACATGAGAAAAAGTAACTGGTGTTTCTGTTGCGCTGGAATTTTCAGGATGCTGCTAAACGTGTCGGTGAAGAGCTTGTAAAGGCTTGTATTGATCTTAACATAAACGAAATATCATATTATGATCGCAATGGATTTGCACGCGGTGAGAGAATGCAAGCCTTTGAGATTGCAATAGCAAACTATGGTTTCTTGCCTACATAGAACTTAATCCAATGACCTTTTAATCATGCTTTTCCCAGTGTAGGATCTGAGATAACAATTTGCAAGATTTTTCGAATGTAATAGCCCTTTATTAGTTTGATGCATTCATCGTATGTTAATGATTCAATGTAACAATCAGATTCTGCGATGTCTTGTTTCCCAAGCATCTGCTGACATCCAACCTAGTTGATTTCTCACTCAAAAAGTCGAACCAGTGCTCACATATGAGAGGTGGCAATACGTTGATTTGGGGATGTCTATGCTAAATTTGTTTTGTTTAAATTCCTTCGTTTCTTTCGAAGATTATGCTCTTATATCTTAACAGGTGCCAAACAAAGATGTCAGGCACAAATACTTCAAAATAATAATAATAATATAGGCGTACATGAGATTGAACTTGGGTAAAACCTGCATATTTATGTTGCTATGGGCTTCTCTATACAAGGCACCAATCTACCATTTTCTAATCGGTCATGTTGATTACTATGTATCCCCTACAAAAATATTGCTAATTATACACCAATTTAATCACCAACCCAATCTACCTACTATAAAAAAAAAACTTTAAAAGAATAAAAGAAACAAAAACCACCAAGACATCCTTCTCTTACTCCGAATTTTCTTGACCGGTATCAATCAAACCGGCAATGACTGATTGGTTCCCTCATCTATTTCTGGTCAAGTTAAAGTTAGCACCGGGAAAGTGCTGGTTACGACATGTGGTTGCCGTTATTGTTTGCCAAAGAACCTAAAAATCCATTGCATACCTTAAAGTAGCCTGCCTATGCTTATGGATCACCACAGCATCTAGCTCTTTTTGTCTCCTGGAGTTTCTGCCACAAACACATCATCTCTCTTGGACCTTGATAGTGAGCAATAACATAACCATCCTTGCAACCCTCGTTAAAGATCCTCTCTTCCTTCTCATAATGGACTTCTAAACCATTTTTTTGCATTTCCGCGATCCAAATACCCATTGCCACATCTTCGAGTTTAAACATCTGTTATTTACACATGACATTTGTTTAACATTGAGAATTATTATCCACACAAGGAGTTAATGAAGAAATCCTATTCCAATAAACTTTCATGCTTACATATATAATGAATATATGTTTCCATAATCCAGAACAACAAAAGTAGAATAAAGGAAGAGTTAAGATTTTCATCTTACCTTTAAGCGCAATTCATTGAACCTCTTGTAAACAGCCTTTGCTATGTCATGGGACACCACGTAACCAGGACCATGTGCCCAAGGTGGGTACTTCTCTTCAGACCATTCCTTCATTGAACACATCATGATAAGAAGATAATAAGCACCAGAAAACGATTTTTATCCCATTACAGTTAAATAATGGTGATTTGTCACCAACAAATACAATTAATGAATGCCTATGCAGCCTACAATAATATTAAAAACAAACTAAAGCTTTGAGTTACTTTAGCTTGAGCTAGAGGAAATGTACTTCACGTAAGCATGAGCTATGTGTTGACTACTCCGAAAAAAAGCTGATCTTGTTTTCTCTTTCTTTTCAGTGATCCCAATAGATGTTGCTTTTATGAACATGATCACACAACATAATATGGTGTTTGATTTAAAAAAGCTAAACATGGAGCTAATCAAAATTAACAGAGAATTTAGTTCACCCTTCCAATCTTTGCTTATATCAAGCAAAAATTTAGAGTTTATGATTAACGATCTCCTGACATTGTGCCAAGTCAGAATAGTTGAAACCATTTGAGGGTATTGAGTGAAGAATTACCTCAGGGCTGATAAACCACTTGCTATCTGTACTGCGATGAGGTTGGGAATCTGAGTTAATGAGTCCATAAAGCAATCCATGAGTTATATTTATCCTGCTTAATGAAGCCATGACTTCATCCAAACGAACAAATGCATCATCATCTGTTTTCATGACAAACTTTGCAGAAACAACTTCTGTCTGTAGAAGAGATAAGCTCTATAAGGGAATGAAAATTTTTGCATATTCAAATGAAGGGGCGAAGACTTTACCCCAAAGGTGCAAATAGCCAAGGTTTTCCAGGTGATCAGGCTGTAGTAATCAACAAAAGGCATCAGCTGTACGTCTCCATATGTCCGTGCTTCATTCCAGAGTTCATCATTCACTATATGGTTTTTATGCTGCAGAACAACTCAAACTCGGTAAGCGATTATGTAAGAGGCTTAGAAAATTGTAAAACTTAAAACCACAAACTCGATAATGGTTTCAAGAGAGATACAACACCAGATTTTGGCACCAAAACTTTCAAATGTCTAACTATTTTATCATATTTAAAAAGATAAGATCATTGCCCATTTCAGCAAAACAAAGAGTACATGAGTGCTTAGGTGACTATATGAGTAGAATAAATGCTGAACTAGTGGGGTAACAACTTATTACGGTAAAGCATTGTAAGCCACCTATTGGGTACAGCTATGGTCTAAAAACAGAGAAAATACTGAATATTGCCCCCAGCTCGAGACATCTAACAGCATTTACTGCTTCTTGCACAAAATCATAAGTGATCTAGTGGTGCATCAATGGTTGGCAAACACGACGAAGATTCAAGAACCATATAGCATTTGTGGCAAGAACATCTCAAGCATGTATTGCTTCAAGAGAATGGTTCTCCTTTATTATGATAGAACTAGAACTACCCAAACATCCAAATTCTAGCTATTTTGAGTGAGAGAATTCACAAGGAAACCTTACCAAACCAACAAAAAAGCGCACTACAACTGTCCCAGATCGAACTTCAGGATACTGCATCCATGTTCTTCTCACAGCCATTCTTCTTTTAAAATTATTGGCAGTAGAGAAAACACCAATAAAGAGATCCACTGGTCTTTGAAGAGAAAGAGGAACTGATTTAAGTTCTTCTATATCAATCGTATGGTCTGAATCCTCTGAAGTAGGTAAACCACTAGCCAGCACAGAGATTAATTTCACGTCACCAGAAATTCTAACCTCACTAACAAGCCATGGCTCCAATGTCTGAATATAAAAGCAGCCAAAAAATCTTTAAGCTTAACGGAACTATTAATTATTAAACAAATTCCACAAGAGGATTTAGAAATTACTTCTCGATAAGCAAAGGATGTTACATGCTTCCCATCAACTGTCATTTGTACTCCCTCCGATCCTACTCGAAGTGTTGCAACAAAAAGAGAACCTTGCTTGAAAGGAAAATATCTTCTGGATTTAACCCCTTTCAGCCCCATTACAGGCATCCTTAAACCATGGGAGTGCACTCCAATTGTCCGATTATCATCTTTACCAACCAACTTATTGCACCGTTCCAACTCATCCACTGAAACAATAAACTATGTAGAGAGTTACCTCAGAAAAAAATACACATTTCTCATGTATGCAAACAAATAAAAGGGAAAAGATGAAAGAAGAGGAAGCAATTAGAATTTTACATGAGGTGGAAATACTTTATCCTAACACACATACTAAAGGTAAAGCATTTTTGTAGCTGACTGTTGATTGTCTTCACTAAGAATAGTGTTTCATGCCAGACAAAGGCTAATGACACCTTCTATGCTGATGGAATTTTCGGACTCCTTTAATGTCTTATCCACAAGATGAAAAAGAACATGTTTGGGATTCAATAAAATTAAAAAAAGATAAATATATATATATATATATATATGAAAAAAGAGTAATCTCATCCTGAGGACTGTAAAATGTAGAGGTGGTATATGGACCTATTTAAGGTAAAACAAGAAGAAAGATTCTAATTCTTTTTGTGTATGCATAAAGTACCAAAATGATGTAACAAGTCTTTCTACCTTTTTCATTCTCTTCAAGAGTTGGAGGTGGACAACGCACCTCTTCACCCCAATCATGAGCTATAGTCCAGGTGTTTTGGACAATTACTGGGTCCTCAGTTATCTTATCCCCATGAAGCCTAACATTGTAATGCAAAATTATTGGTGGGTCTGGCTCCCCTGGAAGTGCTTCCCCTGTTAAATCAATGCGAAAATCTCCAAGAAGACCATTTGGAATGCCAATTATTGTAATGGAAGAACCTTGAGTGAGGCCACAAGGAACTCGCAACTTGTAGTGACTCTCAGGTTCTGTAGCATTCATTTTATTAAGAAAATGGGGGCACTGCTTCTCTTTTGCTTTCCTAGATGAATTATCATTCACATAACCAAGTTTTTCCTCTTCGATTGAAGCCATCAAGCTATTCCATGCACTTCCAGCTTCCTTGATAGCCTCTACTCCATTTGGTAAAGCATGAGAATGGTTAATTAAGTTCTTCAACAAATTCCAGGTCAGCAAAGACTGGTGCCCTCCCTTGGAGAGGTTCCTTTGAGCAAAGAGACTGAAGGCTATGGCATCAATGGAAATTACTTGAGAAGCATTTCCTGGATTCTGAAGTGCAGGTGGAGCTGTAAAACGCACCCATTCAAGTGGATTTGTTCCATTAGAAGAGAAGGGATTCATCAAGTAGCTTTCTTCAACAGGATTTTTCATAAAACCATATCTCAGCAGCAACAACATAAACAAAGATGAAACTAGAGCACCACCGTACCATTTCTTCATGCTGTCAATTATACAATCACATCAAAATGTTTTGCCAACAACTAGGAAATAAGCATTCAAGTCCATTTATAAAATTATAATCATTAGACAGTAAGTAAAGTAGCAAATGAAGAGTTAAAATATGGGAGCACTTTGGACAGATAGTCAACAGTCTATCAAATGCTGAAGGATCATTTCACCTTTTCAAATGGGGTGTTTCAGCCTTCATTTTCAACCTGCTGTCCATCTGAGCAACTACCAAAAGTTACAAGCATCACCTTCAGGCTTCATGTATAAAAACTCAAGATTTCTGCAACCATGAAGCAACTTTATGAAATATTCATTGTCATCCTTCGAGCATAAGATTTGCATGACAGAACATGAAACCAATCACTCCATTGGAGAAGGTATCAAAACTTGCCACCGAAAATAAGTAACACATCAACAAAAAGAGACATTCCAACAGCAAAAGTACACGACTCCAAAAAGATAAAGCAAATCAAACAGAAGACCCAGTCATCTACTCTTTAATGCTATAATTTATAAAATACTAAACTAACATTTTCTCCAAGCAAACAATAATCAATTCGCATTAGTTGCCATAGACACCCAAGATGTACGAGTCAAATGTATAAAGCTGTCTCACTCCAATTGCTCTTATGGAGGGAGTGGTTGAGTTTACTCTTTCAATGGGTATATTATATTCATGTTGACCGAAGCAAACAATAAACTTTAGCTATATAAATTATGTAATATGACTAAATGAAACTAGTGACACCTATAGCAAACAGGAAACACTTCAAACAATAAATTATTATTTTGCTTACAAAATTATAATTCTGCCCCAGAGAATAAACAAATTATATTTGCTTTTAATTGAAATTATATATTGATTTTTATTCTCATTTTGCATCAAAAGTCATAATTTTTTTTCTTTATATTACACAAAAATAACATTTCCATATAAGAAATTCAGAATTCGCTTCGCTTTGGCTGCGAAGTTTTTTTTTTTTTTAATGAAAATTAACAGTAATTACTCATCACGGCTACGATTGGTAGGCGAGGAAATGTAGGAGAAGAAAGAAAAGGTTAAATAGAAATAAATTTTCAAATTTTGCGTCAGTTAAATCTAGGATCCGAGGGCATGGTCTTTTCCTACTCTAACTTAGCTCCATTACTACCTTACCTTAATTGATAGGACTTTCAAACTCCAAAATTTCCATAAAGAAAAAAATCAAGATTTAGATTTCCATCATCTTCTAAGTACGTCAGGTTTTCCCTGAAACCAAGCTACAACAAGAATTGCACCCGAAAAATAAAAAGTTTCGAGACAGATCCAAACGCGTTGAACTAAATCTAAACTTAACAATGAAAACCCTTCAAAAAATACAATGAAAACACGAAAAGTAAAAGCAAAAATTGAGTAACATAACTAAAGAAAAAGCATTTCTGGATTAAAAAAAATCAAAAAAAATTGAACTGAACTAAACTAAAATGAATGCTATGTGCCAAAAAGAAGAAAAAATAGTTCCAAGAAAATCAAAGACTGAAGCTTACCGGCGAAGAGAGAAATCGAAGAGGATTTGAAGATAATGGAAACAGCGTTTGGATCTCTGTCGTTTTGGACTTTGTTTTTTGAACTTTCGAGTCGTTTAAAGCTCAACGGTGGGAAATAAAACCGTTTTCCGGTCTTCCCAAATAAAAAACAGAGATATGTGTTGTTGACTGACTTGAATAGGCTGTATCTCTTTTTTTCTTTTTAGAGTTTTTTTTTTTGGTGAAATTAGAGTTTTATTTTTATTTGATTTTTTAATCTCCCTACAATATACATAAATAACATAAAACCTTTCTTTTTTATATTTTTTGTTTGGTTTTTATATTTTATTTTCCCTTCGCTTTTACTAGCATCAGCTGATTCGACATTGACTGGAATGCCTTATGAAATATTCACACGTGGCAAACTGTCGGCTGATTTTCTTTTCTTTCTTTTTCAAATAGGAATAATTAACTTTTCACCAAAAAAATAGAAATAATTAACTTAGTCCTTTTTCACATTTTGGTCCGCTCAACTTTTTTTTTCATATTAATTCCTGGATTTGACAACTTTTCTTATTTTACTCTTTACATTTGAATTTTATTAAAGTATAATGATATGACATGTTAATATTTTATTATTTCATCATTTAAATTTTCTGAATTAAAATTTTTAATTTTTAAATGATTTTAATATTTTTTAGTTTTTATATAAAGTTTTAAAAAAAATTTAGGTAATGAAGTGACATAATTTTAAAATATTATATCATTATAACTTAACAATATTCAAGTTAAGGGCTTAAATTGGAAAATGTTGTTAAGTTTCAAGATTAATGTAGATCAAAGTTCAAGGATTTAATTGAAAAAAGTACTAATTTTAAGGATTAAGTGTTGCCTTATCCCTTTTAAATAAACTTAAGGTCTTACTTGATAAATTTTAAATGATTTAAATAAATATGTTAAAAATAGTATTTTTTTTTTGTGAATTATAAGAGTAGGACAAAACCCTAACAGTATTACAATTAGTGTTATTCGAATCCAAATCACACTTAAAGCGATAAATATCCTAACTATCAGGTCAACACATAGGGTTTATTAAAATAATCTTTTAAGTAATTAGTAATTATCTATAATATATATAAGTGACTTATTAAATTGGTGTTATTCTTATTGAACAATTATCGAAATTTTTATCTTTTATAATTTTTAATATTTTTATCATTTCAACTAAAATTTTATTTTTTATCTTTAAATAAACTCATTATAAATATATTTATTATATAAAAAATTGATAATGTAATATTAATAAAAGTATTAATTAAAATGTAACGTTGAACACGTGGATCAACACATTGTGGCTTTGGATTGAGGAACAGTCGGAGGGGCAATTCGAGAAAGAGCTTCTTTTTTTTATGAGATTAAAAAAAGCAGAAAAAAGAGGGTAAAATCCAAAATAAGAAAGTAACGGGGGAGTTAAGAAAAAGAAAAGAAATAAAAAGGGGGAGAGTGGGCCATTAGGGTTTAAATGGGAAGCAAAGACAGACAAGTAGCGTGATATGCCGACAAGCAATGATTAAGGATTTCAATAACGTAAGAACGTAGCTTAATTAATGTGAAAGCAATCGTACACCTCTCCTATGTTGTATCATACCAAAAATATTATTCTGGTATTTACTAATTAGCACCTTAAACGCTTTTCTAAGTTGTTGTATATGGTAAATTGTAGGTGTTAGTGAAATGTGTAGTTATAAAATTTATTATATTTTCAAAGAGGGAATGCAATTGATATTATTAAAAAAAATTATAAATTCTGAATATAAATTATAAAATAGATATAAAATATATTAAAAAATTAAGTTAAATTTTATAAATATTAAATTTATATTAAAAAATTATTTGATGAATTAGTAAAAATTAAATAGTGAATATAGCTTTGTTGTTAGATAAAAATAAATTTTAAAATTATTTATTTTAAATTTTTATTAATATAATATATTTTTTAAAAATATGATAATTTAATTTTCTTAAAAAGAGTATATTTCAAATATAATTTTTTAAAAATAAATTTAATTTAAAAATTTTAATATTAAAGTGATAAGTAATTATATATCTACTTATTTTATTCAACACATTTTTGTTAAAAATTTTATATTAAGTAATTTATTCTCATATTAGAATCAATCCCCCAAATGTTATGAAAAACATTAGCCATATTAGATTCACAGCAAACAAGAGCGATCAAATTACCTTTCTTCCCAAGCCAAGCCTTAAATTTGGCCCAATCCTTCCCTGTATGCCCTTTCTTTTTATAGAAAAAGTACTTGGATTCCTTCTTGAGGTTAATTTGGGTTATTTTACCCTTTCCTTTGTTTGGCTTGTGGTTTATTCCTTTCTTGCGTTGTCATATGTGCACTTTCAATTAGTTCAGTCGAAAACATTCCTTCTTCTTGAACACACATGATCAAGAGTTCATTAATTGACCATGACCATTTCTCTTTATGTGTGTTATAAGAGATTTTGAAAAGCCTACAGAAGTGAATTCAATGTAAAATGCACAAGGAAAAAATCAGATATCTCAACTTTTTTAGCCTACAGTTGAGCTGCAATGTCCCTCATTTTCATGATGTGCTCACACACACCATTAACACTAGTAAGCTTCATTAATAATAGCTTTGTTATTAGGGTGATAGTTAGTGTTTTATCAGAAATTTCAAATTGTTCATCAATCACCTTCAATAAATCATTGATATTTTTATATTTTCCAATTGAACAACGTATACTAACAGAAATTTTTGTTTTTACAAAGGCGATTAAATTGCTCCCATTGTTCATAAAGAGCAACTGCAGCTTGAGAGCTAATATCAATTGGTGCAGGTGGTTCATTTTTACAAATAACGTAATCAATATCCATCCACCCCAAATAAAAAAGAATTCTCTCCTTCTAAATTTTATAGTTATCATCATTTAATTTGCGTATGCCATATTTGATATCAAAAAATTCACAAATTACATTATTGCGTAAAACAATAAATATATATATACTTATGTCATAAAAATATTGGGACAAATAATCATACATTATATTACACCAATGTATAACATGTAAATCATGCTGCAAGCATATGAATCCTAAAACAAATAAAAAGAATGCTTGTTAAAGAGTCTTATTTAAACTTTACATCCTAATTAATCATATAAATATAATAAAAATTCTTGTGGGATAAAATTTGTTATATTTCACATGATTAATCACAATTGATGTCATATTATTATACGTAATTTAGGGGTACTTAATAAAAAATTTAAAAATAATTAAAAATGTTGTGACTACTCCTTAACTAATCAAATAGCATAAAAGTAAAATAAAAATATGCATGTATGAATATATGATAATTACACGTTTAAACAAAGCATTTTGGACAATAATACAAGAATAACATGCATTTGAAACAATTATATTAATCGGCAATATATAAACAATTTTAAAACAAAACAGAAAAAATGGCTCTAATTCCAACTGTTAAAAAAATCTATAAACGATATTAGATATCTCTAAATATTTTATATAAAATATAAATATGCTCATAAATTTCTTAAACATTGAGTTTCAAACCCTCTATTATTGCCAATTACAAAGAACTTTTTCCCATAGGATATGCAACAAATTGGTGAAAAAATCAAATTAAAACAAATGGAAAATGGATATTAAAACTTAGGGAACTGGATTCTTGAACCACATTTAGCCCTGGGTAACAAAGGACATTTGATGAAATCTGAACCAGAAGTATCCACACACAAGTAAAGTTGATAAAGCTGAGAGTTACGAGATGAATCCAAATTGCACTCAATGCCGGGAGTAAACCCAACTGCTTGCCTTATAGCATCCTCAATCTCCTCCAATTCATAGAATTCGTCATTTGGTTTTATTCCTGCACCACAAGCAAACTCGTTAAAACAATTAGTATGTGAAAGATACTCTGTCAAAAAATACTTAAAACAAACTAGGAGAAAATTATAGATGGAAAATTTATTAATCTGAAAACTCAACTCTTTTTACATGCAATGCACCTTGTATTTATACACACATAATTGCGATACCTGTTAACAACCACTTAACCAACTAACAAACTTTCTACAGCAGCTAACCATACCAGCTACACTGCTAACAACCTACAGCTATTCTATTACTTCAACAGTATGGAACTCGAACCCGAATCTTTATGAATTTGGGGGTTACCTGCGCTTGTTAAAGCTTGAAGGAGGTTAGCCTTTTGTTTCAATTGGAGAGCAGCTTCAAAGTATTCACGTTGGTCAAGTTCAGATTCTGAGCAAGTCCCATGTTTGAGCCATTCATGACTCCAGAACTTAACTCCATCGTTGCTAGGACATGAAAGAGTGGGCCATTCCTTTTCCAGACTCCCAATCAGGCTTGAAATCTATTTATAGGAGAAGCCATTATGTTAATCCCATGGAATCTGTTGGTAAATGATATTTCCGTATTTCTGTGATTAAACCATATCACTTATAATTTGGATTTTAGCAGCAATCAGTATTCTTTTAAGCCACGACACACATTTGACTAAATCGAGACATAAACAGGCCGTTGGGTGGTCTGCTTTGGTTTCCTCAACTAGGTAATTGTGGCTGTTGTCATGTGAATAAAGTATTTTAATCAAAGAAGAAAAGTTAATTGCACCAGATATCCTTAAATTATGGCCCTCATTTTAAAGTAGTCTTAAACTTGAAAATGTTCTAATTACATCCCAAACTATCAATGTTATATCAATCAGATACTTTTGTTACTAAAACTATTAAATGACACACCAAATCCTCTGTAGTTAAATTTACAACATTCATTTTAAATTATGTCATATAAGATCTTTAATTTAACGATTTTAGTAACAAATTTATTTGATTAATAAAATATAGACAATTTGAATATATAGTTAAAATGATTTGAAGTTTTAGGACCAATTTAAAATGAAAGCTATAGCTTAGGGATATTTGGTGCAATTAGTAAAGAAAAAGTTTTATTATTAGCTAACCAAATAAATTATGTAATTTCAAAATAGTATCTTTAAAGCAATTATATCTTTTAAAGTTTTATATCAAATATGAGTGTATATACATATATATTTATTTATCATCTTCTAAAAATAAAAAACATTTCAAAAATTATATATTCAAACACAAATAAATTTGTCTCGAATAAAAATAATAAATCTTTAAGTATGATCAAATGTGAGTATAAACATAATTTGTGTGATCTAAAATAAGTCACGGGCATATGCACACCCAATATTCTTCTTCCTTTAAAGCAAAGGGCTCAACGGCTTTGTTCTATTTTTCATTATTCACATTTATCTATTTGAATAGTCAAATCTATAAAAAAAAATACAAATGGCTAGTCTTTCTAAAACCTTAAAAACCATCACGTTACATATAGTGTTGCAAATATAATATATACCTCAGATTTGTCGAAACGACTGTCGGGATCACAGTTGGAAGGGTAACCACCATCGTTGTAATTAGGCCAAAGTCCATGGATTCCAAAATCTGCCGCAGGCTTTCCCGTCTTCGGATAACAACATTTCTGTTTCGTGTCACAATACGATCCAGGCCACTGTACCAATTTATAACCCGAACTCCAAAACATGAGCTTAACAATAAACTTCAAACCCAGCTAACAGAACAATATATGTATATAACATAAACAAGGGAGTCTCATGGTTTTTATTACCTGTTGAACAAAGTAGAAGAAATCAAAATCTTGTGAGAGACAAAGAACAGGCAAGTATTGCAATACCAAAAGGTTGATGATAACGATCGAAGATGAGGTGAGTTTCATGTTTTTAGAAGTTATTTTCTCTCTCTCTCGAACAGATGATGAAGTTGTGTTTGATGGATGAATGTATTTATAAAGGCAACAAGGGGTAAGCTTTTAGGATCATGGAACCTTTTGGGCAGCATATTCTTGTCACTACATTAATTAATGTTGGCGTGTTTTAGGATCATCTTCAATGGAATTTATTTTCTAAGAAAATGCTTTGCTTATTAAGCTTTAATCTTATTGGTTTTAAAGACGTGGTTAACTAGATAATTAATTGGGGTTATAATTAAAAAGTAGTAGCAATGTTGGTGGAGGGGGGGGGGGGGGCAATTGCGTGCAAGTCAACAATTTCTTCACTTGTGGCCTAACACCATTGAAAGCCATGAAGCCACGTGAAGTTTCAATCGTTTTGGAAGGGAGGGGATTGGTTTGTTTGATAAGGGACCTTTTATTTTTGTTTTTATATATGACAAAAATTCAAAAAAATAACAATCCAGACCATTACTCTTATTTTATTTGGAATGTTATTTAATGCTACATATGAAAAAAAAATCGTCTTATTCAAAACTCAAATTATGAAATTCTCATTCTCCAATATTTATAGAGAGAAACGCTCTTTCTCATCTTTTAACCTAAAATGATTGAGGAGAGAAAATGTTCCTTTTTTTAGGGTACTTTTGAAAACAGATCCAATGGAGACGAGGTGGGGCATGTAGCTCAAAGGATTAGAGCACGTAGCTAGGAACCACGATGTTAAGGGTTCAAATCCCTCCTCGCCTACAACCAGCCCAAAAGGGAATGACCTTTCCCTCCAATGGTAGAAAAATCATGATCGAAATAGCGGACCCAAACCTATGAAACTTGGGTATGAGTTTTTTGCCGAAATAGAGTGGTCTTTTATTTATTATTTATAATATATTTACTTTTCTATTTTATATTTATATATAGTATTACCAGCCAAAACAAAATAAAATAAGCATATTTTTTTTTGTTTTACGCCCCGTAACTCTTCTTCAATCAGGCTTGGGCAGAATAGCAGAACAAGTACAAGTATTAATATATTTTTTTAATCCTTTGACAATGCACACATAAGTATAGAACCTAAATATCCTAAAACGAATAACATCCTCTTGTAATTCATAATTTTATATTGAGGTATATTTCGTAAAAAGAAAAGAAGAATATCTTAAGTTAATATTACGCAAAACAAAACTCAATATTGTATAATAATAATTATTGAATCCTTAAAATAGTATGTTTTTCACATGTATATAAACGTGTCATTAAAATCGGCTATTAAATAAAACATCACAATAAATTAGTTTCTCTTTTATTATAAAAACTCTTAATAATGCAAGCTATCATTTTTATTAGTGTATATATATATATATATATCCTAAATTTTAGAAGGAAAACTAATTTAAATGTTTTTTTTTAATTATAAGAAGAGGGTAAAGTCCTAACAGATATTAATACAATTTGAATCTAAGTTACATTTAGGACAGTGAATACATTGATCATCAATGGCTTCCAAATATAAAAAAAGGAAAAAATGTGTAAAAAATTATTGGATTTTTATAATTCTTAAAATTACATTTAAAATTAAAATTAAAAATAAAAGTATTTTTATCTGTCTAGAAATAGGATTAAAGTATAGTACAATTTACGCTAATGTTTTCCTTTTATCTCGTAGCAAATGCATTGTGTTGTAAAACTTGATGACGAAATTGAATATTTGGGTTAAAGGAAACCACCTAGTTCGCAACAATTGCTTGGAATTAGACCGAGAAAGCAACCCTCTGACAACAATTACCCAGATTTTAAGCTCTAAAAACCTTAAACTTTTGCTTACAGTTTGGTCAACCATTTCAACGATAAATCATGTTTTCCACTTTACTTTTGGCTTATCTGGATTGCGTAATACACTTTATGACGTATAAATAACAAACACTATTTCTTTTCATTGAACTGATGAGTCATTTCAATCATAAAATATAAAGACAACAAGCCCTGAACCTGTATCACAACATGAACAAGTAAAGAGAAATAGAAATGCTGGGAAGCCAAATATAACAGAGTCTAAAAGGTAGGAAATTCAATCTCAGACCCACATCTCCTCCCTTTAGGAAAAACAGGGCATTCAATGAGGTTGGACCCTGAATTGTCCAGGCATAGATACACCTGGTAAAGTTGGCTGTTCCCTGATGAATCTACATTGCACTCTATCCAAGGTGTATACCCACTTCCTTCTTTTATGGCATCTTTAATGTTCTCCAAACTGTAATTACTTCCATCCGGCTCGATTCCTGCAATACCCAGAATTTTTTTTATTGTAAGAAATGTTACTGCAGCAAATAAAGCTAATATGAATAGGAAGTTTTGAGTTTACCAGCAGCTTGAAGAGCTTTAAGGAGATTGGTTTGTTGCTTTAAGCCGAGTGTTGTTTCGAAGTAGCTATGTTGATCAAAGACAGACTCGGAACAGGTACCATGTTTCTCCCATTCATGTGACCAAAAGCTTTCCCCATCGTTGCCTGGACAAGACAATGATGGCCAGTTCTTTCTCATGATACCGATGAGGTCTGAAATCTACGTGTCAACATGAGCCGAGATGAAATTATAAAATTCCAGGGAGTTAAAACTAAAAGTATTATGTTAAAAATACTTAAATTAAATTATTTTTTTTTTTTTAGAGGGCCAAAATTTGAATATTTTCATGTTTAAATTTAATGTTTTACTTTTTGGAAGGCCTAAAATAAGAATTTTACCATTTGGCTAAGGGGCAAGAACATGCCTATGAATCGATTTTTCTATATATTTAACACTATACCTCCATTTTTATGACCAAATATGTGTAAGACAAGAATACATGAAAAGTTGTAGCAACATAAGTTATTAAAGATTAATGATGAAGATTTTACCTTAGATGCATCAAAGGGATTGTTAGAATCACAATTTTGAGGGTATGACCCATCATTGTAATTAGGCCAAAGTCCATGAATGCTGAAATCAGCAGCAGGCTTCCCTGTTGTAGGGTAACAACAACTGTTCTTGTCTGAGTCACAGTAAGCCCCTGGCCACTGCAAGTACATAAAAACAAATGAAAAACAATAGAATCCAACAAAAAAAGGAGGAAAAATCATTGTTTCTTAACAATCAAACAACTCACTTGTTGAACAAAGTAGAAAAAATCAAAATCCTGGGAAACACAGAGAAGTGCCAGAGACTGCAAAACCAGAAGATGGATAAGAAGTAGACACTTGGGCTCCATTGTGTTTTACTTGATAATGTTGGAAGAGTTGAGAATGATTAAAGGGGTTTTATAAGGTTAAATGGAAGGTTTAAGGTATGGAATCAAGAGGCGGATATCCTGAACAGATCCTTTATAAGTTAAAACATCTGCATATTATGTAGCGTATGTCGGCTCAATTCCATGTTCATACTAAGCCTTTTCGTTTTATGGTATGAATCCAGTTAGACATTTTACTTCCCTTTTCTGTTTTCTGCTACATATATTGACTAACTCCTTTGCATGTGGCTGATTGATTTGGACAGCTTAGCAATATCCAAACATCTAATGTTGAGGCAATTTTATTTGGTTCTGAAATTTATTATGGAGAAATATTATAAATTATTCGAATAGAATTAAATTCAAATTATAAAATAGAAGAAAAAAATACGTGATTAATAATGACTTTAAAAGTCAAGATATTCATCGTCCTAAATGTAATCTAAATTTAAATTATGTTAATCATATTTATTGTTCGAGCTTTACTCTATTTTTATATTTCATCAAAAAAAATAACAAACTTCAAAAATTAAGTACAGAGGAATAAACAAAGATAAAAAATTAGAAGCGAAAGCAAAATTATTAATTTAACAAATGGGAAACCAAAATTTAAGAAAGTGAGATGGTGACATTTGGGAGCAGATGGCAAATTTGGTAGTGGGAATCGACCATTTTTTTATACATTAGAAGTACCAATTATTGATTGGTTGAGAGTTGAAATTACGATGTTTTTTTATTTAATGTGCAGCTAGCTGCAAATGCCTTCACATTCATGGATTAAAGAATTCCACTCTAACCCATATGAAGTTGACAAGTGGCTTTTCTATGCACTTTCATGATTGGAAATTCAATTGATATCAAAATCCATGTTTTTTCTTTTTAAGCCTCCATTTGTTTACATGTAAAATGACTTTTGAAAAATAATTTTTAGAAAATAAGTTATTTTTCTGTAAAATGAATTATTTTTTTAAAAAAATTAATATTTTTTTATGTTCAGATAAATCTGTACAAAATATTTTTCATTGTTTGGCAGATTTCAAGAAAAATTGTTTTAAAATGAAACAAACATACATTTGAAAATTTATTATTTATTATTGTTTTATTTAGTTTATTTTATATCTATTAATAATTTTATATTATACGTTATTTTTACATATATATTTTACATATATTGCAAATATTTATTTATAAATAAATAAGTAACAAAGTGCATATCACCAAATATTTTACAGACATTAATAGAGACAATGAGTCATTAGAAGTTGTAGATCACAGCCATATGAAGAAATGCTTCATGAGTTCTTCTCAACATGCTCATCTTTCAATGGCTTCCCATCATTAGTCTCCTTTGTCGATGGTTAAACTGGAAAATACATATTCTTATGCTTCTCAAACTGCACCAAATAAAGAACTCGGTTAACTAGTGAAAAAGTGTTGATTCCGGGATAATCATGGTGCACAGATTAAATTGATAAAAGAACAGTAATAAAAGCTTTGTCATCAAGACAAACTTGTAATACTTAAACTATATGCTTGCAATGTTAGGCTAAACATGTCAAAATCAATAAAAATTACTGGAGCAGTATGGATGTTTGCGGGAGCAAGATGAATGCAAAAATTGCAATGTTAGACTTTTATACTGACTTTTATTCCTTATGACACAATTTACTTCACCCTAAAAATCACAAAGCTCAATATATGAAAAGCAGAGTAGAGATAATTTTTTTTTTTGCTCAATTAAAGTATTACAATATTAAAGAATTGGATCAACCAACCCTTTCCAAAACAACAATGCTGCATTGCTGCTAATTGCAGCAGACAATCCAAACAAAAACAGCCTACAACCAACGTACACTTCACCTAGAACCATTCCACAATTACACTTCAATCAACCTACCTTTTTCCCTCTCATCATATAATTCTGTTGTAAGACAACAAAAACTAGCAATTCCAAAAATAAATGACATATGTCGTAAAGAACATTTGCAAAAAATCAAATCAAACTGACAAGAACAAATCTAAGAATTCACCACCATGCCTTGAATATCTCATTGCATTTAATAACTGTTGTTACCAGTTTTAGTCTTTTATTTGGCCCCCCAATAGTAATTTGTTTGGCTTTGTTTAGCTCACTCAACACAGCAGCGCTACATGAAAGCCATACCAGCACCAAAAAATAGAGTTGCATATTGCAACAAACTCTTAAGACAGATGCAACATAAAATCTAATTCAAAAGTTCTACTTATCAAACTCAAATCAAAATGTACAAACATTGGTTTCATACAAGCAAAAACTATGTGATATATGAAGGATTGGTATATCAATTCAAGCATACACAAGAGGGAAGTTGATCTTGTATAGTGATCTCAAACGCCAACCATTTTACTTGGAATTTCAAAAAGTATAGTTAATTACTGTAGAGGTAGGGACAAAAGGAACCGAGTATAATTGTCTATCCAACTTCAATGAAACAAAGAACAAAGTAGACATGGATACCGATAAGAGGAAATGCGTTAATTACTGCAATCAAGCTCCTAACAAGTATAGTTACTTCCTGAATCGCTTTTGTTCGATGTTCCAAGCGATATTTGACTGTTTTAGTCGTCTATGTACATCGGTGACTATGCATCCAACACACAAAAAGATTACAAGACCTTTTATCAGCAGCTTTTAAGTGAGACAAGTTTAGTAGGCATTCAAAGTGTTCCAACTGCTTATCATCAAAGCAACAACATCTAGCAGTTTAATGAACGAGATGGGCCCTACCGAAACAACCGAAAATGGCATCGAACTTGAAATTAGATAGTGCAAATTGTTACTACACTAAAGACCACATTAGCTAGTGGAAAAGGATGAGTTCTCCTAATAACACGGTAAATTCATAGTCACCTAAAACAAGTAAGGAATGGGCATAAATTTCCCTAGCGTGTTACCCAACTCAAGAAAATGCTCATTCAGCTTGTCCCTCCTCAATTTTTCACGGTCCGCCTTCTGAACTTTCCTTGCAGCTATTGGATTGGATCATTAGCTTCCATCTCTTGCCTTTGTCTGCCAAATTATAGAAACAATGAATGTCCATCACAATCACCAAAATCCAAAATAACACCGTGATTCACCAACACTAAATAAGTACGACAATTAAACTGTGAAATAAAACGAGAAATTTAACACGACGAAGAGAACAAAAACTTGGGTTCAAGGTTTGAAGGGTCCAAATCTACTGCCGCTGGTTCGAAGAAATCGTTAGGCTTCCATTGATGATTTTTCCCCTTAGTATGAAGTTGGCATTTAAAGTCATAAATCAAGCTGATGATCCAAAACTTTTATGCGTGATTCGCCTTTGCTTGGATGAATTCTGAGAGAGAAAATCGTAAATGGGGTAGGAAGAGGAAACTCACCACAACAGCACTAACTTTTAAGAAGCGAGGTGCTCGAAGACGAGATATATTGAAATCCTGTTAACAATATCAGACTGAATCTGGGTTTTGAGCAGTATCCAAAATTTTTTCTTTTGGGTTATCAAGTTCTTCCCCTTTATTCACATCTGGGTTTCCTGGCTCTTAAACCCTAACCAAATCCTCATTGTTTACCCATGTGATGGAGGCTGAAGTACAAAGAGGAAGGGAGAAGGATTGCTGTGATGAGGGTGAAGAGAATGGAAAATGTCTTACCAGAATAAAATCGATAAGACATTTTCCGTAAAAAAATGAAGAGATTTACCCGTGTTTTTGAAAAGGTTTTACTATAGGATATCATTTTATGCCAACCAAATATCATAAATAAGGAAAACATTTTACGAAAAATATTTTACTGCAAACAATAAATGGAGTCTAAGTTTCTTTTCTTTTTACTATTGCTTTCGAGTTTGTTTGTATTATTTTATATATTTTATGGATAATATTTGAATACCAGTTCCAAGCTTTATCAACTCCTCCAAACAATCTTACCATTACTATTTTATATTACTTAATATTAAATTTACTTGAAATTTTATTTTCAACTTGAGCTGTTCAATTAATTTTTAGTACAATTATAAATATAAGCATAATCATAAATACTATACATTTGAATAATTATTACAGATATGGATCAATCGGTTTTTTGAGAGAAAATTTTAAAATATCATTCATCAGGTAATCGATTGAACCTCCAATTAATGTATTGTTTCACAGGAGAACGTTATGTTTCTTGTACTCTGTGAAGGGTCAATGTGTCGTGAGTGATTACCTTGGGGGCTTGATTCATAGTCATTTCACCTCTGAACCCTCGCAACACCAACTCAATTCTCATTCGAACCACCAACACCTCTAAGCTCACTAAGGCATTTATTCACATAAAATTTTATTCGTTCATTTTAAATCACATGCATATATACATAATATTTTCAGTTCATATATTCACTTTCATATAAATTTGACATATCACATATATTACTTTATATCTAGAGGTTTTCATGGGTTGGATCGGGCCGAGTTTAGACTGAGCCATAACAGAATGTTAGGTTCGATTACTAGGTTCAAGTCTGGCTTGGTCTGAAAAGTGAGCCTAAATTTGAATTATATAACCATATGCACTACATATTCACTTCATATATTAATTCATGTAAACACTAACATATCACATATTTACAATACTTTAGACTTTAGATTTTAATTCACTTTCATATAACACTTTGCTTTCATAAAACACTTTACTTGAAATTTATTTCACTATTTTAGCACACTTAGTAATTTTTGAAAATTTTACAATTTAATCCCTAAATTCATGAAAAACAAAATTTATTTTTATAACACTTTAATATCACTTTTCATTTCGTTTAAACCTTTAATCATAATATTTATTTCACATGTCGAATTTTACACTTTTTACAATTTAATCCTCTCTATAGTAATTTCACTATTATACATCTATTCATTTATCAATATGGTAAATAAATAATTTTTCACTCTTTATAATTTAATCCTTAGTTTCATAAGATTCACTAATCACTAAATTATCACTTTATCCTTTCTTACATTACTAACATACCTTTACATACTCACTACTAAATTCAATATACATATTCAATAATTTTAATCATACCTTATTTAATAATTTCATATGAAAATTTAAATACTTCCAAATAAAATAAACTGGCTTGAATTCAATTAAGTAGTTATCTATTTCTTCACTTGAAATTAACCTTTCTCTTCATTTCTCCAAGCTTTCCCTTCACTCTTATCTTTATCCAAGTTGTTTCCATGATTGAAAATATTTTCATAGCTCTCTAGGATATGAAATTAAACTATGGTTTTAAGGAAAAATTCAAGAAAAATGCATGGGAGATTTTCCTTTCTTTTTCTTTCCTTTCTTTCCCTTTTATTTTTGCTGCCCCAAGATGTTGTTGTTCAGTAGAAAAGTCTACGCTTTTATTTTATTTTAATTTTCAATTTAGTCCATTTATTCCATCATCCAATCAAATTTCAACACTTTCAACCTTAATTTCCATCACAAACTTTCACCTTATCAGCTATTGGATTTTAGTCCCAACATTATGTCTCTAAATATCAATCAAATATGGAAAATTTGCATTTAGATCTCTCCTTTATAAAATGAGAAATTGCACTTTAGTCCTTGTACTTTTCCACTTTATTCAATTTAATCTTTATCTCAATTTCCAACTCCACATATTAATACATATCCATATCATATTCATAAAAAAATATTTATTCAATTTCACCACTTTTCCAAAAATGGTCAATTTATCTTATAATCTTTCAACTTTATAAATTTTACAATTTAGTCCTTACTAAATTTCATTATTGATGCTTTTTCTCCAAATACTTAATTCACGTTCAAAATATTTATCCTTTCTCAAAGACTAAAATTTTGAGGTGTTACAAAATTCATATATAATTTACACAAAGTAAAACTCGAACCAGGATCTCAAAATTTCCAAAATCTTAATTTGCATTAACCCAAAATATCATATTATTATTTTCTTGGATTGAATGTTTAACAAAAATAAATGTTTTTTTATGCAATATTGGGGATAAAGATGCTGGTGATGGAATTTGTATATGTGTCAAACAAATATTTGACAAAAACTTTAATTACCACTCTATATAAATCAAGAATTAACGAAATGATTGTTAAGAGTTCATTATTGATTAATATTAGATTAAATGCTCAAACAAATAAAATCACACTTTGTTGATCCAGGGGAGTGTTTGGTAGTGTATATGCAATAGCGTACTTGATATCTAAGTGAATTCTATTTGGATTAATGCTATAAAAAAAAAGTATTCTTGAAAACTCAATTAAGCCCCTCAAGTCTTTTACATTCAATTGAGTTTTCTCACTGATAAAATTTATCAATTAGGTCCGGTAACCATTAAATTTAATAGTTGACATGTAACACCCTTTATCTAAACCGACGATAATCTTGATTTAGAGGTGCTACAATCCAATGTATGATAACTTTTTCAATAATTTTTGTAAACTATACTACATTGCACAACTATTACGGCTTTATAGTATGAAGTTATTAAATAAACTATGTTTGGATGCTAAATTTGAGCTTGACTATCGAAGAACAATTTAACTTCAAAATTTATGCTCGAGGTATTATCAATGCATTGAATTGATTCGGGTTAAGGGTGTTACATGACTATTAAATCCTAATGATTTTTGTTGATGTGGCTAGTACTAACCACTAAGACAACTGTCTTAACGTTAGGTTATCAATGAGTTACTATTTACTTGTTCATTTTGTTTTATGTGTAACATTATTGAGGATAAATATAAAATATATTAATATATTAATATGAATGATGAAATTTTATTAAATTAATCTCTTCGAAAAACTACAAATACATTATGACGAAAACCTACACTAAAAATACTAAGGTGCCGTTCAGCATAGCTTTTTGAACTAACTTTTCATTGAAAATTACTTTTTGGTAAAAAGCCCTGATCAACAACCTGCCGTGAATTGGTTTTTTTCACTTTTTCAACGAGCTTTTCTAATGTTAGAAAAGCTAAAATTTCTGGTTTTTTCTCTCCAAAATTCTTTTTGGCTGATGAATCTCTCTTCTATCCTTCTCTCTGCTTTCACTCTTACATTCTGCTTGCTAAAACCAAATTGCTTGCTCAATCAAAGCAACATTCTCTCTTGCTTTCTCAGAAATGGTAAAATCAAATCTAAAGGAATCTGATGCTGATGGGAATCTTTCCGGGCATATAAATAGCATTTCAGAAAATGATCGAAAGGTGGACGAGGAAGAGAAAGCAACTGATGAAAAGTGAAGACTCTAGAGAACCTGCTAGTAAAGCAACTGGATCAGAACCCGAAGAGGCTGAAGAAAGTGATCATGTTGAGAGTAAATCTCCAATCTCGAAAAAAAATCGAAAGGGTCTTCCTCAACTTTAGATGTTGCAGATTCTGGGATTTCTGATGATGAGCCCCTTGTAATTTTACATCTAGTAATGTGCTTAATAACTTTCATGTTCGCCTTATATATTAATTTGAAATGATTTTCTTTTCTTTTATCAAATGCAGAGCAAGTGGAAGCATAAGGTCAGAAAATTTGGTTCCAAGAAGTTGCAGTAAGGGGCTGAAGATGAACTTGAGTGGGAAACAAACGGTGCTGTGTCTGTTGAAGTGGTAAGAAAGAACCTAACAAGACGATGGCCATCTGACTTTTATGTAAACACAGTGATGATTGTATAGTTTAATTGTATTATGGGGGATTGTTTTACGAGTTTATTTGACTTAAAAACATCCATATCAAATTGATCATTGTTTCACCATCTCGTTTGCACACTGCTCAGCCTACCATTGGCTGTGGTGGGAATACAAACTGTTTGAATTGTTGTGTGAATCGAATATTCTGCAATTGGAAGTATTTGTGTGAATGCTCGGTCATAAACGCGTCCCAATAGTTTTGTAGTGTCAATGAATGGTTTTGGACTGATTTTGATTCCATTTATTTTAAAATGTTTTTATGGTTTATTTTGTTATCACTTATGATATAAATCAGATAGCAGCGACCACTGTCAGGCCTCTTTAACTAGCTGAAATTAGGGCAGTAGATTCTATGTACCTTATGGAAGTAGATTCTATGTACCTTCCAGTTCTTGTAAATTTTATTTTCATGTGTTTTGATGGAAAAGGGAACTAAGGTATCTCAAACTTTTAATTTTCATTTTATTTCTTTACTCGCTACTCTTTTTTCATTTTTCACTTTATTAATACTTGAATTCTGATAGTTCATTTCCTTGATCACTTTTGTGTTTTGTATGTAAATAGAGTTCACACTTCGTCTAGAAGAACTTGAGCGATGGTTCACCAAAATAGATCACGTCTTTGCACATACACGAATTCCGCAAATTCGAGAACTTATCACTGCAGTTGATAGAGTTATCATAGATAAAAAGCAACATCATCATTTTCCTGTCATCAGTCATGTAAATTACAAGTAATACTTTGTGTTCTTTTTAATATTAATTTGTTGTTGATTTATATACATGTCATGATTTGTTTCCTAGATGCTCTCAAACTAAGATTTTTATATCATTGTAATGTAATTTCCATGCAGTTTCTCATGTCTTTAGCTTTATTCAGAAATAATGTGACTAATTCTTGACAGGAATGACACTGATTCTCTTTGGCAAGTAGATGCAGACATGATGGATGTTCTTTTTACTAGCCTTGTTGAATACCTTCAACTTGAAGATGCATATAACATCTTCATTTTGAATCCTCGTCGTGATTCTCGGATAGCTAAATATGGCTACCGATGCGTTTTTTAAGAGGAAATTTCTCTTTTTTTTTCTTTATGTTTTTAGATCAAGCAAAACCATAGTTGTAAAACCATCTGTATGAACTAGCCCTCCCAATTTCTGCCTTTAGTTCTAGCTATTGCTTTTAATATTTCATGGTTCCAACATAAAGTAGTGTTGCTCTACCTTGTAGTTTATTTTTTGGATGCTGCAGTAGACTGTATAAGAACAGAGTAGAAAGTATTATTTAAATTTAGATATTTTACTAAGACAGAAGCATCTGTTTAACATAGAACTATTAGTGACCAGGAAAACCAATTTTAGTTGTGAAGGATGGACCAGTTTCTGAAAGCAATCATTTGATTTACGACTATAAATTATTTGAAGCTGGTTTTGCCTAAAATTCATATTGTGGAAGTTATGATGTAGAAATTACTATTTTGTAACTTTACTTATTCATTGGCTACGCTGCACTAGAGATGCATGTTTTTTAGGCTAATTTATACCTCAACTGATTTATTTATTTTATCAATTATCCAGTTTACTGGCACTTGATGGTCTAACTTCAAGGATTTGAAAACTGTTATATTGCAAGAAAGTAGAATTAAACTATTCTTTTAGTATATGATTAGCTGTTAGTTATTTTTTTAGTAAATTAAACCATTTTTTCCTCGTTTTGAAAGTTTAGTTTTCGAAAATACAGATTAGTGTCTAGAGCATGGGAAAATATCTTGCAGATGAAAAGTTTCTCAATTACAACGATGTTGTGCTTAGACGATCGGACTTTTCTTTTTCATTCACTTAAATGAACTTGTTAACATCTACCCTTTGCACAGTCTTTACCTCTGTGGAATTTAACGTCATTGAACTTAAATGTGCAAGGATTGGTGTAGCCTGATATGTGCTTTGGTGGTACTGTTAAGGGGGATATTTGATTTATTATATCCAGTGTCATTTTTACATACTAATTCTTCAGTTTGAAAACTTAAAATACATACTTACGATACATATTGATTTCTTGAGCTTGAAAACTTACAAAATGAGTTGTGTTTCTACTTCATTATATCTGATATTAATCGGTTTTGATAGGTATAAAGGGCAACGTGATATGCTTTACAATCAGCCGTTCAACCTCGATCAAGTTGCTTTTGCTTCTAAGGGTCTTAAAGATGCTTAACAAACAGTATGTGGTAACCTTCAATGTCATTGTTATAAATTCCATTCTGTATATCTGAATGTGGACTTGCTGTAAGTGATAAACTAGTATATATATTTTCTAATATGATATTGTTATATGCTGTTTCATTGATAATTGCTCCTGTATATGCTTTTCAATGAGCATAGGTAGTAGTTTGTTCGTGATATTAAATGTTTATTCCATGCTTCCATGCTATGGTGGATTTATTGGAGCTTTGGTATATTTACGTAAAACATTCGTGATATTAAAAGTCAATTTGGTAGTTGTTGTAGATTGTGACTCATTGAAATTGTTTATCAGAGATGAATGGAAGATTGAAGTGGGAAAATATTGATGTAATTTTCATTCTTTTTCTACAAATGGTATGTTGATAGAAATTGTTTTAGTTTAGAATATAGAATTATATGAAGAAACTCAATTTAACAATCAACGTAGTGAGGAAGTTTGGTGTGATTAAGACAGATATAATTCCCGCAAGTAAATCAAATTTCTCTTTCAACTATATGTATCTGTTATACTGATTTATGTTGTAAAATTTAATCCAAGTGCATGTAACATTTTAATTTGTTAGGTTTATGTTTTTTTATGTTATGTTAATATCTAATATGGATTATATAGTCCAATTACATTTTAAAATAAAATAATACAATTGTGTTAAAATTATTAATTAAAAATTAAAAAATTAAAATAATACAATCGTGTTAGTATTTAATTACAAATATTTAATGATTATATTTAAATATTTAAAACATAATTTATATATTCTAATTAAATTTTATAAATAATTATTATTTACTTAGAAATATTTAAAATTAATATTTTATATATTAAAATATTAATAATAAGTTATAATAAATTATTTTTTATATTTTTACTAAAATATCATAATATTAACTAATTTAAACATTATTTAAAAAATTAATTTGAACATTATTTAAAATGCATATTTATTATTTTATAATACATATTTAAAATAAACATAAACATTTTATTTCTCAAAAACACTTTTGATAGCAATACTAAACACTCAAATCTTAAACAAAAGCACTTCTCAAAAGTATTTTTTTACCGCACTTTTTAAAAGCTCTTTTCAAAAGCAATGTTAAACTAATCCTAAATCTCAACAAAGCAAGTCAGATTATTTGTTCTCAATGTGATCGAACCAATCAATTAGACATTGGTTCAACCAATTCAAATATAAATAAGGTGTCAATAATATCATTCTGAAAGTTTGATCCAATATCCCATTGAAGCTAAAAACCAAGCAAAATGAAAAAAAAAGTGAAGAATCTAGTACAAAGAAGCAGGACAGACGACAAAGATGGAAAAAAATGGCTGCCTTTTGTTTTTCATCATTTTTATTTTTTTATTTGTTTAATTATTATAGGTTGTGATAAGGGTTTGGGCTAATTCCGAAAGGAATTGAGCCGAAAATATTTTTGTTTGGGTTAGAATAATTTGGCCCAAGCATATAGAAATAAATTCAATCGGTTTTTTGATAATTTGGTAGTTTATTGATTCGTGAGTTAATCGATTCTTCACATTATTTTAGATGGTGCAATCGTTGTGACCTAATTTCAACAACTATGCATGTAACATCTATATAGGCCCTACCCAATTTGTGCACCTCATTATTTCAACCTTAGGTAAAACTATCTTCTTGATTATGGTGTCTATCGAATTTACATTTTAATAATTTTAAGTGAGCAAAACAATAAATGATGACAAGCATTGGAACCCTAACCATTCACAACGACTAAATATTTAACTTCTATTGCATATTTATTAATATCAATCTAGATCTATGTAAGCTCCTAATAATATATGGTGTGATCTAAATTCACCCTAAATATATAAAATACATTAAAAATCTATCAAATAATATAAAAATGAAAATGAAAAATGCTCTAAACGTTGCACATTAATATCTATGTACTTTCTTGCAAATGGAAAATAAAACGGATGTAAGTTTATCAACATTTTAAACGACATTATCCACATTTAGGCCCATATTTGAAAGAGGTGCAACAACTATTTAATTAGTAAGAACAATGTTAAAATTAGGTTAAGTTAATTATTAACTCTTTAGATTAACGTGACACGTGATCTCATTAATGGAAGTTAACAAATAACAAATGAATAATGTTAAGTTTTGAAAGTTGGTAACTAAAACTTAATTTTAAACAAAGTTATGGACTGTTGTAGAGTTTACCCTCCATCATTATAAGTCCAAATCGGTAAAGACAAGTTCGTAAGCACGAACCGACCCGGAAATATTGCAGAGCCTATGATACGCGTAAAGGCTTGAAACATATTAAACTGAAAATCCAGAAAAAAAAAAAAAAGAATTAGATAGGAGAGAGATAGCGCTGAAACTTCTGAAAGTCATAGTCTCTCTCCCTCTCCCTCTCCCTCTCCCTCTCCCTCTCCAATTCAATCCCAATTCAAAACCCAAAACCCTAGAAATCCTTTTTTCTTCCCCGATTATATCTTTTTTTTTCCTTTCAATTTCGATTAAAATTCAATTCTTTTCTTGAGTAGTAGTATTAACAATCACATGCTTCTTCCCAACAATCCTTGTTGATTTTTTGATGCGACGATTGAATGCTCGACATCGGGTCGATTCCGAACTCAAAACCACCACCAACCAACCTAAAATGGATCCAATTAAGTTCCAAACCCGACCCAATTCCCGATCCACCGCTCTTTTTTCCCGAAACCCTCGTCAAACCAGGCCTACCCCTTCTCTCTTTGCAATCTCAGTATCCGTATCTCTCGCTTTATTGATTTTTAGTTACATTTTCATTTTCTCCTCACCAGTGTCCACAAAGTACGGAATCATAATCGATGGCGGAAGCACGGGAACGAGGATCCACGTGTTTCGGTACAGAGTTGATGGAAGTAAAAACCTGGTTTTCGATTTTAAAGAAGGGTCAGATAGCTTGAAGGTTAATCCGGGGTTGTCGGCTTACGTGGAGTATCCGGAAGCTGTATCGGATTCTTTGGGAAAGCTTCTGGAGTTTGGGAGGAAGAAAGTTCCAAGAAAACAGTTGGCAGAAACGGAAATTCGGTTAATGGCGACGGCTGGGCTGAGGTTGTTGGATGTTGAGTTGCAGGAGAGGATTTTGGAGGAGTGCAGGAAGGTGCTTAGGGTGTCTGGGTTTAAGTTTCACGACGGGTGGGCGTCAGTTATTACGGGTAATACAATGCGGGTTACTTTAGTGGTAATGCAATGTGATCTGTTTTGAATCTAACATGTGAGTAGGAATAGAAGAGTAGTAAGAGGTATAAGTTCATCTGTAGTGGTAGGAAATAGAGTACTTGAGTCATGACCATGTTTTAAGTGAATTTTGTAAGCCAATGGGGGAAAACTTTTATGGTGTTTTAGAACTCAGATGTAGGAAAGGAAAGAGTAGTACACTGCGGTTAGTCCACAGTTTAGTATAATGGTTTATGTTGATTCTAATGTGAACAATGGTTGTTTGTCTAGGTCCATTTTGGCTGAAATTACATATCACAGAGGGAACCAACATAAATGATAACTACTTATGATATTTTAGATATTTGCGTCTCATTTTCTCTCTCCTGACTGTATTTACTATGTATTATGAGCTTAAATAAGATCAGCTCTTGTTCTCAAGACAGGAAATCTTTAAGTCCTTTTGTTTATATCGTAGTTTTTAATCCCTGATCCACTTTTTTTGAGGCTAAGTTTTGGATGCTCTAACTGTCTTAGGCTCTGATGAGGGGGTCTATGCTTGGGTTGTTGCAAACTATGCACTTGGTACTCTTGGAGGTAATCCTCTGGATACAACTGGAATTATTGAGCTTGGTGGGGCATCTGCTCAGGTTTGTTGTTATCTTTACTCTTCCCTGCTTCTAGATTCTTTAATTTGGAATTCTTTCCTATAATGTTTTGGTAGAATTAATTAGATTTTTTCACTCCAGATTTTACAAGTCATTTGAGCTTCTAATTAATGGTCCTACAAGTTAGAGTTTCTTGAAGCTGTTTCTTGTGTATGAAGAAATGATATCTCAGATTATTTCGTAACCCACTGTAAAAATTTCATTATTGAACTTATAACTATGGGGCAGGTTTTTAGTGTGAGCCATGAACTAAATTTCGTTAGCTATCCTTAAAAACGACATGTTGGTGTCATTTCAAGAAACGGGCATTAACATGAAAAATTTTATTGTTGTCAACGGCATTACTTATGCTTAAAGCAACGAAATTATAAATTGTCAAAAGGGGGGGGGGGAGGTTAAAAGAAACAATATGCTATAATTTAACTCATTGCAAATGCTTTGGATGCCATTACGTATGTTCTTGGCTTGGTGCTCTGACTGTATAAGTTGAGAAGCACTTATAAGATCGCCATTACTTGGCTTATACTTATTTTTCAGGTAACCTTTTTCTCAAGTGAGCCTATGCCTTCTAAGTTCTCACGCTCCATCAAGTTTGGGAATTTCACTTACAGTCTCTATAGTCACAGCTTTCTTCATTTTGGCCAGGTAACCTTTGCAGGCAATAGCTATTCATCTACTTTTTTGTTTGTTATGAATGCTAGGCTGTCGTGTTCCAATTGTAGGCATTTTATTCCAAAAAAAAGTGGTTTAACTTTCTTGAAATTCAAAGGAGATCTTTGCTATGTTTTGTATGGTTAAAATCGAATGTTCTAAGAATATATATATATAAGGACATCTTTTCCATAAAATTCTGGATGTTTATTTGACCGATTGACTGTGCTACTGCAAGATTTTTCTTCCTTCAAAAACAGTCATGACTATAATACATTCCTAACTTCTAACTAGTATGAGTATTATTTCAATATGGCTTTGCATTGTGATTTTGTATGGTATGTTATTAGACATTCTGTCAAGAAATCCAATCTTAATCTAGGACCTTTGAACTTTCATCATTTTATTTTCAGGATGTTGCACATGAATCATTGAGGGAATCGTTAATTAAAGGAGATTTCAGTCCTGGTAAGTTTTGATGTATTTTCTTTTGCCCAAAGTTTAGCAGGCTTTGAAGTGCTTGAAATTGTGCATGGAACTCCAGTTAGGAATTTCACTCATGCTGAATTCTAATTTAATCATCTTCTTGAGTCTTGCAATGTTGAAGCTTAAGGAAGATATCTAAATTTGAGTAAGGGTGTTGTTTGTATATTGCGGTTTTGACTGTTTAGGCTGATTTGAATGTTTAATTCTAAAAGTTGGCTTCTTTTTACCTTTGATCATTTATGGCTTATTCATACTGGACATTATGGAAAAGCTTGTTAGAACCGAAAGTTTTTTTATTGGATATTTTCACAGAATCTTTGTTACCTTTGATAGAGATGGTGTGGTACGAGTTTGTTAGGTTATTATTTTTATATGGCTCATTATGTTTTTTCTTACCTTAATCCAGCTGCTGACTCTCTTAATAAGGAGATGTATATGGATCCTTGTACACCTAAAGGTTACTTGGCTCCATCATCAAATCTTTCACTGGATTATATGGCTGAAAAAAGTAAATATAGTTCCGAACTTCAAGCTACTGGTAACTTCTCGGAGTGCAGATCTGCTGCACTAATGCTATTACAAAACGGAAAAGGTTACAAACTCTCTTAGAACCACTACATTTACTGCATTACCTTGTGCCACATGATTATAATAATTATATATATTCTGAGATGCAGAAAAATGTTCCAATTACCGCTGTTATATGGGGTCTGTTTTCATGCCCAAGCTTCAAGGAAAATTTTTGGCTACAGAAAATTTCTTCCATACCTCAAAGGTATAATTGTAATCTCCCTTTCTCCTACTGGCTTATGCTTGCTTAGTTGCCACCCCCCTTCCCCCAAAACACAGACATTTCATATGCCTTGCATGCACAACCTAAGCCCATGTGATGTTTTCATGGTTGCACTGAGTTTCTGTTTCCTAAATTGCTTCCATTTCTTTGTTTGACTCTTCTTGTTGGATTAGTTCTTTAGGTTGCATCAAAGGGCCTCTCTTTCTGATCTCATGATGGCGGGGCAACATTTCTGTGGAGAAGATTGGTCAAAATTGAAGAAGAAGCACCAATCACTTGGTGAGGAAGAACTGTTGCGCTATTGTTTTTCTTCAGCATATATTGTGGCCTTACTTCATGATAGCCTTGGAATTGCTTTGGATGATGAAAGGTATATTTCCTGCTAAGTGTCCTCAAAAGCAAACAAACCATGTTTGTTCAATGGCTTTTTGGGCACTGTAGCTTTCCTCCATATGGAAATATTAAATCGGGGGTTTGTCAATAGTGTTCTTTTCTTTCTCAGAATTGAAATTTTACTAATGTGATTCAGTCTTTAAACAGGATCAGCTTTGCCAATCGGGTAGGAAATATACCACTAGATTGGGCCTTGGGAGCTTTCATATTACAAAACACGGCCAAGTTGGATGCGCAGCAAATTGATTGGATAGCTACCATTATCAGCAATGATTCTCCCACACTATTCTTCATCATTGCTGTTTCTGCAATATTGATGTTCATAGCTTGGTTTATATTGAAATGGAGGAAACCCGAGTTGAAGACAGTGTATGATTTAGAGAAAGGACGATATATAGTGACTCGTATTGGCAGAAAATGATATTGTTGTCCTGAGGAGATTGGTTTACGAGTTTGCAGCCAAGGGAGGAGAATGCATGTCTTATGATGGTATATTATCATTATGCTTCCTTGGTTTAATATGCCCTCCACTTAGGTTCACCATGTGAGTGGGAAATATAAGATTGTATATCAACAACTTTTAATGTAGGATTGAGTGTAATCTTTTCATGGGGGAACCAGGATAGATGACTAGATTCTGATTGTGTATATACCGAAAGTTCCAAAACCCTTATTATTGTACCACTTGACTGTTCATTTTTTTACCTACACTACAGGATTAGATAAAAACTGATGAAATAGCAGTAGTGGGAAGTAGTGGAGGGGGTATGTTCAGAGCTGTATCACTGCATCTTCCTCAAATATTGTCCCTAAAGTGCCTTACAATGGCTGCCTTGTTTTCTTAAGAAAATTTTGTTCATTTCTCATGTCTTCTCTTACCCCTGAATGTACCTTTTGTTCTTCTCTTCCAATAGGGTGTAGCACACATATATGTACATATATGATACTATGTTCTATAATGTCAGCATGTAATTTCTTATTTTTCATAAATTTAACAAAAAATTTCATATATATATATATATATATATATATATATAAAATGTAGCAAGGACAGGCACCGAAAGAGAGAAAAGGAGGTGAGCCAGCAATGTGCATTGGCGGTCTCAAATTCTAAAAATACCCTTTTGGAGCCGTATCCATTGACTTCTCCTTGTCTCTCTCCACTCAAATCCAGGCTTCCCCGATCTCACCTATTTTCTCCTCTTTTTTTTTTCGAAAAGAAAAATATATTCTTACTATTATTACATATTTGAGGTGAGGAAAAGCAAAATTTCTTACAAAAAGCTCCAACCAACGGAAATTTAGAGAGGAAAAACGCTTGCGTAGCCAAAGAACGAAAGAGAAGAATGAAAGAAAAGCTTAATTAGAAATTTTCTTTCCTATTTCTTCGTTCCCTTAATTAAACACAAATTCTCATTTTTTCCCTCTGAAGGTAATTTTTTTATCTTTTTAATTCTTTTTTTCTTTGATATATTCGTTCAGTACTTTCTCATTCTTTCATTTGTTTGGAACCCCCGGTTTCGCTGCTCTAACTCAGAGCGATTCCGGGTTTCCTCCTATTATTTTATTTTTCCGATTGAATTAAATAGTTAGAAATCGAAGTTCTTTTTTTTTTCGGTTAAATTTGTAGAAATTATGAGTGGTCACCTGGTTTTGAGTGTCAACCGTCTGATGAAGCCGGAGGAGTCGGATGCCGGTCCCTCAAGGGAGGTTCCGGGGCTGTTGTCCTTGTCGGAGTCTAAGGAGAAGGGGGTTGTCAACGGAGAGGAGGAGCCGCTGATTCAGTCGGCTGAGTGCCGCATTTGCCAGGATGAAGATTCCATTAAGGATCTTGAGACTCCATGTGCCTGCAGTGGCAGCCTCAAGGTATTATTATTAATAAATAATTTTTTTTGTTTAACTTGCATTTCTTTTCTTTTTCACAAAAAATGTTCGATCAAGAACATTTTATAAAGTGCATCATCTAAAGCTTTCTTCACGATTTAGTTTTCAGTTTAATGAACCTCATAAAATTATGCATATTTCGCCATTATCAGTAATTGCTTTGGTATTTCTAAAGGACTACATGAAACAAGATTTATGACAGTCATTTGTTGAATTCTATATGTTTCAAATTGCAGTATGCACATAGAAAATGCGTGCAACATTGGTGCAACGAGAAAGGCAATATAAATTGCGAGATATGTCATCAGGTATGTGCTTGCTTTAGCATCCCCTATCAAATTCCTTATTTTGTTTAGTAACATTCATCGGCTACTGCACCTTGGTTTCATCCCTTTTCAATTGAACTAGCCAAAGTTTAGGCCTTTTGTGCAAGGAATGGAAAGTTTGTGGATTCCAAAGTAGTTCCATGAGTGTGGAAGAGGGTGAAATCGATGGCTTTTATGAAGAATTTTTATTAGCCTTTTGATTTATGGGAAAAACCCTTATCTTTTTATCCCTGGCTTATCATGTATGTTGCTTTTCAGAATTTATCACAGGAGTGGTTGGATTTGAGCAACCTTGGGGTCAGATGCATTTAGGCATTTAACTGCTGCTGATGCCTTGTTAAATTCTTAGTTCATGCATAGTGCTATTCATATTTGGTTATGTCTCCTTGCTGAGGTAGTCTGTCCTTTCTGTTTTCCTTGCAGCCTTATGAACCTAATTACACTGCTCTACCTCGCACCCAAACTGAAGAAACCTCTATCGATATTGGGTAAGTTTGATGGCCTCACATGTTTTTTGCGGATGACACTGACAACTACTATGTATGATCTGTTTGCAAGATACCATCTTATTGATTTCTAAATCTGTCTTGTAGTGGAGTCTGGACAATCTCTGGCAACCCACTGGACTTGCGTGATCCACGCCTCTTAGCCATTGCAGAGGCAGAACGGCAGTTTTTGGAAAGCGAATATGATGAATATGCTGCATCAAATGCCAGTGGAGCTGCTTTTTGCCGTTTAGCTGCACTAATTGTAAGCTTTTAGTTATGAAATTCCTCGACACGTTCAATTTATAATCATGTTTAACATGCTTGTTTAAGTGAGTTTAACATTAATTCCTGAAAATTGGACTATTATCATTTCTATTTATTAATATATAAACCTGCCTCAAGGAAATATATTGATGAATTAATTTGGACAAAGGATTTTACAGCATTTAACTCTATGACCTTCAGTTTTGTACTTGACCATTTAATTAAGACTTCATTTCTAAAGTGATTGGTATTCTTCTTTTCTTCATTTGTATCAGTTAATGGGACTTCTGCTCTTGCGCCATGCAGTGAATGTTCCCGATCCCGACTCAGATGAAGATTTGTCTACTTTCTTCTCTGTAAGTTTTGCCAATAGCTGCATTCGGTATTTCACATATCATTTCTCAATCATCCGCATTAAAGTCATCATCCCATTGGAGCCATTTCTTCTTAAATTGCTTTATTTCATCTTTCAGCTTTTCTTTATTCGTGCTGCTGTATTTCTCTTGCCATGCTACATCATGGCCTGGGCCATCAGTATATTACAGCAACGAAGGCAAAGACAGGTTATTTTATCATTACTTCTACTTTCAATTTGAAAACCACCTTTTAATTTCTCTTCCCTCGGAAGCCTGGAAAAGCATCAAGTTAAACAAAAGACTACATCACAGACATGGTTTTTATACTTTAGTTGTTATTGTATCGTATCCATATCAGGAAGCGGCAGCGGCTGCAACACAGGTTGCTTTTGTGCTACAATCCGGGCAACATAGGGGTATGCATTTTACCATTGCATCAGGAACTACAGTGAGTCCCCAGCAGGTAAGCATTTGAAGCATGAAGCTCTGTGCTGACATTATATTGCTAGTTGATGAGCAATGAATGATGGTTTCGCTCATTTGCCCTATCACTGAACTTGAAAATCTTTGGACTTGTTATTCCACGAATTGTTGGTGGACAAAGCTTTGGAGCTTTACTGATTTCTGTTTCAATGAATTGCTATGGGTAACTCAGTTATGTCCTTATCTTGTGCCAATCATTGTGTCTTGTATGTGAGCTTTACAAATTCTCTCCATCTAGATTTTCAATTTCTGTTGATTGGATTGCAAGAAACTGGTCGCCATATGTTATTTGTTTATTCTTTTTATTTTTATTTTTAAAAATTTCATTGTTGACATTTGTATCCGATATTTCAAATATTGTACTAGTATCATCTATCAAATATATGAAATTTTCTATGTGTTGAGACAGATTTGTATTTGACACTTGTTGAAATCCGGATGGCTTGAGTTGTATGGGAATGTTGGGAGGAATAAAAGAAAGAAGTAAACAAATGGTGAATCTAAATTATTTACCTCATTAAAGCAAAAGTGGTGAAATTCGAATACCATTTGGGAATAGTTAAAATCTGAAATGCGAGTCCCACTACAGACGCCACTAAACTAGTTGGTCACATCAATGGATGCCAATACTTGGTGGTATTCTTTTTCCTTTTTTTATAAAGAAAAGAGCATATATTCTCGACCAGACTTGATCATCATCTAGATGGGAACAACCTCAAAAGTAAAGCCAGTTGAAGATTCTACCTTTAACTTGTGTTTTTGGTAACATTCCATTTTGTGGAATGAAAACATATGCATGTCTCAGATTGGAACTCTTAGATATAATTATCTGTTGGTTTGTCTAAAAAACCAGGGTTCAAAAGCTTTTGCTCAGGGATGGGTGGGTATGTATTTAAGACGATGAAGTACTAGATCATATACATATGCAATGCTTGTTAGACGGGGTAATGAAAATTTGGATGTAGATTTCAAAATATAGTCGAAAAGGATTTGGATATGTAAAGAAAAATGGAAGATTGGGATTTGGGAAATGTAAGGAATAGAAATTAGAAGAAATAGAGTGACTTTAGCTTTCTTTAATACTTTGGGTGGGGGTTGGGTCAGGGATTCAGGCTGTGTGACTGTGGACAAAGACCATCGAGGCTGGGCACTGCCTCATCATCAAGCAGGATGGGCCCCTTTTGCCTTTGGTTTAAATCAAAGTTTAAAAGTATCTACTTTTAGACCAACCTCGACAATCTACAATCACCCCTATTTCCCTCCTCTTTTTTTCACCATTTTTTCTTTTAAATACTTGTCAAAAGATTCAAATTAGACCTGCTCCTCAATTGAAGACTAGTTGGTTCCCCTTATTTTCTATCCAAAGATTTTATTTCAAATTGGGGTAAATTATATTTGTAGTCATTTAATTATTAGTAGATTTTTTTTTATCACTCAACTATGAAAAATTATAAAGTGTCTCCTCAATTATTCAATTTTTATCTTTTTTTATCACGAGTTGGTTAACAATTCAAAAAGTTGCCACTGTTAGTCCGTTAGTAAAAATAAATTAAATAGTATGATGATCATTTTGTAATTTTTATAGTTGGATGATCAAAAAAATTTTACGAATAATTGAGTGGGTATTAATATTAGTTATGCTTATATATATATATGATCATTTGTAATTTAAAAATTGTATTTACACCTAAAAAGAAAACCAGACAATCAATTAAATTAAATTTGAGTTATAATATTTTTAAAGAAAAATGTTCTAATTCTAAATTCAAATGCCTCAAATAATTCATTGAAATGTTAGATCATCAATGTAGTTAAAGAAAGATGCTCACAATTTGATTTCCATTCTCTAAAACACAATTTGATTTCCATTCTCTAAAACTTTGTTGTTGTTGTTGTTGCTGTTATTTTTCAACATTCAATTGTATTGATAAAAAGTGGAGAATCAGAACATTCAGTAAAACAAGTTCAAGCCAAGATGGAGTGAAATACTAATGGATGGAGTATGAGCAGCCAGCCACCATTAAACCCACCTCTCATCCCAACATCAAATCCCCATCCCATAAACTAACCCTAAAGTGCAAGAATTTATGCTTTAGAATGTTCCAACTTGCATGTGGTATTTTGCATATTTTAATAAGAAAAGAAGAACAAATAAAAGAAATATATAAAATCCTACATGGATAAACGAGAACGTTCAAACATATTAAGGGACAAAACACAAGTTTTTCTTTATTTTTTCTTTATTATTTTTGAAGTGGGTCTTCTTTTTGCACACATTTATATATATATATACACACATACTTTCACTTTAAATTCTCGTTCTTTAATGAACCAAAAAATAAAATAAAATTCTCGTTCTTTTAATGGAATTAACTTTGGTTGCTACTGCTGCAAAGCAATCTAGCAGTTCTAAGTGGTCCATCCATGGCTTCTGTCTGACCAGTCATTTCCATTAAAGAAAACAAAGCCACCCTTTTCTTAGTATCAAAGGAATGGCTTTATATTTTAATACCCTTTGCTTAATTTCCAGTAATTTTCACATCATTTTATGAAACAATCATTATATTTGTGCAATACATGTCGTATTCTATGAATCACAAATATTTTGTAATTTTCTTAAAACATCTCAGTTATTTGATCTTACAACCCTAATTATATATATAAAAAATAGAATTATATCCATTCAATAGAAGCATGCTAGATTGGCATAAATGGGTCCCAAGTTGAATGTACACATAGGAACTGGTCGGATGATGTGGCAAGAGTCCAAAGAAGAGACCAGGTTGGTTGGTCCTAGTTTTGGCAGACAAAACACAGTGGCAAATGATAGAGATAATATAGATGGGTCACCATGTTTGTGTTCACAAAGCTTGGGTTGTAGGATTTTGAGCAAGAGAGGTACAAGCTCTTTTTACCTTATAAAAATTGTGTGGGGATTAATTAGAATTAATAAATTATTCGATTCATTGTTTATAATGATTGATTCTTATTAAAATTGATGTTGCAACTTTAATAATAATAGAAGGGAGCTCAACAAAAGATACTTGGCTTCTCAAGGGTATTATTCCAATTTCCAAACCCTTTATTCATGGTTGTCAGATTCTTCCAAATAACAGCCTTAATTTGCTTAGGTTGCAGACATGATTTTAGTGAATCCCCAAACTCCCTCTTTTAAACTTGGGTCCCATCCTTGCTTTTTTAATGCCCTTTAAAGTCCTTTCCAAATCCAACAACAGAGATAAATAACAGGGCTATCTACAGCAATGGAACATAACAACACACTGACTCAACAAAGACACACTGTCTGTTCTGTTTGTTTGAGTTGAATTCAGTTCTGTTCTGTCCAGTGAAAAAAAAAATGGTTTGCAGTGCTCAAAGAGTGATCATATTGCTCATCTTTTTGGGGTTATTAGCAGTTCAACCAGTTGAAGTGTCTGGTTTGAGAAATATAGACGTTGTCTTCAGGCATAGTCAACGTGTTCTTAAGGCTGTTGATACGAAGGGAATGAGTACTGAGAAGAAACCAGCTTTTGTAAACAACAAATTCGATCCCACTCGATCAAGCAAACGAAGAGTTCGAAGAGGATCAGACCCTATCCACAACAGGTCTTGAGTTGAATGTTGATGACAAAAAGTTTCTCACGTGGTTAATTTCTTCAACATGGAAGATTAATAGCCTCAAGTAGGTTTCAACACTTGGAGAAGTGATACAGTGCAGATAAAACTAGAAGCTGCCAAAGCTGTATCCCAGGGTTGGCTGATTTGTTTTCTCTTTGTTTTCGGGTTTTATTTTTCTTTCGTTTTCGGTCACAGAGCTAAGTTACTCTGACTCTGATTCATTTTTTTCTAAACCACCTTTGAAAGAAAGGGGTTAAGAGAGCCATGTCTGAATATATGTATTAGGAAGTTGGATATTTAAAGAAAAATGAAGAGTCAAAGTAACATAGATAGAAAGATGTGTATAGTGAAGTTAGTAGAGGAAGGCTGTTCCTAGAAGACATCATCATCATCATCATCTTTGTACTTTTAAGTTGAATCCTGATAGATGATCAATGAAGAAATCCAAGTATAGAGTATGGTTTGAAATTTTCCAGAATGATAGTAACTTTTAGAGCTTTTCTTTTCTTTCAAGACAGAAGCTATCTTGTGTTTGCTTATCAGTAGCATGTTCAAATCCTTTTTTGTATAAATATATGTCGCAGCTTCAGTTCGAATTCGATTTTGAAGGCCAACCAACCAGACAAAGCCTCAAAATCAAACGAGTTACTGCTTTGTTGAAGCTTAACAGTATAGCTGAAACAAAGCTTAACCCGTTTCGGTTTTCCAGATAAGTCAAATTTATGTCATGGTCTAGGATCAAACGCCTGCAAAATTTTCACCATTCTTATGGCCTGGGTTTTTGCAAATTCTACACACTTAATGCTAACTACAACAACAATGGGAAGTCTTGCATGAACACCAAATCTTTGAAATAGAATTATCTAACCAATTAGAATTTTAATCCCAAATGAGCCCAACTATGAGGTATGTGATCTTCAGATATATATAATTTTTTTAATGTTTTATATTTTTATGTCCTTATATAATAAATTATATTTTTTTTCAAGTTCTTAAAATTATAATTTTGTTTATTTTTTTGAATTTAGACTAAATTGATAAAATGTGTAAACATTAAGAGTTAAATTTATTAATTTTTCTAGAATTAGGACCAACTTGATAAAATATGTAAAATTTTAAGGGCTAAATTTATTATTATACAAATCAAAAGACCTCCACATTAGCATTTCATTCAACGACCAAAGCATTCTAACAGTGGTGTGACTAAAAATGACAATTAATCTAGTGGAAGTAACTAAATTAACAAAAAAATAAATTCGATGACCAAAATAGGAACGCATGAAAACTTGTGTGACTATTTGGATAGTTTACCCTTTAAATTTTTTAAAATTATTATTAAAAAAATAAAAGCATCAAATTGATATTTATTTATAGTCAAGGGCTAAATTAGTTATCAATCCTTTAAATTAACGTGTCACATCATCCTCTTAACGAAAGTTAACAGATGGGTGACAATAATGTAATATTTCAATAACTTTATTGACAATTATGTAAGTTTTAAAAGTTGAGTGACTTCAATGTAATTTTAATCATAGGTTAGGGACAATTGATGGAGTTTACCCTTAAAGTTTTAGAGGCCCAGTAGAGCCGCAGTATTGCTGTTTAAAACTAAGAAAAAGAAGCCCAATAGCCGAAGTGTTGATGCTTAAAACCCATTTTAGTTGGCGATAAATATGCCTTGGGGACACAACTGTATCGCCTCCAATCCAAAACCCTAGACCAACACCAGAGGCAGCTCCAAAATGGTTCAGCGGCTCACTTACCGCACGCGTCACAGCTACGCCACCAAGTCCAACCAGCACCGCGTCGTCAAAACCCCAGGTATCTTCTTCCATCTCTCTCTCCAAAACTCAGATTCGTAAATATATTTTGATTCATTTGAATCCATGGGGCGACTGTTTATGATCGATGGTGCATTGGCATGGCGGTGATTTCCTCTTTTGTTTTTGCTGCTATAGGAGGGAAGCTTGTTTATCAAGCGACAAAGAAGAGAGCTAGTGGACCTAAATGTCCTGTTACCGGCAAGAGAATTCAAGGAGTATGCCTTTTCTTCCCTTAAAGATTTTGATGGAATTTATTGAATGACTGTTGAATTATTTATAAGGAAGTGGTTTCTTGGTTATGATTTTAGGGAGCTGAGATGTGATTCGTTGGAGATTTTGATTCATTCTTTTTAGGTTTCTGTGAAGTTTTGATCTTGACATATTTTAGACTTAATGTTATGGTAATTTTAACTTGTATATAAGTTTAGGGTCATTTTGATCATTTGCTTTACTTCAATTTATATTGTTTCATGGCTTTTCAATTGAAGTACACTGTGGGCATACGGAGAAAGAAAACTGGGTATTTCAATTTGACTATAGTTTTCTCAGTTTCGCTTAAATATACCTATAATATTTTGCAGATTCCTCATTTGAGGCCTGCTGAGTATAAGAGGTCTAGATTGCCTAGAAACCGTAGGACTGTGAACCGTGCTTATGGTGGAGTTCTATCTGGAAGTGCTGTTAGAGGAAGGTTTGTTCATCAACATTTGAGACTTTCTATGTCATGTTTCATTCGTGTATTCAGCGGTTCAAGACATGTTTTGTTGATTGGGGATTATTGCAGGATCATAAGGGCCTTCTTGGTGGAAGAGCAAAAGATTGTGAAGAAGGTACTGAAGATTCAGAAGACAAAGGAAAAGCAATCATCCAAGTGATAGCTAGGATTTGCTAATGGATCGATAGGGAATCTTGGAATAGTAGTTTGAGGGGATTTAAGATTTGGGTTTATGTTTTTACATTTCTTATCATGTTCTACTTTTTCATTTTGTCGACAAATCAACTTTCATGTCAAAATTTTGTTTTTGGAACACTCACTTTGTTTGCTCTTCTCCAAATTTCGTATTTGCACTGAATGTGCCATGTTGCCTGGTTATGTGATTGCCCCCACATTATTTATTTCACCATTTGAGAAAAGTCTATGCTGGCTGTGGCTTTCAGTTTTTTTAGATGAAATGCCTTTGCCATCTCAATTACTGTGGAAGATATTCTGGCAGTATGTTCTGAGCTGAGCAGTTATCATCTGTTTCTGAATTAAAATTTTGCTTCTGGACATATATATGATTCTGACTGAGTTTGATGTTACAGAGTCAAGTAACATGGAAATTTAGATAACTAAACAGTTTTATAATGAATTAGTAAACAATTTTGTTGGGGTGTTCTTATTTTTCAATTTTTTAATATTACATCTTTAAATAAGATGGTTTAAGCTTGATATAATAATGGTTAAATTCGAATTATAAGTTAATAGATTTCTTTTCAAAATAAGTACATGAATTATAGAATAAAATCCCCAAGTTTAACTAAAAATTCGTCTTACTAGCATTTAAATAACTTGTGCGGATATGAACTTCCCAGTTTAACTCTTATCCATTGAGATGAAGAGCTGCCTGAAGCTGTTCCTGAAAAGCTTATAGGCTTGAGTGAGCATGAGTCGTGACTAATAGATCTTATTATTACTTCTCTATATAAAAATAGTAAGTTTGAAGTTTAGATCCTAAGAATATAGGAATATACAAATCACAAAAGCAGTGTGGTTCACTGATGAGTAAAAAGGGAGGAATAATACTGGTGCTACATTTTACGTAATGAAAAGAAAGGGATGCTCACAGTATAACTAATTAATTGTCTTTGAACTCTTTCGTTGGCCGTGCTTCGAAGCCCCCCTCTGCTCTCTTCTCGAGTGAATAAGGCATGTACGTTCCCAGAATTCTATCCCACATGACGAAGAAAGGTTGCGAGAAATTGTATTTGGTACCATAAAGCTGGTGGTGAATATCATGATATGCAGAATTGTTTCTAAAGAATATATGAAAGGGGTTTCCAGGAAGCATCAATCCACAATGGTCATCGACTGTTTTGATCGTGGCAAAAGAGAAGAAAAATATAGAAGCTCGTGGAGACATGCCAGAGAGGAGAAATGATAAGGCACCACCTATTGTGTCACCAAGAAGCCCCTCCACTGGATGATTGTACAAAGCTCCAAATGCATAAGGAACAACAAGCCGATGATGCAGAGAGTGCACGTGCCGATATAAGAACTTGTTCTCGTGCATGTATCTATGCAGAAAATACTGCCACGTATCCAGAACCACCATTGCTGTGACAAATTGTCTAACTAGAGTAATAAAGGAAGATGACTGTTGTGCAGATGCACCAGCATCGCTCCCTGACACCTGCAAAATGCAATGTTTGGTAAAATTAAATACAATACAGACAATTTGACATCTGAAAAAGGAAAGGAATCTTAGGTTCAATTAACAAAAATCAAAAGTGGAGTAAAGATAACAAAGGAAAAGGAAAATAAAAACAGTTAACCAACAAGGTAGAGATCACAAACACATGCCATAACAGAGCATACTTCCACATTTATTCTGCCTACCTCATAACTAGTAAAGAATAAACTGAAGATGGATTAGTCAGTACATATGCAAAAGAGAAGTGCATACTAAAACGGTAAGATTATAGCTGAAAATTCATAATTACAAAGACAATTCAATGCTATGATTCTAGGACTTGAGGCAAGCATATAACTAACACGTGTGCTCAATCTTTCTAAGTTTTTCCATATAATTGGAGGATCATTCTTACATATACGTCCAAAAATGTGTTATAAACGTGTAGCTAAAGGAATACAAAAGAGTCGGAACACCATAGATTCAATGTAACAAGGCTACTAGATGAGCTACGGGGACAGGGCATGTGCAGTTGAGTATAGATAAATAAGTACTCGCTGTCCTATTTAAAACAATGAGTGGGTCAAAAGAAATCAAGTTGAAATCATGGCTGATTAGAGTATCCATCCAACCTTTGTAAATCAGCCTGGACAAATATATTGCATCCAAATAATTAACTCCAAACACTTGCTTGTATCCTTGCAAAGTAATCAAGGGTAAGAGTTTGGAATCATGCCTAGAGAATTTGGCAAAATCTTATGGGCAAAACTTACTTTCTGAGTAAAACAAGTGACAGTCTAATTCTAAGAACGAATAGCGGTACGATTAAAATAAAAAGCTTCTCTAGTAAAGGAAATTAAAAAGGAGCTAAAATTCAATGAAACCCAGAATAAAAAACCATAAGATAATCCTAAAATCAAAAGCAAAGGAAGATCGCAACCCTAAGAAGAAAAGAAAATCAGCTATAATTAGAAAATATAGTGAAAAAGAAATCAATCATCAAAGAAAGATCATTAATTTTTATTTTAGGAAGGAATTACCGTGAACAAAAGGATGGCGACAACAGCCTGAACAGATTGTTGCAAAAGAACGCCTTTAACGACAGTTTGTTTGGAGACCAAATTCTTCTCATCCTCATCCGTTTTCGAATGCAATCTATAATTTTCAAAAGACCCTAAACACACATATATTCCTGAATAAATCCAGTAAACAACAATCGGAACGACAGTCCCCAATAGTTCATCGGATATAGCAAAATCCATCTCCTTTTGCTAAACAAACTTCAAAAAAAACCACATCAAATTTTGAAGAGGAATAATAATAAAAGAAGAGAACAAAAAAGCACAGACGACTTTGGGAATTTTCTGGTCTGTACTCTGCCGTCTGTCCCTTATAGGCTTAACCGAGAATAATGGTCAAAAGTGGCGTTTTTCATAAATAAAATAATAACAATGATGATTATAAGAAAAGTCTAAGAGTATAGGAAACAACTACTAATAAAAAAAGTGAAGAAAGAAAATTCGAACATCTTGATTAGGGTTGGAATGAAAGTGAAACTTCTAAATCGACCAGAATTGGGGAAAGAAAAAGAACCGACATGTGCATCAATTCGAGTAAAACAAATATCATCAGAAATAATAATTTGGTACATGCGGCTCCATCATAAGAAATATTTAAGATATCGTGATTTTTTTTAATTAGAGTGAGACGATTATAGCGTGATGGGCCAACTAATTGATTTAATACGTCAGGTTATAATAATTTGGTATTTGTATTTGATAGAAATGAATTATTATTTTTATCCAAAAGTAATAATATTGAATTTTTAATATTTATTTTGAATATTAAGATTTATTTGGTTAAAATTAAATGTTAATATTTATTAAGTTTTAATTTTTTTTATTAATATAATAAATTTAGTATTAATTATGAATATATCATATGGATATGATTTAATTTAAATTTTAAAATTGATTTGATGAAAATTAATTAATTATGAAGTTTGATCAAATTAACTTTAAAATCTAAATTAAACACTATAAAATTAACATTATTGTTTTCAAATACCAAAAAAGTATAACTTTTATCCCATACAAAAACCACAATGAACCAACCCTTACTTTCAATATTTGATCTGATTTGAATTCGAGTTGTGAGCAATTAAAATATAGTAAAATAATGAATTTCGTGTGTTAACCTAATGATTAGAATATTCACTGCTTTAAATGTAATTTAAGTTTAAATTGTGCAAATCACGTTATTGTTAATACATTACCTTTCTCTTTTAATTCACCAAAAAAAACTGATAATAACAAGAATATCAACATGGCAACACCCATAATGTTAGGGCAGTTTTGGAAGAAAAAATAATATCATCACACCCTGAGATATTTACTTTGAATAACTCTTTTTTTAACTATATAATTGGTTTTTATATTATTTTAATTAAGATTTCTGAATTGAAAGCACAAGATTTTATAAATAAAAGCGAAATGGTACACTCCAAGATGATGCAAAACATAAAATGCATACTGAAAACCAACTTCTTTCTGTATCCGAATAAGACATCGTTTTGACTAGAAAAACCTAGAGAGTAATAGCTTAAAAAGATAATGGAGAAACCAATAAACATTCAAGTAAATTGCTATTTTGATGTAGTTGTTGATGGTTCTTCACTCTCACTGCCATGAACAAGCTGACAATGATTGAATCAAGTAAATATCAGATTCATAACTAATGCTTCTATTATATATTTATATACCATAACAATTACTAGAGGATGAGTTTAAAACATACCAAGGAACCGATTTGCTCGTAGGCTTCCATTACTTTTGGTTCTTCTTCATGTTCATACCCGACTTGTAATATTCTCGGTCCATTGACAGACCACAACGCCCTTCGACCCGCTTCCTAGAGACATTAACAAAAAGTCTTGTGATGCATGCAAACAATACCTTTCGTAGAGATGAATACAAATTCGTATAAAGTGAATAATCCTAATGTAGAAGATGCATTAAGGAAACCTAACCCGGACCGAAGTTTTGAATTTTAAGAAATGAACAGTCCATGCATTTGGAAAGCATCTAAGTTGATTTCCTAGCTCAGTTTAGTTCCATGACAAATGATCCTCTAGTTTCCACTAGCCTAAAAGTGAGTGATGCACTTTCAACTAAATCCATGATTGAAATTTTAATGATCTTAAATTTAGTATGAAGGTAAATAAAAACCAATTAGAAAGAAAAAATTGATTTGAACAGATATTAACACTGGATTTAGTTGAAAGTGTACTGATCACTCCCGGATTGAGTGGTGGAAACTTCCAATACTTTTTCCAAGTAGTAGAGACGATCATTTCCCTAGTTTTATAGCACCATCTGCAATAGTGCATTGCTAATATATACAAGGGAAACATAAGAGTCAATATCTTCTGAGGACTTTAGTACCATTCCTTCTTGTTAATAAATACAATGAAAGACAATAACTCATGTCACAACTTTCATAGCTGGGAACTGAAGAACAATCCCCAGAAAATCTTAGAAGAAAAACTAAGAACTTTCCACAGTCCTCTTCCAAAATTTCAGCTAATAGTTTTGCGGGTGCACAAGAAAGCTCTGCAGTTTCTTAAAGTAGAATATGTTTAATGGGTTTAACAGTGTGCTACACTTAGATAGGAACAAAAGAAATATCACCAATTTTGACCTGTAAAGCAATCAGGTAAATAGCCTCCAATGCTTGAACACGAATCTCAGGATCCTTAACAGGTTCACGGTCAATGGAGAGTGCACTTCCAAGCTCTAGTGGCATTTTTGATGTGTCTTGTTCACTATATATCTGGGCAGAGGCCATGAGTAAAAAAATTCAAGCCATGAGCTTTTGCTGGTTATATAAACAAGAAACTGATGAAACAAATGTGACACATCAAGCAATGCTGCCACAAGAAATTCAAATCAAACTAAGAAATCTCTCTTCAGAGCTAACCAAAGTTACCTTGTTTCCAGCAACTGGGAGAAGCAGAGCAGGCCAAAGAAACTCTGATATCAATAGCAAATTCTGTAGTTGATTCTCTGCTTCAAAGCAGCAGTTCCTAATAGTTCCAGAAACCTGTAACCATGCAAACAACCCGCTGATCTCTGGAGAAGCTAAGTTAATAGGCCTAGTCAAGTACAAATTGGTTTTATTTATATAATCTTCACCCCCTAAGCTTGATTAGAGTAAGCTTTTATTTACAATACATGGTTGAAAAGGAACCATTCACATGCTTAATCAAACTCTCAGATTAGTCAATTTATCTACCCACCAAACTCTGAACAAGTCTACTATTGAATATTGATCCGTCAGTTATGAGGTATCAGCTCTTTCAGTTTCTTCTTACAACAAATTTCTAGCTCATTAAGCTCTTCTAATGCAAATCTCAAATTAATCTTGGGTTATTATAGGCAGGCTATCTTATGGAAAGCCTTCCGTTAGCTCCCCTAAAACAGTTCTTCTTATTAAGGACCTCTACGAGAAAAAATGCAGTAATCATTCTGGGGCTGATAAACAACCATGGGTGAGCTTTGGCCAACAAGGAAAACTGTGACCAAGCAGACGCTGTCTCATTAACATGTAATAATAGGCTGTTAATGAACCAGCTTTTTCTGAGACAGTCCTAACTTGGCAACAGCAGCAAATTATCTAAAGGACCTTACATGTTTATAGCAATAATGCAATGAAGCAAAATGATCGAATCACTGGATCCTAGAAAAGGCTATAAATATTTCAATGCAACTTCAAAGACTTTCCACAAGGTTAGAAAGAGTTTCCAAGATTTCTGGGTCAAGCGTAATTGCCATAAAGGACAAGAAGAAGAAAACTAAAAGAAGATTAATATAAACTATTTCCATAAAATGAGTAATACTGAAGAAACTTACTGCTTCATTAATCAATTTCACATACCCCTTTTTTTCTCAATAGACTAGAAGAATCAAACTGTCTAATAATCTGCTTTAACAAGCCACGCTTGGGATCCAATAACATTTTCCTTCCCTCCTCTTTCTTTGAGATGTTTACAAGTATGGAACCAACATGATCAAAAGGGTCATCTTGTAAAGTTGTAACAAAAGAATGTGAGGCTAACATTTGAAGGATAAACATACAATACAAGTGTACAAGGCTATAAATGAATTTAAGTAAGAAAAAAAGATGTAAAACACACCACTGGTTTTGCTAGATCTACAGAATGATCTTACAAGCTTCATTACATAAAGTCCTTGCATCTTATCATCTCCAATCTAAAAAGCACAAAAGGTCGCGTGATAAGTAATTGAAGTTTCCCAAAGATAAAGCAGAAAAAGAGCCATAATAAGAAGCTAGGTATAAACATACAACATTCAATATAAATCTTGCAATAGTTAAAATGAAAAAATGACCTTTTTCCCAATATTTATATGGATTTCAAAAAAGAGTAGTAATAGTCATAGGGAATAAAAAGAAAGCACCTGAAGCAAGGAAGAAATACCATCATCCAACTGTGTTAGATTAACCAGGAGCATAACCAGCAATCGTGTAATACTAGAGCCTGGCTTGTACAACAAATCCATGGCTATTTTAATCAACCCCGTTTCAACCATCTTAGCAGCCAGTCCTGCATTCTGGGACAGATTTACAAGAGCTTCAGCAGCTGGTTCTGAAACTTCCTGCAACATTTATTTATGAGAGAGCCACCCCATAAAATGAAATGTGCTTGAAATCGAAAGATAGGAGCTTGTGTTAAATGATTCAAACATTTTCACTAAAATCAGTTAATGAAAAGAACTAATGATTAGCAAAAGAAAGTTTTTCTGTAAAAACATAAACACCTTATCATCACTCAAAAGCCTAGATAACGATGGAAGTACAGTGTTGGCATAGTTTGAAAGCGAGTGCAAGCCGTCCTCAGAGCCTGTTAAATCACGCACAATATCAACAGCAGCCTTCTTCACCTACACATATGACATCAATAAATACCAATACAAGTAATTCAACTGAGCTTGAAACAGTAACAACCCTGAATGGAGAAACTTCTATATAAGTATATTTAAGGTTCAATGACTTGAATTCTACAAGTTGTAAAAGGAAAAACTAAAGCTGGGAATTAAATGGGATTTTCTTGTATGAAGATGAAATGACCCAAAAACAAAGTGTTTAGCTTAGTTCGAGTGCTGATAAGTAAATAAATATAGAGTAGAACTTGAAAACTTGTTAAAACAAATTTTTAAAAAATAAAAACCAGTTTCGAGAATTTTACATCAATTTGTGGAGAATTATAAGAAGCATAATAGATTGTCACAATGAATACAGGGAATCTTACAGGAGGAGAGGGGGCAGAGAGGAAGCCTATTAGCTCTTCCAGTTCAGTCGCCATTATCGTTCTTCTGTTGATGCTCGCGACGGCGAAGCAGCGAACAATTCGTAAATAAGTGTCCTCCAAATATGACTCAAAACGACTTCGTTCTAGATTTTAATATCTTAGGTTAAATTTTATAGGGCATCCCTGTACTTCACATTTTGTATAATTTTAGTCTTCTACTTTTATTTGATCAAAATGGTCCTCTATTTTTTGGCTTGTTAAAATTTAGTCTAGCTGTACACGTCCGGTCCGGTCTGATCCGGTCCACAGCAAACGAACTTGGCGTTTAAATACGAACCCCGCTAAAGGCAGACACACCGTCGGTAATAAAAAATCTCACGTTAACCTTAAGCAAATCCTAATTAAACGCTAGTGAAATTGTATGTTCCTATCCTTCAAGGTCCTTCTTCAATCTTCGATTCCCGCTTTAAAATTCAACATCGAATCTGAAATTTTAAAATTTCGGTTGTTTGAAACAGTGGTGGATGCATAGATGACAGATCTGATGGTTATTATTATATTTTTTAATTTGTAGAAGATGAGATGATGATGAGGAGCTTGTCATCATTGGCGACAATTTCTTCAAAGCTTTCTTTGCGATGGCTTTGTTTAAATACAATGGAGAATGGTTACAAGAGCGAAGAGGCGGCTTAATCGGTGCGATTTTGAACTCGGTGGTGGCTCGAAGCGAGCAGGGTTCTCGCGTTGCTCGTCGAGGAAGGAGGTTTCCTCGTAATTTTCTTAAACCTAGATTCTTCCGTTGGCTACTGCTTCTTCTCGCTGTACTCTTCTTGTGCGTTTTTGCTACATTTGTCCTTAAATTACTCTCCAACGGTCAGATTCGCAGCTCTCCTTTGCGCTCATTTATTTCTTCCTAATCCTACTTTTTTCTTTTATTGGATAATTAATCTAATTGTGTTTATATAAGTTCAGGTAATGAGGAAGAAAAACATCTTCCCTTATCACGAGAAGTACTTGAACAAGTTCCCCGGTACGATGCCCCCCTGACGCCACCCAAAAGCAAGCGTCGTAAGCAGCGTAAGAAATTTTCCTTCTTTCTTTCCTTGGATTTCTATGCTTCTGTTTGTTGTTAAGATAATTTCAGAAAAAAAATTCTAATTGTTTGATGGGTGGTGGAAAATGTTTGCAAATCCATGTTAGTTTTTGCCAGTGAATTTTTATAGATTTCATCACGTTGAAAAGTGGCTGATTATTGAGCTTTATTCGTTTTTAGCTCTTCTGTTTTTTGTTATAGCCGTTTGCTTATGTTAAAGGTGTTACATTGTGTTCACTTTAAAAGAATGAATATTGGGGATTAATTGATTCAATTCATTGAGTAAAACTTTTAGAAAGTTACAGCCTACATAAGTTATGAAACAATATCACTAATTCTTAGGAAAATAATAATTACTGAGCACTGACAGATTTGACACCTAGCTAAGTATACAATTTACAGCTATACATGATTCTTTCCCAAACAGTTTCAATTCCCTCTGCATGTTCCTTTCGAGCAATGCTGGGACAAATCCACATAAATGATTACTGCCATGTCTTCTAGCACAATATTAGTGTCAACACTGCATTTTGCATTTAATATACTAAACTGTTATGTTACCATTCGTTTTCTTGTTCATGGCATGAGTTGTGAACTATTCTATTGCATGAATTGCAACCTCCGAATTAAACACAAAACTTAACTTATGTTAACTAAACTTATTTTTTTTCTCAATTCTTATTGCTTTAGGAATGCATTATCTAGATCTTGTGTTAATTAAATTGTCACTAAAAATCATTTGATTTATTTTACTGATATGCTTAAGTTCTTTTTTCTTCTTGACTGAAGATCTAAAAATCCTTACAAGTGAAAACTTTAACTTTTTTGTGCAAATTATTTCTCATACATAATGCTAAACATTTTTGTTTTCAGATTTTCCATGTGAAGTTGGGCTTGCAGCAGCAGTTGATAATATTTTAGAGCCCAAGAATTATATGAATTTAACACAGTTTTCACTAGAGTATGTAGAGAGGGAGGTGAATCCACATGCCAACTCGCCTCAGAGTAGATTTGGAGGGTATCAAACTCTTAAAGAAAGAGAGAAATCATTCTTAGCAAGGAATCAAACTATTCACTGTGGTTTTGTGAAGGGCATGTCAAGATTGTCAAGCCCTGGATTTGAATTGAGTGAAAATGATAAGGCATACATGAATACTTGTCGAGTTGCAGTATCTTCTTGCATTTTTGGAAGCTCTGACTTTCTAAGAAGACCAACTAGCAGATTGGTACATGGGCATTCCTTATCAAATCTCATTGTTTGCCTTGTATAATGCATGTATTCATGTCCAGAAGACATAGAGAATCAGCATCTTTAGTTCAAATGTCTTGTTTTCTTCCTTGAATTTATACTTACTTTATGCATTTGTGATACATTTAGCTGTTGAATAAGAAGCCCAACCTTTTTTCTAAAGAATATATCTTCTACACATTTCAACCGAAGAGAGAAGAATAGATACAAACTTGAATGTTTTAAGACAGGATATGAGGGAGTTAATCCATGTATTATCATTCGTAAAGTTAAAGTTAAATGGATCTAAAGCCTTTAAAGGGATGGAGATACAAACCAATTTTTTTGAAACATTTATAGTTGGGAGACTTCAATCTGATGTATGAAATGTATGCAAGTGATGATTGATTTTCTAGTTTGATATTTGTCTTGTCTCTTTTTCTTTTGCATAAGTTGGAAATCTTATGTCTGATGATATCCTAATCTTCACTGCCAACAACTATTTTTGGGCAGATATGTTTAGTTGGGTTTAGTTCCTGTGGTTTTTAACTACTGTTTAAAAATTAATATAGCAGGAGGAACAAGGTGATTGGTATATGGTGTTGCTCTAGTTTTAGGATAATCTGCACAACTTTCTATTCTGTCTGTGATGCTCCATATCTTTTTGTTTTTACTTTTTCAGATTAGTGAATTTTCCAAGAAAAATGTGTGTTTTGTTATGTTCGTGGATGAGCAAACGCTGTCAAAACTGTCTTCAGAAGGACATACTCCTGATGAGAAAGGATATGTTGGTCTGTGGAAAATTGTTGTTGTGAGGAACTTACCGTACTTGGACATGCGGAAAACTGGAAAAGTGCCAAAGTTTTTATCACATCGTCTTTTCCCTTCTTCTAGGTAAGATTTTGTCTATAGTTTTTAAGCCTCATGCTTATCCTTCTGAGTCTTGCGCATGATCTTTAATTAAAATACTATATTTTAATGTTTATTTTCAGGTATTCAATATGGCTTGACAGTAAGATGCGACTTAATACTGACCCAATGCTTATCATTGAATTCTTTTTGTGGCGAATGAGAGCAGAGTATGCCATTTCAAACCATTATGATCGCCACTGTGTTTGGGAAGAGATACTACAAAATAAGCGTCTGAATAAGTACAACCATACAGCCATTGATGAGCAGTTTATGTTTTACCAATCTGATGGCCTCAGAAAGTTTAACCCTTCAGACCCAAATACTCCTCTTCCAAGTTGTGCGTATCTTGGTGCCTTTTTTTATATCAGCCTTCTTATTTTATCTTAGCTCTCTTGCATGCCAGGAACTGATTTGTGCTCAATGTACCCTGCAGATGTACCTGAAGGTTCCTTTATCATCCGAGCTCATACGCCAATGTCAAATTTATTTTCGTGCTTGTGGTTCAATGAAGTTGATCGATTTACTTCACGTGACCAACTAAGCTTTGCATATACTTATTTGAAGTTGACAAGAATGAATCCAGATAAACCATTCCATCTAAATATGTTTAAGGTGATTTTACATTTGCATGTGTTATGTTATTGTATATTGTCACTGCATTGTTTGTTGTAGGGGCATGCTGTTGCTAAAATATAGTTTCTACATAGAATTTGGCTGTATTTCCTTTTCAAAGCTTAGCAAAATATTATGTTTGAGGCGAACGATATGTGTTAGGAAACTCTTGTTTAATAAAATGGTTTATGTGACACCTGGGATTTGTAAAATAAGCTTCTTATTGATGACTGCTCATAGCCACTGAATCTAATTGCTTTTCAGATATTATCACTATAAAACATTATTAGGCAGGTGCCCTGATAGACATGTTTGCTTTGAGATTTGGTATGTCTAACTAACAAGTGTGTTCTGGTTCTTGTGAAATCTTTATTGAAAGTAGCTCACTTTGCTGGATCATGATGATTTCTGAATCAACGGCGGCATGCAACTTAGCATTGTGCCTTTGAAACCCTTCTGCATGTAGGACTTCCAGCTGTCGGAGTAGGGCTAAAAAATTAAGACCAATTGCTCCTAGAGAATTCGAGCAATTTATTTTCCCTGACATTGTTCCAACTATATATATGCTGAGCTAGCATAATCAGATGATAGAAAATATGTATACTTCTTGTGCTGTACATGACATGGATCCCTGATATGCATGAATAACACATTTAAGTCATTAATCACAATAAAGGTTACTATGTTAAGGATTTATATTTGCATATATTAACTCTGTGCAGGACTGTGAGCGCAGAGCACTAGCAAAATTATTCAGGCATCGGTTGTTGTCATCTCCTCCACCTCCTTGACCAGTCAGGTATGATGAAATATGGCTAATATTCCTTGTACAATTTTATCTGAATGCATTCTGATAACACAGAGGCTAGGTATCAGCTCGAAGCTTAGAAGTTAATAGTTCTGTCTTAGCAGCTTTTAGGAACTGTTGCCCAATTGTAGCTAGTGATGGCATCTTCCACTTGGACTAATTTATGCCTTAAGTGTTGTCCTTCATCTACCAAGCAAAATAGCTTTTATGAGTAAGGTCAATAGTGAATAAAGGTGAGTTTGAGTCTATTTTAGTCGTTGGTCCTTTTACTTTGAGTATATCTACTAGTCAAGAAAATTAGGTGCGTGAAACTAATTATGATCGTTGTTGTTTAAAGTTGATTGCGTGGTCTTCAAATTTGACTTCGAAACCTATAGGTGTAAAGCTAATTTAGTATGCTGCCACGGTAAGACATGTTCAATGTAGTTTGTTTAGTGAAAATCTCTAAAATTTGACTGCAGTTGGATATCATTTGCTTAGGCATCAATTTGACATTAGAGTAACTTTGTTTAAAGTATAATCAAAGCTCAGACCAGCTTGTTGCTGGTAGGAGATTAATTGTATGATAAAAATTAAATGACAAACTCAAAAGGATATTTAAGAGAACATGTTTCCATAGCCATAGAAACTATTATTAATAAAAGTAATAATCAGGAAGTTCTTAAACTTCTGTTTGCAGATTATGCTAGTTTTCTGGGAGCATAAATGCAGTCTTTGCATTGATATCCACGGCAAAAGTGAAACACAGGGTTCTCTATGAAGTAAAACCACGATTTTTTTCTTCTTCCGGGGATCTTTTTTGCATGGGATATCTACAAGTGCTTAAATTACAGTTGGCAGAGTAGAGTTCTGCTGAAGAAATGGAGCTCTTCTGGCCTTACTAAACTATTCAATTCCTGCATGCCAGGTGGAGTGAGGCTTAAGTTTATAGAAGGTAGTCAGAATCATGGGTTGTCTGAATGATTCGGAGATGGAAACAGACAGTGTCACTTTGCAGGAAATACTACCTCGGGGTTATCTGCCATTTTGTCTTCTTTTTCCGTAGTTTCAACCCAACTTCCTACCAAAGCTTTTCTCATAACAAACACTTTGTAATATCCCCTAATGTTCTTTCAATTTCATATATCATATTGAAAAGTATGGCTTCTGTTGATAGCTTTTGGTTATTGTTTCGAGAAGCACCCAAAAGTATTGTCCCTTGACTTATATTTCTCAGCATATCAGACATCACTATTTGTCTGCCGTGGCTGTGCAGGCTAGTCATTTGGTTCTTTCTATATGACTTAATTCATTTCAATCCATAATATTTTTACACAAATATTTACTTTTATATCTCATCCTTCTATATGAGTAGGAAGTGTAAACTTCAACCTTTCCAAAAAAAAAAATATTACTTATAATTAAATCATTAAGTTTTAAAGATTTAAATTAAACTTTGTGATCAAATTTGTTACAATAAAACTTTTAGAACTTATAATATATCATTTATATACAGAAGTGTGCACTTCATTTTAACAATTAAAAGTAAATGATATAAATACTTTTTAAACTTTTTTAAAAAATAAAGTTATACTAAAAATAAGTTATTTTATTATTTTATTTAAACTTAAATTAATTAATCTTTTAAAAAAATTCACGTCATATTGATTTACTTTAGAAGTAATAAATTAAATATAAAATTTAATTTATTTATTTAAATTATTTTAAATAAAAAATATTATTAAAATTTAATTATAAATTTTCATTAAATCAACCATAAAAAAAATTAAACATTAAAAATTAATACAGTCACATTCAATGTACAATTTTTTTATAAAATTCAAATAATTAAAAAAAACAAGTAGATTAAAAGGGAAAAACAAAATAAAAGGAGTAGAAGAAATTATGGTGCTGAAGGAAACAGTTGGTGGCCTGGCCTAGAATCGATCGCCAAAGTAGAAGGGAGCACAGAGGCAGAGCAATCTGACTCAGAAAATGGAATCTTGCTTCATGAAATGTTGGCATAGCAAGGCTCTTTTCACATCACTTTACTCCCTTCGCCGCTATTCCATCTCCACTCACTCTGGTTATTATTTTTCTCTCCCTTTCCTTTTCTACTTCAAACAAAAAAAAAAGTACTCTTTCATTTTGCTGTGTTTGTTCACTTTGAATTCCTTCATTTGGGACCGTTTGCAGTTAGAAATTCGGTTAAAAGAGCTTACGATGGACTGCTGTTGGACGCCGCAGGCACTCTCTTGCAATTATCTAAGCCTGTAGAAGAGACTTACGCTTCCATTGGAGCTAAACACGGTCAGTTTTCATCTATCCATATTTTATTGTTGAATTTTGGAGACTTCCATTGTGGGTTTTGCATTATTTATTGATTTAACGCTTTAAATCTGGTTTACCAGTGTTCAGTTTTATTCAATTTGACAATCCCCCCCCCCCCTCTCTTTTAGGTCTGAAATTGAATTCAACTGAAATAAAGAAAGGATTTAAAAGGGCTTTCGCTGCTCCCTGGCCTGATAAGCTCCGTTACGAGGTTGGTGGTTATTTTGTTGCTCTCTTTTATTGTGATGTGAATATTGTTTTCTCACCCGAATGCTGGGACTGGATGTGGCATTATATGTATATGGGAGGGATCCACATACACACCGATGTAAAAATAATACACACTTCCATAACATTTTCTACTATTAATATTTTAACAATTCACTCATTATAGTCCATTTCAATTGATGTAGATCATGCACGTCAAGTTAGATTGATATGATAAAGATATAGGATTGATTCGAAATTTTAGATGCATAACAAGTACAATTATAGACAAATTCAAGATATCAATCATAAAAAAATTATGGAAGTACACAGGTATAAGTGGAGCTCGCCCCATAGAATGAATCTGTCATGTTTTCTTCCCAATACTACTTTCACAGTCCATGCTCTGTTACATTATATTTAATTTACTGAACTATTGTCTTTAAATAGTTGTGATCTATCTTTCCTCTTGTGTTGTATCATTGATAGGGGGATGGAAAGCCATTTTGGAAACTTGTTGTCTCTGAAGCCACTGGTTGTTCCAATGAAGATTACTTTGAGGAAGTTTATAAGGTAATGGTTTGGGACATACTTTTCTTTTTCCATTTTTAAGTTCCTGAAGTACTACTGTACTGATGAATAGAGTTTCAAGAACTTAAGTAGCTGCTATAATTAGTGACTCTCTCAAATGCACGTAATTAGACCAGCAGTTCATTTTATGTTAAAGCTGAAGTCTGGTTTACTGTCTCTTTCAGCATTATGGAAATGGTTATGCATGGCATCTTCCGGATGGAGCATCTGAAACAATATGGCTTCTCAAAAATGCTGGAGGTTATATTCATCAAGTATTCCACTTCTTTTTCTTTCACAATTAATAATGGTAATACAAATTGATCAAAATAGTTTTTCCACCCACCATTTTATTTCTCATGTGGTGAGTGATGGTACAGTTAAAGTGGCTGTTGTGTCCAATTTTGACACCCGATTGAGGAAGGTATTGAAGGAACTCAATGTCATAGATCTGTAAGTATCAAGTACTTTGTTGATGCTGTCGTCTTGCGTTTCCTAATACTGAGCCACGCATTTTAATGTATCAATTATTCATTAGGTTGCTTACAAATGTTTGCCACTTTAATCAGAAAAACTGAACTTTCTACTTCTGTTTTCCCCCTTAATTTGTGGTGATCATATCTTTTTACTCTTAAAACTTGTTGGGATACATCTTTTGTTATACTTGACGTGGACTCATTGTTTATCTAGTTTACTTCCTCTATGCTTTGCCTCTGATGGCTCATGCAAAGAAAAAGATGATTTAAACTTCCCTTCCATACCTCATCTTGTTTTCCACTTCTACTTTTGTGTTAGATGCCTGAAAGGAAAAAAGGGCATAGGCTTCAGCTATTCAAATCTTCCATATAATCTTCTTCACTTTTGATTTGTGTAACGCTTTTTTTAGTTTATTTTCAGGTTTGACGCTGTAATTATATCTTCAGAGGTTGGTTATGAAAAACCTGATGCGAGGATATTTAAAGCTACTTTAGGTTTGTATTAAGCACCAAAGTATATATTATTCATTGGTAAATTATACATTTAATAGTAATCATAAGGATAATAGAATTACTTCCATGCCCTGCTTTGCTAAATTTTCCATCTCTGTGACTAGCTTGGTTATCGATTTGTTTAACATATCATCTTTGTTTAGAAACTTGAGAATGAGAAGTGTTATAATAGGTCTGTCTTGTGGCCTTTTGCTTAAATATTTTGATGCTACATGTTTCACTGTCAATGTATTTGCATGTTCTATGTGATGTGGAATTATGGATGCATTCACTGTTTTTTACATTTTCATGAGAAAGAGATCTACAATCTTGGAGCATTTGAAGTAATAACCATATAGGATAGCTTATGATTAATTCCACGTTTCTCCATATTGTGCTAACCATCGGGAATTTTTAATTTAGTTGGTCACGTTGATTGCTATTTTTGCTTATAATTGCATGATAAAGTATGATTTTTCTTTAAATACAATAACACATAAATCATGGTGTGGTGCTTCAATTTGCATAACATATAACAGATGACTTCTGCTTCCCTATATGTTCCTATAGCAAACTCTTCTCCTTTTCTTTTTTCCTATGGCATAACATGATTTATTTTTGAGCCCACCACACTCCATCACTATTTTACTGTACACATGGTACTTTGTCCAGTAACTTCAAAGCCATGGGAAACTAAATTTGCTTTTTCTCGCAATAATCCAAAGCCAAAAAGAATGATGATATAACCCTTGTCAAAGAATCTATCAAAAGATATTTGGAATTGTTGTAGATCAAATTGATGTGGAGGCTGACAAGGTGGTACATGTGGGGGATGATTTAAAGGCAGATAAAGTCGGAGCCAATGCTGTTGGGATAGACTGCTGGTAAGTTCACTTTCTTTCAGTGTGTTTAGGCTTGATGTTGTTTGAGATTGCTATCAAGATGCAACACAACAAACTTTCTTGTCCACCAAAGTGCTTCATATTTGAAACTGACAGCTTTGTACTGACTTTCTTCCTATATGCACATTGAGTTGAAGCAATTGGTAAAAAGCATTCGTTGCTAATATGTCAATGATGAAAATATAGATGACATGGTGCATTTATCTTGAACGAGCAGGTTGTGGGGTAAAGATGTAAAGACATTCGTGGATATAGAGAAGTATATTCTCATCCCAGATTCATAAATCCTAATCTTATTATGGAAACGCAGGTAGATTTGTAGACTTGCTTTTATGGTTAATCACATGCAAATTTTGTTGAGATGTTGACAATAAAATGCGCATTGAAGAGCTGAAACTGATGTTGGGAATTGGGATAGCATAGCATTAGCAGAGATATTTGCTTATTTGACAGAAATAGAAATATTTTTGCTCTTACCACAGATGCCTATATTGTCTCTTGAAAGGATTCTTTTGTCTGATAAAAGGGATTGCTTTTCTTTGTTGTTTTGTGAGTTTTTGTTATTATTGCATCTTTCTCTTAATGCATTGGATTCTAGCAATAATCTGGTTAATCCATTTCTGGACAAAACTACTAGTATATCAGATAAATAACTTTTTAAAAGAACAATATTCCAAAAACCCAAATAAATAATTCAATTGATTGACCTAAGTAAATGATAATGTCTTTGTCAGGACTCTCCCAATGTTTGATGTTGAGTGGGAGCCATTGCATTATTATTATCTCAAAATAGTTATATGATTGATAGATGTTTTAAAATAGATGTAGAGCATTAATGTTGAAATTTGTTTGGTGGACAATTCACATCAAATGATACCCAAAATCTAAACTAGATGACGATGATGATAACAATGATCATGATAATGACAAGCAATTTAAAGGTTTCCTTGAAGCCTCTTACCGTAAGTGACAAAGACTATATACCTGTGCCTGTATTCTTTTTGAGTTGAATCAATTACTTCGTTATTTTATGTTTGTCAATCTTATCAAAAGCCATCTTGATTTTCTTTGCTGTAAAGAATCCTACAGTTGGGAAAAGACATAGATAACCCTAAGAGAAGCAGCCCAGCCCAAATAGACATACATATCAGACATCCCAATAGCAAATCATGATGTGATTAGGGATGTTTATGGGTTGGATCGGGTTAAATTCAGACTGAGCTGAAGTATAATATTAATATATTTTATGTTTGTTTAAGTTTGATTTGATCTAAAATATGAGTTTAAAATTTTATTCAAACTCGTCCATATTTATAAAAGACTAATCCTAATTCATTTTAAGCTTATTTTTATCGATTTTTAAAAAAATATTTATTATATTTTAATATATAATAATTTTTTATTTATTGAAAACTTTTAGTCTATCTTAATATTATTTTAATATTTATATTAAAATAATATTATATATTTAGTATAAATTTATATTTTTTAATATACTTTAAATTACATAATATATAAATATAATATAACATAAAATATTATAAACTTAAAAATTAATCGAATCGGGTTAGATTTAAATTTTAAATGTTCAAATTCGAGTCTAAATTATATTTTAAATGAATATAATTTTTTTCTTCAAATTCAACTTTTTAAGTATTATATTTTTACTTTAATCCTCTTAAATTTCGAACGCAAAATCTATATTCAAGTCTAGATGTAACCCAATCCAACTAAAATAGTATTCTTTATTTATATTTCTTTTTTTAACTTGTAAATTTTTTGTGGATCCTAGTAAATGGGTGGGAAAACCAGTGGAAGAGAGGCACGTAGGTAAAAGTTAGATAGGGAAGACGTCATCCCTCAATTGTACTGTCGTGAGTGACGTGGCAGTGTCAGCCCACCCACCAACTTTGCCAGACAGACTGGATCGGGACACATTCCTCTATAGTCTATAACCTACCTGCATTACCATATCCATAACCAGAATGGGTTTCTTCTTAGCATAATCAACGATTCATTCCCACTTTTTCTTTTTTGGGTACAAATTACGACGTTCACTTTCAACCTTAATTAATATGAGAGGTTTTACAAATTACGATGATTATTGCGTTATATCCCTAAAATGCAAAATCAAGTTCCGTATTGTTTAATCAATTTTATTTTGATAAAAAGAAAATAAAAAACTCGCAGACTTTTTATATCTCTTACGACGGTTTTAGTCTTTTTTTGAATTAAACAAGACAAAAAATATTTTTCCTTTTCAGAGTACTTCTTTATAATTAATTAGCTAATGTTTTATTCTCACCAAAAAAATATAAGAGGTTTTAATGAATTATTGTTCCTTTTATCACTGAAACATTCCTATAATGTTATTATCTAAGTTTGATTTATATATAACTTAATTATTGTATTTAATTATAATTGATTTATTATGTGTTATCATGAAGAGGCTCCATCCTCATATTAAGGTGCAATTACTTTTTTATTCAAGTACAAATGGTATACATATTTGAATGTTTATAATTAAAATTAATTATTATAAATATATTTAGATTTATATTAGAATAAATTTAAAAAATTTCATTATTATCGTAATAAAACATGAGTAAATTAATAATCAAAATATATATAAATCTTACTATAACCTACATATAATTCATATGAAATTAAATTTAAATACAAAATTTTAAATTTTTAAAAATCTCAACCACACCATTAAACTAAAATTAGATAACACGGTGTGTTTTATTTTTCATTTAAGTTTTTACCTTGTTCTTTTCTACTCAAGTTTTACCCACTTGGGATTATTAATTATTGTACCCTAAATGTTCTCTTTTTCTCTCTCTTCAATTATATGTTTTTAGAAATAATTTTCGATCAGATTCAATAGAGCAATTTGGATGAATTGATTGAAGTTAAGATTGATATTTAAAAAAATCGAAATTCATAAACTAATCATACAAAAACAGTAAAAAATTTCAATGTGATAGCTTTTTTTTTTTTTTCCAATCTCTATTAAAACCGCAAGACTAACGAAGAAAATCATGATGGGGAGATGCGATTGTAAAGTTTGAAAAAATATGATAAAAAGTAGGTAATAACTAAAATTCGATGATTTCAAACTTAAAATAGAAGAGAAATCAAAGAAAAAGGAGAGGGCAGGAAAAAAATGCCGACATAATATAAAATAGTCAAAGAAAATGACACACAGTGCTGAATTCTTTCAATTATGTCCAATGAAATCAATGTCACATTCATACATACTTATCAAACTAATGAATTTCCAAACTTGGGTTTTTGTCAGTCATTGACTAAACCCTACGTCAAGTTAATGGATATTTTATTTATTTATTTAAATTTCAAAATTTTATGGGTAATATTTTTCAACTCATCTTTTGGTCTAACATTACAATTGAGTTGATTTTTGTAATATGAAAGCTTTGTCTAATTTAATTAAGTTGACTTCACAGACTTTAAATGTTTGGAAATAATTCGGCCTTTGGGGTGGATAAATGAAGTGATTAATTAAAATGATGTTAGAAGGATTAATGGGAGAAATGTTGGGTGGAAATGGTAGCATCCAACATTCCGACAAATTTGTATGAATAATTAAAAAAGAGAGTTAATGGAGGGTAAGGCATCAGCATCACAGTCAAAAAAGATTGGCAGGGCACGTGACAAGAATTTTCCAGCCTTTATAAATTTGAAGCATTTTTGTTTTACATTTGAGGATGTCAAGTCACTAAAATTAAAATTCAGTCATGAGGCACTTCACTATTGAATTGAAATGGAATAATAATAATAATAATCATCTATGTTTTCACACAAATTTCAACCACCTTCTATGCCATAAAAATATACGAACCATTATTTGATAAAAAAATCATTTTAATTTTACTATGATTTTGTTTATGAATAGATTTATACAGAATAGTGAGTGATGAATGATCAGAAAAGCATATAAGTGCGTGGGGTTTTTTTCTTTTTAAGAGAAATAAGGCCATATTCATTAAAGAAAAGAACAAGGAGTGTTCCTAAACTCGAGCCAACAGACTTATCCAATACACCTAGTCTTAGTATCAAAATCGAAAAAATCAAAGCTTAGGTGATAAAAGTGATTTGGGGGACTAAATTGAAAATCTTACAAATTGAACAGATTATAATGCAAAAATGAGAGATCTACGGACTGGTTGTGGAAAGGTTGGATTTCAACCATTAGTTCGATTACGCTTGAAATAAGGATTTCTTAGTGGGAGACATGATGATTTTGAGTATGTACACTTGATTGTTAGATTAATACCAATGAAGGAAGTGCGGGAGTATTATATAAGGGAGAGATGTTGTTCTTTCAATTTTCTAATCTTCCTTCATCTTTTTCTCTGGTCTATTTTGGATGATAGAAAGGTTAAAGAGTGGTTTGCATGGAGGAAGGAAACTAAAGTTTATTCATAAGTGGTTGAAAATTTATGAAGCTGGTAAACTTCATAACCTTTTTGTATTCACAAATTTAAGAAAAAAGAAGAAAGTTAAGGATTTCAGTTAATCCATTGATTCTGTTCTGTATGGGGTAAGATTTTGGATAATCATTTAAATGGCCTCTACATGTAAAGGAGTTATGGTTCTTATGATGATGAATTGTCTTCATTTGAATTCTGAAATGGTTGTTATGTTTTGTTAACTAAGGAAACTCGAGTAGCCAGGGAAAAGCTAAGTAGAAGCATTTGGCATCAACTTTCAGGTGAGTTTCAGAACTCAAGACTTTAACGATTGTTCATGTATTTTTAGTATCGTGTATTGGGTATGTATAAGTGAATGTTGTGTAAATGATGAGTTACTTTACAACTGAATATTGATGAATCGCGATGCATGCTGAGTGTAGATATGAAAGGCATAACTAATTGTATGTTTAACCACGTTGAATAGATGAAACATTTCGTGTAATATGTGTCGTGCATGAATAGTAGTATTGGTTGACCGCTTGTGTATGAATGATATGTGGAGTTGTGGAGGTTTGTCGAAGTGTGATTGAGATAGGAGGCGGAGAAAGAAAATATGATATGTAATTTGCCTTTGGTATGACATGTGAATGCAAACCGAGATTGGCGAATAACCTTAGCCTTGCGGGGAACACTTATGTATTCAAATTAGTAATAAGGATTTATGGAGGTTTGGGTGGACTATGTGAAAAATGAATATATATTAAAATTAGCTTTGTAGAGGTTTGGGCGGACTGTACGGAGAAAGGTGCGCACCAGTATATGAGAGCCCTTTATAGGATGTATAAAAGCCCTTTAAGAGTGGTAAAAGACTCTACGGAGTCGAAAGCTTTAAGTCGTATATGTGAAATGCAAGTCCATGGCCATGGCATGACATTGGGAGGTTTGCGAAATAGATCGCATTTATGAATCTGCCAGACTTGCTTAGATGGCATAATCCAATGGAGGTTCGTGAGATAATTCACGTATTTGAATCCATGTGTGTGTTTGCATCTTTTCTTCCACCATTAGTGGATCCGCTTTTATAAGTCCGCCATGAATAATCTATTACTATACGCAAATCCAAAGGTACAAGCTAGTTGTGTATGCAAATTGCATGAAAGAGATGATAGTCTGTCAAGACCATCTTATAAAGGTGAAATGGGAGTCCGTCAGGACTACCTATAAGTGGGAGTCCGTCAGGACTATGTTACAAGTATTGTAATAGCTCGGTTTTTAGTTGTGTCGAAAACATTGATTTCGAGACCACAACTCTGATGAGTCAAGCTAAAAATTTATTTATTTTAATATTTATGATGTCATTAGCATTGCATTAAAACTTTGGATAAGAAATTTTAATGTCTAGATAGTGAATTAAGTAGAAAGGATTAAATCGTAAAAGGTAAAAAAGTAGAATTGATAAGTTAAAAGGACTAAATGATCAAATTACCCTAAATGATTTTAGTAGCTACTTTATTATGGGAAATATTACAAGTAAATATGATTAATTAAAGCTAAACAAGTGATTTAAAAAGTTAATTAAGAAAGTATTAAAATTTACCATTTTACCATTAAGTATTTAAGTGAAAATTTAGAAGAAAAGCTGAAATTTTCATCTTTTTCATCTTCTTCTTTCACGGCAAGAACTAGGAAACTAGGGTTTAGAGTTCAAAACTTTGAGCCTTAATTTGGGTAAGCAAACGATGTTCGTTTTTAGTAATTTTTATGTTTTTGAGTCCTTGTTAGCTTAATCTAGCTAATCTGAGGATATATTTGTATGCTTGGTGAATAGATTCATTGATTTTGTAAAGTAATTTTGGATGAAATTAGAGTTTAAGGGCTAAAATGCAAAATGATGAAATTACATGTGCTTGGAATGAAATGGTTGTTTGGAGAGTGTAAGGAATACCTCCTTTGATGTTCAGCTGTGGTTGTTTGAATAGAAAATGGTTAATTTGCATGTTTTATGCTTAAGAACTAAATTGAATAAAAGTAAAATATTAGGGGTAAAATCGTAATTTTCCTAAAAAGGATCAAATTGTGTTAAATGGCTTGATTGTGTGATTTAATGTGAGAAATTGCATGATTTGTGAATGTAGACTACGATCGTGCCACAGATCGAGGAAAAGAGAAATTAGCATAATAGTCCCTAGAGCCCAACCACAACTGCAATCAAGTCCGGTAAGTTCGTAATGTTAAATTCTTACTTGTAACTGCTCATAATTGCCTTCTTTATGGTTGTTGATGATTGAAACGACAAATTGAAGATGTGAAGGATAGAAACGACAAAAGAAGAATTTCCCAGCCTTGTGCCAAAATTAAATGGTCCCATGATTGAGATTACATGCCCTACGATGGTTGAGATTTATGCTTGATTACATATTCTCGTCAGCTTGGTATGAGCAGCATCGTAGGGAACAATTATACCGTATCGATGGCTGTGAGTAGCATCGTATACTAGTAATAGGCATGACCTTTGGGTTAATAGGGAGTAAAATGAGCATCATGACCTCTGGGTCAATAGGGAGTAAAATGAGCATCATGACCTTTGGGTCAATAGAGAGTAAAATGAGCATTATGACCTTTGGGTCAATAGGGAGTAAAACGAATAACGAACGCTGAAGTACAGACATGTATTGGCTTGATGGAATTACAGATTTGTTCACCACATGTTATTTGGTAAATTGATGTACCTTGCGAACTTATTAAGCTATGAAGCTTACCAATGAAATTGTTGTTATTTTGTAAATTCCATTTTGCGACTTGAAGATCGGACCATCTTGAAGACATCACACTATTCCAGGAGCTCGTTCGGTAGTTTTTACATCACTCGATTTTATGGCATGTACTAGGATGAAATCGTTTCGTACTTCTTGTATAAACTATTTAAGTTTCATGTTATGAACTTTAGATAAATGTTTAACTAGTTTCTCAGTTAGTCTAATGTGATTTGCCCACTTTATAAGATGTATGAAATGCCTTGAACTATGTTTGATGTATTATTGTGTTGAATTATGAGGTTATGGACTGATGAATGGTTGATGAACTTGAGTTTATGCATGATTATTTGTATTCTGTATACTTGTTTCGGTAGATCCCATACATGTATCGGTAGAAGTACAGGGTAAGAGAGAGGTTATATTCTGACTTGTATTGTATCGGTAGTACCAATTGAAGTATCGGTAATTCTGCTTACTAAGGTATCGGTAGTTGGGATACTTGTATCGATAGAAATTGTAGGGTTAGACTTCTTAGCTCTCTGGAGTTTTTGGTGTCGGTAGAAGTAAGACTTGTTTTGGTAGAACTGAAACTTGTATCGGTAGAAAACTGTACTATTCCTAAACTGGTTACTGACTTGACAGCTATCGATACTTGTCAACAAGTACCAGTAGAAGTCTCCAAAAATCTAAAAAATGACCTTTTTACCCTTGTTGAATAGTGTTTATAACTAATTGTTAATTTCTGACATAATGGGCATTTCTTTGATAATATGAGATTAAAGGACATGATTTAAAAAAAGAATAGTGATTGATGAATAGAGTGACATCGAGACCCTAATTGGCAACAATTTTCGGGTTATTGGTGTTATAAGTATGAATCCGCAAATATGCTTCCACAAACTAATGATTCGCTTTTATGAATCCGCCTACATGTAATCTGTTTCTATGAGTAGGCACTATGTATCGGCTATCTATTATTGCAAGACAAATGCAAATTATGATGGTTCTCCAGATTTGTTCTTTAAGTTGTCTTAGCTAGACATGGAATTCCATCTTATGGATGTTCACGGAACCGCTCACATATTGGAATCCGTTCTTATATGAAGATCTCTTCTCATAAATCTGTATCTACATATATGAATCCTTAAGTCTGTATATGTATACATAAATATTACCGTCTAAAAAGGATGGTCTATCTTTCAAGTGGAAGTTGCAGAAACTATCCGTTAAAAGAGTGTTCGTAGGATTTAATCGTCATGCGCTAATCTGCCATATAGTGGTCGGCGAAGGCATTTCGCGAGGGTATCATTTACGATTTGGTAATACGATGTTAGTTATCCAATCGCTAAAATCGAGCAAGTAAAATGTAATCCCCAAGGGGGTTCCATAAGAGAAGCAAGGAAGAGGAAGTTCATGTCTTAGAAGATAAAATGTCGAGTCACGAGATACTTTGATATGTGAGGTGGCAAGTCTACGCCAGTAATATTGGCGAACTGTCCTTGTATGGAGAAAGTCAACCTGAACCCAAAACCATGAAGTCTATTTAGATAAAAAAAAATTGTGATGATACAATGTATGGATAACTCATTAAGTTCAATTTGAACTTATGCATGTGCTATAATGTATTCAAGGTAAAAAGGATGTTTGTGAGTTCGAGGAGGGATTAGGCCAGAATTTGCCGTGCTCAAGCAGATTTGCAGGTAAAGAGTAAGTGAGACACCGTAAGACTCCCATGACAAATAGAGATCCCATGCAAATCCCCACTCCTTTCCTTCTAGCGCAACAAATAATTAATACCCTCTATGCATAAGATAAAAAAAAATACGATGAAATCGGATCACCTTGACAAAGATCCCATCCACCACTAGGATATGCACAACATCATCCGATCCACCGCCTCCTGTGAAATCCCATGTGCTCCATTATAAAAATAATTGCATGAGAGTTAAATTGTCCATTGCATGTATTATTACAGGAAGTGTCCTTTGCGTGATAGAACTATACGTGTATCTCTTTTGTTGATCTTGTCTCGTTACTTATGTTAAGTTGTTGTTGTTCTTGAAACTTGGGTGTCTTGGAGCGTTTATTAATTTGGACTTGAGGTCCATTTTCTTAGGCTGGCGTAACAATTTGACACATTATTGGTTTCAAAAAATATCATTGGCACGTGCAGAAAAAGAAAAAAGGAAAGAAAGGTGAAATTGAGAGAAGAAGGCATGGATTGAGTAACATGTTGTCAAGGATAATCCAAGGCGGGGGAAGGGATCAAAACAGCGATTGGAAGGGTTAAACGACAATGATTACATCGCCTGGAAAGGGGTTTATGATATAGTTGAATTAAATAAGAAAATGCATTTGATGCATGAATGAGGCAGCTAACCAGCAAGTAGTATAAACCTCATCTTAAACATAGGCAAGGGAATATTAATTTGTGGGAAATTAGGTTGGCTAAGTTGGAAAGCGTGTATTAGTTTTTGTTTAATCCAGAACAAAGGTGAAAGGCAATGATTGCATGAATGGCACTTCATTATATATTTATGATATGATATTACTTTTAACTTTTAGATTCTTTATAGATTCAAGGAGTAATTTAATTTGACTTTAAGGGAAGGAATGGGGTCCCAAGTCCCAACCCCCAACTTAGCCCTCTGCTGGATTGAATGATATACAACTCCACACGTGGACTCTGATTCATGGACGCCCTCCACTCCAACCATTCTCATACATATATATATTTACTTAGATTTATGGTACGGTCAAAAAACATGGTATATTCTGATTGTAATAATAGTTAAAATGTTTGATCAGGTTAAAAGTAAAAATATAAACACCAATTTTATAATAGTAGAGATATTAGTGAATTACAAGGTCATCCTCACTGAATTCGGATATTTTCAATCACCCGAACGAAAATCATTGCTTTTCACAGCTTTGCAATATTGCCTGCCCTCATAATTCTTCACTCAATTGTTACTGTATTTGAAGCTTAAAAGCTTGGCCTTTTCCATTATCTTTTCACACGCTCTCTCTCTCTCTCTCTCTCTCTCTCTCTCTCTCTCTCTCTTTGCGGAGAGGAAAAAAAGAAGAAAACAACTGGGTTGAAAGCTTCCCCGTCTGAAGGGAATTCATAACTACAAAACATTATTGCAAGAAAGAGAAATTCAAAAAAGAAAAGGAAAATAGACCCACACCACACCCACCAAAGTCGTTGAAATTGAACGTGGTCACCTACAGATCATGTCAAAATAAAACCAAGTGTTGGGAATCCCTAACACATGATCATGGAAGGCGAAAATGGGATCTCGACGTCAAAATTCCCTCTCCAGCTTCTAGAAAAGAAACAACCACCTTGTCCAAACAAAGGAAACTCAGAGACAAGCTCCAAAACTAGCTCCGAACCACCCAAGAAAACGCCACCAAAGCGGACTTCAACCAAGGACCGCCACACCAAGGTGGAAGGCCGAGGACGTCGCATCCGCATGCCTGCTACCTGCGCCGCTAGGGTTTTCCAGTTAACAAGGGAGCTCGGTCACAAATCTGATGGTGAAACCATCGAGTGGCTGCTTCAACAAGCTGAACCCGCTGTTATCGCCGCCACTGGAACAGGTACCATCCCTGCAAATTTTACGTCTCTTAATATCTCTCTCAGAAGTTCAGGCTCCACTCTCTCTGCTTCCCACTTGAGGAACACTTACTTCAATCCAAATTTTACATCACAACAATTGAGGAATACGGCTGACGACTCTTCTTCTCACCAACAAAGGCGGATTTTATTTCCGGAGGATTCATTAAACTTTCCGAATATGAACACTTTCTTGCAAGCTAAACAAGAGATGCGGGATAGTACTAATGTGGATGCTTCGGCGGCGGAGGACACTAACATGGGGAAGAAGAGAAGACCTGAGCACCATGAATTATCACAAAATCAAGTCGGGAACTACTTGATACAATCAACTATGGGTTCGATTCCGGCAACGTTTTGGACGATCACAAATCCCAGCAACCAAGGCATCAGCGGGAGTGGCGCTGCTGATCCTATGTGGACCTTTCCTTCAACTAATAATACTAATATGTATACAAGTACCACGTCTAGTGGGGTGCATTTTATGAATTTCGCTTCTCCGATGAGTCTCCTGCCCGGACAACAATTGGGTACGGGCATTGGTGCTGGTGGTTCATTTATCGACAGTCATCTAGGCATGCTCCAAGCACTAAACACATATAGGCCGACTCACATCACCAATGTTTCGGAGTCTCCGGCCACCAGATCGCATCAAGTATTACACCATGGTGAAGAACATAGGCATGATTCAAGTAGCTAGTCTGTCCATTTGCCCTTTACAGCAAATTACAAGTTTATGGCTTGATCATGCTTTATTTTCTTTTCCCTTATTTTCACTAGTACGTGTAGAAATATATAATTGAGTGTGATATTCGATTTTGGTGTGAGCAAGTACTGAGAAATCAGTCAACTAGGGTTTGTTAAGAAGAATTAATATTTATATTTATTCAGGCATCTTTTTGGGGCGTGATTAAACAGTTTGATGAGAAAAGATTGTATGAAACAGAAATATTATCCATTTCCAATAGTTTTATGCCACATCAACAATTTCATCCTGAATTTTAAGATTTTAATTTTAATTTGATTTTTTCAGGATTAAAATATTGAAATTAAGAATGAAATACTGATGTGGCTATTGGAAAAGGGACACAAATGACGTGGTGTCACTGTTTCATCCAATCCTTTCCCACAGTTTGATATCAAAAGTTAAGTTGCTAATATGTTTATATTTAACATTACCTACCAAATTAATCTTTAGGCACAAGGGAAAGAGACTATATTTATACCTTTATATTGATCAGGTTAGGTTTAACAAGGTCATCAGTTTTCTCTCTTCCTCGCTATTACAGTATAAGTGTTAACAGAAAAGCTTCCATATATTGATTCATTTTAACGAAATGGTGAGAGCTGTGACGAGGAGGGCACCATCTATACAGAAGGGTTCCGTTGTTCTGCATAAATTCAAGCGCTGGAACGGGCATTTGTGATGATTGTTGCCATTAGATCATCAGCGCGCAATAAAAGGTTCAATCATGTCTGCAAGAATAAAGAGAGGAGCCCACACGTGTGATCAGCCTTTGGAGTTCACTGATTTCTCTGAGATGGGTGAGCCCCCTTGTGAGTGTTGCAGGTCACTAAAAGCCGTAAGCAATCACTAACTAACAACAGGATCCTTCCCTCTTTCTTCATATTAGGAAGTTTGGTGGTGATATAGAGATTGATTGGCTTAGTTTTTATTAACTTCCTTATCATTAAGAAAGAGAGGATAAAAACATATCTTTATTCATCTCTCTGAAACCCTTAATCAAGTTGTGGGGTTTTCTCTCTGATAACCCTATAAAACTTAACAGATAACCCACCCAAGCAGTGGGCCTTCATGGCATTTAAGAATGTCAGCTCAGTTGTTTCTTTTCTTTAAGTAGTGAAGGACTGCACATTTCTTTCTTCTTCTTCATCTTCTTAGATTTTCAATGGCAGAATTAATGCTGGATGTTGCAATGGCGGCTCTTTTTGGCTTGAAGGTCTTCTCTTTTTCTAAATCGGGAAACCTTTTCTTTTGTGCAGCATCTCTATGAAGATTTCCATGCAAAGTTTTTCATTCTCTAAACAGTATAACTTGCGGCCCGAAAATAGTATTATCATGGATAAATACACGTACGTCCGATATTGCTTTGTTTTGCACCATTATTAACTAATTATGCGAGCTCTTGACTCACTTAAGAACTTGAGAAACTTTGAAATTTTATATTTGAATCTATAAAATTATGGTTTTCGATTTTATATAAATTAATTTAGTTATTTAGTTAATAATTAATTTAATTATTTCATAATATTTAAAGATTGATTTTTTGGAAAGTACTTTAGATTCCTTTACCGGTACATCAATGTCTTCATTGACAAAAACAAAACATTTATGATATACATGGGTTAATTTCACTAAGTTGTTTCCAAATTGTAGCCTAAATTTTAAGTTACCCCTAAATTTCAACATGTTTTCATTAGAGTATCAGTATTGTATCACTCTGATCCTTCTTTTAATGTAGTCATCAATTTGGGAATAACTATTAGTTTGGATCTTATGTAGAACATACTTAAAACGCATAGATCAATTTATAGATAGATCATTACTTATAATATAGACAACTTAGATCAATTTGTACTAGAAGGGCTAGTGGGAGTTGTTGTAGTATAATGGTAGAGCTATAGACACCTTCATTCCTCAGAAACAAAGCAAGGAATAATTAAGGTAGGTGATGATCCAAAACTACGAGTTCTTCAGAAGTGTAATGTGGGATAGTGTAGAGAAGTTAAGAAGATTTTGGGTCTAGTGGTGATTGTTGAGTTTGAAGTAATGTTTTGGGCAAATGTTTCGAGAAATATTCGAGGAGTTCCAGTTCACACTTGGACTGTTCTGACATTTTAAAATATTACCCAAAAAGGGGTATTTACATTAGTATTGATGAACAACACCTTATTTTTAGATTGTTTTAATAGAGGTAATGTTCATATTCTTCAAGTTATGGTGGAGATTTGAGAAAACTTGTAAATTGTCAGATGGAGACATGGTGTATTCCGGAGGTGGATTTGGATGTGAAGCCAAATTTTAGGTGTCATTGCAAGATTGATATTTAGAATTCTGCAATCCAATTGGATCGAAGTCAAGATTTCTTTATGGGTTATTTTTTTACGGTTTGTCGTATTCTAATATTGATTGAATTCACATTTTTTAAAAATTAAAATTTATTATTTTGTAAATGTTGAGATTAAATTTATTAAATTTTTTATATTTAAAATTAATTTAATAGAATGTATAGATATTAAAAAGATAAATTTATTATTAAATTAATAAAAAAATATGCGTCAACTTTCCATCGCTCGTATGTATTTAACAAAGTGTTTAAAATATTTAATTTTAAAAAAATAATTTTTAAATTTAAAAGAATCAATAATTAAATAACCAAAATAAAACAAAATCAATAAGTTAATAATTATTTTTGTACGAAATTTAAAGCGGTAGATTAATAGAGCAATCCTTAATGTGTTTTAGTGAGTGATATGTAGATGCAGGAGGAAGGGAATCATTTCAATGTTATTGACTTCCCATCATATGCTTTTTAAGCTCTGTCTAATCCAAATTTGGGGTCAGTCAGTCAGTCAGTCAGTCAGTCCCATCTTCTCTATTTTCAGGGCTGCGGGGTTTGACACTAAGTTATCATTCATTACCATGTATTTGGGTCCCATATTTAATTATCACCTTCATGCAATTTCTTCTTTCACTCCCCAACGCTATGCTAATCCCTTCAACCCCAATCTTGCTGCAAATATCAACCAAAACTCAAGCCAATGCATGCCTGTAGAAGAAGGCTTATATATATATATATATATATATATGTAAAGCACCTTCATTGGCTGGCAGTGGCAGGCTTGACCCTTCTAATATTAAATAGCATTTTCAAACATATATAAGTGGAGAGAGACCGTCTCATCTCGTTAATCCTTCTTATCATATTATTCATGTTAATGTGTTTATTTTTTATTGATAAAGATTATGAATGATATGATAAGGAGAATTCATAAAATAATTTTTACCTAAAAAAAATGTCATAAACTGACCAATTGAAAAGCCCAATACTGAGAGCTCTTTCCAGGAGGCAACTACCCCAAATATTTTGCTCAATCATTGGGCGAATCAAACTTGGACTCAGAAAAATAAAATAAGTTTTCATTAGGTATGTTTGCATAAAAGTGAAATGGTGCTTGTATTGCAGTTTTGGTTTTCACTGCTACAAAATAGAATCATGTTGAGTAAGCAGCTGAATGCTCTAAAATGGCAATAGCAACTTTATGGTGCTAACTACTTGTTACCATACCAACTTGATGTCAAATATGTACCTGTTATGGTATTTTCGATTACCAATTCGAAATTTGAGTATAATTCGAATTATTAATCCGTGATCAGAGTTTAGATCTTATCAGGTGGATACGTTAAGGCTCCCAAAGAGGGCTTGCGAGGAGAGCTCATGAGCCTAGTTTGTATGTCCTAGGTGTTCGCTACTAGAGAATGTGAAGTCAAACGAGTGGATCGACGAACATCTAAACCAACGGACACATGCTAAGCCTAGGACAGCATATGTGTTAACATGCATAGAGCTTACTTAGGACGTTACTTCAATGAATAGTAACCATATTATATAAATATCCGATTCGGCTCATCAAAAAAACACACGGCAAAATATTCAACAATACCAAAAAAAACTATGCAATAAATAAAATTTATTCTTTTAGATCCTTCAAAACTATTTACTTATATCAATATATATTAAACATAAGATACAAATATTTTTTAAATTTTTATTAAAAAAGTCAGCTTTGTTTAATTATCAAGTTGCTATTTCGTTTCAAGTTTGACTCATTCCTTAAAGATTTAGGCACTCCAAGGGAATCTTAGGCTTGTAAAGATGGTTTCGAATTTCAAGTTTTTATAGACGAGACATGTGACCATAAGTATGCATTTAATTAATAAAATCCAAACAACTTGTCAAAGTAGATCACACTATTAATTTTTATTTTACGTGGTTGATCTGATTTAATTAACTAAATTGTTTAAAATTTTAAAAAAAATAAAAAATATATATATTTAGAAAATAAAAAAAACAGTTTTATTGATTTTTTTAGTTTGATTCGGAGCATTCTGCAAACCAATCAATCTAATTCTTTTTTTTTGAACCAATACTTCAATTGATTCTTGATCCAATCAATTAATATAGTTCGATTTAAACAACATTAATCAAATTTGAATAATACCTAATTCAAGCATTTCCAATCACATTGAAAGTTGGTGATTAAATTAAATAAATAATGATGAAAGTAATACAAACTATGAGAATTATCGAATAAACAAGAGAGAATAATAGAAAAATTAAAGGATGATTCAACTTTCACTTGGAATACCATAAGCTTATACATGCATTTTATTTATAGGATTTAAGTTACAAAGCATTAAAGACAAACATTAAGCTACTTTATAAATGATTTAGAGATTATGGACATTCATTCTTTAGATGTTACAATAGGATAAATTTTGAGGGGTTACGGACATCCATTTATCCAAGGGGGTTGGCAGGGGCCAGGCCCCCCTCTTAAAATGAAAAATTTTTTATTTAGGTTTTTAATTTTTTTTTAAATTTTAAATTAATAAAGATAGAATTACATTTTAACCCCCTAAAAATGATAAAATTTTAATTTTATCCTTTAAAAATTACGCTTTTACTATCGTAAAAATTACAATTTAACTTCGACCTCCCTAAAAAAATTTTCTGATTTCGCTCCTGCATTTATCAATGAATTTACAGTAAAAAAGTTTTATTCTAACTTTTTTTTGTTTATTCTTTTAAAACAAACACTACTGAAATGATGATACTGAAACATAGATACACTATAATGTATTATCAAAGTCTGTTGCTTTTTTACATCATATAATAATCATCAAATTTCTGTTTTGATCTCTATATTATGACCAAATTTTAATTTTTATATTTTAACTTTGGCTTAATATTCATTTTGATCCTTAAATTTTATTTATTTTCCTACTTTGACATCAATTTTTTTTCGTCTTAATTTAACACTTAAACTATCATTTTATTATCTAAATTTGCCCAAACCATTAAAAAAATTAAGACTGCTGCGTGGCCTATTAGAACCATCAAATCAACCTTTTTTTAACATTATTTATACTATATTGATTTTAAAATAAAAATAAAAATACCATATATAATATATATAAATAATTCAAGATTTTAAACAAATAAAAATATTTTTTAATTTTTTATAAAATTATAAATATAAATATAAATTTTAAAAAGTAAAAATAATATATAAAAATTGAAAATTTTATAAAAATTTAAAAAAGCATTTAAATTTTAGAAAATTGAAAAAAAAACTTAAATTTTCAAAAATATATATTATAGGAAATTTGTGATAAATTTTTTTCAAAAATTCTTAAAAATTCAAAACAATAAATAAAGTTTCAAAAAATATATAGAGAGAGAGCCTAAAAATTGAAAAACTAAAAAAAATCAAAATATATAGATTTAAAAAAAATTTAAGCTATTTAAAAAAGCAAAAATGTATATGATTTTTAAAAAATTAATATTTATGAAAAATATTTAAAATTTAAAGTCAACTGTTGGTCAACACCCTATCAACACTAGTTAACAAGTACTCAAAGTCAAAGGTGTTTTTTAATATCATGTGGCACATTTTGGTTGGTTGGATATATCACATGGCATATTTTGATTGGCGCTACATCTCAATCTTTTTTTAATGTTGTTACAAAAGAAAATGAACTAAACCGAGTAATAGAATGATAGTTTAAATGTTCAATTAAGATGAAATAAATTGAAAGTGCTTTTGGAGACAAATTGGGTATTAAGCCTTTAATTTTTTATATAATTAAGTAATTCAAGTTTTACAGTGTCATTAGTTAATCCGAATATTTTATTCTAATTAAAATGTTGAAATGAATTTTAAAACTAATAGCATTGTTAAAATTCTCTCTTAAATTTTGGTCCATTAGATGCCATTTTATTCATATTGAGTGAGTTTTTTTTTAATTTTAAAATATCAAATCAACAAACTTAATAGGATAATTTTAATGATATTAACAATTGAACCTAATTTTATTTGTTAAGTAGAGAGACAAAATTACTAAAGACAAAAGCATGGGACTAAATTAAAATATGGAAAAAAATATAGAAACTAAGGGCATATTATAACATTAAAGTTTTTTACTTTATAATTTAATCCCTGAAATAATTAACCCAATGTAAAACATGGGCAAAAATCATCCTAATATATGGTAAAAATATTATGGAGGCCCTTATATTAGAAATTAGATTGCATTTGGGCCATTATACTAAAAAGATGAGCAAATTAATATATGTATGTTAGATCAAATAATAAATTAGTCAGTCTGTTGAAAATCTCGTCAATTTTTATTGTTAAAAGTTGGTCAAAGTATGTCAGCATGAGGTACAGGTGGCATGCCAAGTGTCACTATATGATTATTCTATCAGCTACACCTGTTTTTAGTCGTACAAGTGAATAAATTTTTTTAAAAAAATGACTTATTTACCCTTTAATCTAATGTGCAATGAATAATTTGTTGATTTTTTAATTAAAAAAATAAATGTAATCTGATTATTAATATATGGAGTTCTATGAGTATATATCGATATAAAAAAATTTTAATATCAGATGGAATAGAAAATTTGGGGTTAGAATAAACAAAATATTAGAAAAATAAAGTGAATGGAACCATAGACATATCTATTTTCAAGTAACAAAAATGGAATCATAAGAAGAAAATAAAGATTAGATAGAGAGGGTCCATTCCACAAACATGGAAATGGTGCTGGTAATAGAATAAAGAAAGTTTAAGCATGTGCAGATGTGCTGGAACCAATCACCCAAACAACACTTTGATGGTGTAGAGAGAGAGAGAGATGAAAGCCAGCCAGGCTGCAGCTTAGACTTAAATTCTTGTGCAGTGTACTTTGGTGGTTTTCACTGCTTTTTCCATTCGGCTTTTTGGGAAATCTGATTTGGACTCGACCACCCGCTCTTTTATGCCCCCAACGTTTTCAATTTTCTACTTTTTCATCCCATTTGCAGCCAAGGTGGGTTTTTTTATATAAAAAATTAATTAATTAGGAAAATGGATTAAGAGATAAATTATTTACAAAAATAAATTATTTGTTATAGTATTTATAGGTGTCACTTGTCACATCGTGAGTTAATCATCAATATTTAAAAAAAAATTTGTGACTTCAATATGCGGTACACATTTATTTTTTAAAAAATCCATAAAAATACAAATATACATGGTGGAAAAAAATAAATTTTTAATAGTGTTGTCAGTTTATCAAATGATATCGATAATAATTTTAAAAAAAATTCAATGTCAAGAAAAGAAAAATTAAGGCAAACAAAAATAATATTTTTAATGGATTTCATCAGTGTGTCAAACGTAAATTTTGTAATGAGCGACGCGAATTTGTAAATGACACCAATACGTTAAGAAAAAGGTTATCATGGAAGAAAAGGGAAAGCAAGAGTTTTTGCCCAAATGGAGTCCAGGTTTTGAACAACTCACCAGACTCCAACCAAAGCTTGAGTTTGGGCTTTCGTTTGACGGAGCCCACGTCCCCCAACCCTTTATGGTTTGGTAACCACAACCAGCTCAATTTACGAAGCTTAGATTCATACGATCAATCAAATACAAGCTGGGAGCTTGCATGGAATGGGCATAGTGATGGATTTGATGAGGGTAAATCAACCCATGTTTAGTCTGTGATTAAGTTTTGAAGGGAAAATCTGTGAAGAGAGGAAATTAGTTGATATATAGGATTGATGTTTGTAATTAGGTGAGTAAATTGAGCTTAACTAAATTGATAGTAAATTATTCTCTAAATAGGTCCCATAAACATAGGAAAGTCTTCGAAATTGCATAACTCACTTTTGTATCCTTTTTTTTACACTTTCAATGATTCATCCTCAACTAGCTTTTAATAGTAAAAAGAATAAATCTCAAAATTATATATAAATTTTGATCCAATGTTTAATTTGATACATAAAATTTTAATTATAATTCAAGTATACGCATTTAAAGAAAATATAATTATTCGTGTATGCAAGATAAAAATGTAAAATAATGTTATATCGATAATTATTTTAATAATTTACGATAACTTAATCAAATCAAAATTTCGTAAAAAAAAAAACACTATAATTTGGTGCATTAAAGGTCCAACAAGAACTACAGTGAGCTATGTAGGACATTGAACTGTGAATAAAAAAGGAGAAATTGTCCCACCAACCCTTGGGTGTAGCAATTAATTGGAACACATTCCTTAAACAAAGGACACATTTTCCCCCCTCTGTTCAATGGGTTGTCCTTCACCTTTGCCAGCTCTCTCATAGCTAGTAACTTAAAGATATCTGGTCCTTAGCTCATTGGCAGCTTTTTCAATCCTTTACAGTACACACACTCTATGCTAACAAAAATATAGTTGAAGGCTTAAAATCAAAATGATTAAAGGAATTTATTATATAAATTTCGACAGTTTTGTAAGACATTTATTATTGATTTCATAATAATAATAATAATAATAATAGAGAATTTAATTACTGTTTTAATCAATGAATAGGTATGCAAATATGGATAAATTAACTTACCACAACCCCTAATTACCCGAACTTTCTTTATCGTAAAAACCCTTCCAATTTCAAAGAGGACAACCCACTTCAGAGATCAGAAATCAAACCACTTTCCATTTTCAATGCTTTTCAAATAATAATATAAACTAGATTTGGGCGATGAATATAAAACAAATTCCTTGGAAATTTAAAAAAAAGGTCATGGATTGATCTATGAAGTTGATATCATTCGGAATATGATTATTTATAACTATAAATATTAACTTTTATTGACAAGAAAATTTTAAAAGATATTCAAATATCAATTAAATTGGGTGCAAAATAATAATAACACTAAAGCTCTGCACCATTAATTAAAACACGTGCGTTACTGAACCTTTTTTGTATTTATTTGTTGCACTATATGACAAACTTTACTTTTTCCTCACATTTGTTGTGTTCAGAGCAGTAATAGTACAGCACCTCCCTTCATCTTCTGTTTTTTCACACACCAAATATTTACTTCCCAAATAAAAATAAATTTGTTTATTATATTCTATCGTTCAATTAATTTATTTGGTCACTTAATCATTTTAAATGAAATTTTAAAAAAATTTATCACTCTTCTTTTAAAATACTTTTATTTTAATCACTCAATCATTAAATTTTTAATTGTGATTATGATATTTTGAAACTTTTGTCACTCTACTTTTATTTAATTAATTTTGATATTTTAAAATTTAAAATTTCAATATTGAAAAAAAATTAGAACTTTAGACAAAGGATAAACAAATACATTTTGATAATTTTTAATGCATTATTTTAATTTTTATCACTTTCTTACTTTAATTTTTAATTTTTTATCCTATAAATATTAAAAAAATATTTTTTTGGATGATCAAAATAAATTTGTGAATATGATATGACATGTATAAATTAATTGCCGTTAAAGATTTAACGGTTAAATGACTAAAATAAAAATACCCTAAAAATTGAGTGATAAAATTACAAGAATTACATTTTAAATGATCAAAATCAAAACGCCTTAAAAATTAAGTCACCAATAAAGTAATTTACCTATATATCAATAGTGAAAAAAAATTAAATGATGAAAGGATAATTGTTAGCCGAACTGTTGTAAGGCAACAGCTTCATGATGATGAGGCAATCCCACATGGTGAACGCCAAGTTTAAGGGTCAAACTTGCCAGCTCAAACCCATGGACTGCACTGCTGTCACGGAGATTGGGTCAAATGCATAATAAACTGCATGTTCCACGTTTAAAGAAAAAAAAAACACAGTATATACGAAAGAGAAGGGAATTTCAAGTCTACACCGCGAAAACAATAACCGAGTACAAGTAATTCAGTGCCAGCTTTTCATCAGAAAGTAGCTTTCTTTTTGTATGTTTTGATGATTATGTCTTCTGGCAACTCATTTTTTGTCAAGTAATAATTTCCAACTTCAAATATATACAGTTATGATTAATAGCTGTAGTATTATTTTAATAAATAGATCCAGTTTTTTTTTAAAAAAAACCTTGGCCCCTATGATTAAATTGGCCTCGATCACTATATTCATAATTAAATCAAAAACCTCAAAGTTTATACAGTTCCTACATTCCAATTTCCATGCCTATAACTAATTGGCAATCTTTCTAAAAAGTATAATATCTAATTGTATTTTTTTTTTGGGGGGGGGGGGGTTAAATGCTTCCCAGCTAATAAAGAAAGAAAACAATACACCAAAAGTCTCCCGATCATAAAAGATGACAAAGCAACACATAATTGATTGCATATAAAATAAAACTTGGGGCAAAGGACCACCTTCTTTTTTTAGTATGGTGTCGGCATACCCAAAACAGCAATAGGAGAACCAAAAGCCTAATTCAATTCCGTTGGACTGTTTGAAATCTGCGTGTGAATTGGCTTAAATATAGCACAAGACCCAACTACTAAAGGGGACTGTTACATATATATAAAGAGAGAGAGAGAAAGAGAGGAGCCAAACAGGATAGCTAAGACATTTTTTTGCAAGATTTCCTCATCTAAGTTTTCTGGGTTTCCAAAGACATAACTAACATAAATACTACAGTCATATATCAAAAGTAAAAATCGATGTAAAAAAACAAAATGAAATAGCCCATGTTCCCAAGTATAAAGCAGGAAATAAAATAAAATAAGCCACACATAAAGATAGATCATCCTGTAAGCAACCATCCTAATGACCTATATCTAGTATCAACCGCACAAAGATTAGATTCTTCACAAAGGCCTATCTCCCTATATGTAAGTGCTGCTTTATATTTATGTGTGTGTATATAATATATTATATAGAGTTAGTTGGGAACCTAGCTCCTAAAAAAAAAACTTTCTTTGCACCCCAACTCTGAAAAGAATGTTATGGCAGAAATGTTATAATTGATATCGTTTTATGAAATATTCTTTAACACAGACAGATCTCTCCAAAAACCAAGAGAACTAAGATCTTCATCATTGCAGAGCACACTATGAACTCCAAACAGAGACTATGGCCATGCTAACTATGAGAATTTGCAAAGGTCACGGCCGGTGGCATCCACTGAATATTAACAAAATCTGGCTGACTAGCTTATGATTTCAAACTTTACACACAGGAATTTAAATGGAAGATTCACTATTTCAATCACTCTAAAATTTAAAAAACTAGAAAACCCATCAGTCTATTTAATATTTGCCTTAAGAAATGAAACATATAAACAGGAAGGAATTTTGATGTGCAGCATGCACAAGTTTTCAGTTAGTAATTATACTATGACACGTCCTGATTATATAACTATAGTTCTATTTGTCAAGGTAGAAAAAGAGAATTCTAAATTCAAGCTCGTGAAACAATCTAAAGGAATAAGTCATCAATACATTCAATGGATTGGATTGGTTAGGGGAAAAGCATACAGAAAATAAAACCACCTATAAATTGGCGACTGGTGCAAATAGGGAAACAACAGCATGAGCTAATAAACTTAAAACCAATAAAAGATTCCAAAGTGTACAAGAGAAAAAATTCTGGGATTATAAAGCCCATCGATTGTAATGATCAATATAATCAGTACATCAGCCAACATCCACTATTACAACCTCCAGAACTTATTTCCTCCCGTAAAAGACAATTCCAAGAAAAATAAGGATGAAGAAACCCCATATGACTAGTTCTGTGTTCTTAAAAAAGCTTCAACAATCTCTACTGGCGGCCTACCGATATGCTGGTACTTCAAATTATTAAATCTATTCCTGTGCTACATGACACCAACCTTTGCAAGTTCTCATGTCACTGAAAACGGGGGAAGACACGAATTTAATAGAAGAATTTTTTAATGAAGTTGAAAAAAGAAACAAAATCTCAAGACCTATCAGTAAATCATTCTATTGGATCTTGAGTAAAATCTGAAGCTCTTCCCTGTTATCTACCATCCAAAAGGGACAAGACATAGAAAAGAAAGAAGAGCAAAATTACCATTAGCAAAAATTTAGAATTCTGTATTGGAGAAATCAATGATGTAAACCTCAGTGGCAGTGTGTCACCATTTCACTGCACAGGATGTCTGGCCAAAATCCATCTATTAGCATCCCATCACAGCACAATTATACACAAAGCCACCTGATTGCTTTCTCGCAAGCAAGTTCCATTGTGGCGGTCCTTCACTTGGAGCCCATGAGTTCAACTCTATGAAGCCTTCCCCATAAGAAGTCCTAGGTCCGCCAATCACTATAAGGCGATCTCCACATGCTCTAAATGCAAGACCCCAACCATTCATTGAAACTGCTCTTTCAGGCAATCTTCCGATCGTCACCCATGAGTTTCTCTCCTTATCATACTTCTTTACCTCCATGTCAGCATAATCAGCAACATACAGTTCATCATTTACTACTGCAACCAGCGGGGGTGCCCCAGCAGCCACAGGAATCTCAGCCTCACCAGCTGCTCTACTTCTGTCGGGAGACATGTTCGGGATTTCAGTCCATTTTCTTGTCTCTAAATCGTACTCCTCAGCCGAAGTGAGAACTCTTGTATCTTTCCCAACTCCCCCAATCACATAAAATTTCCCATCCATAAAAACCCCACTACACATCTTCCTCGGCTTATTCATGCTTGGAAGAGTCTCCCACTTCTGCGTCTCAGAATTGTACATTTCTGCAGAGCTCAGGATATTACCCTGAGAATCACAACCACCAGCTAAAATTGCAATCTCTCCTAGACTAGCTGAACCAAACAAGCACCTCGGAGCATTCATACTGGTGCCAGAAGTCCATGAATTTGTCAAAATACTGTATCTATATATAACCTGAGAAGTCACCTCTTTCCCAAAGACAAGCAACTCAGTTCCCACAGCCAAGGATTCCTTATCTAAAAAAGTGAAGCATTCATTGGGAGGCATCACTGGCAAATGCATCCACCTGTATCGAATTGGATCAAATGCCTCCCACTGAAGGAGGTGACAAGAAAAGTATACCCAATGTTCAACCACTCCATTCTGCCTCCTCAACTTATAGATCTCTCCACTCCTAATTAAGGAACGAAAACTCCGGTTCAACAAGGCAATGGAACCATAATCAGACCTTGAGCACCTTATCAGACAACTGATGGAGTTGTCTCTCCCAATTGGTTGGATTAATGCATCCAAATCTAACGACAAATCCCCAACATGTCCCCTAGCACCATCCTCCTCTGCTCCCACAGGAGAATCCGAGAAGCCCTTATCATCAGCTTCCACAGACTGTTCCAGCGGTGAGTCCTCCATGGAATCCGACAGGCTGTCATCGTCTGATTGGACATTCAAATCCGGTTTGTCCAGTCCAATGGAGTGACAGTGGATAAGTGAAGAATCCAAACCCGAAGAAGACTCAGATTGCTTATTGTCCTCGTCGGATTGGTCAGGTGAAACAGGCAATTGGAGGTCAGTTAAGCCTTGTGGGGAAGAAGTAGTGATAGTATTAGTATCATTGTTATCGTCGCTGGAAGAATCATCGAAAGAGAGCTTACACAACTTGGTTTCCCGAGAAGTATAATCGGATTCACCGAATTCCAGTGAACGCTTCCCATTGAACATGTAAGACGACTTAGTTCCTTGTTGACAAGAGCTTGCAAACAACCAACACGACTCGCAGGACCGGTTCTCCAGCATGACTCTTCCGCCCCCCCTCCCCAACTTCTAACGGGAAAATCTCCCCCAAAATAAAAAATATGGGAATTTTTCAATTCACTGTAACAAGCACAAGTTTTTTTTTTTATTGGGTTGGTCCCCCGGAACAAGAAAACGCTGTCAAGATTAACAAATTCAACCTATTCAAAAAACAAAACTAACGAACAGTTTTAATTAAAATTCAAAAAGCTAAAATAAATCAAACAGAAATTTGAAGCCAATAAAAGAATGATCCAACTGAGATTTATGGAAGGAATATATATATATAAAAAAAAAAAAAAGCCCACAGTTCAGAGGCAGATTTTTTTTTCTTTTTTGGCCTGTGTACTGGTTATGGAAAAAAAAGATTTAAAAAGTCAAATGAGAATAAACAGAAACAAATTTATAAAACAAGAAAAAAGGAAATTCACGATAAAACGAACTAAATAGAAAAAAAAGTACCAGATCTCAGTATTTCATACAACGAAAAAAGCATAACATATAAAAAGAAATATGCAAATAGAACTGCTAGATTCAAAAGAAGAACATGAGAGAGAGAGAGAGAGAGAGAGAGAGAGAGAGAGAGAATTAGATTTGATTACATTTTCATTAATCGCATTTCATGAATCAGGACAAAAACAAAGTGATTAAAAGCTAAAAACATAAAAACGAATATGAAGGAATGGGAGGAAGTGACAGAAAACTAGAATTAATGAAAATAATATCAACAATGTTGCGAGGGACTTACTGTTTGGATAAGAAGAAATTGAATTGAATTTCTCTTTTCTTTGTCAAAAATTATGACACTAACTTTTTTTTAATTATTTGGCTTTGCTTTGCTTTCTTCGGCTTCGCAGTTTCTGTTGTTGGCGTCGCTGTTGTTTCTTCGTTCGAATTTTCCCTTTCTGTTTATCTATAGGTTGGTAGTTCGTTCTTTGGATTTTGTGTGCAAAAATCAGAGCGAGCGATGGAGCTTTTGGCTTCGCCACCAAAAATCTTTAAAAGGTCTCCTTTTATCTCTGTTAAAACTCCCCCCCCCCCCTTCTCACTCTCTCTCTTTCTCTCTCCCCAAACAACCAAAAAAAAAGAAGTATTTGAACTTTGATTTTATCAAGTAAAACCAAATAAACTTTTTTAATTATAAAAATAAAAGTAATTTAAGACATAAATTAAAAAAAAAACTCTTTCCCCTATTAATGGGCGGTGGGTGCGGTGAAGGAGGTGGCGGCGGCGGCGGTGGGTGGGGGCCCCACGAAGAGGAGGAGTAAACCACAGATAATCGGTAAGCGTCTATCTGGACACGTGGAGACTTAGTATGATAAATGCGTAATACTCCAGAAGGAAGAGTCGGTTACCACTATGTCTTTTACTGTTCTAATTTATCGGCGCTACGGCTGGTCAATTTCTCTGTTTTGAGAGTTTCGATTCCCTGCGCTGTGCTAACCCTGGCCTTTCATTACAATCGTTTTTAAGCTTAAGTATATAATTAACTACTTACTTCCCCAATTAATTACTCATTCCTTCCCCGAAAACATGTACTACCCAATTTCACATTTTATCCGTGACATTAATTAATATATTCAAATAACTCCCATTTATATTACATTACATGCTTTATGTTTTTCTTTATTAATTTAACCGAGTGTAACTTTCTCAAAGAATTAATAAATGAGGAGTCTAAAATATTATAATAAGTTCCTAATTTGTTGTTTTATACAAATGAACTTTTTATACTTTTACAAATATAAAGCAATATTTTGTTACAAACAAATATTTATCGTTTTGGTACATTATAGATAAATTTAGTAAATATCTAAAATAAACTTAAAATGAAATAAATAAATAAGGGAAGAAATTACAACAATTCATAACGTGAAAGAAACATATTCCTTGTTAACAGAATCAATTTGCTCTCTATGCCCTTTCCCTCCTTTATTCCAATACCTTTCGGTTGGCGGTGTCTTGATTATTTCATTTCAATGGATAATTCACTCCTAAAAAGAAAAAGGAAAAAAAAAACTTTTTATATTATATTTTATAGAAAATTTAACTTAATACGAAATTTTCTCTCTTACCATATTCGGTAGACAGATAATAAGCCAACGGATTTAGTCTATATGCATTTGATGATTTTAAAATTAATTCAAATTCTAGTGATAAAAAGAAATTATTACTTTTCCTTTTTCACCAAATGAAATAAAATAAACAGGGAAAAATGATTTGGAAACGTTGCTTTTGTTATTATAATAATATTTATTTATTATTAGGAAAAAAAAACAAAGCACTTTCGCCTACCCAAACAACCTCTTGTCAAATCAAAGTATCCCGACGTAAGATTGCGATTTATAAGAATTGTGGACCGCCGCGTTTTAGAAGACGGCCCAGCTGGCTTTAAATAATTCGTGTATATTTATATTTGATTTAAATTTTAAATAAAGTAATGAGACCGAGTCAGCGTTAATCACATTTCTGTTAGTTTTAATTTAATTTATCTTCCTTTACGACATAAGATTGTAGCGACTCATTTTCTCCCTTTGATTATTAGGATCAGGATTAGGATGTTTGAATGTGTCGCACTCAAAAATCTTAGATAATGGAAAGTGACCACAATCCTCGTTTCAATATCAAACCCAATACACATAATTACATATTTTATTTATTTATTTTCACATTAAATAATTTCATTTCCTCGTATTATCATCCATAAAAATTAATTATTTCAGAACATATGATTATCAATCTTAAAAATGTTGTTTTTCAAATACAAATATTAATTAACTTTTTAAGAATGCAATATTCTTTATTACGCTTATTAGTATTAAATCAAAATTATTTTTTAACGTTATATTTATAGTTTTCTTAAATAAAATGGATATGAATATCTTACTTAAGGGATAATATATATTTTCCCCTTAAATTTGGCAACTAGTCTACTTTGATATCTGAACATTTTATGGTTTATGGTAATTAAATCTATTTTGGCTATTAAATTTGAAAAATATAAAAATTTGATGATGTGTCACTAATACTTTATGTCATGTCATTATTTGAAAATTAAAAATATTTTATGTAATGACATGATACAATATTAGAGTGTCACATAAAGTATTCAGTGTTTTAATAACTAGATCGATTGTTGAACTGGTCAAACCACTAGTTCTTAATTCAATCAATTCAATTGCTAAACCAACAATAATTAAATAAATAATTATAAATATTTAAATAATAAAAATTGTATTAAATCAGTTCAACTATTGGTTTTTGTTCTAGTTTTCGATTTTATTGGTTTCGAGTAGTTTCTCATTCAATCAGTTCAACTCTTTTGTTCAAACCAATATATATAGGTTAGTTTTCAATCCAATCGACAAATCTAATCATGTTCTTAGAACACCGATCACATCATTAAATTTTAACGAAATCCAAGTTCAGATATCAAAATGGATTTAGTTATCGAGTTTAGGTATCAAAGTGAAAAAAAAGCACATGTACCAAAATAGACTTAGTTGCAAAGTCCAGGGACTAAAAATTATATTAACCCTTTACTTAATGTGTTAATTCTTTTTTATATATTTGAGAGAGAGAAATCTAGTTATAATATTTTGCGAGTCAGTGGATGTGATTCTAAACCGTGAAGGCTGGTTTTAAATGGACCCACACCGACTTTTTTTCCTCATACATTTCTCAATAGTCAATATTCACACCAGACGCCTCAAAATCATCCACCTACTAAAATTTTGATTCTTTCAAAACATATAAAATTAAGCATTTCAAAGAAGATAATCTTTTTTATATTAAAACTAGATTATGTAAGTAAAATATATCATTATAAAAAAAATTATATGCAAAGTTTTAATTGAAATGACAATATTAAGGAATTATTTGATAATTTAAAAAATAAAATGTAGAATAAATAAGTGTTTACAATTTAAGTATTAAAAATTTAAATATTGGATTTAAGTTATAAAATTTATTTGATATATTATTTAAAATTAATTATGAAATATAATTAAAATATGTGATAAATATAAATCTGTCTGCATTAGATATAACAACAACGCTAATTATTTCTCGTCACATGGTTTACTGAAAAGAAAAGAAAACAATAGTCATCATCCCCATTCTCAACTATAAAAATCCTTGCATAATGGAGGTTTAGCATTGTGCAAAAGCTATCACTAAAACAATAATAACTTATCTTCAACCATTGATCTTCTATATTCTGACTGCTCTTGCATTATTCATGTTTATTTTTTCCTCCCATTCCTCTTTAGATAATGTTAATGACAGGGTTTCTTTATCACTGTACTATCAAATAAATTTATGCCCGTATTGTGCCTCCTTTATCTCCAATGAACTTATCAAGATCTTCTACACTGACCTCCATACCGTTACTAATCTAAGATTGGTCCCTTGGGGCAATGCTGAAATCCATTGCCAGGTTTACAACTCCATTCTTCATTTTAATGTATTTTCATTATTAACTAATGAAGCTCAGTTTCTTTTTGGCACTATAACCAATTATATATAGTTTATGCAACAATGTACAGCATGGAGAAGAAGAATGCTACTTAAACACTATACATAGCCGTGTCATCCATTTCTGGCCTGATGTGCTAAATTCTTTTAGCCGAAAACATATGCACACGTCTCCAATTGATTTTTATATTTTTACTATATATTAAACAAAGCTGAGATCCTCAAATTTTAAAGTATCTTAGGTTCAGATCTTATCAAGTGGGAATTTTTTTCTAAATTTATTTTGAATTTAAATTAATTTTTATATATTTTATACAAAATATAAAAAAATCAAATATATTCATAATAATCTTTATTAATTTGAAAAAATACATATATATTTTTTAATTAAATTAATATTTAATTAATTCATAACATTAATTTAATTAGATACTTAAATATAATTTAAAAGATAATGCATTAAATTAGAGTCACGAACTAAACAAATATGAAATAAGTTGAAAGTTTTATTTAAAATATTTTATTAAACTATACATTAATTTTATATATGTACGTATATATTGAAGACTACCTGCTAATCAAGTTTTATTTAAAAATAAAGTTTGTATTCAATTTATTAATCATCCACCCACGTAAGTATTTAACCAGACACGAAAAATGCATAATAAAAATATTTAGCTAATTCCATCAAAAAGAAAAATAATTTAGCGAATGAAGTTTTAGTGAACTTTCTTTTGCTAGTTAATATATCATTTATCTACACTATATAAATACGGGACAATACTTTTTTATTCTTAATTATATTATTAAATTTACATTAAATAATAAAAAAATATTAATATTATATCATAACAATACTAATTATTTATGATAGTATATTAATAGCAATCAATTAATATCTTTTGAAAGTTTTATTTAAAAATATCATAATATATTATTAATTAAAAAATTATAAATGTATAAAATCATTAAATATGACTGAATTCAAAATTCTAATTTTTTTAATTAAATTAATATAATTTTATATATAAATATGCTTCTATTTTAAATATGATAATAGTTGATAATATTAAAATCATTATTCTTATAATTAATAAAAATTAAATGTGGAGATTAACATTATAGATAAAAAAGATTATATCAATATATTGGTAATCTAATCTATAATGTATAAATTTATTTATTTACTAATAATGTTTTCATTATCAATGTAATGGCTATTATCACTCATTAGATTTTGAATACATATTAAGTTACACTTATTATTTTAGATTAATTCTCACTCAATGTTATAGTTATATATCAATTAAAAATAATATTTAGTACTATAAATATATGCATTAACAAGATATTTTCATTCAAAACATTACTTGAAAATTGTATTTTAGCATTATGTAAAGAGTTTTATTTTCCACACTAAAAAAATTATAATTTTCACGATAATAAAAATATAATTTCATCATTTTGATAATCTATGTTTTTATAAATTTTAAAAAGTTTATTTTAAAAATTTATTTACGATGACTGAAATTAAATTATAATTTTTATAATAATAAAAATATAATTTTTTTATTTTAATAATTTATATTTTTATAATTTTTAAAAAATTAAATTAATCTTTTATCCTTTGTAAGTGGCTAGCCCCGTAGCTACGCCGCTGTTTGCAATTTAGAAATGCTTCTTTGAAATTTTAAACTTTCGTTTTCACTAAATGCCGCTAAAAATAAAAAATAAAAAGGCAGCGGGGAGTGAAAATTACGGCCAAAAATAGAAAAATTTGCTAAACTTGCACACACGTGTACACATGTGCGGGATACAGTTTTGTTGGAGTAAGCGCGCGTCCACAGTAAGGAACGACAACGGTATGGGACAAAGAGACGTGTCGGATCACATGTGTCTCTCTATAGGCGTTTTTATTTTGACTGTACGAAATTTTAATTAAATAATCAAATAAAGCTCTCCACTTTCGTTTTTTTTTTTTTCACTTTTAAAAGTATATTTATCTATTATTTTTTAAAAATATCGGGAATTAGAAAGGGCAGAAAATATTATATATTTAAAAAAAACAGTCGACATGGCCATGGGAATGGGAGGGAGAATGTTCGTGTGTGCCGGGTTTTGTTTCCAACTTAAAACATTGTTAATAAGCTTTTAGGTTTTAAAATAACTTGATGGAAGCCTTGTACGGCGGTAAAGAAAGTTGAATTTTCAATACGAGGGGGATTTCATTTAAATTATGTTTTATTAAATTTTTATGTAAAAATAAATAAATATAGGTCTCACGCAAATAACATATTTCAATGTCTAAATCCATATATTCAATACTTTTAATGGTATAAATTCTAAACTTCCGAGCGAAGTTAATAAACACAGAAATGTTTAGTAAGTTAATTAATAATAATGTTAGTTTCTTATTAGATTATCAAAATTCATACATTGGTCGGAACATGTTTTGTATCCTTTAATATTCTTTTTAGATTTTAAGCCTCCTCAACTGTAGTTTTACCAAACAAGAGATAGGATATAAAGGGACCACCTCGACTAGCTTTTGCCCCTCATAATAGATTGTCTTGTAAAACGAGTCTCATAAGTGCTGAAAGCCCCTCACTGCATATAAGAAATAAGAAAGGGCTAGGAGAATCTCCTTGCCTTAATCCTCTAGATGGTTGGAATTCCCTATTAGTGTTGTCGTTAATACTGATTGAATAAGATATTGACGTAATGCACCTCATTATCGTGGTTATCCATTTGGTGTTAAAGCCCATTTTCTGCATTATTGCTTACAAGAAAGCTCATTCGACTCTGTCATAGACTTTACTCATGTCAAGCTTTAGAGCCATAAAACCTATCCTTCCTATACGTTTTTGTTTGTACGTATGAAGAATCTCATAGGTTAGGAGAACATTGCAAGAGATGAGCCGGCTTCGCACAAAAGCACTCTACGCACTGTCAATACACAAATCAAGTACCCCTTGAAAACGATTAGCCATCATCTTCGCTATTATCTTGCAGAACACCTTATAAAGGCTCATAGGGTGAAATTTTGCCATATTTGTAGGGTTAGGGATCTTTGGGATAATGACTATAGTCGTGAGATTCACTTCCAAGTTTCCATCTTTATCTAGCACATTTAAGCAAAACTCCCCTATTTCAGAACCCACAATATGCCAATACTTTTGGAAGAATAGGGCATGAAATTCGTCAACACTTGGGGATAAAGTTGGGCCCATCTCTTTCAACACCAATACTACTTCTTCCATTATGTAATCTCTAGTTAAAGAATGATTCATCTCTTCTATGATACAAGTAACAACATTGGACAATAAATAATCAAATTGCGCAACTCCTTTTGTAGTAAATAAGTCAGAGAAAAATCCTCTCGCTATTCTGTCCATATCGCACTTGTCACTAATAAAGACATCTCGACCGTCCTTTAAGCATCTAATTCTGTTTGTTCTTTGTCGTTGGGAAGCAAAATTATGGAAGAAAATTGTATTCTTATCTCCTTGCTTAAGCCAATTAGCCCTAACTCGTTGTTCTTAGTATACTTCTTTTTTTCGATTTCCTATTTCATGCTCAATCTTGTGTCCATGATTTTTGCGAAAACATCATCGGAGACTTCATTTTCCATTAACACTTCAAGCTTCTTCAATAGACAACTCTACCACCACTGTCCTTCCGCAATTTTTTTGCACATTGTAATAAACCTTCTCTCGGACCTCTTAATTTCCCAATGACGTCCTTTGTAAGATTTGTTCATAATCTTTGGACTTCTGCTTCAAAAGTTTCCTCTAGCATCCATCATGCTTCAAAGTGAAACCCTTTTTCTCTTTCCGACCCTCTCATTTGTCAGAGTGAACAAGGAGCGGACAATGATCTAATAAAGAATAAGAGAGATAATGAATTACTAACTTTAGGAACATGTTTATCCATTCTATCCAATCTTTCCCTTATATTGTTCTCCTTGAAATTTCCCGTCTGTAACCAACACATCAATGTGATTTGTAGAAAAAATACACAAAGAAATCTTAACTGTATCTTTCCAAGCCAGACAAAGTCCACCCTATGTCCCTTTTGCCATAACTTTAAAGCCATTAGGATAATCGCACCGCTTCCTTACTGCTTTCATACGTTGATTATCAAGTTTTGTCTACATAAGAAAGACTAGTGGGGATTATAACACTTCAACGAATGTCGAAGCTTCTTGATTGCTCGTGGCTTCCCCAGACCACGAATGTTCTAACATAAGGTTTTCATTGCTCCTGGTCAATTACCTTTTTGGTAGTTGCTGATACAATGTTAAAAGGGGTAGAGCACAGCTCAAGATTACATATCCTATCCTCCACCATTTGGCCATTTTTGTTCCTCTTCTCCATAACCTTTGCTCTTTTGCATTCAAAACCTCCAATTTCTCCATTTACATTGAATGCATCTTCCGCCTCAAATAGTTTTCGTTTCCCTCCCTCACAAACATGGTCTATGAATATTACTTTACCCTCTTTGGCAAGGCACTTCCAACTAGATCTTTTTGTTTTCCCCGCCAAATCGTGTCTTATGCCACCAAACTCTACTTCTTCCAGTTTCTCTGACATACGTTTCTCAGCAGCCGAATTCCTCTCAATCGTCATTCTTTCACCGAAGCACGAGCAATCAACCCTCTTTCTTTCAACACCCTTAAAGTATTGAGATTGCTTTTTAGATTTATCCTTAGCAAAATCAAAGACTAGACTTTCTTTCCCAATCAGCTTTGATTTGGCCCTCAGTTCTACCGAATAAGGGAGATCATCAATAGGTCGCTCCTTTTCCTCTTTAGTCAATAAGTCACAATTGTTCATCCAGTGTCCTATTCTCTCGCATCCAAAACAAAAAGTGGGGAGGGATTTATATTTAAAAGCCACCCACTTCTTCTCTTGGTTGTCGACTGATAGAAAAATTCCTCTTCTAAGTGGATTTTGAACATCCACCATAACATGGAGGCAACAATACTCTCCAGCAAGTTCTGATCAGAGCACTCCCCCAAAAGTCAAACCAATAACATGCACTAGATCTTTCAAGTCGCATTCCAAGGGGCACAGATCATTTTTAAGCCAAATAGGTGTCCTGTCTAAACAAAGTTTGGTTGTTTCAATAAGAGCTGTCAGTCGATCAAAAATCACAAATTGCTTTCGAAAAAACCATGGCCTCCCTTTCAAAATCTGCTCCAAATCATTTTCTTCCTCAAAAGTTATCGTAAATAGATTTTGCCCAATCACTTGAATGTCAAATTTCTTTTTCGTCTTCTATATACTTTTCATCTATGCTCTAAAACTATCTGGGTTATAAGACTTTCTCGTCCATACAAAGCAAACCAACGTAGGGTTTCCTTTTAGGATTACTAACGAACTCTTGACTGATAGTTGAATCATCTCTTCTGCTAAGAGAGAAATCTCATCTCTCCACATTCTCACACAAAATCACCATCCCTCTTCTCCCCAAAGCCACAACTAGCCTCTATTTCTCTAGGGTACTTAGAGAGAGCACTCTTGACCTAATCTAAAAATCATATTTATAACTTAAGTAAATAAATAAAAATTATTTGATTGAGACATAAATAATTATAAATTTTAATAATTTTAAATAAATAAAATTTAAAATCTTAAATAAAATATGAAATGGCTAGATCAATTTAATTATCACAAATATAGATAACATTATTATTATTAATATAAATATTATTTCATTATCATAAAGAGTATTTATCTTAGTATTTAAATTTGTTATCATTAGATTTTTAAAAATATATATATTATAATTTAATTTTAATGTTTTATTTAATTAAACTTCAAATTTATCATAAAATATGAACTATTTAATTTAAATTTAAGACAACGAGAAATATAATTATTTTATTTTAGCAAATCTATATAAATGTCCACAGCTATTGTTTAAAAGAACTTTTAAGAATAATATTTTAATTTCTTCATTTTTAACATATCTTTTTCTTATGTTTTTACTTTCAATTATTATTTTATGTGTCAAAAAATTTGTTAGTATTAAATTAAAAATAAATTGTATTTTAATTAATAGATACAATTAGTCCATGCATCGCATTAAAAAAATCTAGTAAATATTAAAAATGTATACTATATAATACATAAATAAAAAATTATAAATAATTTATAAACAACCCTAGGACGCGGGACTTAAATTCAATCAACTCCCGTAATAATTAAGTGGGAACGAATATAAAAGTTGGGAAAAAAGTGAATATTGTAAAATCCACATTAAAAATGAAATTTGTGTTGTTGAAGTCTATCATAAAATGTGAGGACTACAATGAATTGTTTTAATGTATTTTGGATTAAATTAAAAAAAAGTCGAGCATTACTTTTGCCTTCTTTTGGAACCCAATTTGGGGTAAAAAAAAACAACCCATGCAGTGTGTATGGGGCCACAAATTTTAGAAATAATATTTTAAAAAAGTGTACAACTTAAATAATCACATAGTTTACTGAAATCTGTCTGCATTAGATATAGTAACAATGTTAATTGTTTCTCGTCACATGGTTTACTGAAAGAGAAAGAAAACAATAGTCATCATCCCCATTCTCAACTATAAAAACTCTTATATAATAGAGGTTCAGCATTGTGCAAAAGCTATCACTTAAACAATAATAATTTATCTTCAACCATTGATTTTCTATATTCTGACTGCTCTTGCATTATTTATGCTTATTTCTCCCTCTTATTCTTCTTTAGATCATGTTAATGCTAGGGTTACTTTGTCAGTATATTATGAAACAAGTTTATGCTCGCATTATGCCTCCTTTTATCTCCAATGACCTTCCCAAGGTCTTCCACACCGACCTCCATACGTTCATCAAAGATTGATCCCTTGAGGCAATGCTGAAATCCATTGCCAGGTTTACAACTATTCATTTTAATGTATTTTCATTATTAACTAATGAAGTTCAGTTTCTTTTTGGTAATATAACTAATTATAGTTTATGCATTATACAATATACAATATGTATATGATATCTAAAGATATGCAAGTATTGTACTAATTTTATTTGTAAAATTAAAAAATTATAAAACATATTTAATAGTAATTATAATAATAAACAACTTAAAAAAAAGAGAGCAAGTCCATACCCCCAAAAAGAAAAGATTCTGGCGTGCAGTGCACTAACTCCTTTTCATGAACCGAGAAAGCCCTCCATCCAATGCGTCATTGCCACGCGTTGCTCACTTGTATAAAGACGTGTGGCAATTTCTTATTTTTTTTATATTATTCATATCTGGGTTCGAACTTATATCATTCTTTTAAAAATACAATGTGTCTTATTTTTACATCCAATCACTTGTTGGTAATTGTAATTTTCTATTAAACACACATATACTTACTTTTATTTAATTTTAATTCTATTTATCCCTTCTTCATTAAAATTTACGAAAATCATGAAACATTCTATTTATTTTCAGGCGTGAATGAAATAATACGATTTGAACTCGTGTCAAATATATTTTAAAAAAAATTAATCATCGTTCTATTTAAGATATATTTAATCGATATCATTATAATATAAGTATAGGATAATAAGAATTTAGAGATGGCAGAATACTAAGTCCAAGTTTTATGCCAAAAGCTGCATTACAAACGGTAGAAAGCACTTTATTTTGTTTTTCAAGTTTTGAATTTAAATGGAGAAACCATTAACATATATCACTATGAATCATAACTCTTAACCTCAATGACTATGGCACTCGATTCTAAACGAGGCTTTAGTTTGCTTATAGTGTTTCGGGTTGTTGGGAAAGGGAAGGGAAAAAAGAAGCAAAGCAAGGGATAATAATTATTGAAAGGGAAATCAACTATTGAGAAATGAACAAATGACAAAATTGGGGGAAGGGGAGGATTAGTCTAAACAATCTAAATGAAGCACTATGTCTCTCAATTAGTACAACTATATTGTCTTTTGGTCAATTTTCGCTATTACTCCCTCTTCTATGTCTAAGTTGCAGATTTTGTTCTTTTACTCTAATTTGTATTTACAATTTTAAAATTTTAGTATGGACTTAAATGATAATTATTATATTCATTAACTAAAATCACATAACTTTTCTCTGTGCGTCATCATGTTGAAATGATTAATATGACATGATATTGTATACATATTATAATTGCGTTGTTACATAAGATTTTAAAAATTAAAAAAAAAATTAAGTTATTGAGTTTAACAACTATTGTTTGATTGGAACTAAAATTTCAAAATTCGAACCATATGATGATTAAAAATAACCAAAACATAATATATGAGCTAAATTCATAATTTAGACATAATATAAGAATGAATAGTAGAATTTAACCTCATGTTAACCTTTTTGTTTTTGCCTTCTTAAATTTCTCTCCCACTTTGGTAATGGTTGGGTGGTTTTGTCCCTCGTATTAGAGTGCAAGAGAAGTGAAATTTGGGGAAAAAAAGGGGGACTACTACCCATGTGACATGTATGGTGGGTTGCATGCATTTAGATTGCACATTTAGTTTGGGGTTTATCTGGCAAAGGGCCATTCCATTACCATATAAAGTGTGCTTAAAACCCATGCAACTATATTAGAACTATATATATATGGTTAGATTGTGGTTCGAAATTTTTACATCAATTTTAATTGAATTACATTGAGTCGGTCCAAAAATTATTTTTATAATTAAATTTAAATAAATAATATATATAGTTTTTATAATAGTTAGTTAACTCTCCATCTTTCTCCTTTTTTCCGTTTTCTTTTTTATCAACAAAAGATGATAATATAAAGAAGTGGGAAAACCGGGCAAATAGTATGGCAGTTAGTGAAGAAGTAGGTTGAGACGTGGCAATCTATCGTGCATGTGTCATGGATCGCGGATCGAAATCCACGACAAATTCACTTAGACTATCTTATAGAGATTTAATTGATGAAATAGAACTTGTTTGTATCATTTGAATTAATTCAATTCGTGAAATATATGTAGAAACTCATCTATTTAAAATTTTGATGACTCAATGGAATATTTCAGAAGAATTAGAGTTAACATAGTGAATATTGTAAAATCTTAAGAGATAAGGATCTATAAAGTTTAAAACTTTAATCTTGTAGATAGGTTTGATATTGACCGTTGATGTATAATTTAAATTGAACCGTTAGATATGGGGAAGCTCATCTATAAATAGAGATCTTTCCATTCATTTGTAATAATATCTCATTAATAGAAGTCTTTTCCTCTTTTTTAATCATCCCATTTACTCAAACACTTTGTGTATATTACTTTCTTGTGATTTTTCTGTAATATCTAAACTCTTTTATTTTTTAAATTTGCTTTTGTTTTATCTTAATGCCTTAAAAAATTTCTATTGTAAATTATCATTTTTCAAAAGCTAAACTGACTTTAACGGATTTAAAGAAAAAAAACCTAAAATCATCCTGTTTATCAAACTAAAATTTTAATTTCGTTACACATATTTAAAATCGTTAATAAACTTAAATTCCCAAATCTAATAATAATTAAAAAAAACTGATCCAAATGGAGCAAATTAAGGGTGCATAAACACAAAAGGCCAACTGCAAAGGACTGAGGGAGAGACGTAATTCTCATGCCCTCCACTTCTCTATTCCCATTTCCACAAGAAAGAATATTATCCCTAAATATAAAACACATCGTTAGGCAAACGTCACCTTCAAAGCTACCCAACACCATATTAAACTCATTATTCTAATATTGAAATTTCAAATTATTATATTAATTTATAATTTTATTTTTATAAAATTTAAATATAATTTTATCATTTTGGAAAATCTAACCATATTTATATATTATATTTTAAACATGACTAATAAAATAGAAGAACGTAATTCAGGCAAACAAGTTGCGGATGGGAGAAATTTTATTTGGATTTTAAATTTAAAGTCTCGTTTCTCTATTCTATTAATCAAGAATGTTATCTTTATGTCGTCTTCACTCAAAATAAAGAGGGTATAAAAAGAATCAGTGAATTTCGCCTATTGCTAAAAAGGAAAAAAAAAAGTTTATTTTCTTACACACAAGTTTTTACTAGCTATATTCTTGAAAAATATCCATTTAAAATAATTTATAAGTATGATAACGACTTTAGTACATAAAATATAATTGTGATGAAAGAATCTTTTAAAATTGAAGCTTAGCTAGTTTGGGTTTGCCTCTAATTTCCCTTCTGAAAAGCCAAAGGATTAGATGCTTTTTCTTCCTATTTATGACACATGACTTGGAACTTTGGTTAAATCAAACCATAACTATAAAAAAAAAAAAAAAAAAGAGGTCAGAAGGGATTGATTATTCCAATCTTGCAGCCTGAAATGAGTGATCTCTCATAATCATGGCATTTTGCTTTGTCTGAAGAGTATTTATTTTTCTTTCTTTTGAGTAGTGGTTGAAGAATATTTACTTCTCCGCCAAACCCCAAAATTGGTTTATGTTCTATCACCAACAATGTTATATAATTGAATGGGTTTTTTTTAATTAAATTTTATCATTTTTTTAGATCAACGTGTAATGCGTTTAGTTTTTTTATCTCATATTACAGTATAATTATGTTATATAATTTTATCGTTATCGTTATTTTTACATTAATTATAGGTAAACACTATTACTCATTTAAAGGGGCCTAAGTTAAGATTATATTTTTATAATTAATAAATTTTTTCCTAATCTTAATGAGAAAACAATGCATTAAATACTTTTTGATAATAATGAGAGTGTATAATAAAAGCTAATGAAGAATAACATATTGCATGTCCTTCTAGCTATAGGGGGTGCACTTGGCAATGGAACTTGGTTTGTTCTATTGACAAATAGAAATTTAGGTCAGAAAGGAGACACGTGGATGGATTATTAAAGACGTAATTGGTTAGTGGGGGACCCTCTTTTGTATCAGATTTTATGCAATCAAACAAAAGCTTAAATTTTTGTTTTGCCATTAGCCAAAGAAACGCTGTGATTATGAAATTTAAAATCAATTAACCAACACACACATATATATATAAAGACCTTTAAGATTCGTATGTTGATTTAATGGTTAAAATACTCATTATTTTAAGTATTGTTTAAGTTTAAATCATATTAATCGTGTTATTGTTAAGATTATGAACAAAAATAAATATAGATGAGATAAAAATTAAACTTTTTTTTTGCTTTTTGATATATTTCTCACTTTCTTTTATATGTAGATGAAGGTAAAATGTTGGATTTACTTTTGGTTAAAGTTAAGATAATTATTTAAACAAAGTTAAAAAGGTTTCATTATGTATTTTTGGATTATTTAAATTTAGTGACTTAATACACGTCTTAGAGTCTTGTCCTGTTACTTCGTTTTTTTATTCGAATTGTTGTTTTTGTTCCATTAGTATGTTTAAAACTTTTCTTACCAAATTTCCGCACTAACAAAAATCATTCATGCTCTATTGTTTAAGTGTAATCTTTGGAATATATAAAAATATTCAAAAACTTAAATATATCCTTAAAAATATATTAAGCATAAAAGCAACAAAACATAATTAAATTCTAACTTGGGAAAAGAAAGGAAAAAGTGGGGGTGAAGGTTGATTAAGTATTAACTTAAAGATGGGTTGATTAGATAGATAAGTGTGAAGTGAAATTGTGATTTTATCAGCAATAAGCTTTTCCAAATTAGGGTAGAGATAGTTGAATTTTTATAAAATGCTTTTAACTTTTGGGGCACCTAGATTATGCATGTATTTATACATAAATTGTATGCAATGAATGTAAAAATAAGATTGTAGACATAATTTGAGGTTAGATGTTGATATGTCAACAAATGAACAAGATTGTGATATAATGATGAGGCTAAAGCATAAGCCTTTCCAAGGTTAATTATAGTGAGGGCTTTAGTCATATTTAGGTCCACTCCATACAAACATCATCATGAATTGAAATGAAAACATTATTTCTCTTTCGAGAATCGGGTTCTATTTGGAAAATAACACAAAGTTCTCTACATTTGATTCACATCCAAATGCATGCATGTTTTCATTTACGGAAAAATCCAATCAGATTTGTTTATAACTTGGATTGGATTGCACTATCATTTAATTTTTACATTTTTCCCTCAATTTAAATGGGTTCAAATCATGATTTCTATAAGAGATGATGGATTATTAATGTGAAAAATGCATGATGAAATTGGAATAATATTTACGTTAGGGTGAGGTGGCATTTAGCTTTGTTCCATCCAACATGCCAAATTCAATTAAAAAGTGGAAGGTTGGTAACATATTACATAGAGAGAGAGAGATCATATGTTACCAACTATTTATACCTAGTTCAGCTACTCTTTCTTTCTCTAACTCAATTAATAATGGATGATTTTAGGCAATAGTTGGTGTATCTGCCCCATTTCTTAATTCTTCCATCCTCATGCACTTTGCTTTATAAATCCTACTTCTTCTATTTACAACTCCATCCTCATATTTTACAAATATTAAGTTGTTCAATTAAATAATACTATTGTTGAGACCGAACCGTATAAAAAATGAGATAATAAAAGTGAAGAAGAAAAAACATAAATATTTTACGTGGAAAATCTTCAAAGAGGGGAAAATCACGGACAAAAGAGGTTTGACTTTTCACTAAATGAGTAAGCAAACAAGAGTACAATATGAAGAAAAATAACTTAAATGTACTGAATGTACATTACCCAAAATCACGAATGCAAAACTCAAAATCTCAAAGAGCAAATTGGTAAACAAAACCCTAAATTTTATAAGTCACTCAAAAAAAAGATATAAAATATTTTCCATAACTACCACGAATTTCTCATCAAAATTCATATATGACTACATCTCTAAAATAATATTTAAGAGTATAAATGAACCAACCTAATTATTTATAAAATTTAAAAAGTTCACTATATAATATAAAACATGGAGTCTTTATTATAGAGCTATATATATATATATATATTTGCCATTTATTGTGGGATTTAGAGCTACTTTTACTGAAATAAGGTATTTTGGCTTTCAGTTTACTAAGTAATACTTAAAACTAGTTAACAAAATTTTAAATCCCATAAGGCAATTAAGGGGCTTCTAGACATCATTAATTATCTCTTATAAAGGTTAGACATGTACAACAACCCGAGTCATATGAGCTGGGCTTTCGACATAGACTCTATAAATTTAAGTATGTTCATTTTATCCAAATTTTTATTTAAAGTGGAGGTTTTGAGTGTTAAGTATTTAGGTTCGAGATCTATTATTTGTAATTATATGCACAAGTTTCAAAGTCACATCAGGTGCGATTGTCATGTATGAGGTTTAGTTTAGTTCGTTGATTTTAGTTTGGATTGTACCAAATTTTAATTCGATTGTGCCGTAATAATTTAATTTCACTCTACATCTGTTCGAACAGTTTGTGCTGTAATAATTTTACGTGAATATGTATTTTCACTTTGATTGATGTGTAACACTTTAAAAAAAATTGAAATTTTTTTTATTTGATTATAAAATATATTATTTTTAATAATGATAGAATTGGGTTTTATTGGGCAACATGATTAATTCTATGACTGAGTTAATTGTGTCTTTCTATATATTATTAACTCTTAAGCATTTTTCACTATATTCCATAATTTTTTTTCATAATTTATAAAATTTAAATTCATTTAAACATATTATATATATACTTCATAACTATTACTTTAATAAACTATTTTCACTATATCATTTCGTATTTATTTTATTATGATTTCATAATAAATTTAGTTCTTATATTGATGATAATGTCATTTTTCAAATCATAATCTTATATTAATATTTATTCAAGTCATATATTGATATCATTTATCAATTTATTATTATCTAATACTTGTTATTACATTTTCATTATCTTTAATTTACTTATGGTTAACAATTAAATAATTTTCCATTACTTTATATTATTCTTTAAATCAATAATTTATCATTTTTTTAATATACTAATGCGATTACATGGTAGTATCTGTTCATATTTTCTTAACCATTTAACAGCGCGCACACACACATTGCACACACAAGTGCTCGAACCCAAATATCTTAAGATGAATAGCATCCTCTTTACTACTGGAGCCACTCATTAGATTCTTAAAGATAATTTTCAATTGTTTAATCACACGTATAATTACATTTACCAAGTATGCTTTTCATCACCATTATTTCATTCAAGATTTACACCAAATTATTTACCAATAAAATCAGTAAATATATTTTTCTCTAACCTTGATTCTTTAAATATTTAATCATATTCAGCTCATATCTCAAATTTAATTTGAATAATTACATTTCTATTATATATCTTTCTCTAGTTTATGTAGAGTTGGCTGTGAATATATGATTCGAAATTTGTAGATTTGAATATAGCAAAGAACCCCACAAAAATGAATAACCAAAAAGAAAAGAGAAGTTGAAATGGAAAGTCCAAGCACTCATCTTCGGCTCTTTCGGCTTCATGGGCTGTTGGTACCCGCTAAGAAATTTGAACAGTGATAGCCAAGAGAAGGCTAAGGGAAGCATTTATCTTTGCTGACTTTGGTTACCTTTTTCATGGGCTTTTTTATTTGCTCCAAACTAGTAAGATTAAAGGTGGGGACGAAGACAAGGCTCGTTCTTAATATTTCTGAGGTCCTGAGTAAAACAATAAAATGAAGGTTTTATGTTATTTGAAAGTTGAAGAAAATTTTTTTAGGTCCCTTAAAAGTTGGTCAAAAAATTTTAAGTCCTTAAAAGTTAATTTTTTTGGGGACCATTAAAAGTGATATTTAAAAGTTAAAATTTTTTTTGGGCCCTTAAAAACTAAAAAACAATATTTTGAATCATTTTCAGCCTTAAACCTTTGTCAGCCGCACCTCCAAACGATTCCCAAGGTCAGGCCTAACGAAAGCTATAATTGGTTGTTAACATCCACATTTGAACGATGCTAAAATCTAACGGGAAAGTAGTGGTGGTGGCAGCATCAAAATTGAAAAAGAAGAACAAAAAATGGTTCTCAAAGGAAAGGAAACGATATGGTTCTAATCATACTTGTTAAAGTTTAAAATTATCCATAATTTTTTTCCAACACATAAAATAAGAGGATAATGCGCTTCAACACACTCAAACCTACGTCTCCTGCATTGACAACAATGCTCATGTCAATCGAACTAAGACTCAATCGCTAATTTTTTTTTAATTTTACCTTTTTAAAACATGAAAATGTATACTTGCTTTGAAGTACCTTGTTTTGACTGATTTAAAATTTCCTTTTCATACTATCACGTGGCAGCCCATGATTGAGCCATGTGTTAAATAATATCCTTGTTTAATACTGTTAGAGTCCAGTATCAAATTGATAGACGAAAATAAAAGTACAGGTACCATATTGAAAGAATTGGTAAAATACAGGGTGGTTTTTACCTTTATTCCTTTTTATATTAATGATAAGTAACCTGAAACCTTAAACGTGTAATTAACTTTATGATAGATTATAATATATATAATCAATATTATATTATATTAATGATACATAACCTTAAACTCTAAACATACAACTAATTTTATGATAAATTATAATATATATATATAATTAACATTATATAATTAAAATAGATTAAAAAACATTATATTTATTTATTTTTCACTTTGAAGAGTCGAGGCCTTCTCAACTTATAACATTAAATTTAGTCAAGATTTTTAAGCTTATATTAAAAAAAATTGAAACCCCACAAAGTTTATGGTTAACAATTATTTATTTTAAAAATAAAAGTAAATTGAACCCAACGAGTGATTCCAGTAAAAAAAAGAATAGTGTTCATTTTAAGAGAGCTGAGTTCGAGCACTTATATGTATAAAGTATGTACGCGTTATCAAAAAATTAAGAAAGTATAAACAAATAGATACTACTATATATTAAAAAAATAAAAGCAAACTAGTCAATAGTTTTTAATATGAAAATTCAAATATTATTAAATTGGTACAAATATTAGTACATAGAACACCGACCACCGATTATCCATGCCTACCCTATCGATTTCTTCGGAGCACTCTTCTTTCTTCTCCTTTGATGGGTGTAGTTTTGTTTACCCCAAAAAATACCCACCAATTTTTTTGAAAAATAGAATATTTTATAAATAAATTAATCTCTCTCACCCACTAAAAACCAAAAATTTCAAGTCCTTTTATTTCAATTCAATATTCATCACTCTTTTTTTTTTTCAATTTTCTCTTTTTCTCTTACACACTCTTTAAGAATTTACAAGATAAGTGACTAATCTTTCAATATTTTTAGATGGGTCTCCCTAATTCTGTAATTATTCTTTTTAAGATTTATTAATTAATATATTCTTGTGATACATTAGTATTTTCGTACAAGATTTAGTTTTTATTGATTGAATGACTTTGGGATTGTTACATTTTGATTATGTAATAAATTTTAGAAGTTGATTGACATAAATATTTGGAGAAATTAGGATTGATTGTCTTTATTATCTTAATTTTTTTAAATATTAATTACAAATTTAACATTTTTATTTAGAAATTATTATTGCTAGTGTGATTAATGTAAATATTGTGTTTGACATACAACATAAAGCATTTAAGTAATTTTAATTTTTGTGAAAGAAAATTACTGTAATTGTCATTGAAATGATAGAGACGATATAAGAAGATTGTATTTGCAAAAAAGACATTTTCAACCACACAATCACAAATTTCCCAAAAAATTGTGGATTAATATTATGCATTACTTTATATGATTTTTATAATTATTCATATTTTAAAAAAAATTTCAACGCATAATCCAAATTCGTTTATGCCGCCCTAGTTAAACTTAAATCATATACGAGTGTGATTAAAAAGTCATATGGTAATCTATTTAAGTGTAATTGTTTGTAGTTATCTGTATATTTACCCCCATTTTTTCCCTCATTTGAAAATTAGAAAATATAATTGGGATGCTTAAGTAATTACAAGGATTACCCAAACATGATATATACATGTAATTACAAATAATTAGACTCAAAGTTAGTTACTAGACAACTTTCCCTTAATATGTAAGAACTCCGTGTGTAGATTTGTAAGAACCCTGTGTGTTGGCTTGATAATCAGGATGTTCACCGTTCCAAGTATGGTTTGAGTTCAAGTCGCGTTACTCGCGTTGTTGTTAGGGCTTTGCCCTCCTCTTGCAATTCATAGAAAAAAGAGAGTAAGCTTTGTAAATTTATATGTATAACTATCAATAGAGACAAAAACAACGCAACAAAGCACAACCAATTTCATTTGTACGTTTCTTAGTTAAAAGTTTGCAATTCTCCCATACAACCTCAATAATATCTGAATGCTTGTCCTTTCGGGTTCTGGCACTTGACACTTCTTTCTTTCCTGTTTTATTTTTAAAAAGTAAAATAAGATTTTCATTTTTGACTTGTTTTACTATATATATAATATGTTAAAAGGTTGTGAAGTATGGAATAAATGGGATGTTGTTGGTAATGATAGTTTGTAATAGGTTGGAGTTCTGCCTAACCTTGACAACAAAATGGGAATATACCTCTTCTTATCTTGCTGTTGTTTTAGTGTTTTTAGATGGCTTACTGTATCTGCTGCTTGAAAATTCTGTAATTAAAATCAATATCATTTTGTTTTTTTAAAGATATTCATATCCCACATTTATTTGAATTTAGTAAACATTGAATCTTGAAACGTGGATGGGCCAACATTTCAAATCATATCAGAATCACTTGTATGATTAAGTCAGCTATAGTTTTTCAGACATCGACTGTGACTCTCCATTATTAACCGTTTCTGTTGTCTTTCTTTTCATTTGTGCCTCAAAACATTAATTTTTCTTTTTAATTAACTTTAAAAGAAAAAAAAAAAACATTTCATGTGGTGTCTGTTACTGGTTTTGAGAAACTTTTCACTTCGTAGACAAGTTTGGATTTTGTTGTCCCCATTGCAACATTCATCCATCCCCATTATTAATCCATCCTTCCTATTCCTAAGGTTTCTAGTTATCTGGTTTGATATATGAACATTGTTATCAGATGATGAAGTCTGAAGCCAAAATGCTGTTCAATCACAAACAGGTTCTAGGTTGTTGTTTTAGTATTATTAGGAGAACAATTGTGAAGTACAAGAGGCAAATGAATCACATGGTTAGTTCCGTATGAAACCTGTTTTACCCTAATGGCGGTCAATTTCCCGACAATCTAAAATACCTAAAAGAAGAGGGGAAAAAGAAAACGTGTTGCCGACCTTCAGGTTGTTGCAGTCTTAGGATGCATGAGTTAAAAGGCTTGAAGATGGACATGTCTGAAACAAGGCAGTGGGAAAACATCCCACATGGTTGAGTTGCAAAGATAGTGGCACAAGGGTTTGGTTCCGAAGGTCAATTTTGGACCATATAGTTCCCCTCTCCTTGGATTTCGCTTTGTTTTGGGTTCCTTCTACTTGGCTTGGGTCTGTATCATATACATGTAATTTTGAAACATCGGTATATTTGTCCAAAGTTAGTAATATTTTTCCATTAAGGCAATGGTATGGCATCTATATCACCAAATGGCATCAGACAAGAAAGCTAACAGTCATATGTAATGTACTAATGCCTTTGTCTAGTGACTGCCTAGTTGCATGTCGATTATGATGAAGAAAAAAAAACCTTGAATTTGTGCTCTAAGTATTCGAGACTTTGGAGACCGTAAGAATTTAAATGCATATGCAAATGCAGAACAAATAAATTAGGGCTAAAACAGGGAGTAATTATGTAATATGTAGTGATTGATTAAATCAAGCGTAACGTAGTAAATTTCTTTTTTAGTCACCTTCTTATACGAAAAATTACAAAATGATCTTCCAACTATTAATAATAATGTAATATGCAACTATTAAAATTGGCATAATAATAACTTTAATCCTCAACATTTACACATTGTGTAATTTGTTTTATTTTATTTTTTGTAATTTTGCTTTTCTTGATCCTTTCACCTAAAACACTAAAAAAACAAATTTATCGACTGAATTTAATTGAAAATATACACAAAAAAAAATGAAAACACCAAAAAATTCAATATAATAATTTTAATATATATTTTTCATTCTTTTAAAATTAACCCTTAATGTCACAAAAAAAATAAAACTGCAAAAAACAGATCCAATTACACAATGTAAATGTAGAGGGCTACTTTTTTTTAGAATCAAGACTAAATATACATAATTTATAAATGTTGAGAGTTAAAATTACTATTATGTCAATTTTAAAAGTTGTCATTGTTGGATGATCATTTTGTAGTATTTTATAGTTGTTTGCCACAAAAAAAAAAGGTTAGATAATCATTTTGTAACTTTTTATAATTTAGTACAAAAAAATATTAATAATTAAGTAACTACTAATAAAATTGACCCTAAAACCAAATACCAATCTATCAATAATCGTATATATAGTTACAAAATTAAAACAGTATGCAAACCTGTAATGTTTGTCGTGTAGGGTAGCAAACTAGATTTTGGGAATTGAGAGCTTGAAATGTGTTGCAACATATGCATGAATATTTGGAGGTCACATGACACATGGGCATGTCAAGGTGAAATTTCATTACATAAATTTAACCAAGATCTATATAATATAGCCCCGCAATCAGTTCTCTAAAGCAGCAAAAATTTGTCCATATTGATTAATGAGGAAATTACGATTAATAGCATTGATTAAGGGATCTTACCGACGTCTTTTACTATATAATAATATGTGGTGTAAATAGCAGGGTCATTATTATCGTTATCGTTGAAAATCAAGTTTAAGTCGGTGTTATGGGTATAGAATCAAGATTAATTAAAATAAATAGGAGACTTGAGCATGAGAAGCTATATACACTTTTAAATCTAGCTGAAAAAAGGTGCAACATGTGATATATCACGTGTGGAGATAAGGAAATAGAACACCCTAATTTTAATTATTTTAAAGTACTATTTATTTTAATAGTTTTATTATATGTTTTCTCTCCTTTTTCTTTTAAATATTTAAACACAACTAAGCTTTTAAATCTGGGTGAGATAAGTAAGCAAAACCTAGGAATTTAACTATAGTGGGAGAATCTATGTGGTCTAACTTCTAAGAACTACTTTAACCCATACTCCTTTTAAAGGAAATAAAGTGAGGGAAGTGCTATGCTTTTTTTATTTTTTTTAAATCACATTAATTAACCACATCACTAGTTTTAATCATTAAATCAATCATTATATATTAATTTAAATAAATAATTTAACGTTGATGTTGTAGTAAAAGAGGATTCTAAATTAACCACTATTAGAGGTGTCATACGAGAAAGAAATAGGAGATGAATTCTTAGTTATAATTGATTTTGGGAACATGTTTTATTTTCGATACTGAATTATGAGATATTTTGGATTGTTTGGCGATTGCACTTGATAGAGAATTTGTCAAAATGATTATTTTATGAGACAAGCTAAAGACAGTACAAGTTGTATAAGACAATTTTACAAATGTATCGAAATTTGTTTTGATTAGAAGAATCCAACTTTTACTAGCTAAAATTGTGCATTGGTAATTCATTATGTATCTAGAGAAGACAACAAAGAGATCGATAATCTACTAAAATGACAGTTGGCAATAAAAGTGGTCTTTAGCTATTTGAAACGCCCCAAGGGAGTTTGTACATAACTCTAAAGTAATTTTTTTGTAATGTCTTTTATTTAACAAAAAAAAAATCATAACTTCATCTTTTACTAACACATTGATAGATTGAGTTGGTGTCATGAATCAATTAAATATCAATTTTAAATAAATTATATTACTATGAAATTATTTTTTACATGTTTATGTTAAATCAATAAAAACTAGACATAAAAACTATAACTTTTAAAACTTCAAGTTTACAATTTAGTTATTTAATCAATGTTTTAAATCAATTTTTTTACCCGTGTGTTATAATTTAATTTAGATTAAAATGCGAAGAGTAAATTAAAGTATATAGTATGCTTTAAAAAATATAAAATTATTAATTAAGTAGTTTAAACTTATACTGACAAAGTGAGTATAATTCAAAAGACAGGAAGTAATAAGAGAACGTGGGCTTGCGTGCTAAACTGACAGACGGGAGGGCCGCGTAGATGGGTGATTATTGACTACATTTGCCCTTAACCCACTTGCCTACTTACCCCAGTTCCCAGACACTCCGATAAGGACAGTATGGCGTATCTCTCTTCCTTTTTATTCTATTCCAGTTTATATTTATATTTATATTTATTTATATAATTCTGATTCATAAATCTCAATACAGCATAAGAACCCTATTTAATAAGAAGCATAGCCCACTGCTTTCTTCCATGCATTTGTCCATTATAATTCCACTACCCAAGCATATCTCTTCTCTACCTTTCTTGCTCTTGTTTTTTACTTTGTTTCTTTCCTCCTCTCATCCCATTTTCCCCCTAGGTTTTTCTTCTCTGACAAAACCACATCCCATATATTTATAATATCCTTAAACTTTCACTTTGTTGATTTCTTTCCTCAGCCAAATATCAATATAATGTCAAGCAGAAGATCACGTTCCAGGCAATCAGGTGCTTCAAGGATCACTGATGATCAGATCATCGATCTTGTTTCCAAGTTGCAACAGCTTATCCCTGAGCTTCGTGGAAGACGCTCCGACAAGGTACTTTTACCATGCTCTTTTTTTTTTTTTATCTGTACATTTCTCTCTTTCTTTTCTATGGCCTTCCTTCACATTTGTTGTGCTATACTCAAACATATATTAAATTTGATGCTTCTTTTGAACCTTAGAAGGAAATCCCATAATTAATCTTAAAAAATATAATGTTGTTTCATTAATGTTTTCCCCCTATAATTTGTAATTTTCTCTTCAGGTATCAGCTTCCAAGGTCTTACAGGAAACCTGCAACTATATCAGAAGCTTACACAGAGAAGTTGACGGCTTAAGCGATCGGTTATCTCAGCTTTTAGCTTCCACAGACACCGATAGCGACCAAGCAGCCATTATCAGGAGTTTACTTATGTAATGATCAGATTTTTGGTTTTTTTTCCTAGATTAAGTATTACTCACCTTTTCCAGGTCTAGGGTTTGTTCATCATCGCTTCTATTGTAGTAATGCAGAACAAGGGTGGAACACTGGCTACAGTGAACCATGTTTCGTAATCCTTGTCATCAAGAGACTTGTATACTGTTCGAGTTTATCCTCGTATATTTATAAAATAAAAAGAAATTATGAGTTGATTTACAGCCACGATACTAAGGAAAATTCCTTTTTTTTCTCAGCAATAGTGTTGCATGGAGCAAACACCAGAACTAATAACAAAGCATTAGAACAGCACGAGGAAACACGTCGTAGCTATCTATCACTGAAATGCCTACAAACTAACACCAAGACAAAAACACCCCAGAATTAATACATCTTCAACCAGCAAATTAGAAACGAAATATGAGCACTTTAAGCCATTTTTATTAAGATTATATTGGTTTATTCATGGTGACATTACGGTTCTAATGTGTATTAGATTAATATGGCAAAGTTTCAAACTTATAGGGAAAGCTAGCCATGGCTGGCTATAATATTACATTATTATGATTTGTGCACACGTTAATAGTTCTGTTAATAGCCTTTAGTTAGGATTAAGCAGAGAGAGAGAGAGAGAGAGAGAGAGACTTAAAGAATGGACCCAGAGAGGTCAAACCTCGGAAGCTGTGGACAATGGCGGACATGTGATTTACTGCACGTCAAATTATCTTTAGGGCCTAACCTTCGATCAGATGGGTTAGAACCTTTGAATTCGTTGTACTCGTTTTAGCCTTTAGGGGTAGCTTAGAAGATATACTTCGCATATGAACCATGCTTAAATGCTTGAAAATAAAAGTCATATTTAAATACGAATTTAATCACTTAGTATGTTTATGAAATTAGTTGAAGTTAGAGTTAGAACGAAATCATCCATGGATTGAAGCTTGACGAGGGAAGAAAATAATTTAACAAAACTTATCAATTGTTTACATTTAAAATGTAGAGTTTAGGGTTATAAAAATGTGCCGTGATGCATTGTTTAACTGAAAAAGTGGAGGAATAAAAGTATAAAATAGAGAAATTGAACAAAAAAAAGTTTCAGAGTGTATTTGACAGCAGAGGCGAAGTTAGAACAATTTTTTAGGGATATCAAAATTAAATTATAATTTTTTCAATAGTAAAAATATAAATTCATCATTTTAATAAATCATATTTTTATAATATTTAAAGAATAAAATCAAATTTTTATTATTTTTAGATGTTCAAAGTATAATTTTACTTTTATTAATTTAAAATTTTAAAAATTTTAAAGGGAACCGAGACCTTCCTTGATAGGGAAGAAAAGTGAGAAATAAAATAGTAAAAATAATCAATTTTTTATGGATAAAAATCAATTCTTCTAAATTAGAAAGATAAAATGAGAGAATAAAAAAAAAGCATAAAATGATATATTTTTTAAATATTTTATTTTCTTTCAAAATTCCATATTTTCTATCAGCATACTTATGGGAAAAAATTATTATTATTTTGAGATAAATATAGAATGTTTAAGTTTGTGAATTAGATTGGTTTTCTAATCCAATAAATTTGCTCTTTGAAATTCTTAGTAGAAATTCAAATTATGCTCCAACTGACGGAGTATCTGTTGTTTTTCCCGCGTCTTTCGTTGGTTCGCTAATTTTGTCTGTACACTTACCCCCAGCAATCGGGTGTGTGCGAGTTTTTCTCTTACGTCACAAAGTCCTTTAAACCAACGGTGCTGATCCATTCCCCTCCCACCCTCCATCATCGCTCCCCTTTCTCGCTTTTCTCATTGATGTCAACCTTTCTTGTCGACAACTGATGATCATTTATGAAAAACAACAATATTGACCCTCCGGCTACACGTAAAGATCTTAGAACTCATCTGCAGTATTCTTGATAAGTGACGTACGCGAACATGAGCAATAAATAAATGCGAGCGAAAGACATTCGTCATTCCTCTTAATCGTTTCCCTTGTCTCTGCCCAAATTTGACCTCGCATTAACGTAATTTTATTCGGATCCAAATTGAAAAACACAAAGTAAAATAGAGAAAAAGAAATTTATTTCAATTTTTTATTTTGATTTTATGTTCTAAAATTTTAAGGTGGAGGCTTGATTTAATTAGCTCTTTGACGATAACCAGCTACTGAGTCAAAAAAGGTATGGCGGGGATGAGTGAATCAGTGTCAACCAGGGTTCCGTACAGTAACTTAAAGAACGAATCGGAGATTGAAATGATCGTCGATCCTCATCTTCAGATGGATCTGAATTCGTCTCCCAGCTTTTGTTCAATTTCTTCCTCGTCTCCTTCGTCGAGGACTCCCCACGGAAACTTCAACTTATCGTCGCCAATCCACGTCAGATCCAAGGATTCTAGCTTATTGACTCTAGTTCTTAGTTGTATGATCGCAGCTGGGGTTCAGTTTGGTTGGGCTTTGCAACTGTCGCTCTTGACTCCTTACATTCAGGTCTTTTAAGTGCTTTTTTTTTCATTTTTGTAATTTACGTTAGTTTATGTGAAATTTAAAGGAAAAAAAATAGGTTATTGATGATGAATGTTGTGAAATTTGAATTTGATGCAATGTGTTACGATTAGTTTTGTTATTTGTTGACATTGTTGTGTTCCTTTATGTATTTTTTTTTTTTTGTAAATTTGAAGGAATGAAAATCAGCACATTATACTTTTTGTAAGCATTCTTGAATTGAATCAGTTAGAAAGTTGACACTGGAATAGCGGCATTACTTTCTTTGATGTTTACTCATAAATTTATTTAATTCTCTCGGATTCAGAAAGCGTTTTGGGTGTAATTACAAGTTGGAAAAGAGAAATCATTGCGTTGAGAGAAGTTTTTTTTTCTTTATTCTCTTTTTTCTAAATATTCTTCTTAGAATTTGTAGGAATACTTAATCATATTTAGAAACATCATATAGGATGGCCAAAAGTTGAAAACAAATACTGAAATGGGGAGGGGGGGGGGGTGGAATGTTTACGGGCAACTAGATAGCCAACAATTTCTCATGATGATTATTGGCATATGTGTGAGAAAGAGAAGAATATGATGGTAATATTTCAAAGAACATCTTTGGAAAATAATATGATTTTCAGTTATACTTGTATAATAACATCTCTTCATTTATTTATTTATTGTTAGCTTCAGCCATGATTTCTTTTCAACTGCTTTGAGCTTCTCTTTAGCTTATGATACTTTCCTTTATGTTTGACATTGCGTGATTGGTGATTCATGCAGACACTTGGAATAGGACACACTTTTACTTCATTTATTTGGCTCTGCGGTCCAATAACTGGTCTTGTGGTAGGTGATGTGAACCATGTTACATATAATTCTTAGATATGCTTCTATTTTTATAGTATTGCCATTTTCTTTATTGACAATTTAGTATGGTAACTTGGTAAATCATATAAAACAGCTTGTGCTTCTTTTTGAGCTAACTCATAAAACGGTTAGTGAAGGGCTGACTTTCATGCCTCCTTGATCCTTATAGAAGGTGGAGAATGGGTCCCTAGAAGATTTATGAATCGGCTTGCATAATAGTAAACTACTTTTTTTTTTGCAAATTTTTATTGTCTCCCTTCATACCCTGGGAATCTTGTAGTACTTTTATCCCACTGTAGATAGTTGATTGACTTAATGGTCTCTTTTTCTCTCTTTCGATGTGTGTCTTTGCGTAAATTTGATATAGGATATATATATTTGTTAATATCCTTTTGGCTATAAATGTGGTACTGCAGTGATAGATGTAAATAACTACAGTTAAAAAGAATTCAGAGAACACTGCCTATCTGTACGTGTCATTTATTGAGTTGGCTTACATTTGATGTTAGGTTCAACCTTGTGTTGGCATTTGGAGTGATAAATGCACTTCAAAATATGGAAGGAGACGACCTTTTATCCTAGCTGGATCACTGATGATCTCTGTTGCTGTAAGCATCAAAGAAGATTGTTCCATCTATTAAAGTTTTTTGTGTTTTGTGTATGCTAAACTATGTTTTGTAATTTAGGTGATAACAATCGGGTTTTCTGCAGATGTTGGATACATATTAGGCGATACAAAGGAGGATTGCAGGTTTCCTTTTCTGCTTTTGATCCCTTCTATTAACTCATAGCTCCCCAGCCTCCACCCCCGAACTCAACCAAGAAAAATTATTAATGGAATGATTTATGCAATGCAGTACATTTAAGGGTACACGAACAAGGGCAGCTTTTGTCTTTGTTATTGGGTTTTGGATGTTGGATCTTGCAAACAATACAGTGCAGGTAAGCCTTCCATGAAAATTTGATTTTTGTCCCAGTTTACCCTTGTATTCTGAATGAGCTAATAATACTACTTTTATTTCCTTAGGGACCAGCTCGTGCCCTTATGGCTGATCTGTCAGGTGAACTCCTTTAAGAAGACTGGAAAATTTTCTGGTCTAGATATAGCAACATTGAGATGTTTAGGTTCAATGCCTTTCGTTTACAAGTTCCTATAATACCACAAATTTTGAATACTATGCATAACAAAATGTTGGATAGCTATGCATTAGGTCCTGATCAACATAATTCTGCAAATGCTATATTTTGCTTCTGGATGGCTGTTGGAAATATCTTGGGATTTTCAGCTGGTGCTAGTGGGAGTTGGCACAGGTGGATTTTTTTTTTCATGTGTGTTATTGTGATGAAACGAACAAATATTGCATACCCAGTTCTTTATTTCATCATTTATTGCATTTAGGTATTGATCTAATTCTATAAATTATCTTGACTCAGATGGTTTCCTTTTTTGAAAAGTAGAGCTTGCTGTGAAGCCTGTGCCAATCTTAAAGCAGCATTTCTTCTCGCTGTTGTAAGTAGCATTATCCATTGAACTTTCACACGTATAAAGCTTTCTAGAATGTTAAAATTGAAATTCTTCTAAATGTTACTCCAACACGTATTATTTGTTTATATATGGTCTGGATTATGGTATGTCACTTTAACATGCTCACTGATTCTTTAGATAATGATATTAATATGAGCATGGCATATTGTGATTGAAATTGTTTATCTCAGTTGTATTTATCTTTATTGTTGTCCTGCTGATTCCATGAGCTATGAAGATAATTTTCTCATGGGGCTAAATATTCCCACAAGTTGACCTTGAAATTGTTATTCTTATTAGTGTCTAAGTTTAACAATGTAGGCATGTGGTATAGCTTCTCTAAACTTTTAAGTAGTTCCTGTTGGGATGCCAATTTTTTGCATTTTGTGGTCACTCATGTTTTCTAACACTTTCTTTGATGCCGTCCATATTGCTCAAAAAAACTGTGTGGTATTGGTGCAGGTCTTTCTCTTATTTTGTACTCTTGTGACTATATGTTTTGCGAAGGAGGTTCCACTTTCAGTGCCAGTAAACCAGCCAGCTCACTTATCGGATTCTGCTCCTCTGTTGGATGATTCCAATCAAAATGGCTTTCAACACCCAAAATCAAAAGCTGAAGTGTCTGTTGTCAATGGTAATAGGAACCATACTGAAAATGGATCTGAACGAGTGTCGAAATCTGAGCATGCTAAGAGAAAAGATACAAATGTTCAAGATGAAGTTTTCAGTGATGGGCCTGGTGCTGTTCTTGTCAAGTTGTTGACAAGTTTAAGTCATTTACCATCTGGAATGCACTCGGTGCTTACTGTTATGGCTCTCAGTTGGGTAAGTCTCAATGTTTTGTTCTTTACACTTTTATCGTTTGAGATTGGCCTCGAGTCAATTGTCCATTGATTGATCACAGACACTAGGATGGTTAACATTTTGATCTGATTGCTTGTACAGTTTCAGAACCTTTTCTCTTCCCCGAGCGAGAAATAAGGAAAGTAGGAAAAGTAAGGAATCATTTATTATTATTGTTTTTATGTGTATTTGGATCTTATTTGCAGCTTTCCTGGTTCCCATTCTTTCTGTTTGATACGGATTGGATGGGAAGAGAAGTATATCATGGAGATCCAAAGGGGAATGCTTCTGAAATAAAATTGTATGATCAAGGTGTCAGAGAAGGTGCATTTGGTTTGCTATTAAATTCTGTAAGAAGTCAAAGTTGATCATCAGTTAGTCTTCCTTAGGTTTTCTGTCTCAATCTTCTGATTAATGCTATGATGTTATTCGTTGAGGGCTGTTGGTGATTAGTTTTGTTTTTAATCATTTCAATGTAGGTTGTCCTGGGTGTTAGTTCTCTCTTTATTGAACCGATGTGTAAACGGGTGGGGTCAAGACTTGTTTGGGCAATGAGCAACTATATTGTGTTTGGCTGTTTGGCTGTCACAGCTATAATTAGTTTGGTATCTGTCAGAGAATATTCTCAAGGGATCGAACATGTAATGGGAGGGAGTGCTGCAATCAGGATTGCTGCCTTGGTTATATTCATTCTTCTAGGCTTTCCTTCAGCTGTATGTATCAAATGAGTTGCTGTAGATTTTATATCCTTCAGTTTTTCTTTTCAAAAATAATGTTTCTTTTGTTTGTTTTGTATATGCAGATTACCTTTAGTGTTCCATTTTCTGTTACAGCAGAGTTAACTGCTGAATCTGGTGGCGGCCAAGGTTTACATCTCAGTAGTCTTCTCTGGCGTGTTCTTCTACTTTATATGGTTGCTGTAACGTAACAAATTGTGTCTATGCAGGATTGGCAATTGGAGTTTTGAACCTTGCAATTGTTGTTCCACAGGTATGAAATTTTATGCAATTTCAATTTAGTTTGAGCTTTTATATTTTTTCAGAAGGTAAAAATATGCACAGGTCCCTGTACTCTTCGTAAATTGGGAAGTTAGACCCTATTTTATTTTTAAAAATTTAGTTCCTCTACCTTTTAGATTTCAAAATTTAGATCCATCTTTTAACATTGTTAAATTCAAGTTCGTTACAACATCAATTTTTTTAGTTACATTGCTACCATGTGACTATTTTTTCTATATCTCAAAATGTCACACCAATAAATTAAAAAAAAAGTGTTAACAATTGACCTGTATTTTGAAATCTAGAAGTAGATAAATTCCGAATTTGTGAATAGTACTGGAACCTATAGCACATTATAACCTTTTCAGAATGTTTCTTACTACATAAGTTGGATTTTAGCTCCAAATATGTAGGCATTTTGGGTGCCTTTGTATATCGGAGGCTTTTGGACGTATAAAATAAAAAGTTGATTGTAAACTGAAAGAAAAACTAGTACCTTCTGTGCTATCTCAATTTCATGTAATTAAATTAAAACTGACTTTGAACGTATTTATTGGTTTGTTCAGATGATTGTATCGCTGGGTGCAGGTCCATGGGATGCTCTATTTGGTGGAGGAAATATACCAGCCTTTATTTTGGCTTCCTTATGCGCTCTGGCTGCAGGGGTTATCGCAACTCTCAGGTTGCCTGATTTTTCAAGTTCCTTCAAGTCTACTGGTTTTCATTCTGCTTAAGGACCACAATTTCCTTAATAAAATGAAAACCCACTTTGTATTATGATTCTTAGCAACCACGAAACTGCTGTCATTTGCTTTCAGAGGATGCCTCTACCGTCATTCGTACGTATAATTTTCATAGTAAAAGACATGCGAATTGCATATCTAAATTCATTCATTCCCCCCCCCCCCACTGTTTTGGGGGTACATGTATTTTATGCAGAGTAGGTAAATTGCCCATTATTGTATTCAGAAGACTGTGAATAGGAAATATCGGATAGGAGATATAATCATTATATGTTACTCGACCCAAGGTTGAGTTTCAAATAGAAATATGTATACAACAGCACCGCAGAGGCAATAAAGGAAAATATCCCAAGCTGCTTCTGGATGCTGCTTGTAGAAATGGACTGCCTCAAAGCCACTCCCTTGTAGCCAACCAAACATGTAGATCATGTTGTATATGGTACCCCCTAAGTTCATTCCCAACATGATATCCCAAGCACTTGTCTTTGGATACCTAAGCAAAGAAAACCAAACAAAGTGATACAAACTGAAATTAACAAGTGAAAGTCAGTTGTGCTAGCATCTGATCATCTTATGCAGAATTTTAAAGGCTACAGTAAGTAAATGGGGGAATAGAAGTTTTAAGTACAGCAAGCTGGTTTTTTTAGTTCCCATGAATCTTGCTCGTCCAAAATACAATTAAGACCTGCAAACTAAATGTACCTTTGGGCCAGCTAGTTGTTACAAGCCTCAAATTTGCTCCCTCTTTGTTGCAATTATCTAAAAACTAGGTTTGTTGTTCAAAATAGTAATGAAAATATCAAGAAAAAATAGTGGTACAAGAAGGACATGAGCTGACATATCAGAAAATGATAGAACAAGAAAAAGAAAAAGCCTTTCGAAGAAGAGTAAGTGCTTTTGCTCCTAAATTTACTTTGAAACATATTCAACTGATTAAGTAATCACATGGAGGGCTTAACTGATTTTTTAATTATTTTAAGCTTAATGCATACTTTCTTCAAAGTATATTATGTTTTTTTTTACTTTGATCCTTAATTTATTTTTGACCCACTATAATCTCTAATGTTTTTAATTGTTTACTCATTGAATTCTTTGAATGTTTAAAAAAACAATTGAAAAATCCAACCAATCATTATGCGAAAAAATTAAAAATATTTATTACAAACCAATAATTCTAAATTTGTTTTTTTTCTTATTTTGTTATTTTTTGAAAGTTTTCATTTAGTTTTAATTGGATTTAGTATTCAATATTTGAAAAATAGAGATAGATGTTATAATATTGTTTATGCAGCTCGAAAATTTTCTATGTATGTGAGGCACTATTCAAAGACGTGGTTTAAATTCAACTCACTCATATACTTTGAATTAAATTTCTCTGCTTCTAAATTTTTTTCCCTTGAAAGCTTAGATGTAAATTAATAAACACAAGTTAGCTTGCTTACAATTTTTGTACTAACAAAATATTTAGTTCCTAATTGAACAAATAAAGTGCTGTCTAATTCATCCTTCTAACCTAAACAAGCTGTCAAATATATATGAGAATTAAAAGACTTGTTGAAATACAATAAATTTAATCTCTAATTCCTCTAAAATAACCGCTTAAAAAGGTCTTCAATTGAAAGTAAATTGATAGAGTCTTTGTTTCATCAAATTCCTCTTAAGATCAAATCTTCTATTTAAGGGAACTTCAATTATATTGAAAGTATGAATTTGATCAATGCTTCACTTGAATATTTCGTATAAGGTCTTTATTAATGAGCTTGTAACAATTCTAAAAAGCTCATTAGTTAAAATATCATGTCAGCGATGATTTGTCATGCCATATCAACGAAGTCATTAGCTGAAGGGTCACAACACATCAAATAAAATGTTAACCGTTACTTGACTAATAATTTCTGCCAATTTTAGTTTTATTTGAAAACTTCTGCAACATTATGGTTGAGAATGAGAAAGAAAAAAGATTTAAGGGCTAAAGTGAAAAACCTACAAACATTAAGGAGAATTTTGTAATAAATGTCAAATCAAAAGGGAATGAGAAATATCTTGACAAATTCATTTGGATTCTTTTCCTTTCCGTATAAATTCACTTGAAAGAATAAACGACACAGAAAATAAATCATACGAAGCGTAGGAAAATTCTACAAAATGGTTCTTCAGTGAGCTTCCCCTCAGCTCACCTTTAGAATCGGTTAATCTGATAAAACAATTTTTTTTTTTTGTGATAAAATGGAAGGGTGGTATTTTTTTAAATGATTAGAATTGATCCAAGCAGCAAATGGCAAGCTATATTCGTAATTGAAGGCATTATTATGAGCTATAGAACAACGCCAGCAGGGGGCAGCCAAATCCAATATTTTTGCTGGAGTCACAATACTCGTGGCCGTGTTGTTGAATCTTGAAATGAAAGCAGGCTCAAAATTCAACGAGAAAGGGTAGGGAGGACCACCCCCACTCCATCGGGGCAGTATTTTATGAATCACACCAGAGTGATTGATAAAACGTGGATAGCTGTCTTAACTCAAGCCCCACCGTGTAGCCACGTGCATCAACTTTGGTTTCCCACTTCATCAGGCAGGAGTTTCAAACAAGTTATGTGATATGATTTCTCACGCAAGCCACATGGGCCATGGAAACCACTTCACTTCAACCCCTTCCTCTGCTGATTTCCCGATTACTTGCAAAACTGTCTTCCAACTTCATCCAATGCAAACTTATGTTCATTATTACATTTTAATAAAAGATACAATCATTATTGCAAATAATTAACTATGATTAAAATTAGAGGTGAATCCAAGGGAATAGATAGAGATCTTGATTCCAGAAAATGAACTTGTATATGATCAAAGTATAACTTGATATATGGTATAATTTCACTTTGCGCTCAAATGAAAATATTCCATCAAGTCCCTCAAAAAATATGAAACTATAAATTAATACATGATAAAATTATATTTTGATCTCTCAAAAATTTATAATTCAATTTCAACCTCTTCTAAGAAAATTTTTAACTTCACCCGGACTAGAATTAAACATTACAAAATAGAATCGAACCGATAATTGGAACAATATCCAAATTTAGATCAAAATAAATTTGAATAGAACCCACGCATAAGGCTAAGCAAAAAAAAGAAAATCAAGTAATTGAAAACGGAATTGATCCTTGGTGTTTGGAAATTGGAAGGTTTTTGAAATAGTTACGTGGTGCTTGTCAAAAAATAATCCCAAAACTCAAAAATAGTAGAAAAAAATCGAAAATCAAATTAAATTATAATGAGCAATTCATAAAATCTAGAAGAAAACGACTAAATTAAATTAATCCCTACCGAACTTAAATTATAAATCTGACACATAATATTTGTGTGTTTTAGGATTCAAACATGAATTATCAAAATTTTAAAATTTTAACCTTTTCATTAATACAAAACCGCATTAACAGAATAATTTAAATTTTAAAAATATTTACTCCAAACCCAATCCTTACGCAAAAGGGGGTTTTTCTTTTGTTTTGTTTTAGTCAAAATAGATTTGACCATTTTTCATGCTGCGCATAACTTTGTGGGTGTGAATGTAGATGTAGCTCTAAGAAAGGTCCATTGACCTTTTAGCAAAAGCTAAGCTAAAAGGATGGAAATAAGGTGGTGTTTTAGGTTGTGTGAAGTGCAAAGAAAAGAAGTGACGTATTAAATAAATATTGTTCATACCTAAGAAAAGATTCCAAATGAAGTGGTTGGTCCAAATTTAATGTGAATAGAAAAAGGAAGTTTGGGTCAAAATGGGGACAAAAATATCCTCAGGAGTGGAGTACAAGAGACAATATACTATAAGAAAACTATATGGAAATATCACTTTAGATTTTAGACCTTTCTTTGTCTCGTGGTGGTGACATTTCAAATACGCCGGGGATTCCTCACTTTGTGTATATTCTATTCACGCTTTATTTTATTTGCTAATTTCAACCGTGTTATTTAATTATTAAAAATAATTACACTCATTTAAAAGAAATAAATAAATAAATTTATATATTTATTTTTATGTTGGAAAAATATAATTATTTTTTGTATGTAATATATAAATGTAAAATTACTAAAATCAAAATTTATATTTAAAATAACACATTAAATCAAAATTCATGTATACTATTTGTTTTTAATTAGTTTCTCTTAAAAGGTTTTATATAAACTATGAAAAGACATAATTACTCTTATACTAATATTTGCTGTTTGTTAGAAAAATGATCTTTTAGACTTTTTACAATGTTGAGTTAAAATGTGACAACAATTTAATTAAAGGTATGTTTCGGGAGAGAAATTTGTAGGAATGATTTTATTTATATAAAAAAATTTAAAATTCTAAAAATGAATTTATTTATTTGAGTAAATATATTAAAAATTTGAAAATATGTGAGTAATTTCAAAAGAATATTTTAATTGCTCAAATTTTTTTTCAAAATTTCTCATAATTTTATTTGATTTAAGAAACATGATCCCACTATAAAAGGACAAAAATTAAACTTCAAAAATCAATTTTTATTTAATTATATAATATATTCTTAAATTTTATTTTATTAAAACTATTTATAAAGTTTTACAAATATAATGATACTTTTATAGAATATTTTTATTTTTAATATAATTATCCTTATTATATAATTACTTTTTTAAAAATTGTAAAACTCCAACAACCTAAATTTTCCTAAATAAATTATTTATAAAATTTTGAATTGATGAATTCTTAAAATGCTAAAAAGAATTTAGAAATTTTAATTCAAATTAAGTTTAAAAAAATTATATTAGTATAAGGTAGTAAGACTAAAATGATTGAAATAGAAGGGTAAAAGTAGGTAAATTTGCAACAAAGTTGTAATAGAATCATGCGGAACTTAGATATTTGTTAGTTGGAAGGTGTCGGAATAAAAGGAAAATTAGAAGTAAAACAAATTTATTGGATTTGAAAGTAGCAGGTACAACTTATTTTAGAAATTATGTTTCAAATCAATATAAATAAAATAAAGAGAGAATTTAACTAACATTTACTAACTATATTCAAACCAATCAAAAGTCAACATGAAAATGATATCACCAAAAGAAAAAGGGTTTTATGTCAGTGGTTCCTAAACTTTTCAGGTGTTTGCTTATTTACTTTAAATTCTGTAAATTTAATTTGTACAAGTCAAGTGTTTCGTCTGAATTTTATTATTTAGTAATCAATTATATTTTATTTAAATATAATTATAGTTCAATGCAACGTTCGCTTTAAACTCACCATTGTTTATTAGTGTTTTGATAACAACAAAATGATAAGATTTGTCAACCCAGCCGGTATTTTTCAATAGGAGGTAAGAGAATTATTTATTAACTATTATGTGACATAAATTAAAAAAAATAATATTGTAAAAATAATTATTTAAACATGTTTTTAATAATTTTATAAATATAAATGACTCAAATTTTTTACTATATATATTATTTTTCAAGGTAAACTATAGAGACATCAGAGCTTAAGTTAATGAATGAATTTGGTAATGGAGAAAGTAAGGTAATATATGTTTGAGAAGAAGAAGAGACACCCTCGTGGGGGATAATACCTTAGACGTGCTTGGTCCCCAATTTTGTTTCTTATTGATTTTTGGTTTAAAGAGTGATCCCACGTTGTACTAAGTCAACGTATGTAGGATGGTCCCCATTTTTACTAAGTTAGGCTAACTGCTTGACAGCTAGCACTCCGTTACAAAAACATGTTTCTCTTTATCTTTTTTTTTAATGTATTAGTATGATTATATCGTAATATCTGTTTATATTTTTCTAATTTTTTGACAATGCACACATATCTTACACACACAGATACTCAAATCTGGGTCTCTTAAGATGAACAACATTTTCTTTTCCATTGAAACCACTCGTTAGATTCATCTTTCCCTCTATCTTAAGTCTAAGGCAAGTTACAATGTGGTTTGGAGAACACAATGTTTAGGAATAAGGCTGATTTTGAGTAGATATAATTGATCACTTATCTTCATTATTAGTATGATGATTGGTCTATTTGGTTATGTTGGTGAGTAGGGTTGAGCAAAAAAATTGACTAAATAGAAAAATTGACTAAATAGAAAAATTGACTTGAACTGATATATCGGTTTGATTCGGATTTTTTTATAGTTCGATTTTGGTTAAATAATGTCATTGAACTGCATCAATTCAATTTAATTTTATTTATTCCATTGGACACCTAAAAATTAAAAAAAATATCGATTATGTTATAAAATAATAATAATGATGTAAAGAACACAGGAATAATAGATGAGAATAAGAAGAGAATTTGTATTGTATTCTATATATTTCATACATTTTACAAGTAACATACTCCACTATATATATAGGGAGATTGGACTCTTCATATTCTAATACATAAATAGTAAATAGTAGTTACAATAATATGAAAAGTTAAGGAAGATGGAAGGTTAAATGTCAAGGGAGGTTAAAGAATATGGAAGGTTAAAGGTCAATGGAGGTTAAAGAATATGGAAGGTTAAAAGTCAAGAGAGATGAAAGGTTGAACATCCATAATATTCAAAACACTCCATTTTGGATGTTCATTGTATAAGGATATGCTTCATTAAAAACCTTACTAGAAAAAACCCTGTAGGACAAAAACCTAGTGAAGGTAAAAAGAGTACATAATCTTTTAATACATAGTATATCACAACCATATATATATATATATATATAGTGTGCGTAAATTTACTCCCCCTTATGTAAGCATCACTTAAGATCTTTGAAACAATGAAATCCAATATTGAAAATTAATTTCTCAAATGTAGTAGTAATTGTTTGTTTCATAGAGCGCTAAGAAATTGCAGTACCACCATATGTGAAAACATAATCAGTTTGTGATCGAGCATTGTGATGATCAGATAAGTACCCTGCATCTGCAAAACCAACTAATTCTGTTTTGGGTAGGTTAGGGAAAAATAAACTCATATCTCTTGTACCTTGAAATAACGAAAAACATGCTTAACTCCATTCCAATGTCTTCGGGTTGGACAAGAGTTAAATCTTGCTAATAAGTTGACAACAAATGATATATCAGGTCGTGTATGACTAGCAAGATAGATCAATGCACCAATAGCACTTAAATATGGTACTTTAGGACCAAGAAAATCTTCATCATTTTCTCGAGGACGAAAAGGGTCTTTATTTACATCAAGTGACCTAACAATCATTGGGGTGCTCAACAGATGTGAATTATACATGTAAAATATTCTTAGCACTTTTTCTATATATATTGTTTGATACACAAGTATTTCATTCTTTAGGTGCTCAATTTGTAACCCTAGACAAAATCTTGTCTTTCCAAGGTCTTTCATTTCAAATTCTTTCTTTAAGCACTCCATTGTCACTAAAATCTCTTCAATAGTCCCAATAATATTTAGATCATCAACATACACAATAATTATAACAAATCCTGACCCAAACATCTTTATAAAAATGCATGGAGAAATGGGATCATTATTATAGTCGTCCCTCAATAAGTATTCACTAAGGCGATGATATCACATGCGCCCAGATTGTTTCAATCCATAAAGGGATATGTTTAATTTGATTGAGTAATGTTCTCGAGAACCTGAATTAGCTGCCTCTGGCAGATTAAAACCTTCTGGGAGTTTCATAGAAATGATATTATCAAGTGGCTATATAAATAGGTTGTAGCTATATCCATTAGGCGTAAATCAAGCCCTTCTCTTATTGCCAGACTAATCAAGAACCTAAAAGTAGTTGCATCCACCACAAGAGAGTATGTCTCTTCATAATCAATACCAAGTGTCTTGTGAACGTTCTTGTTACAACTTAATTCTATATATTATGATTTGTATTTTCTTTCGCTATTATGCTAACATGTACTCTCCTTAGCTTTACACCTTCTGGGTGTTTGGATTTTTTGTCCGAGAGACATTACTTATTTATTGTTGATGACTTGTTCTCATCTCAATGCTTTCAAGTATATTTTTATTCAAGATCCTCACTTTTCCATAATATTGAAGTGTTCTACATATATTATCGTTGTCAACAACAATTTCATTTTTTTTCAACTCCATCATATTTAGTTATGACATAACTAATTGAAATATCTCATTATATTCATAATTTCAAGTACATGAACCTCTTCTGGGGTTTTATCAAAAGTTATGTCATGGGTCTCTTCATGAGTACCCGCCTCCTTTTAGTATGTGACCATCTTCATATCTTTCTCCTTTCTTTCAATAATTTTTCGTTTTATGGAGTCGACTAGTTTGTCATGCTTCTAGCATGCTCAATACTTATTTTTATCACATTATCCTTCTGGAACATATAATTATTTTGAGCATTTTAGCTGGTATATGTATCAGCTAGTATATGGAATCTCTAAATGTCATCACTAAACATATCTAGCAAATAATTTTTATCTTTCAAACTTTGTACACATAATATTAGTGACGATCACAAAAGAAAAATGATGACATAATTATTTAACTAATTTGTCTCCCATTAATGTCGAGAAAATTTGCAACATAACAATATTTTTTTTCAAAATTATAAATATATCTCCCTTCAATATCTAATGAAAATTCTAAAATTTCTCAACTTCATATTTGATGATCCATCTTAGTGTATTATGGTGGAATATGAAATAGATATTGCACATCCAGATATTCTTAGATGTAATCTATTGACTTATAAATGAAAGTCAATTCTCACGAGACAAATATTTTTTACATGTTGGCTTGATGCAAATAAAATTATATGCTTATTGTAAAGCAATTCTTATATTAATGGTTAAGCAACTAAATGGAGGCATAGTTTTGCTAACCAAATAATATAGGCAATAGACAGCTTAAAATTATCCCAACTAAAACTACGAAAATCATGCTAGGGATATAATGCACCAGCGTTGTTAGCACAAATTGCATTCTATAGAGATTGTGCACAATCAAATTATTTCAAGAAATAGTATCGCAAACTTCTGGTTGCACACATGTGATACATGAGCTCATATATTTGGTTATCATCTAAAAATGCAACCGACCTCTAATTTTAGCATATGTTAGATCAACATGTTGTCCAAATAACTAGTATGCTGAAAATTATTAAAATATAACTTCTAATTCTTCAATAAAATCTTATAAAATTGCATCAAATTATTTTGCATTAACATTGACTCGGGATGGTCTAACCGGTCATACCAACACTATGAACTTCTTTTCACTATCTCATATGTCATTCATATAAGCGTAATGTATTCCTTCTAGGAATATTTATAATACAAAAACATGAGTATCTCATGTCATTTCTATCCATGTTTTTAATATAAAAATTTCCTTCAACATATATCTTCTTGATCTGAAAAATAATTTTATGTTATACAAAATTTTGCATCTCAAGGAGGTAAAATATTAGCTCTTCAAGAGCTTTTTATAGTTTGATTCAATATTAGCTCTTCAGGAGCATGCAATCATTTTATTATATATCCTTAATGAATATTTAATTTATTCATATAAAAATAAAATGAATAGGTATAAATAAAACATATATTAAACATAATAAATAATAAATTCATGTTACTAATAAATCACAATGGTTAGATAATATATATTTTTATATATACTATAACACAACAAAATGTAAAATATTATAATGTCATATTAAAGTAACTTTTACTCTCATTCCACAATAATCATATATCTTAATCAAAATCAAAATTAAACCAATCAATTCTACTTAAAATGAATCAATAAAAATAAAAACATTTAAAAATCTCAATAACTAAATACGTGAAGATATTTTAATAATTCATAGAATTATGGATTGAGAATTATATAAATTAAACTTCTTAGTATGTCTCCAACCACATCCTCGATTACAATGATAATCATGATCTCTATATTCTGATTTTTCATAATTGTAATGTGTTGTAATATTCACTTCAGGGAATGAAGTCTTTTTTACTAAAAAACATGAGATCGTTCCAAAATACTTTTTAAAGCATTTTTCACAATATTGCTGCTGCAATAGCACATAAAATATTTCAATCATAGAAAGCTTTAGAGAGTATTATTGTTTTCTAATGGTAAAATCATTATTTCAAATTATTAAGTCATTCAAGAGTCCATAGGATATTTCATAGTTAGATGTTTCACACTTTTAATTCTTCATGTAGATGATAATCATTGAACTTTCACAATGGTAATTTTCTCATAATTATTCGTGTCAAGTTATATATTCTGAGCTAACAACTAAAGCAAAAAAGCACTATTATTCATGTCTATTCAAACTTAAGTATAGAAATATGATCATCTAGATTTATTAAAATCTTATGATGACTAAGATCAACCTTAAAATTTAATCAACATAACAATAGAATACCCCAAAAATATTTTATGGAATATTAAATGGAGACATCACGTTATTTTATTATTTTTGACACTAGAGGCTCAGGTTCAATATTTGGATATGTCATATGAAAAACTTAGAAAAAATTAAATGTATTTGTACATTATATATATCCAAATGCATATGATATGAAACGTAGTTCATTTGGTAACAGTCACCAAATAAAATAAATTTTTAAAAATGATTATTTTATTTTTAATCATGTCAATGACATATGATATGAAAGATATACATATTTAAGTAAAAATATTCAAGTTCTTGACACTTCAATCTTATTCAAAGTCTCAGATCATAAACAAGCATATCATAAAATATAGAAACATAAATTTATATTTAAATATGAAAAAAAAATGAGCATCATTTTAACTTTTTTTTTCATTAAGAATATTGAAATATCAAAATCTTTCAAGCACATAGAGAAATTCACATACCTTAACATTGTTGCTTCAACAAGAATGCTGTACGTCTAGATTACTTGTTATTCAACAAAATATTGAATACTATCGAGCAAGCTCGTGCTGATAACGTGTTATAAAATAATAATAATGATGTAAAGAACACAAGAATAATAGATGAGAATAAGGAGAGAATTTGTATTGTATTCTATATATTTCATACATTTTACAAGTAGCATACTCGACTATATATAGAGAGAGATTGGACTCTTCATATTCTAATACATAAATAGTAAATAGTAGTTACAAGAATATAAAAAGTTAAGGAATATGGAAGATTCAAAGTCAAGAGATGTTAAGAAAGATGAATGATTAAAAGTCAAGAGAAGTAAAAGGTTGAACATCCATAATATTCATAACAGATTAAAATTAAAAAATGATAATAATATTTTTTTGTACATGTAGCCCAATACATAACCCATCTAAAACTCGAAACAAAACCATTGCTTCTAAATTCTAAATATAACTTTTATTATACTTTCATATTTTATAATTAAATAAAAAATAAAACCTAAATCTAATTTCAGTGTTGGTCTCTTACAATTCATTGTTTATTTATTATTGTTGTAAAAATTTCCAAAAAATCAAGTGTTGATATATTTTTTACTTATTATAAATATTAATATAAATATTTTCAAAAAGAATATCAATAATATTATTTAAAATTTAAATTTTACAATTATTGATGTTAAAATTTATTATTAAAACAGTTAATTTGATTTCAGACATTCTAATGCCTTTTTATTTACCAAAAAATATATTATTAAAACAAAATTATAATGTTAAATGATTTATTAAAACAATAAATTATATTATTAAAATTATATATATATATATATATATATATATATATATATATATATATATATATAATAAAGTTGAAATTTATAATATTTGATATCAATATTTTAAAGTTTTTAAAATTAAAATTAATTTTTTATTATTAATATAAATGATCTTATGCTTGTTTCAAATTAATTTTTATATAAAAATCAATTTACACATAAATGAGTTATTTTCCGAATAATAACTTGCACTTTTAAAAGAAAGATCAGTTTCTTAATCCAATAAGTGGTTTTAGTGAAAAAGAGGATGTAGAAATCTCGAGTTTGAGAACCTGTGTGTGCAATGTGTGTGCATTGTCAATGGATTAAAAAAGTATGAACTGATACTACTATGTAATCATATCAGTATATTAAAAAAACGAAAAATCAATTTCTAAAAAAATAAAAATTTATTTTTTATTATCCAAGTTATTTTTCATAAATTATTTTTCGAGTAATAAATATTTTTCATTTTGTTAATATTAGGTAGAAATCAGCAACAATCCACAAACATAAAAAGCATTGCCAAAAATTTGAATTTATTGTATTAGTTCTTATGATGAATTATCCATAATATGATACATTAAAACTATTGTTTTTACTATGAAATGCTTTAGTTTGACTTAGCAGATTTCGTTGGAGATGAGTAATTATATTTATACGTTTGACAATCGGCATCAACCACATGCCTCGTTTGTCTTCCGATTTAAAAATTGATTTTGACTCTTACACATACAAATTTTAGTAATTAAAAGAAATTAAAAATTCATAATTAAACAATCAAAATTCAATTTCGTCAAACATTTTTATCAGTAAAATAATTATGCATATTAGAATTAATTTTGTTCTAATAAGGCAAAAGAAGTCAAAGCTAAATGAGATAACATTAAAAAAAGAATATTTAATATTCTGTCGTGTGTAATTCTATACCTATTATTAAAAATAAAAAAAATAACAATATATAATTCATTGATCATACTTAAAAATGAAAATTCATATAATAATTGAGAACATGAGAAGATAGGTGGATTTATATCACATGCAGAGAAAAGGAAGGTCATGCTTTTGCTTGCCACCCAAACCAAGCTTAATGAGAGTTTGGTTTGCCTTTGTTGGGGGGGAGGGTGCTTACGTCATAGCTAACGCCACGCCAAGTGTCCCCTTTGCCCCTCTCGACACTTCCCACGCATTTGTCGTGTCTCGTTCGGCACATCCGAAAACCTCCCCAAAGACGAGAGAACTGACCACCCAACTTCAGTTTCTTCTCTGAGCTTTCCTTCTCTTTCTTATCCTTTGTTTCTGCTAAAGAATTTAGTTCCTGAACCTCTATAGCTTGACGGACCGAACCAACCCAACCCAAAGGTCCATGTAAGAGAAACAGTTTCCAAATCCGAGAGAGAGCCGTTTTCCAGTTTCCTTTCTTCTCTTTAGGATCCTAGAAATTACCTGCCTTGTTGAATTGTAAAACTTTTATCTCTTATAAAAGAACAGTGAACAAAAAAGAGAAAACTATTTTTTCTTGTTGAAGCATTAGTTTCTCTCTGATGGGCAACTGCTTGTTTTCTTCCACTAGAGTCGATTCCACCCAAAGCCCCCAACCAACTTCTGGTAATCATTTATTTCTTTCCATGGGTATTTTTTGTTTTGGTCGATTATTGCTTTTTTTTTTTTTTTGTTTCATTTGTTATGGTCTTTTAGCTATAAAGGTTTAAACTTTTATGTCGGATTTGACTTTCTTTTTTGGGGGTCTGGTAAGGTTTATTTTTAGCTTTCTGAAAGCGGATACCTAGAAAGTAGAAATTACATTCATTTTATACTTTCTGATATTCATAACCCTGGTTCTTGAGATTTCTTCAATTTCTTGAGTTTGAGCTGTGTGGGGGAATAGATCCAGTTCACTTGAAACTATTATTTGATTTTGGATAGTGCCCTTTTTCAATCAAAATGAGTTTCAATGTGCAAACATGAAGAAAAGTGTAAGCATGGGTTGCAGGCTTGTGTTGTAATGTTCGGTGTGTTCATATATACTTGAATACGCAAGATTCTTGTGGGGTAGGGGGAAACATCTACAAATTTATATTTTGAAGAGAATACGAAATGGTATGCATAGGAAAGGGTGGTGCTTGCTTGGAGTTCTATGACCGTCTGTGATTTTATAACTAATGATTGTTGCAAACCTCAATTGAGACAAATTTGTTCGATTAATCCTACAATTATTTCTTCACCATCACTAGTTGTGAGGATCAGCGGATTTATATTTAAGCCCTTAGTTGTTTTATCATCTGTTATAAGTCAGATTTAAAAGGAGTTTGCTTCAAAGAATTAAGGGAAAGGTATATATGGAAATACAATAATGCATATTCTCGTACTAAATGCTCCATAAATGAAAAAAATCTACTGATTTGGGTGGTTTCAGGATGCATAGCACTCTCATGGGAACACCATAGATGTTATAGAAGTTTAAGTTTGAATTCCTCTTGCATTTGATACTGTGCTATGTAATCTATTTAGCAATTGGACCTAAGGAACTTGTTTTGCTTTTCAGGATCAGGAGGCTCAAGAATTTCTAGTAAAACCAGTCGATCTTCAGCTCCTTCACGCTTGACTCTTCCATCTTTCAGTGATACAAGTAATGGATGTCTTCCAACACCAAGGACTGAAGGAGAAATATTGGCATCCCCCAATTTGAAGCCTTTCTCGTTCAATGAGTTGAAGAATGCCACTAGAAACTTTCGTCCCGACAGTCTTCTTGGTGAAGGTGGCTTTGGTTATGTCTTTAAAGGATGGATTGATGAACACACATTAGCTGCTGCAAGGCCTGGCTCAGGAATGGTTATTGCTGTCAAGAAGCTTAAACCCGAAGGTTTTCAAGGCCACAAAGAGTGGCTGGTAGGTTTCATTTTTACGACTTCTTTTATCTTTTTATTGCTTCTGCTTTTCCTCTCCCTGTTTTTGTTTGTGTTTGTGCCCTATTAATGATAGTCAATTGATTTCAGACTGAAGTTGATTATCTTGGGCAACTTCATCATCCAAATCTAGTTAAGTTAATCGGATATTGTTCAGAGGGTGAGAACCGTCTTTTGGTCTACGAGTTCATGCCTAAAGGAAGTTTGGAGAACCATCTTTTTAGAAGTAAGTATCACATCCTTGAATTTTGCTGGAGAATCATCTTTTTAAAAGTATTAGGTCCCTGAATTGATAAGAATGGCTTTTGGAATCCAATTCCATGGCATTATATGTTCTTGTGCTCTGGAAATAACCCTTACCCTCAAGAGGTTGCTATGAAACTTGCAAAGGGAATTCAAAACTTTTGCTTTTTTATATTTTAGTTTCAAGGAGAATGCAAGTACTCTGCTGCTGTTACATGTATTGGTCACCTCAAGTTGTCATAATTAGATTCTCAAATTTTCTTTCCTCCTTTTCTGTGGTGATAAAACACAGGGTTAGCATCCTTCCTTGTCGTCCATGTCTTTGTGGACATGTCGGATGAATTTTCTTTTCTAATGCTAATTGTCCATTTTTACCATTTTAAGTTATACTACTTTTTAAGTTATGAATTCCATGTTGAGGACCATCTTTCTAGTCCTTTAGCAATGGAAAAGCTTGGAAGTTGGAACTACTTTTCCATAGGCTAGAATATCATTTTTTTTGTTCTAAATGTGCATCCATGTAGGCTTAAATAGATCATAAACAAGAAAGATCAATAAAACTAGAGGTCCTAGGCGAGGTGGGCTTTCCTTAATTACACAAAGTGGAGTTGATTGGCTTATTCTGCTTCACTCTGACTTTAATTACTCAATATGTGTATTGTTTCCTTCATGTTTGTTTGGGATTTTTCATAAGGCTTTGACAGCATGCATTATACCCAACAGACAAAGCTACATGACTATCACGAGCCTGTAAAAGGCTGCTTCCTATGCACTATTGTGTGGGATTTAAATAGCGGTGTGTCTTAAACTACCAAACAATGGGGTATCCACATTTTTTTGGAACTATTAAAGTATTTTTTTAACCTTTGATGCTATGTCTTGCTAAACAGGAGGGCCGCAGCCACTGTCTTGGGCAGTGAGGCTTAAGGTCGCCATCGGTGCTGCTAGAGGGCTCTCTTTCCTTCATGATTTGAAGTCCCAAGTCATATATCGTGATTTCAAAGCTTCTAATATTCTACTAGATGCGGTATGCTGAGTAAAGAAAAAGAATAATTTTGTGCCTTTCAATATCATTTCTAAATTGTATGTACTACCAAGTTTTTGATGATAATAATCCATCGGATGTAGGAATTCAATGCAAAACTTTCTGATTTCGGATTGGCCAAGGCAGGGCCTACTGGTGATAGAACTCATGTATCGACTCAGGTTATGGGTACTCAAGGCTATGCAGCACCTGAATATGTAGCCACAGGTACGAGTTTTAGTGAAATCCCGTATTAATACTTGTTTATGAAGCCTGCTGATATATTATTAGTATCTTAATTTAGTTATCAGAGATGATTGTTGCTGAAGAAAATTAGTTCTTATAATAAACCGAGAAGGTACCTTCTTTACATTGTTTGTTTAGAAAGAATGCTTCAAGTTACTGACAAGGAAAATTGTCTGGTTGAACTGAAAAACTCGTGTTTCCTTATCTGCAACTAATTCTGATAATTTTCTGTCCTGTTTCGTCCTTACACCTCTGGGTTTCAATATTTCATCTTTATTAGAGGGGAAAAATGAACCAGATAGTTGCCATGAAAGCATCTAAAATGAAGGTGCAATATATCGCCTGTTTTGTCTTTTATATGCAATGCCTTTGGTCCAAATGTAGGATACTTGGGCAAAGCAACAATTTTCTGGGTTCTATCTTTCATATGTTGTTGGAAGTTACATATAATGAAGCTTCCATTGTTGAACAGGTCGATTGACAGCTAAGAGCGATGTTTACAGCTTTGGAGTTGTTTTGCTCGAACTACTGTCTGGCCGGCGTGCTGTTGATAAAACAAAAGTTGGCGTGGAGCAGAGTCTAGTAGACTGGGCAAAACCATATTTGGGTGACAAAAGAAAATTATTCCGAATCATGGACACGAAGTTGGGCGGCCAGTACCCCCAGAAAGGTGCTTTTACGGCAGCTACCCTTGCTTTACAGTGCCTAAATAGTGAAGCTAAACTCAGGCCTCGAATGTCAGAAGTTTTGGCAGCATTGGAGCAGCTAGAAGCCCCCAAAACTGCATCAAAACACATTCAAGCGGAACAGCGTGCTGTTCCGCTTCCTGTTCGGAAATCCCCAATGCGACACCATCGTTCACCTATGCATCTAACACCCAGTGCATCTCCATTGCCATCTCACAGACAATCCCCGAGGGTACATTGAGATTTCATCTGTAAATTTTCTAGATGTACTTCTATCTTTTTGGTTGCTTATAAAGCAATTTTTTGAGCGTGTATTATTTTTTTATGCAGTTTTGCATAGCACACCTTTTGTTTAGAGTTTGTGGTCAGTGTAATAGCAACCCTCATCTCTATGATGCATATTAATCATAACCTTCTTCCATTCTATGTATTCTATCCTTGTATTTAATGGAACCCGTCATTTATCTGTGATGTGAATATAAATTTCAATAAAATTGTCGAGGTATGGTTTTTTTTATTTGCTGCACAAATCAAATGCTCTCATTACTTTTCTCTTCTATCGTTTATTTTTATTTTTTTGATGAAATAATTTTAAAAGTTACGAATTTGTAAATTAAAATTTAAATAGTTTTCTTATTCGGTTTCATCTTACATTGATCCTCAGATCAATATAAATTTTAGTTATACTTTTTTTACTTGATGAGTATTGATTTATTGTACCGTTCGTCGAGTTGTTATTTGGAGTTCACTAATCAGATTTTTTCTTTAAAAGAAAAAACTTAACAACCAGTGACTTCAATAAAAGCTATCCAATAGTTCGATGATTTAAATGAAAATTTTCGAATAGTTCAGTGAATTTTTGTAACTTTTTGAAGTTAAATAACAAAAACGTAAATTTACTAAAATTTTAATAATCTTAGATGTAGTTTACCTTAATATATATTAAAAAATATAAGAAGATAGACTTGTCAAATCCAAAAATATTTTAAGAATTTTAAAATCATCACTTAAATAGGCATCAAACAAATTCTAGGATTTGAAAAAATAATGAATGTAAATCCAATTATTAACATGGTTAATTTTTTTTTTAATTCAAGATCATTATATTATTATTTTAATTCAAAATGTCACACAAGTGAATTAACAGAATAATTTTAACGAAATTAACAATTGAAATCGAATTTTGAAATCTGAAAAATAAAATGATTAAAAATAAAAATAAGAGGGACAAACATCAAAATGTATAAAGCGTGCAGGGACTTAGGGTAGATTTTAACCAATTTAAATTTGTGCTACAAAAGTAAAAATAAAATAAAATAATGGAAAGATATTTCCAGGTTTTAGTTTTAACGGCGACGGAGTTGAAGGAATCAGTCTGGATTTGTTTATTGACTTAAAAGTTGGCGCTAATGGTCCCTTCTTCTTTCATTTAATGGGTAAACAACGATCCTTCCTTTAGAATTTCTTTATGATCTTCCACTTTTCTCCTGTTTGTTAAATTGGTGTTTGTAATATATTGGACTATTTCTGGGTTTAAAAGCTGATAATTCCCATGTCCAGATTTCTAATTTTTGGATATGTGTAGTCTTGTTTTTATCAATAAATTGCTGATAAATGATCTGGGTTTATGCAGATTTCGAAGATGATTGAGTGCTGAGAGAGAAAAGGGGCTTTTCCCCTCCTCTTTGTGTAGAATTAAGGAAAGCTATTGACGTTATTGACTTGTTGTTAATAGAAGTATGGTGTTAGTTTTAGCAATAGGGGACCTTCATATTCCTCACAGGGCACCTGATCTGCCTCCAAAGTTCAAGTCCATGCTTGTTCCTGGCAAGATTCAGCACATCATTTGCACTGGCAATCTCTGTATCAAAGTAATCAACTTCACTCTCTCTTTTTTATGTTTATGAGGTTAAGTATTTTTTTTGGTTCTATCTAATTATGGTATTGATACTTTTTTTGAAAAGATTTTCTAATACTTTTTATGCTGTATTGGGGTGTTACAGAAGACAAGTTTCTACAAAGAACATATTTATGCTGTTTCCAGTCCTAGCAAATGATGTCTATGTTGAGGGCTGGGTTAGGGGTGATGATACATTTAGATTGACTTCTGTAATTTTCCAATGTGTACCATCAATTGTCCTTTTGTGCCTTTATGCAGATTGTTGTTTATATGTTTAGCCGTAGTTCTATCTTTTATAGATATGTAATGAACATTTTATTAGTAACACCGGACACTAGTGGCCTTGTCTAGTTACTGAACTGCAAAGGCATAATGTACACAGCTTCTTGAATACGTGGCTCAAAACTTGTTATGCTACATGGTCGTTGTAGTTGGAAATGATAGTCTATGTGCATCATCGACATTTTGTGTGATTCCTTCAAGTCTACCAGAAATAATTTCATAAACTCTGGTGTATTTTTGTATCTTTTTTTTCTAATTGATTTGGCATCACTTTTCCCTTTTGTATGAGGGTTGACTTCTACTTTACCTGCTTTCAGGATGAAACTGACATTTATCTGTCAAATCTCAAAATTTCAAAAGCAACAATATGTTTCCTTTGTAGTATTGTAGATTGGTTATAACGTTTCCCTTGTATTTCCTTTCTCACAAGTGTCTTAGACTGTAAGTAAAGTTATTTTTTTACATGGATTTTCATGACCAGGAAGTTCATGATTACTTCAAGACTCTGTGTCCTGATCTGCATATTACTCGAGGTGAATATGATGAAGATTCCCGTTATCCAGAGAACAAAACACTGACAATTGGTCAATTCAAGCTTGGGATATGCCATGGTCATCAGGTTTTCTACCATCCTGTTTGTTTACTTTCAAATACCCTCAATCTGAGTGTAAAAATAATTGCTATCAAATGACATCCTAATTAAGGTTTTTGTTTTGCATTACAGAAACATGTGATGAATTTAGTTCCTTATTTTCTGTATGTGTAGTGGCCATATATAATATATTTGGGCCCCAAGCTTTTTACATTTACAAACATTTTGCATTTCTCTAGGTTTTCGTGGACCTCAATATTATACACGCAATCAATTTTGGTCAATGGATTGGAAATGGGATGAAACTGTGAAGAGCATTTCATTGTTCCTTTGTTGATAACATTTCAGGTTGGATGCAAGAATAATGTTTGGGATTGAAGGGACTTATAGTGTGAAGCTATTCTACTGTGTCATTGACATGTCTCAACTTTGTTCTATAATGTGTAGTTTACATGCTTAACCAACCGACTTTTAAGTCCTTAGCAAAGTGAAAATGTGAACCCCAATGCTTCATGATCATTCAAATGCGGAAGCGTTTCCTAACTAGTTTTAAATACACTTCTCTGGTGCTAGATGGTAGATTTCCAGATAGAAAAAAGCTTTAAGCTGGGCTGCATTCTTGAAGTATTTCAAATTGTTTGATAACAAGCTTTTAGTTGCAGCCCGATTTATCGTAATATATGTCCGTATGGTTATGACACCACTTCGCAATCATTGATTGTTCCTTGCTTTTGAACTTTGTCCAGGTCATTCCATGGGGGGATTTGGATTCACTAGCAATGGTACAAAGGCAATTGGACGTGGATATCCTTGTAACTGGTCACACTCATCAGTTCAAAGCATACAAGCATGAGGGTGGTGTCGTCATAAATCCGGGCTCGGCCACTGGTGCATATAGTAGTTTCACCTATGATGTTAACCCGAGCTTTGTGCTCATGGACATCGATGGCTTGCGTGTTGTGGTATATGTGTATGAACTCATCGATGGTGAAGTTAAGGTCGACAAAATCGATTTTAAGAAGACAGCCACTGCTCCTTCTGCACATTAAACCAATTCTTGTTGGATCTTGCTCTGTTCAGCTATTTGAACCAATTGTGAATTCATTTAATTAATCTGGTTTAGAAGGAAGACTTGTAATTTGAAATCTGCCCGTTGAGGAATAATTATTTTGATGGTTTATTTTATTACTAATTCTCGTTTCATTATAATTATTTAATTTTTTATACAAAAAAAATTATTTTCTTATCAAATATTTATAGAAATTTGATAGCACTGATATTACATATATAATTCACACTAGATATATGTGATATGTATTTATGACTAAAATATTAATGAAATGTTAATATTCTATTTATTTTGGAGTAAGTTTTTATGTTTTTATTCTATCCAAATAAGTTTTATTTTAGTTTACAAACTAAAACTTATTTATTTAGAATTCAACTATTGGTGCTCATGGGTTGGATTAGTCCATGCAAAGTATTTAGCTCAGTTTTTTAAGCTTGGGTCTTGTTTGACTTGAAAGATGAGTTAATTTTTTATTCTGATCTAATTTGAAAAATTAAATTTAGGCTTGATTTGGTCGTCCATATTTAATTTTTTAGATTAAATTTTATTAAAAACAAATTTTTAAAAAAACATAACACACTAAATGCACTAAAAAAAGTTAAAATAAAAGTTTTCTAATACATTAAGAATGCTGTAAAATGTATTTAATATTAAAAACGCTACCATAAATATAATAAGCATTTTTTATATTAAAAACACAAATATAATATATATTCTATTGTATTAAATATAATTTTTAAAATTTTATATTTTGGGTTGGATTATTTAGATGGATAAGCTCTTTTAGTTTTTGGATAAAAAATTTAATTGTTATTGAGTTAATGATTTAATATAAATATAAATTTATTTAAAATATATAATTAATATAATTAATTTTTATAACATAATATATTCAGGAGGAACTTAGGCCAAAAATCTTGTCCAAAGTTCGGCCATATAGAAAAGAGGCCTTAAATTTTATCTAAACTTATTTTTCGGATATTGTATGTTTGCCAAAACCTTTTTATTTTTCGAGCAACCCTTCGAGCTTGGTAAAATGACTCGACACATGAATAAATCTAAAGTCAACTCCCAATTTTATAATTATTCCACTAAAAAGCAATAAGAATCATATGTAACAGTTCTTTATATTGATGAAATAAGTATAATTTAAATTTTTTAGAGCTTATAAAATACAAATTAATATAATAAACGATAATTAAATTATAAAATAAAATCAATTAAAAATGAATTCAATTGATATCATCATTATTGCAATAAGGTCGTGGCTAGATTTATTCATGAATCGGGTAATCCGTTCGCCCTAAATTGGTCGGGCTTGAACAAAGACTTTTGTACTTCAATTCAGTTCGGTCTAATTTGAATTCAATTTAAATAATAAAATATTTTAAAATTTAAATTTAATTATAAAATATCAACTAAAAAAATATTTTTATTATTTTATTATTTTTAAACAAACTTTTTATGTAACCTGATCTATTTTATTGGAATTAAATATGGTTGTAATGGAATTAGGGGTGAAGCCAGGAAAAATTTTTGTGGGAACCGAAATTTAATTCTTTATATCTTTATAATTTTTAAAAGATTAAATTAAATTTTATTATTTTTAAAAGTTAAAGTGTAATTTTACATTTACTAGTTTAAAATTTTTAAAATTTTAAAGGATTAAAATAAAAAAAAATCTCATTTTAGGGAGGGGATCGGAGCCCTTGCGAACCCCCCTATCTGCTCCTGAATGGAATTAAATAGGCATAACAGTGATTTAGTTGGATGGGATGAGTATTGTAATAGTATTCATGTGTTTGATTGAAAGAAATAGATAGGTAATAGAAAAAAAAATACTTAAATGACAAATCTGCCCTTTAATAGTTTACTAAATAATAGATAAAATAATACAAAACATGTTTAACAATATAGTAATTACTGGTTTTTATATAATATTATTTATAAAATATTTAATAAATAAAAAAATTCTCTCCATTATTCATATAAACCCCTCAACAGTCTTTCAAATTTTTTTTTTTGATAAATAGCTGGAATATTTATTAAAGCTAAACACCAAAAAAACAAAGCAGCAAAATAGTCCAAAAAACAGGGAGGAGCCCATAGGGCCAAAAACCAATGGAAACCCACCAACATAAAACAAAGAGAAACTAACAGGACGTCCAAACAAGTCAACAAATTCCAGCTGGCGATCGGAGGGGGACTCAACAGACTTCCAATGCCTCACCAGCCATCACTAACGTTTGCCCTCCTCAAACAACAGAACTATTGGGAACCCCAAAAGCTTTCAAAAACCATCAATGCTCTGTCCCATCCTTTCCCTTCCCCGAAGCTTTTCCATCTCTTTGCCCAAAAACACTTCTCCTAAACTGGGTAGAAAGCTCATCATCAACCTTTATCCCACTCCACTGCTTTACTGGCATATTCGACGTTTCCCTCTCTCAAACACCCTGGTTCTCCAGATTTTAATCCCTCAATGGCTAAGACGTGCGCAACACCATTCGCCGATCTTGGAACATGACAGATTTTAATCCCCCAACAGTCTTTCTACTTCATCTTCTATAATAATAAAAAATCTGTGCTCATCTTCTTCATCATTTCCTTCCACAAAAAATCTAAAAATCCATTCCCCCATTACTTGGTTGTCCTTTTTCACAAAAAAATTAAGATTTGAAACATCCAAAAACAGCTCCAACCAAAATCCATGAAGATTTCCCTCTTTTTCCATTTTTGTTTTTCTTTCATCTACAAGATCCACATAACCATCGATTGCAATAACACCATTTGAGAGTTTGTGTTTTGAGGAACATGCATGTTTTTGAGACGTCTGCATGCTTGTGTTTTGAAGAGCATGGTAATTTTTATGATTTTTTTTGGGAGTTTAAAACTTTTTTATTATTTTTTTACTGTGAACTCTGTCTTCAATGTCAAAGTCAACTTCTCTTCTCTTCTTCACCCTCGTCAGAGTCAACCTCTTCTTCATCCTTTCCTCTATTTTTTTTCAATTATTTTTCTCTAAAAATCACCAGAAAATTATAAATCTACAAAAGGAATTGACGAAATCCAGTTAAATCCATGTTGGCTGCCACTCCAAATGCTCCGGTTTGTTTATATGTTCTTCCTCCTCATCTCCTCTTTCACTTTTGTAATTTTGGAGCATCCAAAACTTTTTTTACATGCATACCCAAAATCTTGGGGGACGGAAATTATGGATTAATTTTTGTTTGGTATTTTGATTTGCATGAAATTTTTTGGTTGGTCATAATTTTCAATCATGGATTATTTTTGGTTTGGTATTTTGTTAAAATTTGAGTTTTGTGAACGTTGGTATCGTGGGTATTTCGGGAATGAATTTTCTGAGGCTGTTTCTTGTGGTATTGAATAGGCTATTCGGTTGAATGATATTCAAGTGAACCAAACACATGAATCGGTATAACTCACTGAATCAGTACTGAATTGATTAGCTATTCATGTAAACCAAACGTGCTGTAAAACACCGTCATTCTCATAGACATAGTTTGATTGTTTTGAATATTAATGAAGATATTAGTATAATTCTCGACCGTTAATTCCCTTGATAAACTACACCCCCATTCTCATAGGTTCTATAAATTCAAATACTAGTGATACTTCCGATCTTCAAAAACGTAGCTTCTTCCTCAAGTTTCTCCCATGGCTTTCTCTTGCTCTTACTTTTCGCATCAGCCTGATGGCCTGTACCATGTTGTTTCTCAACCCCGTACTAGGTCAATACGTCTGTACCCCATTCCCCAATTCGTTCAAATCGAAGTAACCATCTCCTTCCATCTTGTAACCCGCCACCATCACTGCGCAACTGAAGAACTCGTCACTGCATCCGACACCCACTTCCGTCAAGAATCTCGTCGTTTCGACCTCCAAGTTTTGAGAGACCAGGATCAGGCTTACCAAATCCTTGGTGCCATGTTGAGAAGATTTCCAATCGACCCCACATCTCCTACTTTCGACGCTGTCATTGATAAGATTATCCGACACGGACTTCGAATCTCAAAGTGGGGTTCCAACATGGGTCGTCAAGTGTTGCCTGTACGTGCGGAGTTATGGGAAATAGTTACGCGTCACTTGGTCGACGAAAGGGCTTTGCTAAGAAGGGCTTTGGCGGAATCTGCATTACTGACCAACAATACGATGATTCCGGCGAGTGAAACATCTGTTAAGAAAATGCTGAAAAGGGTTCGAGTTGAAGACAGAGATCACAGCCAAGATGTTCAACCAAGTACCAAAAAAAGGCGAGTGGAAGCTGAAAATTGCACTATATGTTTAGAGGAAATCAAGGTTGGTTCATCCGCTTCTCAAATGCCCTGTTCCCATATGTTTCACAGTGGTTGCATCGAGAAGTGGTTGAAACAAAGCCATTATTGTCCTCTTTGCCGGTACGAGATGCCAACTTGAAAGGGTTTCGGATTTGCTTTTTCTTGTTTCTTGTTCGTCAACATACACTGTACTTCCTGAAAAAAAACACATGTTAAAACTTGTACCAATTTTTGCTCTGAATTGGTTTTGGTTATTTTTTATTGCTTGTGTTTCAAGTAATTCCTATTCTTTGTTGATTTGTTCATTCAAGGTAAACATATCGTAGTTCTTGGAAAAGCTATGAATGAAAGACTACTGAGCTTTTGTTTTTCCGACTGAAAGTTAATAATTTTTGTTAAATTGTAACATGGATGGCTATTATTATTATGGAGATAGGCCATTAACTGAAGCTGTTAGTGGATGGGGAGGTTTGCAATATATCCAAAGAAATATTTATATTGGCCAAATATAAGACTGATAAAATATTGTATAATTTTATAGTAAGCAATTATGGGAAATTGGCGATTTCACCTGCCATATATGGGAACCATTTAAAGGCTGATAATATATTGTTGGATTCTCATCTTACAGCCAAATCGGCATTGCAATATTCCCCTGTTACTTAAGGCATATGAAACAGGGGAAAGTCTGCATTCACATGCATTATTTCCTTACAAGAGCCACAATTCATTATATAGCAGTATAGTTTTAATAACAGTAGCAAAAATAAACTTAGTATTTACACAAGTCATCACCAAGAAGCTTCCCAATGGAAGTTTCAAGTTTGATTTACTTGGACTTGGGGTTTATTTATGCTTGGAGTAGTAGATGAAATAGGCTGACCAAGGAACAGCCTTCGTTTTCTTAACACAAACAACATACTAAAGACAAAATAGTTTGCAACACATTTGCGGTGTTCAGTGTTATTTAGACAGGACATTGGACTATTTTTGATGTTCCATAGAAACCAAACCAAACCAAACCAAACGTTGAGCTATCAATCAGCAGTCCAACTCTGCTTGACAGTCTCACATGCTCTCCTAATGTATCCACGCTTTGTTCTGACTATGGAAATCCAACATGAGAGATCAATCAGCAGTCCAACTCTGCTCCACTATCTCACGTACTCTCCTATTGTATTCACGCTTGTTCTCACTAAACATCCGAGCCGCTTCAGAATTTGCAGGGGAATTTGGATTTGGATCACAAAGCAATGACTGCATACACAAAATTAGAGGAGCTTAAACACTATGCATAGAGAGAGACAGAGAGGACCCTAAGTGGTATGCATGTTAAATTCATCAAATCCACAGTTTCATAACAACCTATCTGGATTAGAACCAAGGTTTCCTATTTAGAAGCACCAACATATTTAAGAAGGGAAGAAGTTATCTGCCAACTGTTTATCCTGAAGCCCAATTTCTTTATGCTCTACGTGTGTAAACACACACCAGGACAAAGCTTAAACCTTATCCTATATGATGAATGAAAGTATGAAAGGTCTGAGTCCACATGACTGACTGATAGGATAAATATATATACTCATTACAATGAAAGATCTAATTAAAAAGGGTTGTCTGTAGAGGTAACTGGTGTTTTCATTTCCACATTTTTCAAATGGAAGTTTACTACATGAGGCAGATGGTTTTGAAGCAGAAAACATAACAGCTTGAATTGGAAAATGATATTTTATCCTTGGATAGCCACAAAAGAAAACCTAAAAAAATGATGTCATACCTGAATAGATGTCAGTATTGCAGCTACATCATAAATCGGACTCCACTGATTTTGTAGAATGTCCAAACAGATGCTACCATCAGCATAAACTAACAAATTTGCAGGATAAATAGGGATCAGATCAAGAAAGGTTAAAACGGTTGCCTAACAATTATATAAGAGCAGAGATAAAACCTATTAATAACAAATAAGATATAATATAGATATCAACTAAGAGAACCAGAACTAAATCTGAATTTGTAAATTTGCCAAGTCAACAACGGCTTTAAAGCTTCAGTTGCATGGATGGCCGGGTGCTTATAACACAAACAACTAACAAATGATGTCCATGTGTTTCCTAAATATTAGCTCCTACATGGAGATTCATAAACAAATGCTATATGCAGTTCTCCTTGAGAACCGGTTTTTGAAGTAGGGGGTATTCCAATTCAGCAACCACAAGTATCCATCACTTTCTGGGTATTAGATCTACTCGTTCACAAGTATAGTTAAAAGATCATAGTATGATGAGTGACATAAGAACAAACACTATAGTCTCATCCTATCTATTACACCTATAATGCAAGAAAGGCTAAGTTTATCTAGCATAAATATGAAAAAAGTCAAAGCTTACAATAAAAAAATTTAAGTTGCATGGCATGCAAGAATAAAAGAAAATGCAAACTGAAAAAGTGGATATAGCTAAAGGGAATAGGATTAGTCTAGAGGCTTACTATTTGGATGGAACATTCGGGATACAAAACGAACAGTTGGTGGTTTGTTTGGATAATCCTCCGTAAACTGAAGAGTCAGCTTAAACGTACCTGAAAGAATAAAAAATAAAATCAAAATATACATTACTTTATAGTTGTTAGCAGTTTCCCTACATTATATGATAAAAAAAAAATCCAAAGCAATAGCTTAAATAATTCTGAACTACCATTTAAACTAAAACTCCCAACAGCAATAAGTATGACTATTTTCCATCCTGGTTAGAAAGTTTAAAATGCAGAGGTCGTATGGCCATCAACATCCTTAACAATAATCTTAGGGTCATTGAATTTGAAGATTTCACAAGGTTCTAGTCCATGAAAGAATGTTCTGCTTCTGCTTCACTATTGACATGAAAATTAAGTCTACAGGACCATTAACAATGCCACTCCCCATTGAATAAATCTAACCTTCAGCTTTTTGCATTAAGTATCAGCTCATACAATTCTCAGAAGCTCTCTCCATCTTCGGGCCAAAACTTACTCCATTTTAGAAAACAAATTCATCATTCAAAAAACCGTTCAGAAATTTTAAATAGATTATATCAACATATATTGAGCACAGCAAACTTCTAAAGAGAATCAAACAAATCAACCAAACAAACAAAGAAAAACTGATACTTCAAACCAAAACATGCACCAGAATTTACTTTACCTCCATCCCATGGGGTGTCATCAGGTCTGCAAATCCATCAAGTAAAGACATTAGCACAATTTAATAGAACTTTAATCTAAAAAGCAAGCACATAAAGATTCTCCACTTATTTCATAATATACCCAAATATAACAGCATTCCAAAGCATAATGTTGTTATCTTGAGGTGCACCACTAATTCCTGCAGGAGGATCTTGCTGCAACCTCTTAAAATCCCTCATCAATCTCTTCCTTGCAGGAGTTGACATCTTCACCTCCTGTAAATTTAAAGGAAGCCTATCCAAATCAATACAAAGAAGCACAAAATAAATGATAAAAAAGGCCACAGTTCTTTAGCATAAACAGCAAACGAATTAGATGAAAACCAGACTTCTACAACTAAACCAAGTTTAGAACATCAGTTCAATAGCTTCACATGCAGATTGACATTCAAATCTCAATATTTACTTTGAGGTGCAGGCAAAGACCCGCTAAGTCACGAGCTACACAACAACAAGTGACTGTTTTCAATCCTATAAGCTCTAGTTAACATCGCGTGGTTCAAATTAAGCTCTTCCAACTAGGAATCTCAAGCTCTAATCGCTGGGAAACATCAATTCGCACACCAATCATAAACGTTGATATTTTTATTTGCTTACAGATTACGCAATAGTGAAAAAAAAATTCAAACGGGGCATAAAGCACACTATTGCTTTTAAATTCTGCTCTGGACACTGATTCAGCAAATCACAATCATTAAATATGAAACTAAGCATAGAAAATCATAGAAAATCATAGAGAATCTAAGCATAAAAAGTTAAAATTGCCATGGAAATAAGCTAAAAACACAAATCTAATTAACATCCAAGAGAAATCAATCCTAACCCAAGATCCGTAACCATGACAACGATAAAAAGCTTCAACATATCTTCGCAATCAAACAATAATTTTCCTTTGACATGTAATTACAAGACACAAATCTAAGCAAAATTAAAGAAAAGAAAGAATCTAATTCAGGAAATAGAAAACAAAGAACAAAAAAAAGGGAACAAAAGGAGATTTCTTACTTTCTGGGTAAACGCGTCGAGTTAACTAGGATTCTCTTAAAGAAAGCTTCACAATCACAACGAGTTAACAACAGGGGGAAAAAAAGGTATTCCTTCCCGAGATTTGCTCAGGAAACAAACGGAAATTTTTATCAGAGAACCATTTTTCTTTTTTTAATTTCTCTCTTCTCAATTAATTATAAACCAATTGATCCTAAGGAGAAGATTTTATTTTCCTTTTTATATAATAAATAAAGAAAGGCGACGAAGGGTTAGCTCAAAGGTCAGCTCAGCAGTCCTCTATATATACTTCTCCTTTTTCACTTTTTTTTTCTAATGAAAATATTTAATATTTTTAATCAATTATGTTTTATTTGAATGGGCCCTGGTTGCCAAGTTGATAGCGAAATGACGCCATGCATAAAATATTCCTACGTGTAATTTCCTTTTATTATATACGAAAAGAAAAATAATACGTAATTTAATTAGTTTTTCTAGAATGTTCATTACAATTGTGAAGAAAAGATGCTCCAATAATCAAAACTTTTGACTTGATGTCGGCTGGAAAATAATAGTTTTATCAACAAAGCTTGTGGACATGGGTGGTCCAAATATCTATGATCAGTGGTGAAATCATGTTAACCTTTTTTATCTTAATTCAATTTCAAATCCAATCATAATTATCAAATAATATCTAGTTAGCTTAACATTTCTTTTTTAATTTCAAAAAGAAAATCTATGTGCTATAATCTATAATTCATATCTATTTATCTATCATCATGCATATAAAAGTATGCATTGAGAAATTCTTTTGAACCGATAAAAGATATTCTTTATTTCTATCATATTACTAAAATTTTAAAAAATAAAAAAATTAAAGTACAATAGAAATTGAGATAATTATACATTTAAAATTTTATAATTTATTAAAAATTGAAGATTTGAGAACTATTTATTTAAAAATAATTATAATTTAATTTGCTATTATTAATTAAAAATATTGTACTAGTTTAAAAAATAAAAGTATTACTTAAATAGAAATTTAAATTAGTTATTACTATTTACCCCTTTAGCCATAGAAATCCAAATGAAGAGAGACGGGGATTTGCTCATTTTGATGTTGACAATTTCATATAAATTGTTGTTTTTTTTCTGTTTAGATTTTTAGAATAAAATAGAATTAGAATATATTCATTTGTTATGTTTCAAAATTAAAAATTGAATTTTTTTTAAACGTGATAATATAGATACATGATTCAAATTTTAAATATATGAATTTAGAATAAAAATATTAATTTTGTGATAAAATTATGTAAATTATAGAATGAACTAAAATATGACAGAAAATATTGTGAATCTCAAGTTATGAAAAATAAAATTAACATAACATAAATATACAAGCATGTGGAAATTTTTGTAAAACGAATTGTTTTTAAAAAATTATATAATTTTTTAGTAAATTACAAGAAAAAGATAAAAGATTTAAAAAATTATATAAATTTATAATACCTTTGTATATAAAAATAATTAAAATATTATACAAATAATTTTTTTTTCTAAATTGAATCCTTAGGATAAAATATGCTAAATATGTTATGATTTAGGAAATGAAAAGAGTTCCAATATATATATATATATATATTCACTAAATTGAATTGCAGTAATAAATTACAAAAAGGGTTTTTATTAAAATATTGTATTTTTACTGTTTATTAAAATGTAAGTTATTTTTAAAAATACTTCAAAAAAACTTGTGGATATTAATAGAGAAATACCTCTACACCTATATGTGTTGAGTTCAAGTAGTAAAGTTTGAATAGAGAATTTATTTACTCGTTGTCTCAACCAAACTATTTAATACATTAGAAGCCAGTGATTGTAAACGTCCACGTCCAATATCCCACCTATTTCTCTTTTTTTACCCTATCCAGAATCCTATTAAACTCTCAAACTCTCCAAAAAGACTTGTTATTTTATACTTCTTTTCTTGAGGAAAAATGGTCGCATCTAAGTTACAAGAACACATTGCAAACTATGCCATCATGGTAAAATTTCCAACTCAATTATTTTTTTAATTTTGTATTTTTTTTTGCAAAAATGTTTTTAAGATTTTGCTTGTGGTCATATTATTTTTTATAGCTTTCTAAATAGCGAAAAGATAAATTGTTCATGCTCGACATAATTTAAAACTCTCACAAGCCAATAAATGTATCAAAGATTGTTGGTTTATATGCAGCATCTACGATGATAAATTTCACTATGATATTGTAGTTGTTTGTCGCCTTATTAGAAAGATAAAGGTCGAAAACACATACATTCTATTTTTCATGCGGGAAGCATTTAGAATGCTAAAATATGTTGTTTTAATAACTGACCTTCTAATTGGTGGGTAGACAGTAATTGGAGCTAGTAACACTGATGCAGTGTACAAGTGTCATCAGTTGTTGGATGCCATATTGTCTAAAGATAAGCCATAAAATGAGTTAGATGTGAATCAGGTGAAATTCATGCAATTAGAGAGGCATGTCCAACCAACCTCTCAACTACATGCAATTGTGGAGGAAATATATCGATGTGCCAGAGCTTGGATGCTTTGAAAGGTAGGGAGAATGTTGTTGCTAGACAAACTTGTCAACAATATCCATTGCATGTATTTTCAACTATTGGAGTCTTTAATGCAATTGATAGATTTAATCGATGTTCTACGACTCTGGCATATTTGTACAGTGTGTATGTTCATTTTGGTACCTAACATTGCGGTATGTATATATGGTGTCTCTCTTTAAGTAATGATCATCCATGTGTTGAATGTGTAAGGTTGATTTGTATGTTAAGGTTGGAAAAGGCCTAATTTGTGCCTAGTTCATGATCACGTGTTTAATGTTATTTGAACTCTTTGATTTCAAAAGTTTCATAAGCCTTATGTGCTCAAATTTGCATGATGTGGTGATTTGTTGAATTGGGATGAACCATCATATGCTAATAAGATTTAGGTTGGAAGCTTTCAATGTGTATCAAAGAGGTTATTGCACAAACAAGAGGTATCGTCGTGACGACGAGTTCTCAACGTCGAGACTTGAATCGACAAAGATTGGTGTTGTGATCTCGAGTCTTCTGAAGTCGTGATGACACTCATTTTGATAAGGTTGCGACGTGATATCCATGGTGTCATGATGAGGAAAGTCAATGAGTCACGTCGCAACCTAGAATCTCCAAAGTTGTGACGTCAACCCACCCCATATATGTGAAGGATCTCCTTAACTTGTTCAGCCATAGTAAAAGAGCTTCGTAAGCTTGGATAAGGCTTGAAAATGATTAAACAACGTATTGTGAATGTGTTTTACACTTGACAACATGCATAAATGGTTAAATTGTGTTGTAAATGGTTGTAGTTGCTCCAACAATGAATATAACATCCCGTAACTTGGATCTGACGATCGGATCGAGTTTGGCATATTGCATTGCTGCTTAACAGAAGTATTTGGACTAAAGTGAATGAGAGCTTTATCAAAATTTTACTTTTTGTTTAGAACCCACTCCATATATGTGAACGATCTCTTTAACTTGTTCAGCCATAGCTCTTGCGTTCCGTACAGGCAAAAGACTATTTGTTTGCAAAAAAAATATGATTGATATGGGGCCCATTCTGATTGGCCTTGACCCCTCAAATAGTTGAATTCTGCCCAAATTCTACTATTGAGTTAACATCACTGAAAGACCTTGTGCGCATATTAAGGAGAGATAAAAGGAAAAAGGATCCCCTTATCTCAAACCTTTCTCAAGCTAAAAAGATAATTTAGTATACCATTAATCCAAATGCAATGGGAAACAAAAGTTACACAATTCATTATCAAATCATCTCAACAAGCATCAAAACCTATACAAAAACATGATGTCCCTAACAAAAGGACCACTTCACATGGTTATTCACTTTCAACATGTCCTATTTCATGTAAAACCTTTATTAGAGCCATTTTTGAAGCTTTTAAGATAGTGCACCAACTCATGAACAATCAATACAATATCCGAAATCAGCCCACCAAGAACAAATGCACTTTAAAACTAGCTAATGCAATGAGTAAGAATATGTTTCATGCGATTAATCAACACCTTAGAATCAATTTTGCATACACTGACTAATTGACTTAAAATTATGCATGGAGTAAAGATCAAGGTAGATAATTTTGCACATGTGGATGCACTATTTTTCTATTGAAACTGGTATGTACTAATATCAATATATTTAGATGTATCATTTCAGATTTATTAATATTTTAAAAATATATATGTATATAAAAATATTTACAAATATCAAATAAATAATACTAAATAAAATTTAAATATAAAATATTTATCATTCAATAAATTCAAAATTAATAAAAAAAAAAAACCCGCAGTTCTTACAGCCACTGGCTCTGACATGAAAAAATGTTGTCATGATCTCCTTCTTGAGCCAAGTCACGTTAGATTGATGGCTTCAATATTGCTCCTCCTTATTAAGTATCTCCCTCAATTTGCCCTAAGAGAAAGCATAGCTTGGACATTGACATTCATTCAATGAGTTAACCATTTTGTTAAGAACATTTATATAGTCTCTGAATTGGTCTGGTTCAGTCCAATCCATTTTCATATTTAGAAATAATATAAAATATAATTAAATTTAAATAAATCAATTTATTATTATTATTTAATTTGTAAAGCAAGCTATTTGGGTGAATCAGAATTAGACTCAAGCTCGGGTTTGAGGCCTGGGCCATAGGTTAGACTAGCCCAACCCAACTCATACACACCTTAAGTCCAACGCAACATTCAACATATGTAAAACGACACTGTCCTAGTACCTCAATATGTAAGGCTATTAGATTTGAAGCGTCGTCGTTTAGGAATGACAAACCAGGTGGAAAACAAACTTGTCTCAGCAGCCACCTAAATACCGCCGTGATTTTACTCCTCCATTCTCTTCCCTAAATTTTTCCCAGTCTCAACCAAACTCTCTTTGGTAACCCTTCAAAAGAATCACTGCCATGGCGATGCAAACCGGAGTCGGCTTTTCGAAGATTTTGATCCTTGCCGGCGCAGGCACTTCTTATTTTCACCCTCCTACTTCAATCATCCTTATATTCTTGTCTTGTTTTTCTTCTATTTCAATTTTGACTTTTCTCGTTTCGTAATTTTTTTCTCTTCAGGTTACACAGGTACGATCCTTCTCAAGAACGGTAAGCTATCGGACATTTTAGGCGAATTGCAGGTTAGTTTTAACCGTACGATCCTTCTCATTTATTTCAACTCGTTAGTTTCTCGCTTCCATCTCATTGAACCTACTATCCTTCGTTTTCTTATTTATTTATTAATCTCTAAATTATGTCCTAACTTTCTTTAATTTTTTTTTGTGATCTGGTAGTCACTTGTGAAGGGACTGGAAAAATCTGGGGACCAATCAGATGATTCAGATGTCCTTCTGGCTCAGGTATATGATTAAATAGAGCTTAAATTTTAAATTTTTTTGTTGTAATTTTGATTTTTTTTTTTGTATTAACTAATCTGTAGGTGCGTCGTCTCTCAACGGAGATTAGGCAACTGGCTTCAGCACGGCAGATAACTGTTCTGAATGGGGATTCCGGCGGTATTTTTAATTATATCTGCTTAAATAGTAGTTTGTACCTTTAAAATTAGAAAATGTGTGAAACCGGATTATGATTATATTAGCTAGACTGAACGATGCATTTTCTAAGTGAATGTGTCTTAGTTGTTTGTTTTTTTTTTTCTTCTGATTTGGCAGTTAAGTTAACCTCTATGGTAATCCCTGCTGCTACCTTGGGGGCATTGGGTTATGGTTACATGTGGTGGAAGGTATTGTTAATTATAGATATATTGGCATTTTTTCCATGATTTGTTTGACAACATGAGAAAATAACACTACCTTAAATATGATAGGAATATCTCGAAATCTATATGATATGAATTATTAACAGACTGGCATTTGTATAAATATAAAATACCTTAAATATGATTATGATACGACAAAATACATGAACGCAACATGGATGCCCAAACTGCCTTGACCATTTGTCTATCCCTTTTTGAATTATTTGCTTCCACATTATTAATGCCTTTAGGATAAAATCGTACTCTTGCTTACTGGTATTATTATTTATTAAAAACTAGCTCTCTTTCTGTCCATTCATGTCGTCTGCTTTATAATTACGTTAATTTGTTCTGTTTCTTTCTTTTGTTTTTTTAATTACTAGGGCATTTCGTTCTCTGATCTATTTTGGGTAACAAAACGCAATATGGCATTGGCCGTGGAGAATTTAACAAAGCATCTGGATTCTGTGTCAGATGCTCTCTCTGTAAGTTTATATTCTCTTGTTTTCATTTTCTTAGCATTTTGTTTTCATTGAGCATGTTTTCTACGAACCAAATGATTTCCATTGTCAATATCATGTGCATCTCTAATATGTATTGACCTAGTTAGTATTTAAATTTTGCATTAAAACCGCTTTTCATTACTTTACAAATTATGTGGTCAGGCTGCAAAGAAGCATTTGACCCAACGTATTCAGAACCTGGATGATAAAATGGAAACACAAAAGGAAATCTCAAAAAGCATTCAAGAAAGTGTGAGTGACATGTTTTCCTTTTCTTTTACCTGAACTTTGAAGTCAGAATATCATATGCAACATAACCTCATTGAATAAGGCCCACTTTCTCACTTGTTTGTTCTTGCACTGCTTATGAATTTTAGTTTTAAGGAATGAAGAGAGTAGGTGAGACATTATTTTTTCAAATGCTTCTCATTGTGGCAATGATTCTGTGATGATTTCAATAAAAACAAGTGGGTTTGGATCATTCGAACTTGGTGTTAGAATGTCAACCTTATCATGCGTTTATTTGCTGTTTGGTACTGGGCTTTTGGTTAATATACTTGGATTTTAGGGTCAGTAGACAACAAATTGGATAGATCAAAATAATTAATGTTTTACCATCTTTAATGTTGTTCATATATGTAAACAGGTAGAAGAGGCTCGTATGAATCTTTCCGACATTGAATATGATTTGGATGCACTGCAGAGAATGATTTCTGGTTTGGTTAGAATTCTTTCGTTCTTCTCTAATGTATTTTGCAGTTTTTTATTGAGAAGAAGTTGTTATATTGTATCACATTGGCTGCATCTCTTCTTTCTTTCTTTCTTTCATTTTGCCCCATGTCAGGAGATATTAAACTTGTTAATGAAATCTGGTTCTCCAGAAACATAAAGGAGCATTGCTATTTCTTCTTAATGTCTTTACCTTGTTCCTGGATGTCATAGTATTTATGTACATGTATCTAATCTGTTTTGCTTTCCCACCTTTGCTCACTTGCAGGATGGAAAAATAGGTTCATTGGAATATAAGCAGGTAAATAACTTTTTTCACCTTTTCTTGTACTTTGCAATATTGAATTTCAATGTGTTTCTGGGCGGGAAATTTCATTGTTTGACCTTGCTGCCTTACCCTGTGATCACTTGCATGGGCTGATTGTGGCACTGATGAAAAGGAATGTGATATTTAGTTTCATGCACATCTGAGTGTAAATTTTTTTGGTATGCAGTTTCTTTATTGATTTTATTTAACAGGATTTACCCACATTTTTTTTGGCAGGATCTTGCCAATGCTGGTTTGTGGTACCTTTGTAACATGGTTGGGGGCAAGAAAGCAAAGATGCCTGAAGCCCTGCAGGTTGGTACTAGTATGAAGATGACTTTTTAGTTTGTTTGCACATTGTGTTTGCAATATGATGATATTTTCATTCCATCATATTTAAAAGCAAAAAGGAAGGGGGAAAAATGGGGAGGTTTAGAGATTGTCTTTGTCATTTGTCTTTCCTTATTGGATCATTTCATCTTATAAATCTGGTGGTAATCCCTGCTAGTCTGTAATGATTACATGATTCATGTTTCTGTACTAAAAAATAACCTTTCTCATTCCATCTCTGTAAATGTTTTAATGACTATATCTTATAGTCTGATTTGACATTTTCTTGCAGGAGCAACTTAGCCTTTCTGGGAAACCTCGTTCTTTACTCATGCAATCAGAAACTCCAACTACAAAGGTATCTTTTTGTGTTCAGATATAAATTTTAAATCTCTTGTGCTCTCACAGCTACGCATGTACACATGCAGTGCACTTAACATGAGGTTGAATGAAGTGTGCATTGACAGGTTATCAGTATTAGCTTGAATGTGATAAACTTTCATGGATGAACCCAATTAATGTGTTCGCTCTACTGCTTCCTGGGTTATGATCGCTTGCTGGAGTTTAAACTGATAACTTTGGAGTTTAAATTTTGATATGCATATCATTGTCTATAATAGTTTTACCTGGTTCGTTTCAGGGTCTGAAAGACTTGGCAGATATTTTTTCTGCAAGTATGAAAGATTCAGGTCAAGATACTATCGTGCAAGATGATATTGATAATTTGGAGGATAAGCCAAGAGGCCTGCACAGGTGTGATTCACAATCTTGGAAATCATTTTTTTTTTTCTAAAGTTCACCCAAGTTTTAACCTGGTGAGCTATGTAGAAAACTGTTTTGGATGACAATGCTATTACTAGTCTTGGGGCATGACATTTTTATGGCTGTAGTTTTTTCTCTTTAAAAAAAATCCTGGAGTTGATTTCTTAAAATTTGGTAATAGCTAAAAGAAAGTAATAGGAAAAAGAAAGCTTGGGTCCATTTTGTTTCACTTAAATCTGATGTTTGCAGGAGCATTTCAGGTAGGTGTTGATGGGATGATGGCGACCATCATTTTGCAGTTAAGAGAAATTAGCTATACATGGTAATGAAAGGATAAATTCAAGTACAGAAGATGTAGTTAGCCAAGGACAAAGAATTAACTTCATATTGTTTATCTCTGTTTGTAAACTATAACCATTTAACAGTTGATTCAGTTTAAATCTTATTATGTTAGTTTGATTCTTCATTTTTCCGTAATTCTTTTGTTCAACCTTTCTTTTTCGGTTGAGTATAAAATTGATTATCTCCCAAAGATGAAGGAAAGCTTTTAAAATATACATTAGACATGCTTGGAGTAAGTCATTTTGGTAATTGTGATAAAGTTTCTTTAAAACGATGATGATTGGAACTAAGTTATTTTTGTGGTAAGGGAACTATCATAACTATTTTCTTTACTTTAGTATTTATTTATTTGATCTATTTGGATACTTAAAATTTAATTTTCTCCACTGCTTTAACTTTTGAAGCTAAGGCCGTTAAAAGAAAATTGAATAACACACGGCGCCTATAAAAAAAATGTGATATGCTGTATGAAACTAAAAGTGCTAAATATTGGGTTTGAATTTTTTTTAATCCAGCTTAAATTTGAGAGTTTTTAAGATTATGTAACTGAAAAAAAGAAAATTTAAGCCAATAATTATTTAATTTAAATAAAAAAATTCAAGTTTAAATGTGAGAACAAGTTGAGACTTAACTTGAAAAAAATATATAATTATTGAATAAATTATAAATGTTGAATAAAAATTTAAACAATAATATAATTGTATACAAATAAGTTCAAGAGTCCATTCCATATGAGAGGGGCAACAAATCTAATCCCAATAGGGGTATGTTGTCGACCCCTTATATTCTACTATAAGTAAAATATTATATTTTATATTAAAATATTATTATTTAGTTAACCATTGTTTAAGCAAAACTCTTGTACCGTTTCTCTATAAATAAGAGCTATGAGCTAACTTAATTACATAGCTATTGAGCATAATTATTATGTAAAAACATAGTGACAATTTTTTTTAGAATAAATTATATTTTTCAAAAAAGCTCATAGTTTTCAAAAAAGTTTTGTTTTGTGCACTTGGTTCATTTTATTTGAGTCTATATTCAGAGTATTTCGAAATTCGAGGATAGAGAAAAAGATGATCGATAGAAAAAAAGTCGAGAAACGAATTGGACCGCTTCGTACAAAGCATAAGTAATAATTGATTAAAGATTTATTACTATAATATTAAGAAAAATTTTAAATTTCCACTTTATCTAGAAGTACTATTTTCTAAACTGATTTTTCCAAGAAACATGGCCAAAATGTTTTCCCATTGTAGAGGTTGACACCGTCATGAAAGGAAGAAGCAAAACAACCATAAGACAAACGAACCAATGGGATGTTAAGGTGACAAAGGATGAGAGCCTTGCTGGCAAAACACGGATGGATAGATAAATGTTTTGCAATAAGAAAATGACATTAGATCTTTGGGTGACCTAGAGAATCCCATGGTTAGCAGCCGGGGAATATCTTAGCTCACCTTCGTTGACTATTGTTATCAACAAACATCTCGTTCAACTTCTTCATAGTAACAAAGACAAGGACAATCGCCACCTCCTCAACATGAGAACTTCAATAGAAGACCAACAAGGAAACCAGTGATTGAAAATGTTAATGGAGGTGATTGAAAGAATGTTCATCCACCCAAAAGGCACAACACTAGCTATGACATCCTATTCAAAATGATCAAACATTTTGTCGGTCTCTTCACAAAAAAAATAAAATGTTTCAAAAAAGATTAAGATGTGATGTCTTGTCCTCGATAAAAGAATTAATTGAAAGTCAAGGCATAAAACTTTATCTCCAATATTACACTCACGAAGATCAATGTGTGAGGTCCTGATCCCCTTGGAAAAACAATCGATGGTCAAAATGTGAAGTTTTGTTCCCTTGATGAATTGGCTAAGGTGCAAGGTTTCATCCCCCTTATGCCTGTGAAGACAAAAGTACGAGGTCTCATCCCCATTGGATGAATCAACCAAGACGAAGGAGACAGGCTCCGCCCCGTGATGATCATGGCCATAGCAAAAACATAGGCATAAGGTCTGGTCACCCTCTCTACGATAAAACTACCTTTTCAGGCCTAAACAAATTGTATAAGAAAAAGCCACTACCTATTCATGCACAAAAAGGTATTTTTAAATCAATGCAATGCACTCACCTAACAAATATCAAAGTATGAACACAATATGTAAAAACAATAACACGGCAAAGTTCAAAAGTGATTAAGAATAAAAGCAATAAAGCAAATTCATTCTTAATGAAGGTTAGCCAACAATGCTTTTCCCTTATATGGCAACATGTATCTCTAAATTGGAGTTTGTGAAACCCCACATTCGACCCGATCTTCGGATCTGAATGTGTAATACTACATTATGTTGTCAAAGCAACTCAAGCTACTATAACACGTACATTCAATTTAATCATCATAATTCATATACATGTATTTATAAACTCAATGATTTTATTTCATCAATTTACATAATTATATACGTTAATATTAGAGTTAGGACACGAATCCAAACTCAAATACCAAATTTTAAATTCATGTCTCAAGACATGGATCTCTATGTCTCGAGATAAGTCATAACTTATTTTGAGGATTTTAGCTTCAAAGTTAGCATATCTCGAAATATGGTGATCGTTAATGTTTAAAAAAAAGGTAAAAGTTGAATCTGCGTAAGTCTTCCTCATAATTTTTTTCTCTCTTAATGTTTTATTTATAAAATTATTATTTTATTTATAAACTTATTATTTAATAAATAAATTTCATGTTAGAAAATGAGAATTTTGTATGCATTTTAATAAAATCTTATGTATTTTTTATATGATAGATGATCAGAACTTCATCTGGGTTTGAATCCTACGGAAAGGTCCACTAGAGATCAGAAATTGTTGAAGAAAGAACAAGATATTTCTTTTGTCCTTTCCAGGCGATCAGGAAATAAAAAAGTAGTTAACATATTCAAGATAATTACGTATTTACAAAATATCATCTCAATTCATCCTATTTCATCAGATCTGAAATGTGATATGATTCTAAAGGATGAATTGGACAGTTCCAATAAGATTTCATTCTTGAATAAAAATCTGTTTTCTGATTTATTTCATCTATTCCATGATTAAAACATAGGGATACACGTTACACCACGATGAAAAATAATTTTTTAAATATTTTTTTATTCTTAAAGTTTTTCAAATTTTTATTTTTAAGAATCAAGATTAAATTTTTTAAATGTGTAAAATTGAGAGTTAAATTTATTAAATTTTTTAAATTTAGGACTAAATTGATAGAATATATATACATTAAAGGAATAAATTTATTATTATGTCAATAAAAAAGACCATCATTAGTGATTTAATGGATGAGTGATTAAAATATTAAATTTTGATCATATTAATAATTAAAAAAATAAACTTAGTGATTAAAATAAAAATATTTTAATAATTAGATGACTATTTTTATAATTAAAAAAAAAGGGAAAAGGAAAACACATAGAGGAAAGATTTTTTTAGAAGAAAATAATTCTCCATGGCAGTGGTTTGTCGCCAAATGCAAGGCTCCATTGTCAGTCGACTACTCGTCATTTAGTTCGGTGATGATCCCATTTATCCTTTTAACATTCCATTAAAAGAATTATTACAGTAGAAAACAAAACCAGGGATCGGATTGGCAGCCACTGCCTCTTTATGTCAACACTAGACGAAACTTAAAAATCACTCAATTTTGGAACAGTTAATCTGCCTTTGTAGAGTTGTATATCAGCCGGGTCGGATCAGACCAACTAAAAAATTTAGTTCTATTTTTAGGTTTGGATCTGGTTTGATTCTAAAAATGGGTTTAAAGTTTTATCAAGTTTTATTCGGATAAAAATATTAAAACTCGAGTTCGATTTAATATGTTTGTATTAAAATTTTTGTATAAAAATAAGTTAAAAAATGTAATACATCAAATATTTCAAAAACATTAAAATAAATGTTTCTCAACAAATGCAAATATATATATATATAAATAGCATTAAGTACAATTTAGCAAGCAAATACCTCTACATTAATAGTAAAATTAAAAATAAAATAAGAGTTATACAATATTTAAATAATAATAACAATAAAATAGTAGCAATATAATAACGAAATGATGATAAAACAATGAAAAACAGTAAAAAAACAGCAATAAATTTTTTTTTGTAAATTCAAAGCGAACCAAACTAGATCCAAACAAAAAATACTTATCCGAAACCCGATCCATTTAAAAAATAAATTTTATTTTTTTATTCAAATCTATTTTTAGATTTATATTTTTACTAAAATTCTCTGAAATTTTGTTTGGGCTTTCGGGACTGGCACCATGTACAAGTCTATTCGTTAGTTAAAAGGTTTAAGGCACCATTCCACATGGACTGCTCTGTTTTATTGTACAATGAAACTTTACTTTCCTTTGATTCTAAACCTCTGTTGTTGGAGCACATAAAAGGGATTACACCGCCATCAACTTCATTGCACAACATTTCTCCCCCTCCATTCTTATCAACCTCCTCCTTCACGTCCTTCTCTTCAGTTTGGTCGTAGTTTGCGTTCAAGTTCTGCTCTACTAGTTTGTTAAACATCGAAGACCTAAGCAGTAGACTCAATGCTGTTGATGACTTGGGACAAGGACTAACAACGCCCTTCTTTCGGATATCTATGGCTTCTTCTGTTAGAGGATTGGTGTTAAAGAGAGTTAAGCCATTTGTTTGCTCAGTTGGGAAGATGTTCGATGTCATCATCGGCCGAGTTGTTGAGTCTGTCTTACTTTGTTCCGAAATAAGGGCATCGTTGGCTCCTGGTTTTAGCCATCTGATGTATGTGCTTAAATCAAAGTTGGTTACAGCATTGATCCCTCTGTATTCGATTGCTGCAATATCATAAGCATGAGCAGCCTCCTCTTGTGTACCTGCAATAAGAGACCGGTCCGGCGGTCCGTCGGAATTAACCGAAGTTGGACAAAAATTGTGTATGTTAATGGCATGTTCAAAAGCATTGAAGCAAAAAACTCACTGTATGTGCCGAGATAAAGATATTTATTTCCAAAAACCCTCCCTATCCTTGCCTCCCATCTCCCATTATGATGATGCCTGCAATGCAGTTGGTAAATGATGTTAATTAATGTTTATTTATTTTTCTACATTGTGATAAAGGTTAGGCTTTGTCTCCTTTTTTGCTTACCTTGCTACTCCTCTATACCTGGAAACACCCCTTGAGAACCCACTGCTTCTCCTATAAAACCAATGATTAAATACAGAAAGGATCAAGTCATGCATGATATCTACGTACTCGTGTTTGATACATATCCCAAAATGGGTATAGGGATATGGAAATTTTGACCAAATAAGGAAATTTAACATTTTAGCAACTTGGAAAAGAAAAATTACCTTCTTAAAGAGGCCAAGTATTCCTCCTTTGTTACACTTCTCATTATCTCAATCTCCTTGCCATAATCAGATACCTGAAAAGTGTATTGTATGTGCATTTGACCAAATATTAGAGATTTCATGGCATCAAAGAAACGAAAATAACTCTCAGATCAGAACAGACAGTAATTTTACAGGAAAATTTGTGAAAGTTGATGTTCCCCAGTACTTAATGGCAGCCAAATCATAGGCTCTTGCTGCAGATTCTTCTTCATCATAAGCTCCTAATAAAATAGCCAAAATACCAAAAAAGATATTAAGTTTTCCATTTAATCTACTTTACTCCAAAAGAAAAATGGTGTTCAAAAGTTTTCAGTACTCACCAAGATAGACTGTTCCATCCAGCAATTTTCACCCAAGGTTCAACCACATGACAAATTAAACAATCATAACATTAGCAAATATGTGTATGTGTATGTGTCTGATAAGAAATCGGATTTTACAAGTCAAAATACCTTGTTTTCCCTTCTTCCTTTGTGTCGGATTCCATGAACCTTTATCCCATAAATGAGCTTCGAACCTTCCGGTCCAACGATGCCTGTTTCAGCATGTATCAGCTTCATCCTTGATAATTAAAACATTTTAACAAAGAAAACTATGAGAAGAAAAAAAAAAGTGCATATGAAAAACCTGCTGACACCCCTGAATCTTGAACTTCTCTTCACAGTAGTTGCTGTAGGTTGATCACCTTGTAGCTGTTGATGTTGTTGTTGTTGATTAGTCAAGCCTAATGCACTATTAGAGTGATCTCTTCGACGTCTTTTGATGCACTTAGTGTCGATAGCATTGTCTTCCGCTGTGCACAAACGAGTTCTTCCGGGGCTGAATTCAGATTTCGCAGTGACAATTTCCATGGTTCTGTAATTAACTTTTGCAGGTTGCTGGACGATGAGAAACTGAAAAATGGTGTTTGAGATATATATAGGTGCGGCAACTTGATCTTTTACTTATTCTGTTTCTTTTCTGTTGCAATTTGTCTGATATGGTTAGGGACAAAACCTGTCGATAGTACCAGTGTCCACATTCAGCAAGCTGGAACTATAGTGTAATTACCTGTGTTACTGGGACTCCTAGTGTGATGTCTGATATAGATATATGTCTGAACAACAACTGTAATGAAGGCCTAAGAGAATAATCCTTATTCTATACAGCAGATGTCTAGTGTAATCAGAACTGACTCCTTTCTGTTCCCTCGATATCTTCAAGGTTTCAGACTTTGACATATTTATTTAATCCCTTCTCAAACCATTTCCAGAATTGGATAAGGTTTTACCATGTTAATGATATTTAAAACTATATAGTGAATATATATACATTTAGACTTTTACACGACAGAAACTGGTAGCTATGGTTTAAAAAAGCGGCTGTAACGCAATGGTTTTAACTCTTCCCATGGTTGATAATTACTATAATCATAATGGACAAAGCGGAAGATTAAAAGGGAGCCAAGGCGACAAGTTTCGTATGACAAATGAAATTGGTTTTTTCTGTGCAAGAAAATGCAAGTTTTTGTCTCCTGACAGGAAAATATGTCTGATTGTGCGTAGTCCTTAGGACTTTTCGTCAACGAAATTTCTATATGCGTATTGACATATCAATCATAGCTCATCTGCAGCTTCTTTTGTTTAAAATTTCAGATTCCAATCTGAAAATTTTGACTGCACCAAAAAGAAGAAAAATTCACCACGGAGCTCTTGAGGTTTAGGGCGATTTCTACTATATATACACATAAAGAACCTATAATATTCTCTCTTAATTTTAGATATTTTATTTTACAAGACTTCCAACAGTATATTAAAGGGCAGTTTTTTTTTTTTTTTTCCTTTCTCTTTATTTTACTATAAAAATAAGAGGCTAGAATCTATATTTATAACTAAATAATATGATATGTATTCAGTTTTTAAGGAGAGTAAATATGGTTGAGTAATCTCATTTTAGCAACCTCCTTTATAGTGGAAAAATATGGGGCTTAATTTATTTAATAAATATTAATAAACAAAGTAATCTATCAAAGGTTGAGTTGAGATTAGAGAAGAGAATAACATGGTGAAAGCAATTATAAGACAGTTTTGAATTAAAAAAGAATAACTTCCAACACCTACAGTAGAAAATATTTATAGGAGAATTTTATTTGAAAATAAGAGAAAAGCTTGCACTCTATGGTTTTGATTCAAGTTGAAGTTGTTTTTTTTGGGTGAGAAGTGCCACTTCTTCTCTTATACCATACCATGGCAGTGGGAAGGAAAGGTTTATGGATGGACGGAACCTTCTTTCAATACTGAAAGAGCTGCTTGACAATGCTACTTTTAAACACTGCACTATGCCTTTAAAATTTTTTCATTTTTTCTTAAACCTTAGAGATTGTTTTTAAGCATAATTTGCCACGTTTCAAGTTCAACATTAAAGCTGCATCTTAATTTTTATGGATGGATATAAGTTCGACTTATATCCTATGTTTTATATCCTTTGATTTTTTATCATTTGGATTCTTTATTCATGCTTGATTAATTTTGTGATAAGTTGGGTTGTTGGCACAAGAAGTGATTGTTTGAGCATGATTCTACCTCTTAGGAGGAGACATTCTAGTTTCTTTGGTATGTGTCTTGTTTGAATTATGTGCTAATAATTTGTTGCAGAGTTTTGTAAAAAATGTCGAAGGTGAAGATTGTAAGAAACTTTGACTGCCTTGTTCGAACAACAGTTAAAACAAATTGTTTGGAGAAATTAGAGTTTTGGGTGTTGGCATATATGATTTTTTAATGACTTATACTTTAATATTAGTTAACAACAACTGATAAGAGAATTTCTTGGTAAATTAGAATATTATTATTATCCATTCGATTAGCTTTGAAGAGGAAAGAGAGAAGTTTGAACTTCGATGGATACTCATTCTTATCTTTCAAGTATTTCAAGTTGTTGGGAAACTTGTCTATGAAGGCTTAAATGTTGAAGATTTTCAAGCCATCAAAACTTGTTTGTGCCGCATCTTGTTGGGTAATTTTGAGTGTTTTTTGCCAATAGCTTTGATGTATTTCTTGTAGTTATTTTGTGACACTCTAGTATTCTTTGGAGAGTTTTATAATTGTAAAGCAAGGGATTTGAGAGAGTGATTTGTAACGATATAGATTCGACTTTAGGACTACAAATATCCGTATGTGTAAACGGTAGTTTGAGCTTTAGCCAATAGTTATACCGAACAAATTATTAGATAAAATAATTCTTTGAAAAAGGCTATTAAAGCATGATTGGTGAATCCAAACTTGGTTAATCTCTTCTTATTTTGTTCTTTGCTTTATTTTGCCTTTAATCAGTTCCATTCAATTCTGTTCAATCTTTGTTAGAATGAAACTGTTTTACAGCTAACCAAGTTTGAACAATAATTGAAACTTGGAGCAAATCAAAAACTTTTTCATAAATCATCTTAATTACTACAAAATTATTATGATAGAGTTGACTAAAACTTTTTCGAAGTGATCATGCCAAGTTTCAATGAGATGTGGATTCAATGGGTAACTGTGTCTATCTTCAATTTTGGATAGGGCTAAGGTGAACGGATGCCTGTCAAAGGTAATTGTGGCTTTGAAGGGATAGCATAAAGGCGATCTGATGTTCTCATACCTCTTTGTTTTATGTGCAGAGGGACTTTCTGCTCTTTTTACGGATGCGGTTTATTGAGATGAACTTCATGGAGGTGTGAATTAAACTTGGCTATTAAAAAGCAGGATCACAGGAACACTGAGAACTAGAATTTAATATGAATAGATCAAAATAATAAGAATACAATATACGTATCCTATTTGTAGAAGGAAAGAAATCGGCCTTCCAGTGTTTAATCTCAACACTCGTAAAGCATTTACACATAAACTATAGTATAGAAAGGTACATTAGCTAACTGGCTCCAATAATCACCAGGTCTAGCCTTGCCCTTAATCAATCACTGCTACGTATTTTTGAGTAAAAAATGGTACAACAATGGCACTGGCAAGCAGTATTATATCAGTGAGGGCTACACCCTTCCTGATATCCCCAACAAACACAATACTGGTTCGACATTCTTCAACTTGATGGTTGACATTCGTATAGGATATACACATTTGGAAACATAAATAATATCAATGGTTTTACATTTAAGATGTTTCCCATACCTTGTAATCCCTCCCTTCAAGGGCCACGGACCATCTTTGGGAACCACTAGGAGGCTCATAATGACCTGGTCCGATCTTCATCGCAACTTTTTCATCAATAATGGCTGCATACACATCCCTCTCTGCCTTGACAATTTTAACCTACCATATATAATTCATAATATCAAGTCAATATTTCCCCTTTTCCAAAATCTGCATGTCAATTTTTAATCTGGTTGGTGATTTGCCAACAAAAGGTGCCTAAACTCTTTCTATAAGCGAAAATGAAGTGCAGTAAGGTTGCAAATTTGTGGCGGAGATACACTAGAAAAATCGAAATCAATTAGATTTATGCATCATACTTCATTTTGTTCATGAACAGCTAAAAGCAATCCATATAAGCAAGTTAGATGCACTTGGATCAAGTCCAGAAAGGGTTTCCGGCGAAATCTAATAAACAGTGTTTATATTACTTCCCAAAATTCTCTCTTCATAAAGTCGCTCAGATTGCCTTAGTTCCCAAGTATAAAAGAACTTGAATTTATTTGGAAAAAGCTTTCCACACATATGAAGCAAAGTTATTGATACTTACTAAACTCCGGCAATGGATTCCGTTTCTGTTTCTGACAGAGATAAGGTTGGCAATCTCAGATTGATGATGAGAGAAAATATGATCGTAGAACACAGCCGGCGTTCCTGGGTGAGTCAAGATATAAGCATATCCTTGCATTTCCTTTCCACCTGGAAACCTCCAATGACCCTTCAGAAAAGTTGCAAAAATGGATTAAAGGATAAGTAAGAGAAAAAAAATCTTCTCAAAAAACCATGGAAGTAGCATTATAGCAACGTCTAAACAAGAATCCTTTTCATCAAAGAAAAATTGCAGTGAATATACATTCAATCATATATTAAAAATCAACCATCTATAAAGAATTAAGATGACTACTTTGTCAGCCTAACTTAATATTAAAAGTCAACTTACCTTTAAATCTTAAAAAAATAATAATAACTTGCTTAAAGCATTAAACAATATACTTGTAATAGAGAAGAACCATTTATGATCACCTATTATGAAATTCATACAACTATCTACTGAAACATATTAACATATGTGAGCGATTCTCTTTTCTTCTATAAAATGTTAGAATTTAGTAAATTTTAACTGAAACCTAAAGAAGAAAATCAATTATCATAGATGAGAAAAGAGGAAAACAAAGGAAGACAGAACTACAATTTCTTCAAGCCTCAGTTTCAGCAAAACTGCTATTATCACAAACACTTGATTTGGCACGCATCATAGCTTCTTTGGATTACTTCAGTTCAGAAAAAATGAAAAAGAGGAAGAGTAAAAGACTCGAGTGAGATTAAAACCTGGGTAGAACCAGTGTCATGATTCTCTATAAAGGTAACAGCACGAGATGGCCACCATCCAACAACCCCAGGAGGCTTCCCCTTCTGATCCGATAATCTCCAATATTCACATCTATCCAGAGCCTGAGTGGAACAATTATCTATAAATATATCCTGTGCCTTACTACTTTAGAAAATAAATGATTAGAAATAATTGCAAGGACAAACGACCAAGAGCAAGGGCCAGTAAAAGCCAGGTGCAATACTCCTAGAATTAAAAACATCAATAGTGGTTCTCAGTTTGTGGGCAAAGCAATGGAGACAACCAATACAAAATTTTTGTTTGAATAAAATTCTATAAATTGTGTCTATGAAAACGCTTAACAGGAGAAAATTGAATAAATGCTTACTGAATGAAGAATTCCCTTGGTTGTGACATCAAATGCACCAGCAGTTCCATTAGTAGCATTGATCCAGTCAACAATTCTCTGTCGGTGGGCATCTTGATTGTGGTCCATTTCACCATATGTGTAACTGAGAGAATCCCAATATTCACCCACAGCAAAATAAGGTTCACTTGCTTCCAAGTAGTCCTTCACATAACCACCCCAAAATCCTCTGACAAAATCCAGCCTCCATCCATCATAACCAATTTCTTCCCTACATGTCACAAAATGCCAGCAAAATACTACATGAACAAACTCGTGCAGTTGAAGTATGTATTACAGAGAAAAGGAAATAAATCTGTCCTATCATGTAGAAGAAGATGGGGTAAGAAATATTCTTGAAAGAAACAAAGATAACTTGTTCATGGATTTCTAATTATCAACACTATATTAGCTCAGCTTCCGTGGAATAAAAGTTGCCACCAATTAAATAATGAGAAAGTTCAAAACAAAAAACAAAGAAAATAAAAGTAAAGGTGTAAGATATGGGACATATAGCCAAAAAATTGAACCTATGTTTTAAGTATTTGAAACAATAAAATATCTCAACAGAATGCAACTTTGATGCAAGAAAACTAGTAATAGAGACGCCAAGAGAATCCATTATTGGAACAAGATATTGTTAAATTTTAACAAAACCTTTTGTAAAATTAAGCCATATAACCAGCACCTTGTTTGTTTACAAAATGAAGATTTTCCATCAGTAAAACCTATTTCTGCCGGGCCATGCATTTTTATTAGAAACTCGAGATAAATACTTATTATAAACTACAACTGCAACTATGTTTCTACTTCATTCATGTAATCATCTTATTGCCAGCATATACAATTAATACAATCAACACAATCCATAGTAGTGGCAAAAAATATCTAAATATTTCATGATACCTATATTGTATATCTTCTATTCTCAATTTAGAGCATTTTAAGTAGGCTCTTGACACAAAACAAGGGAACTTTGGCAACAGTGTTAAACCAAATATTCAGACGGTAGGTATCCATCTGTGTCCATCGCAACTTTTGACAGGGAAAGAAAAGAATGCAAAAGCATCATCAAACTAAGAAAATACATGCTTTAGTAATCTTCTTATGCATACTAGATGGTGGAAGGAAATGAAATTCAAGTTTTAACCTCAGCCAGCCAAGCCATTCTTTCAGATCCTTCCTCACAAACTCTTGGGAATGATCAATGTTTGGAGCAGCATGGAAGTTATCTCCACTACTTTTGTTGCCCCGTCCCTGTATGAAAAAAAAGTTCATACCTTCTGGAACATCAAACAGTAAGATGCATAAAGTTCAATCATATGGGGCGATATCAAGCTTAATATAAGCAATATTCTTCAGGTCTAGATTGAAAATTTGGAAAACATGCATAAATACGGGTATGAAGCTAGCTGAACAATGGTTGCCTATAACAAGCACAGTTAGAGGTAAGCCATATGGGAACTTGTACACCAACTGAACTGTAAGTCAACCAAGAATTCTAAGATGTGCTATCCATGAACCTCAAAAGTGCCCTGTATTGCTAAAGCTTTGAGAATCAGAGAGAACATCAATACCTGAAAATGAGGATCATCTGCAACCACTGCACGATCATCCCAATTTAAGCGACCACCAAATATATTCCATACACCATTCTGATTTTTAAAATGTGCACAACGATGATTCAATACAACATCACCGAGAACTTTCAGACCAACTTCATGGAAGCTTTTTACAAGTTCCTTCAGCTCATCAATAGTTCCATATCTGATAAATCAAAAAATTCACATAATCTTTTGCTTTAGGCCCTTTGAGGAGCATGTAACACATGATTCCATTCATAAATAAGACATAACTATTGACTTTCTACATCTCTGAATGTCCAATAGGTAGTTTGCAAGCAATCTTTAGACTAATACAAGTAACAGAAGTCTCGTTTTAGTTTTATAATGACAGTTTCTTTTAAGTACAACAAAGCGGAGAAGAGAAGGTACAAAATCCGATACTTGGACACCAACATTATATAAGCCACTGAAGCAAACATAAAAAGACATAAAGTTTCATCTTTTTTTCTGGAAAAAGAAAACTTGAAAGTTCATCTTTGCAATTTTCAGCTTAGTCCAAGCACCATCTGATACACCCGAACGATTGGTTATTTAACACAAGCTTGTAATATGTACCTGGAGTTTAGATTATACAAGTCCTTCGGCATGTATCCTTCAGGTGACACAGACTCTGTTGGTGGTGGTAGCCAAATCACAGTAAACCCAAGTGAAGATATTTCTGAAGCTTTTTCTTTGAGTTCCATATACCATCGTCCGGATTTATGAGATTCCCAGTTGAAACCTTGGCACAAAATTTCAAAACCTGTGCCTGTTCCAGAGGATATTTTAACAGCAGGCTTTGTTGTCTCAGTTTCTGAAACAACTTCCTCTTGAACAGTTGCAATGGAGCTCCGGAAGATGCTATACGCTTCAGCGGCTAGCTGTTCAATTTCTTGAAGAATGCTTTCTTGTACTTCCTTTGTCTTGGTCTTCTGACTCTTCTCAGAGCTAAGGCCGCTAACCAAGTTTCGTATCTCATTGATGATACCATCAGTATATGATTTACTAGAAATTTCTTCACATGTACTGTCAGATTGACCATATTGACCTGGAACACTACTTGTACCCAAGAGGGGAACATAGAAGTCATTTTCTTTAAATTTCAACCAAGTATTATCATCCAGCTTGAGTACAAAAAGAAATCCAAAATGTTCCTCATCTAATGTGAATAATGCTCCTGATCTGTTCCCCATAGCTTTTGGCTGCAAAAAGGATTTTGATGCAAGAACAGTAAATGAATAAAATAAAAATCTAAATCAAGATAAATTAAACAAGGTGAGAGGATAAAGGAAAAAAAAGAAGAAAACCAATCTTAGACATCCTGAAAAACCTATCCAATGAAGAGGGTCAAAAAGAGAAAAAGTTGGTCAAAAACTCTAGAACATAGTTACAACAAATTGATGCTTTTACAACAAATTAATTGCTGTTAATCATTGACCTTAAGTTCATTTCAAAATTATTGGAGTGCATCAGACGAACAATATATTTTAGTCAAAAACTAGCTTTTTTGAACATACAGTTACTAAACTAAAAAGAAGAAAAATAAATGCAACTGTGGTGTATAAAGAATAAGATCATACAATTCAATTCCTTTGATTAGTAATCTCGTATAATATTTTCATCCTTTAGTTACCACAGAAAGGTGTTCCAGTATAATCTAACAAAAAAAATTGGCATCTGTACCCCAAACAATTATAATCTTCGTTTTATCAGAAGTAACAAAGGAAAACAAAACAAATGCATGAAACTAGTAAAAACTATTTCCTAACATGTAAATAAGAAAAAATAAGCTTGTTCAACATATTTTAGCAAGAATGCAACTACTTATGTGTAGTAAGAACTGAATCTATGTTTAAGTTCTCGCTGAGAAAATATAATTACAATTCATACCTGCAATAAAGTGCGTAAAGCCTTGTTCTTGAAGACAGTTGTTTCTGGCGGGTATGGGGCAGCAGGAATTTCCCATATTTTAGCATCATCTCTGCAAACACCCCAGTGAACTACAACATCTCCAGGTATATCAGTTTCCAAACACAAAATAACTTTTCCTCTTTCAGGGGACTTCCTAACAGCAATACTCACTAAGTTACCAACAGAAACTTCTTTTACAATGGACTGCTCCTCATAGAACCCTTCAAGGCACCTATTCTTATTTTTGGAGTCCTTGGACTCTATGCTGTTGTTTTGACTATCACCATGTGATGCTTCTGACTTAAGTAGCACATTAGAGAACTGCTGCAGAGCACCTAGTATCAAGAGTAGACAGAGAGATGTGTCAGTATACCACTAAACAAGGAAGGGAAAGGATATGAAAGACATGGTGTAAAAATAGTTCATTGTGTTCCCACCCTTACCCACATCCCCTAAACTAGGCTCAGATGGGATCCTATAAATTACCTCCAAGTATGCCACTTGACTCATTATTCTATATGGACCTGTAACTGCACCTAGAGTGCTAGGGAAGAAAGCAAAATTCAGCCTCTGATACACTAACCACAACTCATGATTGCACAGGGTACAAACCACAGAAAAGACAAGGTAGATAACAATAGTGTGATTTTAGTGATGTTAATCCAACTCATCTTTTCAAGAAAATTAAGCGATCGTCTGTTTATAGTAAAAGTTAATTATCAGTTCCAGACTACCGAATTACAGGATCTATAATATATATTGTAGTAGGAGTGACCACCAACCAGTACGCATGATCACACCAGAAATTTAAAAATAAAAAACCATCCTTTATGAATTTAAATTAATAGCAGAAACTGATTTCTTATATAAACTGGAACATGCAAAAATAGAATATAACACTTTCAGCAACCTGACCATACGCCAAACCCTCTTTTCACTCCAACTGTATTCCCGTCATCCTCAAGGTAATCCACAAGAGGCATCTTAAAATCCATACCTCTGTGCTGATACCATGCTCCAGTTTCTTCATCCTGCAGCAACATATTATCCCGGAAATCAGGGAGAGGCAAAAGCAAGATGATATGATAATAAGATCGACTAACGATTAGCATGTCTAATGTAAAACCTCAATCACTTCATATTGTAAATACGAACCTTCAGGACAAAATGTATAGCAGCAATTTCACTGCTGGGATTAAAATCAATCTTTACTTCATGAAAAATATCTCCTCCAGACAGTTTCTTCAAGGGAGTTTCAATAGCATAGTCCTGAAAAGATTCCACTTCATACATATATGTTCATAATGAAAAGACAGCCTTCTATACAAAATTAGAAGTCAATACATACTTTAATGGGAATTGAACCAGGAGGTCTCATGCCTTTAGGAGGTTGATCCCATTCACTGCAAAATCCGAAAGACAATTTTTTTAGCACACAGAAAAAGAAGTAATAAATAGAAACGGCAAAGTAACATCTTTCCATGCAAGAATAACATTGAATTCCATAACCAACAAAAATATTCAAAGGGGCATGATCAAGGCTTACCTGCCACTATCTCCAAGGTAAGAAACTCCCCAATGAAGAATCCACTTTCCTGGAAGACTACATCCTACTGTAAGTTGCCAATCATGTTGATCCTTTGATTGATCCAACCTGATGAAAATTTTTCCCTCCACCTAACATTTCAAATCAAAGAAATTAGTGACCCTCATCATAAGAAAACATCTAATCAAACTGAAAACAAATCCCAGATCTCTGCTCAAAATTGAAGTAATTTCACTTTTCAAAGACACACTGATACTAGAACAGAACAGTCAGATCTGGTCGACTTGAAAACAGTACCTTTCCCAGAAGTTCTTACCGTTTATTGAATAAAGAGTCGTTGGTCTGCCGGATTCACAAAACTAAAATCAATTTTTTAAATTTTCCATATTTTCCTCCAGAAATTTTCTCAGCCACCAAGCATCCAAGTTTTAAAAAAAAAGTTCAACTTAAATTCAAAAACTTACCTTTTACAGGTAACGAAACAAGCAAAACACATGAAGCAACCATTTCGACATACAAACAACAATATAAAGCTAATGATGAGAAACCTTTTCAATTCGCTTGACGGGAAAAATATCTTTGTACAAGATGTCATCAGAAGACGAGGCGTCGAAGTTGTCGATAAGAGCTGTTTCAGAGGAGCTGGCTCTGACGACATGAACCGTCCGACGAGGATTGAAGCTACATAAGCAAGAGCCCCGAGAGAGGGGAAGCTTTCGATTTCGAGAACAATCCAACGAGCGAGGCGGTTTCAGCAACACCTTAGCTTTGGGACGAAACAGCAGGGTAGGGTTCTGGAGAAGAGAATCCATGGTAACCGCCGCCATGGTTGGCCGCCGATGGAAGTGGAAAGACGTGGATTTTGATATTTTTTTATAGTACTTTTTTGCAGAATCTCGTAAACGAGAAAGTTCAGGAGATGATAATTGGACTATTATTATTGTATTATTTTCTCAATCGTATAAGTTTCTTTTTTTCTTTTTTTAGTTCGATCTGAATCGTTAATTTGGCACCAAACAAAAATGAAAATATCGTTGAGCTTCAAAGAAAGCAACTGTATCCTCTTTTAAGCATATCATCAATGTGTGGGATTCTGGCTTTTGACAGATTCGAATGGAGCATTTCAAATTACTTCAAGCATCTAATCTATACCTTTTTTACGTCCCACACATTAAACAAAAATGTTGCAAAAGAAGTAATGTACAGTTTGGCCTTTTTTAATGCAAGAGTTTTGTACTTTTTTATGGGAAGCCTTTAATAGAATGTGATTGTTAAATATAATTAATAGCAATAATACAAAAAAACATTAATATTAACTTGATTAATATAGATATTGTTATCAGTGTAAAAAAATATGGATTTAAATATACTGAACCATATTATTCTTAAGATTGAAAAAGAGTTATAAATAACTTTAAATATTTTATCAAAAATAGCTATAATGACATTTATTATTAATAAATTTATAGTTTAATTCGTTTGTGTTAGTGTGAGTTGAAATTATAAACACAAATCTTTTAGTTCAAGGAAGATGAAGATAATATTTGGATTTAATTTTCATTCTGTAGATTAACTTAAATAATAATAATAATAATTTATCGTTGTCTCTAGAGAAGTAGATTCAAAATTTCAAGTCTAACTTCAATACTTGTTACCAAATAAACTTTCGGCAAAATGAAAAACAAAAAATATGAATTTGCTTACGTTGTACTCCTGCTTTACACTTTTACTCTATACATGCGTCTAAAGTGTCCACCGTTAATTAATTAAAAAAAGATTGTCTAGATGTGTATTTTGATTTCTTTATTTAATAATTAAAAAATGATTTTAACCTTTAATTTCAATTCACCCTATTTTCTTCTAATTCTAGTTTTGTTTCTTTCAATTTTTGTTTTTTTCTTGTTTTTAATTGTGTTATAGTGTATACATAAAATTTATCAAGATAAATATTCTATTAAATTTATTAAAAATTGTTATTAGAGAATTTTGTTATAATAAAGCATTGAAGTGTTGGTTGTGAGATTGGATTTCAAGATGATTAGGCAAAAGAAGATAAATTGTTCATGTCCTAATGATACGATGGGGGTACTTGGCCGCTTTTGATATTAGTTAATTGGTTGATTGAAGTTTGTTGTCAGGATAGTTTGATAATGATTAGATTAATATGTAATTATTGGTTATTGATTAAGGTGATTCATCTATAATTAATTTCCAAATCTTCTAATGTTACTGTTATTGTTAGTTTATCTTACTTTTCTATTGAGCTATTTTTGCGTGTGTAATATTTGTATAATAATAATTGTGCAACAATTTGTAATATTTTATTCATCGTTTATATGTAATATTAGTGTTGTTTATGATTCGTTAATAATTTTTCTTAAAAAATATTTTTATATACTTAGTCAAGCTTTATTTAGAGAAATAACAAGAAAAGCACAACAAAATATTACATTAAATATTTTATTAAATTGAGATACTAAATATTATATTATTTATTTTTTTAAAATTATAGTTTCATTTCTTGCATTAAATTACGGTCTACAAAGTAGACTTATCTTTCAAAAAGCATGGGCCGCCGCATTTCCTCCGTTTTCCACGTGCGAGAAAGAAATAACTAGAAAAAGTCTACAAATTACTTTTTATTATTTATTAAACTATTAAATTAATATTAGAATAATATTTTATTTTTATAATTAAATGTGGATTTTGAAAATATTTTATTAAAGGCAATAATATATGTTAAATTACACTTTCGATTTAAATTATTCAAATTTTGAGATACACAACATAAAGCTAAAACTTATAAAATAGATGCATTAACATTCCATATTTAGGTATTTTCATTTCATTAAAAATTAAAAATCTTTAAAAAAATAGAATTTCATTATTACTTTAGATATTAATTATGATTTCAAGTTTTTAATTGTTATAAATTTTTTAATTATTTAATATATTTTAATAGGTTCAACAATTTGAAAAATAGGTTTTATATTAATTATATAAAAAACAAATAATTTAACGAATTAAAAGGTTTATTACATAAAATCATGTATAATGCATGTGACACAAAAACAAGTAAAATAATAGAATTAAACTACATTTTAGGATTTAAATTTGGTAAGTTTTTTCGGGATCGAACTTTTTCGTCTAAGTTAGACGAGACCTTAAATTTGATAATTATTCTCATATTAAAGCCTAAACTTTTTTTTTGTGCAAAATAGACCCTAAACTTGACAAATGTTTTCACATTGGGACTTTTACTTTTTTAAAATCCAAGTTAGTCCTTGAAAATTCAAGTCTTAATATGAGAACAATTGTTAAGTTCAAACCCCACTATGGGAATAATTGCTAAGTTCAAGGCCTAACTTGGACACAAAAAAAGTTTAAGCCCAATTTGAGAAAAATTGCCAAGGCCAAATTCCAATGTAGGAACAATTACTAAATTTAGGACCTAACTTGAACTAAAAAAAACTCAAACCCCATTATAAAAAAATATTATCAAATCCAAACCCCAAATAATGATTTAATCCAAATAATACATTCTAATGTACTCTAACATTTTACATTCTCATAACATATAATTTTTATAAAAAATCAATTATAAAATATATATTAAAAATGGTATTCACAATAAATATAATAAAATCAATTCAAAAATTTAAATGCGTTATTAATTTATAACAATAACACGATACTAAATATAATAATTAAAAAAATTATTAACATTTTTATAGATATAAGCATTATTTAGGAGCTAACCCTAACCTTAAGAGATGTTTGTCTAGTCAGATAAAAAAACATGTATATCTCCTGAGCCTAGAACTTTAGTCTTGCAAATCATGTGGTCTTAGGCGACTCCTTTGCTTCAAATTGGTGTAAGTCGACCTATCTCTCGAAAAGGTAAAGATTTACAAGTGAAATTCTCTAAGGAACTGAAATAAAGTGAAAGCAAACTCTCAAGCGAAGAAGGAAAAAGCGAACAAAAAAGCCACAAGAAAACTAAACACACTAAGTGTTTGAGTAAATGTTCTCAAAGTGTTTTTATTACTTTAAAGAGTTACAACTGAGTGATTACAAATGAGGGGGAAGACCTCTATTTATAGTTGATCTCTACAAGATGAAAGTCCTAAGAGATTTAAACTCTATACAATTTTATCCTTAAGATTTACAATAATCACCATGGTAACTCTAGTTTAACTAGAGTGTTCCACTGGGCCACCAAGGCCTCAAGTAGATTGGTTTCTCCATGTGTTTCATAAATCGAGCTAGTTCAAGTGGGTCAAATGTGCCCTATTTAATCAATTGACCTTCATGGAACATTTTGTGTGCATATGTCATGAGATTTGATCCGTGACTCGTGATATTCTTCCCCACCCATTCTCGCAACGCCTTCATCGCATCTTCAGAATGACACTGGTTTGACTCCTCTTGAAATTGCCTCAATGCCTCGACCATTTTCCAACTACCTCTTTATTGGGTAGTTTCACCCCTCGAAACATTTGCCTTAGCTTATGTCTCCACCATCATCTCATTTGAACTATCTATCTTGTTTGTGCATCTCAATTGTAAGAGCCTACCACTTTTACTTACTCCCATTTTGACGTGCCTCGACTTACTTGCTTCAGAACTCTGAAAAGGCCCCTGTGTCTTTGCCAAGCCAATGGTAAATTATAATGAAAAACACTAGAAAAGTGTTTGAGATGTATCTCACTTATAGCATTTACTCTGTTTAAATGTCCAATTTGCATCATCATTTTTCCCACAAAGTTTGATGCACAACCCACCTCTCTCACAGGTGGTAGCCTCACCGATAACTCAACAGACTTCATACTGATTTTCTATATCTCTAGCATTTCCAATGAGGTCTCTTTAACACTTAAATTTACCAAGTCAACATTCTCACCACAAGGAATACCCTTAGCTAGCTTGATTATCGGTAATATCTTGGTTTCACTCCTCATGTGTAGACTCACCAGCACAATGCATTGTTGTTTACTAGTATCTAAGATACATATGCAATCGAAAAAAGGAACCAAAAGAACATTAATTTTGTTAAGGAAATTCAAGTCAAGAATAAATTCATAGTCATTTAAGTGAATTACCTTTAAGTCTTCCTTGCCTTTCCATTGGCCAATCTGTAGCTCAACTCTTTGTGCTACTTCCACATTTGGAACCTCTTTGAAATTTACCATCTTGTCTTCTTAGTCGATTTACTAATTGAGAGACCAAGTTTTCCCACGGCTCTTTCCGATATAAACAAATCAGATGCCCTTGTATCAATAAGAGCACCTCTCTTTCGGTATGCAATGTTAATGTCCATAAACATCAACCCTTTTTACTTATGATCCCTCTTCGCTTTTGTAGAATTGATTATTATTAATTCAAACCTCAATACCCCTCATCAGGCTCTACTTTCTTTTCTTTATTGATCGTGGATATCTTAAATCGCTCTTGACAGTCTCGAATCATTTATGGAGCACAACATCAGAATCGTTGTATTGGCTTCTTTTCATTCTCTTTACCCCTTAGATGGTTGTTAGGTTTCCTCTTCTCACTCTGTAATTTCCTATTACCACCATTCTTATTATTTCCATCGTTGTCATTTTTATCATGTTCTTTCTTATGGTCTCCCCTACTATTGCTCGTCTCTTTAGCTTGGAAGACTCGAACTTCTCTTTCCTCATACCAAGCTCGACAAATGACTTCGCCTTAGTCATAACTTTGGTAAGCTTTTTGACCTTTAATTGATGCAACTCTTGCTTCGCCCAAGGCTTCAACCCATCTTTGAACTAGTAGAATATTTATTTTTCACTCAAATCAAGTATTTGGAGTAACAACTTAGTCCCGAACATAGTCTCGAATTGTGCCTTGTTGCCTAAGTCGACGCAACTTAGCCTAAGCTTCTTCCTCAGCATACTCGATGTAAAACTGCTTCTTAAATTCATTATGGAACTCCACCCAAGTCTCAATAACAATACCACTTCATCTCTCACTTGTGAACTTATGACGGCACCATAAAAAAGCAACATCAGTAAAATAAATTGGAGCAGTGTTTACCTTAGTGACATCATCTTCAATGTCCATCGCAGAGAAGTATCGTTCCATCCCCCTATAAGAAGTAGTCCACATCCCTTGTGGACCTAGTCCCCTTAAAATCTTTCAGTTTGGAAACATTCATCTTATGTTTGGGTGAAATGAAGTTGATAAATCTGAGTTTCGGAAGCCACGAACATATGCCATCAGAACCAAGGAAGAAGAAAATGCTCCCGATGTGATTACTAGTAAATTCTCTTTATTTGACTCTTCGGTAGTTGCATTGATAGATTCAAGTTCTACGCATTCATACATTTGCATCTCATTAGTGAAAGATAGAGAATTAGTAGTAGAACCTACGAAACATGAGGTGATAGTTACAAACCCTTTTAGGCAAAGTGAGAGAGTCAATAAAGTGTGTAATAGGTGTCTTTTAAAGATTCAGGATTGAGAATTTCCAGCAAATCTTATGGTCTTGTCATTTAATGAATTTGATGTGATACTGGGGATGAATTGGTTATCTAAATACGGAGTCGTGGTTGATTGCAAAAGAAAAAGAATCTCTTTGAGAACTACAGATGGAAATGAGGTGATTGTAACTGGTGAGAATTACAGTGCTATGTTAAATGTGGTTTATGCAATTAAAGCTTGTAAAATGATTAAGAAAGGATACGAGGCTTTCTTAGCCTATGTTCTGGATACTCGAGCAGAAGAAAGTGAAATTGAAAGGATACTGGTAGTACGAGAATTTCCTGATGTATTTCCTAAAGAGTTACCAGGGTTACCTCCTGAAAGAGAAGTTGAATTTGGAATTGAATTAGTTTCGGGGGCTGCATCGATTTTGATAGCACCATATAGAATGGCACCAGCAGAGTTAAAAGAATTGAAGACTCAGTTGCAAGAATTGTTGGATAAAGGATTCATACGTCCAAGTGTATCACCATGGGGAGCTCCGGTCTTGTTTGTAAAGAAGAAAGATGGGTCTTTAAGGTTGTGTATAGATTATCGTTAGCTGAACAAAGTAACGATAAAGAATAAGTATCCGTTGCCTAGAATTGATGATTTGTTTGATCAGTTGAAAGGAGCAAGTGTGTTCTCAAAGATCGATCTCAGATCAGGATACTATCAATTAAAGGTAAAAGACTTGGGTGTGCCAAAGACTGCCTTCAGAACTCGATATGGTCATTACGAGTTCTTAGTCATGCCATTTGGGTTGACTAATGCTCCAACTGCATTTATGGACTTGATGAATAGAATTTTTTCAACCATATTTAGATCAATTCGTGGTAGTATTCATTGATAACATTCTTGTATATTCGAAAGGTGAAGAAGAGCATGAGAAGCATCTTCGAATTGTATTGCAAATTTTGAGAGAGAAATAATTGTTTGCTAAGCTAAGTAAATGTGAGTTTTGGTTGAAAGAAGTCATTTTTCTGGGACATATTGTATCGACCGATGGCATTCGAGTGGATCCGAAGAAGGTTAAAGCTATTCTCGAGTGGAAGCCGCCAAAGAATGTAACGGAGGTAAGAAGTTTCCTTGGATTGGCTGGTTATTATAGAATATTTGTACAAGGATTTTCTATGATTGCATTGCCATTAACAAGATTATTGCAAAAAGATGTGAAGTTTGAATGGAATGAGAAGTGTCAACAAAGTTTTGAAAGATTAAAAGCAGCATTGACTGAAGCTCCGGTGTTAATACAACCAGAATCAGGTAAGGAATTTGTGATTTATAGTGATGCATCTTATAATGTTTGGGTTGTGTATTAATGCAAGATGGAAAGGTAGTTGCATATGCGTCAAGACAGTTGAAGCCACATGAGAAGAATTACCCGACACATGATCTCGAGTTGGCTGCAGTAGTGTTTGTATTGAAGATTTGGAGACATTATTTGTATTGAGAAAAATGTTATGTGTATACAGATCACAAAAGCTTGAAGTATTTGTTAATCCAGAAAGAGTTGAATTTAAGACAAAGAAGGTGGATTGAATTGATTAAAGATTATGACTGTATTATTGACTATCATCCTGGGAAAGCGAATGTGGTAGCTGATGCTCTGAGTAGAAAGTCAATGGCAGCTTTGAAGGTGATGAATGCACATTTGGAGATACAATCAGACGGTGAGCTATCAGTTGAGCTAAGAGTAAAGCCAACTTTGTTGCAAGAAGTTAAAGATGCACAAAAAGATGATGAAGAGCTGATGAAGATCAAAAAGCAGTTAGAAGAAGATAAAAGTGGTGAATTTGAGATTGATAGTGAAGGAAATTTGAGATTCCATAATAGGCTTTGTGTGCCTCGTCAAGAAGGTTTGAAACGAAGGATATTAGATGAATCTCATCATAGTTCTTTTGCTATGCATCCGGGAAGTAATAAGATGTATCATGATCTAAAGCCATTCTATTGGTGGAAAAGGATGAAACTGGATATTGTCGAGTATGTTTCCAAATGCTTAACATGTCAGAAAGTGAAAGCTGAACATCAAGTACCATCGTGGTTGCTTCAATCCATTACTATACCAGAGTGGAAATGGGAAAGAATTACAATGGATTTTATCACGGGATTGCCACTTTCACCAAAGAAGAAAGATGTTATTTGGGTGATAGTTGATCGATTAACCAAGTCTGCTCATTTTCTCTCAGTAAGAACTGATTTCTCAATGGATAAGTATGCACAATTGTATATAGATGAAATAGTTAGACTTCATGGTGTGCCTGTATCTATTATTTCTGATCGAGATCCAAGATTTACATCAAAGTTTTGGGAAAGATTACATGAAGCTTTGGGTACTCGATTGAAATTTAGTACAGCATATCATCCTCAGACAGATGGACAGTCAGAAAGGGTGATTCAAATTCTAGAAGACATGTTGAGAAGTTGTATTATTGAGTTTGAAGGCAATTGGGAAAGGTATTTACTGTTGATTGAATTTACTTATAATAACATCTATCAGTCAAGCATTCAAATGGCGCCTTATGAAGCATTATATGGAAGAAAATGTAGAACTCCTGTGTGCTGGACAGAGTTAAGTGAACAGAAGCTTGTGGGTCCTGATTTGATTCGAGAAACTGAAGAAAAAGTAAAGTTGATTCGAGAGCGATTAAAGGCTGCTTCAGATAGACAAAAGTCCTATGCTGATTAGGAAAGATATAGAGTTCAATTTTGGTGAAAAGGTTTTCTTAAAAGTGTCTCCGTGGAAGAAAGTTCTCCGATTTGGTAAGAAAGGGAAATTGAGTCCAAGATTTATTAGGCCATATGAGATTTTGGAAATAATTGGTCCAGTTGCTTATCGATTAGCTCTTTCTCCAGAGTTAGATAAGATTCATAATGTTTTTCATGTGTCTATGCTACGAAGGTACCGGTTTGACTTATCTCATGTGATTACTCCGGAGAATATTGAAATATAACCGGATTTGACTTATGAAGAGGAGCCAATAAAGATACTAGCTCGAGAAGTGAAAGAATTAAGAAATAAAAGAGTTCCTCTGGTAAAAGTGCCGTGGAGACATCATAACTCAGAAGAAGCTACTTGGGAAAGAGAGGAAATGATGAAACAACAGTATCCACAATTGTTCAGTCCAGGTAAATTTCGAGGACGAAATTTATTTTAAGGGGGGGAGAATTGTAACGTCCGTGTGTTTGAACCGGTTTTGGAATAGTACTAAAATAAAATTGAGAACTAGAAATGTTTAGTTGAAGTAAGAAAGGTTAGAAAAAAAAGTTAAGGATTAAATAGTAAAGGAGAGAAGATATGAGGGACTAAATAGAGAATTATACAAATTGAATTTTGAGTCATCATGGGAATTAGATTGATTGAGGAGAGGAAAAAGAGTAATTTTATGGAAGATATTTTTGGAGGCAAAGTTTTGGGCTAAACTGTAAAGTTGGAAGGTCCAAGGACTAAAAGTGCAATTTTACCATTTTTCTTAAGTAAGATATTTTAATTGAAAATTCTATAGAATTTGAGAGAAGAAAAAGTGGTTAAAAAGATGAAAATATCATCTTTTTCATTAAGTAGCCGTCCATGCCCTTTTCTTCCATTTTCAACTTTTGCTTTTATTCCAAATAGGTCATTCCACCATTTTTTAAGCTTTCCAAACTCCAAAACCTTCCATTTTCTTTGGAATTTCTAAAAGAAAGTCATAAAATAGAGTTAGTAGACACCTCAAACTTCTTATAGAATTCATTTTGAGGTGTTAGAGAGCACAGAGACTAAATCGAGAAAATTTTGAATTCAAGGATTAAGGTAAGAGATGGTTAAATTCTCATTATATACATGTATTTTACTGTTATTTAGCATGAAAACTATTGAATTAGAGCTTATAGCTTATATGTGTTTATGTGAAATTGAAGAGAAAGAGAAGAGAGGCAAGGATCAAATTGAAGACAAAGGAAAAGAATAGAGCAAGGGGTAAAAGAGAAGAAATTCAACCTTTTTGTTGTAAGTACTACAAGAATTTTAGTTTATAGCCTATTTTTCATAATATATTTGAGTTGTTAGCATGGAAATTGTTGTTTAATTAGGTGTTATAAAGATGATTAAGTGAGATTAGTGTAATAAAACATGAGAAAGAAAATGTTTTCATTGAAACAGATTGGACAGAATTAGAGGGTTAACTTCGAAAATTCACTAAAAATTGTGTATATAGAGTTAAGGGTCAAATTATATATGTAATTAAATCTTATTGTGTGTAGTTTCATATGGAAGAAACAGTGAATTAAATGGATCTGTATATTTTGAGTTATAACTGATTTTGTGTAACAAGGTCAGAGTAGATACGAGTTCCCCTGTTCTAACTTTGAAAAATCATAGAAAAATTATTAGAGACTGAAATTTATATGTTTAATTCTTTTATGAGTATATTTTCAGTAGAAACATACGGGAACATCATTTGATCTCTGTAATAAAATATATATAATTTTTAGTGAAGAAAGGTCGAAACTGTCAGGCAGCAGAGAAGGGGTAACTTGAAAGAATTTACTGTACAAATTGGTTGAATTAAAAATTATGGAAATTTTATGGTAAAAAGAGGATTGAGTCTAGTTTCAGAAACATTAAGCAGATTATAATTTCGAATTCTGTAACTCAAGATATAAATAATTTAGTGACTGTGATGCAAGTGGACAGATTGGAAATATAAATGTGATGTGTGAAAGAATGAGGAATCAAGAATATGAAATGTTATGCCCATGTAGACAAGTTAGAACCATTTTGATAATAGTGGCATGCCATTAAGGAACGCTAGCGCGCTTACTGTTTCGCACTTCGTGTGCCTACTGATTGCACTATATGCGCCTACTGATTGCACTGTGTGTGCCTACTGGATTGCACTGTGTGTGCTTACTGTTTCTCCAGCACTTGTGTGCTTACTGTTAAGAACTTTGATACTTTCTGTTCCGTTTATCTGATGGGTTCTATAAAAGTCTACTATGGGCCAAGTGGATAAATAAGCTAAGTGAGCTATGGTTAAGAAAGTTATGATGGCTAAATTGTGAAAAGTGAAAGAATATGCAAAATATGATATTGAGGTAAGTGAAATGATGAATACATGAAAGATAAGTACTATATGTGTATGTGTAATTAAATGTTTGATAAAATTAAGCAATAAATAAATAATCATCTATTATGCTTGTAGTGCTTACTAAGGCTTCACCGGCTTAACGCGTTTATTTTAACGCGTAGGTACAAGGAATACAAGAAGCAAATCGGGATCTCTCATCACATCACATCACTTGGAGCTCAAATTTAGGTATATTACTTTTGATGTAAAATGGCATGTACTATGGAACTTATACGTGTCCTTATTAGAAAAAGACAAAAATGTTGCTTGGAAATGTTTTGTGTGATGAAATGAAATGATGAATTTTGGTTGAATTTGTGTTTTGTACTAAAAATCATATTTTATTATTTTAAATAAATTTTAAGTCTCGATCTTGATTATACACGATTAATTTACGATATTTTGAATCAAGAAGCCTAGAATGCATTGGCTAAAAAAACATTTCATGACTCGGTTTTTTTGTACTGAACTTTAATGTGATACTTTTATATCAGGTTTATACATATGAACCGTGTATAAGGGTGTTACACAGCTTTTCATCAATGGATTTGAGAGCCCCTTGCATCTCTTCCATAGCATTGATGGCACCTAACTCATGTTCCTTGAGTTGATCTTTCCCCGAGTCTGGCTTTGTAGTAAGCCCTCAACTACTTCAAGGGTCTCCCTTACATCACCTATGGAACCCTCGAGTTTGGCAATCTTGCCTTCCAAAGCTAACAACATATTCCTCAATCTGTTATCTTTCCTGTCCCCCACGGGTCTCCTTAGGCTCAATCTATTCATCTACTTTTTTTTTGTCATTTCAACCGGCATCTTACCGAACACTAGCTCCTACTACTACCTATCATAAGACTAGAACTTTAGTATAGCAAATTATGCGGTCTTAGGTGATTCCTTTACTTAAAATCCACCTAAGTTAGCCTATCTCTTGAAAAAAAATGAGAATTATTAAGGGAACTTCTCTAAGGCACCAAAATGAAGCAGAAACAAACTCTCAAGCGAAGAAGCAAATTGCAAACCAAAAAAGCCAAAAAGAAAACTAAGCACACCAATTATTTGAGTAAATGCTCTTAAAATGTTTCTATTACTTTGAAAAATTACAACAGAGTGATTACAAATGAAGGGGGAGACTTCTGTTTATAATTAAGCTCCTTCAAATCCAACGGTAAAATTTAAATTACATTGACGATCGAGATTAAAGCCTATCTACAAGATGAAAGCCTTAAAAGATTTAAACTCTTTTCAACATTATCCCTTAGGATTTATAATATTCACCATGATAACTCTAGTTTTATTAGAGTATTCAACTGGGTCACTAAGGCTTTAAGTAAATAAATTTCTTTATGTGTTCCACGAACCGGACTAGCTCAAGTAGATTAAATGAGTATCATTTAATCAATTAACCTTCATGAAATATTTTATATATATTCCTCACAAGTTTTGATCCGCGGCCCATAATATATAGCCTAACTTAAAAGAAGCTTGTAAGCTTGGGCCGAAGTAAAATAGTTTTAGAAAACCAAACAGGGCCTACATAAAACACACATATAATAATGAAAGGTCCATAACCGAAAACATGATGATAGGCGGCGAATATGCCCAATCTAGATTCCCTACTCCAGAGGCATCAACAATCGTAGCAGTTAATATCAACGGTCAATAAGAGCGAATATTTTTATCCACGCAAGATCAACGGTCCATAATCACCAAATATTTAATTTTGTTTTTTTTTAATTTATTCTTTTTCTTCTTCCTTGTGTTTCGTAAACAACCAAAAGCCAGAAAACTAGCTCTCGTTTCTCTCGTTTCCTCTCCATTTTCTCGGGAAAAAGAAGCATGGGAAAAGGCCCTGGTCTCTACACCGACATCGGCAAAAAGGCTAGAGGTGATATTTCAATTGCTCGTGCTTTTTTAGTTTATCTTTATTTTTTATTTTTTACTGTTATTATTATTTTTTTCTTTTCTTAATTTAGATCTTCTTTACAAGGATTACCAGGCCGACCACAAGTTCACTCTCACTACTTACACTTCCAATGGCGTTGTGAGTTCCTCTTTTTAATTTTTGGATATCTAAATATCGTTTCCTTTTTCAGCTAAATTCGCGAAGCTTCTGCTGTTCATTTCCGGTTCTTTTTATTTATTTTTATTTGTAAGAACGAACTCACATTTTAACTTCCCTATTATCTGTGTCCCATAATTTACATCGACTTTTTGTCTATTATGTTTGTTGAATTTCAAGGCTTATGTGTAAAATTTGTGTGGCAATTCAGCATGTTATTTACTTACCATGTTTATGTATGAAATCATTTTGCTTTTGCCTAGTTAGAAAGATTTCATATGATTTCTTTTGATGTAGTTGAATGAATATTTTGTATGCCTGGTTTTGTGATTAATCTAGAGATTTATGGTTCGGGGTCATTGTTTCTTTTTTGTATATGCTACCTTCTTACTTCTTATATAATTGATATTCTTGTTCTTTAATTTGATAAATATTTAGGCAATCACATCAACTGGAACTAAGAAAGGTGAATTGCTGTTGGCTGATATAAGCACCGAGCTGAAGAACAAGAACATCACAACCAATGTCAAAGTTGACACTAGTTCCAAGGCAAGTTGTCAATTTTTCTTTTTTCTCATTTGGTAAACCTTTAATATCGATGCATGCCATCTCATTACATTGAATACAAAGTTGAGGAATGTTTTTGTCTTGTACAGCTCATGCCATGGTGAATTCAACCTTCTTAGATATAAATCTAATTGTGATTTTTGGGGTTTTTATTTTTACGTTTTAGCTTTTCGCCACTGTTACTGTTGATGAACCTGCACCGGGTTTGAAGACAATCTTTAGTTTCATTGCCCCTGATCAAAGGTCTGGCAAGGTAATGGAGACTTCCTTACTCCTGCAATTAAGCTTTTTGTTCTTCTTAAATACCAACATTTTCAGTTTCTTGTTTGTCCTTCCCTTCTGTAAACTTGTAGGTTTCATGAGTACATGACAAGTTCTTTATTATTGCTGTAACAGGTGGAACTGCAATACCAACATGAATATGCTGGCATAAGCACTAGCATTGGATTGACTGCAAATCCCCTTGTTAACTTCTCTGGTGTGGTTGGAAACAATAGTGTCACTGTTGGGACTGATCTCTCATTTGACACTGTCAGTGGTAACTTTACAAAATTGAATGCTGGGTTGAATTTCACCCATTCTGATCTCATTGCTTCCTTGACATTGTAAGTGCTTTCACCGGAGCAGGAGCTGGGGTTGATTATTTATGTTTCACATGGAACTTGAATTCAATCGCTTTATATGATCCTCTGGTCATTTATTGATTCATAAGCATTGACAGTTGCCTAGAAATTTCTGCCTTTCCTTTTTTTCCCTTGTGCACTGATTGCATTATTCTACTTGTTATACTTCTGGTTTTGATGAGATAGTTTTGTTTATTAACTCTAGGAATGATAAAGGCGACACTCTTAATGCTTCCTACTACCACATAGTTAGCCCATTGACTAACACAGCGGTTGGTGCGGAGCTGAGCCATAGCTTTTCAAGTAATGAGAACACTCTCACAATTGGTACGCAACATGCTCTTGACCCATTGACGACGGTAAAGGCTCGTCTGAATAACTATGGCATAGCAAGTGCTCTGATCCAGCATGAATGGCGCCCAAAATCGCTCATCACAATGTCTGGAGAGGTGGACACCGGAGCAATTGAAAAAAGTGCTAAAGTTGGGCTGGCCTTGGCACTCAAGCCCTAGGCAAAAGCAAAACTGTTTTTGTTGTGTCATATGGAAGGTGAGCCTTGATTTTGATTGGTTGAGGACTTGGAGAAAAATAATTTGTACTTTCATGGGTTAGAAAAATAATGTTATTGGCAAACTGAAATTAGCAATTTGCTTTGTTGAACAACTGTTGCTTACATCCAATTAGTTCAACTTGTTTACTTCTTTCAGTCACTAATCTTGCAAGCAGACATGGGATTTGGTCATTTGCCATTATTTGCTTGATTTCAGATGAACTTCCAGAGATCACTATATATCTAAACCATTTTTTATTAAACATACTACTTGTTTTATTTTAATACAATTGAAATGAATTATCAACCCTGACAATTGGTATTTGGCATTTTGTTGATTTGTTGATCATATCTTAGGTAGAAAGCCATAAAAATATTTTATACAAATTCATAAACCGGGTCACATATTCTTTAGGTACAATAATAAAGTTCCCACGCCAGATTCAGTGACCATACGTGCTAGCTGCTAATACAATCATTACCTTTTCACAAACAACAAACAATAAGCCTAATTTATAAAGGAAATCTGAACCTTATAACCTTAAGCTATTAAGACGGATAACAACTGTTTGGCCAAACTCGGATTATCAATCTTGTTATTGAGTAGAATGATTAAACAATACTATGCTGGGTTGCCCAAACTACTACGCAACACTTGAGGGTTCTCAGTTGTTTCGGCTTGCTTGAAGAAGACCATCCCTGATTTGAGAAGCAATGTCTCTTACAGCACCTGGCCCATGTGGGATGAAAACAGAGTTGGATTTTGATGATGCACCGATCTCCTTCATTGTGTCAAAGTACTGTGTCACAAGAACCATGTCCATGACATCCTTTGATGATGTACCAGGTACATTCTCAGAGAAGGCCAGCACACTGTCTCTAAGTCCATCTACAATAGCCTGTCGCTGCCGAGCTATACCAAGCCCAGCTAGATACTTTGACTCGGCATCTCCTTCTGCTCGCTTGATCTGCAATATCTTCTCGGCTTCAGCCTTCTCATTGGCAGCCACCCTCATTCTTGCCGCTATTTATAACAAGCCAACATATATCAGACCTATTTACAGAATCTATGGGTTTTTTTTTAGAGAGAACAAAATTTATGTTGAACAAGCTAAAGATTTTCAAACATAACTTCTTCATGTGAGGACAATTAACATTAACTAACAAGGCAAGTTCTCAAAAAATTAGGGGAAAAAGAACCAAATAAATGGCGAAATAAATATATATAATTCATAAAGTTGCATGTATCATACCTGCATTTATCTCATTCATTGCCCTCTTCACATGCTCATCTGGTTCAATATCCACAATAAGAGTCTGAACAATCTCGAACCCATAATGTGACATGGCCTAAAGATTCAAAACAATAGGTAAGTTTTAGCTTGTACAACCTTGGTTAATCCAAACCTAAAACAACAAAGCAGGCAGGGCGATACCTTTTCAAGTTCCTCTTCCACAGCTCTCGCTATATCATTCTTCTGTTCAAATACTGCATCCAGCTCCAACTTCGGAACACTTGCCCTAATAACTAAATTAAGTATATCCAATTAGTTCATCATCAGAACAGTGATCTACAACCAGATTGACTTGAATTACGAAAAGGAAAAGTATGAGATGGCATGATCAAATGAAAAATGCAAATTGTTCGGAGCATAAGATAATTAGGCAAAACATTCAAAATCCTCAATACTGAAAAGCTGATGATGATTGACTTGAATTTCCAAAATCCATGAACTGAATCATAATTCATACATAATCCTGAGCATAAGTTACTTTCATCTAAAACAATATAATTATAGTGGGAAATTAAACATGTCAAATAGAGGGCATCATTAGCATTTTCCTTTTTCTTTGAAAATTAGAAGAAATATATTAATTTACTTCAACTGCAAATTTTCAAAAGGAAGAGCCCATAGAAGCACAGTAGATAAGTATTCAAGACCCACACCCCATATATGTGGATAAACTTCAAATAACCACATACCACATATGACATTCTAGATTATGAGCAGAGCAGCTATCATTCAAGTTTTTACACAATTTAAGGAAATCTAAAGCACGCATACCATCAAAGACATAGGACTGAATCTGGCCTCTTGTGTTGCTGAGTTTATAGAAAGCATCTTGTGCCTTTTCAGCTAAGGCTCGGTATTGAATTGAAGCAACCACGTTAACAAACACGTTATCCTGAGGGCATAATAAAATATCAGAATCAGATGGAATAAATGATGGAGGACTAAACCAAAAAGCCCTTTCAACTTAAATGAGCACAGAACCAACTATAGCATCAATATAAATGATTCAGTGGTCACAATGCTGGTATCAAACTAATCACACCTTTCTCTTTTTATATATTCCAAAGAATGAAATTTAAACTTCCTTTACCAATTATTCCCCTTGTCTACCTGATGGCAAGCATTCCATCCAACACAAAATACAGTGATCTCATCTCACAATAACAGCTATTTGGGTATCAATTATGCAACAACAAACCTTGGTTTTTGTTTCACATCGAACATCCAGTTGCTGCACACGCAAGGAGAGAGTACCGGCTGCCTGTTTCCCGAAACACCACGGCAAACAATGACAACCAGGCTGAAGCACATCATCAAACTTCCCAAATGCTTCTGTTACAGCTACAGTTGACTGCTCCACTTGAATACACCCAAGAGCCTGCCCCATTTTCTGTTCAAAATAAAGTATTCCAAAATCAATACGCATACGCAGCCTTCGATCAATACATTAACTTTAATCCAAAAACACGCATACAAAAAAAATCTTTTACACAATTCTCGCCTGGTCTGTAGAAAACTGAATAAGCGATTTCTATAAGTCCTTTAAATACCCCAAAAAGATATAATACAAGAAACTCATACTAATATTTAACACCCATCATAAACAAATGTTAAAGAAGACAGATGTTACCAGTTATAATCGAGGTTTTCGGAATAAAAACAGAGCCCGATATATATCCCAAAAGATAAGAACAAAACGATGAAACTTTCTTTGAATTTTTCTACATTGAAACTGACGGCAACCAAAGAATTAATAGCAATTCTGATGCAATTACAGTTCAACCCTTTCATTGAACTAATCAGTTTGAGTATAACTATAATTTAAAGAGGCAAACAAAATACGCAACCTATAAAAAACATTTTTTGAAAAAGAACATGACTTTTTCAAATGCGAAAAATCGTCAGCAGATGTGTTGCTCAGAAACTAAGAAATCTGACAGCAAATCCGGCCTGAGAAAGAAGATTACTTCCATTAAAGTATTGTTTAACTTAGAATTACTACTATTTTAAACTATTCCGAGTAAGACAAAATATTTTTTAAAAAAAAGCCAAGATTGAATTGACATAAAGAAATCAGGACGGTTCTGACAGAACGCAGAAACCGAGTGAAGACATAAAGAAACTGGAGATTAAGCCCTAATTTCCGACAGCAAAACAAACAGAAAACGATGCAACCGAAATAAAAAAAATTGCAACTGATTGCAATAATTAGAAAACAAAATTAAAATAATAACTAACAACAAAAGAATATCTTTGAAATACCTAAAAGAAAGTGAGAAATCGGAGTTGAAGAGTACCAAAAAGTTTGAATAAAATACAGTATGCTGTTTTTGTTTTTATACAAAGTGTGCTGTTATGCTGCTGGCAGAATATATGGTATATATAGTAATATAATCTTCAGTATGCAATTTCTTGGAAACGACGACGTATAAGAAGAATTTGCAAGGAAATAAGGGAAAGGGTGTCGGAGACGTTTAGTCTTCGGAATCCTTACTCGTTTTGTCTGTCATTTTCAACTTCTAAATCAGCAAAAGCTGACATTTCTCGGCGTCGTTTTAAGTTTTATATTCAATTACTTACCGCAACCAATTTGCAAATCCTATGCCAATGAGAGTTTTGATTCAATTTTAAGGGTAATTTATCCAAATAATTAAAAATTTTCATTATTTATAAAAATATTCAAGTTCAAAAATATACATCAAAATGATTTGAAATAAATAGTAAAAATTGATATTGATCATCTAATAGTCGACACCACTTGTCCAATGATTGGTGTCAAACATAAAAATTTATGTTTTTTGGTGTTGACCATGCAATGGCCGACACTTATGTTTTTTTTTAATACTATATTTTATTGATATACGAAAATACGAGAATTTAAAAAAAAACTTGGTGTTGGCCATTGCATGGCCGACACCCCTTTTTAATCTGATAAAAAAATTAAATTTTTGGGTGTTGGCCATGCAATGGCCGACATCCCTTTTTTGTCAGATAAAAAATTTAATTTTTTGGTGTTGACCATGCAATGGCTGACACCTCTATTTATCTGATAAAAAAAATCAAATTTTTGGGTATTAGCCATGTAATGGCCAACACTCTCTTTTTTCAGATAAAAAAATTCAAAATTTGTTTGTGTTGACCATGCAATGACCGACACCCCTATTTATCTGATAAAAATATCAAAATTTTAGGTGTTGGTCATTACTTTTCTCAAATAAAAAATTTTCAATTTTTTTTGGTGTTGGCCATGTAATGGCCGACACCCCCTTTTTGTAGATAAAAAATCAATTTTTTGGGTGTTGGCCATGCAATGGTCGACACCCTCTTTTTTCAAATAAAAAAATTTTAAATTTTTTTGTGTCGGTCATTCCATGGCCGACATCCTCTTTTTGTCAGATAAAAAATTTAAAATTTTTTGGTGTTGACTATGCTATGGCCGACACCCACTTTTTATTTGGTAAAAAATTAATTTTTTTGGTGTTGGCCATGTAATGGCCGATACCAACTTCCCCTCATTCTCTATAAATAGGGTTTAGTTTTTTTATTTTGAAATTGTAAATAAGAAATATTTCTCTTAAAATAATAAGAAAATGAGAGTGCTTTATTATTTATTATTAGATGAGTGTTTTGTTTTGGGGGGATAGTTGTGAAGTGTACAATCGAATTTCGAGGTTGAGCTATATACTGTCATGTATTACCGGAGTTGAATTATATACTGTCATGTGAAGCGGCAAATATATGTCTTCAGTGGTCAGATGATTTTCTACGCCATTGAAGAAAATCCTATATGTAGATGATATAATTGCCACTAAATGTAACTATGTGGTATAACCATAAAGGTTATGCTATCAAAGGTCGGTTAACGGAATTCTGTCATCGAATGGCCGATCGAGATGATTTTGTCGGGTAGTCAGTCAATATGGACCGGTATTGCTTGAGGGTTAGAAGAATTTATTGAAATTCGCCAGGTATTCAGGCAGATAGATATTATCTAACCGAGACGAGTTGCTCAAGTTTAGGGTATTGTAGGTTATTTTGTATTATTGTTCAAAATTTAAAATTTCGTGTATTAATATTAACAATTATTTATAATTTATTTTATCTGTAAATTTAATTTGTATTCTTGTAATATTCAACTAGATTTATATTTTATCGTATTAATATAATTTTGATTTATTAAAAAAAATGTTAAGGAATAAAAATTATCGACAAATTAAAAATATATTAAAAATATTAATTAAAATTAATTTTAAGAAATAAATGAAAATAATCAAAAGAAAAGAACACTAGTATAGTTAATGGTCGAGACCGACTTTTAACTCTAGCACCAGATATATATATATAACCGTCAATACTAAAAATTTGAGTTTTTTGTTCTCATTAACAGTACAACAATTTCTTTGTTTATGTTCATTTTTTTATGATCCCAAGTTTTTTCAAGATGAGTTCCAACTTTTTCTTTGTTTATATTCATTTTGATGAAAAAATCATCAATACAGATGATGAACGTTGTGTATTTGAAAGCCGAGAAAAAATCGAAATGAGACTGAACAAGCGTGTTTCGCTGGAGGAATTGAAACGGAAGATCAGTACAAAGATAGCTACTCGTTGCGGGAAGCAAATGTTGAGACTGTTTTACAAATTTTCGGTTTCATCAGATCCTATAAAGTTCTCCGAAATGGAGCTTGTTGATGATGATCTAGGGACAATGATTGAAATTTATTGTCCATCTGAGATCGAAAATTCATGCCCCATTGAGTTGCTCGAGGAGATATCACACCCCGAACCAATTCAAGTCTTAAATCCAGTAAGCCAGCGTTCTAGAATAGATATTGATCTTAATGTATGCTGAGAAGATCAATCGGGTTATAGAGGGTCCACTCCAGAAAATCCAAACACCGTGGATGTTCGTATAACATCCAAAACACGTGTCATCGTCTACAATTTCATCCGAAAAGTATTGGCCCCAATAGAAGATGATGACGAAAATGAAGCTTTGAAAGACCCCAATTTGGATGACATCCCCGAAGACTTAGATGAGGAGGGGTCGGTGGAGGGTGATTATGTTAACACCCTTTCAGGAGGAAATACGAGCCCGATTATAGTTATTAGGAATAATCCGGGGGCCTTCATGAGTGACGTAGACCCAGATGCGGGTCGAGCTTGTGAGCTTCCGGAATATAAAAACATAGTTCTGGCTCACCTACTCGACGAACAAACCGACGAATAAGAGCTGTTTGTAGGACAACAATTTGAGAATAAGGACTGCTTAAATGCAATAAAACAATACAGCGTAAAGTTAGCTGTGGATTATAAAGTAACGAAGTTGTCGCAATCTTTGTACATCGGAGAATGTTGGAAAGTCGAGAGTGGGTGTAAGTGGCATATCCGAGCCGCGTTAATGCAACGGACTCAGCTGTGGACAATAAGGAAAATGGAAGGTCCGCACACATGCACTATGGCTCGTATGACGCAAGACCATCAGAAGTTAGATGCAAAGACCATATGCAACTGCATCATGCCTATGGTGAAAGCGTCCCCATTGAATAAGGTATCGGTCTATATTTCGGCTATGCAAGCTCGCTTCAATTATAAGGTTTCGTATCGAAAGGTATGGTGGGCGAAGCAAATGGCGATGCAGGAGTTGTATGGTGACTGGGATGCGTCATACAACTAGCTCCAAGGGTGGATAGTCGCGATGGGAGAGTATGTACCGGGGACAGTAACTGATTTACAAACACTGCCGTATGAAGGTTCGGACGGGGTGATTGATCCGGGAAAATGACGTTTTCACCGATTATTTTGGACGTTTGACCCGTGTGTTAAGGCCTTCCCTCACTGCAAACCGATGGTACAAGTTGATGGAACCTGACTGTACGGTAAATATACGCAAATACTACTGATTGTTGTTGCACAAGACGACAACCAAAATGTACTTTCGATCGCATTCGCCATAGTCTATAAAGAGTGTTTCGAGTAGTGGAAATTTTTCTTAAAAATTTTGAGGAGGCACGTTGTTAAGCAAGACAATGTTTGCCTTATATCGGATAGATCGAATGGACTACTTGCTGCAATAAGGCGATTGAAAGTTTTGTGGAGGTCCGTTTATTGCATCCGGCTCATGTCAGCAAACTTTCATAGTGATTATAAAAATAAAGGATGGAAAGCAGAACTCGTGAAAATGGGTAATAATTATTGTTTGTATTTTTTTATTCAATTTAATTTTAAATTTTATCAGTTTGTGAAATATAAAAATACTTATTCGAAATTCCATATGCATATGCAGCTCATCAATTTGAACCGCGAAGATTCAGGCAAAAGTTCACAAAGCTTGAAGTTAAGATGAAACATTTACCAAATGGCAAAAATCTTCGTGGGTGGTTGAGTAGCGTCCAGATGTATCAATGAGCACAAAGTTACGATGAGGGGGCTCGGTATGGTCAGATGACGACCAACTTGGTTGAGTCTGTTAACTCTGTCTTGAGACGAACACGACATCTACCAATTACTGCTGTTTTCTCGGTAACCTTCTATAGGTTGGCCACATTGATGCCTACGATGGGGCAGCGACAAGTGGCGCAGATGAAGGTCGAACACGTGTACGTTGAGGACATTTGAAGGGTCATGGTGGCAAACAGTTAGAGAGCTCAAACAATGAAAGCAGAAATTTATTCGCGGGAGTTGGAGATTTTTCGGGTTTCAGAGTACACCGATCGTCGCTCGGGTGTTCCACCGAGGTCGTACGCAGTTGATCTAGCAAACAGGCAATGCGAGTGCTTTAGATTTCAAGCTCTCCGATATCCATGTGCGTATGTTCATGCAGCGTGTGAGATTGCAAATTTAAATGTCGAACAATTCATAGACAAGGTGTACACGTTGCAAAGCATATTGCGTATATAGGAGAATGAATTTTTCGTAATGCCCGATGTATCGAACTGGGAAGTTCCACCGATTGCTTTTGAGATGCTGCCGAACCATAGTCTTCGTAAAAAGCCTAGAGGTCAACCACCTTCGACGAGGATTCGCTCTGATATGGATATTAGGGAGACGAGGGACCTGAAATTGTGCAGTGTTTGCCGAAAGCCTGGCCATAACCGATCCACTTGTCCACATCGTGTCTATATTTCTAGTCAATCCTTTCGTAATGCCGGATTGTCCGACGAAGAATGAGCGCATGTCCACTAGTATACATGAAGAATATTTGTGTAAAAATTAATTTAAGTTGAAATTAATTTGAAAATTAATGAACATGTTTAAATTTAAATAATTTAAACTTCATAATTATATAAGTTTGAATTTAAAATTCTATTTTAAATTTGAAGTTGAAATTTAAATTACATTTAAAAATAATTTAACATTATTTAAATAAAAAAGATTATTATTATATTAAAATTTTTATCAAATAATGTGTTTATTTGACAATGTATTATTTATCAAATTTTCATATTTAAATAAAAAAGATCATTATTATATTAAAATTTTTATCAAATGATGTGTTGATTTGATAATACATTATTTATCAAATTTTCATATTTAAATAAAAAATATTATTATTATATTACAATTTTTATGTGTTGATTTGACAATAAATTATTTATCAAATTTTCATATTTAAATAAAAACATTATTATTATATTAAAATTTTTATCAAATAATATACTGATTTGACAACATATTATTTATCAAATTTTCATATTTAAATAAAAAAGATTATTATTATATTAAAATTTTTATCAAATAATGTGTTGATTTGATAACATATTATTTATCAATTTTTCATATTTAAATAAAAAAGATTATTATTATATTAAAATTTTTATCAAATAATGTGTTGATTTGATAACATATTATTTATCAAATTTTCATATTTAAATAAAAAAGATTATTATTATATTAAAATTTTTATCAAATAATGTGTTGATTTGACAATATATTATTTATCAAATTTTCATATTTAAATAAAAATATTATTATTATATTATAATTTTTATCAAATAATGTATTGATTTGACAATATATTATTTACTAAATTTAAATATTTAAATCAAAAATTATTATTATATTATAATTTTTATCAAATAATGTGTTGATTTGACAATACATTATTTACTAATTTTAAATATTTAAATTAAAAATTATTATTATATTACAATTTTTATCAAATAATGTGTTGATTTGATAATACATTATTTACTAATTTTAAATATTTAAATTAAAAATTATTATTATATTACAATTTTTATCAAATAATGTGTTGATTTGACAATACATTATTTATCAAATTTTCATATTTAAATAAAAAAGATTATTATTATATTATAATTTTATCAAATAATGTGTTGATTTGATAATACATTATTTACTGAATTTAAATATTTAAATAAAAATTATTATTATATTAAATTTTTTATCAAATAATGTGTTGATTTGACAATACATTATTTACTAATTTTAAATATTTAAATAAAAAATTATTATTATATTACAATTTTTATCAAATTTTAAATTTATTAACCAAAATAACTTTGGACAACCCAAAAATTATAAAAATGTCATCAATGGTCCCCTACTATAAATAACATTGGACCACCCAAATTCCAACTCACCTAAACCGATATTCCAGCTCACCAACACGTCAATTTCGTCGTTGACCGACTTTGTCCGCCGTTGACCGAGTACCGTCCATCACATTATGGATCCGAACGTCATTCTTCGTAGTCATGACAAACACCATGTGGGGGCGATTTGAGCAGATCCAGAATTCTATAGGATGGTTAGATCCTGGCATCATTATCCGGGTTGTAAGCCCCATAGATTGGCTCAACAATATATCGAAGATGCGAGGTTCGGGATTGCTGCCCACATTAAAAACATAAATATTCGGGCCGATTTAATTACGGCCTTAGTTGAAAGATGGTGTCTCGAAACTCACACGTTTCACCTCTTGTGTGGGGAGGCAACAATTACATTAGAAGACGTTGCAATCCAGGTCGGGCTACTCGTTGAAGGTGATGCGGTAATGGGTCCGGGTATAGTAGACGATTCTTGTGGCACTTGCTCCCGGTTACTTGGCAAGGTGCCCTCGGACACTAAAAATGAAAAATTACCGTTTTTAAAGTTTACGTGACTATACGATAACTTTAGACATCTCCCTCAAAATCCAACGCAGCTGAACATTATCTACCATGCTCGCGCTTTTCTTTTACAATTACTAGGCAGTATCCTTATTCCGGGTACTAGCCAAAATAGAATAAGCATCATCTACCTCCCATTGTTGGATGATTTTAAGGCAGCGGGAAAATTAAGTTGGGGCTCGGCAGTGTTGGCGAAATTGTACTAGGAGATTTGTCGAGTGACAAATCCCGCAGTTCATACCATGGGCGGCTGCACGTATCTGCTCCAATCATGGATATTATATCGACTGCCTTCCATCGATGCCACTAGTTAATAGGTGACTTGATGTCTCGATTTTATATTTTTTTAAATTTTATTAATTATTATTTTTATTCTAATTTTTCAATTTTTCAGATGACATTTAGTTCCGGGACTTGGGCGACACAAAAAATGTCCTCATTTACGACGCTAGTTAGGAGATGATATAAGATATATTTTCGAATTTTTTATAATATTTTTTTCTATTTTCGAAATGTTTTTTTTATATTTTTGAATTTTAAAAAAAATAAATATCTGATATTTTTTACAAATATTTTTTTACATTTTTGAATTTTTTTACAAAAAAAATCTAATATTTTTTAGATTTTCGAACTTTTTTAACTAAATTCGTGTTTTTATATTGTGCAGTTCGTGTGATAGCCTTATATTTTAGATGAAATTACGCCTTTCATTCCATTATTTGTTTACCAACACAATTACCGATTGTTCTCGTGTAATGTGCCGGTATTTAATTTTCATATGGTGGAATGGCACGCTAGGGATCGGGTTTTGCGACAGTTCGGTGCTATACAACATATCTCGAACCCTCCCTTCTAACTCAATGAGGTCCACCAGCTCGACAAAAAGGGACATGGTAAAAACCGAATAAATTGGGCTCATGATCTTCAAGCATATATCATGTTTTGGAATGACCGAGCAAATAGGTGTTCAACCTTGTATTTTGTAATGGGGATTATTCCGATATCCCATATTACAAGCAATGATATACGACATATGGGATGCCGATGGTTGATCCCCGGGAGTATACGTCGAAGAGACTTATTTCGGAAGGGTCCGATGAATAATGCATATGGACGTTGTGGTCGGATCCCCGGTTCAGATTTCGAGCTCGAAGATGAGCCCAATGACGAGCCCGCTGACAAGCCCGCGAACGAGCCCGATTACCAGCCCGATTACGAGGCTCAGGACTAACCTGAGTACCAGCTGAAGCACTAACTCGATCCCCAATATCAAACATCCGGCTCTTCGTCTTTTTTACTACACGATTATTATCATCGTTCCATTGAGGAGATTTTTGGCGTTGACCCCGTCCTTCAACGTACATGTTACTCCGGTTCTTCCTCATATCAACCGGAGATCCATCCGGAAGAACGTACATCGACAATGGAGGATATTTTTGGCTCGGCACCTTAGGTCACTCAACCTACTCCTGATTACGTTGATGATACGTACGATTTTACCACCTTTCTACGTACGCCAATCGGGACACCCAACGTTGACACCACCGAGGATGAGCCGACGAACACCAATGTAACGTCTCCTAAACAAATTGTATTACGACCTCGGCCTCGCCGAGCCCGAAGGAAGCCGAACTGTTACACACCAGCGCCGGGGACGTCATCGAGATCTACTCAATTTTTATTTTTTTTCCATTTACTTTTTAAATTTAATTTGTAATTTTGTTTTTATTTTAAACTTAATTTCTAATTTCCTGTATATTTAATTTTATTTTCTAATTTCCTGTATATTCTAATTATTATTTTTTTAAAATTTATATCATCTTTTTCAATAATATTTATTTCCCCATATTTTGATAACATATTTAATATTTTTATATATAATTCAAAATTACTTTAATACAAGAAAATACAAATATTGTTGAATATTAATAAGCAACAAATTAAATTTACAGATACAATAAATTACAATTATTTGTTAATATTATTACACGAAATTTTAAAAAATAAATTTACAGATATAACAAAATACAAACATAGATATGTCCATCTGCTTGAATACCGAGCTACAAATGTTAGTACCGAGAAACTTACTTGGGTTGCCATTAAATATAACATTTTTCAGTTTGTAAGACACAATGCAGTCGGTTTCGGTTACTTGTTAAATGACGGAGAAAGTCATTCGACCTTTGACAGCATAACCTTTACGATCTTACCACAACGCCTACATAGAGCAACAATATATCTATGTTGGAATAGTTATTCGATAGTATTTTCTGTGATAACAAATTATTCCAACGTAGATAATGTCCATCAACGTTGGGCATCTCAGATAGTCTTCAATGGCGCAGAAAATCGTCTTACCACTGAAGACATATCTTTGCCGCTTCACATTACAGTATATAATTAAACTCCGGCAATACATGACAGTTTAACCCCGAAATTCGATTGTACACTTCACAACTATCCTCCAAAACAAAACACTCATCTGATGATAAATAATAAAACACTCTCATTTTCTTGTTATTTTGAGAGAAATATTTCTTACTTATAATTTCAAAATTAAAAAACTAAACCCTATTTATAGAGAATGAGGGAAAGTTTGTGTCGGCCATTACATGACCAACACCAAAAAATTTAATTTTTTATCAAATAAAAAGGGGGTGTCGGCTATGGCATGGCCAACACCAAAAATATTTAAAATTTTTTATCTGAAAAAGGGAGTGTAGGCCATTGCATGATCAACACCAAAAAAAATTAAAAAAAATTAATTTTTTTATCTGAAAAAGGGGTGTCGGCCATTGCATGCCAACACCAAAAAAATTTCAAAAAAATTTAAAATTTTTTTATCTGCAAAAAAGGGGTGTCGGCCATTGCATGGTCAATACTCAAAAATTTGATTTTTTATCAGATTAAATAGGGGTGTCGGCCATTGCATAGTCAACACCAAAAAATTAAATTTTTTATCTAACAAAAAAGGGATGTCGGCCATTGCATGGCTAACACCCAAAAATTTGATTTTTTTATCAGATTACATGGCCGACACCAATTTTTTTTCCCTGTCAAATAAAAAGGGGGTGTCGGCCATTGCATGGCCAACACCAATTTTTTTTTAAAATTCTCGTATTTTCGTATATCAATAAAATATCGTATTAAAAAAATAAATAGGTGTCAGCCATTGTATGCCCAACACTAAAAAACACAAATTTTTATGTGTGACATCAATCATTGAGTAGGTGGTGTCGGCCATTAGATGATCAATATCAATTTTTACTGTTCATTTCAGATCATTTTGATGTATATTTTTAAACTTGAATTATTTTCGTAAATAATAAAATTTTTTGAGTTACTTGAATAAATTACCCCAATTTTAAATACTTGTTAGAGTAAATGAAAGTAATGTATGCTTGAATCATGATAAATTGATTGGTTTCATTAATGAAAATTTTAATAAAAAAATAATAAATTAAAATGATATATAATGGAAGCGATACTCTTAAAAAAAATAGTCTAGGATATAATCAGCTATCAAAATACCTGAAGAGATTCATATACCTAAATATGAAAATGATTAAAACAAAGTAATAATGTTTTTGCAATGTTGGAATAATAAGAAAAAATGAGGATCTTGAAATTTTTTTTTAGAAATATAAATATGAAGTTAATTCACCAACATGAAAAGTTGGAATTTAAGTAAAATTAAATTCGTGAAATTATTGGATTGAGTAGTCCAAATGTTTAAAAATATAATTTTTTTTCAAAGCTAGCCTATTTAAATAACGAATCTTATTTTTTACATAAACTCATTTTTCAAACGTATGATTTTATTCAAATTTTTTCACTTTTTAACGAGCCCTTCAAAATAGTGAGAATGGAAGTAGATAATGATAAATGACGATATTGGAAGATGAAAATTTTGGTTTATCATAAGACTCTCATTCCTCACCTTTCAATTCTTTTATCATTATGAACTCAATAAGTAGCTTCAGTGGAAAAGAGGATGTTGTTCATCTTAGGGTTTCGGGTTCAAGCACCTGTGTGTGCAAGGTGTGTGTATTGTTATGATTAAGAAAGTATGAATAGATACTACCATGTAATCACATCAATATATTTAAAAAAAATCGTTATCTTTTTTTAAACCCTAGTCCTTTTTTATTTTAAGATAAATATAAATAAAATCAGTTTTCTTTTTCCTTTTTAAATTTTAAATTTAATATTAATATAAATAACACCCTTTTCACCTTTTTATAAATATAAATAATAAGCAAATATTATTCCATTTCTAGTTTTAAGATAAAGTCTTTATTATTTTAAAATTTAAATAAAATTGATTTTATTTTAAGATAACAAAAACTTTTTAAATTTTACTTTTTAGCAAAAACTTTTTAAATTTTAAATTTAAGATAAATAGTTTTTAATATAATTTAAAATCAATTGATTTTTTATATTTTTAATTTCAAAATTTAAATATTTAAAGGTTAAGTAAGCAAATAAGATTTTAAAGCGTTCATTGTCATGTTTTTCATATAATTTTTTATTTTGAAACGAATAAAGAAAAATAAATTTTCTTATCCTATGTTAAATAGAAAAAAATAAATAGATAAATATATTTTTTATTATCTATCTGTCTATCAACCCTCTTCATTCTCTCAGCTTATCGAAAATTTGCTTTCAAAATAATTGAAATAATATGTTGTAAATTGTTCAGTGAATTTCTTAATCATCTAAAGCTTAATGATTTGGAGAAAGAAAAATGATTTATCCATTTGTTTTTGTTGCATTTCTTGATGCATTTACTTAGGATTTTACGAAATTACTTTATTGTATGTTAATTGTACTTTTATATTTATATTTTAAAAATTTTTAATGGTTTTTTTTATTTTAAATTGAAGTTTAAGATAAAACATGTTTAATATAATTTGAAAATCAAAAAGCTTTTTTTATATATTTTTAACTTGAAAATTTACTAAATACTTGTAATATGTTTTTATTAAAAAAATTAATGGATAATTAAAAATTATAAAAATTAAATATAAAAATGGAGATATTGCAACTTACCATCATTATATGCTTTTATACCTTGTTATATTATATGTATGATGTGATATGATATATGATTAAGGTTAAGAGTGTAAATGAGATACTGGTGCTCGCAAGTTACTAGAGTTCGAGTTGAAAAAAATTCAAATTCGATTTGGTAATAATCGAGCCAAGTTTGAGCAGTTCGAGCTTAGTAATACTCGACTCGAACGGCTCACAAGCCTTATCGAACTTTTCATATTTTATATTATTAAATTACATTATTGCACTTAATATATATTTTTAATCCTAAGCATAATTATTAGTTGAGCTCAAGCTCGAGTAACTTGATTATATCTAGAGCCAAGTTCAAGCTTAAAAATAGATGTTTGATCGAATTAGAGTCGAATATCGGGCTCTAGCTTTTTAGTACTTAGGAAAATACTAAAAAGTATATATATATATATTAGTTATTAGCTATATAAATTTTTTCACCACCAAAATACTAAAAACAAAACCCTTTGCATATTAAAATATTATCAAACTTTCCCAAAATCTTTCATTTCTGTCTAAAATCACCGGAACAACCATAGAAAACTTTGGGTAGCAATTCATATATTAACAATATTCTTAATGTCTTATTAAAAAGTATTCTTAATAATGATCTGAAAAGACAAAGCAACCAACTCTTCTTCTTATCCTAAAGTGGCTCTTGTTTGGCTAGTGGATTTCAGATCTGGAATTTACATTGGATTATTGGAGTAGACTTTTCTCATGATCCAAAAATTTTACATCAACTAGTCTTTGGTCAATGGACTATTGGAGTCGACTTTTTTCCAGAATTGGAATTTAGTTCACATTTTATTTGATCGTCGGAATCTGACTTTTCTCATGGTCCCATCGTTCGACTAAAGTTGGCAATTAAGTTGGATTCTGGTTGGCTTTCACTTAAATAAAAACTCATCATTGGTGCCTTAATTAGTGTTCTAATTCCTCCAATTTGTTGTGGCCTGCGGAACTAAAATTGGCAAAGCAGAAAGGTAGAATACGGAAGGATGAATTGTATGAGCAGTAATCAAAACGACTGATGCAGATAGCAACTTATATCTTATCCACCATAAAATATTCAAATGCCAAAGAAAAAAAACACTCATAACCGGTTCTAGTCTTCTTGATCTGCAAACTTCAAGCCATTTGAGATGCTCATGAACCAGGGTTGCTTAATGCCATCTGTTACAGCAGTTGTTATAAGATGATTACGGAAATCGTTATTTTTCAAATGTAACATGGCTGTCTTACAATCCTAATAATTTTTTGTATGGCCAGATTATCTATAAAGCACTCTGGTCCTCTGATTTTTTTTTATTTGCAACTGGTACACTCTCACACCTCTAGATTATCCTAAAAAGAACATTTCTTTCTTGTCAAAGAGGGTATATAAAAAATGCCATTCTCAAGATAGCAACTGCTTGAAGAAATCCTTGCGGTTGTATTTTTCATACGGGTTAGCAAAGCAAGTGCTTTTTTTGCTCAACACGGGAAGATAACCATCTTGGTTTCAAAGATTCTGCACAATCAGGCACTAACAGCCCAATGCCAGGTTACAAAATGAAGCTTTGAAATCCTAGATGGTACAATTTAAAGTAACATAAGAGACGCAAGTTGAAATTCATCCTAAATAATCCCTGTGGAGACACTAGAAGTTGCATTTATCTTCAGTGAGTGCTCTGGGATATATGTAAGACCTGTTGCATCATAAGGGGAGTCACCGTGAAAATTTTAGCTTTCGGGATCAACCATAAACATTACATTTGATGATATCCAGTAACAAAGCGTAACATTTTACCGAATGAATAAACTAAAATGAAATGAGCAAGATCTGCAAAAGGTGCCCGAGACAATGTGAACAAATATACTACCTTCTTATTGGTTGAAGAGAAGAGACTACTAAATACAATGTAATCCGGAAAATGCCAGCATTGTTCTATTACGCTCTAAACGCACTGGAGTTTATCTTTCAGTGTCATACATGGATATATGATGTGCTCAAGATCAGTGCAAGGCTAGCTATCAAATCATAAATAGATCTCATAGAAAACATATAAACCAGGTATAACAATTTTCAATTATGCCATTTGCAAGGTAGATCATTTAATAATCATAATAAAAGCAGATGGATACCTTTCTCCTTAACGTCAATCCGTAAACTATCCAAAGTTATAATGCCATCAATCAATGGAAGTAGCTCAAGCTTAATGGTAACCGTAGATTGAGCAGGAACACATCTGAAGCAATCAATCAAATTGTTATCGTTTTCTATATCCAAATTTTGAAATAATATTATAAAAGGCGATGCATTACCCTAATGGTACTCTACTCTGCAGCCAGAGATGAGAACATCCCCAATAGGAAGTTGGAATGAAATTAGATATTGTAGTCCTAGCATCACCATTCTGTTTCTGATTCTCTGATACAGTGGGCATTGAGCTGAATCTCTTCACTGCACTATTGTGCCTCTCACTACTTGCTTTCCCCGCAAGATCAGAAAAACCAATAAATGGGCTTAATGGTGGTGTTGGATAAGAATTCAAGGATACCACTGATGGAGGTGAGGTAAAGGAGGCTGAGGCAAGAACTGTCATAGTTAGATCTTCAGGTGTCAAATTTGATGCCTGAAGAGTTAAGACCTGACAATCACACCAGTTGAATGAGAATTGTCATGGTTAGAAATATTGATAGCGCGTGAGGATGAATCAAATAGTATAAAACCTGAACTGGAAGCTGGGTGATTCTTTCATTGGGTCTAGAATATTGTCCGGACATTTTGCATGTGACAGATATCATAAGATCCCTTGAAGCCCGTGGTCTCCAATTAGTTGGCTGCTTTAAAAACAATCTTGATTCTAAAACATAAAAAGAAACCAGTACACTAATAGTTAGAACATGTATATTACTGCAAACTTGTTGGATGATACCGTAAACTAAGAGAAATGCAAGCACGTACTGCTGTAATTGCAGCGGCATGATACCATAATTGCATACTTGTGAACATTCGAAGTACTCCCCTTTTTGTCAGAAGTCTTCAAAAGAGGTTTCAAAGTGGATGACTTGGAATTTCCTCCATAAATTTTGAGGTCCTTCCATATAGAAGAAGCTGGTTTTAAAATAAAAGAATGCTCTTCACCCCTCCTGCAACAGAAACCATCAATAAGCTCATGGGATAGAATTCTGCTAAACCTTAATTCCAGACCCACTTCAAGATATTAGATAACAGCCAAATATATGTATACAGTATACCCTTCAAAGTCAGTCCTCATGTATGTAACATTAGTAGCAAATTTTCTTATTTAATATTCTTAGACAATTTGGTTTTGTTGCTCGTAAAATGAATCAGCAGATTACAACATACATTCTAAGAAAGTGTGACTAGATATGGCAAAAAAAGATGAATATATTTTTCTCTTTCAGGGAATACCCTAATCATCACGCTAAACTGCTAAATATCAAAAAAACATTGAGAAGTAAATTAAGGTACCTAAAGTGAAAACAACCTGAGAGCTAGATTTGGCAAACAATGGCCGTCTCCCACTTCAATACATACAATTGGTATGGAATCAGGTGGTCCACCTTTTGAAGCCTCTTCTAAAATAAGTGTTATAGCATCTATGTATACTACAATATCTGGTATATGTGCTGGAGAAACATTCTGCAAAATAACGTCATAAGTAAATAAAAGAACCTAGCGACCAAGTCCACAGAGAGTGGAGACTAAGTGTTTATGATTTATCAGGTATAGTAAACATTAAGGTTTACCTTTATCAGAACACAAAGGAGGTCATCTGTATTACAGTTGGCAGAATAAGAATGAATCTCAATAGGTCGAATTATTTCAAGTTTCCTCCTCCATCTTCTTCCTGGGATATGGATCCCTTCTAATCCACAACGGACAGAAAATCTTTCTCGCTCTAGTGACACACCCCGAAATGATAAAATATCTTCAATCCCTGTTCTTTGACTCTTCAAAATCTTTTGAGAAGAGTAATGGTCCACCTCATCAAGGTCAAATGATAATTTAGAACTTTGTGCTTTAGCAGGTCCACGAGAAGGCGGAACATTTTGAGGAAGCGATGACATGGAGTAACTTCTAAAATTACTAAAAGAAAAGAGCTGTGAGCCAGAGGAGGCAGAAAGGGTAGACCTATGAGATGGGCTACCAATTGCAGAACCTGAACCTAAAGGATGAGAAGATAAAGCACGAGGTGAAAGAAGAGTGTTATCCACAGGAAGCAACCATTTCAAAAGTTCTCCACATGGATCGTGGTTTGCATAAACTCCGTTGTCCTGATTCTTAGACAGGTTTCTGTCCAGATATTTCTCAAATTGAAGAATTTCAATGACAGGATCTCTGAAAAAACCAACGCCAACATTTACTTGTAAAAGTACCTGCATCCTTCCAAACAGAGAAATAGAATGAGAATCATTAGTCTGAATCAACAAGCCAACTAGCCAAGAAAAAAGTTGATTCAATATGCCAACTAGAACAATTGATTGTGAAACAAAACAGAAGTGTTGCATCTAAGGGCTTCTGCTGTCAATTGTAGAACAAGAGAAGTCCTAGATAATAGTTAACTGAAAGTAGTTTAAAATCTGAATAAGCTTCCTCCAGTACATTATGGGGGGAAAAAAGAGAACTGAAAAGTCAGCAGCCAGGTTGCAAAATGTAGCATATTGAAATTCAGTTACATGACTAGCAATGCTGTTAAGGTTGGCTAGAAGGAACCCTCATAAGCAAGCCTCTAAATTATAAGGTAAGAATATCCTACCTGAAATTACTTTTTACATTCCTCCAAGTTACCAACCTTTTCTCACAACACCATCCAAGAACTCAAGTCTTTGAATATAGGTTACATCAGCAAATCTTGATATCAAACAGCAATGTCTAACACTCTCAGTAGCAAAGATTCACAAAGATGGAGTTTAGGAGCTCTACTTGACATCAAGGTACTAACCAATAGTACTCCCATCTTGTCATCAATATGGTTAATCCTCAACAACTTGGCTCAAAATCTCTCTATTCTCCTCCTTTTTCTTTTTTCAATTTTTTCTTTGGCTTCGTAGGAATCCAATTGTCTGTAGCTTTGTTATTAAAAGATTTATTGTCAGAAAAAGGAGACAGTTCTTGGGATAGAAAGGTGAATTCTTTCCAGTTTTTGACAGTGGGGGATTGGAAAATGCTTTAGCCTCTAATTGGAGGCAAGACAGAAAGGGATGGTTCAAGCAAGAGTCAGAGATAGGTTGCACAGAAAGCATAACTTCTATGTGACCCTGCCCCTGCCATTCTTTTCTCTAGGGAAGTGAGCATTGCTCATTTACACCCAGCTAAATGTTTACCAGGTTCAACAATAATACATCCAATATAGTTAGACAGAACTATCAAGCAGCTTTTACAATGACACCATTTTCATGTAAAACAGACGCGGTTAACTTGCTAATATCAGCTAAAAGAAATTACGTGCAAATGCCTGACACATTTATCTGGAGTCAAAGCAAATAGGAAAACAATATTTTTAACAATTTAGTTCTTCAGTGGTTCTTACCACTATATCTCCATTGGAAAGAGAGCAACAGTTAACATTATCTCTAGCAACTCCACTAGAAACATTGGCATCAAAGTTTCCTCTATCAATAACTGCAGTCCAACTAGATATATTCTTAGTAGTGTTTTTGGCTTCATTTGCAATAGATTGTTGACTATCAATTTCATATGAATCAGAAGCTATCTGAGAAGCATCTTTTTTTGACCACAAAGGCTCCTCCCTCTCTGCAATCCTCACAAAGAAATGAGAGTTATTAAACCTTTTCAATAGTATTTCAGTCTGTCTTCTCTGCTCTTCCATTCTAAGAAATGATTCACTATCAGAGACATCTGTTGCTGGATCAATCTTCTCTTTCTCCAAGTTTTCATCATTCTGACTTATTACTGCACCATTAGGACTCACTTCTTCTCCTCCAGCCACTGAACTTGTCTCACACTCCATGTCTCCATTTTGTTTCTCAGTGCCTTTCCGCGTGCCATTTTTACTCATCACTTCAGCAACTTTAAATGGTGTAATAATTTCTGTTTCCTGATTACATGCTGATAAGCATACTAGAACATGAACTTGTTCACCTGGAGAAGGAAACAGGAATAGTTTCAAGTTACAAACACAATATCTCCTAATGACTGCAAATCAACAGCACACTAAATCTTGGAGAAGTAAGAGATTTGAAAAATAAAAAGGTACCAGGAAAAACAAAAGAACGATCCAGGGAGCGTAATGAACGCATGTTTGGTGCACAATCCCAATCATCAGGGAGATCCTCTAGAAAAGCATATGAAGATTAATATAGGACAAAGAAATATGGAATAAATTGAATATTAGTTCAGGAAGTAGATCAAGAGCATGCACCAATACAAACTTCAGGAAATTATTATCAAACCGAAATATACTTAAAATAATTCCACCAACATCGTGAACCTGACAAGCCATCGCAAGCACAATTCTATGTCATACCAATGACTCCTATACTAAAATCACAGCCTACCAAAACATACCTTATTAACCAACTAGATGATCAAAATAACTTCTTGTACCATCATATTTCAGTGATTAGTGAATTCTCATTCTAGTTTCCAGACATTATAAATCAGCAATTAAAACAAATACCAGGCCATTGGCTTTCTACACAACCTCAATTATTCAGATATAGGATGTTAAAATCATATTGATTCAATGCACAGCATGAGGTCATACACTTGTAGCAAATATCTCTCTAATAAAGACAAATCAGTATTTTACAAATTTAAATGTTTTCAAGGAATAAGGAAAGGAGAAAAAAGAGCAAAAATGAATTAAATTCAATCAATAAAACCAAAAATACAGATGGGAAAAACTACAAGAACCAAAAATTGCCAAACAAAAATGTGTGGATTAGTTAGCTTTAGTGGATAGTTTGCACTTACTATATGGAATAATGATCCATCCATCTTCCTCGGAAATATCAGTGTGGCTAGCAATGACTGAAGCATCCTTATCACAAGCAGCACCAGCATTCTTGCCTAAAAAGCCGTTGCTTTGTCCATGATTTTCAACCGTCAGATTCTCTGGAAATGGATCTTCTACAATAAGCCTTTCCAAACTTGCCACGGACTTAGGAACATAAGATGATTCCGCCATATCCTCTTGTACTGGAGGTGATTCTGGTGTTCCCTGTTGATTGGACCGCAGCAGCAGAAAGTTCATTGTTTCCACCAAAATCAGCTTCTGCAATGATACTTTAGAACTGAAGAACTCGAGGAACAAGTTCTACTCTAGAACAAGAATGTCATCTCAATGCGCACAACTAATGGTTATTTCTCTTTCAGAATCGATCAAGTTTCTCACTCAGCTCCAGCCTCTCAAGCAAAAGTGAACTTTAAATTCTACGAAACTGAATGAACCAAACCACTCTTCCAACAATAAGCTAAACAAAACCAAATTTTCTTCACCGAATTCCTTTCCCTTCAGGTAATCGAATCATCTTGAATGTTAACTTTCTAAGTTTAAAATAAAGTTCAAGTAAAATATAATAATAAAAATAATAATTCTAACTAAGTGAAATCAAGGAAACAGAATCTCGTAAACTGGATTAAGCTGTGAACTCTTACAGTCTCCGATTTCCTTATTAATGACGAATGTGTACAATCAGGCAAATCCAAAGCTCGATAAATTTTAAAAAGAAAAAAAAAAAGCGAAAAATGAAATTCAAGAACAAAAATGTGATTGAACAATTTGAATTTGATTAAACATAACAAAAGAAATAAAGAGATGAATGGAAAATGGAAAATGGAAAATCGTGAACCTGATCGGAGATCAAATGCTTATGAGCTATCCTTTTCTTCTTTCTTAACTGTTCGGTGGCAGTGGAAAGGAAGATCTAATTTCCTGAGGAGACATTTTAACTATAATACATCGGTTGTTCAATCTGGTTTTTGCCCGTCTTTTAAAAAAGACAATAAATTGGGGCTTTGCTCGATTGCGTGCTTTAGCCCATTTCTTCTAGCTTCATACCAGTTTACTCGGCCCATTCCAATTGATACTCCATGATTTGCGACTTGAATAGTTGGCTTTTCAACCTTAAACTGCAAATATTCCGGTGTCATGCAGGAAGGTAAATTTCATCAGTATTTGGTATGCAATGCATTATTCACTTTTCTTAGACTTTAATTTTCTATTTTTCCATGAACATGATAAATTTGATTTAGCTTTTGTATTTATATGATATACTTATTAATTTTTTTATAAAATATGAGTAGAATTGTTTTATGTAAGAATTGTGAGTTAGACATATAATTTAATTATTTATAGTTTTAACAAATGAAAAACATACAAAAAAGAGAGAAAAATAAAAGAAAAGCAAAAGATAATGGAAACTAAAAAAAAAAAAAGATAGCTGAAAGTACATAAAATAAAATTTTTAAATTGCTCAAAATAAAAAATATAGGGATTAATTGTATAATTTAATTTTTTTTAATATACTAGTGTGATTACATGATAATATCTATTTATAATCTAAATTTTTTATTTAATATGATGATTTAACGTGCAATGTCAACTTACCATTAACAGTAACCAACACATATATTATAAGTGACTAAAACGTAACATTTCAAATATAAATAACTAAAATATAATCTGAAGCAAACAAAAGTCACTATTTTGATTGTTTACTTTTTTTTTTAATATATATGTATATTCCAGCACATATATTTGAGAAAAAAATGCATATAATTTGGCAAGTATTATAAGTTTGTAAATGGCTTTGAAAAATGCATGTATTTAAATACCTTGAGATCGATATATTATAAGCGTGTAATTTGTTTATCCGTGAATTTTAACTTATGTACAATAATAGGGGTGATGATAACCATAAATATTCACTTAATCTAATATATCCAATATATATTTATATACATTCGTTAATAAAATTGATATATTTATTAAAGTATAATATTGAATAAAAATTATAAATTTTAATTTAGTTTCCATAAATCATTAATTAAATTTATATCAAAATTATAAAATGACTTAATTTATTTTAATTGATATATACAAAATCAATTAATGTTTCGCACAAATAAAAAAATAATTAATAATATAATGTATTAGTATAATTTAATATATTTTAATTAATACACACCATCAATCTCTTTAAAATAAAATTTAAAATTAAGCTATCATTTTTTATACCAATTGCAAAAATGAATAACATTAAATTAAACATTAAATTATTTTATTTTTACTTTTTCAATCATATCATTTTTGAAATATTGCAAATTTTGTAACACTTTTAAAAAAATAAATATATTATATTTAATTAATATATGCACTCGAATACGTACACGAAATAAAAAAAAAACTAATAATCTATCATATCTTGAAATTAATCATCAAAATGAAACTGATAAGGTCATGTACTCTCACATATGTTAACTGGGCCGCCGCTTACGGTATAATAGACAAAAATCCAACAGTGGTGGGGACCCATTTGCTACTTGTAAGTTACGAATCAAGATTCGCCCAGCCTGGCCAACCATGTTAGCTTCTCAATCACAACCCAACACTGTCGCAAGCAATGAACCACTGAAATTTAACCCACCCCTACCCGTTGATCCGACAAACATTCACGAGCTTATTTCTGCCTTTATTATTATATGCCTTCTACAACAATACTCATAAATACTAAATATATTAATTTAAACACTAAATCTTAAACTAATAAATACTAATACCAAGAGTTAGTTTAACCTTTAAAAAAAAAAAAGCTTTTGAAAAGTTTAATTTTAAATCTAGAATTGTAGCTTTAATATGAAAAGTATTGGTTTAAACTTTAATGTTATATTTTAAATAAATTTAGAAATGGAAATGAAAAAAAAAACTTATTTTTAATGAGAAAAATGAGAGCAAATAGATAAGTAAACTCAAAAGTGATTTTCTAAAAGTCGAAAAGGACCTTTCTTTTCTAAAGCATTTTTCTAGTTTGAAAAACATTTAGTACTTTAAAGTAAAAAGTCAAGGTAGTAAATCTTAAATTAGAAATGGTAATTTAAATCTCAAATCACATAGAGTTGACCGGTGATTCCAAAAATGGAATCACGGACCATGAAGCAACATATTTCCATTATTTCTTGGTGAATCCCTAATTTCCACACGTAAATATCTTTTCAATTTAAATCCACACGTAAGCAATCACAAGGTTTGTTTCCAATTTTTTCAATTCCCTTGCTTGAAAGGAAAAAAAAATAAAAAGCTGTCTCTCTTGGAAGACAATAAAGTTCGCACTCCTCGGCCATTACAAAGTTTTCTCACACTTGGCCACTATGAATCTAACCCATCTATATACTCCACAGAGTCTCATGTAAGTCCCATCCAAACGTTGACAGACAGCGGCATCTTCTTCTTTTTAATATTTCCCTAATTTTATCATTTCATCGAAATTTTAATACTAAACATCCGGTGTTTTGTAACTCATCGGCTTCACATGCTGCAATCTCTTCTTTTCCATACTAATATATTCCTACACCAATCAATTCCCGTTAAAGTCTCTGGTTGGCCATCAAGAACCAGCTAAAATGGGGTTCAAGAACCCATCTCTTTTCATAATCTTCTCCTCTTTATGCATTCTTTATTCTTTCTTGAAGTTAACTGAAGCCGACCCATCGCTTTTGGTCAACCAAACTTCGCCTTCCTCCAATGTATCAGGGGGTAACTGGCAGCTCTTACAATCAAGCGTAGGCGTCTCCGCCATGCACCTCCAACTCCTACCAAACAACAAAGTTGTCATCTTTGACCGTACGGATTTCGGCTCCTCCAATATTTCATTACCCCCGGCAGCTTCTGTCCCAAAAACGACTGCACTGCCCACTCTGTCCTTTACGATGTCGTTTCCAACACTCTCCGTCCCCTCCACGTCTTAACAGACACCTTTTGCTCTTCCGGTGCCCTCGACCCCAACGGTACCCTTATCCAAACCGGCGGATTCAATGAAGGCGACCACGTCATTCGCACCTTCGCCCCATGTGGCGCCGACTCTGTCGCCTGCGACTGGAATGAACTCAACGCTACTCGCCTTGTCGACCGTCGATGGTACGCTAGTAACCAAGTTTTACCTGACGGACGAATCATCATTCTTGGCGGTAGAAGGGTCTTTACCTACGAGTTTTACCCTAAAAATGACGCCCTCAACAACAACAAGACCTTTTACCTTCGTTTCTTGGTGGAAACTAGGGACCCTGAAGAGAACAATCTTTACCCTTTCTTGCATTTATTGCCAGATGGGAATCTATTCATATTCGCTAACAAAAAATCCATATTGTTTGATTATAAAAGGGGCATTGTTCTAAAACAGTTCCCTCTTATTCCTGGAGATGATAAGAGAAACTATCCTAGTACCGGCTCTTCGGTCATGCTTCCATTGAGGCTTTCTGGGATGTGGCCTCCGGCGGTTGAGGTGCTCATTTGCGGCGGTGCACCGGCGGGGGCATTCATGAAGTCGGATAAGATGAAGGTTTTTGTAGAAGCGTCGAGGACATGTGGAAGGCTGAGAGTGAACGATCCAAATCCGCAATGGCTTATGGAGGTCATGCCCATGCCACGTGTCATGTCTGACATGATACTCTTACCCACGGGTGATGTGATCATTATCAACGGCGCTGCTAATGGGACTGCAGGCTGGGAGGATGCTGTAAACCCGGTTCTCAATCCGATTCTGTACTCCGTTAATGCACAACTATCTCAGAGATTCACGGTTTTGTCCCCGTCAAAGATCCCGAGAATGTACCACTCCACAGCAATCCTTCTTCCAGATGGCAGGATATTAGTGGCTGGGGGCAATCCGCATACTACGTATGTATTCACAGGATTATACCCCACCGAGCTGAGTTTGGAGGCTTATAATCCTTACTACTTGGGTGCTAAATTCAACTCGTTAAGGCCCTCCATTATATCGGTAGAGTCGGGGAGTACAGTGTCGTATGGCCGTAGATTCGGAGTGTCCTTTTCGGTGTCGCTTTATAGACAGGGCACGGTTTCCGTCTCGTTGATATGGCCGTCGTTCACGACACACTCGACCGGGATGAACCAACGCATGGTGGTTTTGAACACGGGGAGCGTGGTTCAATTGTCGATGGGCAATTTCAAGCTGCTAGTGGATGGACCCACCAATGCTAACGTGGCACCACCGGGTTATTATATGCTGTTCGTGGTCCATTCGGGTATTCCTAGTCACGCAGTTTGGGTGAAGGTGATGTGATTTTAATAATTGATTTCCCCAACGTGATTGATCCATATACAATTGTTAGATACTGTTCTTTTACGTTTTGGTTTCTTATTTGAGCCGAAATGCAAAAATAATGAATAATAAATCCATAGCATAATTTAGGTTGATTAGCTCCAAGCAGTAAGCATTGAAGCCGAAATTTTACCTTTTTTTTTACTTTTGATTCTTAAGATTTATTGTATACAACAATTATAATTTGGTTTACAATCGATTCCCTTTGTCCTTTACGCATTTGATTTTTTATTTTCTTACATTATAAAAAAATTTGTTTAACTTTGACAAATAATAAATGTTAATCGAAATGAATTTGGATGAGTTCATGTATGATAGTAATATTATATATAATTGTTTAAATTCAACTTGCTCAAAATCATATTTATAAAGAATAGCTAAATTTATTTAGATTCATTTATATTATTTTTAAATTTTATTTTAATTAAAGTATGCTAATTTTATTTAATTTTTAGTTTGTTTATGTTTTTTTTATTAAATCTGTTGACAACTCAGATATATATTTTTTGTTTAAATTCATTTTTTGAATATAATACTTCTATTCAAAATCTTTCAAATGCGGAATTATTTCTATGTTTGGATAAATAATTTGATTTTTGGAGATGTCTATTTTAAAATGTGCTCAAATGTGCAATCACATTTTAAAACTTAAAACAATTATTCTTTTGGGTATTTATTGACAGTAGAATTTTAACTTATTTAAAAAAACTATCAAGTGTTCTTAATTAAATTTTTTTAAGATAAAACCAAATAAACAATACAAATGACAGTTTCTTGAACTCCTATCAAACAAAAATCGTGGCTTAGGTTTCATAAGACATAACATCAAAGATTATTTTCATATGTACTCTGTCTGAAAATAAAATTTCCACAATCAAGATATTAGTAATAAGGGTAAATTACAACCAAAGTTACTAAGTATTAGTAAGTTTATGTTTTATTGACTTAGTGATTTTAATGAAAACTTTCTAATAGTTCATGATCAGTTGGAACAATTTTCATTAAAAAAGCTTAACATCCCAATGATTTAAATAAAATTTTTTGAATAGTTTAATGATTTAATTGGAAACTTTTGCTTAGTTCAGTGACTATTTTGTAAATTTTTAAAGTTGAGTGACCAAAACACGAACTTACTAATAATTTAGTGACTTTGATTGTAATTTACCCTTATTACTATTATCTTGATTATGTAAATTTTATTTTCGACAGAGTGCATATGAAAATAATCTTTGATGTTATGTCTTATGAAACCTAAACAACAATTTTTATTTGATAGGAGTTCAAGAAACTGTCATTTGTATTGTTTATTTGGTTTTATCTTAAAAAAATTAATTAAGAACACTTGATAGTTTTTTTAAATAAGTTAAAAATTCTATTGTCAATGAATACCCAAAAGAATAATTGTTTTAAGTTTTATTATGTGCTTGCATATTTTCAAATAGACTCCAAAAGTCAAATTATTTATCCAAACATAAAAACCATTCCGCATTTGAAAGATTTTGATTAAAAATATTACATTTAAAAAATGAATTTAAACAAAAAAAAATATATGGGTTGTCAACAGATTTAATAAAAAAAACATAAATAAACTAAAAATTAAATAAAATTAACTTACTTTTATTAAAATAAAATTTAAAATAATATAAATAGATCTAAATAAGTTTAGTTAATCTTTATAAATATGATTTTGGGCAAGTTGAATTTGAACAATTAAATATAATATTACTATCATACATGAATTCATCCGAACTCATTTCGATTAACATTTATTATTTGTCAAAGTTAAATTTTTTTTATAATGTAAGAAAACAAAAAATCAAATGCATAAAGGACTAAAAGGGAATCGGTTGTAAACCAAATTATAATTGTTGTATACAATAAATCTTAAGAATCAAAAGTAAAAAAAGAAGCTAAAATTTCGGCTTCAATGCTTACTGCTTGGAGCTAATCAACCTAAATTATGCTATGGATTTATTATTCATTATTTTTGCATTTCGGCTCAAATAAGAAACCAAAATGTAAAAGAACAGTATCTAACAAGTGTATATGATCAATCACGTTGGGGAAATCAATTATTAAAATCACATCACCTTCACCCAAACTGCGTGACTAGGAATACCCGAATGGACCACGAACAGCATATAATAACCCGGAGGTGCCACGTTAGCATTGGTGGGTCCATCCACTAGCAGCTTGAAATTGCCCATCGACAATTGAACCACGCTCCCCGTGTTCAAAACCACCATGCGTTGGTTCATCCCGGTCGAGTGTGTCGTGAACGACGGCCATATCAGCGCTACGGAAACCGTGCCCTGCCTATAAAGCGACACCGAAAAGGACACTCCGAATCTACGGCCATACGACACTGTACTCCCCACTCCACCGATCTAACGGAGGGCCTTAACGAGTTGAATTTAGCATCCAAGTAGTAAGGATTATAAGCCTCCAAACTCAGCTCGGTGGGGTATAATCCTGTGAATACATACGTAGTATGCGGATTGCCCCCAGCCACTAATATCCTGCCATCTGGAAGAAGGATTGCTGTGGAGTGGTACATTCTCGGGATCTTTGACGGGGACAAAACCGTGAATCTCTGAGTTACTTGTGCATTAACGGAGTACAGAATCGGATTGAGAACCGGGTTTACAGCATCCTCCCAACCTGCAGCCGCATTAGCAGCACCGTTGATAATGATCACATCACCCGTGGGTAAGAGTATCATGTCAGACACGACACGTGGCATGGGCATGACCTTCATAAGCTATTGCGGATTTGGATCGTTCACTCTCAGCCTTCCACATGTCCTCGACGCTTCTACAAAAACCTTTATCTTATCCGACTTCATGAATGCCCCCGCCGATGCACCGCCGCAAATGAGCACCTCAACCGCCAGAGGCCACATCCCAGACAGCCTCAATGGAAGCATGACCGAAGAGCCGGTACTAGGATAGTTTCTCTTATCATCTCCAGGAATAAGAGGGAACTGTTTTAGAACAATGCCCCTTTTATAATCAAACAATATGGATTTTTTGTTAGCGAATATGAATAGATTCCCATCTGGCAATAAATGCAAGAAAGGGTAAAGATTGTTCTCTTCAGGGTCCCTAGTTTCCACCAAGAAACGAAGGTAAAAGGTCTTGTTGTTGTTGAGGGCGTCATTTTTAGGGTAAAACTCGTAGGTAAAGACCCTTCTACCGCCAAGAATGATGATTCGTCCGTCAGGTAAAACTTGGTTACTAGCGTACCATCGACGGTCGACAAGGCGAGTAGCGTTGAGTTCATTCCAGTCGCAGGCGACAGAGTCGGCGCCACATGGGGCGAAGGTGCGAATGACGTGGTCGCCTTCATTGAATCCGCCGGTTTGGATAAGGGTACCGTTGGGGTCGAGGGCACCGGAAGAGCAAAAGGTGTCTGTTAAGACGTGGAGGGGACGGAGTGTGTTGGAAACGACATCGTAAAGGACAGAGTAGGCAGTGCAGTCGTTTTTGGGACAGAAGCTGCCGGGGGGTAACGAAATGTTGGAGGAGCCGAAGTCCGTACGGTCAAAGATGACAACTTTGTTGTTTGGTAGGAGTTGGAGGTGCATGGCGGAGACGCCTACGCTTGATTGTAAGAGCTGCCAGATACCCCCTGATACATTGGAGGAAGGCGAAGTTTGGTTGACCAAAAGCGATGGGTCGGCTTCAGTTAACTTCAAGAAAGAATAAAGAATGCATAAAGAGGAGAAGATCATGAAAAGAGAAGGGTTCTTGAACCCCATTTTAGCTGGTTCTTGATGGCCAACCAGAGACTTTAGCGGGAATTGAAAAAATTGGAAACAAACCTTGTGATTGCTTAACATTATCTAACCTAAATTTCGGCTTCAATGCTTACTGCTTGAAGCTTATTAACCTAAATTATGCTATGGATTTATTATTTATTAGTTTTGTATTTCGGCTCAAATAAGAAACCAAAAAGTAAAAGAACAGTATCTGACAATTGTATATGATCAATCACGTTGGGGAAATCAATTATTAAAATCACATCACCTTCACCCAAACTGAGTGACTAGGAATACCCGAATGGACCACGAACAGCATATAACAACCCGGAGGTTAATTGCGCATTGGTGGGTCCATCCACTAGCAGCTTGAAATTGCGCATCCATAATTGAACCACGCTCCGCGTGTTCAAAACCACCGTGCGTTGGTTCATCCCGGTCGAGTGTGTTAATTGTGAGTTTTTTTTTTTTTTAATTTACGCACCAAATAATTATTCAAACATCAAAGGAAAAGCCGAAATCCGAAAATTAGAAAGTCGCAGGTTAAATAAAGAGTAGAAAATGCAAAGCCCAACAAGGAAAAAGCTAAAATAGCTGATAACCAACAGTTAGTGACGCAGTTGCCAATATACAAGCTTATAAACAAATATCTGAAAAAGCACAGGGTTTGGCATTGATGTCACGGGCAATTGGGATAAGCATGGGGCAGAGCTGAGGTTGTCATTTCTCTGAAATCATCAAGCGAATCACTGGAGCAGAACAAAAGAAAACCCAGAGACTTGCTGCTTCAGTGCATAGCATTTGAAATAAGTCAGAATTTGGTAGTGGCTGTTTTTACTTGGTAGATCCAACTGATCTGTATTTGTAGCGCATGGCCCAGAACAGGTAATGCATGAAATTCAAGACGCTAAGCACACACATAAGCCAGTAGAATCTGTCCAAATGATACCCATTTATTGTATGACCAGAGAGCCAAGGCTTGTTTCCGGACTTCTCTGTCACGTTATTTACTATTGATACAATCACCGAGCTTAAATAATACCCCATGGCCAAGGAAGCCCAGCAGAGAGATGTAGCCAAGGATCTCATGCTTGATGGCGCCTCTGTGAAGAAAAATTCAAGTAAGCCTGCCAAGGTGAAAAGATCTGCTGACCCCAAAAACAAATACTGCAAAGCAATCCAAAAAATGGTAATGGGTAATGGGTTGGTCGAGTCAAGTAGGCCTGAGTTGTTTGCCAGTGCCACTCTCTTTCTCTTGATTTCAACAAGGGCTGCAACTGCCATGGCTATTATGGAAAGAAATAAACCAATTCCAATTCGTTGTAGTTGAGAGATGCCGGTCTCGGTTTTAGTTAATCTCCTAGCGAATGGGATAATTAAGTGATCGTAAACTGGTGCTAGGATCATGATGAAGACCACAGGGAAAACCGGTAGGGAAGCTGGTGGGATTTTCAGTGAACCAAGCTTAGTGTTCATGGTGGCAGCTTGTTCTACAGAAAATGTGGAGAGCTGAGCTAGGCAGCAGTTGAGAATAATGGTGCAAGCAAATATGGGTAGGACTTTTAGAACAATCTTGACTTCCTCCACTTGCTGGACCGAGCATTCAAGTACTGGGTAAGCTGGCTTGTTCTCCACTGCTCTGTTGATGAATTTGAGACTTTTTGTTGGGATTTCGTCACCACCTTGCTCAATTTGTTTAGCATTTTCTTCAGCTTCCTTGCTGGTTTGGGTTCGATAAGAGGGGCTTGTGGTAAGGTTGGCAATGGCGTTGCTTGGACTTCGGCTTACGCAACTACTGTTCAGCATCGCGGCAACCAAGACCTGTTGAAGTAAAAACACACATCGTTACTAATATCTTATTTTGTGGAATTCATTCAATTAAAACATGTCAAATTTTCTTTTAGCATACCTTGCAAATGGTTGTCAAAGGGCTGCCAAAGGGTATTTTGTTCCTATAAAACGTAGAGCCAGCGAGGAAGATCGGGATTGATAACAAGATTGCAATGGTGGAGATGGCAAAACCCCACTCCCACCCTTTGTTGTCTTCGATCCACACAACAAAAGTGACGGCAATAAGGGCACCAAATGAGAGACTGAAGACAAAGTAGTTGAAGAAGGTGGATCTTTGCTTCCTTCCCTGTGGGGTATTCTCATCAAACTGCTCGGCGCCATGGGTTGGTAAAGAACCCTTTATCCCTCCAATGCCAAGGGCCACAAGATAGAGGCCCATGAACAACATTGCTGCTTTCCCACCTCTAACTTCCTCGCATGGGATGGAGGATGCGGATGGACTGCATTTGGGTGGCTTTAGGGAAGGTGCCCGTGCTTGTATTGTAAGAATGATCAACCCCTAATCAACCATAACAATTTTGGCTATTTCATTATCACTGTCATCACATATGCTAGTTCTAATCAATCATGTCAACAGTTGAAGCTTATGTTAAAGGCCATAGCTCATTCATTGGACCAAAATGAACCGTATAAAACAGTTTGAAGGCCTTAGAATACATACAGGCCAGAAGGGATCAGTCCTGGACCAAACCAATAGGCCAGTTTCCCTCTCTAATTTCCCACATCCAAAACCAAAAAACTTGCACCATGGCTAAAGGAAAAGTCCAACGCTTTGGGGTTTGGGGTTCACTTTAAATATCATCCAATGAAGTTAAACATTTCCACAAAGAGTGGGTCCTTCATCACATGTTACCCACACACAATATATTGGACTACATTGCCAACGAAACGTCATTGTAATGACCCTGGGGCTGTTTTCTACATAGCTTTAAAAAATATTTTGGGGTGCATGTGTGTTTGATTCTCACTTCTCATTCCAAAGACATTCCAATTCTCACTACATTGTCAACGAAACGTCATTGTAATGACCCTGGGGCTGTTTTCTACATAGCTTTAAAAAATATTTTGGGGTGCATGTGTGTTTGATTCTCACTTCTCATTGCAAAGACATTCCAATTCTCACTTTGGGTCTACCATAGTGACCTGTAGCCACAAACGTGGTACATGAACTTACCCAAAATAAGTAACTATTCGTATACATACATATGATTTTTTTATTGTTCTACTTTAGGAAGAAAATCCCATTTGACGAAAGAAATGTAAGGATTATAGATGGATCTGATTATCTAATGATTTTCTCCCACATAATACAAAGTCATTGATGGATGAAAATACTGTATCTTAAACGTGGACCGTACGAGCTGGAGAGACAAACGTGTCGCCCAGCCGTACCCAAAGCTGCGACGATATGGACGTTCTTATAAACAGGTGTCTAACCAAAGGAGTTACCATCTGTCATGTAGGCTTATCATATCATATCTTGGGTGTGCTTTCAAACAGAGACAAGATTTCAAAGCAATAAGACAAGAAAGATATAGAAAAAGGAGGTTTCCCATGTCGTAAATAGCGACACAAATATTATAAAAAGGTCCCCGCCACCTCCTCCCCATAGCCCCATCACCAAAGGCGTTGCCTTTGATTGGATACGTTTCAATTTTCATGACTATCCAATGGACCCGACGTTTCTCCTTCCCCTCCACGTCTAAATTTATCTTTAAAATGTGCCTTTTCACAATTTAATTGAACAGCAAATAAAATTTGAGGTGAAAGAATCTCAAAAGCTAAATGCTGTTGTAAGTTTTCTCATGTGATGAAAGATTGAAAATTGAAAGAGACCCTTTTACTTTTTCTCTTTTTCCTGTTTTGTTTTGAATTATATATAGATCTGATAGATAGATTGAAATTTATGAGCATTCATCAATAATGCCTTGATAGATGTACCTAAACAGACGGTGTTCCTTGGATCTATATACCAAAGTCTTGGGGTTGCTTTGCGCCTATGACGGCCCCCAAACTTTAATGCTTTGCACACTCAGATTTTTGGTCCTTGTCTTTTTTTTTTTTTTTCTAAAGTGCTTATCTTTCATGCAAAAGGCTTCTAACTTGCTTTCTCAAAAGAAAAAAAAAGGAAAAAGAAGAATCATCGATGAAATTAAAAAACAACAATAGAAATGGTTATGCATATAGAGAGAAGAAGAAGCAGGAGAGAGTTAGTACCAGAAACTCGATGAATGCGCTTATCAAGTAGATGTGATAAGTGGTGAAGAAAGCATCAGATAAGAAACCTCCAAGCAGAGCTAGAAGAAAGGCAGTCCCCATGAAATTGGTGACATTGTTTGCCGATTTAGATGGAGATAAGTGCATGTACTTGGACAAATACATCACCAGGTTGCTGGCATTCGCCAAGTACGCCAGGTTCTCCAGCACTTCCACAACTGACGACACACAAAAATTATCATTATACCATATCGATGAAAGATAATAAATATATATTATAAGTAGTCCCTTTCAGGCTGGCTCTTTCATAGGTAACTAAGCTAAATTACCCAAGACAAAGGAGGCTGCAAAAATGCCACCATGTCTACCCTTGAGAGCAGGTCGATTCCTCCAATCAACATAGCCTTCCCATCTGGTATCCTGTAGGTTCACCTTATGTTCCTGCGGCCAAAACTCAAAAATAAGAAAGCAATACACAGCTTTCTTGTATGTTAGCCTGAACAAAGCAAATTAAGCAAGGGAGGGAGGGAGGGGGGGGGGGGGGAGTGAAAGAGAGGAGGAGAACATAAAAAGAGAAAAAAAAGGAGAGAAAATTAGGGGAGGAAAGAGGAACCCACCATTGCTAGCTGTTTCTCTCTCTTAAGTTTCCAACTTGGTTAAGTTGGATTGGATCTCAGGTGAGAGAGGAAACTTAGATTGGAAAAGCTGGGTGGTGAGTGGTGGATGTATTTAAACAGTGGGGAAGGGAACTTTGGAGGAGAGAATTGTCTAGACACCTTAGAAAATGACTTCGATCCATTCCCTATGTTATTTAACTCAAATGATTCTAATCTTCAACATTCCTAAATTACATTTTATTATTTTTTATAAATAGAATTTTTTGGTGATAATTAATGAGATATTGACACATATGATAAAGGTTGAGGTTTCGAACTTTGAATGATCACCTATTGCATAAATCATATAAGGGTAATATAGATTATGTTCTATTTGTGCTTTCTAATAATTAGTGGATTTGGATGGACAATGCATTTACTTGCGGTTCGTGTAAAAACGACGGTGAATGTGAGATTAAATACTGTAGCGTGAAACAAAAAGTAAATTAAACATACCACCCATCCAAACCCACACAAAATAAAAAGAATTATTGAATCCTACCATAAGATAAAAAATAAATTATATACCATCCAAAAAGAGGAGGGGAAGATTAGGAAAGAAGTATGAAATCCTCCCAACCCAAAGTAAAAGAGAGGAATAAGGTGTATTTGACTCTCAACATAACCACATACTGAGTATAATTATATTCAATTATTAAATGTAAAGTGTTTAAAGCCTCAGCCTCCTTATTATAGTATGTTTGCTTTCGCTAAATAGCAACAATGTTAAAAGGGAAGCAAATCTTTAGTCTTTGGATATTTTTATTATTTTCCATGTTTCTAGTACCACTACTATAATAACATATGATTAAGATGAAAGAATTGATTCGTTAATCCTCCCCATATACGTGTTCCAACATGATCCTTTAGGCTTTGCTCCTGTCTGATCAATTCAAGAATTTTATCTCCTGGACGACGATAACATGTACATGCATAGCAGCTTTTCTACAAGTGCATTTCTGCCTGTTTTTAACTCTTTTCCAAAACCCTAAATCAAACTTCCACACGAATGAATGGAATCTTTGTAGATTTGCTATGATCTAATCTGTTTTATTTTATTTAAGCATGATTTAAATTGAGTTTTGACGGTCTCTTGTAAAAATCTTGACCGAGTAAGGAATGATTAAGGAGAAAAAGTGAGTCAAATTTTAGCTTTTTGAAGGACATACCCACCATCGTCCACTTAACATGCATAGTGGCACAACCATTGATGGTGATCTTTCTAAAACTATATATTAAAATAAAGATACCTTACAACAAGATTTAATTCTTTGGTTAATGCTAATTACAATTAATAAGATTTATACTGACGGCATAATATTTAGTATCATTTTTGTATCAATCAATATATCTCAGTTTTAAATCAATATTAAATAATTTATGTATTATTCTTATTGAAGTTTTAGTATATTGGTACGCATTGACCCGTGCTTATTAGTATTATATTTTAATATTTTAAACTAATATAGAAGAAAGATGTAACATCCTTTGACCTTAATAAAATTTGTAAAGGCATTTATTTATGCAAAAGTTAGGAGTTTGGTGTAATACTCTTTACCGTTCTACAATTGTGGAGGTAGACCAAAGGATTCCTACCACATTTGTTTGGGAAATTGAAGTTCAACTATTCGTTGACTGCTTGGCCAAAATCAAAACCCAAGGCTAATTAATTCAATTTAACATTCTACAACATGGTGTTTTGTTGTATATTAAAAATTGGCGAAAAAAGATTTGAATTCAAATCGTGTTAATCTCATTATTATTAGGATTTTACTCTTCTCTTATAATTCATCAAAAAATAATTGAGGAAAAGCATAGGGCAAAATCAAAGCATCCATGCCATAAAAGAAGCATTTCATCAATCACCACAAAAATTTAAGATTCATTGAAAACCAAGGGGAGAATGCATGCAAGTTGCAGATGGTCAATAAAGCATCATTTAAGAAGGTTCACACATTTCCCATCAGATTATGACAATACTTGGAGACAATCATAAACCAATAATTTTAACATGATCCACAAACTTAGTTCGTCCTATATTTCTATGTATAAAAAATCAAGGTATTCTTTGTTTTACCCAGAATTCTTTTGTTTTTTGTTTTTTTCTTTTTACACCTTAACTTCTCCAATTAAATATTGCCGCATACTGTTTTATCGACCTCAAATAATCTGTCAAACATAAATTTTGATGTAGCAACGCGTTGTTCAACTTGGATCCAATCAGAGAATGACACCTAATTAATGAATATGATGTGTGAAGTTGACTGATTCATGAAAGACAGGAGTTATGAAGACCAATGAAATTGTGTCTTTGGACATTATTTTTTGTGTAAATCTGACTGCGATTGTTGTTGTATTATATGTACTGGAAAAATGCCTTTCAAAAACGAACAATGATGGCGCTAATGCGTTGATTCCATGCACATGCTTGTCAAGTTCAGAGATTCATAAAATGGAAACCATGTTCAGTCTCTTAATTACAAAAATACTGATGCAATTTAACAGGTGGAATATAAATATTTTTATAAATGTAGTGGGAAACTGATGAAACCGGCCAAAACGGGTATTTCTTTATTCCGCCAATTATAGCGAAAGATTTAGGAAAAAGATTTGTAGTAAATATCCATGATTGAATTTCTTCACTTAAATTTTTTTAATAATATGTAGGTTGAATTTATTAAAAATTAAAATAAAGTAATATTACAAATGAAATTAAAATATAGTAGAAAAATAACAAAACAAAGGAAAATTAAAAAAATTTAAAAACTAAACTCAGACCAGCAAAACACGTCCAGTGGACTACAACAACAGGGATGGAATGAAACACTGGAGGAAGTAAGCAGAAAACAAAACTCTTTGTCTCTATCCACCTACATACTTAAGGTCAAAGTAGAAATGGTGAGCAAAACTAATAATCTTGCAGGTTGCTTAACAAAATAGATCTGACTGCATCGGTAAATGAACCACAAAAGGGGATCAAACTATTGAAAGACCATAGACAACCGCAAATTAAACTGAGCGTTGTGAGAAGACTATCCACGAACGTAAATCTACCACAAAGGTAGACGAAAACATGTCATAAGACATAAGCATGCCACAAGGCAGAGGAAAACCATGCCACAATATAGAGAAAAAGCGTGTCGGAATAGCAGATAAAAATTAAAAAAAATCAAAATATAAAAAAATAAAAACTGAATATAAAAAATTAAAAGGAAGGAATACCGACGATCGACGACCAGCATTAAAACTGACGTCGCAGCCAACTAATCCAAAACGAAATAAAAAAAAATTCAATCTTCTATTTTTAACTACTCTCTCCACTTAAAATTTTAAAACCATCTTTTCAGTATTTTTTTAAATATGATTCAGTTGTTTTATAGTACATCAACATTAATCTTTTTAAGTTTTGTAATTTGTGTTTTCAACTAAATAATCTCAAATGTTTATATTTGAATTTTTTTTAAGAGCACATATACTTTATTATTGCACCCAACATTTATTAGTACCATTAGAGGTGTTTAAATTTTGGTTAAAATCGAATTAATCAATTGAACCGATCTAGTTCAATCGGAGGTCAGTTAAAAGTTTTTTAGTATTTTAGTTAATGATTAATTCGGTTCGAAATCGGGTAATTAACCGAATTAATCGTGCTTAATAAATAATATTATATATTATATGTATTAGGCTGTTACTAATTCGATTAATTCAGTCAAATGAACATTATCAATTTACTTTTTTTAATATGTTTTATACATGTTTTAACAAAAAAAACATATAGGTTTCGGTTAACCGATCAAATTAACCGAAATATTTTGATTCGGTTAACTTATTTAAAAAAAATTCGATTCGATTAACGGTTAAAAAATTTAAAATTTTAATTACTATTAATTCGGTTCGATTAATCGAACAGTTAACCATTTGAACACCTTTAAATATAATTGTAGTGTTATAAAATAGGGAAACCATTCTTTAAAAGTTTTGCATCCAGAATGGCCAAATTGGATTTTGACTCAGAAATCTCTCGTTTACTTTTCTACGCTTTTCACCTAAAAGATATTGAAAATTTTTCTCTCTTATTTCACCAAAAAAAATCTCTTAAAATTAAATTTGATTTTTTTTCTCTCATTTGAAGATAATTTTCTTATTTAAATCTATATTTTTTTACTAATCACTTCCCAATGAACCTACCCCACACTCATTGGACAACATATTTCTCTATCTCTTAACCCAACGTTATCAGTTTTCCACCATTGCGATGTTAAACTGCATAGCTTTCATTTCTTCTTTTCTTTTTCTCTAGTTTTATTTCAACCCTACACCAATCATTCCCTGGAACCATAGTAAAAAATAGAGAAACAAAATGGAGAAGTTCTATGTTGTTTTTCTAGAGAAGAAACCTGACATCTAGGGTTTTTTACTAAAATAATACAAAAATATATATATATATACCAAAATAATATATTCCTCCCGTTAATTACGAAAATGGTACATTTGGGAGAGTGGTGCCTATCTGGTAGGCGGCACCACTGTGCACTCTGACAAAAAAATATTTTTTTATTATTAAAAAAACACCCGATAAGTAAACCCGGTATAAAAATACGAAAATAGTATAAATGGGTGGTGCCTACCTGACAGGCGGCACCAGTGGTGCCTACCTGTCAGGCGGCACCAGTGGTGCCTTTCTATCAGGTGGCACCAACTCGTATTTTTATTACAAAACTAATACAAAAAAAAATCTTATACACCAAAATATAATACAAAAAAATTAGTAACTTAAATAATATAAATATATATATATTTTAATAAATATAAGAATTGTAGAAAAAATATTATATAATTTAAAAAAATTAAATTAAATATTAAATAAAAATAACTCAATATTTTTAAATAAATAATATAAAAAATATTTATTTATCAAAATAATAATAATCTCCAGATTTTTACAATAATAATATAAGAGAAATTTAAATATAAAAAATAATACACTTTTATATATTTTTAAATTAAAAAAAGAAAATTAAATTAAATAAAATTAAAATTTTACAAGAGGTGCCTACCAGGTAGGCGGCACTAGTGGTGCCTACTGGGTAGGCGGCACTAGTGGTGCCTTTGTCAATGCTATTTAAACCCCATCAGATCTGTTTAACAGCAAATTTTTGAAGAAGGAATAACAGTAAATTTTTGAAGAAGGAAAGGAAATAAAAGTTTTGAAGAAGAAAAGGAAACAGAAGGTTAGCAGAAAATTTTAACTATAATTTTATTTATTTAGAATAAATAATTTTTTATATTATTTGTGTAAAAAATGTTATTTATTTCTTTTAACAGATGGAAAATCAATTTTTCGTATGCGTTTTTTTCGATGGGAAAATTTTAACAACAACTATTGGATGTGTATTTGAATGTCGTCAACAACTAGCAATGAGATTTAGTAAAAATGTCTCGGTGGATAATATGAAGGCAAAGATTAGTGAAAGAATTGCTAGACGTTGTGGGAGAAAGATTTCAAAACTTTTCTATAAGTTTCCAGTTTCAACAGATCCTATCAAATTTACCGAGATGGAACTCGTAGATAATGAAGATGTTGAGACAATGATCGCTCTTTATTGTGGGAATCAGAGTAATGAAAATGCACCGATTCAGTTATTTGCTGAGCTAACTGATGTTAAGAGAGTTGAAGATCCCACTCCATTAAGTATGATGGCTCCGACATCCTACGTTGATAATCAATCTGTAGCTTGCGGGATCAGTGGGATTAATATCGATCTTAATGTTGCACCCGATAATGATACGGATGGTGATGATGGAGATGATAGTAGTGATCCTTCTGATCACGAGGACGATATTGGTAGTGATCCCGACATGGACGAGGTCCCGGATGATATCGATGAGGAAGGCCTAAATGACGAGGTCCCGGATGGTCGACGTATTGTGATGCACAATTATCCTACTGGGTCACACATGTCAGCTATAGACCCTGATGCGGCATATGCAGCCGATTTTGAAGAGTACCCTGATATAATGCCTGCTCACCGATTGGCGCTTACACCAGAACCTGAACAGTTGTTCGTGGGTCAAAGGTTTGACTCGAAGGAAGAGTGCGTATTTGCCATTAAGCGATATAGCATGAATTTGTCAGTGGACTACAAAGTCGTTGTGTCTAAACCGATATTATATATTGGAGAGTGTTCGACAGAAGGCTGCAATTGGCGGGTACGAGCTGCATTTATCCAGAAGTCGCAAAAGTGGGAGATAAGAAAATTTGTCGGGCCTCACACATGCAGTTCAACACGTTTGTCAGAAGATCATCGAAAACTCGATTCCAAAACTATCTGCACACATATCATGCCAATGGTGAAGGACGATCCGACCATCAAAGTTTCTACACTGATTGTCGAGATGCAAGTACGATTCCATTATCGAGTTTCATATCGAAAAGCATGGATTGCGAAACAGATGGTAATGGAATAATTGTTCGGTGATTGGGATGCATCGTACAATGAGCTGCAAGGGTGGATAACCGCAATGCGACAATACGTGCCCGGAACTACGATTGAGTTGGTGACACGGCCTTATTATGGTCCGGATAACAACTTACAACCGGGAAGAAGAATTTTCCAATATATATTTTGGACGTTTGAACCCTGTGGTAGAGCATTTCCTCACTGCAAGCCATTTATCCAGGTAGATGGGACCTGGCTATACGGAAAATATACGCAGATTCTATTAATTGCGGTGGCTCAAGACGGGAACCAGAACGTGCTCCCGATAGCATTCGCTATTGTGGACAAAGAAGATATGGAATCATGGAAATTCTTTTTGACGAACCTACGGAGGTACGTTGTTCATAACGATAATATTTGCATCATCTCCGATAGAGGAAAGGGGATTATTGCTGCCATTAGATGTACCGGTGTACCATGGAGATCGGTTTATTGTAGCCGACACATTGCGGTAAACTTTCAAAAAGAATATAAGAATGCAGACTGGCGAAGACGACTTGTGAGAATTGGTAAAGAAATTTTGTTCTAAGTTATATTTTTTTATGTTTTAATTCGAGAGCATAACTTATGTTTTCTTAATATTCCAACAGCGTACGAGTTAGAGCCACACCGATTTCGACAAAAAATGACCAGACTTGAGCGTGACATGGAAGGTGAAACGAACAAGCCGTTACGAGAGTGGTTGGGTACTATGGAGCCGTGGCAATGGGCTCAAAGTTTTGATGACGGGTATCGATATGGTCAAATGACGACCAACCTGGCAGAGTCGGTTAATGGCGTGTTTAAGAGAATACGACATCTACCGATTTCATCAGTGTTCTCGGCTACGTTCTATAGGTTGGCTACTTTGATGTCAGTGATGGGGACGCGACAAATCGACCAGATGAACGCCGGTCACGTTTTTGTCGAAATTGTCAGGAATGCAATGGATGCAAACCGTCAGAGAGCGAGGACGATGAACGTTGAAATATACTCACGACAATTTCAACGATTTCAAGTTACAGAGACAATTGGGCGAAAACCTGGTATCCCACCTAGGTCATACGGGGTTGATTTGCAGAATAGGCACTGCGATTGCAGGAGGTTCGATACACTCCATTATCCATGTGCACATGTCGTTGCAGCTTGTGCTAATGTGTCGCTCAATGTTGAACAGTTCATCGACCCCGTTTACACTCTCCAGCGCACGTTACGTATTTGGGAAAATGAGTTCCCCGTCTTGCCTGATTTGTCCACATGGGAGGTGCCTCCGATGACTTTCGAGCTTATACCGAACAGAGGTTTGCGAAAGAATCCGAAAGGTCGTCCGAATGTTTTCAGAATCCGCAACGAAATGGACATTATGGAAAGAATAGACGGCAGCAAGCTGTGTGGAATTTGTAGACTAGCTGGACATACTCGACGTAACTGCCCCCAACGAACCTATCATTTTGGCCAGTCATCTGGATCGGGCCCGACTTAAGCTATTATTATTGGTCATTTTTCTGTTGGACTTAATTAAATTTATGATTGAATTTGGAATTAATTCAATTTAAATTTGAATTTATTTAATAGTTTTTATGTTTGAATTAATTTAATTAGGTTTAGCAAATGACATTAAACGATCATAAGTAGTTGTTTTGTAGAAAAGGGAAATACAAAATATTTGCATACATAAACATAAATAAGAACATAAACATAAACATAAACATAAACATAAACATAAACATATTTAATGGCCCATGTCATCGCATTTGATGGTTCGATGGTGTGGTTCTAGGAGTAAAACGTTGTGGTGGTCGACGATCACGTTGCGGGTGCTCACGACGTTCAACATCATCGTCTTCCGCACCTTCGGGTGTCATTGATGATGATGAGCCATGGTTAAAGTTCTGTTGCGGCAATGGGCGAGGAGGAGTAGAGTACTGTAATGAGCTGAAAGGAATAGAGAACTGTGGTGGTATTGGGCTGAAGATATCAAACATCAAAGACGATCTCGGATCCTGCTCATCGGTGCTGGACTCGATAAAGTCTGAATGATACTCATGCGCTGACCAACTCGTATTATATGCATTTCCTGACCACCTTGGATGATACGACTCAGGCGTCGGCTCGGTGTTACGCTCCGACTCGAACGCAGCCTCCGAATAGTACTGCGACTGCGGCTCAGGCTCAGGCTCAGGCGGCTGAAAGTGGTGCCCACGTGGTAGCATGAACGGGGGGACAAACATTGTTTGCCCACCAAATATATATGGTTTACCCGTCTGAAAATACCACTGTTTATACTCTACGGATACCTCAAAAGTGAAACAGTGATCTATGTCACGTTGAGGTATCCGCTCTGCCCGTCTCGCCCACACGGCAACGTATCTTTTGTGCACTTGCCCCCAGTCCATTCCCTGTCTCCCCTTCTTATCGATACCATGAATATTTCCTAAATCAACTGGATCTCTCGGAATGGTTTGTATGTACTCGAATTATCGAAGTACTCGATCCCCGTGGTACCACTCGACTGTCTGAAAGCATATAACTGGTGCGTCAAGGCACCAAAAGTACGAGTGGTTACGGGCAAAATCGAGAATAATAGTCGCCACCTCAGGGACCGAATAGGGCATCCAAAGGAACTGCAAATTTAAATAACATTGTTATAGTAAGACGACTCAATTAATATTAATAAATGAAGATTCATGTAATTGCATGCCACGAATAACTTACCATCTCCCCCGCATGTGTCTCGATCATCTGTCGATATATCGGAACCGTGAATGACCTTCCGATATTCGGATTTCCACGCCATCTACAATAAATAACTTATTACATCAAATTTACATATAAAAAAATCAAATAATTGTGGACAAAGAGTAGATGTTATCACCTGTTCACGAGTGGAAAAACGTATGGCAGGTGTCTGATATTAGCCAAGAAAGGCATCCGATATAGAGCCCACGATTGTAACAATATTAGACACCCGCAAATGTCAACGGCAGCAGGCTTTGTGCATCGACAAAGCTCACGATACAACATCGCTAGTACTGCCGAGCCCCAACTATATTGACCCGCTTCATTAAAATCGGTCAATAGGGGCAAGTACATGATGTGCACTCTATTTCCATTTGTCGTCGGCATCAATACACCCCCTATAAGGTGTAATATATAAGCCCGAGCGGCACACCTCACATCAAATTCGGTGGCATCAGCTGGTAGTTGGTGAAATCTTTCCCTCAACCATGTGAACTTCAATCCCGTGAATCTCGATTCACCATCACCGGGTGAGACTCCCAATAAGCTTTCACAAAGGGCCATCGGGTTAGATACCGTCGATGACCCCGTAACGGGCATCCCGTCGATTGGAAACCCAAGCTGCAGTGCAACATCCTCTAGTGTGATAGTGCACTCGCCACATGGTAAGTGAAACGTGTGGGTCTCTGGCCGCCACCGCTCGACCAAAGCGGAAATTAAGTCATAACGCAAATCAAATGTCCGGATCAGTGAAGCAGCTCCAAATCCAGCTGCAATCAAGTATGGCATGATACGTTCGTCCGGTTCATAATTTATCCCATTTACGCGACCTCTTAATTTCCGGTACACATCCTGAGACTATTAAATTATCGATATAGTTAATATAACTTAGTTTAATATCGTAAATTAAATGAACTTTTTATACTTTAACAACTAACAATTTATTACCTGTATATGTATAGATGCCGATATATGATTATCATCCTTAATTAAAGAATCTATATTCATATCTGCAATAAAAAAATTAAGATTATCAATCTGTCAGAAGTAATTAATACAATTTTTAACTAGAATTAATTAAAATTCTTGATATATATAAAAACAAATAATTATATATTAATTACTTTGATAAAATAAAATTTTAAGTTTCGAAATTTATATTAAAAAATTATTTTGAAATTTATTAAAATATATCATTTTTTTATAAAAAAATAAAATATTTACTACATTTATGCTTCTTTCTTTTTTACTTTTTTAAAAATTAATTATCACGAAGGGCAATTAACCACATTTTAATGTTTTTTTTTTAAATATATTAAAATAATTACTAATGTTTTTTATTTTTTTCTTTAATTTTTCGTTTTAAAATTTTTTTTAAAAAATATTTAATATATAAAATATTTAAATATATCAATTGAATTAAATAAAATAATTTCAAATATAAACTCTTTTTTTCTTTCTTGTGCTTTCTTGTGCTTGCCATGACTTAAGTATTCTCAAACAAATATCCAAAGTTGAATTCGCCCGGCCTCTTGTTATAGGAACCAACCCTAAGGCCACACGTGATCGGAGTTAAAATCTCAACCTGTGACACTTGCATACTAAGTAAAATAATTGAAACCATTAGATTATTATTAGTGTATTTTTTAAATTTTATATAAAATCAATAAAATGGATTTAAAAATTTAACTTTATCAACTCAATTAAATTTCATTTAACTTTTATATAAAATTTTAATAAGTATACTTTTACATACTTTTTTCATGCATGTCATAATTTAATATAATATGAATAAATTTATTTTTTACCCATATTTTGATGAATCTATAGTTTATATCAATTGATGTTTGTTAAAATATTTTAACAAAATATTATTTACAATGGGTTCATACATACATATATAATATATATGATAAAGAAAGGGAAAATATGTATTTTAGAAAATAATAATATGTGAAATCATAGAAATATAATACATGGTCACCTCATCCAATATACTATTAATATAATTATTGGTCCATGTCTTGATGATTTTAAGTCATTCATTTTTAAAATCACTCTTAAATTTGAAACAATTTCTATTTAAAATTTATTTTAAGTCATTTTTATAAAAGAAAATTTCGTTTTCTTCTTTTTAAAATCATCTAACAAGTAAAATTTCTATTTAAAATTATCCAACATACCTTCTTTTTTTCTTCTTTTCTCTCCTTCCCTTCTCTATTTGATGCTGCCGTTCCACCCTCCTTCTTCTTATTCTTTTCTTCTTCTTTCTTTCTGGAGGTTGTGTTGGGGACCATTTTAAGGTCCCCATATATCTAACAAATTTTTTTTTCATGCAGGGTTGTAGGACGACACGAGGAGAGGTGCCGCCTGGTAGGTTGGCACCACTGGTGCCGCCTACCAGACAGGCACCACCCAAAAATACCACACCCGTATTTTTTTATCGGGTTTGACCTAAACCCGTATCAGTATTTTTTTAAAAAAAATATTATTTAAATAATTTTATTAATATTAAAATAATAAAAATTTATTTTTTGTCAGAGTGCACAGTGGTGCCGCCTACCAGATAGGCACCACTCTTCCAAATGTACCATTTTCGTAATTAACGGGAGGAATATATTATTTTGGTATATATATTTTTTTTGTATTATTTTAGTAAAAAACCCTGACATCTACCATTCATGGCAGGTGTGTGCTTATCTAGTTATAGGAGTTAAGAAAAACAATATAGTAATTCCTTTTTATTGAAGGATGTTTTACGCAATACACATGCTAGAAATATTGTCAAACCATTAAAAAATATTAGGCTATGCTTATTTTTTGTCATTGTTTTCAAAATTAGATGAGACTAATCAGTTGAATCAATTTGTGTAAAGACTGGTTGAGGTATCGATCCAAAATAAGTGATTGGATCGGTTGAACTATAAACCAGTTAAATTGGTCAATCAGACCTGTTGAAATGGGTGATTGAACTAATTGAATCGATTTTATAAATATTTTTTTAATAATTTATTCAATTGAATTGGACGAATCGATCGGATCGAAAATCGATGATCTGATCAATTTAACCACCGATCTAATTTTAAAAACCTTAATTTTTGTTTTAGTTTTTAAACATAAATAAGAAATGCTGAATTCTTCTAGCATTCTACCTGAAGTCAAGGGTTAGGTTGTATTTCTTTTGGGATTTAATCATAAGCTTGCTTTAGTGGTCCTTATTTAAGGATTTCTCCCACTCCCACTCCCCCCCCCCCCCTTTCCTTTTTAACTTTTTTACAATAAGGAAACTTAATGCAAAAACAAAAGGTGAAGAAAAATAATTTTATATTTTCTCTACAAATTGCAATATCATTTCATACTTTTAAGAAACAAATAGTGTTAGCCTTTATGTGTTTGGTTTGCTAATCAAACTTTCTATATTAAAAGTTAGCTATATCCATCTTTCTACAAAGTAAAAAGAAGGTTGACTAAAAAACAACCTATGAAATATATATACAAGGTTGTAAATGATATTTTATCGTAAGAAAATCTATGATAAAATATATTTAATTTTTATATTCAACAGATTTATTAATTTAATTTCATTTTCGAATTTTAATTACTTAGTTAAATAATTCAAAAAACTTAATTTTAGTTATCAAGTCATTTTCATATTTAGTAAAAAAACACATCCATTTTCGAACGTGATTCATTTCTCTAATTTAAATCTGTGAATATACGACAGAAATCGTATACTCAATGCACTAGTTTTCAATTCCTTATCTGATTAAATTTAGGTTTTTACTTACATCAAAGTATATGAGTCACGCATACATAGTCCATCATCCACTCATGATTAAGGTATGTCACATTATGAAAATTATAAGTGAATAAATTCATAAACGAATTTAGGATATATTCTACTTGGGTATTATTCAATGTAATGCCAGTCTAATCAATCACATCTATATCTTTATCTTCTGGAAGTCATCCGCTCTGATACTCAAAATAAAGAATATCATCAATTGGACTTGATAGACGACATATTAGTTTTTTAATCGGTTTGCTCATTTCCAATTAGACAAAAGACATGTTTAGGTTCATCTACTAATATAAATTGTCTTTTCTTATTACGATATGACTACGTAATATTGTTTAGCATTAGTTAAACAATACATAACCAGTGAGTCAATATTTGCTTTCATTTTGCTTGCATGAAAAAACTATTGAGAACAATATACAAAAAGTATTAACGTAATTAGTTGATATTATTATTAAACCTTTTTTTTCGAAAAGTACAAGTGTATATCGATGAAAATACTATATTTAGGGCACTAGATCCAACAACCCCACTATTATTAGACCATTTAACGACAGAAAATTCCAACACAACAATACTTCTATTAGAATTCATTAGATGTTTTGGTATACCAAAATTTTTCTTTTTTTGCCTATATGTGGGGACCAATAGCTTGTACCAAATTTCTAAGGTTATACCAATATTTTAAAACGTACCAATCTTTTTAAAAGATGTCGTTATATATTTTATTATACCAAAATTTCTAACCAAATACCAACACTTCTAATGGGATACTAATATTTTTAATGAAAATCGTTAAATATTTTGATATACAAAAGTTTCTCTTTTCCTGTCCATGCGGGAAGACTAATAGTCTCTACTAAAATTTTTAATGCGATACTAAAATTTTTATCCAAATATTATAATTTCTAACCAAATACTAACATTTCTAACGGATACTAAAATTTATAACCAAATACCAAAATTTCTAATGTGATACCAAAAATTCATGTTCTTTACTCTATAAAACTCCGGTTTGAAAAATTCAAATATTTCACCGAAAAACTTAAAAATACCATATTTTGATTACGAATATGGAATTTTTTTTGAACAAACTTTAAAAAAATATCTTTTTGGTTTTCTTTCAAGGCTTCATCCATTTATTTTCTCTTCTCCTATAGCCTAAATCTAAAAAATAGACTTCAAAACTACTCTCATCTTCCATTAATCAAAACCAACACCTAAAATAATTTCTTTTAAGAATCTATAGATTTTGATAAAATTAAATGTCGACAAAGAAAAAATATCGCAAAGAAAACGGAAAGAAAAAAAACACAGATTTTACGTGGAAACCTTTTTGAGAAAAAACCACAGGCAGAAGAGAAGAAGAATCACTAATGTCGAAAATCGAATAATTACAAGAAGAGATGACTATACCTATTTATAGGTTGAAAAACCTTATTCCAATAAAAAACTAATAGAAGTAATGTAGTAAGGTTGAAACACCTTATTCTAATTAAAATAAAATAAAATAAATCTAGTTTATTTGGACTTTACTTTTATTTTATTTTACCACTAAATTTCATTTTAACAAGAATTCTAGTCACCCAAATCTAACAATCTCCACCTTAATAAGAATTCTAGTCACCCAATTCTAACAATCTCCTCCTTGACAAGAATTCTCTACGAACAAGAACTCTCAACGAACAAGTTCTCCACCTCTTCCACAAAGCCCCTTGAGGTATATTTTTCAACAATGAACACCAACCAAGTTCAAGCAATACTCGAATTGGTTATGGGAAGTGACTTAGTCATCATATCTACAGGATTTTCATGAGTACTAACTTTGCTCACAACAATATCCCCACGAGCAATAATATCACGCACAAAATGATACCGAACATCAATGTGCTTTGTTCTCTCATGAAACATTTGATCTTTTGTAAGAAAAATGACACTTTGATTGTCACAAAATATTGTACCAATCTGAAGATCTTTATTGAGTTCACCAAAAAGTCCTTTTGCAACAAGTCTTGCTTTATATCTGGGTTCTTCAATTCCTGGAATCCCTTCTTTCCTCTTGAATATCAATTTACAACGAACAACCTTTTTACCTTTTGGAAGCTTCACTAAGTCCCACGTTTTATTCTTATGGAGTGATTCCATCTCTTCTTGCATGGCAATCATCCACTTTTCTAAGTCTTCACAGCTAATTACCTCGGAATAAGTAGATGGCTCTTGATTTGCATCAATATCTTCAGCCACGTTTAAAGCATAAGCCACTAGATTAGCCTCGGCATATCTCTTCGGAGGTTTAATTTCTCTTCTAGGTCTATTCTTGGCAATAGAATATTGTGGTGAAGAAGTGGCTCTATTATGAACTTCTATACTAACTTGAGAAGTTAACTCTATTGTAGATACTGGATCAATCTGAAACTCCACCTGTTTTTGTTGTTCTTTACTGGAAGAGTTTATAAGAGATAAATTAGATAACATAGCAGTTTCATCAAAAACAACATCTTTGCTAATCACAACTTTTCTATTTTCAAGACACCATAACTTATACCCTTCTACATCAGCCTTAAAACCAAGAAAAACATATTTAATGGATCTGGGTTCCAATTTTCCATTATCAACATGAGCATATACAGGACACCCAAAAATCTTTATATTAGAATAATCAACAGGCTTACCAGACCATATCTCTTGTGGAGTCTTTTTCTCAATGATAATGGATGGAGATCGTTGATAAAAACATGCAATAGAGGCTGCTTCAGCCCAAAACGACTTCGGTAAATTAGCATTCGACAACATACATTGAACATTCTCCATGATCGTTCTATTCATTCGTTTTCCGATGTCGTTTTACTGTGGAGTATGACGAACTATCAAATGTCTCTCGATCCTTTCTGATTTGCACAAATAATTAAACTCATTAGAACAGAACTTCAAGCCATTATCTGTGCGGAGGTGTTTTATCTGTTTTCCTGTCTATTTTTCAACCATAGTTTTCCAAGACTTGAATGCAGAAAACACATCGCTTTTCTGCTTCAGAAAGAATGCCCAAACTTTTCTGGAAAAATCAACAATAAGAGTTAGCATATAATTAGCTCCACCTCTCGAAGACACTCTAGATGGTCCCTAAAGATCAGAATGAATATAATCCAATGTTCCTTTCATGTTATGGATTCCTCTAGTGAATCGAACTCTCTTTTACTTCCCAAAAACGCAATGCTCACAGAATTTCAGTTTGCTAATGTCTTGCCCATCAAGAAGTCCTCTTTTACTCAATTCCGCCATGCCATTCTCACATATGCCCTAGACGCATATGCCAAAGTCAAAGTTTAGTAATATCATCATCTGACAAGGAAGAGGGAGCGACTACAGTCACCAGTAATAGTTGAAGCTTGCAAAACATATAATTTGGTAGTCTTTCCCTACCCTTTCATCACAACGAGGGAACCCTTGCTAATCTTTAGAACCCTACTTTCAGCTGTGCACCTGTGTCCTTTTGAATCAAGAGTACTCAACGAAATCAAATTTCTTTTTAATTCTGGTACATGTCGCACGCCACTAAGAGTTTTAACGACCCCATCAAACATCTTTATTTTGATTGTGCCAACACCTGCGATTTTACATGAAACATTATTCTCCATCAAAATAACACCTTTAGACACAACTTCATATGTTATAAACCAATCCCGATTAGGACTCATATGAAAGGTGCAACCAGAATCGAGGATCCACTCCTCGCTCACTTTAAAATTGTCGACGGAAGCAACTAGGAGTTCACCATCACTGTAGTCTTCTACTACATCAGCTTCACCATATTTTTCTGGTTGTTTTCCCTTTTGATTCTCTGCCTCCCTTTTGATCTTATTTTGTAACTTGTAGCACTGTTTCTTAACGTGTCATTTCTTCTTACAAAAGTTACAAGTTTTACCTTTATTTGAAGATCTCGATCTACCTTTAAATTTACTGCGGTGATTTCGTTCCTGTGTTCTCCCACAATTATCACTATTTTGTCTTCCATGAATAATGAGACCCTCTCCTTGAGAGTCAAATCCAGCTACAAGATGCTTCATATAGTCATACGAGGCTAAGGAAGCATAGACTTCATCAACTGTGAGAGATTCACAGCTATACAAAATTTTATCTCTGAAGGTTAAATACGACGGTGGTAACGAACAAAAGAGAATTAACCATAAATCCTCTTTATCATATTGAACCTCTATAGCCTCCAAATCCGAGACAATTTCTTTAAACACATTCAAGTGTTCGTGCACAGACGCACCTTCTTCCAAACAATGAGAATACAGACATTGCCTCATATGCAATTTACTGGTTAGGGTTTTCAACATACATAACTACTGTAATTTTGCCCATAATGCAATAGTAGTCTTCTCCTTTAATACATCTTGTAGAATTTCATTCGACAGATGCAGCTGTAATTGCGTCAAAGCCTTCTGATCTTTACGCTTCTTCTCTTCATCTGTCAAATTCGAAGGCATCTTATCTAACCCTAACAGGGCATCCTTCAAATCCATCTGCGCAAGAATTGCTTGTATCTTTACCTGCCACAACGCGAATCTAGTGTTGCGATCCAACAACAGAATATCATACTTCAATGTCGCCATTATCGTGATCGAGTCTAGTAACCCGAAAAACTCTGATACCAATTTGATAAAATTAAATGTCGATAATGAAGAAATATTGCAAAGAAAATGGAAAGAAAAAAAAACACAGATTTTACGTGGAAACCCTTTCAGAAAAAAAAACCACGGGCAGAGGAGAAGAAGATTCACTAATGTCGAAAATCGAATAATTACAAGAGAAGATGACTATACCTATTTATAGGTTGAAAAACCTTATTCCAATCAACAACTAATAGAAGAAACGTAGTAAGGTTGAAACACCTTATTCTAATTAAAATAAAATAGATGAGCTATTCTAATTAAAATAAAATAAAATAAAAGAAGTCTAGTTTATTTGGACTTTACTTTTATTTTATTTTACCACTGAATTTTATTTTAACAAGAATTCTAGTCACTCAATTCTAACAATCTCCACCTTAACAAGAATTCTAGTCACTTAATTTTAACAGATTTTAACATTTTGAAATGAGATTACAGTATTTGAATTTTAACATTCCGATCATCCCGAAATTTCACATTCTAACAATCCCATAATCTCACATTACGATCATCCCGTAATATAGGGTGTAATCTCATTATGGCCTATTCCTTAAGTAATCTTAGATTATGGGTGTAATCTTAAATTTTGAACCAATTTGCTATTTATTTTTATTATTCTAATAACTTTAGACTTTTTTTTCTTAAATAAAGTTTAAGATTAATTAAAGATAAAAAAAATATTTTTTCTTAGTAGTGAATTAGTAGATATCATACATTATATTTATAATCATAATATTTCATTTAATAATTTATTTATATTATAATTATGGTTAATTATGATTGGTGTTGCAATTATTTTTCATAAATTATGATTTATAAATTTATTTCAAGACCATATATTTACTTGTTAATATATAAATTCTATATTAAAGATAATTGAGTGAAATGTGCTTTTAGGTAATTTTACATTTTGTCAACCATACACTTGAATATTATATTCTAACCAAATGAATCAAATAAGGTGATTTCACATTTCACCCACAATCTTACATTTTCGTAATGTTATTATGAAACATAATCTAAGATTCGATGAGCCAAACGCCCCTCAAAAATTAAGTTTATTTTTATGCCTGATTTTTTTAACACCCAAGTCTCTCTCCATGCAATTAAAAACAGAGATGGAAATCCCTCCATAAAAACAAATTTCTCTCTTCATTTGATTTTTGAGACAAGAACGGAGATCAATTTTAATTATAATGGAGAAAGAAATCAAAAGAAAAATGTGTGTTTTTTTTTTTAAGATGAAAAATTAATGTGTTAATTAATTACCAGAATTCTCTCTAAAAGTAAACGTAATTATTTTATGCCGATTACCACAAATTTGTTGGAATTTGAATCATCTTGTTAAAGGACATTCAATAATGAAAGTAATTAAGCAAAAGTTTTAGATGACTTTAGCATTGCAACGTGGCTTATTTTCAATCTTGTGAATTTAATTTGGCATATTATCACTAACACCACTTGCACAGTTGCTCAAGCGTGATAGCTTAGGCATTACTTAATTAACATATACTTACGCATTGTTTGAGATTTTTCAAATGTGGGGATTTGAATTAACTTCTGTTTATAATTACTAATATCATTCTTTCATTGTTTTACTTTGCGTTGCTTAGCCTGTAAGATGTAAACGTTAAACTGTGACAGAAAAGATAGAATATAAATATCTTCTATTATTGTCTGAATCAAATGTCAAAATCTAAACGTTGTAATTTTATTGATCGAGCGCGTCAAAAATTAACGAGGGCGTTGTATTTGGCTATACGAAAACACAAAAATCTCTAAAATCTTCTAAACACTCGAAAAACTCAATAGATGGAATTGTTTTTAAAATTTATTTTTGGTGTTTAGAGACCTTATGCTTCAAGGTATTTATAGTGGTGGTTTTCCATTAAAAATCACTCATCACATGCCCGCTATCACACAAAGCGAAAATAATGGACAACAAATTATGGGCATGTGAGAATGGTCCCATAAAACATGAGAATGTGAGAGATTTTCTCACGAACCAACTTCCACATAATCATTTTAAAAAGTAATTTTGCTGTTAAATATATAATTAAGGGTTAATTATCCAAAAAAACAATTTTAACCATTTTAATCATGGATTACAAACATAATTCGCCAACCAAACTCATGATTCTATTATAATTTTCATTCTACTTATTATCTTATAAAATTTTAATATGAACAAAAATAAGTAAAATTAACGATTGCGTTATATTAATAATGAAGGTATATACATAATATTTAACTAATTTATTATTAAAGAATGGATAGTGGAACAAGATATTTTGGCAAAAGTAAGTGGAAGGGGGCCACCTTATATAGAGCTGCCAAATTATATTATAATATTGGCCTACAGTATTCACCCCATTCATTCACCATAACTTATGTGACAGTTTTTTTTTTTAAATAATTTCATTATAAATTTAAATTTTATTTAGGAATTTTTAAGATAATATTTAGCTTAGCATCTATAAGAGGTTTATTTAAAGATCACAATGGTGTCTGGCTAATTAATTTTTCGATGCGAGTAAGGAAGGATATGATTTTTAGAACAGAGGTACGGGCGATACTTGAAGGATTGAAACTCGCATGGTCTCTAGGTTATAAGCAGTTGCTTTTAGAATGCGATAATCCTTTAGCAATCGAAACCATTCTAGTTGGAGGGGCTGATCCTTCTATGTTGGTCGAGTTTCGCTTGATTAAGCAGTTATTGCTTCGGGACTGGTCGGTTCGTCTCCGCTACATTCTTAGAATGCATAATAAAGCAGCTGACTGGATGGCTAAGCTTAGACAAGACGACTATGATGATTTACACATTTTCAAGGATTGTCCAAGGCACATGCAAGACATTATTATGGCAGATATACAACTTTCAGCTTCTTTTACTAGTTAAGTTATTTATGTTATCACTGTTTTAGCTGTTCCTTATTACAAAAAAAAAAAATTATAGTCTTTACTCAATTCATGAATAAAAAGATAATACGTTTCAACATATTTGAAAATCCACGTCCTCCTGCATTGATAATAATACTCATACCAATCAAGAATAAAAAATCAAACACAATTACCTAAAAAAACCCAGAAAAACCTTTTTATAATTAGGGTTTTGTAGGGATATTTGGGGTGGAAGCATTGTTCTTAACTTTTTTAAATTTAGGATTATGCAGATGTTTCAAGAAAAAATGAATTGGAAAATATGGAAGATGAGTTGTAGAGAATGTTGTTGGTGAAATAAGAAAAATCCATGGATTGAACAATGATGATGGTGATGAAATTTGGGAGAGAGAGAAAGTGATAGAAAGAGACAATGACTAGAGAGAAGAGAGGAGAAACAATTTATTATGGAAATTGTAAATAAATAACCATAACTTTATTTGAAAGAGCTTTTTATTTATATCTTTAAATATTAATTTTCATCCTTTGAATTCAACCATTCTTTTGTGTTTAAATGTAGGAGCCAAGTTTCGATACTTAATGCTTGCTTGCTCTTCTTCAAGGACGAAGTGATCTTATAAGTAGAGAATGACTTGAAGTAAACCCTTATCTCATAATAGTCTCCAATTTTAGACCCGATTTAGGGTATGGGGGCAGGGGCGGAGCCATGCCTCCCAAAGTTTTTTTTTTTCAATTTAATTATTTTTAAATATATTACGGTTCTCTGGAAAATATAAGTATTCTTATCAAGTTTTAAGATTTTTATAATTTCTCTTATTGTATATATATTATAGCCCCCTAAAACTATATGTAGACCCCTCCAATATTTTTTTAGTATTAAAAATAATATTAAAATTTATATTCTTAATAAAAAATAAGAGAAAATTTTCTCAAGAAATTAAATTACTCATTATCACTTTTGAATGATATTTTTGTTAAAAATAATAAATTAACGTTTATTTAATACTTTATAAGTAATATATATATATATAAAAGAAAATATTAAGATACTTTTATCATATTTCTTCTTTATATTAGTGCTTAGAAAGAAAAGAAGAAGAAGAAAAAATTCATCATTTTTCCTCCAAATTTTAAGTATAAAGTATGTTTTATTTAAATTTTTCATAGGTTTTGAATCTTTAAAGCTTGTTTTACATATATATACCAATAATTTTTTTATTTTATCAAGTGTATTAAAAGTTATCATTAAAGGATATTGATGGAAGCTTATAAAATTAAGTGAAATGTATGTTTTTGGATGAAAAATGATTAGAAGACCGTTTCTAACTTGTTAAAAGTGTAAAAGTGAAACAAAAATAATTAGATAATGTTATAATAAGTTTCAACCAAAGTGAAGGGGAGGAAGAAAACCTTGGTCACTTTGTTTAAAATTATGTCAAATAATAGCTTGTGAAGCAGTGAGCATTCCAGTGAAAACGGAATAAAAAATTGTTAACTGAGTCAAAAGTTATTTGAATTTCGGATCAGGAAACTTAAGTTGTCAACTTGATAAACCATGTATATTCAAGCTTGTCATTAGTAGTCGATTTACCAAATCTACCTATATTAATTTTATTTTTATAAATTTAGAATGATTTAATTAGTATTTAAATTATTATGTTTCGAATTGAAAACTATGATTTCGATTATAAAATTAGTAAATTCTTGATTTTAAGTTGAATTTGAATATTATGATTTCGAATGGTTGAACAAGCACAAGCATGAGTATGTTAGATTAAAAATAAAAATTTTATACTATACGATTTATAATTTGAATATGAATTGAAATGAGAATGATGTAAAAATGAAAATGGAAATGAAATGAATGTTAACTTTTTTATAATTTTATTAAATTAAATTTTAGGATGAGTTTCAACAATTAAAATTGTCAAAAGAAGGTTTGTAATAAAATGGAGGATGAGTTTCTTACAGATAATCTTGTTGTTTATATTGCAAGAAATTGTTGAATCTTTTTATTCAAACACTATATTTAGTGATTTTATTTCCTTGAAAGAACGTCATACACAATTTTAAGTAATGATATGCTATTTTTTCTTAATTGTTGGAATACTGCTTCTTTTGAATCGATTTTTTATATGTTTAAATTGATTGTTATGTTAAAATACTGATTCTTTTGAATCGATTGTTTATATATTTAAATCGATTGTTACATATCACATCTAATTTTAACTTGGCCCTCCCAAGATTAATATCCTAATTCTGTGACTGTATTGGCCAAATGTAATTTTCTTGAAAGTTGATAAGCTTAGAGAGTTAAAATCATTAAATGAAATTAAACATGTCTTTAATGAAATTGCGGCCATATTATTATGGGGTATGGCGGAGGGGTATAACAAGAGAATACATTAGCAGTGTAGATGTGCCTAGCTCAGCAACCAACAACTGTCCCTTACTTACTTATTTGTTTGTGGCTGAGAAGAAAGTAAGAAGAGAGAAGAAGAAAAAATTAAAGGAGAGAAAAGAAAATTTAAAAAATATATATGTGAGTTCTTTTATCTGTACATATTAATAATTTATTTTATAATTTTTATCATGTTTACATTATTTTTATCGTATGTGGTTTTTATGCCATCTCTCAATTCATGGAAAAGGATTGAATGAAACAGTGACACCAAGTCATTTGTGTCTCTTTTCCAATAGTTTTATGCCACATCAGTATTTTCATTCTTAATTTCAATATTTTCATCCTGAAAAATATCAAATTACAATTAAAATCCTGAAATTTAGGATGAAATTGTTGATGTGTCATAAAACTATTAGAAAGGAATAATATTCCTGTTTCATACAATCATTTCTCCTCAATTCATATCTTTCTTATTTTTCTTTCCTTGGAACAATCCTTTTTAACTACAAAAATAGTATAAGGGTATTTTTTTTAATATATTAATCAATGATATTATTGGTAAATGACATGAAAATAGAAAACCCTAATTAACCAGCAATGCCTCAAAAAGCATGGATGGCAAAAGGAACCCATTGAGCCTTAATTCAACTCGAAGGAAGGTTAGCAGTATCTATAGATGAAATTAACATTCTTTTGGTTTTAGCCTCTAAGGTTAGGTAATGAAGTGTGGGTGTGTGTGTTTGAAAGGGTCCCTTTACAGCAAAGGATCCTTCCCTTGGAAATGAACCTTTCTTCTACCAATTTCTTGGCATTGTTATGATGTAGCCTAGTGTTTTTGACCATTCACAAATTGAAGACATTGATGAATAAAATCTATATGGTTGAGAAATCAAATGCCCAAAGAGGGCAGAGTCAAAAGTGCGGTGCTTTCCTTCGAAAGGATTAAATAGGACCACAAAGCAAATAACATCGGCACAATTGCAATGTCATGCTGATATTCTTCCCCCAAAGAATCTAACTTTTCTTTACCCCCCCACTAAGCCATATCAACTTTAGATCAAATCATATGGTATTCCAAGACAACCAATCACTCAGAAATTAGTGAACCCCAAGGCTTTAGTTTTCATTACAAAATCTCCTTAAACATGGTGAATTTTACAAGTCAACTTTACATGTCACCTTAGTTTTGCATGCATCGAACCCAGACTTCAATTTTGAATATCCTATGAAAATTGTGAACAAAATATGAAAAAGAATGAAAAGGGAATTCCACACTTGGGCTTTAAGTGTTTGACCTTCAAAAGGGTTGTTTGGGTTTCAACACAATCACTCATAAGACCCAAATAATTAGGTCTTTCTTCATCTTTTCGGATTGGGCTTAAATATTGTAGTTGGCCACACAAAAAATACTTGAACAGGATTGTATTTCCATCCACTCCCGGGGCCTTTAAAGTATGCTGTTAATGGGGGGTCGCGATGGAGGAAGTAAGACATTTTTTTTTCTTTTTTTCTATTTGCAATATATTTCATTTGATTTTTAATATTATACGTTCGTAGTTATTGATTTCATGTTTATGGAAACGTAATCAAAATTTAAATATATATCATTTAAAACTCTAAACCCTAAATGTAATTTAAATGTATATATTTCTAGTTTACAACCTCTTATTTAAATTCGACATTTTATTTAAAATAAAAATAATTTCAATCATAATATTAAATATCTAAATCTTAAAAATATTCATATCACTTTTCAAAACCAACACTAAATAAATTATAGGGAACTAAGTTAAAAGCTAACTCTCCTTGTGTGCCGTTGCTTACAAGTTACTCTACATTTGTTTTTCCCTTGATTGAAATGATTATGAGCTAATTAAGAGATAATCGACTACTTCAATTCTCTACTAATTGTTTAATCCCACGAACCAAACTTTTCAAGTTATATATGTTAATTAATTGAATGTCATGTGGTGGAAATTAGGTAGAAATAATTTGACAAGGAATAGTCAATTAAGACATTGATTTCCAAATTCCAAGTCATTCCATGTGTTTCTAACCCTGTTTAAACACGACAAAGATTTTTCTTTTTTCGCAAGGCAAGAATTATTATTTTTTTCTTTTTTCACGTAAATTTGTTCAATGCCTAAGCTATTTTTATGTTTTTATATAAATATTTGAGTATAAAAATTATATTTAATTCTTAATTGTGAAAAGGCTCACGACAAGTCACATGACTTGGTTGATTCTGGCTTTAATAAAAGTTTCAAAAACATTTAGTGAATGACCCGATCAAACCACCTTCAAATTCGTATCAAATTATATTTTCTGTGCAAAATCCCTATTTGTTTTCTTTCCACCGTACTGAATCCATGAATTGAGAATACAAGTGATGTTCGAAAGGTGAGAAAATAAAGTGAAAGTGAGAAGATAAAAAGCAAGGTTTTCATGGTCCAATATTGATTTCAATTTAAACGGTTTGATTGGTTCGATTAATTCCTCCGATTAAATTGAATAAATTATTAAAAAAATAAAAATAGAAAAAATTGATTCAACCAATCCAATCAATTCAATCGATTTATCGATCAATCAGTCAAACCCCTTATTATCTCGATCGATTTTCGGTCCAATTGATCCAATCAATCAATTCAGTTCCAAAAACAATGATAAAGGCAAGGACACACAAGGGCATAGGCAAGAGCCTTAGCCCCTTAAAATGCTAAAATTTATTTGTAATTCCTTTAAAATTTTAAGTTGATATAATGGTTAAAATGCATTTTGACTCTCAATATGGTAAGATTTCAGTTTAGTTCCATTAAAAATTATTAAATAATATATTAATACAATGATAAAATTATACTTTAACCTTCTAAAAATATAATTTAATCTTGGCCCACCATATAATAAATTTCCAACTTCGTAGCTAAATGAAAGAATGATATAAGAAAATGACAAATTAGCAATAAATGTTTAGTGCAATTGTAAGACATATTGTGCCCTCATGAATATAATTCTTGTTCAAATCATAAACATGATATTATTGAAAGGGGCAACAATAAAGTTAACTTTTTTTTTAATTTTGATGATGTATCATACATGTGGATTACAGCGTGGATGAATATCAGTAAAATATTAAAAAAATTATAATTTTCATACTTCTTTTAATAATTTTAATGCTTTTTTTATTTTTAAAAATAATTTATATTTTTTTTGAATTTATAAAATTTTAAAAAATTAATTAAATGATGATGTGTCATCCACATGACAATTCACGTCAGCATAGTTAAAAAAAATGTTAATTTTTTCAATTATTTTTTAGTGATTTAACAAAAAACGTAAATTTAAAAAGATTAAAAATTAAATGAATGGCTAAAATGATTTTATTTAAATAGTTAGAGGGCTAAAAAAATAATTTTGACAAAGTGAAAAAACCAAAGAAGAAAATTGATTGTTAAATCTTGAAAACCAATAAAAGTTATTAATTAATCTTAATGATGACATACCCCCATTAGCTTACCAAGCATTTGAAGCCAAAAGTTGGCATATTTTTTCATTGTACCCTCTACCTGTACCCATATACACCCTAATATTATTACATATTATGTAAATAAATTATTTTTTATTTTAATATTAGGTGTTATGTTTAAATATGGTTATAAAAATATATATAATATTAGATATAACACAATGATATGATTATAAAATATTTAAAATACAAAATATTATTATATTATATGAAAAAGCAACACATTTATACAATTAAATTATTATAAATACATTTTAATTAATGGGTTGTTTTTACAAATTTAGTAACTAAAAATAAGAAAATGGGGAAATGAAAAATCAATTAAGAATATTGGGAAGCATTGACTTAGAAGGATGGTGAGTGGAGCAATTTGCGCACCACCTATCCAACCATTGGCTATTGCATGGTTTGGTGGGATCGGCTCTTCGTTTTCTGCACACAAGGGGCTGCGCCTGCGATCTCAGAAAAATAATCAAATCATTTTCACTTGTTTTTTAATTAAAATCATCTATGTTCACGTCCTAATCAGTTTCTAGTCTGACTGGGAACACGTTTAATCTCATAACCAATTAGATATTTATCAGTTAATAATATTTAAATCAAAGCACGTATTGCCACTGCAAAGATTCTCCTTTTCTTCTGTATTTTTTAACTTCAACTTGGAGTGTTCCAAAATAAAATTTATAGTTTGAGAGATTTTTTTTTTGTTAATCTTATTCCTCTCTTGTTTTTTTTTTAAATTGATATAATCTTTTATTTTAAAAATAAATTAGGATGCATTTCTATATGTATAAAATTTACTTAACATATCATATCAATGAATGATATTTTTATCATAAAAATATACAAATACTGTCATTTTGGGAAGATAGAGAAAAATATTCAATTAACTTCTAATTTTCATTGTTCAAAACTGACACACAAACACCGATTTTTAACAATAAAAATGAATTAAAATTTTAACAAAAAAAATTAATTTACTCTCTAATATAATGTATAAAAAGTATTTTATTATTTTTTAAATAATTTTAGTGATAAATTTGATATTATCAGAACGTGCTAATAATAATGCCTAGAAAAATAAAAACATATTTTTATCCTTCATTCCCAATCCCCAACTAAAAAGAGTTTTCAACGTAAAACATTAATGTTACTGTCAAAATGTATATTTTTAAGGCAAATAATAATAATACAAATAACAAATAGGCAAGAACATTAAAGAGACGTCTACCGAACTCATAACCATCATTGAATATTTGTACAAGGAGACAAAGGAAAACTAGATTAATTTTTTGACCTACGTAAGGGTAAAAAAAATTTGACTTAATTTGAAAAACTCGAAAAAAATTAAAATTTGAATTAAATAGTTTGAGTTAATCAATTTATTCGGATAAATTCGAATAAAAAATTAAAATTTTCGGCTTATCTTGAATACAATTCGAATTATTTGAAAATCCGAATAACATCCTTTTGATAATTGTTTAACTTTTTTAAAATTAATATTTAAAAGTCATTAAGTTAAAAAGCAAAACTACATCGTTTTAGTAAATGTTTATCTATCGAGCTAAAAGTCAAGACCATTATATTATTTATGTAGTTAAATAATTTTGTACTTCGTCTACTAGTTAAATAATCAATCCATAAAAATAATAGAACTCGTTCACTCAACTCAACTTGACTCAAAAATATTTTCACTCGACTTTATTCGAAAAAATTTCAAATTGAATTCGATTGCTAAAATAAAATTCCTCAATTCGATTAACTTAAATTTTTTTTACTCGATCCGATTGAATGCTCACCCCTACAATATAAAAAAATTAATTTTTAATTATTTATTTTATATAACAAACTTTTAATTATTGAATATACATATTATTTATGCCTCGTTTAGTATTAGTATAGTATGGAACTTGAAATTTTGGAAAAAATTAACTTGAAAAAATACAAAAACATTTTTATTTTTTTCGATTAAATCATGGAGGTTAATAAATGTTATGAAATAAATTAAACTATTGAAAAACGCGAGTAAAAATAATACTCCTAGTAGTCGCTGTTGATGTTTGATTATGAATGAGGATATAGAATTAGTCCAACATTGCATCCAACTGGACACATAGGGGGAGGAATGCAGAGAATGAAAAGCAGCCGTTCCCTTGGAATCAAAGCATTAGGTAGATGTAGTTTTCAAACCCCAACTAGAAGATCCCAAAACCCCTTCTTTTCCCCCTTTAAACAACAATAAATGGACCTCAGAATGTATACTCAAACCTTGTTTCCTCCAACCACCATTACCACATCAATTTGGGGTAACCATGACACTGAATCAATGTTATAAATTAATTAAATAAAAACTTCGTTCCAAAAATAAAAGAGTATCTTAAGCATGTGAGAATGAGCCAAAAAAAAAAAAACAAAACCAGTATCAATGGTGCTGCAAACATCAAAACACTTTCCAGACAGATGAGCCCCTTGGGACGGCTCTATAGCACAAGAAAACCCAAGGGAATCAAGACCGCTCATTCATCCTTTTCAACTCACCACCAAAACACATACTAGACTTTGCACTCACGAAGTTAAAAAGCACATCACTAACAACTCGTCTTAGAGAGTCCCTGTGGCTGTGATCACTTTCTACTTTCATGGTTTGACTTATGACTTAGCTAATGACGCTTTATAATTTTAACCTTTCCTAACTGCAAAATTTATGGGCAAGCAATGTTGAGGGGGTTACTTCATCGAAAACAAAATCATCAGTGCTGAAATCACAATCGGGTAGATCGCTTGGCTCATCGGCTCCGATCCCGCAAATACTCAGGTCCTCAATGCTGCAATAATCTTCCAACATCATACCAAAATCGTTGACAAACAGGTAGTCAGCAGCCTCAGCATCCATGTTAAGCTCTTGTCCAACTGACCCAGATAGCAATGGATCATCAATGAAACAGAGGTCGGGTATTGGTATGTGAGCAAAGCTTGCATCGAACACCTCTTTGTTGTCATCACCGCAATCATCATTGTTATTAGAGACTGAAACAGATGCAGAAGTATCCAATTCATGCACCGAGGATGGTGAAGTATGCGATACATGGCTCTCAGACTCTTCTGAAGCAGAGGGAAGAGTGTTGTTGTGAGAAGCAGCTGCAGAACATGAAAGGTCATTGGTTTTATCAGATGAAGCAGAAGCAGAGGCGGCGGCAGCAACAGTGAGAGCCTCGAACTCGAGCTTCTTAGCTTCATAAGCCTTGGCTGCTTCTTCAAGGGTATCGTAAGTTCCCAACCAAATCCTGGTTTTCTTGAGTGGATGCCTGATCTCAGCAGCCCATTTGCCCCACTTCCTTTGACGAACACCAACAGGTTTTTTGGTTTTAGCCACCAGAGGTTTGTCTTCAAGGGTTTTACTCAAAATCCTTTTCCTGCTAGTTGGGGTTTTAGAGTTACTGTCTTGTGAAGATGTCTCAGATTCAAGAGGCTTCGGCTGAGGAGCCAAGCCTGAAACAGGAACTCTAATTTCACGAACGAAACGCCTTCCCCTTGGGTCCTTCCTAGCAGCACTTCCCTCGGATTCATCTTCACTTGAAGATGAATCGGTTGCATATGGATCATGGAAGATAACTCGAACTTTCCTGGTCATTTGGATTTCTTCTTCAGTCATCATTGAATGGGGTTTTTTTGGCTTTTTGCAGGACTTACTCAGATTCATGGTCTGTTTTCGATGCTCTAACATTTTTGGAAGCAAAACTGGGTAAAACTCAACAGAGACCCCCCTCAAAATACCCGGAAAAACTGTGGACAACTATAAAAACAAAATCGAAGGACAAAAAAGGGTGACAAAGTCTAAAACTATGAAAGCTGTATCAAGTATGAGCCCCTCTAAGAAACAAGAAAAGATAGAAAAATCGTTTTTTTATGTGAAAACCTCCAAAGGACTCAAATCCAGAACAACTCCTGCAAACCAAAAACAAAGCAATCCGACATCAAAACGCTGAACATACCCCAAAGAAAGCACAACAAAAGGCAGATTCATATAATAAAAAAAATAAAAATGGAGTTTATCTGTTGGCATACTTTTTGGGCCTCAAACGCATCGAAACAGTCGAGAACACGAGATTCAGTCTCTGCCTATAGAAGCAGAGAATCATGCAAGAAAGAGCCAACAAAGCGGTGAAGAACAAACGAGCACAGACAGTTGTTGTAGAAGATGAAAAACAGAGCTGCAACTGAGCCCCAATCAAAGCCAAATCAAGCTCAGCCGACATAAATCCACTAATCAGCCTCCCTTAACTCTTCCAAAGCGCAACCGAAACCTCCAACAAAGAGAAAACAACGCTCAACAAAGCCTCCTCTCTGCCGTTTTGCCTTCTCAAGAGAACCCAAAACGAGAACAAAAAGAAAATCGACTTAAATACTGCTAGATCTAGAAGGAAAAAAGAGGAAAAGGAAAAAGGATTAGAAATCAATGGCTCTGATTTTTCTCTCTCAAACACTATACCCCTAACAAAAAACCAGCAAAAATAGCCTCTTATCGCCTTGTTACGAACAGTAATATAGACCACACCACCAGAGTGAAAAACAGTGTAAAAAATAAGACCGACCAACAAGGTTAAGAGAGAGACACAAATCTCAATGGAAGAAAAAACATCATAAAAAAATACCATCAATTAAATAAAATAATAAAAAACCCAAAAAACCAATTCCATTTTCCTAAAAATTCAGGAAAATAATTAATATTACCTTCTCTCTCTAGTGGGTATGGACTGACTCTGGATTTTCTACTATTATTATTCAAATCTTGACGTCGCTTTCTGTTTTTCTTCTGCTCTGTTTTTCTTCTTCTTTCCCTAAGGCCATTCACCTTTTACCACCAAGCAGTCTAAACCCGGCATTAAAGCGAATTATATATGTGAATAAATATATTATTAAATCAATTAAAAGAAAAAGTTAAATTGAATTTATTTATGGAAATAAAATATCAATATGAGCTGTCATGCATATCGTATCATCATGCATGACAAGTCCATTACCAATCTTACCATCTCATGCGTATCATGTTTCACTGCCTTTTTTTTTTTTTTTTATTTGCACGGACTAACACTCCGCACTCGCCGTTGTGTATCCACGCTCGCATCGACCATCACGGATTACTCCAGTTGATGGCGTGTTTACCACACGCCTTCAGTGAGAGAGTGGGGATAGAGCTTCTGATGTCCGCATCCCTATTTTGGTATGGACGAAGCGCCGCGATTCGGCAACGTATTAGTGAAGGGTTTTTTTTGGCGTTTACAACAGGATTCCCGTAACATTTGGGTCTAGGACTCTACTAAATTACGATATAACCACTGAGGAAGTGACGGAGTTTCATTTCTTCTACGTTCTAGGATTCCTTTTCTTAATTCCCTTTTTATCATTTTTTTTTTAATTTTGAATATTTTTAGGGAAAATCTCCCTATTTTTCTGCTATTTTATTTGTATTCTTTCCGATTCTCTTAAATGATCCAAACTGTTGTGTTTGAAAATAATAAACAACCACCCATATGTATTCTCTTTTAATTGGTGCAAAACGTGATGTTAAATAACACGATAAATATATAAATTATAAGTTTTACCGATTATAGTTAGTACCTCCAATTTATTCTAATTACAAATAAATTTATATGCACGAGGAAAACACTTTCAACATAAATCATGCATAATTTTATTTTCATCTTTTGCAAATGCATTAAGGTTTTAGGTTTTCTACAATTCCATTATGTGCAAATTTCAGAAATTAATTAATATATACAAATAAAGATAATGAAATTTTTAAAGTGTATATGAAGGTTTGAAAGGAAAATTTCGCTCGCATAAAAGAACAAAATAATAAACTAAAACATGAAATATAAATTTCTTCGACATTAATATCTTTTTTTACATGTTTTTTTTCTTCAAATTTTTAAAATCATATATTCAAAGCTTTATTCAGATTTAATGTTTGGAAAAAATTAAACACGTTAAAAGTTATAAATATTTGATGTTTTTATTATTTGGGAGACAGATATTATTAAAACAGTTAAGTGAAATTAAATGACAGCTACCCAATGTTTTTAACGGACATGGCAATGAAAGACGTAACGTAAAGTCGGTGTTGTGGAAAAAATCCAACACCAATTACTTTTTACACATTTATTTTTATATCAACATTTAACTTCAACATGCATCAACAATTACAAACACCTAAATTCAACTTATCTTTAAGGTGAGTAAAACTTGATTCGATTTAAAAATTTCGATAAAAAATTAAATTTTAAATTAATTCAGTTATTTGGATTAATTCGAATAAAAAATAAAAATTTTCAGTTTAACTCGAATATGAATTACACAATTCGAATTATCCGAATAAGGAAACACAAAATTACGTCGTTTTGATAAATGTTTACATTTTTTAAAGTTAAAGGTCAAACTCATTAAGTTAAACAGCAAAACTATTCCAATTTGATAAATGTTAACCCATCAAGTTCAGAAGTAAAATCATTATATTGTTTATGTAGTTAAATAATTTTGTACTTCGTTTACTAGTTAAATAATCGGTTCATATAAGCGCAACATTGAGTATAAATAATAGGATTCGTTAACTCGACTCGACTTAACTCAATTCGATTCGAGAAAAATTCAAATTGAGTTCAATTATTAAAATAAAATTCGTCAATTCGACTAATTTAAAATTTTTTGTTCGACTCGATCGAATGCTCACCCTTAAAATATCTCCATGTGCTATATATATTCTTCTTCAATAAAAACTTATTGAAGTTGCTTATTTAAACAATTTTTAATATATTAATTAATTTCTTTAGTACACAATTAAAATGAATTTTTTTTTTCTCTTTCTGCATACAAATTTTGAAGGGTTTGATTGTAGGAAGGGGTCCAGATTGGATGGAAGCCATTAATGTGATTTAAAAGACAATAACTAATGTAGGTTTTCTGTTCTTTTATGAGGTTACACTCATAACCACTATATAGAAAACCATTCAATTAAATAACCAACTAACCATCATGTATTTATGTAATTCTAAAAATTCTAACATAAAAATAATGTAAACCCAAATATTCAACAGTTGAGTCTAAAATTTTATAATCATTTTGTAAATATGGTATAATATTTACTATATATTGTGCATAAAAATTTTATGAATATGGCATTCATAACCATTTTGTGCTTAAATTTTGGTGTATGTATTATTATATTTTTGGTTATATCTTTTTCTTTTGGTGTATGTATTATTAAATTTTATTGATTAATAGGGTGTGCACAATATAAGAAGTATAAATGAAATAAATGAATATTAGAGTTCTAAAGTACATCAAACTTATCTTGATTATAATGCACATCTACTTAATAATAAAATATTTATTACACCCTCCCTTTGACGTTTATGGGTGGATTATGTCTTTTAGTAAAACTTTACTAGGATTTGGGGGGAGGAAATTTCTAGTGAAGGAAAAATAATACATATGTTTATAATACACATAACATGCTACATCGTTAAAAACCTTACAATGAAAATTTAATGAGACAAAAGATCGGTTAAAGAAAAAAGAGTTTAACGCGTATTTACTCTCCTCATGATAACATCACATGATATCTCATATTCTACGTATTCCAAGCTTTCCCAAAAAAAGATTTACAAAAACGACCCAACTTGAAAAGCTATGATGTAAATTACCTAGAGTCTACAGTGTCGAGCAGTGCCGACATCCTGATGGCCGACACCCAAGTCACTCACGATGTAATGATTGCTTGTTTACAAGGTTAGGGATTAAAAAATATTTTTTGGTGACGGCACTGCAATAGTCGACACTCATATGTAATTTTTATGTACTTTTTTTAAAAATACAAGTATTTCTCTGTTCAAAAAAAATATTTTTTATTAGGTGTCGGTGTTTACGTGGCTGGCATCGAAAAAAATTAGATCCGAATTCGAAATATTACATTAGCCACCTAAGTGACCCAATAAGCTATTGGAGTTTTGAAAACGAGCATTTTAAGACAATTCAAAACCCTAAAATAAAATTAAGCGTCGTGCAAAATAAAGTTCAAAACTCTAAACTATGCCACAATTCAAAATAAACTAATATAATTTCTAACTAATAATAATCAATAATAATAATACCTCTAAAATATTTTAAGAAAAGCAAAGTCGAGACCCTTCGGATGTCACATTCGCATCCTAACTTGGCAAGTTATCTGTAATGATGGAAGTTAAAATGGGAGTAAACTATAACACTCAGAGTAAGTTCCACCATAAGTAAATCAATGCCAAACAGTAATCCAAGCATAAATAATAATAGTTCTCAATACATTAGTAGATGTATAACATAGCATAAGTTGATATTTCATTCCAGCATGTTAATGTGAGATGATGTAATATATTTAGCATTTTCAAATTAACAGTATAAATAGGTCCCACCCCACCACTACTCTCCATGTTAAGACTTTCCCGAAATTCTTATATCTTGAAACTCCAGTTTGTGGATAAACTACTAGTGTTGCAGGTTAATTCGTTGCGAGTACACAACAACTTTGCAGATAATAACTGTCAGTATAAGGTGTGGTTAAACCACAAGTGCTTGCATGTTAATACGCTATTAGTGGTTATGAATACACAATGAGTGTGCAGTTAAAATTGTTAGTACTTGCTCCTTAAAACTCGTCCTGCCCCATGCAATACAATATGACATGTGAGGATCAATGCAGTACAGTAACAATAACATGTTTAACATGCGTTTATATCAACAGTAGCAGTAGACATGATTGTCATGTATTAAATTCAACAATACAGTAAGTATATGATTATGTAATCACTAATTCGATTAAACGAGTGATAGTGATAATTTATTAGAAATTCCATCATAGAAGCATGTTTAAATCATATAGCATACTTATATCATAATAATCTAATCAATCAATGCATGGATTCTAACATTTATGTAACACCCCTATACCTGATTTATACGTATAAACCCAATATAGGAGCATTACATTACAGTACGGCACAGAAAGTCGAGTAACAATTTTTTTTTTTAAAAAAATCGATGTCTTTTAAGGCCATTCAAATCGAAATATCATATATTAATCATTTCATTTTCATAATTCATAACATTCGAGATAACATTTTTTTCACTCATTAGGGATTCACATAAGTACCATTGTACATGTCATTTTCTAAAAAAAAATACCTATATTTGGAGTCCACCAAAGGATGATGTGATGTGATGAGAGGTCCCTGAACTCGACTTTTCTCCTTGTTACTTTGTACCTACGCGTTAAAATAAACGCGTTAAGCCGGTGAAGGCTTAGTAAGCACTACAAGAATAATATATGACTATTTATTTATTGCTTAATTTTATCAAACATTTCAATACTCATGCGTATAAAATTTCTAACCTTTCTTGCATGTAACATTTAACTTACCTTAATGCCACCATAACACACATTCATTCTCATATACCAACTTACCTCAATGGTAGATATTACATTTTCATCCCTTTTCACAACTTAGTCCTTTCAGCCACATTAGTTCACTTAATTATCAGCATTTAATTACACATACACATATAGTACTTATCTTTCATGTATTCATCATTTCACTTACCTCAATGTCATAATTTGCACATTCTTTCATTTTTCACAACCTAGCCATCATAGCTTTCTTAACCATAACTCACTTATCTTATTTGTCCACTTGGCCCATAGTAGACTTTTATAGAACCCATCAGATAAACGGAACAGAAAGTACCGAAGTACTTAACAGTAAGCACACAAGTGCTGGAGAAACAGTAAGCACACACAGTGCAATCAGTAGGCGCACATAGCGCAAATCAGTAGGCACACGAAGTGCGAAACAGTAGGCACACAAAGTGCGAAACAGTAAGCACACATAGTGCTGAACGGTGAGCGCGCTAGCATTCCTTAATGGCATGCCACTACTATCTCAATGGTTCTAACTTGTCTACATGGCATAACAATTCATATTAATCATTTCTCATTATTTCACACATCACCGTTATATTTCAAAGTTGTTTACTTGCATCACTGTCACTAAATTATTTATATCTTGAGCTACAGAATTCGAAATTATAATCCGCTTAATGTTTCTGAAACTAGACTCAATCATTTTTCTACCATAAAATATCCAGAATTTTTACTTTAGCCAATTTGTACAGTAAATTCTTTCAATTTACCCCTTCTTTGCTGCCTGACAGTTTCGACCATTCTTCACTAAAAATTATCTATCTTTTAGTACAGAGATCCAATAATGTTCTTGCCTGTTTCTTTTGAAAATATATTCATTAAGGATTAAATCATATAAATTTCAGACTCTAATGAATTTTCTACATTTTTCTACAATTTTTCAAAGTCAGAACAGGGGAACTCGTATCTGCTCTGACCTTGTTACACAAAATCAGTTATAACTCAAAATATACAGATCCATTTAATTCACTGTTTCTTCCATATAAAACTAAACACAATAAGCTTTAATTACATATATAATTCGACCCTTAACTCAATATATACAATTTTTAGTGAATTTTAGAAGTTGACCCTGTGATTCTGTCCACTCTGTTTTAATGAAAACATTTTCTTTCTCATGTTTTATTACACTAATCTCACTTAATCATCTTTATAACACATAGTTAAACAACAATTTCCATGCTAACAATTCAGATATATTATGAAGAATAAACTATAAACTAAAATTCTTGTAGTACTTACAACAAAAAGGTTGAATTTCTTCTCTTTTACCCCTTGCTCTATTCTTTTCCTTTGTCTTCAATTTGATCCTTGTCTCTCTTCTCTTTCTCTTCAATTTCACATAAACACATATAAGCTATAAGCTCTAATTCGATAGTTTTCATGCTAAATAACAGTAAAATACATGTATATCATGAGAATTTTAACCATCTCTTACCTTAATCCTTGAATTCAAAATTTTCTCGATTTAGTCCCTATGCTCTCTAACACCTCAAAATGAATTCTATAAGAAGTTTGAGGTGTCTACTAACTCTCTTTTATGATTTTCTTTCAGAAATTCCAAAGAAAATGGAAGGTTTTGGAGTTTGGAAAGCTTAAAAATTGTGAAAGGACCTATTTGGAATAAAAGCAAAAGTTGGATGGAAGAGAGAATGGCATGGACGGTTAGCTTTATGGAGAGAGCTGATATCTTTGCTTTTTAATTGATTTTTCTCTCTCTCAAATTCTCTAGACTTTTCTTCAAAAATATCTCACTTAATAAAAATGGTAAAATTGCACTTTTAGTCCTTAGGCCTTCCAACTTTACACTTTAGCCCAAAACTTTGCCTCCAAAAATGTCTTTCACCAAATTACTCTCTTGCCCCTCCTTAATCAATCTAATTCCCATGATGACTCATAATTCAATTTGGATAAATTACTATTTAGTCCTTCCTATTTTCTCACCTTTACTAATACATCCTTGATTTCTCCAAACCTTTCTAAATTCAACCATATATTCTAATTCTCAATTGTACTCTATCACTGTTCCAAATCCGATTCAAGCACGCGGATGTTACAATTTATCCTAGTATTAGGAACTCAATTGCATAAAATAATTCACTAACATAATTCAGAAACCATTTAGGGACTAATCTGTATAAATCATAAAATTTTGAGAAGTAGTGGACACACAACTGTATGACCGAATCGTGTGGAGGGGGTACACGGTAATGTGGCTAGGTTGTATAAGAGACTATGGCCATGTGGTGTTCAAAATAGCAACTTACAAGGGAGGCATGACCATGTGGATAGGTTCAGGTTGTGTGAGAAGCGAATTTCCTAAGGTTTCAAAGGGGCGCGACTATGTATGGTGGTTGTGTGGTCCACACAAGTGGCCCACACACTCATGTGGTTTATGCTTGGTTCGATTTGTCTCTTATTTTTTCGTAAAAGAACACATACCTGTTATCGAAAGACTTAGTGACGTCCCTCTCGTCCAGGTTTGATCCTTCAACAAAAAAATACGCTCGAATTAACAATTAAATCAAGATTTGTCAATATTTTGGTTAAATCCATTAATCAAACTTAAAGATCAAAGGTTGGAGATTGACATAACGAAATTACAGAAACAAAACATAGGATCAGGGTTTTTTTATCATTTCTTGGTAAGGTTTAGAGATGGAATCGACAGTGATTTGCTAATTCAATAAAATGCAATAAAATGAAAGTTTATTCAATTCGCAAGATTCAATAATTATCAACAATTTTTTGTGAATTATGGTGAAAAAGAAAAGGCAATAAAGAAAAAGATAAAGATATAGGGAACAAAAATACTAAAATTCTGAGTAGGATCGGCAAAAGGTAGAAATTTTGGTTCAATTAGGATATAAGTGATTAAATAGCTAGGGTTTGAAACTCTAGGGGCTGTTTAGCAATAATCCCTTCTCTTGGGCCGAATTTGGGAAAGGAAAGTAAAAGAATTGTGTTTGAGGCTGAAGTGGTTCAAACCTTGTCAATGAGGAAAGAAAAGAGCAACCTACACTTGATTTATATCTATCATATTTAAAATATATATTAGATTGAGTTGGTTCATTAGTTGCTGAAAAAAAAAAAGAAAAAAAAATGAGAAGATTGAGGCTTAAACCTTGGTTCTCTAAGCAATATACTAAATTCTTAGCCAACAATACTAAAGCTCATACCACAATAATATTATTAATTTTAGACCTATGCATTTTGGAGTGTTACATTTGGCGGTACTGTGATGGTCGATACTCATGACAAGAAAAAAAAATTTGATGTTGGTCTTCTTTCAGTCGATATCTATGTGATTTTTAATTTTTTTTATCAACATGCTCTGATTGTTAAGACTGATGACCGTTTGATTTTTCTTCAAACCTTGAACAATGTGATTCTTAAGTCTTCAGTTGCATGAGAAGAGAGATTTGAAAAAAATAACACAATATCAATAAAAAATAAGCATTGAATATTTAAGAAGAAAAAGAAAATGCTATTCAGTTTAGTTTACTTATTATAGTAGTTAGTATGCAAAGTAAATGAGAGAAAAAGATGATGAAAAAAATCAATAGTCAAGGAGAGAAGATGAAAAAATGGAGAGTTTATGGTTTCAACAGAGAAAAAAAAAAGTTGAATATGAAATTACATTAATAGATTTAATTAATGATTTTTTATGGTTTCAATGCAAGAAAAAAATTAATGCAATTTTATAGTTTCAATAGGAAAAGAAATTCTCCCTCTTTCCATTATCACTTTTCTTAAAGTGCATCAATTAATTTTAAATTTCATATACAATCTTTCCCTAAAAAAAGTTAATTAATAGTCTTAAAAGAAAATTGTTTAAGATTTTAAAATTCAATAAAAAATTGCAATAAATTATTTTAAAAAATTAAAATCATACCATTTAAAAATAATAATGCAGCTATACTATATATGTAAAGGCTGTGTAAGGTGGTTGCTTGTAAATGCATCAATGCTGGTTTACCTTCAGCTTATTTACATTCTTCAAATATATGATGTGATGTCATCGTCTTTCCTTCTTTCCTTCTTTTTGCGCTATATTCTTCTTGTATATTGACTTCTTGCTACGACCTTTATGTTCATCCGTGGATGATTTTTCTTCAAAAATTGCAAGCAAACTAAGTTATAGAGATGGATCAGATCAAGTCCAATGGAGGTCTTTTGTTACTCCTTGTCGTATATTTTCTCCTCTAATCCGGTTAAAATGTTCGGCTAAATGGTATCATTGTACTGATAGGCATTGTAACAAATTGAAGGGTACGTATCTAAAGGAGGAAGGTGGCATGCCCATTGTTGGATTATAGTTTTGGAAAAGCTATAATAAATATGGTGATTGGATTTCGTTTTATTTGTAGCATAGCATGTCAATTTTGACTAGTTTTTTTAGGGGCGATGGATTTTTATTTTATTTAACATTCATAAAATTATATTTATTTAATATAAATATAAAATTTAAATTTATTATTATATTTTTTGAAAATGTTTATGTATTTTTATATATTTATTTGAAAATCTTAGAATTAGGATTAAATTGAAAATATTTGTAAATTATGAGGGTTGATTTTTTAAAATTATGACTAAATCATTATAATATATTAAAGTTTAGGGCTAAATTTGTTATATATATATTTTAACTGCCACTCAAATTCTCATTTGTGATTTTAACGGAAGTAACAAAAATGACCGAACTATGTAACATGGGTGATTAAATTACAACTTATTTTTTATCTTGGATGCCTAAAATAGATTTTTTTTTTATAATTGAGTTAATATCTAAACACTTTACCATTAATTTTAACATTTATGAATATAAAAATCTACACCAAGATTTAAAAAATGTAAATAAATTTTATAAATTTATATTGCATAAACTATAAATAAAAAATCATCATAAACTTAAAATTTATATTTTTTAATAAAAATTAAATTAAGTTTCTGATACCTAATTGGTAATATTTAAATAACTATAAATAAATCATGTAAAGTAAGGATTTGAATTCTAGAAATCATGAAATATTAAAGTTTATATAAAATTTAATATACTTATACTTATACTTATTATTATATTTTATTCGATATTACGAATTTGTCACATATCAATTTAATTGAAGAAATAATAATTTATCATTTTCTTTTAAATGATAATTATGATTAGCCTAACTATAATGGTATTTTTGTATTTCATGTTTTTATATAATTTTTAAATACATCAACTAAAACTTACATATATTCAAAGATTAAACTTGTGTTAATAATAAGATTTAAACACATTATTTACCAATCTATTGATGATCATTGTTAAATAAATTTAAAATAAAATAAATTTTTTACATGAAGTGTCATTTCACTTACATTTTGGGTGTGACATAATTTTATATAGGTAATGTTATTGACTAAATTGATATTACAAGTTGACTCAATACTAATTTTTTATAATTAAATTTTTAATATTAAATTTTTTTTTCACCTATATAATAACACTTTTATTTGTTGTAAAAAAATGATAACACATTAATAAACATTTAAAATTTTAAATGCATTTATTATAAATATTATGATGCAATTATTTATTTAATTTTTATATTCAAATTTTAATTTAATTTTATATATATTATATATATGTTGTTATTATTATTAATTTCAAAAGATAAATAAATCATGTAAAGTAAGGATTTGAATTCTAGAAATCATGAAATATTAAAGTTTATATAAAATTTAATATACTTATACTTAATACTTAATACTTATTATTATATTTTATTTGATATTATGAATTTGACAACTGTGATTTTCACATAATCAATTGTTACATAAAAAAACGAAGGTCTGAAAAGCCACGTCATAAAAATATGTAGTTATAAATAATAAATAGAATTTAATTAGATAGTAAAGTAAAAAAAATTAATATAAGTAAAGTAAAAAATTTAAATATTATGGTACTGTATTTAAATGATATAAATGTAGTTTTTATACAAAAACTACAAATATATAATGATTTAAGTTAAATATTTAAAGAAGAGTAGAAATATAAATAAATAATAGAAAGAAGAAAAGGCATGGTAGGAAACAAAATTGGTATGATATTCCGCGCAATTGCAGATGTTGACAAATAGATCAAGTTGCATAGAGTGAAGGAAGGGGTGTGCATCCTCTTAATCATCCGCCAAGTACCAACCCCTACAGATGATCGACACGTGTTGCCTTTTCTTTACACGTGTCCTACCCATGCTAGACTTGATAAGACCGAAAACATAGTTGTTCTCTTTGGCGGGAATGGATAGGCGGTGGGCTCCCTTGGCGGGAAAAAGAAGCTACCTCCTCTCTCCTCTTTATCCAGTCATCTCCACTTGCGTGCTCGACTTGTCCCCTACCTCACTCCGCCCGCCCTTTTGTTTTTGCTTCTTTTACCTTTTACTTTTAGTCAACACATATGTATGTATGCATGTATGTATGGGATTGTATGATGCATGGTCACGTGACTTGGGGATGACAATTCGCAATTGACAGTATGCGCGTTGCAGTTGGGGACAAGACCCCAGTGCTGTTTGCAATGTTTTATAACTGGGGGGTGTGGGTAGGCATTCACTGCTGCAGATTTCGATGCCAACATGGTCACGTGCCAAACTTCCCCCCTCGTTTATTAAACTATTTATACACATCAAAGATATTATTTCATATCTTGCTTTCTTTTGGTATTTAATAAGGCACAAGTTTGGTGGTATTCTACAACCGCCTTAATAATTAAGTGCATAAACTATTTACTTAACGTTCGTGCAGCAAAAAAGCCTGACTTCATACCCTTTTTAAGGAAAATGAATACTATTAAGTGTGTATAATTAAAAATTTAATCTACTCAACCGTAGGAGAAAACAAGTTCTAAAACTTTGGAATTTTATTCTCAAGTGCTAACTTTTTATTAAATCAATCTAATTTTATGCCCAACTTTTTCATTTGTTTCTTCATTCATTTTGTACAGTTGATTGACTATTTAAATTAGTTTTTTATATTTTGGTGGTCAATATCTACCTTCTTACTGGATCTACAAAATGTAGAATATTAGTTATTGGGCTCGCTCTGATAGATAGGATTGTAAATGAATCGAGCTTGAACAAACAATCTTTTGTTCATGTTCGTTTGTTTATTTTTGAAGTTGTCTATGTTCGGTTCGTGTTCGTTAAAAATTTTAAATTTTTGTTCATGTTCGCTTATTTAAAATTATGTGTGTTCATGTTCATTTGTTTAATATTCACGAACATGTTCATTTAACTTAATTGAATAATAAACATTATATTTATAAAAATGTAAATAATTATTTTTAAAAATAAGTTAAATATTCTAAAAATTATATTTATATAAGGTTTAAAAGATAACCAGGTATATCCATAGTCAATTAGTTCGGCTCTGTAATCTTTGAAAAATCGATGTAAGTAAACTAACTATGTTATAAATACATTAAAGATACGTGTAATTCATTAGAATTGAATAAGATTGTAATGGTATAGGGCTCTAATGAAATAAAATTGTAATTAGCAATCAAATTGTTTGGTTGAATGTAATGAAATAGAACTGTAATAGTATTCTTGTGTTTGGTTGGATATAATAAATATTGTAATCGTATAAAAAAAAAGTTAAAATTATCAGAATACACTTAGCAGAATTTTTTTAAATGGATGATTGTTGTTGTTATTATTAAATATAATAGGATTATTAGTAAATGTAATTTAATAAAAATGATAATAAATAAGTTAATTATATTTTAATATAATTATTATTAAATATAATTTAATAATATTTTTAATATAATTTAAATTAATTTTGTTTTGTTATTCAAAGTTGGATAGAATAATTATTCTTTAATATCACCAAAAAATAATTATTATGAGAAAGTAAATAATAGTGAAGTAATAACCATTCCATTAAATGAGTATTAAATTCAACCAAACAAATGAATGATAATCATTCAACGAAGAAAAGGAAATACTATTCCATTCCCAACCAAATATAGTGTAAATAATAACGTGACTTTGAGTTCTAAAATTAATATATATGTTGCAAGTGTTGAATCATATTTTTGCTTTGTTAGAGTCATATTAAAGTAAATTTCAATATGTTGTTTTAATTAATATTACTAATAAATTAGTTATATTTTTTTAGTTTTTTTATATGCATTATATTGTTAATATTTTATCTTGTTTACCTAAAAAGAAAGTGAAAATTAAAAAAAAATTATTTAAAACAACAATCAAATAAATAGCAAATGGAATAAGTTGACGACACTTTCGAGAGAGAAATTGAGATTGAATTATTGCTATTTTAAATTTTTTCCAATTATAATTTATTTTTGGGTAAACTCCAAAAATACTCACTTTGTTTGCTTCAAGTTACGTTTTAGTCACTTATGTTATTATTTTGTTACGAAGTGATCACTTTACCGTTAAATTCCATTATCTCCCTAACGGTAATCCTATGTGGCAGTCCAACTAGATTTTAAGTGCCAATTTGGATTTTCAAATGGGATGAGAATAGATTTTTAATTAAACAATTTTAATTAATTAAAATTTTAAACTCTAAACTTTATCTGAAAAAACCCCAAACCATTTCCACACGCCTCTCTTCTACATCTTCATCTTCTTCTTCTTTTTTTCAATGTCTTTAGTTACAAATTTATCTCAATATTTGAATATTTAAAATTTGTTAACCCCAAAAAAATTTATGTTTTCAAGCAGATAAATTTTAATTCCTCTCAAATAGAGTTACTTGACCTTCTTAAATTCCCTTAATAATTATTTTGACTATTTTACTTCATTAGAATTCAATTCATAAATTCACTTCTTGAATTTTGAAATCCCATAAAAAAAAATATTACTAAAATGCAGATTACTCGGTTTAAAGCATACATTAATTTATAGATACTGTTGTTGAATCTTACCAAGTAAACTCACTTTAAACTTGGGTACAATCCTTTTACAGTGACTCTGTTGTTAAATGAGATCCAACACTTGTCAAAGCTCAAGGTTTTATGGTTGACGAACTCAAATCTTGTGGGCAAAATTTCATTTTCGATTAAAGAAACTCGATTTATCATGTAATTTTCTTAGCCGTAAAATCCATGTTAAATAATATGATGGAAATTTATCTTTATCAAGAGTAGTTAATCGGTGAGTTACTTGAGAGTTTGGCTGAGTTGACAACTTTGCCTCGACTCAACGTTTCACAGAACAATCTCACCAGAAAATCACTATAAAGCCTCTCAAGTCTTTGATCATATTTCACTGGAACTTTTAATTGAGTAACCTGCAATTTAATAACTATTTTTGGACGGGATTTTAAGATTTAAGAATTGAATTTATTAGTCGAGTTTTAATGAAGTAAAGTAGTCAAAATAATTATTAAAGGAATTTAAAAGGATCAAGTAGCTCTATTGGAGAGGATTTGAAATTTATCAACTTGAAAACATAAATTTCTTTGGGTAATGGGTTTCAAATATTCAAGTTTTGAAACAGATTTGTAACTACAAACGTTGGAATCGAAAGGGATGAAGACGAAGATGAAGAAGAGAGGTGTGTGGAAATGAGTTTAGGGTTTCAGCTAAGGTTTGGGTTAAATTTTAATTAATTAAAAATATATTCTCATCCCATTTGAAAATTCAAGTTGGCACTTAAAATCTAGTTGGACTGCCTTGTAGGATTACCATTAGAGAGATAACAGAACTTAACGGCAGAGTGATCACTCCATGACAAAATAATAACATAAGTGACTGAAACTTAATATTTCAAACATAAACGACTAAAATGTAACATAAGGTAAATAAAAATGACTATTTTTATAGTTTAGCCTTTATTTTTTATGTTAAACGTATTTAATAATTTTATCTATATAAATTAGAATTGACCATGAGTTGGGTCTAGATAAAAATTTAGGTCCGTTTTTTAAGCTTGATTTGAAAATTGGGCCTAAAGTTCTGCTCGAGTATGGCTCATATAAAAATGTTAAAATTTGAGCCCGACCCACTCATATTAATTTTTATTATTTTTATATAAAAATAAATTTAAAAAAATATAATACATCAAATACATTAAAAAATTAAAATAATTGTTTTCTAACAAATTGAAAATAAATTTAAAAAAATCTTTATACTTAAATAAGACTAAGATAAGTATAACTTAGCAAGCAAATGCTTTTAAAATAGTACCATAATTAATAAAAAAATAAGAGTTATATAATATCTAAATAATAACAACAAAATAATATTAATATAATAGCGAAAAGATAGCAAAACAACAATTTTATTTTTGTAAATTTGGGCCGGGAAAAAAAAATTACTTGAGGCTTAGCTTATTTTTTTAATGGATCTGTTTTTTGTTAAAGTCCATTTTTTAAGTCTATATTTTTGCCATGACCTTTTTACTTTTCAAACAAACCTTTGAGTCAAACCAAGTGTCCTGATGCATGATAAAGTGTAATATAAACTTTTAATAAATAATAATAAAATATTTAAAAAATGTATGGTAAGCAAATTAACTATAACTTTTGAAAAAAAATAATTACTATCATACATTAAAATAAAATTATAAAATTTAATCGTTCAACATATTGCAATGTACACAAACATAAATTAGAAGCTGTGAATATGATTAGTAAAGAAACAGAGGAAATAGGTGGTTGGGTGAAGAAGGATGGGGAGGTGCTCATTCAACACACATTTACAAAATACAGAAATAGAGCATGGCTTCCACTGCGAAACAAACAAATCTGCGTCTTCATGTTCTTCACTCTCCTCCAACACTACTATTGCAGATCTTGTACGATGATGCTGCCCAATTGGGTATTCCTAGTACATAGATTGCTTTCTCTCCATTACAAAGTCCACATTCTTTGAAAATATTAAGAATATTTTAATTTTGATATACTAATACTTTCCTCAAACGAAATTGAGATTATCATTTGACATGATGTTTTCTCATTATTGGATCATTACTCATGATAACGGGATTTATTTGTGTTCATCGGATTGGACAATTTAGCCAATAGACCCAAGATCGGTCCAAAATTAAAAGAAGGGAAATTTGGATTTCAATTTCCAAAACTAAAAACAACTGAAATTATAACATCAAATTTGCATTACTGCAGCAGTTTAAAGCTAATAAAGAGAAACAGGAAACCATCAACAATGAAAATGGAAAAATAATAGTACAAAAACACCATGATCATCAACCTTGTACCCCCATTTTCAAGGACATGTCGAAATTCTTTCCAACATATAAGTTCAAGCCTGAAAGTTCCACCATTAAAGACTTCTTCTTGCCAACCCCATCTTCAACATCCTGCAAATGCATCTGTTCCACTGAGCTCAATTCTATATTGGAAGCACCATTGGCTACCGGACTTCCATTAATCTCAAGTCCAGATATGTCTACACTTCCACTCAATCCCAACAATGTTACTTTCTCAATTTTCCAACCTTTGCCTAAAGCAAACTTACCCTCCTGAACTTCTGACCAGATCTTCACTGATCCCTGCTTCAATGTGGCATATAAGTCGACATATGTTGAATACCCGTTTCCAAGTTTCATTTCTGGAAGCTCGTCATTGTCGAGATAAAGGTTGCCTTTGGCTTGTGCTTCGCTAGCCCCGGCAGGGAAGGTTACTATAAGAGTAAATGGTGTCATTCTAGCTTCCTTGGAGATCATTCCTCCTTGCTGCATTGGTAGTATGGTGTTCTGATACAAATGTACATTGACCACATGCAAAGGCGCATCGAGCATGAAGTACTGTCCCTTTGACACTATGGTTTGTGTCATATCGAAGAGACTGTACCAAGAACCCGGCGGGAGGAGTGCTTTGACCGATGTTTTCCCCTGCTCAAGCACTGGAGATACCATGAGACTGCTTCCGAGCAAGAATTGGGTGCTCAGCCCATAGCACTCCTTGTAAGCAGGAAATGAGAAGAAAAGTGGCCTGGCTATTGGTGCTCCACTTATATGAGCCCAATAGTTGAGTGTGTAGAGGTAAGGAAGAAGTTTATACCTCATACCTAGTGCATTTTGAGCAGATTTGGTGACAGTCTTCCATTGATAAAGCTCTTGCCTTGGAGAATAGTAATTTGCATGATCCCTAGAGAAAGGGTAAAAAGCACCAACTTCGATCCAACGGTTACACAACTCTTCAGTTGGGGCAGGATAGAACCCACATATATCTGCGCCAACCATTGGAACCCCAAATATACCAAAGTTCAACACTGTAGTTATAGAATATTTCAGATCTTCCCAAGTGCCCTTATTGTCACCTGTCCAATGAGCAGCATATCTTCCTGAACCAACATATGTAGATCGTGACAATATAAATGGTCGTTTTCCCTCAAGCCCTTGTAGTGCCTTGTGAGTTGCTATGGCTTGTGAAAAGCCGTAAAGACTGTGAGCATCATACTCTAGAACACCATTGTAGTGAACTGCGCTAGTGGCAATAGTTTTGAACCCAATAGGTACCTGCAAGCCTGAAGCATTGATCTTGTATGGTGGATCGTCCCATCTTGTCTTTGTTATGTTCTTGCAGTCCAAGCAACAAATCCAACCAGGGCCAGTCCCACTTGGGCACTGCTTGCCTTTCGGTATCGTGCACTTCCCAGAACAGAAGTTCGAAGCTTCATTCATGTCGATCCAGAGCCCATCAACAGGGACAAGTTCATGGAAACGTCTGATTTCATCACCCCACCATGCAACAGTTTTAGGGTTGAGAAAGTCCGGGAAATTAACAGCCCCGGGCCACACTTGGGCCAAGTAAGGCTCACCGTCATACTTGATAAATACATCGTTGGCAATGCCTCTTTGGTATACACCATAACTAGAATTAACACCAATTCCAGGATCAATGATGACAATGTATTTCATGCCTCTGCTATGTATTTTGTCCAGGAACGCAAGAAGCTTCGGACGGGGGTAGTTTACGGGGTTGAGGGTGAAGTCCTTATGGCCATCCATATGATCATCATCATTCCAGATCACATCAAGTGGGATTTGGGCCTTCCTGTAATTCTCAACTACATCTTCAACTACAGAGAGGTTATGGTAACCCCATCGGCATTGGTGAAACCCTGTAAATGAAATTTATAGAAACAAAGAGAAAAATGAATATATTTTATTCATCTCAACGTCATGGTAAGATACTAAGATAATCTTCAAGAATCGTCCTATTAGGAGCATCTCTAAACCAGACAATTTTATAATTATTAAAATTGATTAAATTATCTTTATCTTTATAATTTTTAAAAGATTAAATTAAAATTTTATCATTTTTAAGAGGACCAAAATACAATTTTACCTTTACTAATTGAATTTTTTTTAAAATTTAAAGAGCCAAAATGACAAAATTTCTATTTTAAGAGACCCGGTCCTACTAACACTCTTAAATTCGCCTCTGAATATTTATATATAAAAATAGACATACAACAATTAATTTTAAGAATATTTTAAAATATATGGAAAATTATTAAAAACTTAAAACATGAACACACAGTTCATCTAAAGTTACATGCTAGGTTGCTGTTTTCTTGCTAGAGAAGAAGTTAGTAAGTCTCCAAAATAAGTCACAAAATTAAAACTATGTTTATGAATATAAATTATAGTATATCATATTAAAAAATTATTAATAAATAGATGAGGTGCTGAGAGATGAGAGTAAAAAAATTGGAGCAAAAGGCTTTACAACACACAAAAAAAGTTAAAATTGGGCGCAAAATCACTTTTTTCGCCGTCGAATTTTACAAAAAAAAAAATAAAAATTGTAATCTTTCACTTATTTTTTGGTTTTGAATTTAATAAGGTCTCATGGGGGCTTTTACTAAATTATTGATCTACCAGTCATTTCATCGTTGTCTTAGATCTAGGAAGTTGATTCTGGAGAATTACTTTAAACAAAGACAATACAGTAAAACTAGATATGGGACCAATCCACCGAACCATGTTAAAATATCTTCATCCAAGCAGTCTACATTAGCCAACAAGTGGCCCAAGTTTCCCTTACATCTCATCACATTTAAAATCTGTCGTGTTGTCTTACACCGACATATTGCCCTATAATGATTCAAAATTATGCAGCATATGATTTATTTAATGCAACATTTATCATCAAAATCTAACCTTTTCCATATAATAATAGGAAATATTAGTCATATCATAAAATATTGTTTTTGAGTCAATTCCATTAGATTTAGCTAAACCCATCACAATATCCACAGTGAAGAACATGAACAAAATAGGAAAACGTTAAACGTAATGCAATGCAAGTGAGGAAATGGAAAGCATACCTAGAGACCAGTAAGGCATGGGAGCGGGCCTGCCGATAAAAGAGGTGTACTGATCAACAACGCCAAGGGGAGTGGTCCCGGAAAAGAAGTAAAAGTCAAAAACACCACCAATAATCTTATACGTCAATGAATTCCCTCTGTAAAACACATCCATGCCATTGCTGTTCAACAAGAGAACAGCATGTGCAAATGGCTCACCATCCACATTCCTCAAGTCCATGTAAACAGGGTGGGACCCGTACAAATCGGTGTTGAGGTTAATAGCCGACACATCGGTTGTGTACAATGTGTAAGGGTCATTGGGATACAACTTTATGCCATGCGGTTGAGTGTTCTCTCCAAGTCCATACAGAGAAGCATCTTTAGGCAACTGTGTGGATATCTCCAAGTACTGGTCCTTAAACACCATTTCCCCGAATGAGTCCGATCCTCCAGAGCTGGAATTGAAAAGGGTCTGCCCATTTGATTTCCTTTTCACCGCAAAGCTAAAAGGGTCGGCTGTGAAGCTGAATATGAGCTCAGACCCTGCAAGCTCCGACATTGTTAAAAGGTTCTTTCTTGATCTCCCAATCGTTTGCTTCAATGCGGGTGGTTGTTCCCTTGGTAAAAGATTGTACGGAACTTCCCATCTCTGCTTCTCAGCATCTGTTATGTGTACCCTCAAACGATCTCCAGTCTCATGCCTTTAGAAGGAAAAAAAAAAAAGGAAGAAATTTTGATTAAGTGGAATGTAAATGCAAAAGAGGCAAAGATTAAGAGTAAAACTAGGCTGAAAACTTACTTGACATAGAGTTGCAAGAGAGGAATATCAAAACCATAAATGTTGTTCTTTTGCTTGACCTGAAGGTGACCCAGAAAGCCACCATCAGGGGTCTCTTCAGCTGAGATCAAACGGTACCCATTTCCAATCTTAGTGGGGGCAGATGAAAACCCTCCATAGAAACATGATAATAAAAGCAAAAGAACGTAGAGGGAACTCAAAGAAAGGTAGTAAGTTGGAGAGAACATTACTTAAACAAAGCAGAGAGCAAAGACGAGAGTGAGGAGCAAAGAGTGTTAGAAGGACTATATAGGAATAGGAGTCACTGAATGAAAGAAGTGGCAGTCATTTGCTGCATGAATAGGGTGGTTAGACACGTGATGATGATGGTATGTGGACCAGATGTTTCTCCCTGTTTTGATCATAAAATCATTTTTTCAACAGAGAGTGGTCCATTTCTATCAACGGCTTTGATTACGGTAGAAAACTTTGATTGATTCATCAAACGAAGACATAGAAATATCTTTGTTATATTCTGCTTTATTGGTCTCAGCAACACCCCCCAAGCAATATCATGATTAGCTAGAATCCAATGCAATCCATGGTCATAGATGGGCTTTCAAGTTTGTTCAGTTCCTGAGAGATCAAATATATTTTCTAGATCTCACAAAAAAAAAAAAATTTTATGGAGGAAGATCTGAGACATTAAACATGATTCTCGGGGACTTCACCAAGTTCGAACACAGAAAAGTTGTACTTTTTATTACAGCTTTTTCATCAAAGAAGCACCTTTTCTTCTAAGCTCATAAATCATGTTTTTGAAACCTATTTACTAATATTAAATGACGACACAGAGAACCACAAGTTGAGGGTTAAAAACCCCTGCTTTCTTGCTTGTATATTACTTATCCATATCTAATCTGCTAAATTAAACAATTCAAGCACACAAAAAAAAGGTCATTTATATATAAAATATGTCTTCTATTAAAATGTTGATTGAAGAAAAATATTGGGTTGGAAAAGATTAAATTATAAGGAGTTCTAATTGATTCATTTTCTTTGTTGAATAAACAAATTCACTGATATTGTTCTTCATCCCATTCTTCTTGTTACTTTAGTTTGATGACAAAAGACAAATGAGTAGCATGCAAGATAAGGGCTCGTGATCCTTAAATCATGTCATTTCTTACCCCAAGGATGTCCACATTTGGCATGCCGTATTATCACACTAAACTGATTCTATTTTGTCTTTTAAGGGCATGGGCATGTGTTTATGAAGGCTGAATTAATAAATGCAATTACGTGCCTCGGTTGTCTATGAAGATGAAAGAGTTATGCGAACCTCGATGTTTACTGCCACCACGAATCAAGCTTTAGCATTTTAGATGTGAGACAAAAGTCTACTTTGGCTTATGCACACTTATTTTAAATGTATTTTCTTTGTTTTTGTAAATCACGGTTTTTCGTGGCCACTCAAATTTTTAATTTCTTTTTTTCACAACGTCAGTTAATTTGATTACTCCCGACAAAAGCATGTCTCTTATTTAAAGGTTTGCTTTGATTAGATTTTTAATTTAACACAAGTCGAATATAATTATTCAACACCGAAAGATATTAATTTTTTATATCTATAAAATGATTTTACAACATGTGCTATAGAGTTTAGGAACTTCACCGTTAGACTACAAACCGACAAAAAAAAGAAGATAACACGGTTTTAAATTTGATGATAATCGAGAATGGGAAGACAAATTAGAACTGAAAGTTGTACAACATGTGAATATTGTAAGAAGATGAACAGCAATGGGAAATGAAGCTGTTGGAGCCCAATTTGTCCGGGCCCAATCAAATAAACAAATACAAAATGAAAAAAACCCAAATAAATTAAAATTTAAACCCAAATCCAAAGTCCAATTACAAACCAATTTACCCACCTAAACCCTAAAACCCAAATTGCCCCAAGCCCATAAAGCCCAAAAATTAAAAAAAGAAAACCCTAAACAATTAAGAAACCACAGCCGCCGCTGCCACGTCAGCCACGACTCGCCAGATCTGACACCTCTGCCACCATTGCCCACGCCCTGCCATCGCCGAAAATGCCTGCAAAGCATGGAAACACAGAGCAGAAATATTTTCAAAGGTGGATTATTGTTTATATATATATATATGATTTTTTCCCCTATTTCGAAAGTAAATAATAAAGAAAAAAAAAGAAAAGAGTCTAGGGATTAACTGGGGGTTCGTCGGGCATCGCCACTGAAAGGGAGATCCTCCCTCGATATGAGAAGCTTTCGGGGTCCGCAGTCTCAGCCGGATCTTGTCGGAAGGGGAAGGGTTAAGGATTTTTTTCTTTTTTTTTTCCAAAAAACCTTAGAAACCGAAAGGTTTCTTGGTCTTTTCTCGAACTTTGGTTAGGATTTCAACGAATCCGACTGCAAATCCAAACTAGGGGCTAAAAAGGAGTAAAGGACGAGATTCTTCTTAACTCCGTCGCCGATGACCGGTGGTTTCGCCGGAGCTCCACCGTTCCCATAGCCGGACAAAAGGGAGAGTTTGAGAGAGCAAAAGAGAAGAAAAAGCCTTTAGTTTTAAAAAGGGAGAACAAAATGATCTTCTTTACCAATTTTTAGCTTATATAGGGGTATAAAAACGGCGTCGTTTTACCTTGGAACTTTAAAGCTCAAAACGGAGTCGTTTTGAGATATACCCGAATTTGACCCGAACCCATCCTGAGGATCCGCCTTTTTTTACTAAGGGGTTATTTTCCGATCTTGGTCCTTTTGAATTTGCCTCCTGTTTTAATTTCATCCCTATTGTCCATTTTAAACTGTTTTTTAATTTGCCCCTGCAATTTTATTCAATTTTCATTGTGATCCTATGTCTGTTTTTTGGAAATGACGTATAAGGACCTGGGAAAATTGCTATACGGTCCCTGTGGTTTCTGAATATTTGGATTTGGCCCTGAATCTTTCTGTTTTTATCTTTTTTACTTTAAGTTCTATTTTTATTTTAATTTAACCCGCAGATTGTTTTTCCCTTTAAATTTTGCCCTACTACTTTGTTTTTTTATTTAATTAAATCCCTTTATTTTAAAAAAAATCTAATCCTTTTATTCGGTTTTGTTATTTAATCCTTTTAATTATTTGTACTATTTATTTAATCTCGGTATTTAATTTGCATGTAATATTTTTTGTGTTATTTTTATTTGTTTTAAGCGATTTTAAAATTTTTGCCAATTTGTTTAATTGTTTGCTCTGTTTAGCCTCTAATTTAATTATTGTTTTTTTCATATATATAATTGTGTAGTGTATTTTTTATTGTATCGTTAATCGTGCTCACTTAATTTATTTATTCATATATATTTTATTTTGCTATCAATAAATTAAATTGTATATACATTCATTCATCTTTTGTAAAATATTTTAATAAAATAAATCGTATGTCATTTTTTAAAATACATAAATTATTTCAAAATTGAGGTAATGTTCTTTATTTTGGAGATTCGATAAAATAATGTCTTAACTTACTATGACTTAACTACACCTTATTTTTAAATTTGAAATATATGAGATTTGAAACCATAATTAAGAATGCTCGTTATTTTTTTACGTTGTTGTGCCCTAACTTAATGAACTTAACTTCTTTTCTCGATTAATTCGAAATAAATGAGTCATCTTTGCAAAGTTCGATTTTAAATAACCTTAAATATATCATTCGTACATTTAGGAGTCGTATTTTAAATTTTTAACAGTTAAGTCTTTAAATAATTGACTAAGTATCAATTTTGGGCGTGTGAGTGTGCTGATTCTTCCTCACACATAATTGACTCCCGAACATATTTTCTGAATTTTAAAGGCCACAATATTTGTTTAAATAAATTTAAATAGTTTTAGGTGATCCAATCACACCAAATTAGAAAAAAATTGGTGACGACTTTATTTTCGATTATAAAATAAAACTCGAGATTTTTTCAAAAAAATGATTTCGACAAAAATATCTTGGGATCACACTATTGTTTACCATGTAAATTAGATATACGAGGATCTGCCACTCAGAGTAATTCATTGCATGGAAATATTTGTAAGTATATAATTCCTTTTATTAAAATAATGTAAGTTAAAGATAAATATTTGTTCCAGTAATATAAGCCCCAATGATCTAAGACTTCACTACCATGTATCATAACTTTGGAATTTTGTTGTTTTATGGATGGTTGGTTCACATGACTATGATACTGTCATTGCATCATCTCCTTAAGTTAGTTCTGTGGCGTTTTCGACTCACACACCTCGGAACTCTAAGCAAAGGATATGTGAGGGGATTGAAGCGGCGTATCCTGGAAGGTCTAGAATTCAGAAACATGGAGAATGGACCCTATATTTCAGTGAAAATGTGGTCAGCTGTGGCCTAAAGTGAGCTACCGGACAAGCACTGGCATGCTTCTTCAATATGGTGCCATAAAAGCATCCTCATTCACTCGCTTCAATTCATCCTTATCTCCATCAATAACATTCACTCAAACCCCACAAATTGGTCCGGCCCTATCTGCTTGATCTGTATTATGGAACTAGGCAAAATGAACGATGATTCAAGTCGAAAAAATAATAAATATTAAAATGAAAATTTTAAGTACGGTTTCAAATCTTACGATTCTCTCCTGAATTATCTTTCGACCTAAAATTAGATGAAATTACTTCGTAAAATTAAACAACAATCAAAAGAAAGAAAGAAAAAATTATTGAAATAAAAACAAAATAGAAATTAATCTTTCTTATCTATACATAATAATGATTATTGTAAAAAAAAACCTAAGTAAAAACTAATTTTCTATATATAAAATAAAACCTAAAAGAAAGGTTCTTCTAACTCTCCCTAATTTTCTATATATAAAATATAAATAAATAAAACCAAAAGTAAAGTAAAGGGTTGGCCACTTAAAATAATCAAACCCTGAAATAAAAAAAATAAGTTTAAAAACATAAGAAGTCTTCATAGAAATAATAAAATAATCTTAAGATCTTCGTCTTGTGTTTTAACTCGAGCCCTTCTGCCAAATCTTTCCGTATATCTATTTGTTTCTTGACACATTAAACAATAATTGTACTCACATAGAAATTAATCGATTAAGTTTCAAATTAGGTAAAACTCATGTCCAAAATTAATTAAGCTAAATGATAAAAATATGTTGATTAAGTGCATTATTGATGTTTTAGAAAGTTGAACAATAACCTTAAGTCAACTTTTGATTGTCTTCTTAATTTTTTCTCATTTGAGCGTGAAAAACAATTTAACGAACATATTTCTACCGAAACTGGGTGATTGAGCTAGAACGTATAATGTATACTTCCGATTTATTCTTAAGACAAGTAAATTTATAATAGTTAGAAGATTTGTAAGAACTTAATTGAATTTTTTAAGAAAAATAATAATTCAGCTTTCTTAAAATAATTATTTTAGTTTTTTTTAATTTAAAATCAATAATTTTTTTTTGATTTATTAAAATTTTTGAGAAGTTATATTGATATTTTTTTTCATTTGTATGAAAGAAAAAAAAATTGCTAATTTTAATGAATTGATAGTTTAATATCTATGTTGCGCAGTGAGATTTACTAATTTCTTTTTATCATTATCATTATAAAGAGGAGCTTAATTTTTCGTTTTGATATTACTAAGTTGTAGCGACTAATATCTTTCCAAGTTAGTACAATTTTCATTACTTAAACTTAAATGCAATAATTGATGTGAAATAAACCTTTTTATTTTTATCATATTTCTCAGCCGAACTTTATTTTTTTCAACACATAATAATAATATTGAAGAATAATCATTTGTGAACCATATATTATCTTTTATGCTATCATGGTTATTTTTATAAAAAATTATCTCAAATTAAAAATAATTTAATTTAATTAAAGCTTATTAGATTTTAGTTATTAACTAAAGTATAAATCAAATATATGTAAATAATCTAATAATTTATATCGAAAAAATTTAAACTCTCAACTTTACCCCTGCGTAGCTTTGGTATTTCAAGGAATGCTTCGTATTCTTACTTTTTTTTTTTTTTTTTATGTACCCACATTACTTTTATAATATTTTAGAAAACATTGAATTTCATGCTCTACACTTTGGCTTTGGCATCCATTCTCTTGTCTAAAGTTGCAGTCCCAATTTCAAAAGATAACAACTTTTAAAAGCATAACTTGGATTCCTGCAATGGTATTTATTCCCACCCATACCTTAAAAGAATAATGTATCACATCACTTTGATTTTAAACAATTCATTTCACACCATTACATGATTCACATTATGCGATCAGATCAACATAATCACGTCAACAAGTCTCATTCAATTACGTATGCATCTCTTTACATATGAAACAAAAATCATAACCTAATAATATCTCCATTAAAATAGAATTGAAGCATTGTGGAATGAATTAACATTGATTTTGTATTCTATTCTCCAACAACCCTGACTTGTTATGATAACTTCTTTTGAAGAAGAAGAAGGTGATAACTAATCAATTTTAGGAGTTATTGGAGCAGCCCGAGTGTTTGTCGGAAACCTGAATCAGCATTGACTAAAGTGCAAGACATGGCACCATGCACCCGACCTAATCTGTCCAATTTCTTGGAAGTCAATCCCCATATGGAACCGATGGCCTCTGCTTTCCAAATATCCTATGAGCTCAGCTCTCTTTAATAGCACGTCACCTCATGATAATGATTCTCTCAACCTTGTAACGTTAACATCCACCTTTTTTCTCCTCTATGTTACTGTTTATATATAGATCGAAACGACTCCTGCCACCGAAATATTTGGCTTCTCTTTCCAAGGAACTGAGGATTCGGCGGAGAGAAATGGAGGGAAAGTCGGAGGTGAAGGGCCCCGTTGTGGGAGAATCTCAGAAGAGGGCAAGAGAGGAGACGACCGTGACGGAGGAGGAGGTGGAGGAATTCTTCGCCATCCTAAAGCGGATAAACGTGGCGGTAAATTATTTCAAGAAGGGCAACGGCGACATACGAAAGTTAACGGATTTGCGAATGGTGGAGGAGTCCCTGAATGTGGAAGTAAACGGCGGCGAGAAAAAGAAGAAGAAGGTGGAGGAGAATGTGGGTTTGGACTTGAATGCTGACCCGGATACGGGTTCAGACCCGTTTTAATCATTGATTTCCGGTTTGTTTCTAAGTGATAGGAAAATGATAGTATGGTGTTTTGCATCTGAAACGCCTTTCTTTCTTACTGATATACGAACAAATTATGGGTTGTATTTGGATAAAATTAGAGAGAGGCCTAGAGGCTTGCGAAAAATTTGCAGTAAAATGAAGAGCATTCTAGTAGTAATCTTTAATTCACATGCGCTGTGATGTGGAAAATCTGTATGCTGTAACTTCGCCTTGGTATGATTAACAACAGATACACTTTTTGAAATCAAAAGAGAAGATGAAGCACATCAGTAATTATCAATGCCTTTCTACCAATGAATAATTTAATCGCTTCATTCACATACTCATACATAAATTCTACCCCTCTTATTTTGATATTTATTTTTATTTTTATTACGAGTGATACTTAAATTTTTTCTCATTAGTTCAACAATTAATTAAATGTCTATTCAAAAGAATAAAATCAATTTAAAATTATCATGATAAAAAAATATATTGTTTTCTCTCTTTATACGTAAATATATATTCTTTATTTTCTTCCTCTCATATTAGGTTTCTTCTTCAAGAATGAGCACTTTGGGTTCCAAAGTTTTCAACAAAGGTTTTTAGAATTAGATAATAGTCAAATCATTCGGGACACCAATTCTCAATTTGATTAGTTCGTATAGTGCGATCGAATGGATTATTAAAAAATTATAAAAAATAAAATATTTTAAAATAGAAAAATCGGTTCAACCGACATATATTGATTTGCGGGTCAATTGTTTCAACCCCTATCTTTGAATCAATACCCTGTTTGGCTCCCACACCAACCGGCTAGATCAATTCTAAAAACACTAGTTTTGATCAATGAAAGAATATCTCAACCCCATCAAGTCAACCAAGTAGGTAATAAAGTTCGAAAATAGAATCAAGTGCCAATATCTCAATCTTTATAGGACCAATTTCGAGCATTGTTGCCATTGTCAAACATTATAAAGGAAGGGGAGAAAGGAAAAAAAAATAAAGAGGAATAATGTAAAAGGAAATACAATAATTTAAAAAACATATTTTTTAAAGTTTATATGACGTGACAGCCTATTATTGGATAGAATTTTTGTAACGTATTTAACAATTTTCTGTAAAATGGATAATAGAATAATAGTTTAGGTACCAAGGTTGGTAAAAATGATATAATTTAGGTACTAATTTGTTGCTTAAGCCTTTTTTATAAAATAAACTTTACTATTTGACTAACGGAGATACTAACTTGAGAAAAGAAGTAGTTTAGGTATCATTTGTGACAAAAAAAAAGTTTAGATATCAATATGAGAAAAATGATATAATTTAAGTATCAATTTGTGGGTTAAGTCAAAATCAACTAATAGTAGATTATACGGTAAACTATAAGAACAGTCACTCAACTATGCCTTTAGTTCTATTTTGGTCACATAACTATTAATTTTTCAATTAGTCACTCAACTTTTGGAAATTAAATATTTTAGTCATTCCTCCATTAGTTGGCATTTGATAAGTGACATAAACCTGTTGTGAGCTTTTTTTATTGACGAAATAACAAATTTAACTCTTAATGTTTAAAAAATTTATCAATTTAGTTATAATTCTAAAAGTTTCAAAAAAATATTAAAAAAATTGGATAAGAATTATAAAAATAATTTTATAAAAAAGTATAAATAAATTATAAATGAAAAATCAAATCATATGTATTAAAAAAAGGATAAATATATTAAATGATAAAAAAAAGAACTTGACATAGATTGATGGATATTAGAGAGAGATGAAGTTCGACATCCCCATGGACTTGAAATCAACAAAGTTATCTCCTTTGGTTTAGTTTAACTCGTATTTTTAATTATTGGACTAGATTTTTTGAGACTTGGATTGTTTAACCAACGTACTTATTACCCAAGTTTGGAAATTGCTGATGACATGTTCAAATAAAAAAAAAACAACTTTTACTGATTTTTTTGTTTCGCTAAAGATTTTACATTGCATTGTTTTCTCTACTTAAAGACTAAGCCTTTGTATAATTTTAAAATAAGAAAAATCAAAAGAATTATTCTAGTTTAAAAATTGTTAAATTTTTAGAGAAATTTAATTAAACAAATACAATATTAATGTAAAATATGACACTTAGTGGAATTTAAACCGACTTGAATTTTCACCATATTCATGAAGGTAACATTAGTTTAAAATGAACACAATACGAATTGTGTTAAATACCCTTCTTGTTTAGCAGCTTTTGGAGGCACTTTTTTAAAAAATGAAATTGTCAAAATATTTTTTCTTTTTGAAAATTTTAAAATTAGAACTAAATTAAAATTTTTATAAATGTTGAGAGTTAAATTTATGAAATTTTTAGAATTCAAAATAAAATGACGAATTTTATAAACATTAAGGGTTATATTTATTTACTTTTTAGATTCATGGAATGTATGAATATTAATGAACTAAAATTATTATTAGATCAATAAAAAAAATCTCGTGTCAACTTTTTTGTCACTTATCTAACAACAACTAACTCAAAAGTAAGTAAAATACTTAAATTCAAAAAATTGAGTGATTAATCGAACAAATTAATAATTGAGTGATAAAAATAAAATCAAATGCTTAATTAAATAATTATTTTTGTAGCTTAAGTTAAATTATATCAATCAATAACGCTGTCCTAAATAATTCGGTTTAATGGACTTTACCTACTATTCTTGAAATATTAAAAAGATTAAAACTTGATGATTACGGTTTAAAAATAAAAATATAATTATATTTGCCTGTATTTAAAATTTTGAATGAATCTAAATTATTTACGAAGAATATTTATTATTCACTTTATATGTAACAGTTTAAAATTATTTTTATAATTAAATATTTTCAAAATTGATACACTTGATTTACTCTTATAAATCATGGAATACGACAGTTTTGCATCTTGGGTCAGTTTTGCTCAGCTCCATCTAAATTTAATTTAATTTTAATTATAAAATATTAATTAAATATATATTTTAAAATTTTAAATAGTAAAATAAGTTTTTGGATGAGTCAAGGCAACTCAAAGATGAGTTCCGAATTTTTTTTTTCTAAAATCGAATTTTGACCTAACTCGATCCATTAACATCTCTACAACACACTAAGAATAACACCTACTTGGAACAAAATGGCTTTTTGCTTACTCTCATCTTGATAAGATTTTTATTTTATAGGTTCAAATTTGTCTCCTCTCAAATTTTCTTTATTAATTTGTTTTTCACTTTGACTTCTGTTTGACCAAAGATTTTTTTTTTTTTTGCATAATTTTAAGGCTTTTGTACAATAAATCTCAAAATTATAATTGGAGAAGTGATTGGATCAAGAAAGTCACTTTTCAAGAATCACATAGTTAATTTATATATTGAGAAATACAATCACAAAAAGATGTGAGCTAATTTTATGAAGATTTATCTCAACCCTTTGTATCATTATATTATGTGTAATTGATTTACTGAGATTGACGAATTGAAATTTGTTTAGTGAAGCTAGATTCTAACGCTATATATGGAAGCCATATTCAACTTTGATAGAGGTAATATTGTTGAAGATATTGACCCATATGTGAAGATAAATCCTATGAATCAACAAATCCTTGAAGATTGAATTAATCCAAGATTAAACAAATCGAATCTCTTAATTTGTAGAAATACAATTGAATGACTTGAAGACATATTTTGTAGATATTTGATTTAATTTGAAATATATGAAGATATATATAAAGCTTTTTCATGAAGCTATTTAAGTAGGATATTGATAAAAAGGACGAATATAAACGAAGGAGATTTCGGAGTGTTCTTTGTGATTACATAAAAAATGGATAAATATCAAATATATATATATATATATACTTTAATTCAATGAACAATTTGGTACATGAATTTTGATTTGGTGCAATTATATATATAAAACTTTGATTATGGTTTAAATGTATATATGAAATTTTAATTGTGATTCAATTATACACATTTCAAGAAACAAATATATCAATTTATTTTTATATTGGATAAATATAATTATTTGTGTATGCAATATATAAATATAAAATAATGTTATATAATTAATTGTGTTAATAATTTGTGAGATTTGGATAAAATCAAATTTTCATGTATAAACTAAAGTTTTTTTTGTAGTTTTGAGATTCATCCTCGTAAAAAAATACACAACCAAACAACGACACATTTGTTATTGATTTTTGGGTAAATTATATCAATAGACACTCAACTATTAGTAAATTTCTTTTTTGTTCAATCAATTATAAAATGTTACAAAATAGTCACTAATATCTTCAAGTTTATTGTTTTTGGTCACTGACCGTTAAAAGACAAAGGAAAGATTGACGTAACAACTTTCAAAATTGGCATAACAACAAATTTAACCCTTAGCATTTATGTATTATGTCAATTTAATATTCATTTTTAAAAAAATTAACTCGCAAAATTACATGTTTTGAAATTTAATCCTTTGCGAGAAAATTTTCTTTTTTCTCTTTTGGATCATTTCATCTAAAAAGCTCAAAAATAAATTTATTAGCTAAATTTGATTAAAAATATATTTAAAAAGAAAACACCTACAAACCTAATATCATAACTTTCACCTTTTCTCAATCTTTTCTCTTGATTTTCTAGGTCTTTACTATTGGATCGAAGGCTAACATCTAAGATGACTCGACCTCTATCATACTCAGTCTTCACTGATTTTTATACTTATCAAGTGTGTCGAAAACAGAGACCTTGGGGCATAACGAAACCCTTAAGGGAACAAAAATGGTAGACGTTAACCTACACCAGAAGCATACTCGTGTTTCATGCTTTCATATCAGACTTGTTCATGGGTTGGGCCACTCACCCAAGCCCAAAGGCCCACCCTGAAAATGGGCTTGAGTAAAATTTATGGCCTACTTTTTATATAGGCAGGGCTTTGAGCAAGATTTTTTTGCTCGAGCTCGATTTGACCCGTTCCGATTTGACCCGTTCCGGCCAAAATATCTTATGTTATAAAAATAATTATATAAATTATATATGTTACATAATAATTATATATATTTCTATTTATATTATATGACTAATCCAATAACAACAATTATACCAATTACCTAGAACTTTAAAAAAAAGTTTACCTAACTAAATAATTCAACTCAAAATATAAAAATTATAATTATTACAATAAAATATTTATTATATTTATGGTAGTATTTTTTAATATAAATATTTTTCACGTTTTTAATGTGTTAGAAAACTTTTATTTTAACCTTTTTAGTGCATTTAGTATATTGTAATATTTGAAACTTTTATTTTTAAATAAAAGCTAATTTTAAAAATCAAATATAGGTGGTCAGATCGAGTCCACGTTTACCTTTCTGAAATTGGATTGAACTTGGACAAAGAAATATGCTCATATTTTAAGGTGAACCAGACTCGAGCTTGAAAAATCGATATAAATACTTGCATGGACTCGATCTGACTCATGAGCACCCCTACTTCATGACCATCAACTATTTATAATGGTTTGCTGAATGACACGATTTTTTTCTTTTTTTTAAGGGATAAATCTCAAACTTATACTTTAACTTTAATTTAAATTGTAACTATATACATGCACTTTAATTTAGTGCAATCGTACACTTGAAACTCTAATTGTGGTTCAAATTCATATTTGAAACTTTAATTTTGATTTAATCATACATATTCAAAGAAATCAATACATCAATTTGTCCTTATATTGGATAAATATAACTATTTATGTATGCAAAATATAAACACAAAATGATGTTATATCAATAATAGTGTTAATAATTTACAAGAATTGAATCAAATCAAAATTTCATATATAAAATTACACACACAAAAATCAAAATTTATATTATTTATGTGAATCTTTAGAAACATATTCAAATCTTATTGTTTAACATATATAATTTTTTATTTAAAAGTGGTAAAAGAATAATAAATTGAAAATATTTTATCAAGTTTTTTTTTTTTTTTTTTGTGATCTGATTAGGTATGAATTCAAAATCAACATAGGACTCAAGATGTACACTACCCCCTTTAAATATATTATTTTAAAAAAATAATATAAAATTTTTAAAATAATCTTCAAGTAATAATGAGTTAGATTCAAAGGCTGTGATGTGAGTGAAAGTTACAAATAATCTCGCAATAATCAACTTTTAGAATTTAAAAATAGAATAGTTCTATATTTCTTTTCAAATTGATTGAGTATGAATCTCCACCAATCTATTTTAACATTTATATTTTTGTGCAGGGTCGAATCCAAAAGGCAGGCATTGGAAAAAATGGGCATACTGCAGTTTGAGCCCCTCTTATTATTTAATTTTTTCATAAAAAATTTAAGTTTAACCCCCAACAGTTTATATTTTTATCCTGACTCCTGTCTTCAGCCTGTTTTTGTGTGTGTGAGGATGTTGTAAATATCGTAAAAATCGATTCAAGAGTAAAGATGTGGATGTATCATTTTAAATACATAATTCAAAATTAAATATATATTATATATAAAAAGTAATAGTAAAAAACTCTTAATTTAAATTTTTTTATTACATATATAAATATATTTTATCCTTGATTTTATCGCATAGAATTTGTATAAATCATTTTCACTAACAACACTCATCGATTGAGTTAAATTTAAGAGTTTTTTTAGCATTCTAAAATTCAAATTTAAAAAATAGTGTAAATTAAGTGATATCACATATAAAAATATAAATTTTACTATTTATTAAATCCATGAATCTGATTATTACGATTTGTACAACAAATAAAGCATAAATCCAAAATTTTGTTTAAAATACAGCATTAATAGGAAATATATTTAATAGAATGATGATAAAGGGTTGCTAAAACTTGTTGAAGACAAAATAAAAACCCTAAATCACGGATTGATTCCTATTGTTTGTATTATTTTGTTTTAAAATTTGATAATGTGTCCTTGGCCGCCCAGCAACTACTAATCAAATTTTAAATTATTAGCCACCAACTTTCGACATAAACCCCAAAAAAATTAACTATTTTTATACAGGAAAATCTATTTACTTTTTTCTTCTTTATGTAAATCAATTCGATTAATAATTTAATGTGTAGCCAGCAGGCAAGAAACCAGCTAAAAGCATTATTATTATTAGGGAATTAAAATTGGGAAAGCTAAGGCCAAGCACTGGTTTTTCGGCGACAATAAATTATTTAGGTACACAAAATGAGGTAATTGTTATAATATTAATTTCAGTTTACCGACAAAGCTGAAGTTAAAGTCACAGCTAACACTGGTTAGGACAAAGCTGTAAGCTGTCTAACTTTTTGTCTGATTCGAAGTGGCTGAAGATTTGGTGCTTATCCTTTCCTAAATAAATACTACAATCTAAATATGAGCTTCTGGGTTTGTTTCTAACGCTAGGAAGGATGCCACCACATAATACCCTTATCTCATTTTGATTTTACTCTTATCTATATCTACAATCCTACACCAATTCCATTAAATAAAGTCCTAAAAATTAAATTTTTATTGATTTGATGGTTAGGGTATCTAACATGATCTAAATTTAAATTATATTAATTATGTTACTATTAAAGCTTTACACTTTTCTTACAATTTACTAAAAAATATTAAAAATTAAATTTTAAATGATTAATATCATTACAAAATGTTTTTAAATTTTCATATATTCATACAAAATTTATAAATAAAACAATTTAAACTTAATTCAAAACATTTTAATTAAATTTTTATTGTTATTTTATATGAATTTTGCACATAAAACTTATTTATCACCCATGTAGTCTATACTATAACTTAAATGCGTGATCGATCTAATCTCATGAGTCAACTTGACAGGAATTCGATTAGGAAAGTACTAAAACTTAATTTTTATTCGAAAAAACATGTAAACGATGGGATTTGAACTGAGAGCAACATGCATCTCAAATCTTTAACTTTACCATTCCAACCATAGCCAATTATTATTTTATATGAAAATTATACATTTTTTAATTTTGTTTATCACACATTATGTTATATGTATAAATATCATTTTCTATATCTATATTATTATTTAAGGTTGTGATTGAGTTGGTGTCGTGAGCCAACTCGACACCAATTCAATTCGACACCAACTCAATTAGGGAAAGTATTTAAAAAAAACCAAAATTTAAATGATTCATAAATATTATCATAGGATGCTTCTGAATTTTCCTACATTTATATCTATATTATCATTTAACTGTTCAACGTAATTTATAAAATCGCTTCGAAAGCCTTGGTTAATACCTTTCAGTAGGTGCTTCCATGTTGTATTGATGAGGCGCGTTGTGGCTTTGTGCCTAGGTGCCTTATCTCAGATTATATTATTGCGACTTATGAATTGTTGCATTTGATAAAAAATAGAAGGGTGGGCCAAAATGGGTCATTTGCCTTAAAATTTGATATGAGCAAGGCTTACTACAGAGTTGAGTGGCAATTCTTTGAAGCAATTATGCTGAAAATGAGATTTAGTGGTGGTTGGGTGGATCGTATTATGAGGCTTGTTTCATTAGTGAGATATTCAATAGTTGTCAATGGCGTGATTGGAGAGCGATTCATTTCATCTCATGGCCTTCGCTAAGGTGATTCGTTAAGTCCATACATGTTCTTGATGTGTGGTGAGGGTTTATCAATAGTTTTTCGGGTGGCTGGGAGAAATGGGCGTGTTCTTGATGCACAAATTGCTCGTAATTTGCCTTGTTTTACCCATCTTTTGTTCACTGACGACTTCCTCATTTTTGGTGATGCTACTTAGGTTGGTGCCTCTAATTTATTGGAAGTGTTACATCTATATGCTAATAGCTTTGGACAACTTTATCAATTTTGCAAAGCTATGCATATTTTTTAGTATTAATGTTGGGAGGATGGATTGATTAGTGATTGGAAACACGTTAGGGGTGCCTTTGGTGGACAATTTGGAATGGTATTTGGGTTTGCCAAGCATTGTGGGTTAAGACAAAAAACGAGCATTCACAAATTTGAAGGACAAAATTCGTAATCAGATTGGGTCTTGGAGTAATTGTCTTCTTTTGATGGGGGAGTCGAGAAATGTCAAATCTATACTTCAGGCTATTCCTAACTATGCAATGATGTGTTTCTTGCTCCTCAAGTCACTGCGTAGTGAGATGAAGGTGTTGCTTGCGAGATTTTGGAGGCAAAAGTCAACGAAGAAAAGGGGTGTGCATTAGTGAACATGGTCGTCCCTTTGTAAACTTAAGGAGAATGGGGGCATTGGTCTTCGAGACCTCACTAAATTTAATATCACGCTTTTGGCCATGCAAGGGTGGCGCTTACTTACAAACCAGTGTTCATTAAAGGGAAAATTTTTGAAGGCTAAATATTTTTTGCATTCGGGTTTTCTCCAAGCACAATTGGGCTCTAATCCATCTTTGATTTGGAGGAGTATTTAGAGTGTTAGAAAGGTGTTGGAGTTGGGACTAAGGTGGAATGTAAGCAAGGGACAAAGCATGAATATATGGGACGATTGCTGGTTGTTGGGATCACCCACAATCATCCTCTAGTCGCCTCGGTCATATTTAGTATAGTGGGTTTCGGACCTGATTCTTCCTGATACAATAAGCTGGAACTCGGGTCTTGTAGATTCAATTTTTACACCTAATGAGGTTGCGGTTATAAAAGGTATTCGTCTGTCCACTTTTACTCAATACGATAGGTTGGTTTGGGGTGGGGAGCATTCTGGGATTTATAGTGTTCGTAGTAGCTACAAACTCTTATTACAATCGCCCAATTTGCACTTTTTGGATTGAAAACTGTTCAAATAGGTTTGGCCATTGCAGTGTCCACCAAAAGTTAGAATAGCTACATGAAAATTTGTTAGAGGGTTCGTGCCTACTAAATCGTGCCTATTTGGTAAAATAATTACACATAACCCTTTTTATCCTAGATGTCTAAATAAAATTAAGGGTGTGGACTAGACTTGATCGTGGGTTGGGCCACTCGACCCGACCCAAAGGCTCGTCCGAAAAATGGGAGGGTTTGGACAAAAATGTAGGCCCAAAAAATGGGCTTGGACAAAAAGCAAAGCCCATTTTCTAAACGGGCCGGGTCTCGGGTAAGAGTTTTTTGGCCCGAGCCCAGCATGATTGGACCCGAATAAATTAACCATTTTTAATAAAAAAAATTATATTGTTATTTTGGTGCTTTTTTTTTACTGTTTTGGTTGCTTTTTTACCGTTTTGATTGTTGTTTGGTGCTGTTTTTTTACTGTATTGATGTTATTTTTGTTGCTATTTTTGTTGTTTTGCTGCTATTTTGGTTATTATTTTTATGCATTTTTATTATTATTTCGCTGTTTTTTAATATTATTTGAATATTGTAAAACGAAGAACATGGTATGTCCAGAATAAATTGATGCATGAAGGGACAATTCAGGGGGTGGGAGAACTAGTGACCTTTATTAGGGGCTACTAGTTTGCGCCCCAAATTTTAGAGAGCTAAGAAATGTTGTTTGGGAATCATCTCAAAATAGGTTAAAAATTGCATACGATTATCCACAAAGTTAATTATGTAGATACAAATAATTTTCTCACACCATAGCATCGGGGTATGATATCATTTTAGAAAATAAAAATAAATACAAGCAAAATATTTGTTTTGAGATATTTAAATATTTAAAATGTGATTAAAATGACGTTTGTTATTCTAAAAAACAATTTCTCATATTAATAATCCCATCTCAATAAAATTGTTAAATGTTTGAAAAGGAAGGCAGGTGAATTTCATGGAAATCGCCATTGATCCCACACTAAAATCTTAATTAAAAGACAAGGTAGGGCGATGAATAAAAATGGTGATTATAAGAATAGAATTATGATAGGAAGGCAAGAAGTGGGGTCGTGGTGGTGGGAGCAATTGATTGAGGAGGGTGGTGTTAGGCCATCTGCCTCGTTTTTCTTTTTCTAAAACCTTCTTCTACTTTCTCATCTTATTTTATTTTCTTCTCACAAAGTGGCTTTGAATTTGGATGCTCTATTTTACACGTTTTCTACGAAAGAAGATAAAAGGAGGAAAGGGAGAGAATTAACACGATTGTTTTGCCTCTCATAACTTTACAGTTTAAGTCAATGGATATGTATATATATATATATATACATGTGAACCTCTAATTTATACCATAATTTAAATACATACAAACCATGAAATATCAATAGCGAATTATGATTTCTTAAAATGGTAAATTTTTATTTTAGATTTTTTATAATTTATAAAATTTTAAATTAATAATAGTAAAATTTGATTTAATCATTTAAAAAATATATAATTTAATTCCATCTAAAAATAAATTTTTGACTCTGTTGCTATCTTTTATGGAATTTAATTGAATAGATAATAGCTTTTCAAAAGCAAATTAAATAGATTGCATCGAAACCAAATTTAAAATTAATTTATTTTTAATTTAATTTAATTCGACTTTTCAACAATGAATTTGGTATTAATTAGACATCCACCATACTTTTCCTCTAGACTTGGACAAAGCTTTTAGGTGAAGCTATTATTAATAGTATGAAGGGAAAATGTATAAGAAAGAAGAGTAAATAAAAAAATAAAAATCAATAGGTATTACTTGCAATGATAACATATATTATATTTTTAAGAGGAGATGTATGTATAAAATTTAAAGATAATATTATTAAAAAAGATAATTACAAATAATGAACACATGAAAAAAAAAAAAAAGTGAAAACTCTAACTTTACTTACATGGTAGATATAATTATTCTAAAAAGAACACCGATGTAATAAAAAAAACCAATTGATACGGGTTTAGTGTTTTCCACATCCGTTGCCTTAATATTATATAAAAAAAGTCAAGACTTAATTTTTTTTTATTTTTGATTTTTTTCTATCCTTTTAAATTTTGCTAAAAAGAAAACTGATAAAAGTTTCTATCAACCAAAATACATGTTTGGTGCAGCATTTAGACCAAACAACTTTTTTTTTTAATGAATTGATATGATTATATGATAGTAATTTATTTATATTTTTTAATTTTTTGACAATGCACATACATGTGTTCGAACTCGGGTCTCTTAATAATTCAATTGTTTTAGAGTATTTTTATTAAGAATCAATTATAAAAAATATAATTATATTATGAAAATAAATGTTTTATTATTTTTAAATAATAAATTAAATTATGTACACATGCATATGGTATTTTTCGATAATTACAATTTTTTATGGTGTTGGAACACATAATCTAAATTGAATTTAGGTAAAAATCATAATAAATGTGTAATTGAATGGGGCTGATGAAGGATTTAAAATTTGCCAAAAAAAAAAAGAATATTGCGAAAGAAAGAAAAAGAGAATCGGGAGAGGAGGAGGAAGATGGGTAGAAATTGGTTTCAGATTAGGAAATTTCTTGATTCAAAATTAAACAGTGAAAGGGAAACACAATTTATGGGCCCAATTTCAAATCAATACCTTATCTTTTGTGGTTGTTTTTAATTTTTCCAACTTAGATGTGATACCCATTTCCTTCAAAGTTAAGCATATAATAATGCTGAAAAATAAAATGTGATATTCATGTATGCCCCCCCTTTCTTTTCCAAAACTTCCCACTTCAACATGTCTTTTTTACATTTTTAAAAAATGTCAATGTTTTCAAGGGAAAAAAAACAAAACAAAACAAAACAATTCTATATGTCCATAAAGATTTGTTCCCCTATTTATTGGATTGGAATATTTTATAAAGAAAAAAAGATTAAAATACCTTGAAAGCTGTATATAATGATTTCAACCAATGTCTTTGTCGAATTTTCCAGTATTCAAATTCCATCCTTTTACAAGGATAATGTTTTAAACATTTATCTTTATTTTTAAAATCTTAAAAAATATATATATATTTGTTATTGAAGTGACAAAGCATATTTATTCAAATCATTATTAATTATATTTATTAAACAAAAATGAAGTTTTATACACAAATAAATAAAATAAAATGTTAGTAAGAAGCAAGTCCTTCCATGATTTCATTTGAAAGCATGTGAGAAGTTCGTAGCATTTGAATATGGCACTAAACTGAGTGCATACCATTGAATGTGCCTTTTTCTTTTTCTTTTTTGCTTTTGGCAAAGAATAAATCAAAGTTTCTAGATGCTTTTACAACACTTTTTTCCTGTATTGTGTAAATCCCATTATTTAATCTTATATAATTTAAAATTTAAAAAAAATAATGATTTGGTTCATTAAAATATCAAATAAACATGTTGGGTGGTAGCTGCCCGCATATTTAGAAGAAAAGTTATTGCCTCCATTTATTAAAATGTTTTTAATTATTTTATTTGGAGGATGGCCAAAAAATACATCGATTTGGACCAAACAAAATAAGTGGGAATACTTAAAAACGAGGTTTAAGGTTTGAATGAGACCCTTTAAGACATCTAATTTCAATGGTGGACAGAAGTTGCATTATAAAATAATAGATATAAATTAATTGAATGATGTGTAAGAAATTTATTAATAATAACTTTAGTTGTGCGAGGAATTAAAAAAAATACATTATTAGTATGTTGATATTAACCTTAAATTTAATAATTGAGATTTTTAATTTTAATTTATTTTTATATGAATTTGAATTGCATATATATTTTTAAGAAAATAATTTTTAAATATTGAAACAATTAATTCCTTTTTATAATCAGGGGCGAGTGCGTTTCAAACAAAACAATTCCTAGTCGTTACTCAAAGATTTAAGTTACAAATAAAAAGGGAAGTTTTCTAATAATTATTCAATTAAAACTTTTGAATGTCATCTCCATTGACTTTAAATAAAATAAAACCACCAACGCATCAACTAAAACTTAATATTTTTAAATATATATATAATTTAATTTTCATTTTTTTTCAAAAATTTAACTTTTGCCTAATTTTTTAAGAGGAGTTAAATTGTTATTTTTGTAATGAAAATATTGATTAAAATATTAATTTTTTATGCAATACAATCCACATAATAATAAATGTATACTTCATGTTTTTTTATGAATTTTTTTGAATTTTGGATTTTAGATTTTTATTTTTTAATATTTTCATAATTCTTAAATTGTTTATTAATGTATCAATATGAAGTTCGTGTAGATTACCATTGCGTGATCATTAAAACAATTTGATAGTAAGAATGATCGCAAAACGATAAGAAAGAAAAATAAAAACACAGAGATTTTAGTGGAAAACCTTTATTAGAAAAAATTGTGGATAAAGGAAGAGAAATTTACTATGTTAAAAAACACACAATACAAGAAAAGTTCAACTACATCTATTTAAGGGCTAAACAAACCTGTTATAATTAATATTTAATAAAAAAAGTATAATTCTATACGGATTCAATTTGTACGACATGATCTTTCACCCCACAAATCCTCTATTTTACCTCTCTATCTTATTTCTTTAACAAATGACAGAATCCAGATCACATAACTCTAACACAATTTATGTTTTAATCAACAAATTTAGTTATAAAAAGAAAAAAATAATGCCAAAACTGTACTCAACGATATATTTTTATTTATATTGTACTCTAATTAAAACAATAAGCCTTTCAATAAATGAAATGATAGTTTGAATATAATATAAAAATAATATTTTATCCTTTGGTTAAGAAGACACGTAGTACGTTCAAATATTACTTTGAGCACTTATCCTCTCAGTTAGCCTATTCTCTTACTTTTGTCTCGGCTCTCCAGTAACAGATTGATCTCCTCCTCGCTTCTCCTTATTCAATGGGTTTTTTAATATTTGATTTGATTTTTTGAAAAATATAAGATGAGGTGTTGAATCTACCGCCATTCATTTCAGGTGGGGCATCTAGAATTTGATTTTAGATATTTATTATAACTATTTACTTTATTTTTTATTGAGTTCATCGCTATGCATAACTTATTCAAATAATAAAATAAAAGATTTATTTTAAAAAATAAAGGTAGAAAGCATATGTATGTCGCAACTTCTGAGCATGTTCTGAGCATTTAACGATTTAATTTAACCTTTAAAAAAAAAACCCCATTTCATTCGAATAAAGTAAAACTAGATTTTCATCAGTTGGCCGAATCTCGTCTCTATTTTAGGTTAGCTATCGCCGACCTCCCACATCATCGTCATTAATTAAACCTTTTATTTCTTATTTTATATATACTTAAATTCATATCTATTTATTTGAATTATGTCTGCTTATATTATTTAATTAATAAATTAATTCTCGTGTTTTCTGTAGTTTATGTTTCGACCGTTTCTCAATTACAGAATCTGAAGGCATCACCTGGCTGCCTTACATACTAACTTTCTACTTTTAATATATATTTTATATTAAGCAATTTTAACATAATATGTATAAATTAATGAGATATCTATATGTTACAGATAAAATTTAAGCTAATACCTTTTTATCATTGTGACAAAATCAAACAAATAAAATAATAAAATGGAAGTCGTACAAGATTAATAATAATAGACTACTAATCGTGACTTCAAAAACTAAAATAAGAAAATGGTTTTTAATAATCATAAATAAATTCAAATTAAAATATATACATATATGCTGATTTATTTGACTCTTTAATTTCATAAAAAAATTAATTTAAATTTTTATTTAAGTTTTTATTTTTTTAAATCTTTAAATTTATATTATTTAGTAAAATATTTTAAAATAATTAAAAAAATTAATATTTATTAGAGTGATATTCATATGACAGTTCACATATATATTATATAAGTAAATAATTAATTATTAAAAATTAAAAATTGAGAGTACAATTTTAACGTTTTAAGTTCACATCTTATTGTAAATTATTTTTTCGTTTAAAATGATATTTATAATTTTTATATAAACATATAAAAAGATAAAAAGACATTTTTTCTTGAATTTGAATTATTGTTTATAGATTTTATATAAAAAATTAAGTCAAAATATGTTTTTGTCCTCTCTGTATATTTGTAATTTGTTGTTTAACTTTTTAAAATTTTAAAATATAGATTCAATTTTTATCATCATTACATATGAAAAAAATAGAATAATTAAAAGAGTACACAGACTTGAAATTTATTTTAATTATGATAAAAAATGTCTCTATAAAAAATATTTGTTATTTTACAAAATTAATGATTTTTTTTAAAAAAACTTTGAAAGTTTTATTATTTTTTTAGATATACATTTAAGTAATTACAACATATAATTAAATCAGTATAAAGCACGACAGATTAAGAATCAAACAAAATTTATATATGATATATGCACATTGTAAAATTAGAGACACACATCACAATTACATATGATGAAACTCAAACTTGAACACTCAAATAAAAATATGATTTTAAATAATAATGCTAAAGCCTCATTTTATCATCGTGTGTATCTTTTTAGAATTTAAATCCCTTTAATCAAGCGATGTATTTAATTATAATTAATATAAAAATATTGATAATGATAAAATTAAATATTATTATATAAAAAAATTAAATGCACTGTATAAAAATTATACGTCAATCTAAGGAGATCCTTTTATGTGAAATAAAAATTTATCTTGTAATAATGTTGAGAGTGATGAGACAACTTAATAATTCAGATGGTGTTTTAAATTTAAAAATTATCATATGTATTTTGTTATTTTGTAAAAATAAAATCTTGTTAAAATTTCAATTAAAATTTGATTAATGAATGACATAAAGTTAATTAATTATTTAAATAATAGTAGTAGAGATAAACACAGAAAATTAGACAATAGTCACTGACAGACACCCAATGTGACAGCAAACTAGCGTGCCTGAAAAAAAGTTCTCGGTTCCATCAAACCACCGTTCCCTATCATCTCCACCGTTGATATTGTTAGATAGAGATATCAACTCATAATTCTCATTTAATTCCGTCTAACAATAACCACTTGTTGGATCCCTTTTTCCAATGTAGAACGGGGTTTTCGTGATATTCAAAGCACTATATTCTTATCCTGATGTGAAAGATCTTGGCCGTATGATTTGCATCAATTGCGGATTAGAAGGTGGGTCGTACTTTGTACCCCACAGAAACAATGGTTCTCCTCCGTATGATTGATTGTTGAAAAATCAGGACAATGACATAACAAACAGACCCATCCTTCTTTTGTATTGTTTTTTATTTTTGGTACCATGTGATTTCTTCTTTTATTTTTAAATCCCCACCACCTGCAAAACAGGGGCCCACTTTCGAAAAACGTATCTATCTTTTTTTATTATTGTAATAATAAAAAACGAAGAACAAAGGAGGAAGATTCAGAAAGAGACACGTGGATCAAACGTGCAAGGAAGGGCAAGTTGGGAGAAAGGTTTGAAAATTGGAGGAGGGGGGCAAAAAAGAAACAAGTAACAGGTGACACGGCGGCCAACTTGAGCGTGAAACCAGCGGCAAAAGCTGACGTTTCTTTCAGGATATCTATATATTTGCTTAGCTGCTTCTGGAAACGTGTCGGCTTACTCTCGCCCAAAAATCAAAGCTGGCTTAGACACTGGGCTCCACTAATGAAATTTCCAATTGATAATTTATTTACTTTTTTTTATTTGCCGACGGTGGGTATGGAAGGACCACGGAATTCATCTGTTTGTCGCCGAAGTTGGCTATACGTTTTCTCATTTTGTGGTGTCAGTCCAAAAACAAAAAATCTATTTTATTATTTTTTAGAAAAAATATCAATTAAAGATAATAGGTATAGAGGGTTGGGTTGGGAAGTGCCTTGGATAGTGGGGTAAGTGGGGATAGGGCAGGGAGAGGGAGTGCAAATCTTGATGGAAGAGGACTCTTAGGTTTCACCAATCTTTCAATGATAGTTGTTTCATGGAAACGTGAAAAGAAGTTGGGTGTGGGGTTACAATAAGATGTGATGTGATTTCATTGGTATTGGTGGACAATTTTAGTACATTGAAGTTAATATCATACCTCTCCATTCTTAATCTTCATTTACTATCCAAACTTAATCACATATCTTTTCATTCTACTCATTTATATATAATTTATAATATTTTTTAGTTAAAAAAACAGCTTTAAGCGAATACAATCAAAAAATTATGATAAAGTGATACTCTGAAATGAATAATCTTTTTGCAATAAACTAACCACTGCATCATACGGAAACTGAAAGAATATAACCTACAATATTTTACACTACTCAAAAACAATATATGCATATAAAATTAGTTTGGTTAAAATTTTAAGGTGGGTTTAGATAGACGGTGAGGTACAGTGAATTTAATTTACATTTTACCTCAAGTTACATGTCATTATAATATTTAATCTCATATCTTTGTTATTTTTACGTTAATCGCGAATAAACATACTGTCCATTAAAACTCACTGCAACCATATTATTTCAAGGGTTTCAATATTCAGGCATATAGCTTTCAATTAATAATTTTAGATTTCTCTTTTTAAGTAAACTAATAATTTTAGATTTTAGAATATTTGAAATTGTTATGAATTCTATATTTCAACTTACATCGATGTTTACATTTTTAAATATATCTGCAAGCATATAATATTTTTTTAAATCTAAAATGTTAATTGAAATAACACTTTATCAAAAATATTTAAACTAAATTATTTAAAAAAAATTAAAATTAAAATTCTATTTGAAATTGTTATGAATTCTATATTTCAACTTACATCGATGTTTACATTTTTAAATATATCTGCAAGCATATAATATTTTTTTTAAATCTAAAATGTTAATTGAAATAACACTTTATCAAAAATATTTAAACTAAATTATTTAAAAAAAATTAAAATTAAAATTCTCTATATTTTCTTTTAAAAGTTTTTAAATTTTAAATTTTCATTTTAAGATTTCATATACTATTTTGTATTTAAAACTAAAAAATATTTTTAAATAAAATATAAAATTAATTTATCAAAAGTTTTGTGCATTTTAAAAGTTTCATAAATTTGAAATAATATTTTTGAAATAATTTTACAAGTTTTAAAGTTTAAAATATTGTTTATAATTTTTCCAACAAAAGATTTTAAACAACTAAATAAAAAATACATTATCAAAATTTAAATAATTTACCTGATTTTAAAGCAATTTTTTGTGACAATGGTTATTAAATATTTTTTATTTTTATTTAAATAATAACAATTTTTTAAAATACATGAACAAATAGTTCTTCGTTCAGAATAAAAAAACCTAATTTATTATATTATTAGAACAATTCATTTTCCTATAAAAAAATTGAATATTAAAAAAAGTATTGAATGTGAAAACACACTCCAAGTTCATTTAAAAGTAAATTTTTATTATTGATTGAATTTTAATTTAGTTGTCTCAACATTGTTAAAAGTGCATAAATTTTAGTTTAAATGCATTTATTTTTTTATTTAAAGCTTGAAAAATTATATATAGTTCTAAATATATATATATATATATATATATAAAGGCTTTTACCATGTTTTATAAATAGATTAATTGCATAAAATGAAATATATATTATTTAATGATATTAGGAGCTAGATACTATCACAAATTGAGAAGGAGATAATAGTAATATAGTTAAAACCTTTATACTGTTGAGGCTGACAGAGTCTAGTTATGCTGCTGTTGGGAGGTTATTTGTAGATAAAATGAAAAATGGATCATTTGATATAATAATTATTCGGGGAATTGCTCAGTGCTTTAGGCTGAATTTTAGGATTCCTTGATGGTTTGGAAATTACATAATAATGTTTCGATGCATACAGTTAGTTTGGACGTCGTTAAAGCGCTGTAGACTAATCATTTAAAAAATTTATCATTAACCTTGATAAGTAGAATTTATTTGAATTTATAAACCGTTGATCAGTGGTGTTTCAAGCATTTTTCAATAGATAATAACAAAGTTATTGATAGACTTACTAATATGACTTCATATAGAAGTACTAAGGTACAAGTGTTACATAAAGTTTCAAAGAAGTTCTTCAATGAGTTTGGGATTCATAAAGTAGCTTTAGATTGTAACCTTTAGCATAATTGGTTAATTTATTTTGTTTACACAAAAAAAAAAAATTTTTCCCTACGCAATTGATTCTCTTATTTGATATCTATTAATTTTTTTATGATTATCCTAGGATGAATTTTTTATGTTTTACTTGGTAGAGAGAAAAAAAAAGGTTAAAGGTAAAAAAAAAGTCCTTAATAAAAAAAATAAAGATGTGCCATTCCCTTATAATTCATCAAAAAAATGCAATAGGGGCGAAATCAATAAATTTTTATGGGGTAAAAATTAAATTGTATATTTTTACAATAGTAAAAATATAATTTTACTATTTTAATAATCTATATCTTTATAATATTTAAATGATTAAATCAAATTTTTATCATTTTTAGGGGTCAAAATATATTTTTACCATTAAAAGTTTAAAATTTTAAGGGACCTAAATAAAATTTTACATTTTAAAAGAGACCGAGGCTCTTGCCAGTCCCATCTGGGTTCGCCACTAAATGTAATTAAGTCCTTAAAAGAATGTTCATCCAATTGAGTCCTTAGAGACACCTCAAAAAATGAATAAATACTATTAACTTTAATATAGAAAAATGGATAAGAGATATAACACCCAAAAATTATGTTTAGTTTAATATTATGTTTGATAAGTTTGATTTAAGATTTAATTGTTCAGTAATATAGTAAAAAGTATTCTTAAAAAGATAAAATGTCAATTTTATACACGATGTTGTATAGTAAACTATATAAATTTAGGCTGTATGTAAAATTTTTAATATTATGATATTTCAATAAAAAAATAAAATAATCAATATATTTAGAATCAGATTGATGGTCGAACCAATCATTTTAATCAACTTAACTGGTTCAATTAATTAATCATTAAAAATTCTTAAAAAAATTAAGATAAAAAATTCGATTCAATTTGTTCAATACCTTTCTCGAAAATGATATCCCATTCGATTCACACATCATTCAAGATAATTTGACTACAACTCACTATTAATATATTTAATGTATGAAATATAAATTTTAAGTAAAAATTATATATATTTTTTTATAAAAAATTAACTTGAATATATAAATTGTGTATTATATATTAAAATACAATAATTATAAATTCAAGGCTTAAGGCATAATGTGGTACTTAAGGTTGACAGTTTTTTAAATGTGGTACTTGTATTTTTTTTCAATGTGGTACTTGAATTTAACAAAAATTATATATTTTAGTTGTTGAAGATAACAATGTTAACTTTTTGGTATTTAATTAGTGGCAAATCCGTGGGGATTAGGAGAAACTCAATCCCTAAAATGAAAAATTTTCATTTAACTCTTTTAAAATTTTAAATTTACAATAATAAAATTACACTTTAATCCTAAAAATAATAAAAATTTGATTTAATCTTTTAAAAATTATAAAAAAATGTATTTAACAAATTCATAATTAATATTAAAATTAATATATAAATAAAATCATGAAAAAAATTAAATTTATTAATATGAGCAATTAACTTTACTGAATGAAGTTTTTTTATTATATTGATTGAATTTTATGTTATAAATAATTTGTTTTATATTTAACTGCATGGATTTATATTAGTGAAATTTTCAAAAAATGAAATTCAAGTGAAATTTATTTGAGAAAATATCTTAGATTTTCCACATAGAAACCCAAAATGAAAGCATCCAAACAAGTAGTAGCAAAATGGCCTCGTCCACACTCTTCCGCCACTTTCCCACCAAATCAACAAAATCCACAGCCGAGCCACGCCAAGCATTCCAAAGCTAACCTCAAACAAAAAGGGCCGTGATTGACTAGGAGTGTGGGTCCCATCTGACCGGATCTCAAGCACGGACTTCAAATCCATTTTATAAAATCCAAATTGGAAACTGGTCTCCCCTTTTTAATTAGTAAACCCCCCCATAAATTTAAAAAAAGCAAAAGGCAAGAGCCCCGTGATGACCTAAGAATTTGCTTCCCCACGCGCCTGCGTCTCCATCATCTCTCACTCTCCCGGCCTTTTTCTCTCTACTTTGGTCTCATTATATAACCTCCTGTCCCCCACCCCTCTCTCTCCACCTCAATCTCCCTCCTTTGCGTTTCTTTATTTCTACCACCTAAACACAACCCTAATTCCCCTTCCCCCTTCCCCCTTCCCCCTTCCTTTTATTTATTTCTTTTTCCGTTTTAATGGCCGAGTTAAACTCCAAGAAGCGGGCTAGGGACGACTCGAACGAGTCGGACCTGGACTCGCCCGAGGTGAAGAGACTCAGAGATGATTTGTTAGATCTTCTTGATGATTCAGATTCCTTACCTGTTAACCAAGAGCTTGCATCCGTAATGAAGAGTTTTGAAGAGGAAATAGCTGCCGCCCCATCGACTTCCACGGAATCTATGCCGGTTGTGGATCTGACTTCGGATTCTGGTGACTCACAACCGGATCTTGGTTACCTTCTTGAGGCTTCCGACGATGAACTTGGTCTGCCTCCTCCTACGGCTTCCACAACTGATGCTGAGGGAAGGTCCGGACCGACTGATTTGGTTCGAGCCTACTCAAACTCGTCGGGAATCGGTGATTTGTGGGGGTTCGAGGAACAGAACCCTAACTACGATTCCTTCGAGTTTGGATTCGTTGATAATTTCAATGATGGCACCGTTGCTTATGATGGACTGTTCGAGTATTCCGATGTCTATTACGATTCCTCCGACATTTCTTGTCAGTTATGGCGGCCTGAAACTTTGTCGGCGGAGTAAAAATCCAAACATTAAATCCAAAAAAAAAAGAGAAGAAAGATAGCAAACCAAGCCAAACACGAGGCAGTCATAGCCGATCTGTAAATTTTTTTTTTCAGCTCGTATTGAGTTTTGTGTTAGAAATTTTTTTATTAAAGGAAGTTATAACATACAATGTGGAGTGGAAATTTGAACTGAAAGATCCTTGCGAGCCTTGACCAAACATAGTATTAATCAATTTATTTTGTTGGTAAAGTGGGGATGTGATCAAAATTGAAACTATTTTGTTATTTTGCACGAATTCGGTCTCATGAGTTATGTTAAAAACGAGTTGCAGTGGAGATAGACGCAAATCTTACAGATTTGAGATAGTGAAAAATTAGAAACAGCAAAGTGATTATATGAAGTGGATGTGGTAATCAGGGCATGGGCCTGCGGCGTTGGGTGGTGCCGTGCCGGATCTCTGTGGTGAAGCGTAAATTGTAAGATCTGATCTTCCTTAAATTTGGGTTAGGACAATGTGAGATTCCAGTAACGTACCAATTTTTAATCTGTATTATTTTTTTTATGTACACAGGTCAATATTAGGTTTGTCGATTTTTAAAAAATTAATACAAATATTCTAAAAATATTTACATTCATTAAATAAATTTTTAATATAAAACACTCATTAGTTATATATAATATTATGGATTATTGATTTGATTATATTTATTTATTATCAATATGTTATATAAACAACATTTCATTTATTATCATTTTAGTTTTTTAAGTCTAAAACTTGTGTTAAGTTGTTGATTTTTTTAACATTTATTTTTAATACATCATTTTCATGTCATATAATAATAATAAAATTTATTAACTCAAATATAATATACATTTAAATTCAAATTCAAATCTAATCCAATTTAAACTTTATTCAAAACCGAATGGAATACCTTTTTTATTAATATATTCATTGTGTAGGTTTATTTTTTCCTTTAATTTTTAAGCAACTTTTAATTTTTTCTAATTTATATTGTTATAGATAATTTTTTTAAAGAATATAGTTTAAAATTAAATTACTAGTAATGTTATTAGTATTGCATAATAAATTATATTATGCCATTATGAATATAAAAAAATATTGTTTCATTATATATTTTATTTATCATTAAATTCAAAATTTATACATTTTAATAGTTTTTAATTTATATATTTTATTATACATATATAATTGTAATAAAAAAATATCTTATTAAGTGATCAACTCTTATTTTAAGTAAAATCACATAATTATATTAATTATTAATGCCTATTATGATTGTTCAGTTATAAATTCGGGATTTTTTAAGATTTGAGTTGAATTTATCCTTGGCTTAGGTCGAATTGGTTTTGGACTCAAATTCTTATAGATTTGAACTTTTTGGGATTCATGTTTAATTGGGCTCGAGCTTTTTTAAGCTCAATTTTTCTCAAGTTTGAACTCGGACATGTTTTGCCAATTCTATTTATCAATATAATTTAATTTTTGACATAATTTGCTAATTCAATTTTTACAATGTTATCAGTAGTCTAAATGTTTTATTCTTAATTAAAACATTGAAAAAAATTTCAAGAATTATTAACATTGTTAAATTTAGGTATATTACTTTTTTTGTCATATGATTACCAAATGATTTTTTTTTTAAATTTATCACACCAACTAATTTAATAGAACACATTTAACCGTTTTAATGTTAGACTTAAATTTTTAAATTTAAAAAGTAAAGAAGCTAAAATTTTAAAAATAAAAACGTGGATTAAATTTCAAATTTAAGTTACCAATTAGAATTAAATTAGAATAGATTTCAAAGATTAAAGAGAACAGGGATTGAGAGCAACATTTTAACTTTTTTTTTTTTTGGAGTTCTTTGTGTATGAGTGTCTTCCAACATACATAAGCCCATTTGGCGGACACCTAAAGCCCATAGGCCCATTTCTAGTGCTCTTCTCTGCTTCGTCTGATTTTTAGCATTTCGTCACTATGTTGGGCTTCTTTCATGAGAGGATTGGAACACTCGGATTTGCCAACCATTGTTATAAAAAATCGCATTGGAGGAGAGGAAAACAATTTACGGGTCAACTGGTTTTTTTATCTTTCATCGGACTGATACCCTAGTTGGTTCTCGATTTAATTGGTTGGTTCAATCTGGTTTAGATAACATTGTATTTTGGGGAAAATTATATTTTAAAATATTTTTTTATTTTTCTGAAATTTAAATATTTTTATTTTTTAAAATTATATATTTATTTTTTATTTAAAATATGAAAGAAAAAAAATAAAATTTTATGTAGTTTTAAAGGGTAGGGATAAAATTTGAAAAAAATTGTAAATTGAAAAGTTATTTTACCTCTAACGGAAGATTCTTAAATAAAAAGAAAGTGTAAGAAGTCAATATTTCCAAATAAAAATGTGAAATTTGGAAAGAGTAGATGGTGTTTAGAATCTGGAATTGGATGATGTTGTGTTGGAAGTTTCTCATATTTATTAGTAATTTTGATTTCCCCAGGCAAATCGTGTTTCCAGTGTGATGTTTTGACTTTCCCAGCAGAAACCAAGCTCCAGCACGTAACACTAAAAAACTTCAGAGTCTTGGACGTTTTCAAACGAACACGGCTTTTAATTACAACACAAATAAAAGATGCAGCAGATGAATTGTCCGAGGAAGACATTAAAAATGGCCACCAAAACTCCTTTGTCTACAATAGCGCAGGCGTTTGAAGAGTTGTCGCAGTGTGGAACCAAGGATGAAGGGCTTCCGTTGGATAGATTCTGCCATGCTTGTTCTTCGGTTTCCGTTCTTTTTAACTCCCTCGGTCTCGCCTTCAAATTCGCGGAGATGGAGTACGTCGCCAAGGTTCATTTCATTTCCCCCATCGCCAATCACTGAGACTTTAATTTATTAATTGACGATTGATGGATGGTTTAAATCAGGTAGGTAATCTTGAGGAAGCATCAAAGAGGTTTGGCACTCTAGAAAATATAGTTGATGCAGATGTAGGTAATGGGACAGTGAAAAAACAGAGAAGCCCTTCCCGTGATCTGCGTCGTGTTAGACAGGGTCTTGACCTCGTACGAGCTTTATTCGAACAATTTTTGTCATCCAAGTACGTTACATTAAAGCCCTTCCATCTTCCCCTCCAGGGAATCCCGGTATTATCCTTGAATGTGTGCTTGTTGCTTGAATTTACCTTCTTTTGTTGGTGTAGGGATTCCTCATTGAGAAGCGCAGCTTCAACAGCTTATGCTCAAGTCTGTGCACCGTATCACACATGGGCGGTAAGGACCGCTGTTTCTGCCGGAATGCATACACTTCCATCAAGGGAACAACTTTTGCTGAAACTCAACGAAACAGATCATTCGGCAAAGAAAAAAATGAGAAGGTACATCGAAGCTTCACGCCCACTCATTGATTACATCGATAAACTTTATATTTCTAGAAAGATCAGCTTGGACTGGTGAACTGGTTATCAATTTGGGGATTCCCAAACTAAAGCCATTGCTCTTTCTTTCGACCTGCAAAAATCTAAATCCTTCAACAACAACCTTGTTTGTTCCCACGTCGGAGCATCTTCAATCTTACAGAGCCAAAAGTCTAATCACACAATCCTAGGTTTCAATTCTTACAAGGAAAGAAGTTCAGGTTATTTGTTTGTTTATAATAAACCAACTGATTCCATGGAAAACAATATTCTTCTATCTTCAAGAAAGGAATCTTTGGTTTATTTTTACAGTAAAAAAAAACCTGAGAGCTGACAGAAACATACAGAATTTGCCTTACTACACTTAGCAAATCCATGATTTTATATTTTTATTTATTGTACAAGATAAGTCCCAATTTATAGTAATGTATAATATTATATTATAAATATTAAAAATTTGTTAAAGATGGTATATTAATTTTTAATAAATAATATATATCATTATTAAATATTAAATCTATATATTTATATAATGTCCATGTTGTTCTCCATCTGCAGTGTCTATTTGTTTTTTTACATTTTTAAAAAGATGAAATTTCAATTTTGATATTTCTATTATACCTAAATTTGATATTTTATTTTTATACTTTAATTTATAATATAATTTAATTCTAGATTTTTATAATGTTATTAATTAATCCAAATAGTTAATATTGTTAATTTTTTGATTAAAATATTATATTATATATAATTTGAATGCTTTAATATCTTAGAGATTGACACGTGACTTTCCATTTCTTTTAAGTTTATGTTGCTTGCTTTATTTTATTTTATAGGGCAATTGTCTAATCTATATATATTTTTAATTTTTTATATAACTTGACCTCTTTACTTTTATAATATCATTAATTAGTCTAAATAGTTATTGTTGTTAGCTATTTCATTCAAAATGTTGATTTCAAGTTCTCTTAAGAATGCTATTTCAACATAAAAAAAAATATTTTATCACGGGAAACTTGAATGGGTGTTTTTAAGAAAAAAAATCCTAATCAATGTTTTCGACGTTGTTTTCATTATTATATGATAGCAATTATATGTTTTTCTTAATTTTAAAATGTGACACCAAATAATTTAATATAAGAATTTAAATGATAATAACAATTGGTCATGAATTTTTAAATTCAAAAACTGAAAGGCTTAAATTCTTGAAACTAAAAGTAGAATTGCATTTCAAATGTGCAAAGTGTAAAAGAACTTAAAACATAATTTTAACCTTCAACTTTTTACTTTTTAATTTGATACAAACAAATAATTAATTCAACATAAAGCATGATCCAAGAACTATACTAATTAAAAATAATATGGGTAAACTTATAATAAATAAAATTTTAAGTTTATATTTAAGTTAAATTAAACTTAAATAAATATAAAATATTTAATATAATATTTAAGCCCAAACTTAACCTGATGTAGCTCATGAATGTTTAATATCATGGTTCAGAAGAATGAACTCACATCTCCAACTAGGATAGGCCTGGCGACATAGTCTATAGTCCACTGGTGACCAGATATGGTCAAGATCTGGTGAAAGAACAGAAGAAATGAGCAAAAAAAAAAAAAAGGTAACCAATGGAGAGAACTCCAAACCGTCCGAACAGGGGAAAGAGATGTTGGGGAAGGGTTTTTTTTACATAAATAATACAAAAAAAATAATTATCTATAAAAATAATACATTCTCTCCATTATTTATCAAAATGGTACACTTAAGGGAGTGATGCCTCCTAAATAAGCGGCACTACTTTAAAATTCTAACAACTTTTTTTTTAATAAAACATTGAGGGACTTAATATGTAAATTTTCTATTTTGAGTGGTTATTGGAAACAAGTGAACCAAATTTCAAAATGGGGTTAATTACTTTGTAAACCCTTCTTATTTACTATTTTCTTTTATTCTTTTTCAACACAAAAAATAGAGAGACCTATTACCAATTAGTCCAAAAAAAATTCTATCAAAAAATACTTTTGTAAAAAATTCAATTTCAACCGAAAATAAATTTTATTTGCTTTTGAAAAAATAAATTTTTTGTTCAAATAATTTTACAGTAATTTTTTTTCGAAAAGTTATTCCAACTGAAATAAAATAATTTGAAAATAAAAATTATTTTTTGAAGAATAAATAAAATATATTTCTAGTTGGAATCGAATTTTTATGAGTAAAAATCATAGGTTAAGGGCTTATTTAACTACAAAAATAAGTTAAGGGCTTGTTTAAACACAATATAGTGAATTGAATGGGAATAAAAAAATAACAAATAAGAAGGGCTTAGAAGGTAGGTTTAGGGTTACAAAAATATTTTTTTAAAATGAACCATATTTCAATTGGAATTGAATTTTTTACAAAAGTATTTTTTGATAGAATTTTTTTGGACTAATTGGTAATAGGTCTCTCTATTTTTTGTGCTGAAGGAGAATAAAAGAAAATAATAAATAAGAAGGGCTTAGAAGGGAATTAATCTCATTTTGAAATTTGATGCTGCCACACTGTCAAGCGACACCCTTTCACTTTTTTCAATAGCCACTCAAAATGAAAAATTTCATATTAAGTCCCTCAATATTTTATTAAATAAAAAAGAAGTTGTCAGAATTTTAAAGTGACGCGTCTATCTAGGAGGCACCACTCCCCTAAGTGTAACATTTTGGTAAATAATAGGGGGAGTGTATTATTTTGATAAATAATTATTTTTTTGTATTATTTATGTAAAAAACCCGTGGGTAGATTATGCAAGCACCAACTGATCATAATGTCGGATATAAAGGAAACCTCGTGTAATTAGGGTTAGGGGTGAATATTCGATTCAATTAAATAAAAAAGTTTTAAATTAATCAAGTTGATAAGTTTTTTAATCATTGGAACTTGATTTGATTTTTTTAATTGAGTTGAGTGAGATGAAATTCTAGTTAAATCGAATTAAATTAAAAATTAAACATGTCAAATTAAAATCTTATTACAATATAACTAATTTTTTGTTGGAATACATAAATTTGAAACCAATATATATTTAAGAATTATTTAACTAATTTTATGTTGAAATACATAAATTTCAAACTATATATATTTGAAAATTATTTCAAAACAAGATAAGAGAAAAAAAATATTTTAGTATAATAAAATTGGATTGAAAATTTACTTAAGGTTCTCAAAATTATTATGTTGGAAAAAAGCTTAATTTTTTAAAACTTATATGTATTCTTTAGAATTTTTTTAAATGAATTTATAAAATTTGGGAATTCTTATAAGTATTTTGAAATTTTGGAAATAATTTTGATTTTTTTAATTTTTGTTGAGAGTGGTCAATTTTTCATTTTTGAAATTGACAAGCACCAAAAAGATATTTACACGAATTTATTATTCGCATTGTAAAATTCAACTCAACTCAAACTCACAAAACCAAATTACTTATTCAAGTTGACTTTAAAAAATAAATTACTTATTCGAGTTGGTTTGAAAAACCGAATAAATCAATTTAATTAACTCGAAATTCTAAATTTTTCAAGTCAAATCAAATTTTATTCACCCCTAATTAGGATTAGAAAAACTTTCGAGTAACTTAGGCAGAGAAAAATGAATGCATATTAATAAGTAAAAAAATAATAATTAGATAAAGAAATAGTTTATCTCTCATTATGGATATTCACAATAATCTATTATTTCTAAAACTCCATGGATATTCATAATCACATAATGTGCCTTGGTTAAAAATTTATTAGAAAAAATCTAGTGAAGAAATAGAATACAGAAATATTAACTATTAAAAACCTTCACCGAAAAAGCTCAATGAGACAAAATGATTTTAATATCTAATATTGTATATTAACAATTTATGGTAGGGAATGTTTCGATAAAACTATTTGCCAAACTATCGCTGGAACAAATCCAGTAAAAAAATTACATCACCACTCTTCTAAAGATTGTGCATAAAAGAATACTTTTCTTTTCATCTCTTTCATTATATTATTTTTTCAAGTAAGTTATGCATGTAGCATTATTTTCATTCATTCATCTTCAACTTTTTATATATAGAGAGAATACTCATATAGGACTAATATTTGGTGCCTTTGGACAACAATTTTCTTTGTTATTTTCTTCAAAGTAAATTTTGTCTTTTTTCATCTTGCGATCTTATAATCATTGGGTATTCAATGAATGCATTTTATTTGTGTCGAATCCCTTTAAAACCCTTTTTTGTATATGTCGATTTATAGACAAAAAAGTCCGCATGTTAAGTGTTTGATCCGCAAGTTGAGACAAATATTTAATTTTCCAATGTCCTTTTATCTCAAATAATTTTTTATTTTTTTATTATTTTGTAATCTTTTCAAGATTTTTAACCTTATCAATACTAACATATACAACAATCATAACAAACTCTAATCACGATCCTTCTATAAAAAATACATTGGCATGTTGAGTCATTTTATAATTTTCTTTAAACCATTATTCACTGAGTTGAAATTACCATTTCCCCAAAATATTTCAATTCATATAAATATTTATACTATTAGGATTTAAAATTGTCAATTGCTTTGAGCTGATTACATTAAATGGAAATGCCTGATTGCATTGACCACTTTGGTTGTCACTGCGCAAAACAAGTAAGCAAAGTAAACAATGAACACACAAAATTATTTATGCAATTTGATTTTCTTACGTTTGCGGAACCTAACTTTGAAAGTAATTCTATCATCTTTAATTCATAATACAACAAGTGAATCAAGCTATATCACTCTCCAAGTATAAAAGCCTCACTTTTGAATCCAAAAACTAGAACACTCACATCTAAATTCTTTAGCAGTAGACACAATACGTTTACTCTTCAAATACACTCACAAAACAAGTTTCTGAATGAAAAATATAGTGCTCCCAATTAGAGGCATAGCTAGGAGGTTGGTAGGAGCCCTGATCTCCCTTAAAATGGAAATATTTTTATTTAGACATTTTAAGATTTTTATTTTTTTAAATTAATAAAAGTAAAATTACACTTTGGCCCCATAAAAATAATAAAAATTTGATTCAATCATTTAAAAATTATAAATAATAGGCTATTAAAGTGGTGAAATTACTTTTTTATTATTATGAAAATTACAATTTAATTTTGATCACTCTAAATTTTTTTTTTTACCTTCACCCTTGCTCCGAATGCTGTCATACGAAACCTATACAAATCTCTTAACATATAAATTTTTTTGAAACTTACTAATATAAATTATAATTCAACCTTAATAATAATACCTACAAAATAGAAAAACACACTATACTAATGAAGTCCAATTAATTCAAAATATAACACACAGGAAAATATATTCATAATCATAAAGGTGTAAAGATTATAAGACTGAAAGAACTACTCAAATTATTCACAAAAAAGGAAGAAGGAAGAACTACTCAAATTTCTATAATGAACCAAGAATGAATTTAAAATGGTTTGTTTATTTCCGTTTTATTTGAAATGATGTGCAATCAAAAATAAATTACATCTAATATCGGCTATATTAAAATTAATTAATTTAAGAGCGGTACACGCTTGAGTGAATCAAATCGTAATTCTATTGATTCATTAAATCTAAAAAGATTTAGGTTTAAATTTAGATGTTGTTTTGAGAAGATTAGATATTCTTTTACCAACTAATTTAGTCTAATCTATTCTATGGATATCATGGAATAGGCTCATGCTCGAACTTTGGTTTAGTGGCAGGATATTCTAAAATCAAGAGGAATTAATATTTTTCAAATTGTTCCCAAAATAACGATAATAAAAATTAGAATTATTTGGTTTATTTTTTGAGCTAAAATGCTAGAGAAATTTGACTTTAAGACTCATCAAAGCAGGAAACATAGAATAAAAAAACAAGGGCAGGGAAGTTTGAATTTTATTTTTATTTTACCCTTGAAAAATATAGAAGAAAAAGAAAAAGAAAATAGAAAATACATCAAATCTGACAGCTGGCAATGAAACTGAGCGAGTCTGAGTCTGCCTTTAATAGAGCGGTAATTACGGGCTCCACTTCTCTTCTTTCCCCAACTTGTGTTTTGTCCTCTTCTTCAAGAAGCCCTCCAATTCTCCATGTGATGGATAAATGCAAACAATTAAATCAATTGGCCCGTAATTCCAACATCTCTCCAAGGGTATTTTAGGAACCCAGAACTTTCTTACTGATTTCCTCGGTGTCATCCTCATCTACCCCACATCCTCGCCGTCCATTCCCAATCTCCAAAATAAAACCCTCCCTCGTATAAATTTTCAAATTCCCTCTCTCGCCCACCATCTTCTCTCTCTCTCTCCCCGTTTCTGAAAATTCCAATCTTTTCCTTCCGAAACTTATTTTTCTTCTCGGAATTTGACATGGACGGTGTGACGGTGGCGTCGACGCCTTCGCCGTCGTTCTCTACGGCGGCGTATGTGAGCTGGGACGAGGTGAATGTTTCAAGCGATAAAGGAAGGAGAGTGGTTCACTATTATTTGAAGAGAAGGGACGGCGTTTCAGATCTGGCTGTGATTGGTAAAGAAAAGAGCTTGAGGCACATGTCTTATCATTTCGCTATTAAGAACCGTTCTCTGTTCTTCTCTTCGACTTCTTTTTACAAGCTCAAGTCTCGCCGGGAGGTCGTCAATTGGCTTAATTCTGTCGTTTCCGGTAATTACAGCTTACAATATTGTGTTTCTCTTCCTCTTCTTGTTTTATTGAATCTTGAGGTTTTTGAGATTTAGGGCTTTGTTAGAGATTGCGCTGGGCTCAATATCGTTAGGGTTTTTGTTAGATCTGAGCGTTTCTGGTGAATATTGATGAGATTTGATTCTATTAGGGTTTTTTTTCTCTCTTTTTATGTCTCTCTCAAACAATCAGTTTTTCACTACTCGATTTTGATCTCCTTTCTCCTATACTTTTTTCTATTTTTTAAATTTTATCTTATTTTATAATTTTGCAATACAGGTTGATTATACCAAGCCTTTTTTTGCCTTTTTCCATAGCAATAATTTTTTATATATTTTTTATAATTGGCAGGAAATTTTGCTGGCTTGGGATTTTTCTCTCTATGTTTCTCCCAAACAACCTGTTTTTCGTTACTTGATTTTTATCTCCTTTACTTTTTCTATTTTTTAAAGTTTACATGATTTGTAATTTTGCAATACAGACTGATGATACCGAGCATTTTTTTCCCTTTTTTCAGAGTAATATTTATATATTTTTTCAAATTTGGCTTGATTGGTTTTGCCTGATGAAATGGATTTGCCGGCTTGGGTTTTTAATTGGGTTTCCTTTGTCTATATATGTTGTAAATATTCTCTTTGAATTTATCCCTTTACCTTGATTGATTGTCTTTATTTTTAAACCTAATCCTTTTTTTTCTTCTGGCTCTAAAGTAACCTGGGGCTTTCTTCTCCGCTCCCTTTTTTTCTGGGGTTTTTATTTCTGTGATTGGCATGGGTTCCGTTTGGTTCCACTCACCATTGTAAATATTAACTGTCTATAATCTGGGCTGCAGGATTGCTTATTCAATTTTTAAGAGCCGATTGAGAGCGTCACGGTTCTTACCCCCTCAAATATCTAGGTCAACATCTTTCATGACCAAACATTTTTGCTTTCAATGAACAAGTTTCATGCCACAGAAATCATCTGTTAATTCTATTCAACGTGAAAAGAATCAATATAAGCTCTTGTTATTGTTTGCACCTTATTTTGATTTGCCCTTTCTAAAGTATATGTGTTGTCATTATGTCTGTGGTATTGTTTTAGTCTTTGAGGCATCTTAACGAAGTGGAGTATTTATGTATTTGTCTTACTAATTGCTGTTTAAAATGTACAGATTCTTCTTCTCGCGAGTCTTACTGTTCAGTTGATGGCATTTGGAATGGAAAAGACGTGAAAAGTATGAATTTTGGAGCCGTCAAGGTATGCATTGTATTTTGAGCACTTCAGTTGCTTTTTCATCTGTCAATTTTTCACGTAATGATATTTGAAAATTTTCATTCTACAGGATCTTCAATCACAAAAGCTGGTCCAAAAAGAATTTTTATGGTTAGGTTCTTCATGGACGTGCAAGAGGAAAAAGAAACACTATGAGTCTTTCCGCAGGAATGGTGTAATAATTTCGGTAAGTATAATTGTCTATATCAACCCTCTATTCCATTTGCGCTTTGTCATTTAAGGTTTACTGCATTTTAGTGCTTGATTATCTAGCTCATTCTTTTGTCTTTTTGTGTCATATTCCCTTAAAATCTTCTCAGGTTCACGACTTCGTTTATGTCTTAGCTGAGGAGAATAAACGACTTGTTGCCTATTTGGAAGATTTGTACGAGGACTCTAGAGGCAACAAGATGGTTGTGGTACGATGGTTTCACAAAATTGATGAGGTTGATATTGACTTGCGTCACAATTATAATTGCAGAGAAATTTTCTTTTCTCATTGTCTTCAAGATCTCAGTATTGAATGCATAGATGGATTAGCTACTGTCCTTAGTCCTGTGCATTTCAAGAAATTTTTGAATGAGGCAACGCACGCTCGGCTGGAGCCATTTGTATGCTGCAAGCAATTTGAAAATGAAGTTAAGCCTTTTGATGTGACTCAAGTTAAGGGTTACTGGAAGCAAGATATACTTAGATACATGTATGGTCTTTCTCCTTTAAATGATTGTGTGACTCGTCAGCAACGTGTTGATGACCTGAAAACTGTTTGGGATGTTGATGACGGTGTTGGGATTAGGCCTAGAAAGAGATATTGTCGATCAAAAGATGATGATATGCACATGCATTTCAATGGCAGTAGAGAGTCAATGGATGGATCATTTGCAGATGTGCAAGACTTTCACAAAAGCAAAAATGGAAATGAATCATTCAATTTCAGTGGTGGGAATTTTTTGTTCCTGTCCACTGATGAGGCTAAGGAATATTCTTCTCACCATTTAATGGTGGGTTCCGAGGTTGAAGTGCTAGCTCAAGATAGTGGTATGAGAGGGTGTTGGTTTAGATCTCGGATAATTAAGAAGCACAAAAATAAGGTGAAGGTGCAATACCAAGACATCCAGGATGCAGATGATGAAGCTAACAAATTAGAGGTATATATACTGCATTGGTTCATGGATCTCATATTATTTAACTTTTCCCTTTGTAGTTGTTTAATGTTTATGCATGGTTTTCTCTTCTAGGAGTGGATTTTGGCAACCAAGGTTGCCACTTCTGATGAAGTCGGTATTCGTGTTTCTGGTCGGACAACTATTCGGCCGTCTTCACAATTCACTAAAGGTAGTTCTTCATGTATTGGTGTTGGGTCTGTTGTTGATGTCTGGTGGCATGATGGTTGGTGGGAAGGCCTTGTTGTTCAGGAGTCCGAGGATAAATTTTGTGTTCATTTCCCAGGTTTGTAAATGGCTTTGAATCTTAATGTTTGACTTTTTTTTAATGCTAATGAATGGTGGAATATATATTGTTGTTTTTGTTTTTTGTTTTTTTTCCAGTTCTTACATAATTTCATTTGTAGGAGAAAAGAGGGAATCAGTCTTTGGCATTGGTGATATAAGACAATCTCAGGAATGGCTAGGAAATCGGTGGATAAATATGAAGGAAAGGCATGATCTTGTGAATACCATACTCCGGGCCGGAAAGCAAGATGCAAGCAAATCCTATAATTTCAATACCGACAAAAACACCCTTTGTGAGAGTGGACAATGTGGTAAAGAACCCACTGAGTGTAATGATTCTGCTGTTGAACCAGGAAATGAGAGGGCACAAGATGTGAGTGTTGTTCCAGATCTTTCAAAGGATGATTGGCTTTCTCAGTTGAAGTGGAAGTCATCTAGGAAGAGAAAGCGTGTGACTTCGACCTGTGTACGGAAACTGAATTGTAGTCGAAACCTCATCAAAAGCACGGCAAGGTCAGTTGCTTGTGAACGATTTTTGATCCCTGCATCCTTAAAAGTCGATAATGAGAACTGCAAGAACATAGGTGATCCGTTATTCAGTTCTTCAGTAGTGCCACCGCTAACAAGCTTGGTAATGACTAGGTGATTGGAGTTGCTTTCTGTTTTTGTTTGGAAGTGTTCATTTCGGAAGTCTGGCATTGTGGCATCCATCTCCCTCTTTTTTTACTTGTATGTAACCTTCAGCCTATGGGGCTCTAACTTAGAGTCTTGCAAATTTCAGGCCACAGTTTTGGATGCATTATAATAACCTGGTAGATCTCTAACTTACTAAGCCTCGTTTGTCTAGGATGTTTCCATTAGGATCTCTGCTTGTTTTGTATTCTATTTATTGTTTTTGGAAATAAAAATTTTCATTTATTCAACTGGAGCTCTTCATAGCACATACTCGGCAGAGTATGATGTGTTGTTTTTGCAGCTTAAACTCCTTTACAACAACTGAGTGCTAGGTTTGGGTTTAATTTTCAGTTTTGTTCAGTCCTGGCTTTGAATTCCATGACTGTAAATTTTGTTTCCAATCCAATGTTTGTACAATTATAGCTACAAGCAGATACAATGGCGCAGTGGTTCCCACTTCAATGGGATCTCAAACGACATAGCTGGCATTTATGTCCAGTGGTAAACTACTTGGTGTGTCATTATTGGTTACAGGAAGTTTAATACATGTTATGTCATGTCCTTTGGTCCATTAAAAAAAAAAGAGATAAAAGTTTACACTTTTAAACAGGCTTATTGTTCATCAAATATAAAATAACAAATTCTTGTGTTAATTGTGGTCGGACAAGATCGATAAATTTGTAATCGAGACAAGTGCGATTCTTTTTCTTTAAATTTGCTGGCCATCGTCCTAAAATTTTGAGAGTTTCTTGTCTTATTCTACGGCATATCTCCTTAATGGTTTCTTTACAGAGGACCGTACCCGATATAACTATGACATGATAGGTTAAATGAACTAAAACTTGGACGTGGATTTGAGATTGGTCCCCTAAGCAACTTATTTTAAACATAATTATTATGGATGACAAATTTTCACCCCAAGAAAACCCCTCCTCAAAAAGTAGGATGTGGGGGCACCCTCTGTGACTTGAGCATCTTTCAACTAAGCATGAAAAGGACTCTTCTCTCATTTCCTTGTTTAACAGCTTAAGTGCTCTTTCTTCATCCTCAAAAAATGGGCTTGTTCTTTGAGTAGCTCAGTTGCAACAGGAGGCAGTTGGTGCAGTGATTTTAACTCGAGATTGACCCCTGGAACCTCCTCCCTATGTATGAAGTCCTTTAACAGATAAAGAAGTTATGGTTCTCCCTAGTCAGGTGCCTATGAAAGACGCCAGAAGAATTGAATTCAACAACCCAAGGAGCTTTTTGCTTCCTGGAAGTAGCCTTGCCTCTGTTGAATCCTTATCCATGCCTCTCGTTAGTACTCCTACTCTTCTCTTTTGTGTGTTGAATGAACTGATATTTAACAGTTTTTGGTTGTAAATATTTTTTCTATTTGCTGAGAGCAGGTCAACGAAGTTGTTTACTCAGCAGCTATTAGATGTGCAAAGTGTCAAATGAGAATAGCAGACATAATCTCAAGAATGAATGGTATGTTTTCTTCATTACCTTAAAACTGTGGCCAGGATTTATACATGCTTCATACAATGAAATTTTCAGAGAACTTTGGGGTGATAAGGGGCTGGCCAGTGGCCGGTGAGTGGTGAAATGTATAGTTTCATAGTCTCTAATCTGGATTGCACTGTTTCAGATCAATGCCCACAATTATTATAATAATTGCTTACTTGATCCTAGTAGAACTTTCTTTAACAAATTTTTTGACAGTGACAGTTGCATGAGATGTAGCCAGAAACCAGGATTTATGGTCTTAATCCAGATTCCTGCATTAACCCAAATCTTAATTATATTGATTCTTAGCAGATACAGATTCTGTTTCAGTAAATGTGTTGGAGAACAAGGTAACACTCACCTCTAGATACCCTGGTAGTACTAAGTTGGGTTCAAGGCAAGTTCCTGTTATTTATAGGAATCCTATCAGCACAATGGCCATGATCAAGAAGCTCTTTCGCTTGTCCCGTAGGTGAATACTGATAGACAACCATCCAACATGCTACGGAATTCTTCGTATGGAGATTTGCTTGTTCTTATACTTTTTGTTGTAAAAGGTTACTGTTTTCAGTTTTTGGTCGTAGTATCTCAATTGTATATGGAAGCATAGTGCACCGTTGGATGTGTTTTTAAGTTATCAATCGAAATCTTCACCTTTGCTATACTATTCATTTCCTATAAAGCATCTGTATTTAGCGATTTTCAGGTAAGGGTATGGAGAGAATACCTGTAACTCTCTTATTATTTTTCTTGTCAGCGAGGCAAACTAATATCAAAGGCAACTACTGATGCTTAAATATAATAATAATGCAAACAGCAACCCTAGTGAAAAAGAAAAGGATACTTCATAATCCTGTACAGGGTAACACAGCATTTACATGAAAGGAAAGGATCCTAATATCATCATTGTGCTGGTCTTCGCAGAATCAGATTCCAAAATCAAACAAATGGAGTTCCCATGAGAGAACCAAAAGCAGAAATATTCTCCCTTGAATCCCTCTAATTTCTACATTTCCTTCATACCCAAACTATTAACACCAATCCAAAACCAAATCCAATCATTGATCTCAATTTTCTTTTGGTCACTTACCATCTTCATGTCAGGAAGGGCAAGTTTAAAGACAGCATCTTCAATATTGCCTATTTCTTCTCATTTCCCTGCTTATTTTAACAATTAGCTCGCACTAATTATCACTCACATTCATATATTTGGAAAGAGTTGACACTAATGATTCTTTTTTCCTCTTTAATTTGCATGCTAGCAGCTCTGTTGCATGGTGCTGAGACTTAACATAGACTGCTATGGCTGTTTCAGAAAACTAAGAAGAACCCTTCTTAATATGAAAGGTAAGTTGTCCAATCCATTAACAATCTTTAAGTCTGTGGGTCATTTTTGTATCAGTTAGAACTTAAAAGTTTTATGCAATGATGAATTTGACAAAAAGTTCCCTGGTTTCCACATTGAAGAAATAGAGACGCACTTGATAGATAAGCAGCAATGCAAGGTAAGCGTATGTGGGAGGTTAAGACCCTCAGATGTGGCGATAAAGATACGAAAGAAGATGAATCGAAGAGTAGAGATACTGGAAATTAATGAGGTTGAGGATGAACAAACAGAGCAAAATCAAATCGCTAGCCAATGATTGGTGTTTAAGTTTTTGTTTCACCTTATGGAACCATCCCTTAATCCATTATCATACTAGCTTCGAAAAGCTTTGAGTTGACCGGAACAAAGAGAAATTGTATACAATGTCATGAAATTCTGGTCAATTGTCGACAGGAAGAACAATGGACAATTTCATAAGATGAAATGTAAATGATTATGGACATAGAAATTTATAGCATGTCTCAAATTCCATAAATTTATTGGTTTGGCAAACCAAACATATTAATCAACTTTCCCCCTAATTTAGGAAGCAAGAGGATTCAGTGAATAATGCGTTTGATTATTAAACAACTTTTAATAAACTTTTCCCGTTCTTTTTCTTGACTAAGCAAGAAGATTCAGTGAATAATGCGACAAGTTCGAGAGCTATGCAGTGTTAAATTAAATTGCCTAAGCCCTACTTTGTGCAACAATAATAGAAGACTGAAATTGCCCAAGCCCTGCTTTGTGCACCAATACTGGAAGAATGAAGGCTCTCCCTGCAAAACATGAACTTACACCTAGCTTAAGTCTCCCATTCATAGTTCATTAAATTCAAACTAGCGGCATTCGAAATATTTGAGAGCACCCATCTTTCCAACAGGCACTCAAAGAAACTAACAATTGCATCACTCGGCAAAATGCTCAACCAAGCAGCTAAGCCTCGATGATATCTTTCAGCATTTGTGAGCACTTGCCTTTTAACAGCTAACCAAAGGAACTGTTTCACTCTACCATGGCTGTGCATTCTCCGTGGGATTCCATGCCTCCTTGGACAACATAGAGTAGGTGTCCGAGACTGAGAACCGCCCCTGCGAATACCACCGCCACGATATCTTGTCTTTGGCTCAAGCCGGATTAGGTGGGGGAATGGCGACCCCTCTAAGTAAAGTGACAGTATCCAGGTTATTAGAGAAAGCATCAACCATGTTTGCAACCGGAGCATCAAGATCATCAATATGGCCTACATAGTGGTTAATCAATTTACCCAACTCCGGATTCATCAGTCACTTCAAAATTCGCTGTTCGCCCATCACTGAGACTCCAACAGATGTTCTCTTTAAGAAATGTCTTGAGTTAATTTCTGGCTAATCCTTAAAAAGTTGTTGCCCGAGTTAATTTCGCCAATGCCGTGGCATTTATTCCGGGCCGTTTAATTACAGATAATGTGATGGTGGCTTTTGAGATTGTGCATCACATGAAGAAAAAGGGCTGAGGTAACATTGGGGAGGTTGCATTGAAAATCAGCATCAGTAAGGCTTACGACAGTGTGAATTAGGAGTTTCTGAGGTTGATGCCGGAAAAGTTCAGATTTGATCTGCGATGGATTGACTGGATAATGTTGTGTGTAACTACGTACGGTATTCTTTTTCTTTCAACGGTGATGAAATTGGACCAATTTTACCACATCGAGGTTTTGCGTCAGGGTGATTCATTGTCTCTATATTTGTTAATTTTATGTGCTGAGGGTTTTCTGTGCTTTTTTATAAAATTAATCTCAAAAAATTAATTAATTACATAAATAATTTATTTTTTTATTAAATACGTAAATGATTTAAAATCTACAGTAAAAATTAATAGAGCCAAATAATATGGTGCCGTACCACGTCAGCCTCTCAGATTAAAAAATTATTTTTTTGGTGGAACTACATAAAATGACGTTATCTGTATAAATATCATAAAAATATTGAAATATCTGAAAAATAAAATGACTTTAAAACTATTTTCTTTTTTTATTAAATCATATTAAATGGTCCATCATTTTTCAAAAAACGTCAACCTTTTCTGTTAATTATTTATTATTATTTTTTAAAAAATTAATTTTTTTTGGTGGAATCATCTTAGATGACGTCACCATTTTTCAAAGTATCAGTTTTTTTGTTTAATATTTAATATTTGTTTTATAAAAATTTAAATTTAATTTTTTGATGGAATCATTTTAAATGGTGTCACTCAATTGATTTTTTGCTTTTATTTATTTATTATATAATAATTAAATATAATATAATTTAAATGTATATTTTATTTTTGATGGAGTCATTATAAATGGTACCACCAATTCCCGATAATACTTTTTTTATTTATTATTTATTTTATAAAATTTTAATTTTATTCCTAATTTGGAGCAAAAAACTCCCCTAATCATGGTTGTAAGTGTTAGAAACTTGGAGAAAAAAAAACATTCTGGGTTCTTATTTGAGTCAAAAAATTTAGAGTTTTAAAAAATAAATAATAATGTTTTATTTATTATAAATAATAATAATAATAATAAATAATTAAAAGAAAAAGGTTACATTTCTTGGAAAATGACAGTGTTATTTAATATAGCTCCATAAAAAAATTGTTTTAAAGTCTTTTTATTTTTGAGATATTTTAGTATTTTCATAGTATTTATATAGGTGACGTTATTCTACATGATTCTACCAAAAAAATTATTTTTTTAATCTGAAATGCTGACATGGCAGCGTCATATTATTTGGCTCCATCAACTTTCAAGGTAAATTTTAAGTTATTTGTGTATTTTATCAAAAAAAATAAATTATTTACGTAATTAATAAATCTTTTTGAGTTATTATAATAAAAAAACCGATTTTCTGTTTAGCCAAGTAGAGCATCGAGGTGGTCTTCACGGGATGTTTAGACTAATATATAATGAACTAAAATTTTTATATTTGAAATTAGTTAATCTAATTCATTTGATATATTTAATATTTAATATATTAGATAAATATACATTTTTAAAAAATCGATAAATCCAGTAAGAAAACTATCTAACTACTTTAGTAAAAACTTTATACAGAAAACAAACCTGGTATCTGTTAAAAAATTTTCGTCACCTGATTTATAGACAAAAGAAAGCCCAATATGGAGCTTTTACTATTGACGAATTCTTCTCTTTTTTTAATAGATTTTGGAGTTTGACAACTTTTTTTTTGGCATAATATTAAATTTGGTTATCTCCACATTCTTTTTGTCAATTTAGTTTTTTAATTGCATTAAATTTAATTTTTAATTGAATTCAACAAGTTGCTTCAATGGAAAAAAGAAAGTTGTTCATCTTAGGGATCTTGGGTTTGAGCACCTATGTGTACAATGTGTGTTTGTCTTGTCAAAAGGTTAAGAAAGTGTGAACATATACTACTATGTAATCACACCAGTATATTAAAAAGAAAAGTTTAGTTTTTAATTTTTCAAAAAGAATCAAATAATTTTTTATCGAAAATATTAATAAAAATATTAATTTTTTAACAATGTTGACGTGATAATTTGCAAAGTGATTAACATATACTTCATTCTAACTTTGAACTATTTATTTTATATGCCATGTTAAAAAATAAGAAAATAAAATTATTAAAAAAATCATAAAAAAGCAATATAATATATATGTGAATTACTATAAAACCTGCCCTGCTTAAAAGCTTAATATTTTAGTTAGTAATTTTATAAAAACAATTAATTAGTTTTGAAAGATTAATGATTAAAAAAGAAAATAAAAATATAAAAATGGAGTAAATTTATAAAAATATAAAGATGGATGCCCACTATGTAATCATAACACATCAATTGTACAGAACTAAAGCGTGTTTGATTGACGTTTCAAATAATAATAATAATAAGGGTAAATTATAAAAATAGTTATTTTTATTTATCTCATGTTATATTTTAGTCACTTATGTTTGAAATGTTACGTTTTAGTTATTTATGTTATTGTTTTGTTACGAAGTGATCACTCTGCTGTTAAGTTCCGTTATCTCCCTAATGGTAATCCTACGTACCAATCCAACTAGATTTTAAGTGCCAACTTGAATTTTCAAATGGGATGAGAATAGATTTTTAATTAAATAAATTTAATTAAAATTTTTAAACTTAAACCTTAACTGAAAAAACCCTAAACTCATTTTCATACGCCTCTATTTTTTATCTTCATTTTCTTCCCTTTTGATTCCAATATTTTTAATTACAAATCTATCTCAAAACTTGAATCTTTGAGACCCATTAACCCAAAGATTCAATATCTTTGAGATAGATTTTAAAGACATTGGAATCAAATATTGGAATCAAAGATATTGAATCTTTGGGTTAATGGATTTTAAAGATTCAAGCTTTGAGATAGATTTGTAACTAAAGATATTGGAATCAAAAGGGAATAAGATGAAGATGAAGAAGAGAGGCGTGTGAAAATGGGTTTAGGGTTCTTTTAGGTAAGGTTTAGGGTTTAAAAATTTTAATTAATTAAATTTATTTAATTAAAGATTTATTCTCATTCCATTTGAAAATTCAAGTTGGCATTTAAAATCTAGTTGGATTGGCACGTAGGATTACCGTTAGGGAGATAATGGAACTTAACGGTAGAATGATCACTTTGTAACAAAATAATAACATAAATGACTAAAATGTAATATTTCAAATATAAATGACTAAAATGTAATCTGAATCAAACAAAAATAACTATTTTTATAGTTTACCCTAATAATAATAATAATAATAATGTGGAAACGTGTTGCTATTCATGAAGGGAACATTGCTGTCCTACCCCCACATGTTATTTGTACATTCTTTAAAAGAAGAGATATTTATGTTGGGAATGATTGCTAGGAAAGGTGGATAAGAAAGGGGAGAGAGAGAACCGCACATGTTGGAGGATAATCCTCCCGCTTCCTCCTACCCTACACTGCTACACCATGATAAGGATGGTACATCAGCCCTCCATTTCTGAATTCAATTTATCAGCAAGATGGCCACCTCACTCAAATAACCCACTGCACTGCACCTTCTGATTCTTGGCTGATACTGCACGTAGTAAGTCGAACCAGTGTCCACTGCACTTTTTGAACTACATCAAAGGAATTGTGGTCTACTGTATCCGTACATCAAGTCTGTTAAGAGGGACCTCACTCGTAGCCTACCCTCATTCTTCACAAATTTTAACATCTGTCCTAAAATTAGGAGCAAAACCAAAATACTTAAGCAACTGGGAGAGAAAGATCGATCCAAATCTTTTTCTTTCACACACACACAGACACACAAAATTAACGAAATCTATTTATGACTACATCATCTATCTTTTTTGCAGTTGCTTTATCACACAGTGTCTTAGACGAGTATATCTAATTTTTTTACCATTGAAAGTATTATTCCTTGTAATAGCTATTGGCAATTGTTTATCACAATGCTAAAACACAAAAGGTGTTTGCTTTTGCGCCCAACAGAATACTTCTTGACAAAGTTTTTCAAACACTCAATCTCATCCCCCAACAAACTCTAAAGCAATAAATTATAACTCCATGACAGATTTAATTATCGTTGGAGAAGAGATGAGCCATAATCAACACTCTTAAATATCAAATCTTTAGAAAGCAAAAGCATGGTGCATGAGGGAGATTCACAAGAAAAAGAGACGAGCCACAATGAACACGCTTAAGTACTAAATTTCTAAAATACAGTAGTAGTGTACTGCACACTGCCTTCAAGGATATTTCACTCGCAATATATCCCTCAAGATTTAAGGAGGAGTTCTGTTACGAGAATAAATGCAAGAATAATCTAATTAATTATATTTTAAAAATGATTATATATTTTTACTATTTTTTTATTTTGAAATTTTATTAGAAATCTAAATTAATAAAAAAAAAGATTACTTTTCTAAACAAAATCAAAATAATTGAAAATAATATTGATATCCGGTGAAAATTGAAACATAAATTTTTTTTTACATTTAAAGTGAGATATTATTATTTTCATTATTATTATGAGATTCTGTTTAAACTAACTGTTACAATTAAAAACAGAAATGAAGTAAATATAGTGATTTGATTAAGTCACATGTATATTTTAAATAAATTAATTACGGAATATATTGCGTATGTAATTTTTCTAGTTGTTTAATGATGAAATCGGTTGAACTGGTAAATCGGATATAATTGAAAGAAGCCAAAATTCAAAAGAAGCCAAAAAGCTTCGGTCTTTAGTGTCTTCATCTCACTCATATCTGTTTCAAAACTATTCTTCTCTTTAATCGCTGAGATAGATTTTCTCAGGTTCAACAGGTCAGTGATCAAGTTTCCACTCTCTGCAGTGAAAAGGGTGGCAAAAATGGGGTCTATCAAGTGTAATTGGGCAGATAACAGTGGGGGAAAGCAGCCTCTTTTGGTCAGCTTCTGGGGAAATGAAGATGGAGGAAGTCGACGGACGGGTCTGAAAGTTATGAGAGAAAAAATTAAGAAATCTTGGGTTGAATTCAACGATTTTGCTAGGAAAGCATTGGAAATGGGACGTTCTGATCCCAGGAAAGTTATATTTGCGATAAAAATGGGGCTGGCTTTGTCACTTACGTCTTTGCTCATATTCTGGAAAGGATCATATGAGGATTTTGCTCAATATTCAATCTGGGCAATCCTCACGGTCATAGTGATGTTTGAATTCAGCATTGGTACTTCATCTACTCACTCTCATTTTCTTTTTCTTTTTGGTGAATTTCATCAAAGTTTCATTATTGGTTAGAGTACTGTTTGGTTGGCGTCTGAGCAGGAGCAACCTTTATCAAAGGATTTAATCGTGGATTGGGAACACTTTGTGCTGGGATACTTGCATTTTGCTTTGCTGAGTTATCTGTGGTGGCCGGCAAGTTCGAGGAAGTTGTCATTGTAATCAGCATTTTCTTAACAGGTCAGTGTTTTTCTTATAGAAATTCCCGAATTATATCCATATCCGGCTTCCCTGTCGATTTATGTTGAAGGCAGCGGACAGTTTTTAAGTGTTTAACAGATTTCTTTGCTGTGGATAGGGTTCTGCGCATCCTATTTGAAGCTGTACCCGACAATGAAGCCTTACGAATATGGATTTCGAGTATTCGTATTGACATATTGTATCCTTATGGTAGCTGGTAACCGGACCAGGGAATATAGTCAGGCAGTTTTAACTCGGTTGGTGCTTATAGCAGCTGGAGCTGGTGTTACTTTGATAGTAAATATATGTATTTTCCCAATTTGGGCTGGTGAATCTCTGCATAAATTGGTGGTGAAAAATTTTAAGGACCTTGCCACTTCTTTGGAAGGTTGCCTTTTCATTCACGTAACAAGACAGTTTAACCACTCTTTACATTCCTTTCTTCACTAATTTTGTACTTGTTATTCAGGTTGCGTCAATGGGTACTTGAAATGTGTGGAATACGAGAGAATTCCGTCGAAAATTCTAACATACCAAGCTGCCGATGACCCACTTTATAATTGTTATCGATCGGTGGTGCAGTCTACAAGCGAAGAAGATACATTGGTATCTGCAATTGCTTGTGCTATAAATTATGCAACAGTTTTCACTAGTTTGAACAACAGATTCCAGGGGTTGAAATGGTGTTAATCAGTTCTGTCCTTTTGCAGCTTGGTTTTGCAACTTGGGAACCTCCTCATGGACGTTATAGGCATAATTATCCTTGGGAAAACTTTGTCAAAGTAAGCGGTGCAGTGAAGCACTGTGCTTTCACGGTTATGGCGCTGCATGGTTGCATCCTTTCGGAAATACAGGTTAGTACTCTGCTTCATCTAGTGCATCCTTGGTATCTAATTAAGAAGCGCGTCATTGAATTGGAAAGTGTAAGGTAGGCAGGCCATAGATGAAAAGGGAATTTGTATTATTGAAGTAATGATTCATTTGGCTTGATGCGACAATGTTGTAAATGTAGGCCCCTGCGGACCGAAGGCAAGTCTTTTCCAATGAGCTTCAGAAGGTGGGGTCGGAAGGCGCGAAAGTGTTACGTGAGCTTGGAAGCAAATTAGAGAAGATGGAAAAACTGAGTCCAGGTGACATACTTAAAAATATACACGAGGCAGCTGAGCAGTTGCAGCGAAAGATAGACCGCAAGTCGTACGTTTTAGTGAATTCTGAGGGCTGGGAAATTGGGGGAAGGCCCATGGAATTAGATTTAGAAGATCTGATCAATGCGGCTGATGATGAAAACATGAAACTGGGATCTAAATCGTTGAGTGAAGCAGTGCTGGAGGTGAGGTCAGTTGCTGTTAGGACAGCTTCGTGTTATGACGCCGAAAACACGTTAAGAAGATGGCCCTCAAATGTTTTAGCTAATGGGGGATCAGTGGTTAAGGGGGACGAGTTCAAAACATACGAAAGTGCTAGTGCTTTGTCCTTGGCCACATTTGCTTCACTTTTGATTGAATTTGTGGCCAGATTAGGCAATATGGTCAGCTCTTTTGAAGAACTCAGTCTAAAAGCCAACTTCAAAGATCCTCCCATCATCAACATGCCCCCTGAACCTTGTAGAAAAGGAGTCGCTACTTGGGTTGTTTAGGCAGTCATTATGTTTTTCTTCTTTTAGCTGAAAAAGATGATGCGAGTGTATGAAGGAAGATGCATTAGATTTGTTTTAGAATTCTTGGTTTTTACGGGCATATGAAACTATAATGCCTTGTTTGGATAATAGTGTTTGGATAATAGTGTAATAACAGGAGGAAAAAACTTATTTATTATATATGCATTACAATAATTATAGATAAAATAAATAATAAAAAATAAAAATATAAACTTGAAACTAAAAATAAAGTAATAGTTCTCGTAAAAAATAAAATTTCTTTAAAGCAAGCAAAAAAGTGTCCTCTTTTTGTTAAAAAATAATAATAGTATTGGCTAAATATTAACGGTTGAATTTAGTTGTTGTTAATTCATATACTAAAACATAAGTAAAAAAATAAAACCATTACTAGCATCTGCAACATTTTCTATAAACAACCATATGACTTGTTTGTAAAATTCCATTTTCTTAATAAGCTTGAAAATCCCGAAAGCCACGTGCACCCACACATGTATGCACATGCATGTTTTTTCATTTTAATACTTAAAATATTATGAATTATTTATTTTATATAATGTTTTTATGAATTCCTTATTTTGTGGTATATTTAGAAAAATTGAATGTTTCAATTTAATAATTTTTAATATATTTTTTATAATGTTTTGTAAAATTGAGATATGAATTAAAAATAAATTTTATATGCAAGTTTGAGCCCGGCCCATTCGTGAATGCGTGTGAAATGCAGGTACATCAAGCATTTCGGCTTGTTTCAATCAATTAAACATCTGTGGATGGGACTATGATTGCATATTAACTATTGTTCAATAGAGAAAATCCATTTGGGAGCAGTATGTGAGTGTCTTTGATGAAATGTGGCCATATACTCGTGGGCCTTGTCCTTCATGCTTAAATAACGGCACACGACATGTCTTTTGCATTTCATGAGGGCAATCGTCTGTGTGAGTGCATTGATATAGTTGTGTTATACCTCCATCCTTGTTATTAGTATGTCCGAGAGGTTACTTGTGAGTTTATCTTTTATATTCTTCCCCAAGTCTTCAGTTTTTAAGTCCTCACCACCATCATTTTTTTATAACTTTCGACTTTTCGTTCTAATTGAGTAAATCCACATCCACAACAACTTCCATATTTATTTATTATTGTCCCAACGAGTTGCATGTTTATAAATAAATAATTTGAATAATGGAGGTCCCAAAGACAGAAGAGACAGCTAGGCTGTCAGATGTTATTCTCCAATTGATTAAGGCTAAAATTAAACACTTAGTTAGCACACAAATGCCGACTTTAATTCCGTAGCGTTGAATGTTCTAGTTGTTTCAATTTTTTAATGAATTCAATAATTATGACTAATTAAGTAAAATGTTTGATTGATGATAATTTTAGGGTTTTAGGTTTTTTAATTTTTTCTTAATTTTTAATTAATTATTAGTAAGTTTTATTCAAATTCAATTAATCAGTATTTTTTTTTAATTTTTATGTTAAACTATAATTAATATATTATGTTTTGTTAATTATAAAATTTATATGTACTCATTTTCAGCATCACGTGTTGCACGTGATATCCATATTTGTTAATTTCATTTTTTTTAAATTTTAATATTAAAAATTATATTTTAACCTTTTATACTGTAAATATATTTGTATTACAAGAAACAATATGTAAATAGTTAGTCTAAATGAGAATGAAAATGTAATTGAAGTTAAGTATAAAGTATAATTTAATATTTATTAAATTTTAACTCATCTAAAATTTTTATTTAATTATTTTAATATGACAAAAAATATCAATAAATAAAATGCATCCTACTTAAATACTTTGAGTTTGAATAAAATTAGAACAACAATTCTATCTTTATAATTCATAAAAATATCTTAAAAATAAAAAGTATTTTGAGCATTGAAAAATTAATTTAATTTGAATCGAAGAACGTTTTGATCAAGCAGCAGAAGAAATGAAAAAAAACAATCGAGATTTTTAGTTTAGGTATTGAAACAAAAATAATAAAACTATATCGTTTCAATATGATTTGCTTTAAAAATAAAAGATGACATGGAAGCTAAATTATTAGGTGAAATTTATAAAATAATGTTATTATTTACAAAAAAAAAATTCATGTCAGATTTTTGTTTGCCATTTTGAGAGGAGTGATCAAAATAATTAAACTATGTAGCATGTAGGTCTAAATTGCAAACTTTTTTATTTAAGTGCCTAATTTTTAAAAAAAATTTGATTAATGTAGTTTACCCTCTTTTTTTTACCTTTCACTTTTCAAAGTGTTTAATATCAAGGAGTCTAACCATTAAAATTTCAATAACATAACTTTATATATTTTTTAAAATTATATATTTTATAAAGATATTTTCCTCAATTATTGAGTCCAAACTTATAATGATAATAAAATATATAGATTTAAGTTATAGGTAAATTCAAGGCTAATCAAATATGTTAAATAATTATTACATCTATTTCACTGACCCAAATCAATTAAATTCATTATTCAAAACTCAAAAAAAAACATATCCAATTAAATAACTCAATCCAAAATTTAAAATTTTAAAAAATATATATTTAATACAATAAAATATTTATTATATTTGGTGCTATGTAAGATGATATGGTCTAATCGCAATTATTTTGTTTGAAAAGGGAAGATGTGGTCGCGACATCAATCGTTAGGGCTATTGATGCTTTTCAAGCCCATTGATAGTAGTCAATGGGAGTGTTTGTTGCGATTGATGCAACTGGTGACCAGGACAGAGTGACTCGTGGTCAGGAAATGGTTGGTTGGGCACCTCTAGAAGGTGGCCTGTTAAAATGGAATGCAAATTTTGCTTGTTTCGAGCAAGAGGGGGCTACAGGGTATGCGGTCATAATTTTGGATTCTATCGGCTGTGTGCTTAAAAGTTTTTTAAGTTTTATTTATGCTTGTTTTAGTCCTTCCATAGCTAAAGCTTTTGCCATTAGAGAGGTCCTGTCATGGTTAAAATCTTTTGCCTTTGATAATATTATAGTTGAGTTGGATTGCCTGCTTGTAATTTCAGCTTTGTCACACCCATCATTTGATTTTTCTGAACTAGGTGTGTTGTTACATGATTATTTACTGATGAAGAATAAGTTTCAACACACGTTCTTTTTTGAACTTATCGGTGTGTCAATAAGACGGCTCATTCCTTAACTCAAGTGATTTTTTTATATGCAAACCACATGAAATAGGATGACTTTCTCATCGTTTCTTTTAAGGAGGATGTTTTGTCTATCACTAAAGATAGTTTGGTTGGGGAGTACGAATGATAGGTTCAAGAGTATGGAGTGAGCCTGTTGGCGCGGGTTTTAGTTTGTCCGTATCCTCAGTTTGTTTGTTGTCTTAAGAAAAAAATATTTATTATATATATGTTAGTGATTTTTAATGTAAATACTTTTTAATGTATTTTTAATATGTTAGAAAACACTTATTTTAATATTTTTAGAATATTTAGTATATTATATTTTTTAATAATGTATCACAGTTATAGTTCTTATTCTTAAATTCATACCAAGTTACTTAGATTCCTTTAATTTTTACAAAACTAAATTTGTGCTTTTTTTTTGGATTTATACAAAGTTGTTAACAAGCTATACTTTTTTTGAATGTGGGTAAGGAAATTTAAACAAATTCTCTTAGCCATAAATATGAAACTAAACTATTTTACATGTTTATCCTGTCATATCTATTTGCTTCCAGAAAGAACTCATTCTTATGTTGGTGAAAATGGATTGATCCAATTGTACCACACGGGTCATGGACCCAACAATCAGCCATTAGCGGTAGTAGAGGGACATGTGACGCGGCGGTGTTACTTGTAAGGCAGTGGGTTGAATGTGGATGGACAAGTAGCAATGATTGTGGAAAGATCCGAGCAGGATGAAACTTGAAAGTGATGGCAGGCTTAGGTACAACAAATTTTAGCGCAAGAACAAAAGGTTCAATGGCATCTTCAAGCCATGCACGTCATGACAATGATATTCATAATTGTTAACATGGAATAGATTAAAGAAACATAGCATTGATCTGATTCAGATCGGATTAGATCATAAGATTAACAATCCTTGTCTATTCTGACATGCCTAATCACGAAAGCATATCTTCAAAGCACAAAAAGAAAAGACATTAATTAGTAGAACAATGAAGCACATGAAGTGACACTGTAATTTGGCAAATGACAACAGTAAAATTAAGATATCTGGTTAATGGTTATAAATTATACGGAAAAAGAAAAAAACTCTCGTGAATTCAGATCGGATTCAAGCCGCTGGCAGTCCTTATTGCTCCCCAGATGGCAGATAACAGTGGGGGAAAGCAGCCTCTTTTGGTCAACTTCTGGGGAATGAAGATGGAGGAAGTCGACGGACGGGTCTGGAAGTTAAGAGAGAAAAAATTAAGAAATCTTGGGTTGAATTCAACGATTTTGCTAGGAAAGCATTGGAAATGGGACGTTCTGATCCCAGGAAAGTTATATTTGCGATAAAAATGGGGCTGGCTTTGTCACTTACGTCTTTGCTCATATTCTGGAAAGGATCATATGAGGATTTTGCTCAATATTCAATCTGGGCAATCCTCACGGTCATAGTGATGTTTGAATTCAGCATTGGTACTTCATCTACTCACTCTCATTTTCTTTTTCTTTTTGGTGAATTTCATCAAAGTTTCATTATTGGTTAGAGTACTGTTTGGTTGGCGTCTGAGCAGGAGCAACCTTTATCAAAGGATTTAATCGTGGATTGGGAACACTTTGTGCTGGGATACTTGCATTTTGCTTTGCTGAGTTATCTGTGGTGGCCGGCAAGTTCGAGGAAGTTGTCATTGTAATCAGCATTTTCTTAACAGGTCAGTGTTTTTCTTATAGAAATTCCCGAATTATATCCATATCCGGCTTCCCTGTCGATTTATGTTGAAGGCAGCGGACAGTTTTTAAGTGTTTAACAGATTTCTTTGCTGTGGATAGGGTTCTGCGCATCCTATTTGAAGCTGTACCCGACAATGAAGCCTTACGAATATGGATTTCGAGTATTCGTATTGACATATTGTATCCTTATGGTAGCTGGTAACCGGACCAGGGAATATAGTCAGGCAGTTTTAACTCGGTTGGTGCTTATAGCAGCTGGAGCTGGTGTTACTTTGATAGTAAATATATGTATTTTCCCAATTTGGGCTGGTGAATCTCTGCATAAATTGGTGGTGAAAAATTTTAAGGACCTTGCCACTTCTTTGGAAGGTTGCCTTTTCATTCACGTAACAAGACAGTTTAACCACTCTTTACATTCCTTTCTTCACTAATTTTGTACTTGTTATTCAGGTTGCGTCAATGGGTACTTGAAATGTGTGGAATACGAGAGAATTCCGTCGAAAATTCTAACATACCAAGCTGCCGATGACCCACTTTATAATTGTTATCGATCGGTGGTGCAGTCTACAAGCGAAGAAGATACATTGGTATCTGCAATTGCTTGTGCTATAAATTATGCAACAGTTTTCACTAGTTTGAACAACAGATTCCAGGGGTTGAAATGGTGTTAATCAGTTCTGTCCTTTTGCAGCTTGGTTTTGCAACTTGGGAACCTCCTCATGGACGTTATAGGCATAATTATCCTTGGGAAAACTTTGTCAAAGTAAGCGGTGCAGTGAAGCACTGTGCTTTCACGGTTATGGCGCTGCATGGTTGCATCCTTTCGGAAATACAGGTTAGTACTCTGCTTCATCTATTGCATCCTTGGTATCTAATTAAGAAGCGCCTCATTGAATTGGAAAGTGTAAGGCAGGTAGGCCATAGATGAAAAGGGAATTTGTATTATTGAAGTAATGATTCATCTGGCTTGATGCGAAAATGTTGTAAATGTAGGCCCCTGCGGACCGAAGGCAAGTCTTTTCCAATGAGCTTCAGAAGGTGGGGTCGGAAGGCGCGAAAGTGTTACGTGAGCTTGGAAGCAAATTAGAGAAGATGGAAAAACTGAGTCCAGGTGACATACTTAAAAATATACACGAGGCAGCTGAGCAGTTGCAGCAAAAGATAGACCGCAAGTCGTACGTTTTAGTGAATTCTGAGGGCTGGGAAATTGGGGGAAGGCCCATGGAATTAGATTTAGAAGATCTGATCGATACGACTGATGATGAAAACATGAAACTGGGATCTAAATCGTTGAGTGAAGCAGTGCTGGAGGTGAGGTCAGTCGCTTTTGGGAAAGCTTCGTGTTATGACGCCAAAAACACGTTAAGAAGATGGCCCTCAAATGTCTCAGCTAATGGGGAATCAGTGGTTAAGGGGGACGAATTCAAAACATACGAAAGTGCTAGTGCTTTGTCCTTGGCCACATTTGCTTCACTTTTGATTGAGTTTGTGGCCAGATTAGGCAATGTGGTTAGCTCTTTTGAAGAACTCAGTCTAAAAGCCAACTTCAAGGAGCCTCCCATCATCAACATGCCCCCTGAACCTTGTAGAAAAGAAGTCGCTACTTGGGTTGTTTAGGTAGTCATTATGTTTTTCTTCTTTTAGCTGAAAAAGATGATGCGAGTGTACGAAGGAAGGAGAAAGGATTGTATGAAACAGAGATATTATCTCTTTCCAATAATTTTATGACACATCAATAATTTTATCATAAATTTCAGGATTTTAATTGTAATTTGATTTTTTTCAAGATGAAAATGTTGAAATTAAGAATGAAAATACTGATATGGCATAAAACTATTGGAAAATGGACACAAATGACGTGGTGTCACTATTTCATTTAATCTTTTTCCATGAAGGAAGATGCATTGGATTTGTTTTAGAATTCTTGATTCTTACGTGTGTGTATAAAACTATAAAGCCTTGTTTGACTAATAGTGTAAGAAAAAATTTATTTATTATATATGTATTAGACGAAAAATAAATAATAATTAGTAAAAATATAAACTTGAAACTACAAAAATAATAATAATTCTGATAAAAAAATAAAATTTCTTTAAAACAAGCAAAAGTTTTTCTCTCTTTGCTAAAAATAAATTATAATTTTGACTAAATATTATCCATAATTTGTTGTTAATTAAACATAAGTAAATAATAAAAAGAAGGGTAGCATCAACAATATTTTCTTAAACAACCATAACCCTGTAAGACTTGTTTATAAAATTCCATTTTCTTAGTAACCCAGCTTCAAAATCCCGAAAACCACGCGCACCCACATATATGCACCTATCTTTTGAATTGTGCACGTTTTTTCATTTTAATATTTAAAATATTTTGAATTTTTATATTATGAATTATTTGTTTTATACAATTGGTACAATATTTTGTATTTTTTTTTATAAAATTGAGATATTATTATTTTTAATTAAATATATATATATTTTTATAAATTGTAGGTACAAGTTTGAGCGCAACCCATTCGTGAATAGGTGTGAAATGCGGCCTTTGTTTGTTGTGGTCATAAACTCGTGGGATTTGTCCTTCATGCAAGTTAGAATGCCAATATAATGGCACGTGACATGTAATAAACTGGTGGCCATAAACTCTTAGCTGTTCCTTGAATGGTGGAGGTGATCGGGGGTCAATCCTTAAATCACTCCATTTGTCCCACTTCATGATCCACTTTTTATTCCTCTTGTCTCCCTCTTTTTTCCAAAGTGTAGTGTGTTGACTAAGATAGCCGTCCAACCCTTGTAGTGTATGCACATATTTTTGTTTTTCATTCTTTTTTCTCTCCTTCCTCCTCCCTTTCAACCTCCTTGTGCCGCCCCCTCTTGGTTGCTCTCCACCACCTTTTGCTTCTTTTTCTTTTATTTTGTTGTGACTATCATCTATTCCACCACCATACGCCACTCCTCCCCTTCCTTTGAGCCACTCTAGCACCACCCTTTTAGCCTCTACCATCGTCCGCCGCCAGCAACCACCCTACACCAATAGTTTTTCTTTCTTTTTCTTTTTCTCTTCATATCAAATTTATTTATGTTTAGAACTTCAATCTATTCATTCTCTTTAGTTGTGTGTTTTATTAGATACCAGCGCTCAAAGTCTTTGGTGATCTTTACTACTGTGCTCGATTTTTTGTGTTAGGGTTGACCGTTCGATCAAATTAAGTGAAAAATTTTAAGTTAATCGAGTTCATGAGTACTATTTTATCAACCTAGCTAACTCAATTTGAAATTTTTTTGAATCGAGTGAAATTATTCAAGTTAAATTAAAAAAAGTAAACATGTCAAGCAAAAATATTGTTACAGTATTACTAATTCCATGTTAGAGCACATAAATTGAAATCATATTTGAAAATATTTTCAAAGCAAAATAATAATAATAATAACATACTTGAGAATGATAAATTTTAATCCTTAATTAGGTTTTCAAAATTATTATTGTAGTGTTATGAATATTTTATTATTAAGTGGATGTCCATCAAAATCAATATAAGTTCTGATGTACTTTAAATTCTAATAGTAATTAGAAATAAAGTTCTATTTCATTTATATTTCTTATGTCTATAAATATAGACTTTGGAAAAGTATTATATATGATTCCCATTGATCAATAAAATACACTTTCTTTTGCTCTCTCATTTTCTTTATTCTTTACTCTTGTGTTTTAATTTTATAACATTTAGGACATTTTTGAAATTTTAACTTCTTTTAATTTTTTTATAATTTTTTAAAAAATATAAATTTTGAATTTTTTTAAATATTTTAACTTTTTTTAAATTTTTGTTGATAGATGTTGAAACCACCTTTAAAAACGAGGTTTCGAAGAATTATTTTAAAATTTGGAAAATAAGGAGTAAAAAGGGAGTCGCCACCAATCTTTTATTTGGGTGTGATTGGATCACTACAAAATGTTTAGAAAATGTCGGTCTATGAAATCCAGAAAAATAGGTTCGGGAGTCGGCTACGCACGAGGAAGGATTAGCACTCTCGTACGCTCAAAATTGGTACCACATGGTCATTTTTGGGTCTTATTTTATGAAAACAGTGAAAACTTGAGTAAAGTTTTAAAAATACGATATTTATTTTAGAAAGCTTTGTATAATTTCAAAGGACAATTCTTAAGGAAAAATTAATCCCCGTGTTTCGATCCTTTATGAGAATTGAAAGTCGTGTCCAACACATTAGGGCACTATATTCTCGGAGTTTCAAAACTGAAGGACGTTTCGGGAAATTTTGAAGAGAGTATTCGATTGCGTGATTTGTACAAAAATCGCACCCAGCACGTTAGGGCACGATTTTCGAAGTCTTCACGCGAAGGAACATTGTCTCGTTTACTTCAAAATCTTTTGGATATAGATAGGGATGTGTTTAAAACTTTTGAAGAGGATATTTCTTTCGCACGAATTACGAAAATCAAACCCCGCACGTTAGGGCATGATTTTCGGAGTTTTCACACGAAATAATATTACCTCGTTTTTGTCACGAAAATCATTCGTATATGTATTTTGAGAACTTGAGATTTTCGTATTAGGGTTAAAATGCAATCCTCGAACGTATGATTTGAAGGATTTAGAAATGGGTTACCCGTTTATGTAACACCCCTATACTTGGTTTATACGTATAAACCCAATATAAGAGCATTACATTACAGTACGACACAGAAAGTTGAGTAACAGAAAATTTTCTTTAAAAACCGATGTCTTTTAAGACCATTCAAATCGAAATATCATATATTAATCATTTCATTTTCATAATTCATAACATTCGAGATAACATTTTTCCCACTCATTAGGGATTCACACAGATACTATTGTACATGCCATTTTCTTAAAAAAATTACCTATATTTGGATTCCACCAAAGGATGATGTGATGTGATGAGAGGTCCCTGAACTCGACTTTTCTCTTTGTTACTTTGTGCCTACGCGTTAAAATAAACGCGTTAAGCCGGTGAAGGCTTAGTAAGCACTACAAGAATAATAGATGACTATTTATTTATTACTTAATTTTATCAAACATTTCAATACTCATGCGTATAAAATTTCTAACCTTTCTTGCATATAACATTTAACTTACCTTAATGCCACCATAACACACATTCATTCTCATATACCAACTTACCTCAATGGTAGATATTACATTTTCATCCCTTTTTCACAACTTAGTCCTTTCAGCCACATTAGTTCACTTAATTATCAGCATTTAATTACACATACACATATGGTACTTATCTTTCATGTATTCATCATTTCACTTACCTCAATGTCATAATTTTCACATTCTTTCACTTTTCACAATCTAGCCATCATAGCTTTCTTAACCATAGCTCACTTATCTTATTTGTCCACATGGCCCATAGTAGATTTTTATAGAACCTATCGGATAAACGGAACAAACAGAGAGTACCGAAGTACTGAACAGAGAGCACATAAGTGCTGGGCAACAGAGAGCACACAAAGTGTTAAACAGAGAGTACACAAAGTACTGAGCACACAAAGTGCTAATCAGAGAGCAGACACAGTGCTAATAACAGAGAGCACGAGACGTGCTAAACAGAGAGCACACACAGTGCTAATCAGAGAGCGCGCTAGTGTTCCTTAATGGCATGCCACTAATATCACAACGGTTCTACTTCGTCTACATGGGCATAATCTCATTTAACATCATTATCCATAACTTATACATCACATTTACATTTCTCTTCACATATACATAATCATGTATTTCTCACATTTATTTTCTAAAAATGCTTCCACAACATCACCATTTAGTCATATAATCAACAATTATAATTAAACACATAATATTTCGCACATATATTTTTCTCACATATTCATCATCATATACCTCTTACTTTTATTTTCACATTAATTTTCAAAGCTGTCCACTTGCGTCACAGTCACTAAATTATTTATATCTCGAGCTACAGAATTCGAAATTAATATCCGCTTGATGTTTCTGAAACTATACTCAATCATCTTGTTACCATAAAATTTCCAGAATTTTTAATTTATCCAATTTGTACAGTAAATTCTTTCAATTTACCCCTTCTCTGCTGTCTGTCAGTTTCGACCTTTCTTCACTAAAAATTATCTATCTTTTAGTACAGAGATCCAATAATGTTCTAGTATGTTTATTTTGAAAATTCATTAAGGATTCAACCATATAAATTTAAAACTCTAATGATTTTTCTACAGTTTTCTACAATTTTTCAAAGTCAGAACAGGGGAACTCGTATCTGCTCTGACCTTGTTACACAAAATCAGTTATAACTCAGAATATACAGATCCATTTAATTCACTGTTTCTTCCATATGAAACTACACTCAATAAGCTTTAATTAAATATATAATTCGACCCTTAAATCCATATACACAATTTTTAGTGCATTTTCAAAGTTAACCCTATGATACTGTCCAATCTGTTTCAATGAAAACATTTTCTTTCTCATGTTTTATTACACTAATCTCACTTAATCATCTTTATAACACCTAATTAAACAACAATTTCCATGCTAACAACTCAAATATATTATGAAGAATAGGCTATAAACTAAAATTCTTGTAGTACTTACAACAAAAGGCTGAATTTCTTCTCTTTTACCCCTTGCTCTATTCTTTTCCTTTGTCTTCAATTTGATCCTTGCCTCCCTTCTCTTTCTCTTCAATTTCACATAAACACATATAAGCTATAAGCTATAATTCAATAGTTTTCATGCTAAATAACAGTAAAATACATGTATGTCATGAGAATTTAACCATTTCTTACCTTAACCCTTGAATTCAAAATTTCTCAATTTATCCCTATGCTCTCTAACACCTCAAAATAAATTCTATAAGAAGTTTGAGGTGTATAATAACTCTATTTTATGGCTTTCTTTCAGAAATTCCAAAGAAAATGGAAGGTTTTGGAGTTTGGAAAGCTTAAAAATGGTGGAAGGACCTATTTGGAATAAAAGCAAAAGTTAGATGGAAGAGAGAATGACATGGACGGTTAGCTTTATGGAGAGAGCTGATATCTTTGCTTTTTAATTGATTTTTCTCTCTCTCAAATTCTCTAGACTTTTCTTCAAAAATATCTCACTTAATAAAAATGGTAAAATTGCACTTTTAGTCCTTAGGCCTTCCAACTTTACACTTTGTCCCAAAACTTTGCCTCCAAAAATATCTTTCACCAAATTACTCTCTTGCCCCTCCTTAATCAATCTAATTCCCATGATGACTCATAATTCAATTTGGATAATTTGCTATTTAGTCCTCCATATTTTCTCTCCTTTACTATTTAATCCTTGATTTCTCCAAACCTTTCTAAATTCAACCATATATTCCAATTCTCAATTGTACTCCATCACTGTTCCAAATCCGATTCAAGCACGCGGATGTTACAATTCTCTCCCCCTTAAAATAAATTTCGTCCTCGAAATTTACCTGTACTGAACAACTGTGGATACTGTTGTTTCATCGTTTTCCTCTCTTTCCCAAGTAGCTTCTTCTGAACTATGATGTCTCCACAGCATTTTTACCAGAGGAACTCTTTTATTTCTCAATTCTTTCACTTCTCGAGCTAGTATCTTTATTGGCTCTTCTTCATAAGTCAAATCCGGTTGTATTTCAATATTCTTCGAAGTAATCACATGGAATGAATCAGATCGGTACCTCCGTAGCATAGACATATAAAAAACATTATGAATTTCATCTAACTTTGAAGGAAAAGCCAATCGATAAGCAACTGGACCAATTCTTTCCAAAATCTCATATGACCCGATAAATCTTGGGCTCAATTTCCCTTTCTTGCCAAATCGAAGAACTTTCTTCCATGGAGACACTTTCAAGAAAACCTTTTCACCCACATTGAATTCAATATCTTTTCTTTTCAGATCATCATAGGACTTTTATCTATCTGAAGCAGCCTTTAATCGTTCTCGGATCAACTTCACTTTTTCTTCAGTTTCTCGAATCAGATCAGGACCTACGAGCTTCTGTTCACTTAACTTAGTCCAGCATACAGGAGTTCTACATTTTCTTCCATATAATGCTTCATAAGGCGACATTTGAATGCTTGACTGATAGTTGTTTTATAAGTAAACTCAATCAACGACAAATACCTTTCCCAATTGCCTTCAAACTCAATAATACAGCTTCTCATCATGTCTTCCAGAATTTGAATCACCCTTTCTGACTATCCATCTGTCTGAGGATGATATGCTGTACTAAAATTCAATCGAGTACCAAAAGCTTCATGTAATTTTTCCCAAAACTTTGATGTAAATCTTGGATCTCGATCAGAAATAATAGATACAAGCACACCATGTAATTTAACATCTCATTTATGTACAATTGAGCATACTTTTTCATTGAGAAATCAATTCTTACCAGTAAGAAATGAGCAGACTTAGTTAATCGATCAACGATCACCCATATAGCATCTTTCTTCAGTGAAAGTGGCAATCCCGTGACAAAATCCATTGTAAATTTTTTTTTTCCATTTTCATTTTGGTATAGTGATGGATTGAAGCAACCCTAATGGCACTTGATTTTTTTGTTTTCACTTTCTGACATATCAAGCACTTGGAAAAATACTCAACTATATATCCTGTTTCATCCTTTTCCACCAGTAGAATGGCTTTAAGTCATGATACATCTTGTTACTTCCCGGATGTACAGCAAACGAACTATGATGAGCTTCATCCAAAATTCTTCGTTTTAAATGTTCTTGATTAGGCACACATAACCGATTATGAAATCTTAAACTTCCTTCACTATCAATTTCAAATTCATTACCTTTGTCTTCTTCAAGTTGTTTCTTTATCTTCATCATCTCTCCATCCTCTTTCTGTGCATCTTTCACTTCTTGAAATAAAGTCGGTTTCACTCTTAATTCAATTGATAATTCATCATTTTGTTACATCTCCAAATGCACATTCATCGCCTTTAATGCTGCTATCGACTTTCTACTCAAGGCATCAGCTACAACATTTGCTTTCCCGGGATAATAATTAATAATACAATCTTAATCTTTAATTAACTCAATCCACCTTCTCTGTCTCAAATTCAGCTCTTTCTAAGTTAACAGATACTTCAAACTCTTGTGATCCGTGTAAACACAACATCTTTCTCCATATAGATAATGTCTCCAAATCTTTAATGCAAACACCACTACAACCAATTCAAGATCATGAGTTGGATAGTTCTTCTCATGTGACTTCAATTTTCTCGATGTATATGCAACTACCTTTCCATCTTGCATTAATACACACCCTAAGCCATTATAGGATGCATCACTGTAAATCACAAATTCTTTAACAAACTCTGGCTGAATCAACACAGGAGCTTCAGTCAATGCTGCCTTTAATCTATCAAAACTTTATTGGCACTTTTCATTCCACTCAAACTTCACATCTTTTTGCAATTGCCTCTTGTTAAAGGCAATGCAATCATATAAAATCCGTGAACAAATCTTCTGTAATAACCAGCTAACCCGAGGAAACTCCTTACCTCTGTCACATTCTTCGACGATTTCCACTCCAGTATTGCTTCAATCTTCTTCGGATATACTCGAATTCCGGCTTCAGACAAAATGTAACCCAAAAAAGTAACCTATTTCAACTAAAATTCACATTTACTCAATTTGGCAAATAATTTATTTTCTCTCAAAGTCTGTAATACAATTCAAAGATGCTTCTCATGTTCTTCTTCTCCTTTCGAATATACCAGAATATCATCAATAAATACCACAACGAATTGGTCCAATTATGGCTGAAAAATTCTATTCATGAGATCCATGAAAGCAGTTAAAGCATTAGTTAATCCAAATGGCATAACCAAGAACTCATAATGTCCATATCGAGTCCTAAAAGCAGTCTTTGATACATCCGACTCTTTTACTCTCAATTGATAATATCTCGATCTTAGATCAATTTTAGAAAACATAGTAGCTCCCTTCAACTGATCAAATAAATCATCAATCTTGGGCAGTGGATATTTATTCTTTATCGTCACTTTATTTAGCTGACGGTAATCTATACAAAGTCTCAAAAATCCATCTTTCTTTTTCACAAATAATACCGGAGCTCCCCATGGTGATACACTTGGACGTATGAATCCTTTATCCAACAATTCTTGCAACTGAGTCTTCAGTTCTTTTAACTATGCTGGTACCATTCTATATGGTGCTATCGAAATTAGTGCAATCCTCGGAACTAATCAATTCCAAATTCAACTTCTCTTTCAGGAAGTAAACCTGACAACTCTTTAGGAAACACATCAAAAAATTCTCGTACCACCGATATCTTTTCAATCTCATTATCTTTTACCCGAGTATCTAAAACATAAGCTAGAAAAGCATCATGCCCTTTCTTAATCATCTTGAAAACTTTAATCGCAGAAATCACATTCGATAAAGTACTGAGTTTCTCACCAGTTACAATCATCTCATTTCCATCTGCAGTTCTCAAAGAAATTCTTTTTCTTCTACAATCAACTACGACCCTATATTCAAATAACCAATCCATTCCCAGTATCACATCAAACTCATGAAATGTAAGAGCCATGAGATCTGCTGAAATTTCACAATCTTGAATCTTTAAAGGACACCTCGTACACACTTTATTAACTCTCTCTCACTTTGCCCGAAAGGATTAGTAACAATCACTTCATGTTGAGTAGGTTCTACTACTAACACTCTCTCTTTCACTAATGAGTTTCATATATATGAATGTGTAGAACCAGGATCAATTAATGTAACTACAAGAGAGTCAAATAAAGAAAATTTATCGGTAATTACATCAGGAGCATCTTCCTCTTCTTTAACAGTATTTGAGGCCCTACTGTCAACTTCATCTTTAGACTCTTCACGAGCCCTATTCAACATTCTTTTTTCTACAATATTCACTATTTTAACAATTAAATAACTAAACATCCTCTCATCACATTAACATATAAAATGGCATGTACAAGTGGACTCATTCTCGACCCCAAACATCAAAAAACCTTCACTCTGATACCACCAAATGTAACACCCCTATACTTGGTTTATACGTATAAACCCAATATAAGAGCATTACATTACAGTACGACACAGAAAGTTGAGTAACAGAAAATTTTCTTTAAAAACCGATGTCTTTTAAGACCATTCAAATCGAAATATCATATATTAATCATTTCATTTTCATAATTCATAACATTCGAGATAACATTTTTCCCACTCATTAGGGATTCACACAGATACTATTGTACATGCCATTTTCTTAAAAAAATTACCTATATTTGGAGTCCACCAAAGGATGATGTGATGTGATGAGAGGTCCCTGAACTCGACTTTTCTCTTTGTTACTTTGTACCTACGCGTTAAAATAAACGCGTTAAGCCGATGAAGGCTTAGTAAGCACTACAAGAATAATAGATGACTATTTATTTATTACTTAATTTTATCAAACATTTCAATACTCATGTGTATAAAATTTCTAACCTTTCTTGCATATAACATTTAACTTACCTTAATGCCACCATAACACACATTCATTCTCATATACCAACTTACCTCAATGGTAGATATTACATTTTCATCCCTTTTTCACAACTTAGTCCTTTCAGCCACATTAGTTCACTTAATTATCAGCATTTAATTACACATACACATATGGTACTTATCTTTCATGTATTCATCATTTCACTTACCTCAATGTCATAATTTTCACATTCTTTCACTTTTCACAATCTAGCCATCATAGCTTTCTTAACCATAGCTCACTTATCTTATTTGTCCACATGGCCCATAGTAGATTTTTATAGAACCTATCGGATAAACGGAACAAACAGAGAGTACCGAAGTACTGAACAGAGAGCACATAAGTGCTGGGCAACAGAGAGCACACAAAGTGCTAAACAGAGAGTACACAAAGTACTGAGCACACAAACTGCTAATCAGAGAGCATACACAGTGCTAATAACAGAGAGCACGAGACGTGCTAAACAGAGAGCACACACAGTGCTAATCAGAGCGCGTGCTAGTGTTCCTTAATGGCATGCCACTAATATCACAACGGTTCTACTTCGTCTACATGGGCATAATCTCATTTAACATCATTATCCATAACTTATACATCACATTTACATTTCTCTTCACATATACATAATCATGTATTTCTCACATTTATTTTCTAAAAATGCTTCCACAACATCACCATTTAGTCATATAATCAACAATTATAATTAAACACATAATATTTCGCACATATATTTTTCTCACATATTCATCATCATATACCTCTTACTTTTATTTTCACATTAATTTTCAAAGCTGTCCACTTGTGTCACAGTCACTAAATTATTTATATCTCGAGCTACAGAATTCGAAATTAATATCCGCTTGATGTTTCTGAAACTATACTCAATCATCTTGTTACCATAAAATTTCCAGAATTTTTAATTTATCCAATTTGTACAGTAAATTCTTTCAATTTACCCCTTCTCTGCTGTCTGTCAGTTTCGACCTTTCTTCACTAAAAATTATCTATCTTTTAGTACAGAGATCCAATAATGTTCTAGTCTGTTTATTTTGAAAATAGATTCATTAAGGATTCTCAACCATATAAATTTAATACTCTAATGATTTTTCTACATTTTTCTACAATTTTTCAAAGTCAGAACAGGGGAACTCGTATCTGCTCTGACCTTGTTACACAAAATCAGTTATAACTCAGAATATACAGATCCATTTAATTCACTGTTTCTTCCATATGAAACTACACTCAATAAGATTTAATTAAATATATAATTCGACCCTTAAATCCATATACACAATTTTTAGTGCATTTTCAAAGTTAACCCTATGATTCTGTCCAATCTGTTTCAATGAAAACATTTTCTTTCTCATGTTTTATTACACTAATCTCACTTAATCATCTTTATAACACCTAATTAAACAACAATTTCCATGCTAACAACTCAAATATATTATGAAGAATAGGCTATAAACTAAAATTCTTGTAGTACTTACAACAAAAGGCTGAATTTCTTCTCTTTTACCCTTTGCTCTATTCTTTTCCTTTGTGTTCAATTTGATCCTTGCCTCTCTTCTCTTTCTCTTCAATTTCACATAAACACATATAAGCTATAAGCTATAATTCAATAGTTTTCATGCTAAATAACAGTAAAATACATGTATGTCATGAGAATTTAACCATTTCTTACCTTAACCCTTGAATTCAAAATTTCTTAATTTAGTCCCTATGCTCTCTAACACCTCAAAATAAATTCTATAAGAAGTTTGAGGTGTAGAATAACTCTCTTTTATGGCTTTCTTTCAGAAATTCCAAAGAAAATGGAAGGTTTTGGAGTTTGGAAAGCTTAAAAATGGTGGAAAGACGTATTTGGAATAAAAGCAAAAGTTGGATGGAAGAGAGAATGGCATGGACGGTTAGCTTTATGGAGAGAGCTGATATCTTTGCTTTTTAATTGATTTTTCTCTCTCTCAAATTCTCTAGACTTTTCTTCAAAAATATCTCACTTAATAAAAATGGTAAAATTGCACTTTTAGTCCTTAGGTCTTCCAACTTTACACTTTGGCCCAAAACTTTGCCTCCAAAAATATCTTTCACCAAATTACTCTCTTGCCCCTCCTTAATCAATCTAATTCCCATGATGACTCATAATTCAATTTGGATAATTTGCTATTTAGTCCTCCATATTTTCTCTCCTTTACTATTTAATCCTTGATTTCTCCAAACCTTTCTAAATTCAACCATATATTCCAATTCTCAATTGTACTCTATCACTGTTCCAAATCCGATTCAAGCACGCGGATGTTACAGTTTACTTCGATTTTCGCGAAGAATTAAAGTCGCGACCAACACGTTAGGACACGACATTCTCGGAATCTCGAGGTGAACGGGCGTAAAAGCTTGAAAAGGATATCCGGTTCGCGCCAATTATACGATGAAATTACACCCGACACGTTAGGGCGTGATTTTTCGAAGTTACGCTCGAACGGAATATTGCCTCGATTTTTTTTAAAGAATAACTTGTAAATGAATGTGTAAGTTTAAAACACGAATAGCGATTAATAAGAGAAATTAGATACGAAGTAACATAATAAGCAGATAAATAATATGCGAAAATATAAAATGCAGGTACAAATAAATGCAAACATTGGTAAGGAAGAAAAAACGATGAAATCAGGGTTGAAAACGGACTTTTGGATACCCGAGGGCAAAATGGTAATTTTGGACTTACGAGGGCAAAATGGTAATTTTTGGTGAAATCGGGGCCGAAAATAGAATTTTGGAAAGTTCGGGGGTAAAATGGTAATTTTTGGTGAAATCGGGGTTAAAATGGAATTTTGGAAAGTTCAGGGGTAAAATGGTAATTTTTGGTGAAATCGGGGTTAAAAATGGAATTTTGGAAAGTTCGGGGGTAAAATGGTAATTTTTGGACAGTCCAGGGACCTACAAAATAATAAAATCAAAAAAGGGTGACACGTGGCAACCCTACAAGCATCCAGAAGTCAAAGGACGAATTTGTAAATCTTGAAAAATTGTCGGGCCAATTTTATAATTAAGCAGAAGTTGATTTGAAGATTAAATTAAAACAAATTAAAAACGACAGGGACTAGATACATAAATAAACCAAAAAGTGACACGTGGCGGCCTCTGGTACAGTCAAATAGTCAAAGGATTAATTTATAAATCTTGAAAAATTCTTGGGCCAATTTTGTAATTAAGCAAAAGTTGATTTGAGGATTAAATTAAATTAAATTAAAAATAAAAAGGACTAGATACATAAATAAACCAAAAAGTGACACGTGGCGGCCTCTGGTGCAGTCAAACAGTCAAAGGATTAATTTATAAATCTTGAAAAATTCTTAGGCCAATTTTGTAATTAAGCAGAAGTTGATTTGAGGATTAAATTAAATTAAATTAAAAATAAAAAGGACTAAATGCATAAATAAACCAAAAAGTGACACGTGGCAACCTCCGGCAGTCCAACAGTCAAAGGATTAAATTGAAAACCAATTAAAATTATCGGGTAAAATTGCAAATAATTAAAAATTGCAAAGAAGGACTAAATTGAAACAAATAAAAAGCGAAAGGACCAAACGCGCAATTAGACCATTAAGCGAAAACACGCGGATCCTGAGGCCTGTTCGGGTCGGGTCGGCCCAACAGGTTGTATATAAATGTTATTTTAGTTTTTTTTAATTTCATTTTTTCATTTCATTAAAAATCAGCCCTCCCCCTTTCTTTCTTTCCTCTCTTCTCTCTCTTTCCCCCCCTTCTTTCCTTCGATCGACCCTGCTCCGGCCACCGTCGCTCGGTGGTCGCCCTGCGCGTAGGGCCCCACGCGCGCCATGGCCGGCCTCCCCACGTTGCCGGTGTCCACCTCGGGCCCTTCATCGCCCACAACGCGTCGCCGTCGCGAATCCGGGCATCGTCCGTACCGAACAAAGGTACCCCTTTTCCGTTTTCTTTATTTGTTTTTTTTTATAAAAAATATATTCTATTACTATTTTCTAGATGCAACGATTCAGATCTGGAAATCCAGATCTGAGGATTTCCACCATGTTTTCCTTTTTTGCTTTCATTTCGTTCGGAGTCATTTTAATCTTTTTTACATCTTGGCTCTTTTCTTTTTGCATGTTCGCATACGATGGGGCACGGTCGGCGTCCGGTGGTGACTCGCGGCGGTGAACAGCGGTGGCGCGGCCGGATGGTGTCCAGTGGGAACAGATAAGCCCGTCTTTTCATTTTGTTATCATTAATTAATATTTCCATTAATAATTATTAATGTCTTTTTGAAACTGTCACTTATTATTAACATTATTATCATTAATTATTTAGTGTAAAACGTTTCTGATATTCTCACTATTATTAATGTCATTTATTAAATACATTACTTTAATATTAAACATGCATTCAATACAGTCTGATGGAAGAGATGTTGAAATTAATTCAATGGGTGATGTCTTTACGAATGCATGTATACATTTAAAGCATTTGAAATGATTAGAGTAGTAAATAAAAGTTAATACAATTTATCAGTATCTGTAGAAATCTAATGGTTTTGGACTTTGAACCTGCTCTGTTGTTGACTGTTTGATGCTTGGCCGAATATCGTTTAGTAATGAAAGGGCTTGTGTATTGATATCGAGAATAGGGTTATTGTATATTGATTTTGAGAACAGGGTTGTAACCCTTTACAACCGAAACTGATTTGACTTTTATAGCCAAATATTACAATCATCTTGTTTTGTTTCATTCAATTTAATGCATTTCTAATCTTTCTTTTCTCTGTGCAGGTTCCATGGCAGTGGCGGTTTGGAACAGGTGAGAAAGTGGCTGTAGCAGTGCAAGTTGAAGCTGTTGGAGGTGATGCCTTTGACTGCTGACGTGGCATCAAACCATTGGTTGGAGTGGAGGTGGGCAGTACAAGTAGGCAGGTGACTCTGGGCAGATTTTTAGCCCTCATTGGGCTGCTGTAATTTGGGCCGAAATGGGTCAAAAATGGGCCAATTTGTAGTTGGGCCTCAATTTGGGTTCTTTGTAATTGGGTCAAATTCGGCCCAATCAGGCTTGTAAATGGACACTTGGAGTTTTATTTTAGTTAAGTTTAAATTTGTTTTATAATTTAAATTTAAATTTAAATTTAAGGTAAATTTAAATTTAAGATAAATTTAAATTTAAATAAATTTAAAATCAATTTAACCTCTAAATTAAAACAAAGAGTCCAAGCCCGGTCAAAATTGGGCTCCAACAATAGAGATTAATTTACTTATTTTCAAAGTTGATAGGGACCAAAAAGGGTATTTACACCAATTTGTTATTTGAATTATTTGAGTTGACTCGAATAATTTGAATAACTCGATTCGATTAAATCAATATTTGATTTTTATTTTATTTTTTTGAATCGAATCAAGTGTTGCTCACCCCTATTTTATTTATCAAGATCATAAGTAGTCTAAATCTTAGATATCAATAACATTTTTTGATCTCTTAAAGAGATGACCGAATTCTATATTCTAACTTCGTGTTTTTGGGTTGAAGGATTGTTGTGCAATCTTCTGCGATTTATTGAGTGGAGGTTATACTTAATCGTAGAAGTGTAAGTGTTAATAAAAAAAATCAGTATTCTATCCGGATCTCGTAAGATTGGATTTAATACCATAATAACTAAGAGATTATCGTATGTTAAATATTCAGATTTGGGTCGATATAATACCACGATTTAGTTCAAAGATTTTGGATGATCGAAAAGAGGTGTATGTTTTACCTTACGTGCTTATGTGTAAAAATTGAAGTTTTGATCATGTGTATATTATTAATCAAATCTGTGTTGGCCTATTATGCCAATGTAATGTTTTGAAATGGGCTAAGGTATGTATTATGACAACAAACTTTATGTTGAATTGTCTGTTGATTGATGAATTTATATGTTTGTTTTGACACTCATATTATTTGATTAAATGGCGAGTTTTTGGCTCAATAAATTTGATAGCATGATAAACAATGGATATTGTTATTTCTATTCTGAAAAGCATGAAAAATCATGCTTACTATTTCTGCTAACAAAATATGATCGCATGTTAAGCATATCTATTGAGATACTTACGAAAACAATCGGATTGATTCATTGCTTTGAGAGATTGAAAGTCCATCTACAAAGCATGACAAATATAGAACGTAATCTCCGAAAATATACAATCTCGAGATAGCTTAGAAAATATGATTCTACAAATTTTAGAGATTTGATTTTATAAATAGAGATTGAAGGTCCATGACTATACAAAAATGTAGATGGTCAAGTATTCCTCCATGACACTTAAGGAGTATTTGGTTTAAATAATGTGAGGTTTTCGTGAGTAATATGTGGTTTGGGTATAATATTTTCATGTTTGGATTTGAAATATTATATTGGAAATAATGTTGAATTTTTAGAATAAAACAATAATCTTAAAACTACCTCTTCTTTGGAATGAAGGGCAGTTGAAGAAAAAGATATAATTAAAAGAAGCTGTCCAAGAGTTTGATCAGCCGAATTAATTTGTTGTTGCTGTCTCAGATGATTCTAGAGCAACCTCCTGCTGTTTTTGCTGGATTGGGCCATGTCTTTGCAGGGCCTATTTTTTTCTTTATTTATTTTTGTTGTGGATGTTTTTATAGTTTTTGGACTTATTCTGCTCCGTTAAATCTTTTAATAAAATCCAGCAGTATATATATATAAAACTACCTCTTCTTTAATTAATTATTTAATGATATTTCAATAATTTTTTTATGTCATTGACATGTAATTTTGATAATTTTTTTATCCTAAACTTTGACTCTAAGCCCCGAACTTGAACTTTGAATCTAACCTTAAATCTCAAACCTCAAACCCTAAACTCTAAACTCAAGTTCATGTTTGAGGTTCATGGTTCGGTTCGAGATTCAAGTTTAAGGTTCAAGGCTCGAGGTAAAAATTTACCAAAATTATGTATCAATAACATAAATTTTATTTTTTGAAATGTCATTAAATAATTGAAAAGGAATCATGAATAATATGGTGGGGGAGGATCCACAAAATAATTTTTTTTTTTTTTATAATTTTACTAACTTTACCCTTCAAACCAAAGAAAATATCATGTTTTATTAAGAGATAAACTTTATGTTTCTCTTATCTTTCCATGTATATAATTCTATAAACTTTTAAATATCTATATTATCCATGTAATTACAATGATTAGTTGTTTTTTTTATTTTGGATTATTAGAACCAACAAATTTATTTCCTTAAGTCATCCAAACTTAGAGCTGCTCATGGATCAAGCGATCCACCTAGATTCAAAAATTTACTCGAAAAATGAGAGAATTTAGATAAAAATACAAAACTTAAAAAATGGGCTTGAATAAAAATTTAAACTCAATTTTTATATGAGTTGGGTCTTGAGTAAAATTTTTTGACTTGAGCTTGAGCCTAATCCAACCTAAATATATTATATTATGAAAGTTAATTATATATATTATATATTAAATAATAATTATATCTATTTATATTGAATCACTAACCGCAAAAAATTAAACTCATTATCCAAAACCCCAACAAACCTACCAAACTAAATAACCTAATCCAAAATATAAAATTTTAAAAATTATATTTAATATAGTAACAAACATTTATATATTTATTTATGGTTTTTAATATAATAAAACATTCATTATATTTGGTGCTATGTTGGATGATATGGTCTAATCACAATTATTTTGTTTGAAAAGGGGAAGCTGTAGGCATGGCATCAATCGTTCGAGTTGTTGATGCTTTTCAAACCTATTGGTAGCAATCAATGGGGGTGTTTGATGCGAGTGATGACTGGGACGGAGTGAATCGTGATCGAGGAATGATTGGTTGGGCACCTCTGGAAGGTGGCCTACTAAAATGTAATGTAAACTTTGCTTGTTTCAAGCAAGAGGGGGCTATGGGGGTATGCGACCATAGTTCAGGACTGTACGGGCTGTGCACTGAAAAGTTTTTTAGATTTTATTTATGCTTGTTTTAGTTCTTTCATAGCTGAAGCTTGAAGCTTTTGCCATTAGGGAGGCCTTGTCATGGTTAAAATCTTTTGCCTTCAATAATGTTATAGTTGAGTTGGATTGCCTGCTTGTAATTTCGGATTTGCCACGCCCATCATCTGATTTTTCTGAACTAGGTGTGTTGTTACGTGCTTGTTTATCGATGAAGAATAAGTTTTGGACTTATCGGTTTGCCAACAAGGCGGTTCATTTCTTAGCTCGAGTGGCTTTGTCATATGCAAATCACATAGAATGGGATGATTTTTCCACCATTTCTTTTGATGAGGATGTTTCACCTGTTCCTGAAAATAATTTGGTTGGGGAGTACATAAAATAGATTCAGATGTGTGAGGTGAATCTACTGACTTGAGTTTTAATGAAATATCACACATATAGTTGTTATTATTAAGTTCATTTAATTCATACAAAATTCCTTTGTTTCCTTTAATTCTTTAATTTTTACAAAAACTAGACTTGTTTAATTCGAACAGAATTCGCACATGGTAATTAACGTAACATGTGTATATGGTATGTTAATAATTTTTAAAAAGGTTTCAATTTCTTTTTTTTACACGCTTAAAAAAAGAAGATAAGAGCTAATTCTATAAAAGGAGAATTTCTATAAATCAAATAAAAAAGGTAAGATATCAGATATTTTAGTGAATGATTTTATATTCTGATATTTTTATTATAAAAGTAATATTACATTTCGTAAATTAAATGGATGCGGTTGAAGATGTGAGTACGCTGTTCTTTAGGGTTGAATGTTAGTTAGAGTTAAAAAGCGAAAATGTAATAAAAGGGGAAAGTGCAGCAGACAAATAAGCAAAACAATTCCTTTCATCCCCAGGCAGTAAAGTATATCCATATAAGCCCAATGAAAGAATTGCAATAAACACATGGTTGCAATAAGCCCAAGTTTCATTGCCAGTTGTATTATTATGGTAATGTAATGTCCCAAATCATTAAATAATATAAGTAGATATGATAAGTTGTTAACAAGCTCTACCTTTTCTGAACACTAATATAATATTTGTTATCTGTATTTGATATTTTTTTTAATTTAGTATTTAAACTTTTTTTATTTAATTTGATATTTGAACTTGACATTTTTTCTTAATTTGATACCTGAATTTATCATTTTTTCCTAATTTGATACCTAAGTTTTTTTTAGGTTCAATTTGATACTTAAATTTATTAAATATTATAAAAATTACACAAAACAATAACAATGTTGATTTTTTTTTGTTATACTACAAAAATATTGTTACTTTTAGAGAAAATTCAGGTTAATTTTAGGTACCAAATTAAGAAAAAGTTAGACAAAAAAAAGCTTAGAAAAAAAAGTGTCAAGTTCAAGTATTGAATATTATATTAAGCCTTTTCTGAATGTGGGTAAGGAACTTTAAACCATTTCTCTTAGCCATAAATATGAAATTAAATTACTTTCCATGTTTATCCTGTCATATTTATTTGCTTCCAAAAAGAACTCATTCTTATCTTGGTGAAAATTGATTGATCCAATTGTACCACAGTCCACACGGGTCAAGGAACCAACCGTCAGCCGTTAGCGGTAGTAGAGGGACATGTGACGTGGCGCTGTTACTTGTATGTCAGTGGGTTAAATGTGTGATTGTGGAAAGATCCGAGTTGGATGAAACTTGAAAGTGATAGCAGGCTTAGGTAAAGCAATTTGAGCGCAAGAACAAAAGGTTCAATGGCTTCTTCAAGCCATGCACGTCACGACAATGATATTCATAATTGTTAGCATGGAATAGACAGCAAGGATCTGATTCAGATCGGATTAGATTATAAAATTAACAATCATGGAAACACATTAATTAGTAGAAAAATTAAGGACTTGAAGATACACTGTATTTTGGCAAATGGCAACAGTAAAATTAAGGTATCTGGGCAATGATTATAAATAATAAGGAAAAAGAAAGAAAACTCTGGTGAATTCAGACCGGATTCAAGCCGCTGACAGTCCTTATTGCTCCTCACATCGGTAGCGGCGAAAACAAATCTTTGTTATTCCTCATTGGCCAACAAATGAAACAAAACAGAAAAGATTGATTGGAGATAGTGTTATTGTTTTTAATCTTCTAATCATTTGTTGAGCACTGAATTTTATAAAGCAAGATGAGGCACTTCCTTCAATGATGCTAAGCATGAAGTAGAGAATGGTTTCTGTCAAAACTCAGCTAATTATGAAAGCAAATTGTATTTATTGAAAACCAAGTGGGTGGTTACGCGTGGAGCCAGTTGATTTTGAGCCTTCTCTCTTCCTACTCTAAGACTCTTTCGTAGTTCTATTTTGGATACTTTGTTTTACATCAATCCTCCATTCCATTTCGATCAAAATCTTCCACCTACCTTTCAATGAATCAATTCTATCCTCACATAGACCGAACACGTTCTCGCCACTTTATCTAGATGTATGGACTCGTATGCTCTTCCAACTTGTGGTTCTACCCGTAACTTCATCTGATCTGTTTCACCCTTTATCAGGTATGTTTAAAGAAGTTCAATTTTATGATAAAATAAAAGATTTTGTTGGGGATCTTCTACATCACTGTTTATGTATTTTTGGGGGGTTGGATCCGTTGTTGCAGAAATGTCGGGTAGGTCTTTTTTGCGGGGTACTGAGAGCAAAGAAAGGCTGCTTCCAGGGAAAGGGTATTCGGAATTTGGTTTCAACAGCTCGGATGGTGCCCAGGATCGAGTTAAATGCAGGTGTTTTCGATCATGTTGTGATTCGATTGATAACGTCTGGAATGGATTGCAAGAACTCTTTGTCAAGTTATATGAAATGGGTCGATCAGATCCCCGTAAGGTGATTTTTGCTACGAAAATGGGGTTTTCGCTAATGTCTATATCATTGCTTATGCTTTTCAAAGAGCCTCTAAAGGAAACTAGTCAATATTCTATCTGGGCAATCCTTACTGTAGTCGTGGTTTTCGAATTCAGCGTAGGTATATGATCCAATATTCATGATACCCCAGTTCTGCCACAATCCAGACTGCCTGCTATTTGAGTTCCTTTTAACAATTTCTATGTTATAGGTGCAACACTTAACAAAGGGTTCAATCGAGCTCTAGGGACTTTCTCTGCTGGAGCCCTTGCTTTAGGCATTGCACAAGTATCAACATTGTCTGGGAAGTATGAAGAAATTATTATTTTGATAAGCATTTTCATAGCAGGTTGGAGTTCTAGCAGTTAATACTATATAAATATTTACAAATGAGAATTCTTGGGTATTGTGTTCATTCAACTTTATAACACATAAAATTTCATTCTGCTTTAGGATTTGCTGCAAGCTATTGCAAATTGTACCCTCCCTTGAAGACATATGAATATGGTTTTCGGGTATTCTTGTTGACATTTTGTATTGTACTGGTGTCTGGGAACAACTCAAGAACCTTCTTCAGAACTGCTTTTTACCGGTTGTTGCTTATCTTCATTGGTGCTGGTCTATGTTTGGTTATAAATATATGTATATACCCCATATGGTCCGGAGAGGATTTGCATAAATTGGTGGTAAAAAATTTCAAGAATGTGGCTTCTTCCTTGGAAGGTTAGCTTTACTTTTCAAGTAGTGCTCTCTGAGTAGTTTCTCATTGGAATTCCTTCATTTACTGTGCTAGATTGATCAATAATAACTTTGAATTTTCTTTTTTAGGCTGTGTTAATGGATATCTGCAATGTGTTGAATATGAGAGGATCCCTTCCAAAATTCTCACTTACCAAGCATCTGATGATCCTTTGTATAGTGCTTACAGATCAGTTGTGCAGTCTTCAAGCCAAGAGGATACTCTGGTATGTTTTCACATGCCTTCAACCTGTCTTCCTTTATGTCCAAGAATGTAGGAGTTCCTTTCTTTGTTTAAAGTACTTCATTTTTCCAGCTAGAGTTTGCCTTATGGGAGCCTCCACACGGTCCTTATAGATCATTCAACTACCCATGGAGAAACTATGTCAAAGTAAGTGGTGCATTGAGACATTGTGCATTCATGGTCATGGCAATGCATGGATGTATACTTTCAGAAATTCAGGTGAGAACACTCTCTCCTTTCATATCTTCAAAGAAATTATTTCTACCGAATGCATGACTATATCATTATATACATCTATAAATCAAAATCTATCTGATTCACTCCTGCTAGACCTCTCTTTTTCCAAAGCATGAAAATAGGTTGCCAGACTTTGCTTTCTGCATCAGTCACTTGTTTACAGGAACCCCTATCCGACAGCTGTAAGGTGCCTATATATCATATAATCATATATGATAGGTCCTCCCAGGATCATGCCTGAATTTATAACTTTGTCAAAAAGGAAGACAGCAAGACCCTGTTCCACTTATGCAATGATACAATGTTCTCTTTATTTTACTTTTCCTGTTTATTTCAACACCGGAATTCATCATATCATGTCTTCAATACTAGGTTTCCACTTACGTCATGACTCTAAGTTCCCTTTATTTTACTTTTCCTGTTTATTTCAACTCTGACATTTGTAATTTTTATGTCTTCAACTTGATGATAAGAACCAAAATTGTGATGTTACTAGTACAAGAAATAGTTCCTCAAGGCCATGAAAGAAACGTCTGCTGGAAGTTGACTTGCATTGCTGATTTGATATTGGCAAATTTGGACAACATAGCTAGATATGTTAGCTGTATAATCAGATTTTATGAATTTCTCTACATGCAGGCACCAGCAGAGAAGAGACACGTGTTTGCTCTTGAGCTGCAGAGGGCTGGTAATGCAGGAGCTAAAGTGCTACGTGAGCTGGGACAGAAAGTTGAAAATATGGAAAAGTTAAGCCCCGGAGACATACTGAGGGAAGTACACGAGGCAGGAGAGGATTTGCAAATGAAGATAGACGAAAAATCATACCTTCTAGTCAATTCAGAAAGCTGGGCAACTGCACCGCCTCACAGGGAATTGGAAGAATCTGGGAGTATGGTTGATGTTAAAGACAATGAGCATAAAGTGATAAAATCCCTGAGCGATATGTGTGAAGTTCAGCACTCGATTGATCCTCGTGCGCCGGACTTAATTACCTCGGAGAGCATGCTCCAGAAACCATCATGGCCCCGTCTCTCATTTACTGTAGAGGCATTGCTGCAGCAACAGGAATCTAAAATATATGAAAGTGCTAGTGCTTTATCTTTAGCAACATTCGCATCACTATTGATCGAGTTTGTTGCAAGGCTCCAAAATCTCGTGGATGCATTCCAAGAGCTTAGTGAGAAAGCAAATTTCAAGGTTCCTGTGGACCAATCATCTGAAAAAGAGGCTCCAGGGTTTTGGAGAATATTAAGAAATTGCTTCCAGTCAAAGAACTAAATTCTATAAAAGAAGACAAAAAGAAAGAAAAAAGTGTTTTGGAACATACATTTTGGGCTTCAAACATTTGGAACTAAGTAGATTCAAATACAATTGTTAAGGGAGACAAGCTTTTGGATTGATTTCTACACTGTTGTAGCTTTCCAGGTGAATGGATGGGAAAGAAGCTTCATATAGAAAGCCCAAGGGTGAGCTTAGAAACTGAAATTATCTTGCTCAAAGCTTCTTTTCTTCAACTTATTTATTATATATGTTAATGGTAAAGCACAGTAATTGAAGTTTCCGAAGAAATACATGGAGAACTGAAAAAGCAACATCCTTTCCTTTCTGATATAATAAAACTTTTATCTATCTCCAGCTTCCATCTTTTTTCTTTATCCAATCAACTCGTTTTCTGATGAGTATCTATGTACATCATTATTATCATTTTATTTGCGCAATGAGTGAATATAATGATTTTTTATTTTTTGGTAGAAACAAAACAGAATTAAGCGATTCGAAAATAAAATGAATATAATTATTACACTCATAAGGATCAATTTGTTATAATATCAATTAATATAAAAAAATCTATGAAAAAGTGCAACTATATATAAACTGATTTGTTGGGCAATCATATCAATTACAAAATTACAAAACATAATTATTTGATATTTCAAAATAAATAATTATTTGGAGGGCCGAAATAACCATTTACCTATTTCCCTTTCTTCTATTGATAAGATAAGAAACTCTTGGCCCATAATCCTCTTTAGTTGGGCTCTGGACGTTTTTGTAAATGAAAATTGTTCCTGAGCAATTGATTAATTCTTAGCCCATCAACCATGGATATGACCCCCATCAGCATATAAAATACAATTTCCTTTTAAGAAAAAGAAGAAATAAATACATACAAACAAACGAAAATACAAAATATTTCATTTCTGTTTATTGGGAAACAGCCGGCGGGAAGGCGTCGAGATCGGTAACATTGCCTCTCTCCATTTCTTAGTTTCATCGCCCTTAGCTAACATTTTCATAAATAACCATTGGTTCTTTTAGTTATTAATTTGGAATTTTCAATGTTGTTATCTCCCGATCTTAGGTGCCGGGTATTTTCAAATTTTAAATTCGATTTCAATTTTCCTTGCTTTTGTTTTCTTTACATCCAAACAAGGCCGTGGTTTTTTATTTCTTTTTTCTGCTTTTCCCCTCCTCCATGTTTATTTTTGGTTCGTTTACTTTCTGGTGTTGAATTCCAGTGTTTGTTTGAGACATTGTTTTTTGAAGTGAGCCGTTTATCAACTTTTATCTGCGTTAAGTGCTTGTAAGATCTATGAATACGATAACATCAACTAAAAAGTATTATTGAATCGTGAGATGTTAAGGATCAAAAGATGGAACACTATTATTGTATATTTGAAATGATTTGTATTTAACGATAGGTTACGGATTTTCTTTTCTGTGCTATTGCAGGTATAACTAGTTAATTGAAGCTGCCAGACTTTGAAATAAGATGTCTACGGTGGAAGAACCGTTGTATCCAATAGCTGTCCTGATAGATGAGCTAAAAAATGATGACATCCAGCTTCGTTTAAACTCAATCCGTAGGCTTTCAACCATTGCTCGTGCTCTTGGGGAAGAGCGAAGCAGGAAGGAATTAATTCCATTTCTGAGTGAAAACAATGACGATGATGATGAGGTGCTTCTTGCAATGGCTGAGGAGCTGGGAGTGTTTATTCCCTATGTTGGGGGTGTTGAACATGCCCGTGTTTTGCTGGCCCCTTTGGAAACCCTTTGCACTGTTGAGGAAACCTGTGTAAGGGACAAAGCTGTCGAGTCATTATGCAGAATTGGATCTCAGATGAAGAAGAATGACTTGGTTGACTGGTTTGTTCCTCTAGTTAAGGTTAGATGTTCTGTTATTTTCGATATTTATATTAATGCCATTGTTTTTCAATACTGTTTTGTGATATTTAGCTGCTGTGCACAAAGCTATAAATTTGAGCTTATTAGATACTTATTTTTCATGCCAAAAGCTGTTAATCAGGTTTTAGTAACTGCAAACAATGAATTTTAAGAGCTCAACTTTCAACAATTTATGAACATTGCTAATATGAAGGACAGTGAAAACAGTAACGGAAAGGAATTTAAGTAGTAAGGATAACATGGTTTATGCACCCTAAACTTGGTAGCTCTATGTTTTTGATGTTTTATTTGTTTATTTTAAATCTTCAGAGGCTGGCTGCTGGTGAGTGGTTTACAACTCGAGTTTCAGCCTGTGGGCTGTTTCATATTGCTTATCCAAATGCCCCTGAGATGTTGAAAACAGAATTACGGTCAATATATAGCCAATTGTGTCAAGATGACATGCCAATGGTAAGAAGGTCTGCTGCATCAAATCTGGGGAAATTTGCCGCAACAGTTGAAAATGCTCATTTGAAGGCTGAGATCATGCAAATATTTAATAATCTTACACAAGATGGTAAGTGGAAGGGTTAAGACATGCTTGATTGAGAAAATCTCTCTACTTGTTAGGTTACATTTGTATATTTTGACACATGAATACTGCTTGTTTTCTTCTTCTCTACTGCCATCCCTACCATACTCCTCCATGTTTGTAATAAATGAATTTGTGGTCTGTTCAGATATTTCATCAAGTTTCTTTTAGGCCTTCGAGCTTGGAAACAAAACTTGGTTTTTTCTTGGTTCTAGTAAAAGAATTAGGAGCTGAAATGATTTTATTTTAATTTTTATGTATCTTACATTCATTTGTTATGAGTTCTCTCAAGAAACTTCTTATTTTAAATTGTATGTCAGATCAAGATTCAGTTCGGTTATTGGCTTTTGAGGGATGTGCCGCTCTTGGAAAGTTGTTAGAACCCCAGGATTGTGTTGCACACATTCTCCCTGTAATTGTCAATTTCTCCCAGGTATATCCATAGATGCTTCTCCTGTTTAAATTTAATATTGTGTGAATTTTACAAATTATTTCTTATCTTCTTTTCGGTAGTCTTGTCAGGCATCTTGCGAAAAATGAAACTGTTCATATCCTCATGTTAGTTGTTCGCATGTGTCGCTAAAACTCTGTAGCAGGTTTTTAGTGATTTTTCTAGTGAATAACTTTTCTAATGTTTTATGATCCATGGAGTATAATGTTGAAACCACATAAAGTTAGGGTTTCATAATGTGGAGGTTGAAGTTTAAAAGTTGGTCTTTAAATTGGGAGAGGAAGACTTTATTTTGTTGCATTAGCAATATCTGTCATCTACTTATACTGCGGATTTGACCTATTTCATGCTTTAACTAAATTTTTTTAATTTAGGTGTGGGGTGAGAATGCTATTGAGTCACCTGAGTATTCTGTTGCACATAAATAATTCTATAGTGATTTCAGGCATCTTTAGCCGGAAAACAGCTTCTTCTTTTTTCTTTTAATTCCACATGCGCTTATATTTGTTCCATTTCGTGTAATTAACAGGATAAATCTTGGCGTGTGCGTTATGTGGTTGCAAATAATTTATATGAACTTTGTGAAGCTGTAGGACCACAGCCTACTAGGTATTTATGTACTGCAAAGCTTCTGCTAAAATATGTTAATGCTAAAATATCTTACACAGTTACATGGTCAATTCTTTTCAGCTTGTTGTGTTTGAGCCAGAAACTGTATTTCTTTGATTATTTGTCATACTATCCTAGGTGGTTTATGTCTTACTTTTTATATATGTTGACTGTGTTTTCAGGACGGACTTGGTGCCTGCATATGTGCGCTTGCTTCGCGATAATGAAGCTGAAGTTCGGATTGCAGCTGCAGGAAAAGTAACTAAATTTTCTCAAATTTTGAGTCCAGAACTTGCAACCCAACACATTCTTCCTTGTGTTAAGGTACTGGTATTTACGATAAGAAGCTTATGATCCTCAAATGAAATTTCCTGTTAGAGAAGAAACTGCAGTTTGTTTCATGTTATATTAAATATTGGTCATCTTCTTACTTCAATGCATTGCAATACCTTTTATAGGAGCTTTCATCGGATTCTTCACAACATGTCCGCTCCGCTTTAGCTTCAGTTATTATGGGAATGGCTCCTGTCCTTGGAAAGGTAAGAACATAGAGTAATTCCTTGATTGGGAAGTACCCTAGGAAATTCCAGGGCCTGTTTAGTGCTGGTAAAGTAGGACAAACACGTACAAGCTAGAGGTACCAATATAAATTTTCTCCTACGGGATTGGTCTGATATAAGGTCTTTTCATTCAGCTGTGGTTGTTATAACAGTTGTCTCAATGTTCATGCTGGATGTATCAGAAACTGGTTTGACTTGGGATTATTGAATTTCATTTGTTGGTCCTTGCAGGATGCAACTATCGAACAGCTTATTCCAATATATCTCTCTCTTTTGAAGGATGAATTCCCTGATGTACGTCTTAACATAATCAGCAAGCTTGATCAAGTGAATCAGGTTTGGTATAAGTTGGAGCTTCCCTCTGTTTCTATGTGTGCTGATCTGCTTATGTTTTGCATCCCTGGTTGTTTTTCGTTTGCTTGAGATTCAACTTTTATGCAACATAAAGCTATTGAAGCACAATGGCACCCAGGTCTACTGAGTGGCTACACGGAATAAATTTAATTTTAGTTACAACTTGTTAACTGGTATACATGCTATTATTGCATTCTACGTGTAAACATTATATTGAAGTTAATTTCATGTTCTCAAGGAGCTTTCTAGGGTGTTTTTTTTTTCTATATATAAACTGACTCTTTCTCGCAGGTTGTTGGAATTGATCTTTTGTCCCGATCCTTATTACCAGCCATTGTTGAGCTTGCTGAGGATAGACATTGGAGGGTTCGGCTTGCTATAATTGAGTATATACCATTATTGGCTAGTCAGTTAGGTGTTGGATTTTTTGATGATAAACTTGGCACCCTTTGCATGCGATGGTTGCAGGATAAGGTTTGTGTTTTCTTATCTTGCATGTGCAATAGCTATAAGTTTAAAACACTTATTTCTTTATGTATTAGTCATTTTATTTTTTGGCAATTTTGCTATATTTCTGTACTCATGGTTTTATTATATATTTTTTTATTTTCTTAGAACCTTCATATATATCTAATGTTTTTCTCTGAGTAGACTGATACTTTTGAGGGTGCATTGACTAAAGACCCGAGAATAGTTTAATTACCATCTAAGGTTTCATGAAGGGAAAATAAATTTTAAAAGAATTCAAATGATTAAACAGTGGAATACATGATGTTGATTAGTTTACAAAATACTCTTTCCTATCTAAAATTTTCCAGTTTGATATTGCACAAGTAAAATGGGTGTGATTATTGCTATTATTTCACAAGTAAATGATATCAGGAAGTACCAATGCTGTTGGCTTGTGATTATTGCTATTATATAGAAGTCTTTAATCGGCATTGTAAGTATTGTTGTATATTGACTGGGAACAGATTTTTTGGCTTCTAGGGGAAGTAATAGAAAAAACTGGAAAGTCTTTTTTAATAAGTGAATGCTTTATCCACTGTCTTGTTACTATTAATTTACCGATTGCAAAACAATGATATAATTTCTAAATTAAGCACTATTTTTGCATGGCATTGTTACAGGTTTACTCTATTCGAGATGCAGCCGCTAATAATTTGAAGCATCTTGCTGAAGAATTTGGCCGAGATTGGGCAATGGAGCACATTATTCCACAGGTCTGTGCAATAATATTGACATTTGATCCTTACCAAGCAAGTAGGAAGTATTTTCTGAAATTTAAACAGATGCCTGTGCTAATCCTTCTGTTTTCGCTTGTATTATGAGAATCCTCAGTGACAACATAAAACTTTATGCACTATAACATGGTTTTTACAGGAATTCCCTTCTATTTCTCATATGCTTTGCTTGGTAGAGTTGATAGAAAAGTAATATGATAGAAAAATGGAAGAGACAATTGAAAACATAATTTTCTTTCCATTCTTGGTAGGAAAGATGCAGAAGTTGAAAGCAAATATAAATTTCTTTCAATCCATTACTTTGTAAAGTTTTTATCTGAATATGATGAATAATCTTGTTGATATATAGTACTTAACTTGCATTTTTTCCCTTTTCTCTCTTATCCTTTCAATTTGAAATAATGTGATATTGTGAATTAAGGCAGAATATTAGTACCTTTTCCATTTTCGTTCCACAGTTTTTCTATTACCAAGCACATCCTAAAATCATTTTCTTCCTCTGTCCATCATCTTCCATCCACCCTTCCACTTCCATTCTAACAAGCACACCTTACTTTTTCTTTTTCTCTTAAGCCATGCGTTACCACACTTTGAAGTAGTGAGATATGATGCAATAGAACCCATATGGATTTTTGACTAGTTCTTGCATTCTTTGGCTTGTTAATTTATATTTTAATTGGTTTTTTGTTTCTTTTGGGCATCAACAAAGTTGGTTTATAGTTTTGTTTAACGGAGAAGTTTGGATGTTATGTGAACAGGTACTAGAGATGGCAAATTCTCCGCACTATCTGTACCGGATAACCATTCTTCGTTCCATTTCTATACTTGCTCCTGTTATCGGATCAGAAATAACATGTTCTAAACTGCTGCCAGTTGTTGTAAATGCATCAAAAGACAGGTTTGTAAGCAAAATCGATATGGAAGGTGTTTGTAGCATTCTGATAAAGTGATCTGTAATTGATGGCCTGCATTTTGCTTTCTGCAGAGTCGCCAATATTAAGTTTAATGTGGCAAAAGTTTTGCAGTCTCTCGTTCCTATCGTTGATAAGTCTGTTAGTATTCCAATTTCGAACATACTTGACCATCTCTTTCAATTAGTTGGATTTCTCCCCTTTTGATCGCATCTTTCTTTTATCCTTTTTTATTGGTTTGTTATTGTTGGCCAACTGATTGCTGCAAATAGGTGGTGGAGAAGACAATCTGTCCATGCTTGGTTGAGCTGAGCGAGGACCCAGATGTGGATGTTCGTTATTTTGCTAACCAAGGACTTCAGTCGATCAATCATGCCACGATGTCCACTTAGGCCTAAGCCAGATTTGTTTACCACGTTGATGGGGGAGCTTTGGATTTTTGCTTGCTAGGTTTGGTATTGTCATTTACCTTTCTCCAATGCTGATTTTTAGCCTGTTAAAATATGCCTTAAATATTTGTACTCTTCATAAATTTGAAATTTAATTCTTGTACTTTTATTTCTAACAATTTACTCTCCTTACTTTTCAGATTTTAAAATTCAAGTCCAACTGTTAACGCTCAACACTGTCAAAATTATTTTGTTAAATTCAGATTCATTATCACATTTTTTTTAGTTACATGGTTACCAAGTAAATATTTTTTTTAATTTCAAAATATCACAACAACAAATTTAACTATAGTAATAATTGGACTTGAATTTTTAAATCTAAAAAGAGAAATTAAATTCTTGAAAATAAAAATATAGAATTAAATTTTAAATTTGTGAAGAATATATAAACTTACGACATATTTTACTATATATCTTCCGTGTATCTTGAGCCTGTGGCTGGCTTGTATTTTTTTTTTTTTTTGGGTTCAATACCTGTGGCTGTCTGACTATATATATATTTTTATTTTGGCTACTGAAAATTTGCCCAGGTTTTGAGACTCATATCCCTAATTAATCTTTCTAATTTGTGATTTTTGGTTGAGCTCATGGTTGATTAATGTAAATAGAAATATGACTATATTTTTTGGTAGTTAAATGGTTTCTGAATTTGAGACCTCTAAAAACAGTTAATAATTGAAACATTCCTGTGGAAAACAAATTTGGACCTTGAATTTTATGAGTTTAACGCATGTCATATGCTATGAAATAATTAGTATAAGATATAATTATATTTACGTGTACATGTTAAAGATAAATTTACCCACTTAAATTAGCAATTGATCGATTAATTTAACATAAATTAGCATTGATCGATTATAGTTAGTAATTTATAGTTTTTTATGAAACGAGAGTTAAAAATTCTATGTTATGATTTTCAAGATTTGATTTATTGTTTTTTCTTTTATTTTATTAAGCATGAAAATAAATTATATTTAAAACCATTTTAAAACAATAAAACATGTACACGTAATTTGTGATTTTAAAATTTATATTTAGTACAGTAAAACATTTATTATATTTATGGTAATTTTTTAATACAAATACTTTTTAATGGAAAATTTTTATTTTTAATGTTTTTAGTGCATTAAGTGTATTATATATTTTTTTAATATTTTATTTTTAATAAAATTAATTTAAAAAATTAAATATGTATGGATCGGGTGAGATCTAGATTTAATTTTTAAAATTGGACTAGGCTTGAACAAAAAGGAAACTTATATTTCGAGCCGGGCCAAACCCAAGCTTGAAAATTTGATTTAAATATGACTTAATTTTCATGTCGATAGTGAAGCAAAAGCAAAACAATCTTTCATTGGGAACCGTTTTAGCCTTTCTTGATCTGATCCCTATTTATCCTGCAAATTTGTTAGTTTATGCTGATGGTAGCATCTGCTTGGACGTTCTACAAAATCAGTGGAGTCCGATTTATGATGTTTCAGGTATGACATCGTTTCTTTAGGCTTTCATTTGTGGCTATCCAAGGATAAAATATCATTTTTTTCCAATTCAAGCTGTTATGTTTTCTGCTTCAAAACCACCTGCCTCATGTAGTAAACTTCCATGTGAAAAATGTGGAAGTGAAAACACCAGTTACCTCTACAGACAACCCTTTTTAATTAGATCTTTCATTGTAATGAGTATATATATTTATCCTATCAGTCAGTCATGTGGACTCAGACCTTTCATACTTTCATTCATCATATAGGATAAGGTTTAAGCTTTGTCCTGGTGTGTGTTTACACACGTAGAGCATAAAGAAATTGGGCTTCAGGATAAACAGTTGGCAGATAACTTCTTCCCTTCTTAAATATGTTGGTGCTTCTAAATAGGAAACCTTGGTTCTAATCCAGATAGGTTGTTATGAAACTGTGGATTTGATGAATTTAACATGCATACCACTTAGGGTCCTCTCTGTCTCTCTCTATGCATAGTGTTTAAGCTCCTCTAATTTTGTGTATGCAGTCATTGCTTTGTGATCCAAATCCAAATTCCCCTGCAAATTCTGAAGCGGCTCGGATGTTTAGTGAGAACAAGCGTGAATACAATAGGAGAGTACGTGAGATAGTGGAGCAGAGTTGGACTGCTGATTGATCTCTCATGTTGGATTTCCATAGTCAGAACAAAGCGTGGATACATTAGGAGAGCATGTGAGACTGTCAAGCAGAGTTGGACTGCTGATTGATAGCTCAACGTTTGGTTTGGTTTGGTTTGGTTTCTATGGAACATCAAAAATAGTCCAATGTCCTGTCTAAATAACACTGAACACCGCAAATGTGTTGCAAACTATTTTGTCTTTAGTATGTTGTTTGTGTTAAGAAAACGAAGGCTGTTCCTTGGTCAGCCTATTTCATCTACTACTCCAAGCATAAATAAACCCCAAGTCCAAGTAAATCAAACTTGAAACTTCCATTGGGAAGCTTCTTGGTGATGACTTGTGTAAATACTAAGTTTATTTTTGCTACTGTTATTAAAACTATACTGCTATATAATGAATTGTGGCTCTTGTAAGGAAATAATGCATGTGAATGCAGACTTTCCCCTGTTTCATATGCCTTAAGTAACAGGGGAATATTGCAATGCCGATTTGGCTGTAAGATGAGAATCCAACAATATATTATCAGCCTTTAAATGGTTCCCATATATGGCAGGTGAAATCGCCAATTTCCCATAATTGCTTACTATAAAATTATACAATATTTTATCAGTCTTATATTTGGCCAATATAAATATTTCTTTGGATATATTGCAAACCTCCCCATCCACTAACAGCTTCAGTTAATGGCCTATCTCCATAATAATAATAGCCATCCATGTTACAATTTAACAAAAATTATTAACTTTCAGTCGGAAAAACAAAAGCTCAGTAGTCTTTCATTCATAGCTTTTCCAAGAACTACGATATGTTTACCTTGAATGAACAAATCAACAAAGAATAGGAATTACTTGAAACACAAGCAATAAAAAATAACCAAAACCAATTCAGAGCAAAAATTGGTACAAGTTTTAACATGTGTTTTTTTTCAGGAAGTACAGTGTATGTTGACGAACAAGAAACAAGAAAAAGCAAATCCGAAACCCTTTCAAGTTGGCATCTCGTACCGGCAAAGAGGACAATAATGGCTTTGTTTCAACCACTTCTCGATGCAACCACTGTGAAACATATGGGAACAGGGCATTTGAGAAGCGGATGAACCAACCTTGATTTCCTCTAAACATATAGTGCAATTTTCAGCTTCCACTCGCCTTTTTTTGGTACTTGGTTGAACATCTTGGCTGTGATCTCTGTCTTCAACTCGAACCCTTTTCAGCATTTTCTTAACAGATGTTTCACTCGCCGGAATCATCGTATTGTTGGTCAGTAATGCAGATTCCGCCAAAGCCCTTCTTAGCAAAGCCCTTTCGTCGACCAAGTGACGCGTAACTATTTCCCATAACTCCGCACGTACAGGCAACACTTGACGACCCATGTTGGAACCCCACTTTGAGATTCGAAGTCCGTGTCGGATAATCTTATCAATGACAGCGTCGAAAGTAGGAGATGTGGGGTCGATTGGAAATCTTCTCAACATGGCACCAAGGATTTGGTAAGCCTGATCCTGGTCTCTCAAAACTTGGAGGTCGAAACGACGAGATTCTTGACGGAAGTGGGTGTCGGATGCAGTGACGAGTTCTTCAGTTGCGCAGTGATGGTGGCGGGTTACAAGATGGAAGGAGATGGTTACTTCGATTTGAACGAATTGGGGAATGGGGTACAGACGTATTGACCTAGTACGGGGTTGAGAAACAACATGGTACAGGCCATCAGGCTGATGCGAAAAGTAAGAGCAAGAGAAAGCCATGGGAGAAACTTGAGGAAGAAGCTACGTTTTTGAAGATCGGAAGTATCACTAGTATTTGAATTTATAGAACCAATGAGAATGGGGGTGTAGTTTATCAAGGGAATTAACGGTCGAGAATTATGCTAATATCTTCATTAATATTCAAAACAATCAAACCATGTCTATGAGAATGACGGTGTTTTACACCACATTTGGTTGACATGAATAGCTAATCAATTTAATGCTGATTCAGTGAGTTATACCAACTCATGTGTTTGGTTCACTTGAATATCATTCAACCGAATAGCCTATTCAATACCACAAGAAACAACCTCAGAAAATTCATTCCCGAAATACCCACGATACCAACGTTCACAAAACTCAAATTTTAACAAAATACCAAACCAAAAATAATCCATGATTGAAAATTATGACCAACCAAAAAATTTCATGTAAATCAAAATACCAAACAAAAATTAATCCATAATTTCCGTCCCCCAAGATTTTGGGTATGCATGTAAAAAAAGTTTTGGATGCTCCAAAATTACAAAAGTGAAAGAGGAGATGAGGAGGAAGAACATATAAACAAACCAATAGTTGAATTCTAAATAAATAAGTTTTAGTTTGTAAACTAAAATAAAACTTATTTGGATAGAATAAAAACATAAAAACTTACTCCAAAATAAATAGAAAATTAACATTTCATTAATATTTTAGTCATAAATACATATCACATATATCTAGTGTGAATTATAAATGTAATATCAGTGCTATCAAATTTCTATAAATATTTGATAAGAAAATAATTTTTTTTTGTATAAAAAATTAAATAATTATAATGAAACGAGAATTAGTAATAAAATAAACCATCAAAATAATTATTCCTCAACGGGCAGATTTCAAATTACAAGTCTTCCTTCTAAACCAGATTAATTAAATGAATTCACAATTGGTTCAAATAGCTGAACAGAGCAAGATCCAACAAGAATTGGTTTAATGTGCAGAAGGAGCAGTGGCTGTCTTCTTAAAATCGATTTTGTCGACCTTAACTTCACCATCGATGAGTTCATACACATATACCACAACACGCAAGCCATCGATGTCCATGAGCACAAAGCTCGGGTTAACATCGTAGGTGAAACTACTATATGCACCAGTGGCCGAGCCCGGATTTATGACGACACCACCCTCATGCTTGTATGCTTTGAACTGATGAGTGTGACCAGTTACAAGGATATCCACGTCCAATTGCCTTTGTACCATTGCTAGTGAATCCAAATCCCCCCATGGAATGACCTGTACAAAGTTCAAAAGCAAGGAACAATCAATGATTGCGAAGTGGTGTCATAACCATACGGACATATATTACGATAAATCGGGCTGCAACTAAAAGCTTGTTATCAAACAATTTGAAATACTTCAAGAATGCAGCCCAGCTTAAAGCTTTTTTCTATCTGGAAATCTACCATCTAGCACCAGAGAAGTGTATTTAAAACTAGTTAGGAAACGCTTCCGCATTTGAGTGATCATGAAGCATTGGGGTTCACATTTGCACTTTGCTAAGGACTTAAAAGTCGGTTGGTTAAGCATGTAAACTACACATTATAGAACAAAGTTGAGACATGTCAATGACACAGTAGAATAGCTTCACACTATAAGTCCCTTCAATCCCAAACATTATTCTTGCATCCAACCTGAAATGTTATCAACAAAGGAACAATGAAATGCTCTTCACAGTTTCGTCCCATTTCCAATCCATTGACCAAAATTGATTGCGTGTATAATATTGAGGTCCACGAAAACCTAGAGAAATGCAAAATGTTTGTAAATGTAAAAAGCTTGGGGCCCAAATATATTATATATGGCCACTACACATACAGAAAATAAGGAACTAAATTCATCACATGTTTCTGTAATGCAAAACAAAAACCTTAATTAGGATGTCATTTGATAGCAATTATTTTTACACTCAGATTGAGGGTATTTGAAAGTAAACAAACAGGATGGTAGAAAACCTGATGACCATGGCATATCCCAAGCTTGAATTGACCAATTGTCAGTGTTTTGTTCTCTGGATAACGGGAATCTTCATCATATTCACCTCGAGTAATATGCAGATCAGGACACAGAGTCTTGAAGTAATCATGAACTTCCTGGTCATGAAAATCCATGTAAAAAAATAACTTTACTTACAGTCTAAGACACTTGTGAGAAAGGAAATACAAGGGAAACGTTATAACCAATCTACAATACTACAAAGGAAACATATTGTTGCTTTTGAAATTTTGAGATTTGACAGATAAATGTCAGTTTCATCCTGAAAGCAGGTAAAGTAGAAGTCAACCCTCATACAAAAGGGAAAAGTGATGCCAAATCAATTAGAAAAAAAAAGATACAAAAATACACCAGAGTTTATGAAATTATTTCTGGTAGACTTGAAGGAATCACACAAAATGTCGATGATGCACATAGACTATCATTTCCAACTACAACGACCATGTAGCATAACAAGTTTTGAGCCACGTATTCAAGAAGCTGTGTACATTATGCCTTTGCAGTTCAGTAACTAGACAAGGCCACTAGTGTCCGGTGTTACTAATAAAATGTTCATTACATATCTATAAAAGATAGAACTACGGCTAAACATATAAACAACAATCTGCATAAAGGCACAAAAGGACAATTGATGGTACACATTGGAAAATTACAGAAGTCAATCTAAATGTATCATCACCCCTAACCCAGCCCTCAACATAGACATCATTTGCTAGGACTGGAAACAGCATAAATATGTTCTTTGTAGAAACTTGTCTTCTGTAACACCCCAATACAGCATAAAAAGTATTAGAAAATCTTTTCAAAAAAAGTATCAATACCATAATTAGATAGAACCAAAAAAAATACTTAACCTCATAAACATAAAAAAGAGAGAGTGAAGTTGATTACTTTGATACAGAGATTGCCAGTGCAAATGATGTGTGTATAAATGTGTGTATAAAAAAATTTAAATTATACTTATTTCATCAATATAAAGAACTGTTACATATGATTTTTATTGCTTTTTAGTGGAATAATTATAAAATTGGGAGTTGACTTTAGATTTGTTCATGTGTCGAGTCATTTTACCCAGCTCGAAGGATTGCTCAAAAAATAAAAAGGTTTTGGCAAAAATACAAGATCCAAAAAATAAATTTAGATAAAATTTAAGGCCTCTTTTCTATATGGCCAAGCTTTGGACAAGATTTTTGGCCTAAGCTCCACATATATTATGTTATAAAACTTAATTATATTAATTATATATTTTAAATAATTATATATATTTATATTAAATCATTAACTCAATAACAATTAAATTTATTATTCAAAAACTAGAAGAGCTTATCCATCTAAATAATTCAACCCAAAATATAAAATTTTAAAAATTATATTTAATACAATAGAATATATATTATATTTGTGTTTTTAATATAAAAAATATTTATTATATTTATGGTAGCATTTTTAATATTAAATACATTTTACAGCATTCTTAATGTATTAGAAAACTTTTATTTTAACCTTTTTTAGTGCATTTAGTGTATTATATTTTTAATGAAATTATTTTTAATAAAATTTAATCTAAAAAATTAAATATGGACAGACCAAATCAAGCCTAAATTTAATTTTTAAAATTAGATCAAAATAAAAAATCAACTCATTTTTCAAGTCAAACCAGATCCAAACTTAAAAATTTGATCTAAATATGTTGCATGGACTAATCCAACCCATGAGCATCAATAGTTGAATTCTAAATAAATAAGTTTTAGTTTGTAAACTAAAATAAAACTTATTTGGAAAGAATAAAAACATAAAAACTTACTCCAAAACAAATAGAAATAATAACATTTCATTAATATTTTAGTCATAAATACATATCACATATATCTAGTGTGAATTATATATGTAATATCAGTGCGATCAAATTTCTATAAATATTTGATAAGAAAATAATTTTTTTTTGTATAAAAAATTAAATAATTATAATGAAACGAGAATTAGTAATAAAATAAACCATCAAAATAATTATTCCTCAACGGGCAGATTTCAAATTACAAGTCTTCCTTCTAAACCAGATTAATTAAATGAATTCACAATTGGTTCAAATAGCTGAATAGAGCAAGATCCAAGAACAAGAATTGGTTTAATGTGCAAAAGGAGCAGTGGCTGTCTTCTTAAAATCGATTTTGTCGACCTTAACTTCATCATCGATGAGTTCATACACATACCACAACACGCAATCCATGAGCACAAAGCTCGGGTTAACATCGTAGGTGAAACTACTATATGCACCAGTAGCCGAGCCCGGGTTTATGACGACACCACCCTCATGCTTGTATGCTTTGAACTGATGAGTGTGACCAGTTACAAGGATATCCACGTCCAATTGCCTTTGTACCATTGCTAGTGAATCCAAATCCCCCCATGGAATGACCTGTACAAAGTTCAAAAGCAAGGAACAATCAATGATTGCGAAGTGGTGTCATAACCATACGGACATATATTTACGATAAATCGGTTGAGAGTGTGAGTCATCGGTTTATTGGGTGGAAGAAGTTCCACCAGAAGTTGATGCTGCAGTGGTACGTGATATGGGTGGATAGTTTATAGAAGAAGCGTAGATCTGAGTTCTGGATAGTCGATCGGAGACCCGATGAACTCAAAACAGAGGGACTCGTTAAGTGAAAAGGCATTTTTGAAAATGGTGGGTGGAGTCCAGTCTTCTCACAGGAAGAGATTTCGGCGATGCAGGAAAGAAGAGAGGAAAGAAGAGGGAAGTTAGGGTTTGATGGTTTTTTCATTTCTGCTTTGTAATGTTTGGCTGCCGTTTCTTTTCTTTTTTTCTTGTTTTAGCTTTCTTTATTATTAGGTCTAAGGGTAGTCTGACGAGTGCTTAGTTTCAAGGCACCGCCCATTTTTTCCTTTCGGAGATTCGTTGACACAATTCACGTGAAAAGGTTAAACATTTTGGAACGTTATTTTGACGTGAAAGTACACGTGTACTTATCTTATTGTCATATCAATAATATTTTGAATATTATGATGGTAGTTTTTATTCATAATTTTTTATCATTTGATAATGTATATATATTTTATACACACATATAATTAAATTTAGAATCTTTAAAATAAACAAATATCTTTTTTTTTATTAAAATTACTTGTTGAATTCATCATATCAATAATGTTTAAAAATGTAAATACTTAAAAAATTATAAAATAAATTCGAAAAATAATATGAAGTACTCATGGATTATTATGTGGATTATCATTTTTAAAATTTTAATGTTTTAATCAATATTTTTATTACAAAAAATAAATCAATTCTTTTTGAAAGGTTAATAATAAACTTTAACTTTTTTAAAAAAATTAATGATTAAATTTAACTAAAAAAATAAGCAATAAATTAACAAAAGATGAAAATATTAAAGGTTAAATTCATAACTATATCAATTTTATATAAAAAAATATTTTTCAAAAACAAAAGAAGATATGAGAAAATAAAAGGCATTGGGAGCATATTTCCGGATTAGCAAATCGAGTTGCTGATTTCATTGCCATTGCCAACCAAGATGCTAGTTTGCAGCAATTTAATTTAACACACCATTAATAGAGCTTTCCATGGTCGGGTTAGATCAAGGTCGGTTTAAATGTATATTTTCAATTGATATTTTATATATTTTAGAATTAAATTTAAATTTTAAACTATTTTATTATTTAAGTTGAATTTGGATTGAATCGAATTGGATTGAAGTACAAAAATTTTTGTTCAAGCCAGATAGATTCTCGAATTGGACAGATACTACCATGTAATCACATCATTATATTAAAAAAAATTTAAATTACACTTATTTCATTAGTATATAGAACTTTTATGGATGATTCTTATTGCTTTTCAATGGAATAATTATAAAACAGGGAGTTGAATTTAAACTTGCTCATGGGTCGAGCCATTTTACCAAACTCGAAAGCCCACTCAAAAAATAGAAAGGTTTGGACAAAAGAATGAGACCTTAAAATGGGCTTGAATAAAATTTAAGATCTGTTTGCTATATGGATCGAGCATTAGGCAAGATTTTTGGATTATGCCTGGCCAGAATATATTATGTTATACAAATTAATTATATTAATTATATATGTTAAATAATTATATATATTTATATTGAATCACTAATGCAATAACAATTAAATTCAATACCCAAAACTTAAAAGAACTTACCCATCTAAATAACTCAACCAAAAATATAAAATTTTAAAAATTATATTTAAAACAATAAAACATTTATTATATTTATGTGTTTTTAATATAATAAAATATTTATTGTATTTATGGTAATTTTTTAATACAAATACTTTTCAATGAAAAACTTTTATTTTAACGTTTTTATGCATTTAGTGTATTATATTTTTTTTATAAAATTACACACAAAACTATAAATAAATTAACATCTATTCTTCTCTTTTTCTAACATGAAATTTATTTATTATATTTTCTTAAAACAATATTGCAAACAAGGTTTAAATCAAATTCAAAATTTTCCTTATTTTTAGTTTTATTTTATAAATAATAATTCATTCATTATACATTTGTCATTATTCCTTAGTCCTCACCAAATTTGTCGAGCCTTGGGATCGCCTATGCCCACAACCACCGACACCAATATCATTACTCTGAATCCCCAACATGCCCGCCCTCTAGCACAACCCCAAAAGCAACAAGCTTAAGAAATTGATTCTTACCTTTTTTTACTTCAAGCTGTAGTTTTTTACCCAACTAGAATATGGTGGTCTTTTTCATGAATTTTTCCTTAAATTGTTTTGTTTATAAAATTATTATTTTAATAAATAATGTCACATCAAAAAATGAGAAAATAAATATTTAATTTACTTATAAATATTTATAGAATTTTGTATATATTCTTATAAAATCTTATGTATTTTCATAAAAATGAACGTTTAAATAATTTTTAATTTTTATGAATCAAGATTAGATTGACACAATGTGTAAAGTGGAGGGTTAAATTTATTGAGTTTTTTAAATTTAGGACTAAATTGATAGAATTTATAAATATTAGAGGGTTAAATTTGTTATTATGCCAATGACAAACGTTCCCATCAACATTTCACGGGTGATTTAACAGAAGAGTGACCAAAATATTAAATGTCGACAATGCTAGTGACTAAAATAGAAAATTTTAAACTTGGATTATCAAAATAGAAACACGTTAATAGTTGAGTGACAATTTATATGGTTTACCCTTTTATTTTTTTATTTTAAATAGGATTAATATGTAGTTTGCCCTTTTAACTTTTTCAAAAGTACCTAGTTGGTACTTGAACTTGTATTCCGTCACCCAGGTTGGTACATTCACACTTACACCGTTAGTTTGTGTTGATGTGGTACTGATGGCCAATCCTATAGTGACACATGGTAGACATAAATTAAAAAATTAAATTTATTTTAAAAATATAAATTAATTTAAAAAGTATAATTTTTTGGACAAGTTCAGGTACAAACTGGTACTTTTTGGATAAATTTTGTAACATCCCCAATACCCATGAGTCGGGAACAATGTTAAATCGAGAGTAAATATGTTAGAATTTGAGAAGGTCAAAAAATAGAAGTCATCAATGTTAGTTGAGGGAGAAGATAGATACTAAATGTAATTGAAAAGGCTTGTATATTATGAGAAATAAATCCAAGGTATTAATTAAATTGTAAGAGAGTGAAAAGTGTTGGAGCAAAATGAGAAAAGTAAGAGTTGAAATGATTAGATTGAACTGAAGGGAAAAAAAAGAGAGAGGAGAGACTAAAGGTGAAAATATACCAAGGGAGAATATGACTCATGAATGTTATTGTAAAGAAAGTCGAGGGATTAAATGATCAATATTCAATTTAGATAAATATGACATGAATAATGATTAAGGACTAAATTGTGTTAACCGTGATTGGTTGGAATAATTTGGAATTATTTTATTTCATATTATATTATTTTACTTAATTGTTAAGTTGATAAAAAGATGAAAGAAAAAATCATCATCATCATCATCATCTTTGTGTTGTCCCTCTAGGAAGAAAAAGAAACAAAAACTTTTCAAACCTTACATTTTAGTCCTTTTTCACTATTTCCAAGCTTTCCGAATTTAATTCTTCCAATTTCTTTCGTGAATATTTAGTGTAATCGTTTTGGAGGAGAGAGAAGATAAAAATTAGGTTTGATCATAAAAAATTAAGGTAAGAACGATAAGTTTTTCATGAATTTCATGTTAGTTTTGTTTAAAGAATATAGATATGTTATTTGATTATAATTTTAATAAGTAAATATTGTACGTTTTGATATGAAAATGAAGAAAAATAGAAGAGAAGTGATCAACAAGTTGGGGACAAAGGCAAAGAGATAGCCAAAGAGTAGAAAAAGAAGAAGAAATCTTGATTCCAAGCCTTTGGTTGTAAGTACAACAAGAACTTACTTAAATAATATCTAAAGTATAGAATTTTGTTAGATTAATTATATTAATATTTATGTTATTAATCTTATACATGGATATGCTAATATTTAATATGATATTGGTTAGTGAATGTGTAGAAATTGAATGGATATTATCTACAAGGCAATATTATGTTTTGTATAGAAAATATGGGAAAAAAGATTAATTTGTAAAATGAGAAAAAGTTTATATGAAAGATAAAATTATGATTGAATATATATATATATATATATATGAAGAGATATATGTTATTGAATGATTTGTGTATTGATTTTGAACTACTATAAGAATGATTATTGAGTTTTGAATTGATAAGGACTAAATTGAGAAGAATCCAAAAGTATATAAATTCCTTTCTGAAATGCAAATGAAAAATTGATTTTGTTATATTTACCCATGTAGACAAAATTTGAATTGAAGAGATATAAATGAGATGCCATTAGAAAGTATTTAGCGCGCTCTCTGTTCTGTTAATGTACTTTGATGCAACTCGATTTTGATTAAGCACTTTAGTGTTATTCTGTTTTAACATTGCACTCTGGTGCTACTCTGTTCTGTTATTGCACTTCAATGCATTTTTGTACTATTTCTGCACATCTTGCATGTTTTGTTAAGTCTACATGGGGCATCCGATAAATTTTAAAAGATAAAATAAAGTTACGTTCATTATGACGATATTAAGTGTAAGTGATTGGAATGATAATAAATCCAACCTTAATAAATAAAGTATAGTACAGTAATTCTATTGCTATAAAGTTTTAAATCTATTTACTATGACATTTTTGCATTTAGTTTACATTTAATTAATGAAAATGTAAGTTTAATTCTCAATGTACTTATTAAGTTTTCATAAGCCTACTGCTTTATTTTTAACATGTGAGTAAATATGTGAAGTGAAGATTTGTCGAGGATCAATCTCTTCACATCTCATCACATCACAAAGACTTGGAGAAGAGTATGCAATCTCCCTTTATTTTTATCAAAGTATATGACGTGTACATTGGTGAAGTATTTGTGTATATGTAAGTGTTTAGGTGATCTTACACTTGTGTTTATTGTGTTTTGGATGGTGAATATAATATATTATATGATTTATGAGTTGTGGTATATGTTTGAATTGATTTTGGAAGCTTAAGTGGTTTAGAAATGTTTTTAAATGCATATAATTTTTAGGTCTCCTGTTCTAGGTCTCGGGACATAAAAATTTTGAAGCTAAAAATCTACAATAACAATGCCATGTCTCGAGTCGAGATATAGAGGTTTTTGTCTCAACACTAAAAACCCCTTTGCCTCGAGAAAGGGACAATTTGAAGCTAAACTTCTATAGTGCCATGGCAATGTCTTGAGACATGTAAGTCTTGGTCTCGAGACATACGGACCTACAACTAAAACTTTGTATTTGAATCAAATGAAGGTTGAAACAAATTTTATACGCAATTAATCTTTGTTAATAGTCTAATTATTTTCCTTGAAGTGTAGCAAGGCCTTGAAATCATAGTTAAAAGTCCAATTTAAAAGTATTTGAAATTGTAAATGCATGCTCAATGTTAAATGTAACATTCGTTGCTCGAGTTTATTCGGGTAAGGAGTGTTACAAGTTCAAGTACCAATTAATTACTTTTGGACAAGTTCAGAGGACAAATTACATGTTAACTCTTGAAAAATTAACACTGTTAACATATTAGGGCAATGTGTATGAGAGCATACAAGGTCTGGTCAGGTACAAAAATATTCAAGTACCAACTAGATACTTTTAAATAAGGTCAAGAGGTAAATTACATATTAACCCTTTTAAAATATATTTGTTAATAATTATTTTTTGCACTCAAGGAGTAATAACAATACTGCTATCCCATGAAGCTTGCAGTTTATTTTGTGTACCAGTGAAGCCGTGATAGTCAGATCTCCAATGAGTAAATTCAACAGCAGCACGTGAAATTTCAACTTAACGTATGTAAGCTTTATAATCAAGGAGGCAGGCAAACTCGGTTCAGCTGCCTACCACCATCATCACCACCACCACGTGAATTTCATCTGGTTTGGGCCATTTGAAAGGAAGATGTGCAAAATCCCCATGCAAAAAATCTTCTCAAACGCGTCCTATTGATGTAACCGCCAACCCCATGCCCATTCTTTTAATTAATTTTTGGTAAAAGAAAGGTTTATTTTATTGATTGAACTATAACAGGCAAAGTCTTACGAATTGCTAGGCCTTAACTGTGAAACCCCATTCTTAATTTCCCTTTCTTATCACTAATCACACTTTCTATTTAAGTAACTCTCACCCCCATTCTCCTAATTCCTTTTGGTTAATAATTCTAATTATCATTAAATATCTGTGCCCACTCAAACAATGTTGACTGGTGGCTCAACCCATTCGGTCCAACCACCAAAATACCTGTATATTTAAACCTTGTTGTCGTCTTAGAGGAACAAGCATGGAAGCAACCCTCCGACAAGGAAAAGAAACCCCAAACAGTAGTCATTCCCAACTTCAACAGGTATATGCATTTTAATGAGTACATACAAATATTATATATATTTGCTTAATACTGGAAGTTCTTCAAATTTAATTAAATATAAAGATTGGAGGCTTTGATTATCATCTAGGGTTTTTTTTTTTTTATCATGCATGTTGCATGTCATGTAAGGATTCGGTTAATAATGTTAGACTTAAATCTTCATCTTTTCCAAACAAACAAATAAATATATACGTTTCTTTTTTGTTCTTTAAGTAATTAAATAGATTTTTTTTTCTATGGATTTGCAGGAAATGAGATGTTAGGTATACGTGGAATATTCATTTGAGCAAGAATATGAAGGCATGAGCCACAACATGAAGGTACCAGACACGAGGTTGTCGAAAACCTCGACCTCAGACCTTAAATAAGGTTCAGGGATGTGGTGCTCTCTCACTAGCCAAAAGTTGAAAATTTTTATATAATAAATGTATTTATAAAAAATATATTTAAAGATGAAATGAAGTTTTAATTGATACAATAAAAATATTAAAAATTATAATGCTTTGAGTTCGAATGAATTAGAATCTGGTTGAAATATAACACTAACCAGTCTAATTTAATTTGCTCCATAAAAACATACTTTTTAGTTTGATTTAGAATGTTAATATCTTTCTAACTTTTATTTTCTTTTATTTTAAAGGACTGATTTATTGATTGAATATTCAGCAATAGTCTACATTGGACATAAAAAGAAAAGCTGTTCAATAGTATATTTGTATAAACCGAACATTATCAATGAGACGAAAGTATACATATGTATATTTATCTGCAACTTCCAAAATTGAAATTTTGGACAAAAAATTGTTATTTTGCAAAGAAAGATTGGACCACGCGCCACCACTTGTTATATAGATAAGGCAACCCTGGCTGAATTTTAAATAATATTGTATTGAGAGGGGTTTAAACAAGCGGCATGTTTGAACACATGTGATGGCCTGATGATTAAGGTGTTCGTTGTCGTAAGTGTGATCTGAATTTGAATAGTATTAATCGCATTTATTATTCGGATTTTACCCTGTAATTCACCTAAAAAAATAATAGCGGAATAATTTCGATTAATATGTTTATGTATTGTGTTTAGATTCAAGAAATCTGTTTAGTAAAATTATTTATTTACTTCCTTTTGTGGTGGAAAAGTGGCTTATTATGTTATAGAATTAGGTAGAAATTGTTGACATTAGATATTATTAATTACCACTAGCTATCGGTTAACTACTTGGGTTGACAACTATTTTAAATCCTACAAATCTAAAGCATATTAGCCAGAGAAATATTAATTTAGAACAGGTTTAATGCACCCTTTAGTCCGTGAAGTATATTACTTTTTTCACTTTGGTCTTTAAATTTATTTGGATTCATTTCAATCCCTAATATTATCAGACGTTTCCAATTTAATCCTTAATTAATATTATTAGACGTTCCCGGTTTAATCCTTTGGATGTTAGAAAAATACAGCCAGCCAACCATGCATGTCATATAATGACATCATTGTGATGTCATCATTAAAAACCTTAAAAATATTTAAAAATTAAAAAAGAAAAAAAAGACTATAAAATTACAAAAAAAAAATTTATGAAAATATAAGAAAATACTGAAGTACATTTACTAGAGCTTGAACATGAGACCATTATGCTTTAGGAAGAAACCACCTACTATAATTATTTTATAATTGAATCAACCAATTATCAGGATATATATGATAATATCTAAATTTATCACCTAAAAATTCTATCAATTATAAGTAAAAATTGAAGTTAGCATCTCAAAATTATTAGGGTCTCATAAAACTAATATGATAAATACTAAAAAGTTAGTATAATAGAGTAATTAAATGAGTAGGTATCTACCGACATTAAATATAATTACGAGGAGGAGTAAGGCGTGTACAGTGGCATAGTTCTTTAGTAGTTGGCTTCCCGACGGAGAGAATTGCATGCCTCACTTCCCTACTCATCCTTCATATTTTTGTTCGGTGAGTGACTTAATTATAACTACAAGAAGATGGGTTTTACTAAATAGATTTAACAACGTAATTAAATGACCATTAGTAATGATATTAGTTTAGCTGTCACTAATTAACTCAAGACACTAGACAGGGGATTTTGGTCTAAAAGATGGAAATTTATTATTTAATCCCTTCATAAATGAGAAAATTATAGTTTGACCTTCAAAAATGATTTTTTTTATTTGATCTCTTAAAAATGATGAAATCATAAATTAATTCATAAATTTAACCTCTCAAAACTTATAATTCAAATTTGTATCTCTATCAAAATTTCTAGCTTGGCCCTAAGTACGCAACTATTAATTTGGTGAAATATGTTTGTTTCAAGGTAGTTAATTTCATTTCGGTACTACCTGTATGCTCTATTTCGGTAGCAAATTGGAACAACAAATTTTAAGTTTCATTTCGATGTAAATTGTAGCCCGTACTGACGCATACCGGTTGATTTTGTATGTATCGAATGGCACAAAAATGAATTTTAAAATATAAATATAGTATTTTTTATAGGGGCAAAGTCAAAAAAAATTTTGAGAACGGAATTAAATTGTATATTTTTACGATAATAAAAATATAATTTTATTATTTTAATAATCTATATTTTTATAATTTTTAAATGATTAAATCAAATTTTTATTATTTTTGGGGAGTCAAAATGTAATTTTACCATTCTAATTAAAATTTTATAAACTATAAAAAAGCCTAAATGAAAAAAAATTCATATTAAAGAGGTCGAAGTCCATGCTAGCGCCCTAATTCGCCACCGATTTCTTATTATATATTTTAGATTTGTCGAATGATTTGTTGTTGTTTTAAGGAAAAATGATTTATTATTATATGCATTGCATGAAAGGATTATATTGTTTAATTTGTGGAGTAACTTTTTTCTTGTTTGCTCTGAGTGTGTTTAACAACTAATTGTATTTTCTATTGAAAAGTATTTTATATAATTGATGAGTATTTTATATTTAAAATTTATTTAATATCATTATTCAATATCTAAAAATAATTTTATATATATATAAAAAGATTTTAAAAGATAACGATAAATTTAAAATGATACATCAAAATAAATTAATTGATGCTAATTCGTAGTAGAAAATTAATGCATGATATTGACTCCTTGTTTATTTAGGTTGAGCAACCCATAGCAGCCCCAGCCAGCTGAATTATTAACCCAAAACTCTTATAGGTGCCTGGCCTATACGAGGACAAAGGAATCGCTGTTAAATTCCATCTAAGCATCAAAGTCTTGAGCATTTGTTAACTTCAGAAACTTCAGAATTAATGGGCTCCCTAATGGTATGTGGTAGGCAATTCTCCACGTTCAATGTTTAAGACGTTCAAGTTACATTTTTCACGAAGAATTAATAATTATATCCAAAAAGGAAGAAGAGAGTATACACATAGAAATGTATGGAGTTTGGGGCCGGCCACCTCGTCACCAGTATACAAGCTGCGGGGTTTGGGACAATTGCACACAAGACCATAATCACCGATAAACGAAGGCCTTGACACGAGCTATCATTTCATTTGTTCGAGTTTGTGATAGTTGAGACTTGCTAAGAACCTGAAATGCATGTCCAACACCTTCATATAAAACATGCTCCACCTTCTTCCCTGCTTTACCCAAGGCAGCACAAAACTCCAGGTTCCTATCTCTCACTATGTCCATCTCTGATATGCACACTAAGGTAGGCGAAAGCCTCATCTCCTCCATTTTTGCTGACCCTTTTCCCAATGGATTGCACCATGGATGGTCACGGTTGGTGCCACATGGCAATGCTAATCGCCAATATGTATCCGAAGCTGATAGGCTGAGGGCAGAGCGAGGAGATTGGACCATATTCTTTTCGGAATTAGTACGGGTTTCGCCTCCGAAGAACGGTTGTATTAAGATAGTACCTTTAAGAGTCAAAGGGTAAAGATGATTTGAATTAAGTCTCGTTGCCACATTATGTGCAATATTAGCACCAGCACTATCACCGGCTAAGAAGACGCTACACAAATTGCACTGCTTAGACCACCATTTACTGGACCCCTTTAGTGCTTCCTGTTTTAGCCACGTAAGACACTTCACCCCGTCTTCGTAAGCAGCAGGAAGTGGGTTTTCCGGGGCTAAACGATAGTTAATAGAGACAATCAAGCAACCAGCTTTGGCGGCTAGTTTTCCTAGAAATTCGTGGTAGCAACTCCAAGCAGCAGAGCCAACACAAAACCCTCCCCCATGGAAGTAAACCACCAAAGGGAGCTTCCAGTTTGACTTTGGGACATAAAAACGTGCCCAAACATTTGTGAAGTTGTCGATGACAAAGTCTTTCGTTGACACACCCAACTCCGGAGGCAATGCTGGGGTAGCATATGGGACAATCTGTGGTCTTTCCACATGTCCATCTTTGTACACTTTAATCAGCCCTTGAATTTCTTCTATCACAGGCACAGCTCCATGTTGATTTGAGCCTCTCCCAATCTGTAGGCTTAAACTTGGATCCATTGCAATGGTAGCCATTCTCCTTCTTCTTCTGTTTCTCGCACAAGTTATATATGTTAAACAAGTAAGTGATTGGGATTCTTGGTTAATTTTTAGACAGCTTATATAGGAAAACAAGATCGAATAAAGCGGGAGGGGTGGTTAGAATAGAATATGAAAGGAGAAGATAGATGTTGTCCCATAATTCGCTGCCAAGTGGGAATTTGCTTACTAGCCACATGTCTTCACGTGGAACCAAAGTGTGTGGGGGTCAGAGTCGAGCCAACGTTTTTGCTGAATTGTGGGATGCTTTGACTCTTCTTCGTTGTAACTCACTTTCAATCTTGGTGGGTTGTTTATGAACTAAAATTTTAAAAGATGGAGGATTTTTTTGAATGCAGGAGTAATGAATAATTCAATCACTTCACTCCCTATTTATAGTATATAATATTTTTAGTTGAATCTAATCTAAATTTTAAAAATTAATTAGAATTATATCTAATATTTAATTCATCTAATTAGATCTAATTTACTCTAAAAGATAAATAAAAAAATATAAACATAAATTAAATACAAATTTAAATAATAAATAATATTTTAAATATTAAATCTTAATATAAAATATATTTAAAAAATAAAATAAAATAAAACCAAGTCTTTTTGTCCTAAAAACTTTCTCTTTTAGCATTCTATCTTCACACAACTTTAAATTCTCCTTCAAAACCATGCTTTTTGTCTCCAATTTATCTTCTATCACCACTTGAGATCCTACAAAATAAAAAGGCAATAAATAACCCAATTTAATATAATCATACTCTAAAAATATATTTTTTTAATATCTAAAAATATATCATATTTAAATATTATCATTAATTATAGCTTTATTTGGAGCCACAACACTTTTTTTCTTTAAATTAGTAAATATTATATATGTATTTTCTGAAAGGTAGTAATGTTATATTAATTGAAGATATTATTATATGCAATAAATAACCTTTTATTCCATATCAAAATCCAAACACAAAATACCTCTCTCTAAGGTTTGAACAAATTCTGGTCGGCTTAATTAGGAAGGAAAAACATGTGATTTTGAAGTAGCTATGATTAATTAATTAAATAAGGGGATTTGGGTCTTCCCTCCCTCAATATTATTAATTAAAACAGAAGTCAATGGAGGCCTCTAGTCTCCTTTTCTAATATTGTTTCCCAGACTTCACCATTCCATAACTATATTTATTAATCATTTCACATTGGAATCCATCCTCTCGATGGGGTAATTTCATTGTCTCATCTCCACTAACTTTGCAAGACCCTTCGAGCCCTCACCCACTAAAAGAATGACATACATTGAACTTTATGTCACAACTTCTAGGTGTTAATACATAATCATAATGCCGGTGACCTGCGGAGGGCTTGAATCTTAAAGTGGAGGGAGGGGGAGGACTGAGATAGATACTGAAGCACTATCGATGGAATGATATAAGCATATGTAATATGTAGAGGAAAGTTTACTTTAGAAAATCAGGCCTAATATTGTTGACGAATTGAGAGACATGTGATGCAGTGGAGTCAAAACACCATCCTCCAAACTTTTCTAGGTTGCCTCCCAATACCATCTTTTCAAGGTGGCCAATTTTTTATTTTTAATTTTCTATAATTTCTTTACGAAATTATTTTATAAATTCATTTTTATCTTGTCATCAGTTGATCGTATCGGTCAAATAAATTCATATTTTTGTTTATTTCATACATATTGTTAAATACGAACTTTTAAATTGTTAGTATTTTTATCGTAGAAGATCAAAATTTAAAATACTGTGAACACATACATTTAAGAGGTTTTATTTGTACTCAATTTTACTAATTATGAATGGAAGGGCTTCTAGTCGTGCCACAAGAGATTCTAATTTAGCTTTGAAAGCTTGGGGAAATGTTGTTAGCCTTAGCAAAAGATATAAATTAGGGAGTTGTAAATGTCCTATACAATGTATAGATCGAATGTGTAAAGTTTTTCTGCCCTCTTTCAACTTTTAGAACAAAATTATAAAATCTCAATTCATATTCTCTTAGTATTTTTTAGCCCAACAGAACATAATTGATGGATTATTGAATATAATATTTTCAAATAAAAAGTAAGAGTGAAATTTTCACCTTCCTTTAATCCTATGGATCAGTGGAAATATGGAGTTTTCCATCAATCCCACCCACATGGCATCTGAATATTTTTAATTTCAAAAGTTATTGAATATTTTTTTATTTACTTGAGAAGTTGTTATTTAGAAAGATTTTAAGATTTTATTAAATAATATTTAAAAGTGATAAGACAAAATTTAATTTATGAAAATAATTTCAAAAATTCATATCCAAAATTAGTATAACAAAATTTTGATAAACAAATAATAATAATAATAAAAAAGAACCCAAATCCAACTCAGCTTACCTGCTCCCTTAGCACGGCCCATGCCGTTGCTTTTATGTACATGCAAATGGGGAGCTGCCTTTATTCTGCAGATCAAACCTTCTCTTTATTTCCTTTTAGACTGCTTACATTGTACACAAAAGTTGGATAATATTTTTTAAAAAGAATCACATGGCGTGGACCCAAAGAATAATAATTATCCACCATTTTTCTTTTGGTCATAGAAATCCCGAATATTCAACTTCTTATAAATTTATTTTTTAAAATAAGTTATTATTTTTGGATAATCCCAGCTGTCGACCATTTATTAATTTCCCAAATTTTATGCATTATCATCATGAAAATAATTAGTAGAAAATTGGGTCGAATTTTGTAACACATTAGTTTGGATCGGTTTTTTTAAATCAAATCATTTTGAGAAATTAAATTAAAAATATTTTGAGGATGAGAGTTAAAAAGTCATTTATTAGAAAATGCAAATTAAATAGTTTTATTAGAGAATGTTCCACAATGTGTACATCAACAATGGCCGCATAATATATTTATTACTTAATAAAATTGGGGTTCAGTGTCTCTGCAATTTGATCTAAATGTTCAGGAATTTTCCACCAACCTCATCCAAATGTATATCAACTTTCAAGCCATGCCCATAACCAAACTGCATCGTTTCAATGGAATATATAACTGAGTAAATCATCAATCATGCATGTTGCTCATGCTATATTTATAATATTGTGATACTGATTCATTTCTGCTGTCCACCACTACGTCTAGTTCCTGTCTACATCTTTTGGATTGATGTTTAGTTTACGATGTTGTATAAAATTTAAGATTTGATTCTTGTATTTTAAAAATTAAATATATTTTATTTTTATTTTTTCAATTTTCAAATCATAGTTCAATTATTATTATCGTTGATGGTTTCTGATAAAATTTATCAATTTAACATGTTTATTTTATATCAATCATATATCACTTTAAATTTAAACAGATTTACGATTTTAAAGATTGGGTCGAGATTTTTAAATAAAAAAAATAAGAGTTAATTTTTAATTTTTTAAGTACAAAAACTAAATTTCGAATTTTGACAACGTAACATGTCTCAATCTTGATATTTCCTTAATTGAATTAAAAATTTCATTTATTTACTAGAAAATGGTTGCATCAAAATGAATATTAAAACCGAATTTTGAGGAGTCATTCTAAATATAAGACATAGTAACAAGTAAGGTGATGCAAATTCTTCGCATTACCTCATGAGGCTCTCAAACACTAGAGAATGTGTTTTGTTTGTAAATAGGCTAATTAAAGTCACTTAATACAACCCCTTTAATTCCATCCACATTAACCCTAAACACTAATTGCTTTCACATCAAATTAGCCCAGCCATCACATTCACAAACACAAATAAATCCTTCCAAATTTCAACACCCAAGCCTAATCATCATCATCATCATAATAATTAAAGAGGCTTTCCTCAACAGGGTCTAATTAAGGCGTTCCGAAGCATCATTTGGAGGTGAAATCGGATGACAAGGAAGCAGGCAACGCTGCCCAAACATCTCTACGGCTGATCAATTTTCAGGCCAAGGAAAATGCAAATAAAAGGACAAAGTTGAAGGTATGAATATTAATTGCAAATGCAGCAGATTCCAGTAATTAGTATTTGCAAATAATCTCAAATGTGAGAACTAATATACCCCGCAATTAGCCATTCATATAATGACTTGCTGTCGTTTAACACTATGTCTCGGTTCAAAATTAGGCTACTCCTTCCTTTATCTTAGATAAAAAAAAATTATTAATAAACCAATTAGCGGGTAAAATATAGTAATAAATTTATCTCTAATATATATATATTAATTTGGTTCTTATAATTTTTTGAGTTAAATTTCGCCTTCAATATTTTAAAAAGATTTAAATTTTGTTGTTAGTCTCTATTGCAAAAATTGTGAGTTTAGTTCATCTATTTTATTTTGATCAATTTTAATATTTCTAATTTTTGAATTGATCAATATTAGTCTTTGCATTTTTCGAATTTTAAAATTTTAGTCTTAATTTGAACAATAATTGTTAATTTCATTTGTTTAATTCTAATTACTAATCATATACTATGCATGCAATTGTAGATTTAATTCATATTCTCTAATTAGATCATTCCAAACTCCTATATTTTTCAAAATTTCAAATTTCAGACTTGATGCAAAGGATAGTCATCAATCCATTAATTGGAGTTTTAGTGAATAATATATGAAAAGCTGACATGACATCACATATATTATATATTTTCCACATTAGAATTTGAAAACAATATAATTTAATGAATTTAACGATTATCGTTTGGAGAGGACTGAAATTTTAAAATTTGAACAATACAAAAACTAAAATGACCAAATTAAAATATAGAGACTAAATCCACAACTTTTGTAACTAATAGTAAAATTTAATCATTTTAAGAAAAATCAAATTTGACCATCAATCTTTCGAAAAAGGGCGAATTACTTTTTGGAGCATAAACACGGGTAAAAATTTAAATTTTGGGTTATATACAGTTTAGTACCTGAACTATATCTCATTTCTTAATGTGGTACGTATGGTTTTTTTTTCATTCTCAATTTGGTACCTATAGAATCAATTTATCAACCAATTTATCCCGAGCCGTCATAGAAACCCGACGTGACACTAATGAACAAGCCTGTATTTGAAACATGTCAACATTTAAAAATAAATAAACAAACCGTGTCATTTTATAATTCTATGTAACATTGCATGTGGATTTTCTTTACCAAAATATGGAAATAACACTAATTAAAAATATATAAATAACATTTTATTAAGAGTTAACCCATAAATAACATTAAATTTTATTTTTGTTCCATTATAAATTATAAATTTATATATTTTTAATATTGTACTTTCACCTTAAAAATGAAAACAATCTGTTTAATTTTTTAAAAGATATAAAATTATATTTTAACTTCTAAAAATTTATAATTAAATTTCCTGCGCTCTTAATATTTTCTAAAATTTACCCTTGTGGTGACTATTTTCAAATTCCACTAATGATAGTTTTCATTTTTAAACCCCATAATAATCTAAAATTATATTTTAACCTTTAAAAAGCCATATTAAATTTCAATTCTCTCAATTCTTTTTAGATTTACCCTTGTAGGCGACTATTCCTAAGCATTTTATTAAAAAAATACAATTATCTATTTTTAAAGGCTCGCCTACCTCTTTTATATTCGCCCCTAATTTTTATTGCCCGAGTTCATGATTTTAATAACAACAGTAAAAAAATATAAGTTTTTTTTTTTTGAACCAACAAAGAGTTAACCGATAATGGAAAATCATGATTTTAGAGAGAGAAATTGTTGTTTCTCTGTAACTTAAACAAAAAAAATTAACAAAAGATGTTGGGAAAAAATGAAAAGAAAAACATAACAAACGGAAAATGAGAAAAAAAAATTATTAACGTGTAAATAAAAAAGAAATAAAGGGAAAATAAAAAAATATTTTTTTAAATATAATGTCATGTGTCAAATCGGACTACTCCATTAGTTCCACGTCAGATTTCTACAACGATATGAAGTTAATTGGTTGACGGAATGATTCTACATGTACCAAATTGAGAATGAAAAATTTATAAGTAAGTCCTTAAGGAATGAAGTCTAGTTCAGGTATCAAATTGTATGTTAAAATTCATAAATTTTTAAATATAATAGTCTACATGATAATCCACGTGTTCTTTATGCTAATTTTTTAAATTTTATGATTTTTTTATAATTTTTTTAAACTTTTTATAAATTTTAAATTATTTGTTGACGTATTATATAAAAAAATAATATAATGGCAGCATGAAGTACATGTGGACTGCTATACAATTTACCATACCAATATTGTTAAAAGACTTAACTCACAAATTGGTACTTGAACTATTTTCATTTTTCCATCTTAGTACCTAAATTTTTTTTTGTCACAAATGGTACATAAGCTACTTTTTCCCTCAAGTTGGTACTTTCCTTAATCAAACCGTTAAGTCTATTTTAAAAAAGACTTAACTCATAAATCAGTACCTAAACTATGACATTCTTTTTCCATTTGGTACCTAAACATTTTTTTTGTCATAAGTAGTACCTAATTTTTTTTTCGCAAGTTGGTTCATCTATTGCCAGTCAAACAGTTAAATCTATTTTATAAAAAAAAGTAACCAATTAAAAATTACCTAGAAAAAAAGACAAAAAGTATTATTTTCTTTATATTTTAATAATTATAAAAATTTTAAAAAAATATAGAGAACTGATTCAATTAGCTCAATAGGTTTTTTTAGCTCTATTAAACTAATTTGTATTGGTTCATAGGTCAATCAATTCAACCATTATCTTCAGATTGATGCCCAATACAACCTGTCAATCCAGTCTGATACTAAAAACATTATTTTGATCACTGAAAGAACTTTTTCGATCACGTCAGCTCGAGCAAGTAGGTGGTGAAGTTCGAAAACATAATTAATCACCAGCATCTCGACCTTAGGAGAATCAATTTCGAGCATTGTTGGCATTACCAAACATTATAAAGGAAGAAGAAAGAAAAATAGGAAAACAAATAAAGAGGCAAAATACAGTGAAATAAAATAAAAGAATTAAAAATATTTTTTTAAAGCTTATATAATGTGACAATCTATTATTGGTTGAATTTCTTTTAATAGATACGACATTTTGGTCTAAAATGGGTAAAGGAAGAATAGTTTAGGTACCAACTTGAGAAAAATAGTATTGTTTGGGTACTAATTTGTGAGTTACGCCTTTTTTTTAAATAGACTCAATGGTTTAGTATCAACTTGGGGAAAAAATATAGTTGAGGTATCACTTGTGACAAAAAAAAAAGTTTAGCTATCAATATGGAAAAAGGGTATAGTTTAGGTATCAATTTGTGGATTAATCCTTATTAAAATATTAATGTTTTAGTTAGCATTTCTATTTAAAAAATAATTTAATTTTTTTTGAAAGATTAATGATGGAATTTAACTTTAAAAACAAAAAAAATGACCAAATTGATAAAAGGTATAAAGTTTAGGGGTACATTTATTATGCATATAAAAATATAGTAATAAATTATTAATTATCCGAATTTCTATCAGTCAAACTTGCGTTTCTCCGTATTAAAAGGGCCGCATTCATCGGTATAATCTTAGGTGAATTGGTTCTTGAAATTTTCCTACAACCCAGGGCCTCCAATGGAACGGTCTACGGAAGCAATCACAAACTATATACATGCAATATATTCAGGGTGTTTTCCTTTCTGCTAACTGGTTGCATTTTAATTTAGCCTTTCGTTAAATCATGATTCTGTTTGTAGTTTACAATGTGGATATCTGCAGTTGCATCGCCATTGATGATAATAAAAAAACATTTCAATGGAATCAGTTATACAATTTCTTGATTAAAAGGATTGGTTCGGGTTTCAATAAAAAAAACCCAGGCAATTGTGACTTGTAATTAGAGACAAAGAAAAAAACCCAGATTTTGGAACGGAAGAAAACATTGCAATAATGCTTTTGAGAATCCAGTTTTTAATGTGATGAAAGTGATTGGTTTGTACCGATTTATGTTATTGTTTGGAGCAGAGAGCTGTAATGTTTCTTCATAAACCCGAAACTGCAATCCCAGTGTTCAGGCCAGCCCCTGAAGCTTCGCCATTTCGAGGATACATGACGACGCAGTTGCCGGAAGGATTGTGGACAACCGGTCTTTGCGAGTGTTACAGAGATGTTCCTAATTGTAATCGTAAAAGAAATTCATAGAATCTCTATATTCCCTTTTATTTTTTTTGTGTTTTTAAATTTATCTTCTGGGTTGTATTTGTATTGTTGAAGGTTTGTTTACAAGTACATGTCCGTGCATCACCATGGGACGCAATTCCGAGATTATCAATAGAGGAGAAATATGTAAGCCAACTCTTGTTTCTATCAAATTTGGGTGTCGTGTAATTTCAAAGTGTTGATGCAATAATCTAATATGCGATCATTTTCCTTATTATAAGTTGCATGAGCAGCCTGCAGATCCGCCAGCCTCCTCCACCTTGCTACAGGGGTTGTGCTTTTCGGATGGATATTCGGGTCGAAAAACCGGACCAAGTTGAGGCAACATTTTTCATTGCCGGAGTCACCCTTACCAGATTGGTGCGCTCACCTGTTGTGCATGTGGTGCACTCTTTGTCAAGAACACCGCGAACTTCAAACCCGCGGAGCCGACCCCTCCTTAGGTAAATAACATAATATCAAGATCAGAAGATTTCAACCCTATTCTTTGAATTAGGGATCGTAAACCAATCACTACAAATCCTAATTGTTTTGAACAAATTGATGCCGAATTTGATCTAAATGAATTGTGCGTGCAATTTTATCCCAAAACCTTATTAATTATATAATTTGTATTTTTTTTTTGTTTATTAGGATGGGAGGGCAATTTAGCCAAGTGGCTTAAAGATGGACTGACTCCTCCAATTGTGGTACCCCGCATGGTATGTTAACATTGCTATGTTTTGTTGTGCGTGGTTCTTCCATTTAGTTTTTGATAGCATCATTATCATCGTTGGCCCAAACCCGATTTAAGCTTGCGGGATAAGTTCGCATAATGGCGAGCCAAACACAACCATGTATGGCGAGGTCTTATACTACGAAGTTGCATGGACTCAAAACCATATGAACACATGGTGAATCTAGGGTAAAATACGTGTCTGTATGCATGAAATCTACTTAGACTGTCTTATCAATGAACAGTATCATATCATATAAATAGATAAATGACACCATCTGAAGAGGACACTGAAAAGTACTCAACAAATTTTATAGTTTTCTAAACAAAAATTTTATATGCATTTCCGTGCGTTTAGTATATATGTTTGTTTTTGTTGTTTTTATATTAAGGAGACCGCAGCTTGAAAATAAGAGAGGAGATTGAAGTTCAAAGGTGTTGAAAGCCAGCTTTTTAAGAGCAGCTACTAAAGCAGTTGGAGCAAACTATAAGATTGTATATGTACATTATTTTTATAAATCTCAAATGAGTTCAGCTTGTACCTTCAACTTCATCAAATCCATTAAGGAGAATAATTGTTATATGCATGATTGTCTTCCTTTTAAAGGAGTAGGTTAGTGGGGGTTGATCAACTTTGGGGTCCCAAATATTCAGGTTTTCATGGTCTAACCAACCACTCATCTGCTACAGCGGTCTACTCTTGTCAACCTGCTGCTATTTTGATTCCCTTATTTATTGTTTACCTCTTATTTTAAGCAATAAAAAAATGAATCAGATACACAATGTATGAACTTAAAAATCATTTTTTTAGTTTAAAAAATGGGACGTTTTTGAAAGAGAAATGCTTGAAAAATAAAGGTCCAAGTTGTTATTCTAATCCACTTTGTTCAACAAACCAATCCTTGAAAGAGACAGACATGAACTAATGTACAAAAAGAGAGACAATTTGGTGGAGACAATTCAAGTGGTCTTTGGACCTCAGAAACATATATTGACCCTAAACAATGTAGTTTATCCTCCAGATTCTACTTTAAATGTCCCACCCATGGAACTGGGAAACCAACCTTTTCCACTTCCCAAGTTTTTCTTATCACCATGGACATGAACAAAGACGACCATGTTTATGAATATGACGAGGTTGATGAAGATGATGTTTTCTTTGATGAGATTCAAAGACAGATTCTACTTTTAACAGCAGATGACGACGATCATCAAGCTGCCGGAGCTGGTGTTAACAAACCGGAATCGAGAAGAAGAGCTGTTGAGAATCTCTCTTCTTCATTGCACCATGGAAGCTACTTCAGTTGGCCAGAAACCGACTCGGTACCAACTTGGCTTGCAAATCTATGGAGAACTGGCAATGGAACGGGAGTATTCATTCCCCACATCACCAAAACCACAAGACGCCACAGGCCAGGTATCATTTCAAGTAAATCATTTATCTTCTGTTTTTCTGCAGATTTCAGTGACTAACATTGACCTGGTAACTTGCAGCAAGGAAGGATAGGCGAAAAGTTTACAGGCCAGTGGAGACCAAACAATCGTGAACAAGCAAGATGCAAAATGAACTGCCTGGGAGTTCAACATCGTGGTTCAAATATCTTGTTTCTTGTAAATAACTTTCGTGGATCATTTCCATCATTGATTACATTAGATTTTGTAATATAGGGGTATAGCCAATCCAGAGAAAAAATTGATGCTAATATAATATGTGGATGGTTAAATACTTGGAAGCATTGAACTATCAAAGTTAGCATTGCACTTAAGGTGATTACAAGATGGAAGATTTGCCTCACATGTGAGATTACTACACAATCACAAACACATTTTGCTCAGATCCTACTTAATATACAGCAATCGTCTAAATTACTGCCATTTCCATAGGCCAGTGAGTGTAAACCACAGCAACCAAAATTTACATTTCACATTATGCTTCACCATCCAAGAATCATCAATGGGTACCAAAAGGTGAAATAGGGACAACACTCTGTGCAAAGCATTAATGCTGTCAAGTTGAGCTTTCATGAAATAAAATAATATCAGTTTCTAGGTCGGGCTAACCATAAGGAGCTAAGTGCCCGGAGCCGAGAAGTGTAATCACTAAAAACTAGAAGGGCTCGGGCTGCTTGGCGTGTGGTCAAAATCCGATGCATTTGTTGCAGAGTTTGCTGCCTCAAAAGGTCAGCCTGGAAATTGAAATGTGACCCTAGTAAGAAACTGTTAAGCACACAATTTCATAGTTACCCAATGGGCAAGATAAAAAGTACCTGGTGAAGGAAGTTCTCCAATGTGGCAAGTTTGCCCATTGCAATTGCCATCTGGCCCATGTAGTCTGCAACATTTCCAGAGGCAGAAGGACCCAGAGATGCGGATGAAAGGGTATCTACTAAAGATTGTTGCAAAGCTTCCATTCCTTGTGATAAGGCATCTTCAGCCTGTTGAGACGACTGCTGCAGATTACATATGCCCATTAATTGTTGGTCTGTCAAAGGCTCTAGATGGTTTCCAAGGATCTAAGTTTGAAGATCAAAATGTCATCAACCAAAACAGACAATTTTTTCAAAACACATTAAATTATGATAATAGAATGAAAATATCCAATAATTGATCACCTTCAGAAGTTCGGATGAACGAAATCCTCCCAACCACATAAAGCACCTTTCTGCAGGTGTTTTCCACATACCAGAGAGCATGTGAAATACATCTGCCTTGGCACCAATGCTTTTTAGCCTGAAAACCTCATCATAATGTGCCATGACACCCCCAACAAGAATGCACAATTCATTATCCCCCATATGAGAATTTACAGCTGATCTTAAGTCATTTATCAGTCGTTGATGTTCATCAAGCCAACGACCATATTCCATGTCAAACGCCAGAGAAGCTGGAAGCACAAATAAGGATTACCCACATAAGAAAATCATCATTCAAATGAACAAAACGAATATGTTTTCTCCATGGTAAACCACACACTAGCTTCCAACAATCACTAGAATTTATAGCAACCCTAACCACTAACAAGACCTCAGATATAGAAACTTTTGCCATTAACATTTATGAGCCAGCCACCAATTACATACATTTGAACAAAAGGTAAAGGCATTTGTGCCTTTTACTGAAGACAAATCAAGCTTGAAATGCAAGCAAAACTACAGATCATAACAATCGACAAATAAAGTATCTTTTATAAGCAATTTTCTTTGTCTACGACAATTGAGCTCCATCATTTATGGCACTCAATTACTTCAGTTTTGCTATAAGCCAAACTCAATCGTCTATCTTTTAATATCCATATGAAGAACCTTAGCCTTAATCAATCAAATTGATAACAATCAAATCTTGTGTAGCCTTCAATGACTCTTATGCAAACCCGTATCTTAATTAGGTTAACCAGACTTCAATCATTAATGAACAGTATCAATCTAAGTATCTCCAAATGACCAGTCATATGCTTTCTCAATGTTATGATGCCAGGGACCAGGTAATTATAAATTATAATTGTAGGGAAATCACACATACATGAACTGCAACATAGAGAAGATTGAAGCCACAACTAAATAATTCTACCAACCTTAAGTACTCTGAGCCACAAATTCTTTGGGGATACTTTTACAGGTGTAAATCCAAAACTAGTCAACAGTTAAAACAATTACTCGACACAACAGTATCTAAAATCTCCTCACCATTTCCCGCAACTGTATGGCCATGGTCCCCAGAAAGTCCAGATGCGATAAAAATACCCTACATTAGAAAAAAAAAAGCTGATTAGGAACAAAAATACTTTGGTTTAACCACCAATAATACATATGTCAACCTTTGAATCTATGCCACTGGATTAACAAAAACAATTGAAGGAAGAGAAGGTGCACCCCGAACTAGAGATCGTAATTTTCCACTCTTAAACCACAACCTTCAATAAAAAGGATTCATGATCATACCTGCTGCTGTGCCCTTTGAAGCTCTTGCTCTAGTTCTGCAAGCCTGAGTCGACTACTCTCAAGCTGCTGGACATAGGCCTATCCAAAAGGAGGCAGAAGAAAACTGATATTTACATATACCAAAAGCCAAAAATAAAGGTAACAAATGAATAAACAATGAGAGGAAATAAAAACAAGTACTGCATTTCCATAAACATCACTAGAGTCATGCATTAGTAACACCAATTGATAAGGGGTTAAGTTACAAACACTTCGTTCTTTCCTTTACTAGCCATATTCTAACCAAGATGTAGAACATGCAGAAGATCAAATATAACCCTTATATATATGCATAGAAGGACAAGTAAATACATTTTCACAGAGAGAATTTACATCTGGTAACTTCTGCTCATGGTATATTCCCAAGGACTTAAGCCACTAGGGTACGAACTCAGCCACCTCCGTTAGGAGCACACTTACGAACCGGCCTTGCTTTCAGACATAATGCACAAATGAAGCACTGAAACTGAATGCAATGCATCCTACCTTTCCCCTAGATTTATAAGGCATCAACTTTTCAACTCTTTGATAAAGTTTATAGTAAGTTAAAACACTACAAAGTGTCAAATGTTATTCCCAGCTTTCATGGTTCAGAATTCAAGGTCTATCAGACAGTGCATGTATCCCATTTATCAAGCATAGATAAAAATACAAATAATAATAATAAACAAGAAAAATACACATTACTTTTTTCCTCAATCTACTCTTCCTTGCAGCTTCTCGATTCTGAGCAAGCCTGCGAAGTGTCTGAAGGGAAAAACAAGTAAGAAGTTGCACAGATGTCAAATAGTAAAAATGACTGCACAACAATTTTAGTAATTTTAACAACCTTTTGATCACCACTTTTTGACTTGGATTGATCCACTGAATCCACCATTACAGCTCCATGTTGAACTCCATGAAGCTATAACACCATTAAGAATTAGAAATCATTATCAGAACCCGATTTAAGAAGCAATGCCTTATGACAAATAATTTTGCTTTGCAACCATACTTTTTTATCAGATTTCTTTGGCCAGTTAACAAGTTCGAGCCAGAACATTTTCAAAACCAGTTGGAAAGATGATCAGTGTCAAACCAGATTCAGGGTAGAAGAAACAGAGACATAACCTGGTTTTTATGGTCAGTGTCAACATCAGTAGAAGTGTCAGTCTGTTGGCTATTATCGGCAAGGCCAGAGTCAGCCCAGTTCTCAATATGGCCATTTCCCAACGAGGCACCAAATGTTGCGCCCTTGTGGTACATGAACTGCCCTGTATCCAAACACCCCGTTCCACTTGAAACTATCGCTGTTGCACCAATGCTCTGAGGGAAAGGTAAACCATTTGCAAAGAGCGTCATCAAAACTATACGAAATATATGCAGCAAAGGCTTATCACTTACGTTCAAAGAGATAGGTTGGTAGAGGGTTGAGTACCGTGTTCAAGGCGCCATAGTGCAAGCTATTAGCAACAACACCAACATTGTTGGATTTTAAACTAAAAATAGAGCCTACAAGGAATTATATAAACAGACAAGGTAGTTAGAAAGGCTTAAAATCCCATAGAGTAGTTAAGAAAAAGGGGGGAAAACCCATATTTATATTTATATAGATATAAAAAGAAAGCATACTTGGGCTTGAATCAAAAGCATCATCGTGATGAAAAGCAGCAGCGGGATGATCAAGCTCTCCAAGATCCGGGAAACGCGTCTGGTTACGGCTATTACAATCGTCTCCTCTGTTTCCAATTGAAACAGACACCCAAAAAGTAAGAAGAACAAAGCATGTTTCTTTGTTTGTACTACAACAGGGAATATAAAGCAGCCACCTTTCCTTTTCTTTTTTTTTCCCTTTGACATACATATAAAACTATAACAGTATAACCATTGCCTTGTAATCAAAGACATGCCGGTTCAACCCAAGACGGTGACTTTAAGTGAAAGTAAGTATACCTGAGAAAGAAAGAAGAGTGGCAAAACATGTTCGGGTTAGTAGTTGCGGCAGCTTTGAAGCTCTGCATTTTTTCTTCCCTCTTTTTCTATAAAGTGTGACTCTGTTGCGTTCCTATGAAAGGAAGGTAGAGAGAGAGAGTGTGCGTAAAAAAGACAATGAATGAAGTGGGAGAAAATCTTCGTGAGAAGGATCTTTAATGGAGGACGGGGAAAACGTATCAGTACGGGTCTTTCTTTTTAAATTTTGGCTGATGTGAGTTTTAAGAAACACATCAGGGTCTTTTTTTTAAAATATAGTGTTTCAGAGTTGGGATTTTAGCTTCCCAATAAAACCCCACCGTTTTCCAGCATCATTTCCTCATTCTCTCCTTGCTGTGCGTTTGTTCCACTCTCCCTTTCGTCAACTTTCTATAATGTTGCCTCTGCCAAAATACTTCTCTTACATGCTAAAAGATTTAGCAGCCAACAGATTTGTCTCAATTTCAGTTCATTATTGTGATGCTTTTGTATCCATTCATAAAGCTAGTGACTTGTTCACTGTCAGAGTTTTAGTTAAAGAGGGTTACTTAATCCAATATTTTTGAATTAGTAGCTTAGAGTCATTGTTCTTGGCTTGATATACAACACAACAGTTATCAAAGTAGATGAAAATTCATGATCAAGAACCCTGACACTACAGTATGAGGCAGTTGGGAAAAGCTCCCATACAACAGTGACCTTACTCTGAGGGAAAACGCTAGACTTAATTTCAGTGTTGAGTAGTAGTACACATGTTAAAAGTATTTACATGCATGCACCAATAATACTATAGTAAAGACTGGTAATGCATTTGAGGCTGGTGTCGTGATCTTCATTTTTGCACGCCCCGTACATACGAGTGAGTAGTAAAGAAGCCCACTGCCCAAGACAAGAAACTCCCCTCTCCCAGAAGGCCAAAACCCTTGTTTCCTTTCTCTTTCTATCCCCTCAACCGGTCCTCTCTCTGCCGGGCATATGAGATCATTCTTTCTTTTTTTTTTTTTTTTGGCCAGTGATTCTTTCTTCTCTCTAGACTTGATGAAGGGGAAGTGTGTGCAATGCGGCTACTGGCAGTTTTAGTAGTAGGCTCAGGGAAGGGAAGAGCTAGCTGAGGCTGGGATTCCTTTTCTTCTATTATTATTATTATATTCTTTTTTATCTCTCTCCACAGTCGACGACTCTTCTTAATAGCCCTGGGGAAGAGTGTCTGCGCGGCTTAATGATGTGACGGTGATGAGATGTCAACCAATAATTTAATTCCGCCTAACAGTACCTTCTTCGTCTTTGCATTCTGAAATGGAGAAAAATATAAACATGAACTTTAATGAGGAAGAAGATGGGATTCAATTCCAACAACGGGGTTTGCTTGAAAGCAACCACTTGGCTTATTGTATTGAAGGGACCAAGCCCCCTCCCCCAAAGGCAGAAGAGCAGGCTATATTTATTGTTTATTCATTGATAAGATTTTGTTGTCTTGTGGTTGTGGCTATGTTAATAAGTTCATACGAAAAACATAATAGTAACGTTTCATGATCTAATATTAATGTGATTCTGAGTTCTTCTGACAGTGGGGGAAAAAAACATTGTGAATTTATGACGCATCTGATACGGCAATCATACAGTTATGACGTGCTTTGGTTGGGTTACTTACTTTGGGGCGTTTTATTTATGGGATTATGTTATGATGTACGACGAAGTGCAGAGTAAAAATCTTTTCAGCCTGGGTCCTGTCTATCACGTGAGAGAGACCAGCCAAGGAATGGACTAGGGAGGGAATTATGTGAGTACACCACCTTCACCTTCATTCTCTAATTCCCATATGCAGCTACTGTTATAGCAGTCTGTTTAGTTTCCATTTTCTTGCTAATTTTTTTTGTACGTAGGATAAGGATCAGTAGCATACTCTGCTAAGCTGATGATTATCCAAGTTTGCAATTAATATCATAACAATATTGAGTGTTGAGGTGGGAGTTAGTGGTGCTGGTTTAGAACGAAGTTTTAAGAAAGTGATGAGTTGATCTCGTAACATTTATTAAGAGAAAGTAGTAATGAATAACTTTACCTTCTTTAAAAGTTGTAGTCTCCAAAGCAAAGCAAGGGTGATATTAATAAAAGCAGCACTTTCCTCAAAGTATGCGTACAAAAGGAAGAGGCGTAGAAGCAAAGCAATAGGAAGCTGCATTTGTTGGTTAACCATCATCAGACCAATTCGCAAAGCACTTCTGCATTTAAACGATGGTTGAAACAGTCTTGAACCCTCACAATTCATTTTCTCTGGTGTATACAAAAGGTAAGCTTGTGTTTCTCCCCAGTATCTGTGCATATCCAGGCCCAGGGTTCAGCTCCTCCACTTTTTGCATTGATATCCAACTCCTATCTGAGTGACGCATGATATGAGCCTTGACCTTCTGACTCCTAAACAAAGCCTAGCCTTTAATCAAGTCCCTATCAAAAGCATTATTTGGAACATGATAAAAACATAAAGGCTTTGTTCCCTTGGCAAGTAAAAGAAACTTTCTTTGCATTTTTATTAGGACCATTTCCGCCCATGTTCCCTCTACAATATCCAATGAACTCGAAAAAGATACTAATAACCTCCTGGAACTTGCAACAAATATTGAAGAAAAAAACCATTTGGACAAACTCATCTATATTTAGAATAGCAATTTTAGAGTATGAATTACACTTGATATAGGTAATTTTTCAAATATGGAATGTATCTTGCATGTGGCTGTCGAGCTGGTTCTGAGTCAATACTTCCCTGGCTCTTGCACTCCTATGTTGCAGACGCTGGTGCAGCGTCTCCGACATTTGGTTAAAGAACTGAGGATCCCATCTTCTAATCAAGGAAGGGTCTTCTGCATAACAGATGTATATAGATGTAACGGCACTTTCAACAACCACCATTGCAAGTCCCACCTGCACCAAGCATTTTGCGTATCTTAATCTCCAAATAACAAAGGAAGTGAGAATATAACTGATCCTAAAGATTAATTATTAGAAGTAATATAGCTTAGGTACACGGTTTATAATAATCAGTTTGTTATTCATACACATGAAAAGCCAACAACTCAAAGAAAAACAACTAATAACTTGAGCAGAAATTTCCCATTGATTAGCATTCAGTATTTCTTATATTGAAAGAGGACTCTGCTATCTTATAGGAGTGAGGTCACATACAAACTGCAAAAAGACACTAGAAGAGGTATGTCTACTTTAGAAAGAAAGAGGAGTCAATTTGTCTAAATATACAAGATCATTTTTACTGCAAAACAAGGGGGAAAAAGGGAAAAAGAAAACGTTACTCAAGATTAACCCTAAACCAAAATAGGCAACTAGGATTCTGATTGTATTACCAATAGGAATACATATAGTTGAAGAATAGAAAATGCACTAACCAAGACCATTCCCATCAACATTGCAGTTGACCCCACCATGATCACTCTGTCCCTCCAAGTGATCCAAGTCCAAACACCAGCACAAGTTCCAGTGATAAGACCACCCAAGATAGTACCCATCAGCAGAACAGCACCCGAACAATCATAGGCAACTAGTGCTTCAACTCCAGTTGACTGGAATAACTCCCAGGCATCCCTTGCCGATCGGTTAAAACCTTTCCCATAAACAGCTATCTGGTAGGACCAGAGCATGCAAAACCGTACTACAGTAATGTAATATTCCAGGAACTTATAACAAGAAGCACTTTATATAATATTACTATGTATCCACCACAACTACACATGTCATCCACCACAACTACACAAGGAAACAAAAAACTCTCTTGCCTAGAAAATTCATGGGATAAATGGACACGTTTCAAATAGGAAGAATCACATGCAACAAATTGACCTAAAACTCTTGGATACCCCTTCACTCAAAAAAGCAATATCTAAGACTCTAAGTTACAATTCTGATGTGCCCCTAAGATAAACAAATGCCATCAAGAAGTCGATATCTGTGCTAAATTGAAACTGTCGCTACAAATGGACAAAAGAATTATAATATACATAAGAGAGGTTACCAAGAGAAAGGCATAAAACTACCTGGACGAAGGCATACTTGTTGAAAAATCGAACAAGGGTCTCCACAAGCTGAAACAAAAAATCAACGCAGCAAAGCAAGCACTCATTGTTGCCAATTTTAGACCGGAATCCCCTGATCTAAAATGCATTTGGAAATAAATAATGAAAACCGAAAGCATTCATTTGATTCTTGAGTATTAAAATAGTGAACCAGTTGAAAAAAGTAAATGCCGGTGTGCTTACTTCCCATCGCAGAGTCCGAATAGCAGCTGTGAAAAGTGACCCGTAACAAATGCTTCCAAAGGATGTTGTTACAGCATATCGTAGAGATTTCATCAATGAGTTGGGAGGCATTGATGAAGCATTTCGACCACCATGAAGAAGCACGAGAAACACAAGCCCAGACACTATAACATGTACAGTATTGCAGAGGACAGCACCAGTCCAAAATAAGCTTACAGAGAGAACCTGCAAGTATCAATGACACATTACTAGTTTTATTAAGACTTAATTGACCATTTTTCTAATAGCAATCATTGCAGCAACAACAGACGGAATTAAGGGCAAAACTTGCCAGCTCACCACAAGAAGCCACCAGCGTCCTAGGTCACCCCTGCTTGAAGCCACCACACCAGCCGCTCCAAAAGACCATATGCCCATCCATAAAAGCATGACTGCCATAAATGCATATGCTACTCTTGTAACTTCAGGAAGACTCCATACCAGTTTAACAGCTTTTTGCAAGACCAGCATGGTGAATGGAAGTCTGTCAAAATATAAAGGGAAAAAAATTTTAGTCAAAGCAAACTTCATAAGATCTGATTAGACATATTGACTCCTCTTTCTAAAGGGAAAAAAAATCTAGTTTGTGTGGACTCGATTCAGTGACCCTTCTAATTCTACTACAGGTTTCTCAACTACATAAACCAAGGCTCCAGTACATTATTAGAATTACCTCCTTGTTGTCAATACTAACCATAAAAAAAAAACATTTAACATTTCAAATTTGTAAAAAGGCTATTTCAGATCTCAATAGAACCGAAAAGTTGCTTCATGTGAAAGATTGTTACAACAGAAATTGATCAATTTATTCAATTATCCAAAAAATGGAGTAATGTCTATACAAACAAGGAAATATTTCAGTCAACAGAAGAAATTATTAAAAGTAATTAACAGATAAAGACTTGTAACCTGCTTCTTCAATCTTTTTACAACATACAAGACCAAGAACCAATAAGTCCTAGAAGACACATTTCATAATTACCAAAAAATTAGTAGTCCTAGTTTATACCTGTCTATAACTGCTATAACATACAAGAATTGCAGCGCAGCACCAGTTGCAAAGGCCACACCCCAGAAAAATTGTTCACACCAGAAACATAAAACACTAATCACAGCAAGGTATGTTGTCAAAATATGAACTGAAACCTTCATCATTTGGTTGGCGCGTGAACCAAGCAACAACAACCAAATACATCCAAGACCGGTACCAACCCCACCGGCAACAGCATACTTGGGCCAATAAGTCTCCGTCAATCCATTATTATTCTCCCAAAACCCTTCAGTATATCTATCAATGTTTAGCCTATCTGCTGTCTTAAACCTATTGAGTCAAAAATGGCGAGCACAATTCCTAACACAATCAAATGAATTATGAATATTGCTAACCAGAAAACATCACGCCAATGACGCAACTCTGGAGAAAACGTTTGATCAGCATCTATAATTCTCTCGTTCCTCCCTGCATTCTGAAACCAAAAAGAAATATGCAATAAATTTAGAGTACACAAATTTTATCAGAGTGATTCAGTCATTGACCTTAAAACCAACAGGAAAAAAAAGTTTCCGATTATAAACATATTCAGACTTACGCTGAACAATTAAAATTGGTAGAGCCATTAATTGATAAATTTTGAGAATTCAAAATCAACATAAACCACTAACTATTAGTCCATATCAAAACCAAAACAGAAAGACTAATCACATGACAAAGGAAAGACAACGTAATTGAACAACTAAAGATCATGATTTTACTTCAAAAAAAAACTTGGGAATTCAGATTATTAGTTTGTTGTATAAAATCGAAGTCAACTAGAAATATAACTACTCCGTGAGAAAGAAAAAAAAAAGGTAGAATGTTTGACTAATGGGATAGAAAATTCGACCAGAAATGAAGTGAAATAAATGGTTGAGGAATACCGGATCGACGGTGGCGATGGAGGCAGAATCAGATGAAGAGGAAGAGATGTTAGAGTCGCTCATGGAGGAGAGAGAGGAGACAAACCCTTTGCTGAAAAGGGTTTAGAGCATTACGTTTTGGGTCAATTCTGAAAGTTGAAGCAAAGGTTTTGAGTAGTGTATATATATGTGATCAAACAAAACTCAAGACTTTGTCAAAGTCGATGAAGAAAACGTGAAGAAGGTGGTTTGAAAACAACAGTGAAAATAGGAGGAAATGTGAATGGGGTAGATTAGGGTTCTTTTGTGAAGAAATTTGGGAAGGATTGGGATGAAATGGAGGAGGGATAGGATTTTTCCTGGCTCTTGCTACTAATAACTAATTAAATTATTAATAACTGAAAGTTAATGAGAAAGTGAAGTAGTAAGAAGTTGTTGATGGCGGATTCGCCTGTTTGTAGTTCTTTGCGTTGCGTTTGGCGGTTGCTTGTTGGCGGTTGCGGCCTTCTCTCTCTCTCTCCCTCTTTTTGTTAAAATGCGTTTTACACGTGCTACGTCAATCCGTAAAAAATTTTAAAATTTAATCAAACGATTTTAATTAAATTAAAAATTTGAAGTATTAAATTTAACTAAATTTAAATATAAAAATTAAATTCAAAATTTGTATATACAAAGATTAATATAGTAAAATTTTGACCACAAAATTAATCACCTACTGCCCATATTTTTCACAAAAATATACAAATGACGTGGACTAATTATTAGAAGAATATAATTATTTCAATATTGAATTCAATATCCTTTTATATCTATATTATCGTTTAAATATTTAATTGAATTGACAGACGAGTCAATCAAATATTAATTAAATATTATAATATCATTTTATATTTAAAATAAATTATATTATTAATAAAATATTTTTATTTTTTTATATTTTTAATAAAAAACCATTAAAAAAACTTGGATGTAATAAATTTGAACCTTTTGCACTAGGGTTAACAAATCTTTACCTTTATCACTCTAATTAAAAATTTCTTTTTTTTAATATTATTAATAGTATCTATTCATACTTCCTTAACCTTTGAGAGCACACACGCACCTTGCACACATAGACGCTCGAACCTAGGATTCTTAGGATGAACAATATCTTCTTTTCCACTGGAGTCACTTGTTGAATTCAATAACATGTTAAATGATGTTAACTATCAATATAACATTTTAACGTGTTATAAGAAAAATAACAATATGAGTTACAAAGTAATTAAAGTGCATATAAATTTTTAATTACATATATTTACCTATTTGAGTTTATTTTTATAACAATTTTAATTTAGTATACATTGAATATATATTATTATTAATTTCAAACTTTACCTGAATATTATTTTTAGATTTTGCATTGATTTTCACATAAAATTATTAATATTTTTTGAATTTTATATGATTAGATGATCATATTTCAATTTTTATTGGTAGAATTATATTTCAATTTTAGAGAATTAATAAAAACAAAAAAGTATAAGTAGAAAATATAAATAAATATTTTTTTAGAATAACCTGATTACAAGTTTTGATTATAATTTTTTTTTTGATATAATGTTTAAAATTATCAATAATTTTTTCATCAACTTATAAATAGAAAAATAATACACATAATACACCTCAATTTATTCCAATTCATTGACTTCTTATATTGACAATAATATTTATATCAATCGAGTTAAAATTCAATCGAAAATATTAAAAACATGTTTACATGTACAGTAAACGCCGTAGACATCAATTAAGTAAATAAGAAAAAGCTGAATTTTCTATTTATCTAATATATTATCCTCTTTCGTTTTGTCCATTTGGCAGACTGTCCGTCCCGGAGAAAGGCAGAGTTTACAAGTGTATTTCCGGGAGAGATTTGGTCTGGTGCCACGTGGCACTTGACTGTCTTTGGAGTTGAGCCGACAAGAAGCAAACCCATTTGCAAAATAGATGAGAACTGCAGAGAGTATCCCAACAAAAATAGAATAAAGGCAAAAGAGAAAATTTGCTTTGGATGTTGGTTCTCTTAACTTCCTTCCTCTGTTTGTTTCTCCGGCTACTTACATTTCTTCTTTTCACCTTAAACAAATTTATGTCTTAATTAATTTCAGGATTCCCTTTCTCCAACCTTTTTTGCCCTTTAAATCTTTTGCAGTTTTCTTCCCTTTTTTTTTGGGTTCAAATTCAAACCATGCTTGTTTGTCTCTTTCAGATTGTTTCTGCAGAATTTTATCCTATTTTATTCTTAATTTTGATTGTAGTAACTTAAAGTAAAAAAATCCTTTTAATGAATTTGGAGTAAACTGAATTCTAACGTAGGTTGGGTACGGAGCCTAAAAATCTTTTCTGATCCGAATTAAATTGATATTTTTACATAGTAAAAATAAAATTTCTCTCTTTTTTATAATCTATATTTTTATAAATTTTTTTATTTTTTAAAGGTTTAAATCTAATTTTATCATTATTAATTTAATTTTTTATAAATTATAAAAAATTAAAATTTCCACCACTGATTGGGTGTTGAATATATCGGATGCCAACAATTTAGTCACATAACAACACATACATCTTAAGAGCAAGTTGACGAATAAATTATGTGATTATCGTTAAGTTTGGTCCCATGTTTCTAAACGCCTTCCCAGTCAACATTAATGCCCGTGATTAACTTAACCATAAATAAAGTTATATTATGCTATTACTCATTATACTTTACCAATTTTGTGGACTTAATCCTTACATTTTAATTTGCATGTTTTTTAGATTTTAAATATTCAATTCTCACCAAATAATAGTTGTTAAATTTATTAATTAAATTTCATCATTTTTAAATTATGATGTAACAAACACATTATTATACGTGTAATATCATATCAATATTTAATACACGATATTACACATCTAACACTTAATACACGATGATAAGTTATAAGATGTATTCTCTTTTGGGCCCAAATGTTATGGCCGTGCAATTCCAATAATTATCCTCATATTAGTCTTCTAAGAAACCTTACAAAATTGAAAGGAAACCATAAATCCATAAATATTTGGAGGTTTATAAAAAAAAATTGAAGTCAAGCTAAAAATCCTTTCTTTTGGGCTAATTTACCAAAATGATCCAAAAATTTTGATTATTTACGAAAATGACTCAAGTTCAAAAATATACATTAAAATAACCTGAAATGAACAGTAAAAGGTGAACAAGACTCGACCAATGATTGGTGTCAGACATAGAAGTTTGTGTTTGTCAGTATTGGCCATGCATGGCTGATACGTATGTATTTTTTTAAATACAATATTTTTTTGATATACAAAAATACGAGAATATAAAAAAAAAATTGGAATGTTGGCTATCAAATGGCTGACACCCCCTATTTGTAAAAAAAATTATATTTTTTGGTATTGACCATCAAATGGCCGACACCCCCTATTTCTCAAAAAAAATTCAAATTTTTTTTGTGTTGGCCATCAAATGGCCGACACCCCCTATTTCTCGAGAAATTTTTTTTTAATTTTTTTTGTGTTGGCCATCAAATGGCTGACACCCCTTTTCTCGAAATAAAATTTCAATTTTTTTGGTGTTGACCATTTTTCTCGGATTAAAAAAATAGCAAATTTTGTAATTTTTTGGGTGCTGGCCATGTAATGGCCGACACAACTTCCCCTCATTCTCTATAAATAGGGGGTTTAGTTTTTTGATTTTGACTTAAGTAAGAATTATTTCTATCAAAAGAACAAAAAATGAGAGTCTTTTATTTTTTATCATTAGATGAGTGTTTTATTCTGGAGGATAGTTGTGAAGTGTACAATCGAATTTCGAGGTTGAACTATATACTGTCATGTATTACCGAAGTTGAATTATATACTGTCATGTGAAGCGGCAAAGATATGTCTTCAGTGGTAAGATGATTTTCTACGCCATTAAAGACTATCCGAGATACCCAACGCAGATGGACATTATCTACGTTGGAATAATTTGTTATCACAGAAAATACTGTCGAATAGATATTCCAATGTAGATATATTGTTGCTCTATGTAGGCACTGCGCTGCGCTGTGGTAAGGCCGTAAAGGTTATGCTGTCAAAAGTCGGATGACTTTCTCCGTCATTTAACAGGTAACCGAAACCGACTGCATTGTGTCTGAGAAATTGAAAAAGGTTGTGTTTAACTGCAACTCGAGTAAGTTTCTCGGTACTAATGTTTGCAGCTCAATTTTCAAGCAGATGGACATTATTTATGTTTGTATTTTGTTATATCTGTAAATTTATTTTTTAATTTCATGTATTAATATTAACAAATAATTATAATTTATTGTATCTGTAAATTTAATTTATTGTATATTATTATTCAAATGCAATATTTGTGTTTTCTTATATTAAAATAATTTCAAATTGTATATAAAAATATTAAATATGTTGTCAAAATGTGGGGTAATAAATATTATTGACAAATATGATATAAATTTTAAAAAAATAATAATTAGAATATACATGAAATTAGAAAGAAAAATTAAAATATACAAAAAATTCGAAATTAAATTTAAAATAAAAACAAAATTACAAATTAAATTTAAAAGTAAAGGGAAAAAAAATCAAAATCAGTGGATCCCGGCGACATCCCCGACGCTGGTGTGTAACAGTCCGGCTTCCTTCGGGCTCGGCGAGGCCGAGGCCGTAGTACAGTTTGTTCAGGAGGCGCTATATTAGTGTTGTCGGCTCATCCTCGGTGGTGTCAACGTTGGGTGTCTCGATTGGTGTACGAAGAAAGTCGGTAAAATCGTACGTATCATCAACGTCATCGACGGTAGGTTGAGTGACCTGAGGTGCCGAGCCAAAAATATCCTCCATTGTTGGAGTATATTCTTCCAAATGGATCTCGGTTGATATGAGGAAGAACCGGAGTAATATGTATGTTGAAGGTCGGGGTTTACGCCAAAAATGTCCTCAATCGAACGATTATAATAATCGTGTAGCAAAAAAGACGAAGAGCCGGATGTTTGATACTGGGGATCGGGTTGGTGCTCCGGCTGATACTCGGGTTGGTCCTGAGGCTTGTAACCGGGCTGGTAATCGACCTCGTCCGCGGGCTCGACATTGGGCTCATCCTCGGGCTCGAAATCTGAACCGGGGATCCGACCACGACGTTCATATGCGTTATTCACCGGACCCCATCGGTTGCCTTCCGGAATAAGTTTCCTTGGGGTATACTCTCGGGAATCAAGCACCGGCATCCTGTATGCAGTATACCATTGGTTGTAATATGGGGTACCGAAATAATCCCCATTACACCCATACAAGGATGAACATCTATTTGCCCGGTCATTCCAAAGCACGATATATGCTTGAAGATCGTGAGCCTAATTTATTCGATTTTTACCTGGTCTCTTTTTGTCGAGCTGGTGAACCTCATCGAGTTGGAAGGAAAGGTTCGGGATATGTTGTATACCATCAAACTGTTGTAAAACCCGATCCAGCGTGCCATTCCACAATATGAAAATTGAATACCGGCACATTACACGAAAAAAGTTGGTAATTGTGCTGGTAAACAAATGGTGGGATAAAAGGCGTAATTTCGTCTAAAATATAAGACTGCCACACGAACTGCACAATATAAAAACACGAATTTAGATAACAAAAATATTGAAAATCTAAAAAACACGAATTTCGTCTAAAATGTGTTTTTATATTTCAAAAATGTAAAAAAATATTTGTAAAAAATATCAGATATTTATTTTTTAAAATTCGAAAATATAAAACACATTTCAAAAATAGAAAAAATCTTATAAAAAATTCGAAAATATATCTTACATCATCTCCTCCGTGTTTGTCTAACCAGCGAAGTATATGGGGACATTTTTCATGTCGCCCAAGTCCCGGAACTAAATGCCATCTGAAAAATTAAAAAATAATTAGAAAAAAGACAATAATTAATAAAATTTAAAAAATATAAAATTGAGACATCGAGTCACCTATTAACTAGTGGCATCGAGTATGGCATGTGTTTTACGTTGGCGATTGAAGGCAGTCGGGTTAGTATCCATGATTGGAACAGATATGTGCAGCCTCCCATGGCATTAACTGCGGGATTTGTCACTCGACAAAGCTCCCGTTACAGTGTTGCCAACACTGCTAAGCCCCAACTTAAATTCCCGGCTGCCTTGAAATCTTCCAATAATGGAAGGTAGATAATACTTATTCTATTTTGGCTGGTATCCGGAATAAGGATACCGCCTAGTAACTGTAGAAGAAAAGTGCGAGCGTGGTAGATAATGTCCAGCTGCGTTGGATTTTACGGGAGATGTCTAAAGTTTTCGTGTAGCCACGTAAACTTTAAAAACGGTAATTTTTCGTTTTCAGTATCCGATGGCACCTTGCCAAGTAACCGGTAGCAAGTGTCACAAGGATCGTCTAGTACACCCGGACTCATTACCGCTTCACCTTCAACGGGTAGCCCGAGCTGGATTGCAACATTTTCTAAAGTTATTGTTGCCTCTCCACACGAGAGGTGAAACGTGTGAGTCTTGGGACGCCATCTTTCGACTAAGGCCGTTATTAAATCGGCCCGAATAGTCATATTTTTAATGCGGGCAGCAATCTCTAACCCTGCATCTTCGATATATTGTTGAGCCAATCTATGGGGTTTGTAACCCGGATGATGATGCCGGGATCTAACCATCCTATAGAATTTCGGATTGGCTCGGATCGCGCCTACACGGTGATTCTCATGACTACGTATGATGACGTTGGGATCCATAATATGATGGATGAAAGTCGATTAACGGCGGATAAAGTCGGTCAACGGCGGACAAAATCGATCAAGGGCAGTCAAAGACAGTCTCGGGACGTTGGTGAGCTGGAATTTTGGTTTTGTTGAGCTGGAATAGGTTTAAGTGAGGTGGAAAGTGGATGGTCCAATTGCTATTTATAGTAGGGGACCATTGATGGTATTTTTGTAATTTTTCGGTGGTCCAAGGTTATTTTGATTAATAAATATAAAATATGATAAAAATTATAATATAAAAAAAGATTTATTTAAATATATAAAATTAATAAATAATGTATTGTCAAATATGATAAAAATTGTAATATAAAAAAGAATTTATTTAAAATATAAAATTAATAAATAATGTATTGTCAAATCAACACATTATATGATAAAATTTGTAATATAAAAAAAGAATTTATTTAAAGATATAAAATTAATAAATAATGTATTGTCAAATCAACACATTATATGATAAAAATTATAATATAAAAAAGAATTTATTTAAAGATATAAAATTAATAAACAATGTATTATCAAATCAACACATTATATGATAAAAATTTTAATATAATAAAAATTTTTATTTAAAGATATAAAATTAATAAATATTGTATTGTTAAATCAACACATTTATTATTAAAAATTGTAATATAATAAAAAATTTTATTTAAAGATATAAAATTAATAAATATTGTATTGTCAAATCAACACATTATATGATAAAAATTATAATATAATAATAATTTGTACTTTAAATATGAAAAAATAATAAATAATGTATTGTCAATTAATACAATATTTGATATAAATTATAATATAATAACTATCTTTTTTTAAATAATGTTAAATACATTTTAAATGTATTTTAAATTTCAATTTCAAATTTAAAGTAAAATTTTAAATTCAAACTTACATAATTATGAAGTTTAAATTATTTAAATTTAAACATTTTCATTAATTTCCAAATTAATTTTCAAATTAATTTTTACACAAGTATACTTCGCGTATACTAGTGGACATGCGCTTCTTCGTCGGACAATCCGGCATTACGAGAGGATTGACCTGAAATATAGACGCGATGTGGGTAAGTGGATTGGTTATGGCCAGGCCTTCGACAAACACTGCACAATTTCGGTTCCCCAGTCTCCCTAAAGTCCATAATAGAGCGAATTCTCGTCGAATGTGGTCGACCTCTAGGCTTTCTACGGATATTATAATCCGGTAGCATCTCAAAAGCAACCGGTGGAACTTCTTAATTGGATACATCGGACATTACGGGAAATTCATTCTCCCATACACGTAATGTGCGTTGCAGCGTGTACACCTCGTCTATGAATTGTCGACATTTAAATTTGCAGTCGCACAAGCTGCATGAACATACGCACAAGGATATCGAAGAGCTTGAAATCTAAAGCACTCGCATCGCCTGTTTGCCAGATCAACTGCGTACAACCTCGATAGAACACCCGAGCGACGACCGGTGTACTCTGAAACCCAAAAAATATTCAACTCTCGCGAATAAATTTCTGCATTCATCGTTCGAGCTCTCATACTGTTTGTCGCCATGGCCCTTCGAATGTCCTCAACGTACACGTGTCCGGCCTCCATCTGCGCCACTTGTCGTTGCCCCATCGTAGGCATCAATGTGGCCAACCTATAGAAGGTTGCCGAGAAAACAGCAGCAATTGGTAGATGTCGTGTTCGCCTCAAGACAGAGTTAACTGACTCAATCAGGTTGGTTGTCATCTGGTCATACCGAGCCCCGTCATCATAAATTTGTGTCCATTGATACGTCTGAATGCTACCCAACCACCCATGAAGATTTTTGTCACTTGGTAAATGTTTCATCTTAGCTTCAAGCTTTGCGAACTTTTGTCTCAATCTCCGCGGTTCAAATTAATGAGCTGCATATGCATATGGAATTTTGAATAAGTATTTTTTATATTCCACAAGCTGATAAAATTTAAAATTAAATTGAATTGAATAAAAAATACAAACAATAATTATTATCCATTTCGACGAATTCTGCTTTTCATTCTTTATTTTTATAATCACTATGAAAGTTTGTCGACATGTGCCGGATGCAATAAACGGATCTCCACGAAACCTTCGATCGCCTTAGTGCAGCAAGTAATCCCTTCGATCTGTCCGATATAAGGCAAATGTTATCTTGCCTAACAACGTGCCTCCTCAGATTTTTTAAGAAAAATTCCCACGACTCGAAGCACTCTTTCTCGACTATGGCGAATGAGATCGAAAGTATATTTCGGTTGCCGTCTTGTGCAACAGTAATTAATAGTATTTGCGTGTATTTACCGTACAGCCAGGTCTCATCAACTTGCACCATCGGTTTGCAGTGAGGGAAGGCTTTAACACACGGGTCAAACGTCCAAAATAATCGGTGAAAACATCGTTTCCCCGGGTCAATGACCCCGTCCGGACCTTCATACGGCAGTATTTGTAAATCAGTTACAGTCTCCGGCACATACTCTCGCATCGCGGCTATCCACCCTTGGAGCTCGTTGTATGACGCATCTCAGTCACCATATAACTCTCGCATCGCCATTTGCTTCACTCACCATGCCTTCCGGTACGAGACCTTATAATTGAAGCGAGCTTGCATGGCCGAAATATAGACCGATACCTTATTCAATGGAGACTCTTTGACCATAGGCATGATACAGTTGCATATGGTCTTTGCATCTAACTTCTGATGGTCTTGCGTCATACGAGCCACGGTGCATGTGTGTGGACCTTCCATTTTTCTTATTGTCCATAGCTGAGTCCGCTGTATTAACGCGGCTCGGATACGCCACTTACATCCACTCTCGGCTTTCAAACATTCTCCAATGTACAAAGACTGCGACGACTTTGTTGCTTTATAATCCACAGCTAACTTTAAGCTGTATTGTTTTATTGCATTTAAGCAGTCCTTCTTGTTCTCAAATTGTTGTCCAACGAACAACTCTTTTTTGTCGGTTTGTTCGTCGAGTAGGTGAGCCGGAACTATGTTTTTATATTCCGAAAACTCTCGAGCTCGACTCGCATCTGGGTCTACGTCGCTCATGAAGGCCCCCGGATTACTCCTAATAACAATAGTTGGGCTCGTATTTCCTCCTAAATGGGTGTTAACATCATCATCCTCCACCGACCCCTCCTCATTTAAGTCTTCGGGGATGTCATCCAAATCGGGGTCTTCCAAAGCTTCATTTTTTTCATCATCTTCTATTGGGGCCATCACTTCCGGATGAAATTGTAGAAGATGACACGTGTTTTCGATGTTATACGAGCATCCACCGGTGTTTGGATTTTCTGGAGTAGACATTCCATAACCCGATTGTTCTTCCCAACAGACATTAAGATCAATATCTATTCCAGAACATTGGCTTATTGGATTTAAGACTTGAATTGGTTCGGGGTGTGATATCTCCGCGAACAACTTAATAGGGCATGGATTTTCGATCTCAGATAGGCAATAAATTTCAATCATTGTCCCTAGATCATCATCATCAACAAGTTTCATTTCGGAGAATTTTATCGGATATGATGAAACCGAAAATTTATAAAACAGTCTCAACATTTGCTTCCCGCAACGAGTAGCTATCTTTGTACTGATCTTCCGTTTCAATTCATTCAACGAAACACGCTTGTTCAGTCTTATTCCGAATTTTTCTCTGCTTTCAAATACACAACCTTCATCATCTGTATTGATAATTTTTTCATCAAAATGAACATAAACAAAGAAAATGTTGGAACTCATCTTGAAAAAACTTGAGATTAAAAAAAACTGAACATAAATAAAGAAATTGTTGCACTGTTAATGAGAACAAAAAACTCAAATTTTTAATACTGACGGTTCTATCTATATATATCTAGTGCTGGAGTTAAAAGTCGATATCGGCCATTAACTATAATTGTGTTATTTTCTTTTGATTATATTCGTTTATTTCGTAAATTTAATTTTAATTAATATTTTAATATATTTTTAATTTGTAGATAATATTTATTCCTTAACATTTTCACAACAAAATATTTAATAAATCAAAATTATATTAATACGATAAAATATAAATCTTGTTGAATACTACAACAATACAAATTAAATTTACAGATAAAATAAATCATAAATAATTGAACTATATTAATACACGGAATTTTAAATTTTGAACAATAATACAAAATAACCTACAATACCCTAAACTTGCGCAACTTATCTCAGTTAGATAATATTCATCTGCCTGAATACCTGACCGACTTCAATAAATTCTTCTAACCCTCAATTAATATGGGCCCATATTGCCTGAATACCCGGCCAAGTCATCTCGGTCGGCCGATCGATGACAGAATTCCGTTAACCGACCTTTGATAGCATAACATTTACAGTTATACCATATAGTTAAATTTAGCGGCAACTATATCATATACATATAGTATTTTGCTCCATGTCGCAGAAAATTATCTAACCACTGAAGCCATATCTTTGCCGCTTCACATGACAGTATATAATTCAACTCTTAAAATACATGACAATATATAGCTCAACCCCGAAATTCGATTGTATACTTCACAACTATCCTCCAAAACAAAACACTCATCTAATGATAAATAATAAAATACTCTCATTTTCTTGTTATTTTGAGAGAAATATTTCTTGTTTACTTAAAAATAAAAAAATTAAACCCTATTTATAAAGAATGAGAAGAAGTTGGTGTCGGCCATTTGATGACCAACACAAAAAAAATTTAGAATTTTTTTATTCGAGAAAAGGGGTGTCGGCCATTTGATGGCCAACACCCAAAAAAATTTAAATTTTTTTTTCTCGAGAACAGGGGGTGTCGATCATTTGATGGCCAACACCAAAAAAATTTGAATTTTTTTCTCGAGAAAAGGGGGTGTCGGCCATTGCATGACCAATACCAAAAAAATTTGAATTTTTTTCTCGAGAAAAAGAGGGTGTCGACCATTTGATGGCTAACATTTTTTCTCGAGAAAAGGGGGTGTCGTCCATTGCATGACTAACACCAAAAAAATTTGAATTTTTTTCTCGAGAAATAGAGGGTGTCGGCCATTTGATGGCCAACACAAAAAAAATTTAAATTTTTTTCTCAAGAAATAAGGGTGTCAGCCATTTGATGGCCAACACCCAAAAATGCAATTTTTTTTTTGCAAATAGAGGATGTCGACTATTTGATGGCCAACACTTCAAAATTTTGAAATTTTTTTCTGACAAAAAAGCAATGGCCGACACCCCAAATTTTTTTTCATATTCTCGTATTTTTGTATATCAAGAAAATACTGTATTTAAAAAAAATATACACTTGTCAATCATGTATGGTTAATACTGACAAACACAAACTTCTATGTCTGACACCAATCATTGACCGAGCCCTGTTCACTTTTTACTGTTTATTTCGAGCTATTTTGATGTATATTTTTAAACTTGAGTCATTTTCGTAAACAATCAAAATTTTTGAGTCATTTTGAAAAATTAGCCTTTCTTTTGTTTAATTTAGAAAAAAATAAATATTTAAAAAAGAAAAGGCATCCGATGCGGCCAAGTAAGCACTGACACCAAAGTAAATTATGTTTGATACACCAAAGCGAATCTTTCTTCTAATAAACAAACTATGTAACGGTCATATCATATCAACGATCTATTAAGTCTCTACTGTTTGCCCGCTGTTCTCCTCATGCACTCAATTAATTTACTATACATGCCACTACTGCCGACATTGATAACCTCGCCGCCTACCCCGTCAGTCGCGACGCTAATCTTAACAATTATTGAGAAATGCGGTAAAAGTCTCTTCTTTTCTTGTCACCAACGTGAAATTCGTAAATAAATCACAAATATTTCCAATAAACTTAATTACTTTTAACATTTGTTGGGCACGAATCCTACGCGGGAGTTACCGAGATCGAAACCGACACGTGTCCCCTGTTGTTGCACGTTCCCAATGATTGACAACGACGAGGACGTTGGCGCAAACGCGAAACAGAAGGTCCCAACGGAATCAACCGGGATCACGTAATTCTTAGCCGGTAACGGTAAAACTTTACCCTCTGGAAAGTGAAACGACAACGTTGGCACATCCACGCTACTCTTCGAAGACAAATTGTAACACGTGTCAAACAACGCCACGCTATCCGCTGACGGTAAGTTCTTTGTCCCTTTAGCGAACGCATCACGGAGAACATTATAGGTGTCGCTCTGCAACCGTGTCACGGCGGTCCCCGAGTCGATGATAATCCCACCATTACCTGACTCGTCCATTTGGAATGCTGACTCAGGAATCGGGAGCAACTCGCCACCCACACTGATCCCGGTTAAACCAAGATAATAAAACGTGTCTAGCTGATGGTTACGAATTAATGGAGCTGTAATGGAGTTAGGAGGGAAAGACGAGTCGAATTCAAGAGTGGATGCTGAGTCAGAGTCACGATCCACAAGACAATAGGAGAAACTACTTGCATTAAGCTGGGAGGTAAAGGAAAGCGGGCCGCCACCGAGACCAAGCAAGCCTCCCGCTCCAACAAACAACCCTTCGTTATTATGGCCACAACCAATGGCTACATTGTTGACAGAATCCGAGCCAAGGGTGATGGTTTCGGTGACAAAGTCACCCACAGTGTAAGACCCGTCACCGTAGGAAACCTCGTAGACGCATGTATGGTCATTTCGACATTCGGAATCGTCAAGGTACTTGCATTGTTGGGTGTCGCACTTTAGCGGCGAGTAGGAAGACGACAAAGATGGCTCGAAGATTGGGTCGGATTGTTGGTAACAATCGGCGCAGGGTGCGCATTGTACCCAGTTGACGTCACTGCCCGTGTCGAGTACCATGTATACTTGACTCGGTGGTTTCCCGATTCCAACTCGGGAAAAGTACTCACCACTTCCTTGATTCGAACCGGACACAATAGGAGCTTCCAGATCCTCAGCTCCAAATTCCAATCCCGTATCAAGGGGTTTGAGATCTGACCTTGAAATCCCGCTGACAGCCAGATTCAACCGAGTGAAGAGCGAGCTGACTCGAGCTGAGTCACGCTGGAGTCGGGATAAGGTCAGCGCTCTGTAATCAAGGTGGGAGCTTTTACGAATAGAAGCTCGGGGATGAATTTGAAGGGAGATGGAAGACGGAGAAGAAGATGGAGATGAAGCTGAGAGGCTTTGGTCCAGTGGAGTAAATGCTGGGTTCTTGGTGGGGTCGAAGGAGAGGACATTTTTGGTCTTCACAAGAGCTTCAGCGACGTCGAGAGCTGTGGTGGGTTGAGGAGTTTGCAGCAAACTACGAGAGCAGCCAAGAAATGGAGCTGTAAAGAAGAAACAGGCAGCGAAGAGAAGAGCAAAAAGAAACCCCATTGGTAAAAGCAAGAAAGGAAGTGGGAGGTAATAGGAACTGGTGATATGGTGGGTTTTTATTGAGAATAGAAAAAGGATAAAGGTTTGAGTGGGAGCTAAAGAGAAAGGGTGTGAATTAGTATTTATCCAACCAATGCAAAGGTTTGATTTGTCTTGACAAAGGTAAATTTTAATTCATGAGGGCTGGGGCTGAGGGCTCATTGCCTTCGCGTGGTTAGCAATGTTGATTTTTATCCCGCTTAATAAGCAGGATTCAGAGGCTTTTGTTTACCATCTCCAATCATCCATGGCTTATGCTTCTCGATGTCTGCATCCATCACGGCTTGGTGGACCGCTGTTTCTGTATCAATCAGGTCCGTGAAAATTCTGAAAATTGATAGCTAAAGCGAATGAAGACGGCTGTGCACGAGTTTAATTTAAGTTCTAATGTTGGGATCTTAACACTTTCTCAACAATAGTTAAAGTAATTAAATAATCAGAAGTTTTAAGTGAATGAAATGTGATGATAGTCCCGTGCATTCCATGCTCATGATTAGGGTAGCATCATTTAGTCCAGAGTAACTTTTCTCTTTTTTGGCTATCAATCACAGGAGCAGTGGACCACCCGCCCTATGCCTTCCCTTCCCGACGGGTTATTAGTGGTGGGGACAGAATGTCACGTGAAATTTGCAAGTTACCAAATATTTCACTACATTTATTTATACGCCATATATTTCCTTAAACGTGGGGCAGCCATTTTCTATTATAATCGACAAAATTTACTAAACCAACTCAATTGTTTTAATCCGTTTTGATTTGTACAATTTTTCAGTTATGAGTTGAGTTTTGTTGATTGTTTTTCTCAGTCAATGATTTTTTTTAATTCAAAAACTAATCAGATTGAAAAATCCATTTATTTTAGTATTTTTTAATTATTTAAAATATAATTATAATATATAACATATAAATTAAATATATAGTATTTAAAGCCCAATAATCCAACCTACTAATTAAAATTGGTTAACCAATCAAACCAAACGACCTAAAATTAGTTCGATTATATCGATTCTTAAACTTTAATTTGATCAGATTGATTTTTTAAATTATGATCAATTAAATTGATTTAATAAAAATATGATTGAACCAACCAAAAAAATATTGAATACTCTCCCATATCAAATATAATTGCAAATGAAGTTTTTGCTTAACTAATAACGTTGTTGCAACATTTTAAAATATGAAAATTAAGAAGCGTTTAAATACGTAATATTTCTTTTAAAAGGATATATTTTACTTTAAGGGTTGAGAGTTATTTGGTTTAGGAACAGTATCAATTTAACCTTCCAATTGTTCCAAATTTTTGGGTTTTAGAAGAAATCAGGTGTGACAAGATATGCATTTTGTATTAAGTTATGGCTTGTAATCTATGAGTTATGGAATGGGACACATACTTGTTAAAACTTACATATATTCGTAAATGGTAAATGCCATTAGAAAAGTTAAGATACAGTTGATATGTCAATAGGGTCATATGCACATTTCTTTACGGGTGTGATAGTAATGCAAAGACTACGTGATATCATTGTATGATTCAACATTTGTTGTGGATCATCTTATATGCATTATCTCAACGGAGACCTTGGTGTGGTGGAGGGATGCGTTTGCATATGCATTTACTGTCTATTGGCTTTACACTCACGTGCTTTGGTGTGATGTAGTTTATACTCTTTTGAACTATCTAAAGTGTGATATAGTTTATCTGCGTGTCTAAATCCGTTTTTACTAAAATTACATTGGATGAAACTTTAAATTAAATATGAAGTTGAGTAATGAAAATGAACTTGATAAGTATTGTTGTAAACCTTAGTAAATATAGTTATTATGGTATAGATGAGTGGTTTAAGCCTTGGCTCACTGTTGCAATAATGTTTAATGGTGTAGCGAGAGCGAGACGAAAATAGCAGCTAGCATAGGTAAAAGGGTCATATGATACAGCCAAAGGAGTTTTGTTCCATTACCGAATCAGTAAAGGAGTTTTGTTTGATATATATATATATATATACAATTATATATTAAATTAAAATTTATATATAATTTTGAGATTTATTTCTTAAAAAACAGTGTTAAAATATTAATTATCTATATAATTATCATTTAACTTAAATTTGTTATGTAAAAATTAAATATGTTTTAAATTTGAACTGTTTAAAATTTTAAATATACTTTTATAGATAATTTTATAAATTGTTTTTTTTTCAATTTATAATTGTTTTAAACTGGTTTAGAACTGTTAAAAACAATTAAATTTGTTTCAATTTAAAAAGTAATATAGTTTTAAAAATAATTTTAAATAATTAAAACATTTTAAAAATTAAAACTATTTAAAAAGTATTTTAACTTTGTCAATGTTTTAAAATATTTTCAGGGCATAAAGATAAATTTAGTCCCTAACGTTTATTCATATTATCACTTTGGCCCCTTTTTTTAATCATTTTGGTTTAAATTTAGTTAAATTGTTTTCTTTTGAATGGAAAAACTATTAGATTATTAAAATTTTAACGGCATAGACATTGCAACTCACGTGACAGTTTACGTATATTTCATTGTAACATAGATAATTTTAAAATATTGTTGAATTTTTAAAATATTTTTATTAATTTTTTGAATTTTTATGAATTATACTCGGGTACTATACAAGTGGTCATGTCAATGCCGTTAAAATTTAACAATTTAATCAATAGCAATTTGACTAAAATTTAAAAGTCAAAGGCCAAAGTGATTAAAAAAATAAACCACAAAATTTACTTAAATACTTACATTTTTTTATTGAAATTACAAAAAATAAAAGTAATCTATTTTTACTGTATTTTTTTTCGAATCATAGAGCATTATGAACTTTTATATTAGAAAAAAATGTTTTCAAATTTTATTAATTAAAATGTCTTTAATTTGATTTTCAGACATTAATCAATCTTATGATTAAAACTATAAACCATTACTTTAATATTAAATTTTAAATCAAGAAAAAAAATAACTTTTATACATTTTTTTGTTACACTTCAAAAACATATTTAAGAATTTAATTTCAACATCTTTATATCATCTTCGTTACATTAATTTGACATAACATTCATATTTACAAAAATATATCATTAGGTATTTCTTCATTTTATTTAATAACATTAATCCTAACACAATTTAAATCCGTGCATTTTACGGGTGTATAAAATAATTAAATAATAAAATATTTTTTTATCATTTAAAATGTTTTGCAGAATTAAAATCAATTGATTTTAATTTTAGATTAAATTGATGAGTGGGCCCTGTTTGGTATATTAAAACATGTTTAGTATCTATTTAGCAGTTTTTAAATATCAAGTATATATGAACTTAATTTAAATACATGTAAGAAAGTTTTTATTTTATTTTTCATGTTTTATTCTAAGAAAATATGTACTAAAAATGTTTTAATTTGTCATTTTGAAAATAAGTTTTCTTTACAACCATATTTTTCAATTTTCAAAAACTAAAGAATACAGATTATTCTACAAATGAAGATAAAAAATAAAATATTTGCCCTCAAAACGGAGTCTGTTCAAAAATTAAATACTAAATTTAAATTATCAAATTTATTTGATATATTGATTTGAATATAATAAAATTGTCTGATAAATATAAAATTTTAACCATTTTTTAATAAAATCAAATTTTAAATTACTTTAAATATAAATACGAAATATTTGGAATAAATTGTACTACTAATCATTTTATAATATAAATCTAAAAAAAATAACTATTATATTGAGAATAATGTTATCCCAGTTAAAATTATTATTGATTAAAAATATCAAGACAAACCATTTAATACTTCACTCATTATTGACATTAAAAAAAGTTTTTTTTTAAAAAAAAAAATTCTAAATAAAGGGGCACCTATGTGCCTTATTCCATTAACACAACAATTATAGTACTAGCATATCATCGTTTAACAATTTCTTAACATAGCTTAAGGGGGACTAAAATATAGTTAAGTTATCATCCATTAGAACACACGATTTGACAAGTTAATTTGCAACTCTATTGCCTTCCCTATGCACAAACTGAATATTTGCTTCCTCAAACAGGTGGTGCACTTGCACTATTATCCTAACGATTGTTATTGAAAGCATGTCATTTAATCTCTTTCTAATAAGATCCACTGCCTTTTTGTAGTATGTCGCCACTATCACTTTAGAATCCTACAAGCCATCTGCCCGATGACTCATGAAAGACTCCCCCTACTGCAGACCAACTACCATCAATTTTTGCTGCCCCATCAGTATTTAGTTTGATCCATCCGACTGTAGGAGCTTGCCAACGGGTTTCCCTTGAATCTGAGCTAACTGTGCTTCACCTGCTGGAACTCAACCATCGTGTACTAGCAGCATATCCTTCAGCACATCTAAGCACCGAATCTACATCCCCAAATTCCTGCTTAAAAACACCCCTATTCCTAGCCTTCCACAACAACCAGTAGACTGCAGCAAATAGATTCCTAATGTTTGTAATATCATCATCCATTGTAAACTCCCTCTCCAAATTTGAGTCAAGCTACTCATCAAACTTCAACTAAAAAAATTTTGCTACTGACTGCAATGACAAATAAAATAAGCAGATAAAATAGTTAATATTAAATTAAAAACATCCGTTATTATATCAAATAATAATTCAACATATTTTAAATAAATTATTTTTATTTTATTTAAAATAAAATATTCATACTATTATATTTAACTTTTATGCATAAATATTCAAAATAATATAAAATATTATATAAATAAATTTGAAATTATGAAAGGAAAAATTTTCAAAAACAATGTTTTTTTATAATTTCAAAAAAGAAAAAGAAATTATTATAATATTCAACACAATTTTTTTTATTAACATACCAAATAATTTTCAACCTCTCTCTATACAATTATCAGATAATATCTATAAATAACCCTTTATAAAATTATCATTTTTCACCTCTCTTTATTAGAAAAACTATAAATTATCAAACTTAATTAAATGATTAAAGCAATAAAACTTTTATTTTTTTTAAAAACTAATTCGATTAAACTAGTTGATGTATAAAATGGAACCAATAACCAAGGCTAAATCAATTAAATTCCAATCAAATCACTCTAATCCTCAAGAAAACATCAGAATAGTTAAAAGAAATACAAAGTATTGTGTTAGCTTGTATCATTTAGCATGAGCTAGAGATGTTCATGGATTGAGTTCAAGTCGGGTTTAAACATGATATTAATATATTTTATATTTGTTCATGTCGAACCTGACTCAAAATTTGAGCTTAAAATTTTGCCCGAACTCGTCCATATTATTTTTTAAAATATATTTATATTATATTATTTTAATATTTAATAATTTTATACATTATTTATTGAATTTTTTTATATAATCATCTTAACATTATTTTAATATTTAGATTAGAATAGTATTATATATTCAGTATAAGTTCATTTTTTAATGTGTTCTAAATTACATAATGTATAAAAATAACATAATATAAAATATTATAAATTTAAAAATGAGTCAGGTCGGGCTTGGGCTTTTAATGTTCAAACTTGAGCCTGACCCATATTCTGAATGGGCATAATTTTTTTTTCTTAGTTTCATTCTTCGGCCTAATATTTTTACCTAAGTTCTCTCAATTTTCGAGCAGATCTTCAAACCTGAACGAATAGTCGAACTCATGAACAAATCTAGCAAGATCCAAGAAGGAATTAGGAGTTCATATATATATTGTTACATCTTCTTGATACTGCCGATAAATCCAATCAGTTAGTGATGTTAGAAAAAACAGAAGCCGTTGCCCACTTCGCAATTGTAAGCATTCAGAAAGGATGTAACTCATGTAACTTTATAAGCAAGTTCAACCCTGAATCAATCAAGTTCACTTATTTCAGCAAATGGTGACTTGGTGAGCACGCTAAACCATCAAATGCATATAAAGCACTATAACAGAACAGTTACTGTTTTAGTAAAGAAAATCCACATGCTCAAGAACAACTGAATTCAAGAGATCATTTGGATTATTCAAAGATGGAGATTCGGCCAAGCTTGCTGGTCTGCTCTGGTGGAGGACAAAGGGAATTAGTCTATCAACAACCTCCAAAGTCAAGTATAAAAGTGAGGTATTTCCTTCGTCTCCACCTTTTCACTGTTACTCTGCCAAAGCTTCCTTGTTTCCTCTTAATTTTCCCATCACATTTCGGAATTCAATCTTTGATGCCTCTCATATTTCACCATTTTCTTCTCTTAACTCTTAAACAATTTAAGTCCCAACTCCATTTCCACTAACGCGACTCTATCTTTAAAAACTCTTACTATTTATTTTTTCCATAAAAGAATTTAATAATTTCACATGAAGAGTTCTATCATTATGTAGTTTAATAAATTAACAAATGGAAAACATAAAAAAAAAACCTATGTTAAAAAGGAGAAAAACAAAATAAAATGAAAAATAAAAAAGTTAAAACAACATAAAAGAAAAAAAATTAAATTGCTCAAAATAAAAAAAAATTATAAAGACCAATTGTAAAATTTAATTCAAAATTTTCGTTTGAAATGACGATTTAACATGTCACATCAGCTTACCGTTACACCGTTAATAACAGTTAACGGTTCAATGACTAAAATGTTACAATGCAATAACGTAAGTAACTAAAACGTAACATTTCAAACATAAGTGATTAAAATGTAATCTAAGACAAATAAAAGTGACTATTTTGGTAGTTTACCCACTTAAATAAAATAATTAATGATTCAAGTTTATCATACTAAAATATTTTTTTTAATTATTTTGATTTGAAATAGTTTTTAAATATATATTATTTCAAATTTATGTACTATGTACTCTAACATGAATTAATTTATTGTAACAAAATTTTAATTTAACTCGAATAATTTTATTCAATTCGATTAGACTAGAATTTCATTTTAATGGACTCTATTCAAAAAAATCAACATTCATCAACTCAAAATTTTTTTTCCCATTGGATGATATGATAATCCCATGTTTATAAACCGAGAGAACTTTTATGAACGATAAAATCCGACCCGAAAACAATAAAGGTCCGGATTCGGCGGGAAGCCAGCGGGGCGGGACCCGAAGACTTCGCATCGGTCGCTCTCTGGTTTCATTGTAAAATTGAAGCCTTAGCAGAGAAGGAATCCAATCGAGAAGCCGAGAAGAAAATACCTTGATAACGACCCCGACCATAAAAGGCTTTTAACTCTTCTGTTCCCTACGTATAACAACTACAACCAGCGAAAAACACCCTTTATCACCCACTTCCCCTTTTGGTGTTCTCTCCTTTCGTGTTGGAATTTTGTTTACCCTGTATTGTTTTTTAATCCCATTTTCTGGGGTTTTCTGAAGGTCTACAGAAGGGAAACATAAGTGTTTTGATTTTTTTTTCTGTCTTTGGCCTTTTGGGTTTTGTTTTGCGTATTTGGAAAAGATGATGCTGCACTATCTTCAGCCCGCTAAGCTCCAATCCAGGAAGGTAGTGTCACGCACACGGTCTCTTGGTTCTGTTTTAAGTTTATTTAGAAAACTGGATTTTGATTGGAAATTATGGATTTTAGTGGTCTAGGAATTAACCCTTTTAGTTGGGGAAGGAAAGGATGCCCATTTTCTAATACAGTTAGCAATTACCAAGTCTATAAAAAAAGCTGCATCGGATCAAAGTGCCTTATGTCTTATATGAAATTAACACACTTATTTGATTGCCCATTTTTATGGCATAGTCCTAGTTTTCAGCTTTATTTTGATGGTTTGATAACCGAATGTATATAGTGGGGTGCCTGTTGAGACAAGATGTGAATTTTTATAAAGGATGCTCATTTATCTGAGTGAAGGTCTTCGTTATTCTTGTTGTCTTCACTCCATGTTTCTACCAATTTATTTATTCTTCCTAGTAGGTCTTCCCGGGTTAAAGAAATTTAATCTTTTATGCATGTATGTTTCATTCTAGATAATGGCTTTCCAATTTGGTTACTTTTCGGGCTGTTATTGATGTGTTTGCTGTACTGGCAGATTGTTTTTGAGGATGTGTTCTCTGCGCGTGATCCTGCCACACTTGAACATCTGAAGGAGTTGAGCTCTAGGCGCAGAGTAATCGAGGAGTCCATTAATCAGAGTAGCTTCATTACTGAGGCTATTGCAAGAGAGATGTCTGGAGGCTTAACTTCTCAATGTCTAAGGGTAATTTCTTAATGTTGCTTAATTCACATTTTAGCTTTTGTAATCTATACAAACCTTTCTTTTGCACTCCATTGCTATAATCCATAAATTATTTCAGGCAGAAACTTGCTTTTGATTGCCTCTGGTTATCTTTTCTAACCACATGAGGTTTCAACAGGTTATTCTGATTGTTTTTCTTTTTGTTTTCCCTTTTTGATATGAAATGCATCAGGACCTTCAGAAGCTGGAGCAATACCTGCCATTGTTGGAGAACTTGATTTTTCATGTTGATTTGGTATGCAGCAACCACCGTGCTGTTCGTTGGATTTCGGAACTTAAGATCCGTTGGAGTAGTACTCTTAGCTCATCTTCTCTCTTTAACCTCAGGGGTCCAAAGTTTTATCAAATTGATAATTTGCGTTATGAGCTTGGTATGACTCTTTACCTTTATGCTGCATTGCTTCGGGAGAGGGCTATAGAAATTCTTCCAGCAGGTAGGAATTGCCATTCTCACATCATGCTTTTTTATTAATTACATGCGTTGTGGTCATAATATTGCATTTTACTTCGCATTGTGCCAGACTTGGTGCAATCTGCCACTCTTTTCAGGGAAGCTGCTGGTGTTTTTCAACACCTTGCTAATGTGGTATTTCCCTCTTTACAATCTGCACAGTCTGTAGAAAGGCCACTGGAAGCAACTCCATCCATGTGCACAGTTATGAGCATAATTTGCTTGGCTGAAGCCCAGGTTGGTTTTAAGGATTTTGCATTTCAATATTCTAGGATATCTATCCAAGGTTCCTGTCATCTTGACCTGAAACTGAATGCAAAATCATTTAATATTCAAGGGTTTGTTTTTTATCTGCTTCTTTAGTAATTCCTTTGTCTCTGATAATTGTTAATGTTATATTGTGAAATTTAACAGGCTGTAACCATAAGGAAGGCTGAAGAAAAAGGAACCACTGTTGGTCTTCTGGCAAAACTGCACTATGGTATTACAGAGTTGCTTGGTGAAGCTACTGCTATTGTATATTCAGATACTAAAGAGTACAAAGATATTTCATCGAGTTTCTTGGTATTTACACGCTCTTTTTCTGTCCGAAAATCATTGACATCTCTTAATTCCATGATTAAGTAAGCTTAATCAGTTTTATCACTTGACATTGATGAGTTGCCTGAATATGTTGAGATTTCATTTACACTTTTCCATTGGCGATCTCCTTTCATGTCTTCACTGAATACCTGGCTCCATTTTGTTAATTCATATATTAGAATGAAGTAAATGCAAATACACAACTTTTCTTTGTTGTTGGTTATTGTTGCATTAAGAGATATCCTGTAAGAAGGAGCTGATACTATGATGACCTGTGTGAACTGTACAGGAGTTTATATCATCTTGCAAAGCTCTACATGAGTTGAGAAGTCAGAAATACCTAGCAGAGAGTGTAAAGATAGGTGAGCAAGTTGGGGTTGCAGTTGGAGTTCTTCGTGATGCACTAATCAACGGAAAAAAGGAACTTCCAGTAGAAGAATCGTGGAGATCCATCTTTGGGAAAGAAATTGATGGTGCTGCTGATATGCTAAGGAAATTTGAGAACGAGAACGAATTTGTTTGGCATGAGAAGATCCCCAGTGGAGATGAGTTGCCACGGCTACAAGGTAACAAGATTGCCAACGCTTTACCTTACCATCCCAAAAGATGGGAGAGGGAACTTAATTTCAAGATATAGATGTACATAACATTTTATTATTATTGGGGAGAGGAAATGCTCGCAAGCTTCTGAATTTACCAGCAAGCTTTTTTTTTTTTTTACCTAAAGAAAGTTAAAAAAGTGGATGTAAACAGTGTTAAATGATGAAGCGCTAAGGTTTTTACTTAGTGTTTAAGTTGTATATTATGAAGGCCTTTGTATCAATTTGCTAGATTCTGCTTTTATAATAAATTCTGCCATGGTTTGTCACTCACTCATACCGAATTTCAGCAGGAATCAATTCTGCTATTATGATTAAATTAACTTCACCTATCAATCAAGTCTTAAGGTAGTTGATAGAACCACACTTCCTAAGCTTCACTTCATTACGTTTATTATTCATTTTAATATAAAAAAAAAATGTTATATCTTTTAAAAATGTTATATCACTCAGTTCCTTTTTTCTACTTTAATTGCACTCCTAATAATCAACATTCTATGTACTAAATTGATTAAAATCTACTCAGTTGTCAAATTTGTAGATTTAGCCCCTCTACTTTAATCTGATTACATGTAGTTTTTGTACTTTTTGAATCGGTCAATTTTAGTTATTGCATTTTTAAATTTTGAAATTTTAGTTCTGATTAAATCCACTTGATTAAACTCAATTATTAGTCTTGTACTATGTGTATAGTTGTAGATTTAGTTTATATTCTCCAATTGGATCATTTTAAGCCCCTATACTTTTCAAAATTTGAAATTTCAGTATTAACGTAAATTAAAATCGTTAGCCCATTAACTAAATTTTTAATGAATAATATTGGAAAATAACAAGTTTACATGACATTATACATGATAATATGTTTGTTGTGATAGATTTTGGAAATAACAGAGCATAATTTAATGAATTAACAGCTATCATTTTGTGATGATTGAAATTTTAAAATTCGAAAAGTGGAGACTAAAAAAGACCAAATTAATGCAGAAGGACTAAATCCATAACTTTTTGTAATGTGCAGGGTCTAATAGCAGAATTTAACCTAGTAAATTACTATAGAAAAATAAGGGTCGAGAGTGTGCCAAGTGGTGGAGTGAGAACAAGAAAAATAAGGGACTAATAGCAGATACGCAGGTCCCTCGATGGGTTGAAAGGGTCAGGACACAACAAAATGGGTTAAATAAATCCCCCACCCAGTTTGCCAAAGCGTTAAACTAAAGAAGCAAAAGCAGCATCGGCATGGCAGTTCATTGCAATTCCGCTCCCCTGTCTTGCAAAACCTGGAGAAACAGAGGCCCCACACTCTTACCCGCCCCTCTCTGCTCACTTCCTCAAACCCCATTTAGCTTCCATTCAAATACATTAAAGCTCTCAACTTGCAGGTATATCAACTTAAATGTACCATTCTTTTTATTTGTTTAAGTGCTTGACTTATTTTTTAATTAGTTAATTAATTTTCGATTTGGGTTGGTTTTACAGGTGGGATAAGGTGGCTTCTGCTGTTGTTTCTGAAGAAAGTGCAGTTGGGTCAAGCTCTTCTGGGACTGATGTATTCAACCTCACTTACCTAGAGGTGGGTTTTATTATTATTGAAATTCAGTTATATTGAAACTTTTTTTTGAAAAAAGAGTAGTCGATAACATGGTTTAAATGATTGGTGTATAGGGGAATAGTTGGCTGTGGGATATAAGTGGGGTGAGAGTTTTGGTTGATCCAATATTGGTGGGTAACTTGGATTTTGGTATTCCATGGCTCTATGATGCTGCCAAGAAATTTTTGAAGAATTTCGAGGTTTCTTCTTCTTCTTTAGTATCCATGTTTCTGATCTTTGTAGGACTTGTTTAATTATTTATTTATGGTTAATCATCTTTGGAATCTAACTTTGTTTGTGCAGCTTACTGACCTTCCTCAAGTTGATTGCTTACTCATCACACAAAGTCTTGATGACCACTGCCATTTAAAAACCTTAAAACCGCTCTCCGAGATGTCCCCAGATCTCAGAGTCATTGCTACTCCAAATGCCAAGCCTTTGCTGGATCCTCTTTTCAGAAATGTGAGTTCAAAAGTTTATTTTAGTTTTCAGAGCTTCTTCTTTGTAGGCATCTGTTTGCACTTCAGTCTCCGCTGCATTTTTGTGGTTTCATTCATGGAATATATCATCATAAATAGATGCTAGTGTTGAATGTAGACAAATTAGGACAGAACTTGTCATTTCATTAAGCTATTTTGTAGTAGAGCACCTGGTTCTAAACTAAATTGCAAGCTTATGATTTTACACCCAGTTCACCTTAGCTTTAGAAATTTTCAGGTTACATATCTAGAACCTGGTCAGGAGTCGGAAGTTGAAGCAGCGAATGGTTCCAAAGTCAGAATTCAAGCTACTGCTGGGCCAGTTCTGGGTCCTCCATGGCAACGACCTGAGAATGGGTAAAGCTTTCCAAGCTTCAACTTGTCAATTTGACTTTGCATCCTCCGTTACTAACCATTGGTATCTTATCCATGTCCCTTCTAGAGTTCTATCTTCACATATTAGGTTTCTTGCCCCAATGTCTTGGAATTATGTGTTTCAGGTATCTAGTCATTTCTCCACGGGGCCAATTGACTCTCTATTATGAACCTCATTGCGTATACAATAAAGATTTTCTTGAGAAGGAGCATGCTGACATTGTTATCACCCCGGTGATCAAGCAGCTTCTTCCAAACTTTACTCTGGTTTCTGGACAACAAGATGCAGTGCAATTAGCTAAACTGCTCCATGCCAAGTACATTACCTGAACTGTTCCTTGAATCTATGCCTAATCAAGGTTTTACTGTTCACATGCATATGACCGTTCCTTGATTCTTTTTAAGGTTCATTGTGCCAATGAAAAATGGAGATCTTGATAGCAAAGGATTTCTTTCCAGCATAGTCCAGTGTGAAGGAACAATTGAATCATTCAAGGTGAATTCCTTTTCCCTTTCTTGAAAAATAAATGAACCATGGTATCTGCATCGGATATATTCATCCAGAATTCATTGGCAATCACTTTTTCTCGCATTGGGACCTAAACTCGCATATCCACCTTCTGTGTAGCAATTCAATTCATAAACAAAATGAAGATATTTGAATCTGTTGAAGTTGAATGCGTGGGTGGAAACTAGTGTGCTTTGTGGTGTTCATCTTCAGGACTTAGTCCAACTTATCTTCCATTGTGTACCACTCAGTAAATATTGTTATTTGTAAGTAGTAGCTATTCAAGTGCCTGAGACAAGTGTTTGTTCCATTTGAAATACAGGAGCTTTTGTCGAAGGAAGTACCGGATGCAAAGACATTAGAGCCCACACCTGGTGAACCATTGCAAATTCCTCCCCCTTAAAATCTCTTACCTTTGCTACTAAAACTGCGTATGTAACATAGTTCATGTATTAACTATCTAGCTATTACTAAAATTTGACTCGAAGTGAAAATTAGTAATTTACAAAAGAAAAAGAAGAAGAAGTAAAAGTGGATAAATTAAAATATCTTATATAAGTCTCTGCACTCTTCACAAATTTAGAATAGAATTTAATCTGTGTATTTTTACTTTCAGAAATTTTATGGAACGTATGTTTGGAATGAATTGACCATATATATATATATCTGAATTATATGTGTATTAATGAAACTTTAAGAGAACAGTTATATTAAATGGTGGATATAATATCCCATTTCATTTATAATTTTATTGAGTTTGGCATTACTTGTCTAATGACGTCAAATTTGATCAAAGAAATAAATTCAAATTTAGTTTAGAACAAATGTACCTGTTTGTGGAACTCTGGGCTGTGAAAAAGGATTACATTGGCCTGAGCCCAAACTTGGTAATGTTATTTTTGGTATCTATGTTTGTTTCCGATATTCAATTCGGTACTTACATTATTGTACTCATGTTTGACTTCCTTTACCCAAAATGGTACATGGGTCAAACAATATTAATTTTTTATGTGATCTAATGAATCTTTTACATGTGGTGATAGTGATGTTATCATTATGTCATCATCAAAAAACTAAAAGTACTATTAGAAACTTAAAAAAAATAGTGTAAAAATAGAATTTTTATTTCTTATATATATATATATATATATATTTAAAAATGTTTAATACATAATTTAGTGCTTAAGTTTGATATTTTTTTAATGTGGTATTTATGTTTCTTTTTTGTCCAACGTGGTATTATATTTAATAAAAGTTATAAAATTTGTTACCTGAAATTAATAATCTCAATTTTTTAATATTTGATTTTGGTTTTAAATTTGATTTGATGAAAATTCACAATTACCAACATATAACTCCATGAGATCATACTTGCTAGACGCATGAGATATCTCAAGCTCATTAATTACCTAATTACTTTTAAGATATTTTAAGACATCACATCACTACCACTGTAAAAAAACCAAAATATAAGTCAAGTTCGAGACGCGTGGACTCTCCTATTTTATCTCGTATATATAAGTTTTCCATATCATTTAAGAAAAGCAACAAGACATAACCTTCTTCTTCTTCCTCCTCCTCCTATCTAATCTAATATTTAACAGAAATTCTTTTAAAATGAGCATTGACTTTGGCATGAGTTTTTGGGTAATGCAATTGATTACTTACTGCGCTGTCAAAGTCAAAAACAGATTGCAATGAAAATGAGATTACCTAATCTAATCAACCCTTTCAGCATCACTATTGTAATTACTTTTTTAAATAATCTGAACTATGATCGCTACTGTAATAAGAAATCTGCTACTCCCTCAACCATCGATAAACAAATTGACCACTTTGTGAATTTAAAGTTGAAGAATATTAGTCAGCCATCACATTGCAACTCAATAGTGTTCACAAGCCATTGTGTTAAATATTATCATTCCTCTGTGCTCTGTTGATTCTTATACTCATTAAATTTTAAAAAGAAAGAGGAAGTAAATGTTACTGGTCTTAGCTGTAATGGCAGGGATGGTATTGGTGTATGACAATTTCCACGTATTTCATTTTCATAAAAGAGGGTAACAAATGTTGACCTAACACTCATAAGCATTTCTTAAATACGACTTGTTTATTTATTTAATTTTCCAACAATATGTTTGGTCAGTCGAATATTCTCATAATTTTACCCTATAATATGTTATCATCAACAATGAATAAACCAAGAAATGACTTTTGTCTACTCTTCTTGCTTCTTATTATTTTATTCCAACTTCGTTTTATAATCTGTGAAGAGTCATTTGGCCTTGGATTCACTCAAGGGCCGCCTTTCCTTCACGAGGGGAATTTTTTTTTTTTTTTTAAATAAAATAAAATCAGACAAACAATCCCCTGCTCCATGGATCCATCTCTCTCTCTCTCTCTCTTGAAAGACCCACATGCACCGAATACCAATTTAGCAAAATAATTAAAATGAAATGTGAAGTTGATATGGGGAATCTTGGACAAAGTAAGATTCTTTAATTTCTTAGGATCAGAGAAGAGAAGAAAAATGTTAATCAAAATTGATGTTGCTTTCCTAGTTTCCTAGATGGCTGTAACAATCAAGATAAGATAAACTAATGGAGAATATACTTTGGACAATAAGATGATTACATTTCCATTTGTATTCAAAATCTGAACCATTAATAAAGAAGAGCATAATTTATTCTTCAAGAATGGAAGTGGACCCTTCCATTACTCCATCAACAGAGTCTCTTTGATTTTTATTTTTAATCCAAAACAAAAAAACTGGGTTGGAAGTGAGAAAAAGTCGTACATAGAATATTAAGGAAATGGCCACTTGCAGCAAACCCAAACGTGTATGGATTTCAGTATTACTATTGTTTTGGAGTTGGAGCCAATGAGCATCGTTGGTCTCAGATTCTTCCCTATTAACCCAACAGATCAGATCAGATCAGATCACTCGCCGGCACCCCCATCCCCATGCAAATTTCATCCATGCTTGTCGTGGTGTTGTGGTATGGGGCCTGTGGCTGTGGGGGCTTTCTCATTATTACCACACTAATCCTTCCCTTCGTACCATTATGTTGTACTCCTACCCCCACAACACTAATAATTATCCAAATGCCCACGCTTTAATCCGGTTTTCTTCGATTATTGGTTATGATTTTTTTCTTCTTCTTATTATATTATGACTCGACTTTCTAATCACACTGACTTCCAAATGAAGCTAATTAACAATTATCAGATAAGATGGTTTAAATACGGGTTTAACATTTATTTAAAAATTATCTCATATTGTGTCTATCCCTATCCAGAAGATATGAATAAAGTTGGTACTATACTGGTGCACAAAATGCCAGAATAATAGTAAACCTTGATGCTATATTACCATATAATTTTTTCATCATGCATGTCAAACGTGCAGTTTGACGATTTCAATTTTCGGTATCTCTTCACATTCAATAATTTTATAGCTTCAACTCTGAATTTTCTTTTAACATACGTGAAAACGAGATCCCTTTTAACAAGGGGTAATGAGAGAAAATTCAGGTTCAGAAGGGAGAGGGAAGAATGATTATATGGTTGATAGTGTGAAAATTTGTAAAGTCAATGGTGGGGGAAAAACTGGCTTCTACGCAACCAGAAGTTTGAACATAAAAAGATTTGAATAGCTATCCAAATCCCACCCCCTATTTTCTTGAATTACAAGATACCTCAATTAATCAACATCTCTTGTATGTTTTCATTTGATCATTGATAAGGTCTACCATTTGTTAGAGGGAGCCAACAAGAACCATCATTCTGTTCCTATCAATCAATAATAATAAGGCTTTAAATTCCTTTAAGAAGTAGTAATGGTACCTTCTTTATCAAGTCAAGATGGTGCCCACAACATAAATGTTTTTCCAACTACAAATTGACCCCTTTCTATTATTAGTCCCCTAGTTACCAAATACTGCACATTAGCATCCTGCATTCCGGGGTTGTCTGGAACATTTTGGATAAGATCTTTTGGGGCAAATTATTATTCTGCGCTGGAACCATCTGGATTAACCCGGAATGAAAAGAAAACCCTTTCTATGCATTCATTGTATCACACTTTAAACGACCAATGTGGGGAACGAACATGGCTTTTGTTTAGATTCCAGTATAAGTTCCTGTTAGCTGAAGATTCCAAAATTATTCCTTTAACAAGATGGATGGCTTTATTCAAAGGCTGAGTCTGTTTGTCACTATCCATGTTTACACTCCAAAAGCAACTTAACAACAGTAGATTAAGGGGGCAAAAAAATCAAAAAGAAAAACTCACGATTGCTGTTTCTATACCATATAGAACTTTCTACCGAGATTTTCTTACAAAAATTTGTACACCCTATTCTCGTGTAACGAGAACTAAAACGCAGGAGAATCCGTGGTGGTGTGCGTAGAGGAAGATATTGATGGTGAATTCGATTGAACTCTCCCTTCACTATGGCTGCCCCTTTCTTCAGAATGTGATTGCTGCGGTCTTCGCACCATCTTTCCTGATGGTTGAGGAAGTGCAGGCAATGGAGCGGCTACCGGGGTGTAGATTCCACTAGTTGGTGTCACGGTGGCTGTTTTAGTTGAAGTCGTGGTTGTGGTCATTGTGGTATAATCTGGTGGAGGTACCCATATGCCTCCAACCACCACAAATTGAGGTGCCTGTGGATTGGCATTCTGGTGGACGGTTGGGCTTGGTCTCCTTGTGTGCAACCTATATTTCTGAAATAGATAAAAACACATGAAAGATTAAGGCTATGCCTATGCTACAACTTAAATGTATAATTTTGCAGATAGATAAAAATTTCAGACCACAATTTACACCTAAAATCTATAGAAAACTTGGTCGACATTGACAAATATAGTTGAACATACACTAGTCCGATTGCAGTATTTTCTCAAAAGCAGATCATGGATTTAAAAAGATGAAATAATCAGTAGTAGGAACCTGTAAATGACTCTTGACTTCATCATTCGTAAGTCCATCGACCTTCATCAGCTCCCTAATTTGCTTTGGTGTTGCGACTGCAAAACAAACCCATTTATAATCGTCGCCTAAATAAAAAACAAAAATGATAGGAATTCAATTAGAATGAAATAATAGTAATACAGACCGTGTGAACCGCCGAGTTGCTGGAGAGCATGCAAGAAGCGCCTATGCAACTCCGGTGACCAACACCGCCTTTGCTTTCTCGAAGCCTGACCTTCTTTTTCTTCTTTTTTACTTGCATTTGCATTATTGTCTCCTCCTCCTCTACTCCCACTTTCTGTTGTACAAGTACTTGTAGCTGAGCCATTGGTTTTTCCTACTGCAGATTGACCACTCATCTCTACAGTTTTTTCTTTCTGGAATGGTTGAAATGCTCCCCCGTTTTTCTTCACTTCCACCGCACTTCCAATTTTATCATCATCCTGTAATTTAAAAGCAAAAAAAAAAAAATCCCAGGAATTGTTAACCCTTTTCTTGTTGGGGGGGTTCTATTTCTTTGTTTGGAGATTTGTAAAACATTAAGAACAAAAGGGTACGTACCTCATTCAAGGGTAGATCTGGGGATTGATTGTTGTTCCACAACTGCACGGATCTAAGCCAATCAGATTTCCTTTTATCAACAGCAGCAGGAACATTGGTTTCTTTGGATTTATGTAATTCTTGTTCATCGTCTTCCTCAGAGCAATTAGAGCTTCTTTTGATCGGAATAAATTCTTCCAAAACAGGAACATCACTAGTTGTCTGCTCCGAACAATCCGATTGGCCTTGCATGTAATCCGTCGTGGTTGAACCTCCCGACATCTCTTTCTTGTGTGCTTCAATCGCTATTAAAACCAATCCAAAACAAATTTTAGCACCCGAAAAAACAAACAACCAAAATGAAAGGGTGGTGGTGCAGAAGGCCGAAAAAAACAAAAAACAAAGCAAACCTTGGGTAACAAGCTCCAAACACAAAGGAAGTTCGCGTTGAAAGACTTGAATTTTACGTCGTTCTTCCTCTAAAGCTTCTACATATTCGTGACATCTGCGCTTTCTCTGAGCGTAATCCATCTCTATCATTACCTTTTTTTCTATAAAAAAATCTCTTTTTTTACTTAAACTTTTTTCTTCTTCCCCGTTTCTCTACACCCAGATTACAGAAACAGTGGAGGATGAATTTATGGGGGAAAGGGTTGGTTTTCAGACCAAATAGCATAGATAGATCCGAAGAAGATGAGGGAGGCAAAAGAGAGCAGTTATGATGAAATAAATAAACAAAAAGGACCTAAACAGAATCAGGAGAATAAACTTGAGTACCAACAAAAAAACAAATCAAAGGATGAAAAAAAAGAAGAGAGTTTATATGTATGGTTGAGGAAGAGGAAATTAAGAGAGAAAATTGAAGACAAAAGAAATAAAAACAACAAAGTCGGGGCGTCGCGTAACAAAAAATGAATCTTTGATGTTAGAGAGAGAGAGAGATTAAGAGTAAAGCAATATATAAGGGAACTAAGAGATGGAGAGAGTTGAATATTCCAAAGAGTGATTCAGTTTTCGTCGTTTCTGGATGGGCTGGCAATGACGTCACCCTATCTCCCACCCCTTTTGTTTTTTTGTTTCCAGATTAGATCGATGACTTGTCTCTTTTCTTTCCTTGTGTTGAATTTTGAGAAAATTAAACTGTGCTTATCTTCAAATAGGGGTGTTTTTTAAATTATAAATTAATTTTAAAAAATAAAATCTTACAGGTTGTAAACTGAAATCCGAATAAAATGGAATAGACTAGAGTAACAACTTATCTGAATATTACTGTTGTAATCGATGGTTTTGGTTGGGAGTGAAAGCGTTGGTAGGATGGGTTAGTGTGGTGTGCGGAATGAATGGTTGCCACGTGCTCCACAAGGACAAGGGCAGATCATATGACTGGTGCGTTGGTTTGGTTGGGTGTCCTACTTGGACAAAGGAATATCCGGTCGGCATTTTGTTTGAGGACTACCAGTAACGATAAACAATGAATTGGGGGCGAATATCCTTTTGGAATAATAACAATGGAAATGGCGATTTAGCAAGTGGTGTTAGTATTTATGCAGCGGGAGTGATGCCTTTATTTATTAAAAGAATTATTAAGATGAAAATAGATAAAAGCATATACCATTTACCATATTCTTCTACAGTCCAATTAAATACTATTAAGGTAGGTATTAACAATAACAACGTAAATATATGAGTTGGGATATTCTGTAAATCGTGTTGGATAATTCAAAATGGTGTCTGATTGTTAGGTGTGTTTAGTTTCACATTTAATAATGTGGCCTTTCAGAGCTTCCAAGGGCCATTCTTTGCAGTCAGTTTGATTCTATCTTATTTCTCAAGTATCTTTTTTGAAAAGAATTTCTCAAGTATTTTAAAACGCAGTGTTATTGTTGCGGGTACATGAGAGGGCCCGACTCTTATGTGTAGTTTGACAGCTAAACCAAGCAGCTGCTAATTACTACTGCCAATTCATTGGATGCCCTGCATTTCTATTCTTCATTTTCCCCCTTTTTCTCTCATCAATATATGTTTCCCCTTTTACAAATATTACTCCCTCTACTTTTACAAATTTTAATTTTTTATACTTTAAAAATTAAAATTAACTATTCATATATTTTTTTATTTAAAAATTTTAGTCTAATCATTAAAATCGTAGACATTTCTATTAAAATTTATCGATTGAATTTCCTCACATGGTGTGGCACGTGACTGACAGAAAATAAATATGATAAATTACTAAATTTTGATAAAAATACCAACAATTATTATGATTGAACTAGTATTTTTAAATTGAAAAGGTGAAAGGATTGGCTTTTTTATTTTTAAAAAATAGGGACAAAATCTCAAATTCTATACAAGTGCATGGAGTAACAACATATTTTAACTTTTTAAAAAAATATATATTGGAATAGCCATTTTTGGAGAATTGGTTCCCAAACACATAAATAATAATAATAATAATGCCTCTTGTCATACATGTTTTACAAAAGAACATAGAAATTTTTTTGGGTGGTCAGAATTAAATTGTATATTTTTATGATAGCACAAATATAATTTCATCATTTTAATAGCATATATTTTTATAATTTTTAAAGGGTTAAATCAAAATTTTATCATTTTGTGAGAGTTAAAGTGAAATTTATCATTACTAATTTAAAATTTTCATAAATTATAAAGGTATAGACTATTAAAATAATGGAATTGCATTTTTATTATTGTAAAAATATACAATTTAATTTCGACTCTAAAAAGTAATTTTTTCTACGATAACACCCTGTCATCCTATCCCACAATAAACTATACATGTAAACCCTAATTACAAATCAACTCATTGTTTCTAATTACATTATACTGACAATTAACAAGGATGAAGTGAACTTTCACTTGCCTATGACCTTGACTTCCTTTCTCTCCATAAATGAATTCCAAGCCAATTGAAGCACTGTTGGTTGGTAACTTTTTCTCCTGCCATGAACGATGCAACAAAAATAATCTACAGGACTTAAAAATAAGATTCCAAAGCTGTTGAGCATAAACACAATCACCAAAAATGTGATCACCCATTTCATTATACCATTCCACATAGCAAACAAATCAAGTCAACCTGCTACCCCAACCCAACAAGCCAAGAAACATAAGAATGTCTTAGAATAGAAGGACCTCGCCGTATCATTCTGTACCAGATCACCTTTTCCTGCTTTGGCTTCTGACGCTCCCACACTTTGCCCCTATAATCCACACCCATTTGCAACTCTAACCCACAAAGCTTCATGAGCCTCTTCAGTGCTCAATTTGTACTTTGTTTTGGTTGCAATCTCAAATATACTTGCACCAGAATGAGCCAAAGATATTTCTTGACCATACATGCTTTGTTCCATAAAAGCATGTCCTTCACCCCCGATCCACATTCGACCTTTAGAAAGCTAATGTGTTTCCATCCAACTCTTGCACCTTTAGTTGAACCCTCCTTACCAAGAAATCATTATAAATCTGTCACTTTTTTTGATAATTTTCTCTCGAGAATAAAAACACCACCCCAAAAGTTATGAATATTAAAAACAACAGATTGAAATTTTATTTTACAAGTAGGTTAAGATTTTATCATGTCTTTAAGTTGTATTTAAAAAATTAAAATTAAATAAATTGAACATATGTCAAAATCTTAACTCATCACGTGTGTACTAAATAGTTATCCTATTTATAATTTATTATAATGTATTTTCAAAATTTTTGATACAACATTGAGTTTTACTTATAATCTTTTTCCAACTCTTAAATTAGATTAAAATGTATTTAAGTGCATTTGAATCCATGTTCTCCTCGTTACAATAACAATAGTGTAAAAATATTCCTTACAAAATTTATTTTTTAATTGAGTGATTCTTTGAATTCTTTTTAGTCGAAATCAATGTATTCAGTGCCAATAGCAGTGAATAATTCTTTTATCGCGAGTGCTCTCTAAAAAAGTAAATGGTTGATCACAAAATATACTCCATTCGCATGAAAAGATAAATAAACTATTCTTTTAAAAGAATTTGAAACCTCTTACTTTTATAATTTACTAACTTTTAATGTCACATGCATTGCATGCGATTTTACGTGTCTAATATTTGATCAAATTTTTAAATATTGTATTTTTAGTTGTAATAATTAATGTAAAATAATGTTTCTTAGTTGAGTTATTAAATATAATTAAAATATATTAATTTATCAATTTAAATGTTATAATAGAAAAATTTGAAATAATAATTAAAGCATTTTCCAACATATAATATACTTTTAATTTATGTAATTAATGCAAAGTAACATAATTAATTCTAATATTAATTTATGAATGATTAAAGTGTTTAGAATTTTGTTTAATAATAACTCTATTCTACATCAATAAAATTAGCATAACATTTTTATTAATAATTACAAATTAAATTATAATTATTTTTAAATATATAATTCTTATAACATCAACTTTTAATAAATTATAATTATTTTTAAATACCACAATTTTTATTTAATTAACATTACTGATTTGATATATAATTTCAAACTCAAATCTATTAGTTAAGAAAAATATTTGGTATATGAAAAAAAAAACCTAAATTCTACGGTGGTATCGAATTAGGCATGTCTCACTATCCTTAGCGAGGAGTGTGATCGGAGAGAGGAGAGGTGTCCACGTGTGGATAAACTTTCCCACCCTTTGTTGACTTTTTGTGCCTTAACAATTATTATTCTCAACGACAAAAATGAACATAAGATAAGGGTTCCATTTTCTTCACCCCAAAGAAGCAACCTCATTAACTAAATTATGCTTTCATTAGTCATGGCTTCTTCTCTTGTTTACAATCTACCTCCTCTCTCTCTAATAGTTCTACAATTTTGTACTTCTTTCAAGGGAAATCCCCCACCTAACGCCATCAAGACTTTTTTATTATTTTACTGTCCATCATAACATCCCAAATTTATTTGAATTTAATATATATGAGGAATCAAAAGGGGAGGGAATTCCAATTCAGCAGACCAATCCACACTCGTACTCCAACCAATGGCCTCCAAAAAGACTCCTCATTTTCACCACTTTCTTCTTCTTTCCAAATTATTCTCTCATTGCCGTGAATTCCCAAAGTACTCATTATTTCATATTTAGTTCCTGCTGGCATTTTAGTCATTACAATGACGTGGATGGTCATCCCATTTTCTTTAAACATGGAGAAGGTGAAGTAGTAAAAAGGACAAGCATATATAGGAGTCAAAACAAGCACTTCAACCCTGAAGTCAATGTTTTAGATAACAACCTTTATATTTAGTTTAATGAAACCTAATGTTATTTTTCATGTATTAAATTAGGTCCAAAGTTTGATGATAAGAATAAGTTGACAGATTTGGAGTCCTTGTTTTCTTTTCACTAAAAAAGGCTGCAAATCCCAAATTTGTTTGTGCCACTCTTGGGCTTTAACATCACTCACCGTTCTTCATCCAAGTAAGCCCTAACTATACCTTTGAAATTTCATGTTTAAAATTATTTATATCTTTTATTCATGTTTTTTTATTGTGGATCTCAACTCATTCAATATTCAATTAACAGTATTTTAAAAAAATTGTGAACAAAGTCTAGTTTAAGAAAATGTTTAGCATTTTTGTTGAAAAGTATTGTAAAAGATAAAATATATATTATGTTGTAAGGTAAAAATAATTAAGTTATTGTAAATGATATTTAAATTCTTTAATTAAAACATCAATTTTAATTTTTTTTAAGAAATTAATATAAAGTTTTTGTAAAATTTAAATTTATAAATCATATATTATAATAATGTATAAACATAAATTTTATAGATTAATAAAAATTTCAATATTAATTAAATAATTTACTCAAAAAAACATTTTTTTTTACTCCCTTGTCTTTATTATTACCATGATGGCGTGTCAGAAGTAGCGGAGCCACTTGAATGATCAAAAAATATTAATTAATTATATATACTTTTATATTATTTACTCTCACAAAAAATTGAAAAAAAAATCCATTAAAAATTTGAAAATGACCTACTAAAAATATTTTTATATAAAAATAAATGGATGTCTCACTTTTAAATTCTTTTGCACGTATCAGTTTTCTCTCAAATTTATATTATTCTTTCAAACAATCTCTCTAGAATTCCTTCAAGAAAGTTATCAAACTTTTAATACTTTCAAGTAATTTGGTAATAATTTTCTTTTCCTTGCAAATTTTATTGATTAATCTCTAAATTTTTAGGATTGTGACTTTTATTGGGATAGCTTAGAATGTTTATTCAACATTTAGTTTTTATTATTTATTGAATGATTTTGTATGAGATTATTGATTGGATAATTGTTTTTATAGTACAGATCCTTCAAGAAATTAAAATTGATTGTATTTTTTATAATCTTAAATTTCTTAAATATTAATTAGAAATGTAGCAGTCTTATTTAGAAATTATTGTTGCTACTGTCGTTATTGTGAATTTTGTGTTTGAAAATCGACATGTTGTATACTCGTGACACCAAAAAACAGTTAAGTAATTTTTATTTTTGTGAAAGAAAATAACTAGTTGTATGTTGACTTCATAAAAACTTTTGTATTCATGACTTAGATTTATTCGTTATAAATGTTTAATAGGAATGAAAAATTATTTTAAAAGAAAGTTTACTAGTAAAATAGAGGAAAAAAACAATAAGAAAAAAGAACGAATAGCCAAAGTAAAACCAATTTGAAAAAAAAAATCAAAAGAGTCAAGTAGAGTTCAAAGTTGAAAACCTTCCGACCGATCCAGAATTGAGAAATAAGATTATAGATTATCATCCTAATGATAGAAATAATATAAGGACATATTTTCAACAACATTAACAAAGAAAATAAATTAACGGTTTCAATGTATGAGAAAACTTGGTGGATAATTGTAATATTATGCATAATTTTATAAGTGCTTTAATTTTAAAAAATTGATCTCACAATTCAAATTTTCTGATTTCATTCATGTTTGTTAGTACAATTTTGATATTAATAAATATTCAGCTTTGATTATAATAAAATATAAAAAACTATAAATATTTACTTTCAACATATCAATGATATTTTTAATTTAAAATTAATAAATAATATAAAATAAAAGATAAATTTATAATTTAACGTTCAAAATGATACTTTGAAAAATCAGAACTTGAATTTTCTAACCTTTTTTTTTTTGCTTGACTTGAAAAGTATATTCTAGCATTTCTTATGAGTAAAAAAAATATTTTGAAAGGTAATATTAAACAATGGGAAAGTGTAGAAAAGAAATAAAAATTAATTTGAGATGCCTTTTGCTGTGATTACAGAACTTTTAAATAAATAATCACATATTTGTATATAAATATAAAAAATTTATTCACGTAAAAATATATATACCCACAAATTATTATTAAAAATAATATAAAGGGGAAACTATACCACAAGTCATCCAACTGTTGTTTTTTGGGTCAATCAATTATCAAAATTTTTACTTTAATCACCCAATTATTGCTTTTCTTTTACTCAACTATCTTTTTTGTTTTTTAAATTTGATCATCCAACTAATCAAGATTGTATTTTTTTTGTCCATTTCCATTAAGTACCGTTAAATCTCTAATAAAAAAATGACGTGACAATTAAAAAATTAATATAACAACAAAATTAACTTTTAACTTTTATATATTATATTAATTTAATCATAATTTTATAAAATACATTAATAATGTGATGCTAATCCAACACGTTCATTGTATTTCATATTTTTCCCTATACGAGTGACCTTTTTTTTTTTTTTTTTCTCTTGCATTCTCCCTGGACTTTAAATCTTAATATGACATTTCACATTTTTCCTAATTAAAATACCATTGAAACCCCATTTTTTTTCTATCTTCGTAAACTCTCCAAAGCCACTAAAAATGAAAGAGTTCATCTTGTTTGTACACACAAGAGATATTTCTATCACTGGCAATCTCGTTCCTGGTTTTGATTTACATATTGTTGGCTGCTGCTTTGTGGTTTTAGTGGAACAATAAACATTTGGTTTTTTCACGACATTCTTCACTTCTTGGTCCGCACCTATGCCATAACTAAGATTTAATTAAAGCAGTCAAAGAAGGTGGGGAGGGTGAAGGTGTAAATGGCATTGGATATATTCCCTCACCTGTGCTTTCATTATAATGAGTATCGGTATTGGTAGCCAAAATAATTCATTCACTATTATATATGTTCCAACACAAGGCTGACAGTCCAACTCATTCCAAAATACAGGCTGTTGTACACATTCCAACTTGAACAGATGTGGGTGTTTTATGAACCCTAAAATCAAACCAATCAGATGTCCCTGTTTAGTTAGCTTAGCTGACATTGACATTGACACAACTTTAGATCTAACCACACACTTCAACAATGCTAATGCTAGCTCTGGAACTGGAACACGGCTCATCCAAATGAACATTACATCGGAGAAGAAACATTTATTTATCTAATTCTAACTGCATAATAATAGGAGTAGGTCGCTCAATAACTCAAACATTGTGAACTCTATGTATCAGTTGGTAAACTTTGGAATAGTACCATGGGGCTCCGTAGCTTTAGCAGCCGCGCTCGGCTCCACTGCAGGCGATGGTGGCACTGGCTTCCCTAGAAGCTCAGCTGGCAAATCGCCTATCCCTTTCAAGTAGAATGTATAATACAGCTTCATCGGAAACACTATCTGATGTAACTTCACCTGTCCGTAGGCTCCTTCGAAAATCCCAGATCCTCCCGTCACCGCCAAGTAGGTATCCTCATACGTTAAATAGGGTCCCTGGACAGATAAATGGCCATAGTCACCAAAGTAGAAGCTGTATATGGCTTCATAGCGATCGCCTTTTTTCTCCGGGACGTGTTGGATCAGCACGCAGAGTCCAGCCGTGATGCCCACCCTTTTCTGCAAGTCTCCAGAGTAGAGCTTGTTGGTGAAAGGAACCAGATCACCCAGAGAGTTTACGGGTTTTTGGCTTAGTTTCAAAACCGCAGGGCTGCTTCTGTCTCTCTCGTTCATTTCATAAACGTGTAGTTCTTGAACTTTTGCTGAAACCCCAAACGTTAAATTCAATCAAATAAAGGTTTGAAATTGAATAAGAAAAAGAACAATCAGGAAGTGTCCTTACTGGGCTTGGGAGGATGTGGAGCGGCCTCCTGCTTGAACTTTTTGAAGAAGAAGGCAGTGGTAGTGAAGGGGTTGGAGGATCTTGATGATGTGAAGGAACTGGTTTCAGTGGCGGATGAGAGGTTGAGGCCATGGAAGGGAACGGGCTTTGAATAAGAGAAATTGGAAGCTAAAGCTCTGTGAGATTGGGAAGGCAAGTTGATGGAAGGGATGGGTTTGAGGGAGGTGGTCGATGCCATTGAAACTGATACAAACCTAAGACTAGGAAGATGATGCTTATGCTACCTTATTCTTCATTGACCTAAGACTAATACTAACAAATTACAAATGAAGTCATGAAGGATCCAAGATTCTACAGTAATTTATTATTATCTTTAGCAAACCCAACAAAAAAAACTTATAAAATATTTTTTGTCCAAATATTTCATCCTATCATATTCCCTTCTTAAGGATTGTTTTCTTTTATTGGATTTGGAGCAATTTTATGCTACTATTAATATAGAAATTAAATCCCTTGTTTTCTTTTATTGGATTTGGAGCAATTTTATGCTACTCTGAATATAGAAATTAAATGTTTTCGCCTGATTTGAATCATAGCAAAAACTATTCAATTTGAATCGAGCTATTGTTTTGTATAATTCTTTTTAAAATAAAACGACAATGCCATCTAAATCTACGCATATATTAAAAACTGATAAATGAATTCGATCTAAAACAAAATAGTTATTTGAAGTTAAAAATACAAATATAAGTAAAATAATGGAAGCGATCAGATTATTTACGTCATTCACGTGGTTTTTATATACAAGTGCAAAGAACTTGTTTTTTTTTTTTTTTTTTTTTTTAAACGAAGGCCATTCTATTTTCTTTTCTTTTTCCCCCCCAAAGCAGCCCACATGGGGAAAAAAGACAACCCAAACTCTGATTTATTTATTTTTTTGAATTTCTTTTCCCCAAGTGGACAAATATATTCATGTAATATTTCGAACATATAAAAGAAAGAAAAATAAAGGCAAGGAGGAGCAGTTTCTAACACCCGTTTAACATGCTTAAGTTGTCGAACTATACATGTAAAATGGGTGATGGTTGCTGCTGAGGCAAACAATAGTTGTTTTAATACACAATTGCTTTGGCGTCTGAATTGCTTTCCATCGTGCTTACATATTATGTCACTTTACAGGGTGCCACTATTCACCTTTTGCTATATCTGCATGATACTGAAAAGCATGTGCCGAATACAATGGAGTCTCAACATTTTGTCAAAATTTCCGCACCAGTTCTAGTGATTAAGATGGTATGTTCAAACTGTGCAGCAGGGCTGCCATCAGATGTCACAGTTGTCCAGTTGTCGGGCCATGTGTTACACTCGATGCCTCCCAGTGTAAGAATTGGTTCTGCAGTTCAAAAGGCATCAATATACATTCAGGAATTTCTTATATAAAACCTTGGAGATGACATTGTTGGGAGCAACAGCCACAAATCCCGAACATGACATAAAACGGACTAGAAGAATATACCAAAGAAAAAACCATAATCTAAATGTTAAAGAGTAAAATAATGAACTTTAGACTTCACCTGATAACTTGGTTGCTCACTCACCCTATCATCAATAGCTTTAAAATCTTAATATGTACTTTAGGGTGCCAGATTCAAAGACAAGTACTTTGGGGTATGGTAATGTATAGCTGCTAACTAGTAACTGTTCACAAGTTATATGCCATATAAACTAAACAGAGATGCTTCTTTCATCCTCTGCTCATCCATCCTCGTATAAAAACCAAAACAAACCGAGGAAGTTCAAAGGCATTTCTTGACTGACTGATCGAAATATGTAAAACGCATGTAAATAAAGTAAGAAGGATGCTCACCGATGGTAAATGTTTGACCTTCAACCATGACGCCAGGACTTTCATTGCCTGTCAAATAATTAATAATTACTTTTAGAAAAGGCTGGTTTTGCAGGGAAAAAAGATAAGATACTATATACATTGCCACACCCTGCCACCCAAGCGAGGGAGAGAGAGAGATTTGGTATCTATTATCTGATGAATACTTACGGTGATGCAAAATAATTGGCTCAGAATGAAAAACGGTCCCAACACCATGCCCAACAAAACGCTCCACCACTCCGTAACCATATTTTTCTGCATGCTCACTGTGATGATATTAAGAATATACAGTTAAAATGAACAAGGGATTCAGGGAAGGAAACCATTCAATATGTCACATACAATCAGAGAATTGAAGCTACAACATGTAAACCATCATGTCACTTTACCCAAACCATAAGGCAAGGAGCAAGCCTAAGCTATATCTGAGTAAGCTTGTTCTTTACACTGAATAATTATGAAGTTGGGAACAAAGAGCCTAGACAAAGAACTATGAACATCGTAAAGTGCTAACCATTTGAAAGCTTTTGCTTCAATTAAATTACTTTTTATGTGCAGAAAGAAATCTTTATTCCTATCAAACCAGAACAATAAAGAGGGAAGGCAAAAAGGGAAAACCTTATTCTTTTTCCTATTTTTTTGAAACTAGCACCATCCTTGCAAACAGCTATACCTTTCTCCATGCATTCTTCAGTTACCTTCAAAAAGGCAAGAATGAATCCAATAAGTCTATTACATCAATAATATTGTTAAAAAGCTGTACTTTAAAATTAATCATATTTTACACACAGGTGCAAATAGATATTACAAACTATTTAAATAATAGTAAAGTTAAAAACAACTAGAATTCTCTACGTTCAAACAAATCATAGTAAAACTTACTGTTACAAGGCGCTTTAGTGGACCACTAACATCTCCACAGAGAAATGTCTTTGATGTGTCTCCGTGATAACCCTATGAACCAAATTATATGCCACACAATTTTCTAATCGTAAGATATTGAAACTTGACTAGAAGGCAAGAAGTTCATGATCGTATGTACGCTAATATAAGTAAATAAACAAACAGTGAGATTGATTCCTAAGAGCATCGACTACATGTTTTAATTGAGGACATACATTTAGGTACACTGTGACGTCTATGTTTATTATGTCTCCATCCTGCAGTGAAGAGTCAAAGAACAAGCATTAGTGATGAAATATTTAGCAACATTTTACAAATATGAGGCCCACGCACCAAACCTGTAGCTGGCGAGAATCAGGTATTCCATGGCACATGCACTCATTAACCGAAGTGCATACACTCTTAGGAAACCCACCATAGCCAAGAGGAGAAGGATAAGCATCCGCTTCTATTATCATCTCGTGCACGGCTTTGTCAATTTGATCTGTTGTCACTGATGGCTGATAAGATTTTTCAAATAAAAAAAAAGTTGATGAGTGCATCTACTTGAATAGAGTCAGCAGTTAAATGATTTTAAAGATTATTAAGTGCTTAGATTAATCATGGTGATAAGTTAGCATATTCATTAGTAAGCAAATTCTGATATCTAAAACAATCAAGAAAGTTAAAAACTTCAGATAAACAGCAAATTTTGACAAGAAGATGATTCTTCTGCTGTTAAAAAAATGGGAGTGTGGAGGAAGCTGAACTAAAAAAAGTAATATCTCACCCTAACTAATGTCCCTGCATAGTCTAAAACACGAGCGGCAAGCTCGCAGGCAGCTCTCATTCGAGCAATGCCTTCAGCATCATGAATCTGATGCTCGCTAGATATTGCAGGCAATATATTTGAACTTAAATAAGGAGGCTTTGGTATGTGATCAGGCACGGGAAGACGTGGTGAAACCTTCCCACGTCTTAAAGGTGGCATTCTTCTAAACTTTGTCGTACCCTGAAGTTCACGCTCTCTGCATAAGATTGAATAATCTCATAGTCAAACGACCAAGTAAAATGAACCCTTCAATTATATACTAAATCAAGCCAGTATCAAGCAATTTCAGTTTCCCACAACAAGGAAACATTTGAATTATTACCTTATTATGGAAAATAATGCACTTAGACCTTATTCTTAGTTAGAGAACGAAGAAGGCGGGCAAATTTCTGGCTCTAACATTAGTACACTGAAACAATAAACTTTAATACACAATGGTGACTATAGGACGGACATCTAAAGTCGCTAAATTTTATGCATTATGTTAATGAAAAATGATGTGCTACTTGTTTTGCTTGAACAAGTCCTTAAATAACCCTATGCCTGCAATTTCCCCCCGAAAATCATAGTGGCCAGTCTCCATGGTTAAAAAAGCATCAAAGGAGAATGAAGCCATCCAACAGCGTGATTTCAACTTGAATGAAAACAACAGATTCTAATACATGGATGATTAAACAAAACCTTTAGAAAATTACAGTAAGTTAGAGCAAAGGAATAACTTTCATACCGTTCAACAATTCCACATAAAAGTAATTACTTCAATCCAGAAATACCAAATGAAAACTGTATAGAAAAGCGACAACTTTTTTTTAACGCGTGAGAAGAGGAATAGCAAACCTCCTTATTCTCAAGGCCTCCTCTAAACCGGATACCCTCTTGGAATAAACAACAAGGTGTGGTTGAGAACGACACTGTTTCCCTGAAAGATTAGAACTTTTAAGGTAGGGCAGAAAGAGTAGAGTTTGCAGAGGTAAATGAATTGAGTAATAGAGATTGAGGAGAGGAGAGGAGAGGAGAGGAGAGGACAGGAGAGGCAAACCGTGGAGAGTAGAAGCATAGGAAGTGAATGGGAACCCCACGAATAGAGTTGACTTTGAAGATGAAGAAGACAATTGTTGGGCATGCAATGATGAAGATGAGAGTTGTGAAGAGAAGCCATGGCCACGAGAGACTGAAACTGAGAAACCCATTTCAAGATAATGCTTCACAATCAGTCACTACTCACACTAGAAGGGTTTATGTTATGGGTTTTTCCATTTTTCTTTTTTATTTAAACCAAAAGAAAAAACAGCAGATGATTTTTTGATGATGGATGGGGATGGGCTGGGTGTTAACATACAACGGGAAGAAAGGCCTTTATCCATACTGGAGAGATAAGAGCTATAGGCTCCAGCATGGTTTGTTGTAGGGTGGATCAAATAAGTGATGAGTTTTTTTTTATTATTTTAATTTGACATAAAAAAAAATTTTGAACGGAGTCGATTGAAATAAAATTCAAATCGAATTGAATCAATTGAGTTAAATTAAAAAATTTAAACACGTCAAATTAAAATTTTGTTATAATATAATTGATTTCATTTTATAGCACCTAAATTTAAAATTATGTATATTTAAAAAAAAATAAAAAAAATAATAAAATATATTTTAATATGATAAAAATCAAATAAAAGTAAATATTAAAATTCGATAATAGCTTAACTTTTTGGAGAAAGGGAACTAATATTATATTAAAAGCAAAATTAAAATATTGTTGGATGCAAAAAGATATGCTTCAAAAAGTTATTTATATATAGGAAGAGCATCCTCTACTTATCAATTAAAAGTGAGAATAAGAAATTAGAAATATGTTCTAATTTCATAAAGTAGATAATAGTAATAGCATCTATTTCAATATCAATATTATTTAAATTTAAGGATTTTGCCAAGCTGGAGACCATCGTGAAGGGCCCATAGTTTAGGTTCAACACTAGTAGCTCCAGGTATATGTCTATATGAATCTATAATCCATTTCTCATAATGCCTTATATTAAAGCATTGGCACTCACTCTGCTCAAGTTTTCTAGAGATGAATCCTCTGTGTTTAATTTAAACCAATGCCTAAGGGGATAATAATTTAATTATAATAGTAAAAACATTTTTTTTTTATTTTAGTTTGAACTAGATTTTATTATACCCATTATGTGAGTGAAATAAAATATTTTATTTTAAAATTTATTTAATAATCAGCATGTATAGAATTGTAACAAACCTATATTTTAATATTATGGAAAATGTATTTGATCTTTGAATCAACAAAAATGTTATAATTATAATTTCATAATTAAATCGGTGATTTAATTAAAAGTCACATCAATTTAACTAATTATGACATCATGCAAGATTGTGTATAAAAATACTAATTATGAACACCAAATTGGGGCGTGGGGCGATGCGATGGACCCTCACAAGGCAAATTGATTGTTTGATTTAGACCATCACTATTTATTTATTCATTCAATTAATTAAATATAAGAGAAAATATTAAATTAAAGTGTTGTTTAATAAATTAAAAAAAAAATTATGTTTTGAATTTTTACTATTAAATTTATATTATATAGCTGTCTGGTATATTAGTAAAATTTAAGTACTGTATATGATTATTTTGTTTGATGAAATAAATTTTAATTAAAAAATTAATATTTTTAACATTAAATGATAACTAGCTGTTCACTTATTTATTCTATTTGATTCGATGCTTTTTTTTTTCCGAAAAGTTTGTATTAATTAAAATTTTAATATAATATAGAACACGTTTACGAAATAAGTATTGAATTTTTAATAAAATTAAATATTTTAATAATTTATCAAATATACTCCACATAAACTTAAAAAGAAATAAAAAGCTTCCAAAATAAGTAGTTGTTGGAAGAATGTGATGCTTATTATCAATCTCTATTATGAATAATTTGGCCCCTATGTGAAGGCATATGGCATAGGACACATGGCATTGGAAGTGTAAGTTATAAGTTTTAATTAATTAAATATTAAATTTAAAGATGATTTTTGCAAACACCTTTCGAAATTTACGTAGACATATAAATTTATATTTGATGTATTAGTAACATATAATTTTATATACTATCAATTTTTTTATAATAAAGAATTTATTATAATTAAATTTTTAAAAAAATATTGATTAAAATACCTATCCTATTCAACAAATGTTTTGGTGAAAATTTTGCATTAATTAAAAATTTAATATCATTATCAAACACATTTAAAAAATAAACATTAAATTTTTTTAATGAAATTAAAATTTTCAATAATTTACCAAATATAGAGTAAGTTGAATTTAAAAGGAAAAAAGAAAAATCTTCCAAAATAAGTAGTTATTAGAAGAATGTGATGCTTATGATGGATCTTTGGACAAGAATTATGAAGAATTTGGTCCCTACTCGAAGGAATATGGCAAATGGGATTCGAATGGAAAGTTATAACTTTTAATTATGAAGTTTGCAAAACACTATACGTATATAAATATATAATTTTATATACTATTAGTTGATGATGTATCGTTAAAAAAAAAATTAATTATAATGGTTAGACATCATCTACTTTATACATCGGCATCAAATGTTTTGGTTTCTTAATTATCCCAAGGCTCATCCTACACATATCAAAGGTTTGCACTCACACACATATCATATGCAATCACAGTATTTAGGATTCAAATTATCAGGTTTAGGGGTTAAAATTAAAGTTAGGACTCAAATCCAAACTCAATTATCAAATTTTAATATTGTGTCTCGAGACAGAGAACCTCTTATATTGTCTCAAGACCTAGAGCAGGGTGAAACTAATTTTAACTTTGAAGTTTACACGTCTTCAGACAAAGACCACTTGTCTCGAAGCTAGCTTTCCAAATCTTGAGACACTAAGCATGAAGGACAAAATATAAGGAAAATCTTGTTCTTATGGTCTCTAGACATGATCATACATTATCAAATCATAACCACCAATGCATCAACATTTAACCATCTATTTATCATAATCAAACTTATATAAACTAGCATAATTATCTACTAATTAAAGATTAAAGTTCAACTAAAAAAAATTATAGGCCAAATATTAATATACCAAAATGATCATTTAAACAACATGACCAAAACAACCTAGGTACATGTCATTCCAACTCAAACACATACACATACAAAATTGGTAGCCAAATGATTTTCAAGCTAAGTTGTTGAAAATGGATGCTTTGACATTTCTAACCTACAGAAAACCTCCTACCAAACTTGTGCATGAAAATAAACAAAATCGTACGCTAAGTATTAAATATTTAGTGGTGCTAATATAATTCAAATACTTTTCATTCAGAATAAACTAAAGTAAAATTTTTTATAAAACAAATATCAATTACATTAATATTTATTATTTAACTCAACATATCATTGTTCCAACTTTTTTATTAACTTCACATTTCAATATCAAGTCCATTGCTTATTCAATTTGGTCTCTAGTATCCGACGATAAACATTAGAACGGATACTCAGATATGTATATTGAATAAGTCCATGTTCTTTTGAAATTAGGACTATCTTATTCTGTCATCCTGAGCTGTCCAACAATGATAATTTTATTTTAGTATTGTTTGTACTGTTTATTCAGCCATCACGAATTGTCCTACAATATTGCCTAGAAAATCACTATATCAGTGATCCTATTACATGCCAACTATACTCGAATTATGTCTAACATCATTTAATGGGGGTATTAACATCATAATCTCTATTGTAACATATATTATTATAATATCAATGTCCAAATATTCATAATCACATCCAAAATAATTTCAAACATTTATTACTTATTTCAAATATCGCCAATCGAATCCATTATTCAAGGCTTATAGGAGAAAGATGTCATTACCTCGATACATAATTATATTGATTATAACGACTAAATAATCTACGAAAGCAAATTGAAATTGAATTATAGAAGCAAAAATCGCAAAAGTTAAATGACGTCCGACTTTTCTTTTCTTTTCGCTTTTGACGTTTCAATGTTGCTTCTAACTACGTTCGATAATACAATTACGAAAACGTCGTTAATCACATAATTCAATAAAATTAATCATGAATGCATTTAATTCAATTTAATCCTTTACTACTCTTATGTTCGAAACATTTGTGTTGCACAATCTATCCAATTGAATTTAGATTCAACTTAATAAATAGAGTACAAGAACTTCCTAGTTTCTATATTTATTGATAAACCCCAAAGGTTTCACCTTTTACAAATAGGTCCTAATAAAACATAGATTGTTAATAATCTAAGTTTGATTTCAACTTGACTTATTATCACTAACCACATATCTATCATATTCATACCTATTTTAAACAAACCAAATTCGTGCATGAATTAATCCTTCAACATCAAATTTCTCAAGTTTTAAAATAATGAAAAACTAATTCTAAACTTGCTAATTCTTTAAATTGATCCATGCATGGGTCATTATTACCTATCACCATTTAACGATAACCAAAATTCAACTAAAATTTAAAGAAAGAACTCACGCCTATTCTCCTAAGCAAGTTACGACAATGGTGAGGATGAGAAGGAAGGGTTGTTTTATTTATTTATTTATTTATTTATTTATATGGATGCTTAGTTTAATTAATTTGATTAAGCTTTTTTAACTTAATATAAAACTATTATTAATACATTATAAATATCTTATTACTAGTTAGTGCATATAATCATTTCATACCATTAATCCTATATAGAATTGGTTAATTTATCCTAGAGTCCCTAACTTAATTTCTAGCCAAGTTCCTTTTTTTATTTTTATTTTATAAATTAAAAATTCAATAACAAGTACACATTTGTAATTTAGTCCCTGTACTATAATTATCAATTTATTCATTTTAATTTTACAAAACCATTTAGCCCCTCAACATCGTAGATGACACAAAATTTCACTTCCGAAATGAATCATCTTGTTTTAGCAATTCACTTTCGAAATTGAGTTTGTCCAACACCACTTCAAAAATCGAGTTTTTCATTCATCACCAAATTGTTGAGGACTGCTCTAATCAACATGCTCCAACCATTAAGAATGATCTATTCAAGCATACCAAACTTGAATTGTGTTGATAAAAGTTGAGGTTTTGGGATTTTAATTGCTTAAGGTAGTCTAACTTTGTGAAAAAAATGTGCAGTAAAATGTTTAGAAAATATGTTCTTCAACCTCACCATACCTTCAGTGAAATACCTACAAATTTCTCAATGAGCCTCCACTGAAAGGGAGAGTGATCTCCTTTTACCCCGTCAACTTTCCTTTTAAAATTTAATTATTATAATTTAAATATATTTTATTAATCAATAAAAATATAAATTTTAAATTTTTTTGAAGTTATTCTTTTAATAAAATTTTAATGCAAGTGTAATGTTAGTAATTTATAATTATTTGGTATAAATATACGTTTAGCCAAATTATTTAATTTTTATTGTAATGATATACATATTTGAATTTAATTTTTTTTAATAATGATTTTAATCCAAAGAGCTAAAATAATGAATTTTTATCGTTATTATAGTTGTCATGCGGAATAAAGAAGATAACTTTTTGTTGCATTGTTTATATTTTTTTAATGTGATTGTAGAACATTATTATTCTTTGATGAAATGTGGTAGTGGCATATTGATAGAATAAATCTAGAAGAACTTTCTAAAATAAACACATAAATTTAATTTGATGTTATAGTTGAGTTAATGGATATAATGTAAAGTATTCCATTCAAATGACAATATGAGTGTAGCTGAAAGTGATGGTGAACCTGATTCTTAAAGTTGACAGATTGCTATTATTTGCCAGCCAAAGATAAATCAAATGTCGACAATTAAAACTGGTCACAACATGGTCGAAATTACAAAATTTACTTTTTGTTGATTAAAAAAACATGTTTCAGAAATAATCAAATTATTTGCCCTATATATATGTATATGTTAATGCCATTTGCTAGTTAGCTAGCAACCAACATATTGGGGCTACAACCTCCATTCTATCAATTGCTAGCTATATTTTTGCTGTTATAATGAACGGTAAGCTCCATGTTGCAGTGCTGCCAAATCTTGGGCTTGGGCATCTCATCCCTCAGTTGGAGTTCGCTAAGCGCCTGGTGGTTCACCATGGTATCCAAGTCAGCTTACTCCTCATTACCATCAATGAACCCTCGCCTGCACTGGACCAACTCCTTTCCTCTCCCCACCTCCCTCCTGATCTCCACATCGTCCCACTTCCTGCCGTTGAGGTCGATAAAATGATCATCAATGACGATGATGTTCTAGTCCTAACCCGACTCTGTGTCATTACAGACCACAGTCTTCGATCTCTCAAGTCAGTCCTCATTGCCTTAGGCAAACTAAATGCTCTAGTTACCGACATATTCTCTACACAAGCCTTCGACGTTTGCAAGGAATTGTCGATTCCTGCTTACGTGTATGTTACTACTTCTGCTGCTTTCTTTGCCTTCATGTTATATTTGCCAAAACTTGATAGTGATGTTAATTGTGAATTCATTGATCTTCCCGAACCGATTCAGGTCCCGGGTTGTAGTCCTATACGAACCCTCGACCTGCTAGACCAGGAAGATTGATGAGTACAAATGGTTGTTGCATCATTTTAGTTCCTGGAAGGATCTTGAACCCGTGTCAATCAAAAGTATAAAAGAGAACCCCTTCTTCAAGCAGATACCAACGCCTCCTATTCACCCCATTGGACCCATTATCAAGCAAGAAGAAACACTAAGCGTAGCTGATGTAGAATGTCTAGAGTGGTTGGATAAGCAGCCACCTGATTCTGTTATCTTCGTGACATTTGGCAGCGGTGGGACTTTGTCGTTTGAGCAACAAATTGAGTTGGCATGGGGTTTAGAACTCAGCCAACAAAGATTCATATGGGTGGTGAGGAAGCCAACGGATACCACTGGTGCAGGTACATTTTTCAATGCTGGAGAAGTGAATGAGAATGACCCCAAAGTTTATTTGCCTGAAGGGTTCTTGAATAGGATTCAAGGTGTGGGATTCGTGGTGTCATCATGGGCTCCACAAGTTACCATACTTGGCCACCATTCTACAGGTGGATTCTTATCTCATTGCGGGTGGAACTCAGCTTTGGAAAGCATTGTTCACGGCGTGCCACTGGTCACATGGCCTCTTTACGCCGAGCAAAGAATGAACTCAACAATGCTAGTGGAGGATATTGGAGTGGCTATCAAGCCAAAAGTGGAGGCAGGGCAGCAGACCATTGTTGGACGAAAAGAGATAGAGAGAGTGGTGAGGATGGTGATGGAGGGTGAAGAAGGGAAGGTTATTAGGAGTAGGGTTAAGGAATTGAAAGAAAGTGCTACCAAGGCATTGGATTCTAGTGGATCCTCTTATGAATCGCTTTCTCGTGTTGTCAACTATTGGAAGACTAACCATAACTAGTCAATGAAGTGATGAGAGACCAAAAATTACATTTTATAGCTTTCATTTTTAATAAGAGAATGATAAATTAAATATATATTTTTAATTTTTAATATTTTCAATTGAATTTAAATTTTTTCGGAAAAAAAAATAGAAAATCAAAATAAAAAATTTGATTTATATTTTTGTATTAAAAATAATATAGATGAAATAAAATTACAATTTCAACCATTAGAGACAAAGAAAAAGTAACAACTTTTTGCAATAAACATAAACGACCCTTATTCCATGTTGCCGTTTGATATCTATATGGCTAATGTCCCGAGGGGCATATATTACCACTTGGCATAATAAATAAATGTCCACGTCGGTTGGTTTTATTATTTTGATATTTCTAACCATAATTTGTATACCATTGTAACATAAATTTTGATTTTGTGTAATGTTATAATTACAATTTAAATTTAATTCAATTTTAAACCTCATGTATTGGCCTGATGATCAAGAGTATTCATCGTTTCAGTTGTGATTTAGGTTCGAATCGTGCTAGTCACTGATTGTAATTTATCAAGAAAAAAAATTAATTCAATTTTCTTAAATTATTAACACAATTATTGATATAACATCATTTTATGTTTATATATTGCATGCACAAATAATTATATTTAACCCATATAAATTGATGTATTTATTTCTTTAAATATGTTTGATTGAGTCAAAATTAAAATTTCATGTGTATAAATGCATCAAATAAAAAAGAATGTGTCAAATTACACATTAAATTAAATTTCATGTATAATTTTTGAAATTCGTCTCCGGCAAAAAACCATTGATGACTAATAAAGTGAAAAATTAGGCTAATTTTTGCTATTAGTTATTTTACTTTGATAAAATTACGAATTTAGTCTTTTTACTTTAATTTGATCAATTTAGTCATAATCCAAACAATAGTAGTTAAATCTATTTAGTTAAATTTAATTACTAGTCCAATACTAAGCATACACTTGTAGATTTGATTAATAATCTTCAATTAGATCATTCTAGATCCGTATACTTTTTCAAAATTTGAAATTTCAGTCTTGACGCAAAAGATCATCATTATCCCATTAACTGGATTTTTAGTAAGTAATATTTGAAAATAAAAAATTGACGTGACATTACACAAATGATAATATGTTCATATTTTGAAAACAACAAACTTAACTTCATGAATTTAATGGTTATCGTTTAATGAGGACTGAAATTTTAAGATTTAAAAAGTACAATAACTAAAAATGATTTAATTAAAGTACAATGATTAAATCCGTAATTTTCGCAAACAACATAAAATAATATAAAATACTAAGAAAATAGTCATCCAATTCAGTGGGCTACTGGGCTTCTTCTGTACATTTTATCGCTTCATAATATGTGCTTGATATCCAAATATCCAGACTTGTAAGTCTGACTCTGAATTGGGCTTATGCCTTTCTCCACAGCATTTATACTTTGAAAAATGCCTTCATTATATGTACGTATACATATTTGGACTCGCGCTCTCATAGCTTAAAATATAATAATAATAATAATAATAAAAGTCAAGCACGTAGAAATAATTGAGGCTGATGAATTTGAAAGAAAAGAGAGAAGCCAAGAATCATGTGCGGCAATTTCTTTTGGAACATTCATGGAAAATTCTTAATCATCGATACATCTTTCTCTCTTTAAAAAATAAAAACTCATGGAATCAAATCTTTGTATACTTTTAAATTCTTACAACATAGGTTTCCACCTCAAGAAATTAAGGGGGAAAATGTCAATGATCTCATCTGGATTTGCGAGTCATTAGTGATTTTAGTAATGTATTATGAACTTCATTTCAAGTGCCAGCTTTTACTGCAATTATGTCCACTTGAACCCCATTGGGTTTTGACAAGTTTTTTTATTTGTTTATTCCCAGTACAAAAACAATGTCAAATGGATTTAATTATGCCCCATTGCCATCTTAATATATATATAGATATATATATATATATATATATATATTGCATGTCTGCATTATTCTACTGAAGCCCAGCCAAAGATCAGAGTCATTACCAAACCTCTCGAATAATAATGACCTCAATCTTGATGTATTATTGTAAAGCTCCCCCCCCCCCTCCCCCTTTGCATGTTTTGAAGTGATTAGTCAAGATTCATGACCTGCGCTCTGCATCAGTGCAGAGCCATGTGCACATTACCACATTCTTGGATATTCATAGCCCCTCACCTCTCTTTCGTGATGGAAGAGATTACATCATCTCCACAACCAGGCTAGCTAGCTGGCTCCATGTTTTTTGTCTCATTTAATTTAACTTCATATTTATTTACTTTCCCTTTTCCGACTTGTTTGCCCTTGCCAAAAACACCAAACCCATTTTCTTAAACTATGTTTTGTCCCTAAACAAACCTTAATAAATTAATGTCTAAATCTATCCTCATCAACACAATTTATTGGGAAAAAAGAAGGGAAGATTTCGAATCATCTCTGCCTCCTTGTCCTCTTACAACAACTTAATGTTTCCATACCTAATTGTTGGTTTGCATCATGTAAATAACAAATCTTCAAAGATTAAGACCCCTAATCTTATAGTTGCAGTTCCAAAACCAAACTCATCAGTTAAGATCATGTTTCAAGGACATGTGTTCTTTTAAGGTAGATAGGCACAAAAGAGTAACAACATGTTATGTTATGAAAGGGACAAACTACATCTTTTATTTAATGGACAAAACATGAAATAGTAACCAATTAGGCTGTTTCTTTGCATACCTAATTACTCACTATTTCTCCTCATCCCAGTCTATGATGAAAGGAAGCCTAATTTGTCAAGAAAATCAACGTTGAGATATTTTGGGGAAAGCAACAACACCACTTAAAGGCTATTAAGGTCTAAAGAGCTAAACATGGAATCAAATAAGTATAAAAACAGAAGAAATTGACAGTTATTTCATATTTTTTTTTTCTTGGACGAAATGTATTACACCTAATTTCAGCTTTCTTCAGCCTTTTGTCTTGTAATATACAATTCAACTTTTACAACTTGCTACTACAGCCCCTCCATGTCCCCCCCCCCCCCCTTTCTCTTTCTTCCTACACCGTCTTTAACATTCACAAAGCTCCAAAAACAACAAAAGAAGGGAAAAAAAAGGGAAATTAATTAGGTGATGTTACAAAGCATCAATTACCCTTTGTTTCTTGCTGCACTCTAATTCTAAAAGCTCCATTTCTCTAGTCCTTTTCCCATTACATCCACCAGCTAGACCAACATTTTCACTGCCAGGCATTTTAAATATGTTGACCCCAAATAGCCTGACCATTTGGACCGGGTTCTCCAAACCAGAACCCAACCCGGTTCTTGTCTTCCAGTCAATGTACAGCTGCTTCTCCGTCCCTGTTGATCTCTGGAAGCTAACAATGTCACCGGCTTTCAGGTTCTTCTCCTTAACAAAGCGGCTCCAGCCTTTTGTTAGGACATAACTCTGGCTACTGTTCCAATAGGAATACCTAAACCTCCAAACTTTGCCGGTCACATCTTCGAAGTTCAACAGAACTCCTTTGGAAGAAGCACTCCCGCTTTGCAAAGGGAAGTACTTCTCCGCATGTTGCTTAGGTATCACAAGCCGGTTCAACTTCCCTACATCGCTTGGGGTCACAGCTTTCTCGAAGAGCTGTTCACGTGCTTTGAGCTCGAAGCCTAAGGTGCCAAAACCATCCTCCTTTCTGACAATACGTTTCCCATTCCCATCGAAACCATAGCTTCTCCGGCTCTGCTCAAGCTCATCATTGTAGGTATGCTTACGCAACATGTCCACGATTTCAGCCTTGGAATGCGAATTGAGGAAGGCAATTTGGATGTCATCATCCTCCATTTCGTGGTGGTGTTTGAAGTTAGTGACAGCATCACGACCCCTAAACCTTTGAGCTGCTATGTCATAGGCTTTGGCCGCTTCATCTTCTTCATTGAAAGTGCCAAGCCAAACACGTTGGTGCTTCTCGTATATCTGAGCACCCCATCGACCGTTGGGTTGAGGAACGACACCTTTGTACTTGGAAGAAGGAAGCTTTCTTGATTCGGCTTCGACCCCAGATTCAGAATCCACAATCACGCTGGTTCCACTCCCAACGCGGTAGAGGGAGTCAGGAGATTTGGTGAGCTGAGGCAAAGGTGAAACATTTAATGGGGCAATGGATACGGATACGGAATCACTAGTTGTGCTTTCATCTATGCTGCTTCCATCCATTTTTTTTTTACTTTCTTTTGCTTTTGAGTCGCAGACAGAGGATGTTGTTGTTGTTGTTGTAGTAGTAGTAGTAGCAGTAGAACAGGGTTGTTAATTTGTTGTTTGTGTTGTTTTGACCAAAAAAAAAAAAGGTACAAGAAAGAGAGGTGTGAGTTGGGTTTGGTTGAAGGTTTGTGGTGTGATGTGTTGTGTATATATAGGGGATAGGTAAGTGTTGTGAGTTAAATTATATTAAATCAGTTGTACAGGTTAATTTGACAAAAAAAAAACAGAGAAGAAATAATAGAAATATAAATCCATAGGGTTTTATGGTAAGAGAGAGTAAATATATATGGAGATGAGGGGGGGGGGGGGGGGGGGGGAGGGGTGGTAAGGAAGTAGGAAGATTCATTTCATGGGGGGTGGGGACAGAGAGGGGAGAAAAAATAAAAATAGATATTTATGGAGAAAATAGTTGGAATTGGAGTGGGAGGGAAAGGGAAGGAGAGAAAGAGGGAAGATAACAGTATGCGGATGTTGTGGGCTGTGTATGGTGAGGTGGGACCCCACTGAGCAACTTGATGGGGTTCACATGACTGTGGACCGTGTATTAGTTAAGTTCATCCCCCCTGAGCTTTGGTGCTGACCAGTGACCACCCCGGGATCAGCATGGCATAATGCCCTCTCTTTTCTCCATCTGTTTCTATTACACTGCATTATTATTTTTATATATATATTTATGGACATTGATTATAATCTTATCTGCGGGTTTCATAAAACTTGCGTTGTTGTATTATTTGGGGTTGGCTTTTTATTACAACCAATGAGAATGAAGATAAACATCTGAGTTCTTGAGTTCCACTAGGATGGGTAGTGGGCCCATCTGGATTTGGAAGCAAGGGTTTGGATGGATAGACATTGAAGACAAAGGCAGGCTCATCCAACAAGAAAATTCCCATAAAGTATTACCTGGCTTTATACTGGTTCGACCCAAGCTTTGGTTTGTCTTTATCGGCTAGGTTCTTCACCTTGCTATCTTCCAAACAACCCATCCCACCTCTCCCTTCACTTCCCAGTTCCCTCATTATTATACTATTATTATCATTATTATCCAACCAATCCCGAGTGGGTTTCCCCTTGTCTCTTTTACCCTTCCCTTGTTCATGCACTACAATAATGCAAAACCAAAACAACCTCAACTATTCCCATCCTCAATGTTTAAATCTAACCAGTTCTCAAATCTTACTAATTTCAAGATCAAAATGGAAGTTGATTATTCTTGGATTGCGTTATTACAACTTAAATATAATAAGGATATGTTTATCGTTGAGGTTAAGAGATGCTTTTAAAAAATTTGATAAGAGTTTCATCATTGCTAACCATAAATGTTTTTCAAAAGATATTTTAAACTCGAAATATTTAATTGAAAAGCATTTTTCTAAGAATTATCTATTTATTAAAATTTTAAATTAAAATCATGATTTGACTTTGAAAAATATTTTTCAACCTCAATGATAAACATACATAAATAGAGCAATATTATGGTTGTGTTAGGGATAAGAATGAAGAGTGAAGATGAAAGAAAATGGTGAGTACTAATTATTGTACGGAGTAGTTTTGATCCTAAAAAGGAGGATGAAGTTACAACCACAAAACCCAGCGGTGGAGACGGTGGGTCTCTTGGTTTTGGCTTTTGGTTAGGGTATAGGATCCTACCTACCCTCAGATTCCCCTTTGATTTTTTTTCATTCGTTTTACAGTAGTGAATCGATGGATTGCGGACTAACATGGAAATTGAATCCTCTTTTACGTGAAAAAAATGCTTTTTCTCCCGTGCTTTGTAAGTTTTTAAATATATCATCTATTCAAACCTCTTCTAAAATTAAATGATGATAATCAATGCATCAAATTGAAAAGGATGGGTTAAGGATGCAATTAAATTAAGGCGACTTAAAAATGAGAGGTGCCTTTTAGTTTCCCATTTCCAAGAGGTGGTAGAAAGAAAGGAATCCAGATTGATTTTGTATGTGGTTGGTAAGGTAAAGGTTAGTGTCCATCACCTTTCCACGTTTAGGTCGGCTAGCTCATGGTAGCCCCCCCCCCCCCTCTCCCCCTCTCCCCCATTCCATTATCCTTTCTTTTCTTTTTAACAAATTACTCCAAATTTATCCGACCAACACCATCTTCATGTACAAACATTTCTTCCTTTTCCCTAATTCGCTACCACAAACATTTTTATTTGCCTAATTGTGTTTTGGTTTTAAGGATTAATCTATCTTATTTTCCTCACTTATGTCACATGTTTCATCCCACTAAACAATCATTTAACTGGTTTAATTACTTCCTAATTTAAACTAATTAGATATTACTCCATGGGGTAAAGTTAATCAACAAACTGTTTCTTCATTTTATCACTATCATCATCTCCTAATATCCTTCTATTTCATAATGGGTTTTTGAGTGCATTCGCCCAATGGATATCATCATCATCACTTGTGCTTTATCTCTTCTCCTTGCCCATACCTATCCTTTAATGATTCTTTTTAATCTACTAAAACAAGAATGATCACGAAACCCTTTTCAAGTTTAGGTAAAACCCTTAATTCTGATTCCTTATTCCCCCCCCCCAAAAAAAAAAAAAAACTTTGATGAGGCTTCCGCCAAATTGAGAAGAGGATCATCACGAATTTGTATAAGATAGTGCCGACGCTATCGATGTTGAAAAGCATAACCATGCGTTCATCTACCTTTTTTATTTTTTAAACTTTTGCATTAAAATAAAACCCCTTGTGATTATCTGAAATATAATTTTAATTACCGGGATTCCACTTTCCCACCGGTTAGGGCATTTTCGGTTGTAGATGACTTAATAAATATAAGTCAAGGCGGCTGCGCCACGTAAGCTCCACCGACGCCCATGCTTTATAAAGTTTGAAAAATTTCCATTTGTGACGTACCAAATCATAATTATGTAGTTATGTGGAGGAATCTTGAATTTGGATGTGTATGGTTTAGGATAATTTTGGTTAAGCATGCTTTTTTGTACTGCCTAATGATCCCAAAGCTAACATCCAAATTAGTACATCACAAAAGTTAATCATACATAATACCAACCATTTAAAACAAAACAAGGAACTTGACTACGTATATATGCCTTTTGGTATTTCTGATGATCTCATGGTGTCTACAATTTTGATGGTACCAGAATTCATTTCTCATCATTTATAATTAACATATTCCTTTTTCTTTTAAATATAAAATTTAAAAGCGTCAATTATTTTGACTAATGGTGTGGGTTAATAAGGAAATTAGTTTTATTTAATAGTCTAATCGGAAATTATTTGATGGATGTTATCTGACACTTCATTGATTATTGAATGGAAGAAGGAGAAGAGAAGATATGCACAACCAAAATGAAAAGTTAGTTGTAAGAATATTGGGTGGATAATGCCACATCAATGGTGATTAAAAGTAACTCAATCCTAAATTTACTTTTTCATTTTGAATCTACATCATAACAAATTAACTCTAATTATTAATATTATCATAAAAAGTGGGCAACTGCCCTATCAGGAATTTGTTTGACATGTTAGTGGGCTTTTATACTAGTGACATATGTCTCATTCCAAATAAAAAGAAATTAAATATTAAAAAAACACGTGACAATGAATTTCGTGTGTTGGTTTGATGATCAAGATATTTATCATCTCAAGTGTGATCTAGATTTAAGTCGCACTAATCGCGTTACTGATTGAACTTTACCCTCCTCTTGTAATTCGAAAAAAAAAATGTGACAATTTTTAAAACCCACTCATAATATATTAAATATTTATCCATAAAAAAATTTCTGTTTCTCTTTTTAATCTCTTTGTCACCTCATTACCATTTTTAATTTATATGTTTTTGGAATTTTAAAATTTCAATCTCCATCCAAATAGTAGTAGTTAAATTTATTATGTTAAGTTCTATTGTTTTAAATTTTGATATTACGAATATATTGTCACATGTATAATGTTATGTCAGCTTGTTATTTTCACACAGTACTCTCAAAAAACTCAGTTGAAGGATTTATTGGTTATTATTTACATCAAGATTGAAAAATCAAAATTCTTAAAGTATAAGTACTAAAAATGATCTTATTTGAATTTGTCTATTAGATTTTCGTTCAGTTGCAGTTGAATGAACTTACAATTATAAAATAGGAGATGAACACCAAAGATCGGTTATGTAGTTCGGAAATTTCATACGTTTGCATGGTCATATCCTGAAAGTAATCTATTATAAATTAATTTGTACAAGATATGATTTAAGTTCAACTCATTCATTAAACCGTGATATCCAATTTAGATCACTTTACCCTCTAAAACTTTTCCCTTAAACATTATGTTGCAAACTAAACAACAAGAACTATTTACTGACAATAATTTTGCATTAAAATATATTCCTCACATGATCAAGATAAGTGCTCTATTAATTTCGTATGCAAAGCTGAAGCAAACTTTTTTGTGAAATAGAAATTTAATTGTTTACACAAATAAGATTATTGTCAATATGGAATTCTTTAAACATAACCTTAACCAAGTCTTCAACATGCAATAAAGTGAAAGATTTTTTGGTATGAATTTTTTTTTAAACCAAATCTCTTCAAATATATAAATTTTTTTGATAGAAAGAAAATAATTAAAAGCGATTACAAAACGAAACTAAACAGAAACGAGATTAAGCACACCACTATCATGGTGTAAAAATTGATGAATTGACGTTGGAAATTTTCGAAAAAGCTGGATCATTAAATTGTTTGAAATTATATGTTTTGTCATGGAGTTTGCGACTTTATTAAACTCCCTTAAGACATGTCGTAGTCGAACCATCCAATTCATTGGCAAAGTCTGATGAAGGAGGCGTATTTCCACCAAATTGCTGCTGTCCCCATGACCTGATCGTAGTAGATTAATCAAGAGAGCATTATCACTCTCAACCCCAACGCTTCTATAACCTTTGTCCCATGCTAGAAATAACCCTTCAATCATTGCTCTTGCTTCAACTTTAGAGATTGATTCATTCCTCAATTTCATGTTGTATTCTCATAATCAACGAGCATTAGAGTCTCGAATATATAAACTTTGATCACATTAAAAATCTTTATAATATCTTTATTTAACTTGATTGTTTAACTTAAAAGTTGAAATTTCAAATTAAAAAAAATAAATGATTAAAGTTGATAAACTCAAAAAATATAAAATTAAAAATTAAAATATATAAAACAAAATTCAACTATGAAAATATAACTTTTTTTTCTTTATTAAAAAAGAAAAGGGGAAAGTATAGGAGAAAAATCAAAATATTGATTTGAGATGTAATGGAACTTTCTGCCTCGTCAAATACACGCATGACTCAATGCCACTTTTGTTTAATTTCTTTTCCCTGATTCCAACTTTCACACTGTTCATACACGCAACCGCTTCTCGATTTTTGGAGCGTAATTTATTTAAATTAATACTACAACAGTACAATTTATTTTTAATTATAAAAAAACAGAATTAAGAAGGGAAAAAAACAAAAATAAGAAATGATTGACTGTTGCTCGATCCTCTACCGACGTGGACAACGACCCACCTTTTTGGGTCAACCCACGTGATCCTATCTTCTCTACAAGTAACCCACACAATTTACTTGGTTTAATTATATAATAAGGCAATGGATTATCACTATCATGAGGAATATTTTGGTTATAGAATATCATAAATAGAGAGAAAAACTGGAATTTGGGAATGCTTGGATTGAGATGAGGAAAACAATATACAAGTTAAAAGGAAAATTGGGAGTGGTTAATAACTAACCAAACCAAGTGATGCCTAACTTTGGATGGAAGTGTCCAACAGGAAAACTTGGTCAAGGATAAGCTATTTATGTACATACAATATTGTCAACTATACTAATATTCTACTAATGGTAGCAGTATTAATTATGAGGGTAGAACAAGTTGAAAGCAGAAAAAATAAAAGAGACAGACAGGCAAAGGCAACATAGTTGTTAGTACAACATGGAAAGAAGGTAAGTAGACGTAAAGAAGGGGAGACTAGGCAATTTGGGGGGGGGGGGGGGGGGGGGGGTTACAGTTTCATGTACCTGGAAGTTGCTTTTGTTGACTAATTGGAAGGGGGGGAATCAGAGAAAGGAAGCCATTGGGTTGGAATGGGTCCCACCAAGTAGCACGGCATCTGACTGTATGCCATTTGCTGTTCCTCATCTCATTGGCTCACAGGTTAAGAGAACTGGGGGGAGATAAGGAGTAGCACAGTTGTCTTTGTCTTTCCATTTGCACCTCTGTTTCTCCTTCCCATTTAGAATTGCTTCATCCTCATCCTCATCCTCATCAACCTTTGATTGATTATATTGTAGGAAACTAGACTAATATAAAATTACAGAAAGTGAAAGAAACGTCTGATTTTGTAAGTTCTAGAATTTACACTAAAAAGAGAGTAGATATTTTGATTTTAACGACCTTCTAGAGTTCAATGACTCTGAGGTTGGATTGTCATAAAGTAGATCAACTGGGTCTCGTTGATATTGACCAAATAACTTGGAATAAATCAACTGGGTCAAGGAACAACAAAATTAACTACATACAGGATTTTTCAGAACTCTCCGAATGTGGGACCATTTAAATTTAGACTAAATCAAGCGGCTAATTTTCTAGATTTTCCCTTCCTTTCTTTTAAATTTATTTTTAGTGTTGCTAGCAAATAATGATAAATAAATAAAGATGAATTCACATGTCAATTACATAAGAACAGAAAGAGTGGGAGTATATCTGATGCCAAAAATAAAAAATTGAGGATGCTAAATTTAAGTCACATGCTCGAATACTAATTAATTGAATAAAAATGGCGGGGGAGAGAAATGGAAGACTAAGAAAAAATAAAAGAGATGAAATGAAATTATGTTGCGGACATGGCATTGCGTAAACTCAATCCTGTTCGGTGGGGACAAAATGGTTGGCTGGATGGCATTTGGTATTCGCAAATTGGTCATTTGAAAATAATCTTTTTGTCGTTTGTGGGGTATTTTTCTTCCTCTTCATTTTGTGTATTTTCTGTTACAGGTAAGCTCTCATCTTTCTTCCTCAATTCCGTCTTTTACTACTACTTGCTTCACTACTTAATTACATGCCATCTGTGATTTAATATCTATCTTTTTTATTATTATTATTGTTATCAACAAATTTATTAGTATGGTTCAATGAAATATCATTTTTATGTACGGATTATTTATTTATACCCTTTAATTGCAATTTACAAAAATGGGGGAGAAATTTATGTATATGCGAGAGAAGATCTGATGCAAAAGTCGAGGTCAACCAAGTAAATGATAATATTTGAATGTTACCAAATTTGTATATTATTTAGTACGCAAAAATTAAATAAGTGCATTTGGGATATAAAAGGCATTTAAACATTGGATCAAAGTGGTAGAGTAGAGAAGACTTAGACTTAGCTGGTCAATAAAAATGAGGTTGGGCAAAAAATTAAATGAAGGATATGGTGGAGCTGCCTATGGCCATCGCCATTTGCCAATAAGGGTGTAAAGAAGTAACAAGTGGGATGGCGATGCTCATAATAATGTCCTCATTCATATTCATCGTCCAATGTGGACAATGAGACGCCCCATGCTTTGATGCTTACCTTTCTTATCATCATATTTTAAAGAGTTTGGCTCAATTCAATAATTAACTTATTTCTTAATAAAATTTGCATCTGGAATTCGTGAAAATCTTTTAATCCAATTGTAAATTTGAAAATAAAAATTCGTATGTATCAAAAACCCATTTTAGTTATACTGTTTTTTTATTTCCTTGAAAAAAAATGATAATATATGCTTAAAATCATATGATTGGAGAAACCATAGATATTTTGAGTATATAATATAAATCAATTTTATATTATTAGCATATGCACATATATTAAGCATATAAAAATACTAGAACTTCTATCTATGCATATCTACTTGGAAATTATATATTTAAAATATATTATTTAGAATTAATTAATAATATAATATAAACAATATGCACTAAATTAAAATGGAATTATTAGAGTTAACTATAAGTAAAACGAAATTTGAACACGTACATACATCATATAAAATATATTTGTGAAAACAATTCAATCAACAACATTATTTATATACACGACATGGATAAAAGAAACATTTTATATAAAAAAAATTACTCAATGAGAATTATTCATTCAACATAGTTTGACCTTTGCATATGTTAATTTTAATACTTTTATTTAAAAGTTATATAAAAATTATGAAAAAGATAAAAATACTATCAAAATAATTACAAAAATAATCATTTGGTAAAAAAGAAAAGGGTAAAAAAAGAGAATATATTGATGAAATAAAGAAGGTAAGATTTTTTTTAAGTAAATTATAAATAGATGACAACGTGATTCGAACTCGAATTATATTTGAAACAGTTAACATTTACCAATACAAAAGGTTCGAATAGGCAAGCATTTAATCCATCCATTTGGTTGGGAGCTACAGATGGCGATGATGCCAAAAGTCAAAGGTTTGGATAATTTATTTATTATTACTATTGGATTGTACGGGCTGATGTAATTTCAATTTAACACTAGAATATCAATAGCAGGACGTAAATAAACAAGATTCAAATTTCTTAATTACACCGTTGCTAATTTATATGTACATGGAGAATGATGGATTGAATAAAGTGGAAGTAACCTTGGTATTACAAAAATGTAGAAGTGATTTTTTGAATCTAAAATAAATTGTTGGGGGGGGGGGGGGGGAAAGAAAAAGAAAAAGGCGTTGAGTGCTGGTTGAGCATTTGCATTCATTAGGGTGAGCCACTTGTGTGTGGAAATTGATGGGTTTAAAGAAAAGATTGAAACCTAAATAAATTTGTTTGTTTGTATTGGTTTAGGTTTTGAGAAGAAAAGTCTAAAACCTGTAGTAATAGTCAAATACCTCCAAAATGGGGGAAATTTTTAATTTGGAAAAACATGTGCTACCTAACATCTGTTGGGGACCCATCTTTTTTGCACAAACCAACAACCATATTATTATTATTAATATTATCATATGTCAACTATGAAGTTAATTGATTAGTTTCCAGGTTAACGTTAGTATCATTGTATATATATTCCTTTGGGGAAGTCTACGTGGCTTTGTTTCTCCCATATATTTTCACTTTTAACATTTCAAACTTGCATTAAAAAAAAAAAAAGCCATCAGATCGCAGAATGCAACACTTCGTTTCTGGGTATTTATTAAGTTGTTTATTTTCCTTAAACAAGCGACTAATGTGAAGGTCATGGGTCAAACCACATGCAGTTTGATTGGGAAGCTGAAATCTAAGACCAAAACAAGACTGATGGAACTCAAAGTTGTGATAATGCTTCCCCCTACCCAAGCACTCAAGACTTACCAAAGCTTCATTCACTATTCATTTCATCTTCTTTAATATACAAACCAAATGTGAGACGTTGATGGCACTCCATTCTCATCCTAGGCTTATACTTAACCATTATTGATAATATTCTATGTTATGGTAAATGAAATAGATAATCAGAATTCTGCAATAAACAATAGTCAACTTGACGGGGGGGTTAATGATTTGTATGTCCGGGTTACTGGCTGCATTTTCTATGTGATGTGAAATTGACAGACTCAAATTATGAATTTCTATTCATCTAATTAATTAAAATCAAAGACTTTTAAACCCAAACCCCATCAGTGAAAGCACTATTGTAGATCTACCTTTATTTTAATACTAACTTTAATGTTTTGGCCAAAAAAAAATTCAAGATTGGAATTCAGAAAGAGAGAGCAGTAAGTCAACAAACGACGACCAAGTTGGCTTATGGATTATATATACATCGCTTAACAAGCAGAAGGTGCCCATTTCCCCCCTTTAAACTAGTAATAAAAGTATTCCAAGGAACTCAAAGTCCTCCATCGCTTGCTTTTGGGTTTTGTTTGACATTTTTGGCTGAGAATCAAATGTGAAACAATAGCAGATTCTCTTCCCTCTATCTGTCTTATCTTGAACGTCACAACACCAATACTGCCATTGGATTTGTTTAAACCTCGGACCTCTTAAAAGCTGAGCTAAATATGTATTACTTCTTTGTAGTGATAGTATTGTCACGGGAATGAGCTAAAAGTTGATCAGGCATTGATATCAAACCTGGGACCTCTTGCTACACATTAGTGGTGTCATTTACATGAATTAAGAGTGGTATATCATATATGCTGGCCAAATGTCACACAACGGCGGTGATCTTATCCATTTGTTAATCACAGACAAAAAAGAGAGAGAGAGAGATACATTGCATTTTACCAGAGAAGGCGACTTTCTAAGACCCCATTTGGCTCAAATTGTTGAAAAGGAGCCAAATGCTTGGGAACTCTGTTTATGAAGCAGTAGTGCAATTGGTTATCTTTTATGGTATATACCCTATAATTGCATCCATGGTCCCCTCTCTATGCCCTCTTGGTCGTTTGTGGATAAGTATCGAAAACTGTACTCTCCCTTTCAATTGGCTAATTATGATTCCTGTACCTCTTTGAATATTAAAACTAAAGTGGGAATTGAAGTTTACATTGAAAACAGAAGAGTCCTAGCAATTTCCGATTATCAGATTTGTGGTTTCATCATTCACAATGAATAGTCCGGAAATGCTGATGGATTTACATTATAGGAATGTATGGCAGCACTGCTCAAGCCATTCGAAACCGTTTTATGACAAAACATTAGCGGAAAATGGGCATCTTTTGAAGAACATAGACAGGCCCATTCCCTGTAACAAAGTAATAGACAAATCATGTCTACATACTCACCTGTTTCTGCTAAATGAACTCCATTTCATGTGGTTGCTGTAGTAGTCCATCAGCTCTAATTTTGGGCTGTGTAAGTGGGAGATGACGAAGCAGTTCAAAGGTGTCAGGTTATTGGACTTCTTCTTTTATTGTAACTTTGTTTGGACAGTTTCAGCCCATGCTTTGAACATCTCTTTTGGACCATGATTTAAGTTCATAAAGAAAGAGAGCCTGATGGGGTCATAAAGGCCATAAACTTCGTTGACTCATTTCTGTCAGCGCATAAGATGTGGTGCGCGGAACTTCTTTTTGTTCAATGGACTCTTCAATCCTGTTAAGCCCCCTCTCTTCCACAAAAAAAGAAAGAAAGAAAAAAGCTGAAATAATCGTGAACAAGCCCAGGAAAAAAAGACCATAAACTAGAAAACAAAGCAACTAGTGGTCTAAATTTGAAGCCGATTCATGCCTTTCCCTCACTTTCTAGGTTCTACTCATTCAGTGAGGCTTCCCAAATTATCCTACCTTTTGATACGCAGGTGTCTGGATTGGTTAAAGAAGGGCCATGACGCTACAAATGGCTTAAATAAATCCCACACCCAGTTGGTCAAAGCTTTACACCGAAGAAGCAAAGCAGCATCGGCATGGCAGTTTATTGCAATTCCGCTCCCTTTCCTTGCAAAGCCTGGAGAAACAGAGACTCCACACCCTTATCCGCACTCTTACCCACCCGTTTCTTCTCATTTCAACCCCCATTTAGCTTCCATCCAGATAGATTAAAGCTCTCAACTTGCAGGTATATATATTAACTTGCAACCAAGAAGTGTCATTCTTTCTGTTTGGTTAAGTGCATGCTTTCTTTTTTAATTAATTTTCGATTTGGGTTGGTTTTACAGGTGGGATAAGGTGGCTTCTGCTGTTGTTTCTGAAGAAAGTGCAGTTGGGTCAAGCTCTTCTGGGACTGATGTATTCAACCTCACTTACCTAGAGGTGGGTTTTATTATTATTGAAATTCAGTTATATTGAAACTTTTTTTTTGAAAAAAGAGTAGTCGATAACATGGTTTAAATGATTGGTGTATAGGGGAATAGTTGGCTGTGGGATATAAGTGGGGTGAGAGTTTTGGTTGATCCAATATTGGTGGGTAACTTGGATTTTGGTATTCCATGGCTCTATGATGCTGCCAAGAAATTTTTGAAGAATTTCGAGGTTTTTTCTTCTTCTTTAGCATCCATGTTTCTGATCTTTGTAGGACTTGTTTAATTATTTATTTATGGTTAATCATCTTTGGAATCTAACTTTGTTTGTGCAGCTTACTGACCTTCCTCAAGTTGATTGCTTACTCATAACACAAAGTCTTGATGACCACTGCCATTTAAAAACCTTAAAACCGCTCTCCGAGATGTCCCCAGATCTCAGAGTCATTGCTACTCCAAATGCCAAGCCTTTGCTGGATCCTCTTTTCAGAAATGTGAGTTCAAAAGTTTATTTTAGTTTTCAGAGCTTCTTCTTTGTAGGCATCTGTTTGCACTTCAGTCTCCGCTGCATTTTTGTGGTTTCATTCATGGAATATATCATCATAAATAGATGCTAGTGTTGAATGTAGACAAATTAGGACAGAACTTGTCATTTCATTAAGCTATTTTGTAGTAGAGCACCTGGTTCTAAACTAAATTGCAAGCTTATGATTTTACACCCAGTTCACCTTAGCTTTAGAAATTTTCAGGTTACATATCTAGAACCTGGTCAGGAGTCGGAAGTTGAAGCAGCGAATGGTTCCAAAGTGAGAATTCAAGCTACTGCTGGGCCAGTTCTGGGTCCTCCATGGCAACGACCTGAGAATGGGTAAAGCTTTCCAAGCTTCAACTTGTCAATTTGACTTTGCATCCTCCGTTACTAACCATTGGTATCTTATCCATGTCCCTTCTAGAGTTCTATCTTCACATATTAGGTTTCTTGCCCCAATGTCTTGGAATTATGTGTTTCAGGTATCTAGTCATTTCTCCACGGGGCCAATTGACTCTCTATTATGAACCTCATTGCGTATACAATAAAGATTTTCTTGAGAAGGAGCATGCTGACATTGTTATCACCCCGGTGATCAAGCAGCTTCTTCCAAACTTTACTCTGGTTGCTGGACAAGAAGATGCAGTGCAATTAGCTGAACTGCTCCATGCCAAGTACATTACCTGAACTGTTCCTTGAATCTATGCCTAATCAAGGTTTTACTGTAAACATGCATATGACCTTTCCTTGATTCTTTTTAAGGTTCATTGTGCCAATGAAAAATGGAGATCTTGATAGCAAAGGATTTCTTGCCAGCATAGTCCAGTGTGAAGGAACCATTGAATCATTCAAGGTGAATTCCTTTTCCCTTTCTTGAAAAATAAATGAACCATAGTATCTGCTAGGGGTGAGCATTCGATCGAATCGAATGAAAAATTTTCGAGTTAATCGAGTTTTCGAATCCTATTTCATCATCTTAACTCGATTTGAAATTTTTACGAATAGAGTCGAGTGAGATAGAATTCGAATCGAATCGAATATATTTGTTCGAGTTAAATTAAAAAAATTAATTTGGTGTTGTTTAATTTTGTGTAATTTAAAAAAAATATATTTTTATTTAAAGTTTTTAAACATGACTATACAACAAAAAATTAAAATAAATAAGTGAAAAAACCCAAGTAAACAATGACAACACAACAAGATTATAATAAAAAAAATAAGTAAAAGTTCAAGTAAACAACATAAATCCAAGTAACAATAATAATATAACAAGATTATAAAAAAACATAAGCAAAAGTCCAAAATACAATAAAAATTTACACGACAACACCATTTCAAACAACAAAATAAAAAATAAAAACAACACAACAAAAGTCAAATAAACGAACAGTAATAATATAAAACCATTGTAGAATAGTTTAAGCTGTTTGTTTTGAGGGTTTTAATTTAGGGTTTTTTTTTAGGAAGAAAAAATAGATTTTGGGTTTACAAAATTAATATCTTCAATTTCTTTTTTAAATAAAAATTAAATAACTACACCTAATCATAATAACAATAAACAAAAAGGAACAATAAATTTAGACACGAAAAGGAGTTGTTTATGAGTGTTATTTAGGAATAAAATTATATTTGAGTTTAAAAATATTTGGGTTTAGTTTATAAGTGTTTTTGAAGAATGAAATTATATTTGGGTTTAAAAATATTTGGATTTAGTTTGTTGATGGGTTTTAAATATTAGAGGAAAAATTTAAGTAAGATAAATGGTTTGGGTTTTGAAGGAAAATGGGTATAGTAAATTGGGCTTGGGTATTGGGTTTGGGTAATATAAATTTAAAATTAAAAATAATATAGTTTTATTCGGTTTATTCGAATTCGAAAATTAAACTCGAAATTCGAAAAAAAATTCAACTCGATTCGTTTAACTTGAATAACTCGATTCGAATAATTCGAAATTCGAAATTTTTTTCGAATTTTTCGATTCGAATCGAGTTTTGCTCACCCCTAGTATCTGCATTGGCTCCCATCTGATATATTCGTCCAAAATTCTTTGGCAAACATTTTTTCTCGCATTGGGACCTAAACTCACATATCCACCTTCTGTGTAGCAATTCATAAACAAAATGAACATATTTGAATCTGTTGAAGTTGAATGTGTGGGTGGAAACTAGTGTGCTTTGTGGTGTTCATCTTCAGGACTTAGTCCAACTTATCTTCCATTGTGTACCACTCAGTAAATATTGTAATTTGTAAGTAGTAGATATTCAAGTGCCTGATAAAAGTGTTTGTTCCATTTGAAATACAGGAGCTTTTGTCGAAGGAAGTACCGGATGCAAAGACATTAGAGCCCACACCTGGTGAACCATTGCAAATTCCTCCCCTCTAAAATCTGTTACATTTGCTACTAAAACTTTGTATATAAGATGGTTCATGTATTAAATCCCACTCCCAGGCCTGCATGAACTTCCAACCACTAGGCATCTCCATTTACTATCTGCCGCGTATTTAGCTATTACTAGAATTGGACTCAAGAAGGGAGAGGGAAGAATCATTATATGGTGGTTGAAAATCTGGCAGGCTTCTACACACCCAATTGTTTATCATAGCTATCCAATTCCCATCCCTTGTTTTCTTTACTTACAAGATATCTCAATTAGTCAAGACCTCTTTTATTCCCTGTAACAAATCAAGATATAACCATGTCTACATACTCTACTAAATGAACTCTAAGTTTTGGCTGAAATGGCAAAGTGGTTCAAAGTTGTCTAGTAATATTTTAAAAGTCGAACCTGAAGTTGAATCAGATGATTGACCGGTTCAGTTATAACTTATTAATATATACACATTAAATGAAAAAGTCGTTTGATCTTATTTAAGAAATAAGTTAGCTATAAAGTCAAGCCAAAAGTCTTTGTTGAAGCTGTCAAACAGCTGTATTCTTTCCAATATTTGAATCTTGAAGTCGACATTGTTTGAAAGGCATTACTTAAATACTATCTTGATCCGAACATGATTATGCTCAGATCGTAAAATGGATGATGACACTTGTTGTTATACCAAATTAAAAAAATATTATTATTATTGTTTCAGTTACATGAGTCACTCATAAACGCAAATTAGTTTTATTTGTTTTTATTTTGAATGTTCCAAACCTTTTTTAGTTTAACCAGATAAAAAAGAGCCCTTTAGTTGCAAGCTTCACTTCTTGCTAGTGAAGTTGCAAGCTTGTTTAATGCCATGTCTTTGAAGCTTCTTAGCAGAAGCTTGCTTCTTTTTATTAAGAATTTTGTTGTTTGCCCAGATGAAACAACATTGAGTGCCCATGCGAGGTATAGTGACCCAATAAAGTAGCATTTTGTGTCTTCCATCACACTAGTTCCTCCTCCTTTCTCCTTCATGATCAAAACTAAGAAAATATTTTTTACTTTTTCCAGTTTATAGAGTTATAAATGATTTTTTTTTTCACTTTTCGGTTTATGGTTCATGTCGGTTTTTTAAGGGATTTGAATCGGCTTGTAGGATTGGATTTTTTGGGCCAGAAAAGTTTTGCCAAAATGAACCGGTTTTTTACTGGTTTGTCCGGTTACGAATCACGCGAGTCTACTTCTTTCCCGGATCAGTATGCGGGTCGGGTTTCAACAAGCATTGAGGTTATTGGATATCTCTGTCTGGACAGTTTCAGCCCATACTTTGAACCATAAAGAGAGCCTGATGGGGTCGAAAAGCCCATAAGTAATGGATAGTGGATATATTTTCCAAATAAAATCAACTTGGTTGAGTGAATTCTGTGAGCGTGTGATATGTGGTGCGCGCGACTCTTCAATCCTGTTAAGCCCCTTCTCTTCCACAAAAAGTACCTGAAATAACTGTCACTGTAAGTAGAACAACCCCAAAATTGAAATTAAATACAAAAAAAAAATAAAAAATCATAAACTAAAAGACAAAGCAACTAGTGGTCTAAATTTGAAGCCGATTCATGTAAACTACAGTGTCTCTTTCTCTGCGTTTCTACTCTTTCGGTAAGGCTTCCCAAATTAGCCTACTTCCCTTCTTCTATAGGCATGGCCACGGTTGCATCCGGTGGAGCTTCCATCGGCCTTATCAATCCTTGCAACTCCCAGCAACTAATAAAACACCCATCTCCATTTCTTGGCACCAAGTTCAAGCTCAAGCTCTCTTCCAAAGCCAGCTCCTCAATTCCTAAAACTCCTGGAGTTTTGTCCTTGAAAGCTCAACTCATTGATGCAGTTCATGATCTCTTTGTGGGAGTGGGGGTGGGGTTGCCATGCACCGTCATGGAGTGTGGTGATATCATATATAGAAGCACTTTGCCCAAGCCCGATGGGCTAACCCTAACTGTGCCTGGTGCTATGTTGGCTGTGGGTGCTCTGTCTTATCTCTGGGCCACTCCAGGTGTCGCTCCTGGGTTTTTCGACATGTTTGTTCTTGCTTTCCTTGAGAGGTTGTTTAGACCAACTTTCAAGAAGGTGAGTGAATTCATATCTAGTTTTTGGGGGTTCATATTTCTCAATGAGGATTTGTTTTATGGTTAAAAAGCGTTGTTTCTGGTTTTGCAGGATGATTTTGTTTTGGGAAAGAAGCTGGGCGAGGGTGCTTTTGGTGTCGTCTATAAAGTTTCGTTGGCTAATAAGAAGCCTAATTCAAAGGTTAGGCTGCGTGTTTGAGAAATCCACTGTGTAAACAACTGTGTTCCTTTCATAATTCCTTTATCTTTACTTGCATGTGACAAATAATTATCAATCTACTATCTGAATTGGGATGTTAAGCTGTTGAATTTGGGTGCCTTAATTAGAAAATAGTTTCAGATATTTGATTTTGCGAACAAAAGCAATTGGTGTATGTTTACTTAGGCTTGCATGGCCACTACTTAGAGGCAACTGAATAGGCTCTTTGTATGTTTGACATAGTGGAACTGAATATGGGATGTCAATAGTTAACAAATTTAAGGGTTTTGTTCATTGTCAGAAAGAGGGTGACTTGGTGGTGAAAAAAGCTACGGAATATGGTGCGGTGGAGATCTGGATGAATGAGCGTGTTCGAAGAGCTTGTGCAAACAGTTGTGCTGATTTTCTATACGGCTTTCTTGAGGTCTTAATCCTTATAACTACTCTTAATAGATAAAATTTAGTTTGATTTCCGAGGGTAAGATCATTTAAGCCTTTTTCTCTTCATACTGAAACTGTTACCCTTAAACATCTTGTAGGGTTCCTCAAAGAAAGGAGGAGAGTATTGGCTTGTATGGCGATATGAGGGGGAGGCCACACTTTCAGATTTGATGCTGAGCAAAGAGTTCCCTTACAATGTTGCTACTTTCTCTCATTAGCTGTTCTTTTTTCCTTGGGGAACTTGCTTATCAAATAACATGTTAATCCTCAGTGAATTTTGCCCCTTCTCTACCTTTGTGGTGTAATGCTATAGGTGGATAGTTAGATTATTAGATACCATTGAATGTTAACCGCTTTTCTTGCTAAGGACTGGCTTAGGAATTTAATACTTCTGACTTTCATAAATCAGCACTTTATCTTAGTTCAGTTTAAGCTTTTTAATTGCCAACTCCTTTCGTATAATATCAGGTAGAAACAATGATACTTGGGAAGGTTCAGAACTTGCCCAAGGGCTTGGAAAGGGAAAATCAAATCATCCAGACTATCATGAGACAGATCTTATTTGCCTTGGATGGTCTTCATTCAACTGGAATTGTGCACAGGGATATTAAGCCACAAAATATTATTTTCTCCGAAGGTAATAGTAGTAAGCTTGACTTGGTTGATGTAGATTGTTCTAATGCAAGAATTCCTAGATTAATTCTTTTCTGTTTTGGAACTTGAGTAGGGTCTCGTACATTTAAAATCATCGATCTAGGGGCTGCAGCAGATTTGAGAGTGGGCATCAACTACATTCCAAAGGAATTTCTTTTGGATCCAAGGTAAATTCCCCATCTACAAGCAACATAGATATCTGATTGCGCACTGATGTTTACCTGATGACAAGTATTATCCAGAATGGCTGTCGTTGTAATGCATCGCAGTTAGGGCTTTAACCTAAGAATAGGATTTGATCCATGGCATGCTGCAAAAGATATTGTGGAATACAAACTTATGAAGTTCATCCTTTATAAGCTTCCCTCCCTACTACACCAGCCCTCCATAGTTCCATACTTTGTCCTTGTTTGTCGGTATAACATTATTGTAAAGCATTTGTTGTCATTTGATATTGATTCATTTGCCCTGGCACCAGTAAATCAACATCCAAATGATATGTGAATAAAAATCAAACAATGCAATATTGCACTATTATCAGATCATGGACCTTAAATTCATGTCAACGGATTTTAAGCTAAAACTTGACAGGATTACTCCTCTAATTTGCATTTGTATAGAAAGATTAACAAATCTGATGACAATTTCTCTCGATAGCTCTTTCTCAGTAATAATTAATTATCTGTATTACTTGGTTCTAAAGCAATGGTTGATCAACCCTGAAGCAGAAATTAACTGCAGAGTAGGTGCAATGGGGGTGAAGGGGCAAAGAGTCGTTTATGGTTTTGTCTTGTGTTTGAAATAAGTGAGCTGAGACCAATTTCTGTTGGAGTATTGCAGTTTTCTACAAGAAACTCTTTAAATTGACATCTGATTGATACTTCAAAACATAGTATACAATTCCATATAAGTTCTTTAGGGATTCAATTTTCTGTGTTTTCTTAGATATGCTGCACCAGAGCAATATATCATGAGTACACAAACTCCTTCTGCACCCTCTGCTCCAGTGGCAACTGCACTTTCCCCTGTTTTGTGGCAGGTTTGCCCCCAGTAGATTCTCCCAAGTCTATTTTCACCTTTTGCTTTCATTGACACATATTTCTGTTGTTGTTATTTGCTAACAGATGAATCTGCCAGATCGATTTGACATCTACAGTGCTGGTCTCATTTTCCTTCAAATGGTGAGTGGAAGATAATGCTCAAGTAGTCATCTTTATTATTGTTTGTTTTCTTCTTGAAAACCTTTTTAACGTTTTTTGCTAAATTGATGCAAAAGATGATGCTGACAAGTCAATCTTATCTAAATTAACATCACTTTTGGTATTAAATTTTTAAGTGATAAATCAAAGAGATAGTTTGCAAAAAGCAGCATTGGTGGATTTGTGCTGATAAACTTCAAGAAATGAATGGATTTCTCCAAGTCGAGTTCTGTACTACGATTGTAGTCTGGTTTTAAGTTGATTTCTGCTGTATCAATGGGAAACATGGTCAAAATTAAAAAAAAGGAAATCTCAAAATTTCATTAGTGAATGAAAATCACATACAGAACATGTGAGAAGTGTGAAGATGATATGCTTACATTGTGCTTACTTGAGAAAAAAAAAAAAAATCTTCTATAGGAAGTAGTTATGCACCATCAACATCTTTGGTTTAGTAACCTTCTAAAGTAGCAGAATCCATAATGCATGCTACTTCTGGCAAATGTATAATTTCTAGTTGTGACATTCGTAAATAGTAAGACTGTTGTGTTATAAGACGCCGAGGTTGCAATCAAAATGCATTTAACAGTTTTCTTCAAATAGGCATTCCCATCTTTAAGGACAGACAGCGCATTGATTCAATTCAACCGTCAGCTAAAGAGATGTGATTACGACTTGGTTGCATGGAGGAGCACCGTAGAGCCTCGTGCAAGCCCTGACCTCCGCAAGGGCTTTGAGCTGCTGGATTTAGATAATGGGATAGGATGGGAACTTCTGACATCAATGGTCCGCTACAAAGCAAGACAAAGAATCAGTGCAAAAGCAGCACTGGCTCACCCTTACTTCGACAGGGAAGGGCTATTAGCTTTGTCCTTCGTACAGAATCTGAAGTTGCAAGTCTTTAGGACTACACAGCAAGATTATGGGGAAGCTGCCAAGTGGATAATCAATCTAATGGCAAAATCTGGAACAGAGAAAGAGGGTGGTTTCACAGAAGCACAGCTTCAGGATCTCAGAGTCTGTATCAAACTATAGTTAATTAGAAATGCATTTTTTTGCAAACATCATTAACTGGATAACCCTTCAAACTGATTTTTCTCCTCATGGTGTAGGATATAGAGCCTAAGAAGAAGGCGAGTCCACAAAGAAATGCTCTTGCTTCAGCTCTTAAACTTCAAAGGAAGATTGTTAGAACATTGAATGAGAGCATGGATGAGCTTAGCAGACGCAGTAAAAGCCTATGGTGGAGCAGGTGGATCCCCAAAGAGGAATAGCGTTTGTATATGTACATAATTTTTTTTCCCCTTTCTGTTAACTGAACATTCTGATGATAAGTTCCGTAGCTGGAATACTATAGGAGTATTTTGTGAATGATAAAATTAGTTGAAGTCTATATAGTTCTGAATCAACCGAAATTGCTATGAAGCTTGCTGTGTCCTTTGCATTAAATTCTGAAGATAATGAGCCAGCTGCCAAGAGTTTTTCGAAGCTGTCAGTGAAACATCCTGCTCTCACACTTATTATTCAAGAAACCTAGATTAGAATGATTTTTCCATGTATATCCAAAACACCGATTTACATTGAATCGGCAATGGTCAGACAGGAAATTAATTCAGGTGATGTGCTAAAACCTACCATTGTACAATGACCAGCTATGACACCACGATCATCTAAAACACATCCATCCGTGCATGATTATTTTATTACTAGATTAACTGAACTCTCATGCAAACTTATTATACATATGCAAGTAGACAGCTGTAGCTTTGGTGCTGATCAAAGGCAATAATTAAAGTGAAACTAGGGTTTTATGGCATTGGAAACTATTAGCCGTTCGATTTGAATGACTGGGATCACCACATGCGGCAAAGAACGTTGCAACGTAATAAAGAAGCGGGTGATGGGACTAATGAATAAACAAATTGATGGGGTGCTTCGTGATTCAACACCATATATTGAATATGAAAGGAACATAAATTACATCTATAATGTTGAGCCTATTCGAGGCAATGCCATTTGCAAATCACGATAACTTCACGTGCAACTCTGACCTCCTTGTTCAGTACAATACAACCAAGCCAAACCATTATTATTATGAATGTAGATCATTAATTAATGCTGTCGCAGCTGTAGCAATGCCGCAGGAGCCATCACTTTGATCCAAACCCTGTGCGCTTGACAGATTATATTATGTAACGTTGTCTCTAATCTAGTTGTAATTCCCAAAGCTTTGGGTGTCTAAACACTCCATATATAATAACCTTTTTGATTTTCTGCTGGGAAACAACTGCTGCATTTGACCACCGAGAAATACCTCTTTGTTGGAACTAAGCACAGCTTTGAACATCAACAATTTATATTTTACATAAGAAACCTTACCTTACACACGCACAAAGTGAAAACAGATCCCGCTTCGTTTCGCTTTAATGGAACCGTGCCAGGCCTTCATTCCACTAAGGTCTGTCATCTCATTGATAACGTAAATTTCGTCATGTATATTTCCCACTTGTAAAGTACATTAATCCATTATCACATAAAGCAAGAAAGTCTTGAGAGGAAACACGTGATTGAGGAGCCCAATCTCAATACACATACAAGTAAAATCTTATGACTCGTCTCTCGAGTATTGATAGAGAAATACTTATTCAAGGAATATGTACATATGCTCCTACTTATTAGGAGAAAGGGAAATGCTCTTTCTCTCTCCTTTTAGGTTGTTTGTACATCAAATTCCATCTGAACTTCATTTGACATTTATTTTCTCAGTTTGTTTTTCATTTTCTGCAATCCTGCACCAACAATTGGTGTGGGGTGAGCGTGTGCCTACTCCCATGACTTTCAGATCTTCAAATTAAATGGCCGATCCTAATGAAACTATCAATCCCTAAACCACGAAACCCCTAGCTACTGACTAGCTAGCCACCTACATTTTAAACCATCACATCCATATGATTAGAAAAATACTGCGACCCCTTCCCAAATATCCTACCTACCACCACCAAAAATTCAACCTTACCTTATGTTTAATGTCTAATGATCATACCACACCCAACCTAAATTATACAACTTTTGGAGCTCCAAGAGCAAATAAAAATGATGCAAGAACAACTGCAATGATAACAGGAACAAAATCGGCTTTTAAACCAACAAAACACTTACGCATGAATTGAAATACCTCGAAGTCTCCCCCAAAACTAAACACCCGAAACAAATGAAGAAGCAAACTCATCATGTCTCAGCCATCACCAAGAGAGTCCCATGGATAATCCTCCAATTTTACCACAAACATTGCCTACATCCTTTGAAAATCAAATGGAAGTCCTCAAAAATCAACTACAAACACCACAACTTGCAAAACTAGATGATGTAGAATAAACACTTTCCTCAAATAACCCTTTGGCCTCAAATGCTGCAACAGAATACCTACGCCCTACCTTTAGACCTCCCAAAAAGAAATGTAATGTAATGGAAAGTACATCAATTTGCCATATCGAGTTGTTTAGTGTTGCTTAAGGACCTTGGTCCGTTTAGGATAATAAATGCAAACTTGGGATTCTTTAGTCCCAATCCCCTTAGGAGCAATATACGGCTCATAAAATTAGGATTGGTATGACATTGTAAAATGTATCTCCTGGGATATCAACATCCCTCTGTTTCACCCATCTATCCCCTTCGTCAAAGGCTTCCCTCTCCCTCATAACATTTCTCCTAACCTTACACTTCCCGCCAACCTCTCTACCATCACTCCTTTTTCGTCTAGCCATTTTCTCTAAAAAGTTTCATAGTTAACACCCAGTTACAGAACCCCAGTCCTATCTCCATAAGAAATTGCGCAAATGGCTTCCAAATCACAAACTCTCGAGTGCTGGCAAAATGACACCTGTCAAGGGAACACACACATGCTCCCACGTATGAGGAGAAAACATATTACTCTTTTTCTCTCCTTTAATACTCTTTACATGTCAAACTCCGTGTGAACCTTCTTTGACATTCTTCTTCTCAGACTCTTTCTTCTTTCTTTCTTTTTTTTTTTTTGGTTTCTTATAGAATTTGATTAGATAAACACCATGGGTTGGTTTGAAATTCTTCCAACTTAAAATGTAAACTAAAGAAATAATACCATCAACTACTTCATTTATTTATGCAAATAAAGTTTTTTTTCTAAGTCAGCACTTGATTCACATAATGTAGTAAAATTATTAAAATATAAGATTATATTGAGCATGTTACCTTTTTTTTTTCAATTGATTGAATGTAAATTTTTTTTATTTAATTGATATGTTCTAAAATTACTTAAAAGCGGATTTCATTAATTGTCCTTAAATCAATAAATAAGGATGAAAAAAATTAGTAAACTATATTAAGAGGGAATTAGAAAAAAAAATAATATACAAAATGATAATTTTTCCTAACTAATAAATAATCACTTCAAAACAATTAATATTCATGTGTCAAAAAAAAAACATGTTATGAAATTAATAATACTTCAAGACAATCATTTTCATCTAAAGATAAAAATATAATTCCAAAATGTAAAAGTATGAAGAAAATAAGGTGAAGTACAAATTCATGGAAACAAGTGAGATAGTATATATAAAAGATAGGAGCATCTTAAAACGTTGTGTACAGTGGGAGTGGGTCATAAAAAGAAGGGAGAGCTCATAAACCGATAAGGACAGCCTAAAAATATCTTTGGAGTCATTATTTAATTACAAGGTAGGGTTAATGGAAGCTGAGGTTGGGAGGAACACGAGACCAAGCAAGTGGTGCTTCATTACCTTTGCTTTTATGTTAAGTATTCGATCACTGAGCCCTTACCTTACTATTCTAATGGAATCTGTGGTCATAGCCCTGAGGCTTGAGTTTTGTTTCTTCCACGAAGGCCAGGGTTGCTGATATTTTAGGACAATTTTGTTCTTCTCACCCATATATTTACCCAATTACAGGAAAAACATGATTGGGAATAAATATTTTCGTATCAAATAAATAATGATTTTTACTTCTTGTGATCATCTGTTAAACACTTCATTAGATGTGAATTGAATTCTTTCAAATGAGCTTAACAAATCTTAAGAATTACAGATGTCGGTGCAGTGAAATTTTTTTTTTATATGATCACCTCTCAACTTTACATCATATATGATCTCTTATATCAAAGATTATGCTATAATGAAAACCATATTTATCAAATAATTATGTTATGGAATAATAGGATTTTTTGTTTGGGCTATCTCACGTTCAGCAAATTAGTTACATTATAAATTTTAATTGTTTGCTTGGTATCTCCAATTATTAATAAGTAATTAGTTTATTGTTTAAATTAAAAGTTAATTATGATTGTTAATTAGATTGATGGCCCCATGTCCCTAAATAGATAGATGATGTTAAACCAGTCTAAAAAGACGATAAGGTATGCTCAATATCAAACGTCAAGTTTCTAATATTAATATTAATATTAAAATGAGGGGAAATTAATTTTATCAAAATTAAAAAATGGTTGGTCCCAACAGAAGAAAAGAGCAATATGGTCTCCTCATCAGCCATTAATAATCTCCTCGTCATCCACGAATTGGAAGGCAATAGCATAAAACAAAGACAAATTTGCTAGATTATTGAAAATTATGGCCGACCCATTGTGCTGGTGGCTGATACCTACAAAAGCTAGGATATAAACGTGACATGGCAATGAAAATGAAAGAGAGAGAGATCACATATAGGACTAGTTTGGGTTCCTCAACCCTTGAAGGGTAATGATGTGATTAGCTATATTAAGTAGTTTAACAATAAAACTACATTTGGATATTGATATTATTATACTATAGGAGTATGGCGCGAGAGGGGACCGGTGGGGTCCAATAGGAGTTGTCCTGTGGGTTAGGGGGGGCAATGCACGCTGCCCTTTCATGCCCATCGTTGGGTCTTTACTAGACCAATGTTAAGCCAGGACCACAACCACCCCCCCTTCCTTCCTTCCTTCCTTCCTATAAGAAACCCCTCATCCAACATTGCCCTTTCACTTCATCACACACACTCTGCTCTCTTTTAGTATTTTCTCTCCATTCATATTAATCACCAAAACTCATCAACACCACGTGCGAGGTAAAGATGAAGATGAGAAGTTCTGCTACCATGGGGGCCTCAAAGAGAAGGCTATCAAGCAGAGGCCTTGGAGGTGTTCTCCGAGAGCAAAGGGCTAAGCTTTATATTATACGAAGATGTGTTGTTATGCTCCTTTGCTGGCATGATTGAAACTCCTACTCTAGCCATGCTAATGATCATGGAGGATCTTGGGGGCTTCTCTTCTTTTCTTCTTCATTTGGTGGAGTGTAAATACTGGCAGCGTTCGGCGGATGTTATCGGAGAGTTAAGAACAAATTTTGTATGCATTGGTCTTATGGCCTAGATGTAAATTAGATTGCTTGAATTAAAGCTTTGATATTAGTTAATTACTTAACAAAGTATATCGGCCTTTATTCTTTTACATCTGCTGCTGCTTTCTGTGTCATGAATTACTTTATATGTTCACAGGCTTACCATAAACAACATCATTAGGTGACCCTAACTTTTAGTGCTGCTATATTCCAACAATTTCTCATTGAATTGTTCACTTTTAGTTATGCTTGGATATGATGTTTTCCTTACTATTTGGTGATGTGAAGATTGATTGAGAGTCAGCAACTCCCATCATTTTTTCTTTTGGGTAAAATGAAGTAGAATTAGGGATTCCTAAGCTATCGAGGATTTCAAAATTGGAATGCAACTCAAAATATATGTTGCTTTGGGAAAAGAGTTGCAGTCAACCTTCACGAGTTTCATTAGAGGACAAATTCATGAGGACGATATACCCCAGAGCTTTTGCCCAACTTGCCAATTCTTTTTGGACTGGCTTTTCATGAACTGCTCCAAGTTGTTTTGACTCTGGGGTTAGTTGCACAAGTTAAATGCATGCAAATGGAAACGCCAAACAACTTGAGCAAAGATGATTGCTTGTAATTTTACTCACTTCAATTGGCAAATAAGCATACTCTTTGTTATGGGTTTTATTTGAAATTGTTTCTGAGTTAGGAATTAGGATGATAGCTATAATAATTGAAAATTACATATCAAAAGGGTTTTGTTTTATCATCTTGTATCTTAATCCCAAAACTATACTATAGAACATGATGAAAGTTTTGACCAGTCCCATGTAGGTAGCATTTGAGGGGGAGGGGCCGGAGTAATAAAGTAGGAAACAAGCAAGCAACTAACAGTGGGTACGAGTTGCAGATATTTGATTAGATCCCTGTTTACGGGCAAACTAATGATGGTAGAATGCATTGCAAACTAGTTTAATTCTGCAATTATTTTCATTCTTTACACTTCCTTCCCAAAAACCAGGATTAGTGGTAGGCTAAGGTTATAGATATTATAAACTAACTAAATTAGTTAAAGAGGTCCCCATCATAATCCTTGTTTTAATTTTCCTTGTCTTGGACCAAACAGCATCAGCCCATGTTTCAATCTAAACTTAACAATTTAATGGTAAGTTAAAAATAAAAGCATGGAGAAAGGAGTGAGTTGGGGGGGCAGGTGAATTATTGGATCACAACTCAGAACCCACTTCACGTGCGCCAATGGCGTCCCAAGGGTGGAGACGGTCCTCCCTCACCGTTTTGTCTTTTATAAAACGTGGGATGCGGATGGGTGGGTGAAAGTGAAGAGGTAAAAAAGGGAAGAGAAGTTAGGGAATTTGGTGGTGAGGAGGAGTCAGCACAGCAGTGAGCAGCAGCAACACGTAGGCAGCAAAGCTTTAATATTCTATTGTCGGCCACATCTAAGATGAGATTAGGAAGGTCAAGGTGGCACTTTTTTCAAACTCAACTGCCACCCACTACTACTTCTTATTATCAATACAATGTAGGAAGTAATTAGGTAATAGGGGCTGGAGAGAGGGGAGGACAAAAAGCCTAATGGAATGGGGATGATATGTGGTCAAACGACATAAGCCCACGTGCGCCTCCTTATCCACAAACCCCCCGACCACCACACATGGGTGTCTCAATCCTTTTCAACCTACGGTAATATTAAACATATCATAACATTGGGGTCCCTGCTTTCCCCTCTCTTTATTATTTTTCCCTTTATTTTTTGGATCGGATGGATAGATTGGTTGGTTAAATCGCCCATTTTTATTTTGATCAAGTTAATTATCGGCTAAATTAGTAGAATATAACGATTTTGAAAGATATTGAAAAAAATAAGTTGATATTTTTCATATTTAGATAAATAAATCGATTTTAGAGATAAAAATAAAAAATACATTTAACAAGACATATTTTCAGTTGAGGTGATAGAAAGCACGTCTTGTAAGACACGCTTTCAATGTCTCTATTGTCACCCTAACTAAAAAGGCATCCAGCATCCAATGGTAATTTTTTCCAGCAACAAAATCTTTTCTAACAGCTAAAATGACTAGTTTATTTGCTATATAAATTGTAGTCCTTTTCTTTCTTTTGCATTCATATCTATTCCCTCAATTCATCTATTCTCTCATTTCTCTCGACTGTTTAGTTCTCACATTTTCATTCAATTTCTCTCAAATCTTGTTGTTTTAATTTTATATTTTGTAATTTCACAATTATCGGGTAAATTAGTAGAATATATTGATTTTGAAAGATAATGAGGAATACAGGTCGATTTTTTTTTCATATTTAAGGAAATAGATTGATTTTGGAGAGCATAGGTATGATTTCATACCTATGCGTGAACCAATTCACGCACCGAATTTGGCGACCTCTCTAAATTACATGACATGGTTTAGACATCAAAGTAACTCATATCTACTATCGTAAGAGGAAAGGAGTAGGCAACATCGTCGTAGGAGGCCAAGACGACCTTGCATGAATCCTAGGTTGAAAATACATGCCTCGATAGAGTCATCATCAACTCTAACCCCACACGAGGCGCTGATGGGTGCACTACCTCCCGGTTAATATGGTTCTTATTATTTTGGTGCTTTTACTAACCTCATTTTTTACACAAGCACCACATTATGCACCATTGTACCATGCATCAACACCTTCTGCAAGTGTACACCACCTCCATCCCCAGCACCATATGGAGTGCCAACGTTGACAACAACATCGATGTATCCATCATCTCCGACAATTCCAACATTTATCCGCAATCGGGTTATGCAACACTATACACTTATCGTTGATGGTGTTGCAAACACTCCCAACATAATTGTTCTACTGAGGTGGCTTATCTTCGCAATCACCTGTTACTATAATAGACTATATACGATGGCAATCTAGGACAGGACGACACGACACTCAAGCACGAAGGAATGAGATGAAGATGGAGTTTGAGGTGAAGATGAATAAGATGAGGAGTTGAAACCCCAACTATGAAGAAATCCTACTCACAATCGACACCCATCGTGTTGTGACACACATTCAACTCGACAACTTCGATAATTTTTTTTTTAAAAAAATTGTCATGTAAATCACATTTATTTTATTAACTTTTAATTTGTATTGTATTTAAGTTTTATCATTTATAATGTACTTATTCCAATTATATAAAAAAAATTTTATTGTATTTTACATGAATAATATACTTATTTACAATCCAAGAAAAAAATTAAAAATTGAGCTATTGTATTCTATTGTATTTCATATCAATAATATCTGCTTATTTATTTACAATCTAAAAAAATGAAAATTTTGTTTATACTGTATTCTATTTTATATTATATTAATAATATATCAATATTTATAATTTATCAAAATATGAGAAGCAATGAAAAAATTGGGTTATTGTATTCTATTGTATTTTATTTAAGGTTTTCTACCATGAGAATCTTTGGTTTAGGGTTCTAATTCAAAAAAAAATTTATGAGTTAGGGTTAAGGTTGAAAATGGTAGGGAGAGTTTTTAGCTGAGGTGACAAAAGGGACGTTGAAAGCGCGTCCTACGCGCTTTCAACCTGCTTGGCAGCCACCTCAACTGAAAATGAGTCTTACAAGGTGCGCTTTCATCAAACCTTTTGCCACCTCAAATGAAAATGTTTTTCTTTCCTCTCAATTTCATCCCTAACCCTAACCCGTGGAAAAATTTCAAAACCAGAGAATCTCGGGATAATATTTAGACATCTCGAGAATCTTGGGATAATTTTCAAACATCCCATCCCGAGAATCCTAGGTCATGGGCTCCCACATAGTTTGTTTTTTTTAATTCCTTCAATTGCCTGTATAAAAAAGGGGTTTCTCTCCCTACTCCATCAACTCTCTCGACCATCATCCCTTACAAAATAAAAAATTCTCTTCTAAATTGTTTGTTTGTTAACTGTTGAAATTTTTGGAGGAAAAAATTTATTTGTGTTTGTGTTTCGGTGATGCAGTGAAGCTCAAAGACCTAAACATTTCATCTATCGTGTGAGGGTTGAACCATTACCTTAGAAGCCCATCACATTGCAATTCAGACTTCCAGTTGACAGTGGTTATACGGTTACGGGTTTAAGTATAACTAGGGCTCCTAATTGACAGTGGTTATGTGGTCACGAGTTGAGGTATAATTCGGGCCCCAGTTGACGATAGTTATACGGTCACAGGTTCAAGTTTCATGTCACCAGAAGAGTATGTTTATAAGCCTAATACATAAATTTGAGATCATAATCATTGGAAAAAAACTAAAGGATTTTCTAGTATAATCAACTTATTTTTTTTATTTATCTCTACCGAAGGTCATATCTTTACCTCATTGTCCATAATTTGTGACAAAGTTGAGGGTAAAAAGACTTTCAGGGAGAAGAGTGGTGTGCCATTGAAAGCACCAAATATAACATATCCCTAAAAATATCGAAAATAATAGTAAAAATGAAGTAGGGTCAAATCCTCAGGGATTGGACCACCACAGATTCTTTTCTATCGAAATCCCGACTGTAATCGTGCCCAGGAAAAGTGTTCGACTTGGAGAAATAATAAAAAAATAGAATTAAAAATATGAAGGAATTGAGATTTTAATAAATTGAAATTGCTATACAAAAATAAACAGAGTTAAGAGAAAGAGTTTTTTCGATTTTGGGAATTCTAGCCTCCGGTTATCTCGATTCTTCCTTGGTTCAATCATAGGCTTTTAGATGGTTCTTCTCGTGATCGAATAAGTCAGTTATAGTGGAAGAGGACGCCTAAGACCACCAACTCTAATTATAACTTTGCAATTTTAGAGGAGCCTAACTCTAGCCAACCATCACTTTTGTGGGACTGTCTTACACTAGATCATCACTTTCCAATGGCGAATGTCACGCCATCTTGTCTCTGTGGCTCGACAACCTTTGATGCAATAAGTTAGCTAACCGACTGTGTAACCAACTCAAAACATACAAAGCGGCCTTCTTCGCACAAGATGAAAAGATTACTTTCGAAAGGACATGGACGGAAGCGTCAGTCTCGTATTACAGAGAAGTAATGACTACTTGGTTGAGAAGGGTTACGTGTGGATTCTAAGCCTCATGAATCTTTTTGAGAAATTTTGATAACCTTTGACTAGATGAGTTTTATTTGCTCATGCTTTTTTTCTTTTTGAAAAAATACACAAGCTTAGTGAAAATAGAATTTTTATTGAAAGAAACATCTAGAGTTTTGGGAGATGGAGATTTTACAGAAGCTTAGAAGTGAATAATTCATATCACTCCATCCCCTATTTATAGTACATGAAAATCCTTAGTTGGATCCAATTTAAATTCTAATTCCTTAATTAGATCCAAATTAAACTCTAAATTATAATGCTTAAAAGATAATTTAAAATTAAATCTAAACAATATAATAATAATCGTAAATAATAATCTTAAAAATATAATTTAAATTTAAATAAAGTCTTATGTCCAATAAATCTCTTTCTTGCAATTTTGCCTAACTCTTCCACACTTCTGCATTTTCGGCACTTCTTCTTCTATATTCACGCTTTTTGCCCTAAATTATTTTTTATTTTCTATTTAATCCCTACAAGATAAAAAAAAACTATAAATAGCTCAAATTAGTAGGATCATACTCAAAATATATATGTAATTAACTAATAAAAGTATGTCATTTTAAAGTATTATCAAAGAGAGACTGTTACGGAGAAAAGTTAAAACGCGACTCGGGGCGACAATGATTGTTATGATTAAAGAATTCATTAATAACTACAATCGTTGTCGCTTCGACTCGAGTTTCAACATTTTCTCCATCATCATAATCACTCCCCTCTTGAAAGTCATGTTGCCTCCAATTCTATCACAGGTTTCAAATAATGAGATTAAGGATACTACTTTGGTGGAGTTGTAGAAAAAGAATAAGTTGATTATACTCCTTTGTTTTTTCCTATAATTATGGTCTCAAACTTATGTATGGGGTTTATAAAGCATTCTTTTCTGGTATCATGATACTTGAACCTGTGACTGCATAGCCACTGTCAACTAGGGGCCCGAATTATACTTCAATCCGTGATCATAACTATTGTCAACTAGGAGCCCTGATTATACTTTAACCTGTGACTATATAACCACTGTGAAGTGGGAGCTTGAATTGCAATGTGATGGGTTTCTAAGGTGATCGTTACATCCCCACACGAAAGATGAAATATTTGAGTCTTTGAATGCCATTGCATTACCGTGAACTCAAACATAACTTAAAACGATCACAATTTCTACCTCAAATACAAACACAAATAAATCTTTCTCTCTAAATTTTCAACACCCAACACAACAAAAAACAATTTTTTTAGAACACAAAACGTGTCCTGTAGGAAGCGTTTTCTATTTCTTTCTCTAAAAATCGACCTATTTCCCTAAATATTAAAAAATTGACTTAAATCCCTAATTAATTTTTTTTAAATTGCCCTTTTCTTCAAATTTATCATTAATTATTGATTTAATTTTAAATAAATGAATTGTTGAAATTTTATATAAATAAAAAATTATTAAAAATTATAAAAGTTGACTTAATTGGTTTAATTGTCCACTCAATTGTTTTTTTCTTTAATTCGATTTAACTAATTCAAAAAAAATCTGGTTCTAACCAATTTAATATTTTTATTAAATTCAATATACTAATCGATTTTTAATCTAATAGATCTAATTTCACTTAACTATATTTAAAAACACTTTATTCGTAGGTAATTTGTTTATGAATTAAAAAAAAAGTTTTATGAACTTTGTGTGTTGATCTAATGGTAAGATGTTTTTTACCTTAAATATAACTTGAGTTTAAATCATGCTAAATACATTGTTATTAAATTTTATCCTCCTTTTATAATTCAACATGTATTATGATAGTGGTATTGAAGTTGTTTTCATTGTCGTGATTGAGAAAATTTTTGAAATGCATATTCGTATCTTTTGCATGATTTCGCATGTCAACTCAAGGTAAAATGGATCGTCGGTGTTCTTCCAAGTGGGGCAAACAAGTATACATATTATTTTGTTTTATTATATGAGTTTTACATGAAATTTCACTTGTTGGTGCAGTATTTAAGTTTTTTCCTAACCATATATATTTAATTGGTTTCCTAGTATAATTAATTTAGCTTTAATTAATAGCACAAATAAGACAAAAAGAGATTATTGTGGATGTATGAGTTTCCAAAAACCACAATTTATCATGTTGTTAATTGAAGCAAAAGATTAGAGTTATGGCAACAATGATGGACTGCCTTTGAAGGAAATTAGTGGATTCAAAATGGAGGCAACAACCATACCGCGGTAGATGAATAGAAAACCTTACCTCTTCCGATGTGAGACTTGTACCATTTTTGAAAATGAAAATACCTTGTTAGAAAACTTAAAGAACCCATGTAACATCCGCGTGCTTGAATCGGATTTGGAACAGTGATAAAATAGAATTGAGAATTAGAAATGTTTAGTTGAAGTGATGAAGGTTAGAAAAATTTAAGGATTAAATAGTAAAGGAGAAAAAATATAGGGGACTAAATAGCGAATTATCCAAATTAAATTTTTAGTCATCATGGAAATTAGATTGATTAAGGAGGGGCAAAAGGGTAATTTGGCAGAAGATATTTTTGGAGACAAATAATTGGGCCAAAGTGTAAAGTTGAAATGTCCAGGAACTAAAAGTGGAATTTTACCATTTTATTAAGTGAGATATTTTAAAGGAAAATTCTAAAGAATTTGAGAGATGGGTAAAATGGTAATTTAGAATATTTGATATTTTTAGAATGAGTAATGATTGAAGAAAGGACTTAAGTGTAGAAGTGATGAAAGGTCTAAGGACCTAAGGAGAATTAGACCATTTTTTGGTAAGTTGAGATATTTTATTAGCAATGTCTGGAGAATTAAAGAAGGGATGATTTTATATCATCCATTTCCTCTTTGCCTTTGTCGTAACTACCCCATCTCCACCTATTTCTTCTTTTCATTTTCTTCATAATTTCTTCTTAAATTTCTAAGGCATCCAAGCTTCAATCTTCCATTTTTCTTTGGAATTTCTTTAAGAAAATCATTAGGTTAAGCTATTAAATACCTGAATTTCATGAGAAAATCCATAATTGAAGAGTTAAGGAGCAAGAGCTCAAGTTGGTAATTTGGAATTTTCAAGTGTCAAGGTAAGTAATGGAGAGATTAGCATGTCATACATGTTTAATTTATGTTTTGGCATGAAAATATTAGTTGTTGGAATTTTTAGCTTACATGTGAATATATGTGTTTTGTATGAAATTGAAGAGAAAGAAAAGAAGGAAAAGGACTCAATTGAAGAGAAAGGAAAAGAGAAGATCAAAGAGAGAAAGGAAGCTTTCTACAAGAGTTGTAAGTACTACAAGTATTAAAAGGTTTAGAATTAATTAAATTAAAGTGTTTATAATTTTAACATATATGATTAATTATGATAAAAACGATATGTTTAATTATAAGTGTTGATTATGTGTGATTAAATGAAATTTAGTGTAAAGAGACATGAAAAAGGAAGCATGTCCATTAAAACAGTTTGGACAGAACAGAGTATTAAATTTGAAAATTCACCAAAATTTTTATAAAAAGTTTTAGAGGTTAAATTAAATATATAATTAAAGCTTATTAAATTTAGTTTCATATGGAAGAAACAGTGAAAGAAAAGACATTTTACATTCTGAGATATACTAGTTTTAGTGTAACAAGGTCAGAGTGGATTTGGGTTCCCCTGTTCTGACTTTGAAAAATCATAGAAAAATGTATAAAAATTATTAGAGACTGAAATTTATATGTTTTAATCCTTAATGAGTCTATTTTCAAAATAAATAGACGAGAACATTATTGGATCTTTTTACTAAAAGATAAATAATTTTTAGTAAAGAAAGGTCGAAACTGTTAGGAAGCAGAGAAGGGCTAAATTGAAAGAATTTACTGTACAAAATGGCTAAATTAAAAATTCTGGAATTTTTATGGTAAAAATATATTTGAGTCTAGTTTTAAGAACATCAAGCGGATATTAATTTCGAATTTTGTAGCTTAAGATATAAATAATTTAGTGACTCTGACTCAAATTAACAGTTTTGAAAATTAATGTGAAAATAAGAGTAAAAAGATATATGATGTTATATATGTGATGAACAATGTATATGTGAAATATTATGTGTTTAATTATAAATATTGATTATATGATAAAATAGTGATATTGTGAAAGCCATTGAGGAAATAAATGTGAGAAATACGTGATTATGTATATGTGATGAAAAATGTATATATGATGTATAAGTTGTGAATAATTTGTGATCAAAATTGAAAGTGAAAGTGAAACTGAAAGTGAAATTGGAATTGAAAGTGATATGAATTGTAAATTGAAAATCCCTATTAACTAGTCGGGCTGAGTCGGATATAGTTGGCATGCCATAGGATTGGAAGAGTTTAGGGATACTTCGACCTTGAGTCGATGAGACACTGGGTGTCATTATTTTACTTCAGATAGATTCGATGAGGTACTGAGTACCACTTTACTTCGGCTAGGCCGATGAGACACTGGGTATCACTTTATTGCTTCGAACTATCCGATGAGGCACTGGATGCCATTCTGGAGTGTTTGGTTGGATCCGTATATCCGCCAAGGTCCGAGTCTTATTAATAGGGTAAATAATGTGAAAAAGAAAGAATGTGCAAATTATGACATCGAAGTAAGTGAAATGATAATCGCATGAAAGGTAAGTGTAATATATGTATAAGAAATCAAAGAATGATAAAACTAAGTAAGCTAAGAGATTAGAATGGCTAAAATGTAAAATGAGGAAGAATATGTGAATTCGTAACACTAAAGTAAGTTAAATGTTGTATACATAAAAGCTATATATTTTACATGAATAAATAATTATATGAATAAGTTTGAAATGAGTGATTAAAAGATGAATGATTAATGACACTTGTAGTACTTACTAAGCCTTCACCGGCTTAACGCGTTTATTTTAACTCGTAGGTACAAAGTTACAATGAGTAAAGTTGAGTTCAGGGACCTCTCATCACATCATATCATCTTTTGGAGGACTCCAAATATAGGTATTTATTTTAAAGGAAATGGCATGTACAATAGTACTTGTACGAGTCCCTAATGAGTGGAAAAAATATTATCTCGAACGTTATGAATTATGAAATGAAATGATTAGTATACAATATTTTGACTCGAATGGTCTTAAAAGATATCAGTTTTTAAAGAAAATTTTCTGTTACTCGACTTTCTATACCGTACTGTAATGTAATGCTTCTATATTGGGTTTATACGTATAAACTGAGTATAGGGGTGTTACAAACCAACTCTATGTTTCTTCTCTTTCTCTAGAGATGGAAGTTGATGTGGTGACAAATTATAATTTAGTACTAGTGCATGCACGATGCATCAAATATATGAAAAATATATCATAATCTTTCACCTTTTTCCTTTTTTTTCCCTTGATACTCCGATATTTTGTCATTAGATGGAAAATTAATTGTTGAGATGATTTAATCTTCGTCAAGTCATTCTTCACCAATTTTTTTAAGATTCGCACTTGAGGGCTAAAGTAGATAATGCATAAACATTGATGACTAAATTTATTATTTATCAATTTTAAAAGTTGACATATTATCTTCCCGCTAGCATTTAACGACTAATGACAATCAAGAAAAAAGTTAGATGACTATTTGTAACTTTTCATAATTGAGTAACTAAAATAAAAACTTACTAATATTTGGATGACTATCAATATAATTTACCCGAATTTTTATTAATTATTATTTTTTAAAAATTTTATGTCATGTCAATATTTTTCCACATGACATGACACGTGTCATCTCTTGATAATTGTCTTTATCCACATCAATGTTGTTAAAAGTCAAACTGATCAATTAATGATTTCCGTTAATAAAAATGTCTAATTGATTTTTCTTTTTGATGAATAAGGTGTAGTTGATTTTTTTTATCATTAAGAACTCAATAGGGTATATTTTTTTAAAGGACTCAATTAATAGTTTTTTTTTTTTCCATTTTTTACTGAGAGTTTTTTTTACCCTTTTAGTAAGTGTTTTTTTTTTAATTTTAATTAGGACACTGGATCAAATACAACCAAAAGCGGAAGCAGTAAGGAAAAAGGATTGAAACTTGGAGGCAGTGAGCAGCGACGCTCAACATCGCCAATACATGCCATCTTGGCCATTTGTTCGTCTAGAGTAATGTGTCATGGCACTTTTATTTGGGTCTAATGTAACGTGTCGGATAAATTAAATTATGATTATTTAATTGAATATCTCTTTTTAAAAATCATTATGAGATAAATGATATAACTCAAAGTAAGAATAAGAAAATAATTGAAAAGCATACGATGTATAGAAATGTAGAAGGAAAAGGGATTTTAGGTGATGTGTCTGTCGCCCAAATTAATGAAGTTGCAAAGGGACGGGCATGTGCAATGCATATGCATGTATGATGTATCGACCAAAATTCTTCAAGCTCTTATTAAAAGGCTAAGCTGAGTGTTATATACATCAGTCATGTTTTGCAAAGTTGGGGCAAGTATTGCCCCCACTAAGATTCACAAAAGGATTGGAACATTGGTTTAAATTATTTAAAAGGTTTTCTATTTTCTACAATTTTTAAAAAGCTCCCTAAACATCTCATCAGTTTGATCCCTATATTGAAACTAAGATGAGGGGGTGATGAGAAAAGCATGCAGTTCTGGATTTTAAGTGGCTTCTTTTCATGTGATTATTAATTTTGATTAATACAAGATTAGAAAATTTCATTTTATAAGCAATGAATCTTTTCAAATAATTGATTAGGTGAATATGGTATTCATTAATTTATTAATATTTACATACATTATGTATGTTTGGTGCTTGTCAACAAACATAAAATAGGTTAGGTACGTAATGTAAATAGAATATATAAAACTAGTTGATATGTCAAATCTGTGTGAACATGAAATAGACTATTCGGGTGCTTCATAATTTCTTGTCTCCTCCATTAATTTCAATACTCAAAACTATGAAAAAATGTTTCTCATACGGACTGCAGCCTGCAGGTTAGGAGAATTAGAATGATTTTGTTTGTCATTGCCAATCATATAATTTCAGTTATCAGAAGAAGTATATTGTGGTGATTTGAGCCAACAAAACATGGATTAAGATTCGTTAAAACTAAGGTTATTAGATCAAAATGGACACCATCATCTAGTGGAAGAGCAGCTAAGATGAAGAGCAACCCTTGTGTTGCTCCATTGATAAAACAACTCGGATCTTTTGCCTTTCTGCTCTTACATTACACAAGTACAATAATGGAAGTGGTGTGGTTAAAAGAAGGAATAAAACAAGTTGAATGGAAGGCCTGAGTATTGACCTCGCCAAAATCAGCATGTTACCGATGGAGATACTGGGCAGGTTGTGGTGGTCCTTCATGTCCCTTGTTCAGTCTGCATCGTGGCATTCAACGGGTTCAAAATACCGCGACTTATAAATGAAACTCTTCAACAGCACCCTATGGCCCATTCCCTAACCTCATGTGCATGCTTACAAAATCTTTAGTGCAGACACCTATGTAAGTGTCCTACACTCATTTAGCAACCCAACAAGCTGCCAGCAAACACGGGTTTCTTGCGGGAGTCGCGTATATATATTATAGCTGTGGGAAAGCAATTATGCTCCCTAAAGAAGGATAGAATAAGTTGGTTGGGACCTTTAGATCAGTTTTTTGTGACCAGAAAAAGTGGTGTCTCTCTAAGCCATTTTCGATCTAACTTCTGTGATCTGTAAAGCTCGCCAGGTTCATGAACCTTTCTTCACCTATGTGAGTGTGATGCCATATTGGCTTGGTTGGTTTGGGCAATCATCCGTTTAGCGTTTCGTTGATGCTGACAGATCCTGACTTCCCCTATTGATTAAATGGTCCACACGGCATTGAATTTTCCTTGGACAGTTCTTTTCCTTCTTTCTTCAACACAACCTTTAGATGGATAAGCTCAAAGCAAGTAAAATTGCGAGACAAACTTCCACCATACAATTAAAGACACGAGCAAATTTCTCCCTCTGCACAAATGTATGTTTGTCTTGTCTGCATACTAGTTCTTTGCTAAGGATTTTGCAGCTGCTTTAGTTATACCGAAGGACTAATAGATGCTATGGATTATGCCTAAAATTCTGCTTCACGTCCTTTGCCTTTCTCACTACCAAGAACCAACTTGGTTTTACCAAGGGAGATTGAAGAACCTTGGGCTCTAGGCAAAATATTAGGTCTTAGTACAGTTGGACTGAAAGAAGAGTTAATTGCGGAACTGACAAACATCGAATGAGAAAATTTGAGACCATCTTAAATAGTAGAACTTAGCTTGTATACCGGTGTTTTGAGTTTGACATAGAGATTCATCATTACTGATGTTTTATAAGCCAAGGAGTACTCAGTTTCTAATTTTCAGTGCTTTTATGGAGTGAGTTGAGGTGTTTTATGAATTTTCAGGTGTATTTGCTGCAATGCTTCTGACTAAACTTTAGGTTAGTTCTATCTTTTCAGGTTTTAATAAAATTTTACTTTGATAGGAAAAAAAATAATCCTGCCCATCTCGTATCATTCCTGCAAGCCCCTCAATGAGTCGCAGCATGTTACGAAACTATAAAGCGAAAGGAATCACCATTTATATGATGCGCAGTACAAACAAACGGTGAACGCAGATTTATACACCAAACTGACGCAAAGCTTCATTACTACGATAAGAATACAGATCATAGGGGCATTAGTATCCCATGTTCTACCCATTGCTGAACAGAGGGGTTACATTTGAAGTCACAAAAACAGCAACTCCCACAGGCAAAATGTCAATAGTATCTCCGCCATCATTAGACATGGTTCAAGCTTCCCACCAAAATTTACAGTTGACATAGCCCCAAAATAATGATGATTCATAAGATAAAGTGTTCACAAAATATTTAACCACGTACTTCTTCATGATCCATGACAAATGTATTTAGTCAATCACCTTGCTCACACCCCAAGCAGTATAGCTATCTTGTGATGCAAAGTCCTACAAGACCAGTTAACAAGTTTATTATAACTAGAGAATATAATAGCCAAATTAGTGAAACAAGTTAGGAAAAGATGTAACATACAAGCTGACTCAGGCGGAACTCAGGCGGTGTATCCAGCTCTATGTTGGTTGGATCATCTTCCAGGTTTTGACACTCCTCCAGATCCTTCTTGAGATGCTCTGCTCCTAATTGAGCATAATCTGAAAGACGGGGTTTGCCGTCTAGTATTCCTTCATTACCATCAGCATCCCTCCTTGGAGACTGGCTCTGAAGAAGCTCATCACAAAGAGACAGCCCTTCCACGAGCTGTTGTGAATCCAACAAAAACTGCGACTCACCATCCCACCACTTTGAATCTTCCTCAGCATGATTATCATTATTATCATCATTATCTAACATCTCATTAAGATGATTTTCTGGAGCAGGTAGATCATTTAGACTGGAATTTTCGCATTCAGCTTGAGCTTCATCTTCAACATACTGCGTTGTAGGGTGCTTTGCTGAAAATATCTGAGAGAAAGCAAATATTACAGCCTGGCTAAATTACCGCTTACATTAGAAAGCATACGACTGCATGGCCTCTAACCACAATTCATCACATGACAATCTCCTAGGAAACGATTTTTGTATATTATAGGGAAATGTAATCCCAAATCACTGACATATATTTCTTCGCTGAGGAAAGGTGTTGCAGAGAATATGGTCTCAAATATAAGCCTACTACAAGTAGATAAAAAGCAATCTACAAAGAATCCCCAAGGCATATAATTAGGAAAAGAAGAACGAGAAATTACCTGAGCAGAGGGATTGATGCAAGGAATGGTATACTCCTGTCCTTGGTCATATTCATGGCATTGCCTCCCTGTTCGAGGTGGGTCAGGTGTCACAGACTTTGGAGTCACAGGATCTACTTTAACAACCATTGTATCAGTTGTTTCAGGTAAATCTTGCTCAGTTTTATCACCCTGTTTGGGTTGTTGCTGCTGATGAAATATTTTAGAAATAACATACTCCCCATCTTTTTCATCCTCCTCAGTTCCTAGATGATATTGGTGCATCACCCAATTTGTTTTCTCAGATTTTCCACCTTTGACAGTGGTCATATAGAGAACCATAATCTTCTTGCATCCTTCCTGAACACCATCCAAAAAGACTGGTTTTGTCCTACCAGTCTTGTGCCAGCGGACATCACCAAAATCATCGCCATGGATCTTTCGACGTTTCCGAGTTCCAGTATTGTAAGCTTTTATAGCTCGATGAAAGAAGTGGGATACACTTCCATCTTCCTTAACCCCTAAAGTTGCAATTTTCCATATTAATATTAGTAAAAAGATACTTAAAGAAATGGGTAGAAATTCACTAAAAAATCCTCAATTCTTACCAACCTGGTAATTTTTGGGGATGTGTATAACAGATACCATCATCATTTTCAATAGTTGGGATGAATTCGTTAATGAATGGATGGGGTTTAGAATCTTTCACGCCAACTTTTGTAAGCAAATGCCATATGATCTCTTGATCAGATGGATCAAATTTGACACCTCGAGGTAACCCTGGCCATGCTTGATTGACCTAGGAACACGCACTCTTAGTTGATATGTACATGTACCAATGCCCTACTGTTCACAGTTATGAATATTTAACCAGTGCCATTATATTTATTTTTATTAGAAAGTCAAGCAAGATAAACAATAATTATACTAGTGAAATCAGAATATCATGAGTTCCGTTACATGTCCATGGAAGCACTAATTTCTTGAACTTATGATTGTCAAAACAATTATAATCCACAATATCTTTGAATGTCACTGAATATAACTGGTATATTAATAATAAATCTAGACATCCGATGCAAGACAAAAACCACATCACAAGTAAATAGCTTTATGGCCATAGGCAGTTATCCTGTTTCTATACGAGTGATAGATTGTTGCAAGACAATAGTTCAGCTGAGATTAGATTTCCATGTTAGAGTCAAGCAAGTATTTGCAATACAGAGTACTTAACTTCACAGATAGAAAAGATGAGCGGAAGACTGACATAGGACCTATTTTCTTGGACTCTTAATTTTTCTTTAAGTACCCATGTCTGACACTCATGTTCTGACCTTCAAATAAATGGAAAAACTTGGAAAAGTCTAGCCATACCTTTGCCAGATACATATCCGTATCCGACACTCACACCCAAGTCCAAGTAACTTAGTTTTGGAGACCATATGGTAAAGTCCAAGCTTCTATCAAGTAGCAGCAATGTAACTGAGATTAAAGTTTTAAGGCATTGCAGTCGAACATTTCGTTTTGTTGTTTCTATCATATAAGATGTTAAGATAGCAATCAAAACTCAAAAAAGCTCCAGAGCTACTAATGTAAACTTCAGATGCATTATGATGGTCAGCACAAGCCATATTATGCTTGTTCAACTAATCTCTTTCAGGTACCAAAAGCATATAACATAAAACATTGGACAAGATAGAAGTCATACATCACTGTTGTCAATAATATGATGGCAATTAGGACAAGATCTGGTTGGGTTGCTGTTCCACGTCACCCTTCCAGGATCAGATGCACTCCTGATTTTGGACGCAATTCTGTTACCGTCCACCAACCATGTTCTGCATAAAACACCCAAAAGTGAGCAAACATCATCATTATTAGCAGTTCTCCCCTGCCTAACAACGCAAGTTCTCTTATTTTATCTGTACTGGTAAATCAAAAACCCAACCCAACGTCATCCATATCTATTACATAAATCTAATACAACAGAAAGCCCTAATCATAAATATACAAATGAATGAACTAACAACTGCCCAGATGGTCTTTTCACTTTCCTAGCAAATACCCAGAAAATCAACATAAATTTTTTTTTCCAAAAAGAGAGGGATTTTAGCTAAAGATCCCAAAACAATATGCTAAACCCATCAAATATAAGGAACAGAGACATCAGAAACTGCCCTAAGTACCCAAAGTTATGATTTTTCTTTATAAATCAGGAAATGCCAAAGCAAGAGAAATGAAGGATAGTCCACTTACCCAGCCATGACATAAAAATCAAAGCACCTATTCTTCTCTCTCAGCTTTCGGTTCTCGTAAAGGATTTGAATATTCTAAACAAAATAAACTCTTCGTTCTCAATTTGTTTCTAGTACTACTAAAAAAAGAGTCCTTTAAAAAATATGTACCTTTTAAAGTTTTGAAATTTGAAACCGGATTAGTGGGATTTCTACCGTTTGCTCTGTACGAAAAGGAATAAGAAAAAGACCGTAAAAGGTGGTTTCTTTGCTGTAGAAATTAAAGAGAAAACTTGGTTTTATTATTAGTAGCACTGAAAATGGGTAAAAGCAGTAACAGAGGAGATAAATAAAAGGAGGTTTTGGGGTTTTCTCTTGAGTTGAAAAAAGGAAAGTTCTGTCGAGGTTAGTGTAGGCCAGGGTCGACTCTGTCATAAAATGATTTCCGTTGACTAGAGTTTTGAATCCTTCAACTTCCATTATGGCCAGAGTTAGGGGTTATCAGTATACTATTTAATTCGAAAAATTTGATAAAATATTTAAATTTTAAATTAAATAGTTTAATTTATTTGAGTTAATCAAGTTATTCGGATCAATTCGAATAAAAATTTAAGTTTTTCGGTTTAATTCGAATATGAATTACACAATTCGAATTATCAGAAAATTCGAATAAAAAAAAGTAAAACTACGTCGTTTTGATAAATGTTTGTATTTTGTAAAGTTAAAAGTCAAAACATTAAGTTAAAAGATAAAACTACATCGTTTTGATAAATATTTACTCCTTAAGTTAAAAGGCAAAACTATTATATTGTTTATATAATTAAATAATATTGTACTTCGTCTACTAGTTAAATAATCGGTCCATGTAAACATAACATTGAGTATAAATAATAGGATTCGTCAACTCGACTTGACTAAACTCAAATTTTTTTGACTCGATTCGAAAAAAATTTAAATTGAGTTCAGATGTTAAAATAAAATTCATCAACTCAACTAACTCAAAATTTATTGACTCAATTCAACTCGACTCAATCGAATACTCACCTCTAATCATAGTTAAGAATTGAAAAGTCTTCTGCATTTCCTAACAACTAAAATTGAGATGCCAAAGCCCACATCTAGTATGTTGGGCTTCCACTCCAACCCACAATTTCAATCTTGAATAATTCACAGACCGCACAGATTATCCAGGTTCATGGCATCAATTTTCTAACAGCAACTTAGATGTGTGTATATATATGTCTGAAATGGAGAATACATGCAGAGTAATGAAAGTTATAACCAAAACAAAATGGAAAAAGTACCAGAGAAGCCCCTGTAGATTGCACTTTGGATGCTCTACTGAAAAAATGGGCAAATTAACCTTATACATTTCAAAATATGCAAATTAGTCCCTCTGTCAAATTTTATCTATTAAATGATGATGTAAAACATTAATTGAAGGTTTCATATCAAATTTGACCTTTTAACTATAGCTAAAATATTCAATTTGATCCTTTTACAACATTTTATAACGATAATTCTAAAAAGTTTCTTTAAATTTTCAAAAAATTGTTTATTCATTTTCTCAAACCAGAAAATATTTTTTAATTTATAATTATGTAAAAAAAAAATTCACACACGATTATAACAACAAGAACTCAAAAATCCCATTTCTTTAAAATTGCTAAATTTTCACAAGCAGGTGGAATTGGAATCCATTGGCAGGCTTTAAGCGCATCATAATAAGAGCATTAGGTGCAATGTAATGTTTTATCCTGTCATGTTTCATAGCTCAATATGCTTTTAATGGCTCATCTGGTCAATGCCAAAAGCTTATTCCTTTTCCATAGATTTTTAACTTCAACAATTTTTTATTGTAGAGGAACTCAACTTGCAATAATTTGATCGATGCCATTAATGCTTAAACTAAAATAATCACTTCTCAAAAATATTAACACCACAAAAATTTTGCTCTCCTCTTACGATTCACCAAATAAAATTTCATCATCCTAAATTTGAAAAAAAAATCTATAAACAAATGATAACATCTCTACAGCACCATCCTCTTTGTACATCCGCCCATAATCCATCATAAAAACATCCCTGCAAAACTTCTAGCTTTTTTCTTTTTTTTTCGCTGTAATTCAAGCAGTTAGAAATAGTATCGTTAAAAAATATTTTAAAGAAATGAGATTTTTGAATTATTGTTGTTGTAAGTGTGTGAATTTTTTTATACAATTATAAATTAAAAAAATATTTTTATGGTTTCAAAAAATGAATAAATAATTTTCTAAAATTTAAAGAATTTTTTTTATATATTTTTAGAATTATCGTTAAAAATGTTGTAAAAGAATCAAATTAAATATTTTAACTATAGTTTAGGGGTCAAATTAAATAACCCTTCAATTATGTGCAAATTTCTCTTCACTTTCACAAGATTTTTTTTCACTTCCTTCTTTCACTAAGTAGTTTTCATGGTAGAATATATTCCCATAGCGTTCTAGGATATGAAATTTGGTTATGGTTTTAAAGGAAAACTTAAGAAAAATGTATGAACAATTTTCTTTCTTTTCTCGAGCTTGTTATATTTGACCCTAATCTTTAAAGTTTTAGTGTAACACCCATATCCCGTATCTATCCCCAAAGTAAGGATACAGAAAGTTACAATACTTATCAAATCATTCACGTCACATTTGCTAAGCTTCGCTTAAAGCTTCCTTTCTCGTAAAGTTTAGCAAATGTGACGTGAATGATCTGATAAGTACTGTAACTTTCTGTATCCCTACTTTTGGGATAGATACGGGATATGGGTATTACATTTAGTGGTGTCAGAGCTATAGTTTAGTTGGTTTTAAGATTAAACATAAAATATTTTGAGTCTGGAATTACATGTCATATTAACCTGTAAGTATGTGATGCTCGTGATCTGATCTAACAATAATTTCTTTTATGAATCTAGAAATGGTAGATAGGAATAATCCAATCGAAAACGATGAAATCGAAAGTCATGCTCGGGTCACGAGTGAAGGAGCACATCAAGATGTGTCTAGATCTCAAACAATTGGGAGTGGGAATCGAGATACCTTTTTCCAAATGATGAACGAGCGGTTCACGCAATTTATGTGAAATAATCCGATGGTTCCACAACCTACACTTGTTTTGGTGCCTCCTACGGTACCTGCTCGACCTCAAAATGTAGATCAGGCAACCGTACGTCGCCCTCCGACTGATAAAATAAGTAAACGCGTGGCCGAAGAATTCCTTAGACTCTATAATGATGACCTGGAAAAAGTAGAGTATTGGTTAGTGAATGTACAACAGGTATTCGATGAATTAAACTACTCCCCCAAAGGCAATTTGAAGTACACTATTTCACTCCTAAAAGAAGATGCCTATCAGTGGTGGATCACTTTAACTTCTATGATTTCGCTTGATCGCGTAACTTGAAATTTTTTCCAATCATAATTTAAGAAGAAATATGTTAGTCAATTGTATTTGGAGGACAAGAAACGTAAGTTCTTAGCGGTGTACTTACTTTATTTCTATCATATATTTTTAATCTTATAAATAATAGAGCAAACTTATATACTAATGAAGTAACAACTTACGAATGAATGAAAGTAAGCGTTGATGGGTCAAAAAAAGTGTTAATTTGTGAGCATAAACATATAGTGGCTATCGAGCATAAATGTATAAACGTATAGTGGTTGACGAGCATAAACGTATAGTGGCTGACGAGCATAAGTGTACGTTCTCTGACAAGAGGAAACGTGTTTGAGACTCGTGTAATAAATACTTTTATAATGACCCAACAAAAAGATAATATATGGAAGGATTGAGATGTGATGTTTTAAAAGAGTGAAACAATGGGACGTACTATGTCAAGGTATTTTGAGGATGAATGTCATCAGTTGTGAATTTAATAGTTTATATGGGGCATTTAAGGTTCTTATGAATATGTGGTTATATCAAGTTCTTTTAAAACTTTTTATTTTAAGTCTTCGCCATACTTACCTTGTTTAAATTTTTTTTGTAGCTTTTTGAACTTTTGTTACCGCACGGATTGGATCACTGGAGTATCTTCTTGCACGATATTTGGGTAGCTTTTGTCGACTCATCTTCTGGTTACTTATGGCATGTAATTAGGGTGTCTTGTTATAGATGCTTGATCTAGAATATTTCTTTTAATTTGTATGATACTTTTATGTTGGCAATATAGGTGATGATCCTTTTGAATTTGTAAAGATGTTTTGTGAATAGAAAATTCTTGATTGGTTAATGATGTATATATGTTACCAAATTGTATTTTATGTTGGGATATATATTTATAAATATATATGTAATTTAAAAAAAAATAGTTTAAACATGTTTCGGATGTGACATGAATGATCTGATAAGTACTGTAATTTTCTGTATCACTACTTCGGGGATAGATAAAAGATATGGGTGTTACATCTAGGTGACATTAAAAACGTGTTAAATCTTAATTATGTTCTCCTGATTATTGTAGTATTTCTTATACATTGCACACTGTAAGAAAAGATGGTCACACATGAACATGAAGGTTTATTGTTTCTAATCCTTCCTAATTGTATGAATTATTATTGCTATATTTTGTTTTTAATACTAGTTGTTATGTATATAACTTAGAAATGATGATGAAAATATTTTTCGAGTGTATATTTTTCTCTTATAAATTGAAGTTTTTCTTTTATTTTCTTTCCTTTTTAAGTAGAAATTAGGTTAAAATTTAGGAGAATATTATTTTTCGCTGATGATGAAAATTATTTTAGAAGAAAATTGAATTACAATTTAGAAACCGGAGGGGTTTCTAGTTTGTGGATGAGATTGGTTGAAGAAGATGAAGAGTTAATTTATCTTGTTTTTTATGTTGACTAAATCGCAACATAGACAAAAGCTTTGGTCTGGGTATCTTCTACTATGGAAAACGAATATTTAACTTAATGTAAAATAACTGAAAAAACTTTTCTTAAAACCAAAATGAATATTTGATATTTTGGGTGTTTATTTTTTTCTTTAAGTAGAAATTAGGTTAAAGATTTTACCAATAAATGGTTTACATCTGTTTAGGTTAATTATTCAATTTATTGATAAAACAGATTATTAATCTCCTCGTACAAGATTGTTGGGCATTTGATTTTGTGTGTGGAAAGTGGTAAATATGGAGACGATAGAGTCAACACTACAATAATTGGGTCGGCTTTTGAATGGAAAGTTAGATGGAATTTTAACTGCTTTTGCCATCGGATTTGGGTTGGATTAGTTCGGTTAATACACTGTTCTAAACTTTTAGCTATTAATTAGCTACTTTTTCTTTTGGGTGAAATAATTAGCTACTCTTTTAAATATAATTAAAATTTGGGGTCATTTTTTAAATAAATGCGCGCATGTTATCGTTATGTATTAGAGAAGGGTAGGTGGGCTGGGCACCAGCATAAGGGTGCTACGTTAGGTGAGGTAATTAGCCTCTACCTCCGACCAAACGCTCGCCTTGCCTTTGTGACTATTCAACATTACATGATTTGAAGTTTTTTTTTTTCTAAAAAAAAAAAGACAAAATCAATTTATTTCATCAGGAGTAATAAAAAATGCAAGTTGTACAGCAATAAAAAAAGTAATATAAATTTCATGGAATATTTGAACCAATTTATTCTCTGCACTGCCATATTTGATAATTAATCATTAGGTAATTTACTAATAAGAACAAACATACCATATCTTCAACGGGCTGCCGGCTGTCGTATGTTTCACAATACTTTATTTTCTATAATATCTTAAACTACCTATTCCTACCAACTTTCATATTTTAATATCTCAATCATTGTGATTTTTTTTTTTAATATTTAATTGAGGTTTAAGTTTTTTTAGGTGTGACTTTTGTTTTATTTGAATTTACATATATTTTAAATTTCACTTTAATTGTTCTTGTATCAATTTCATTTTATTTATAGTTAACTAAATATTTATTTATGATTGTATATTAAAAGATGACTGAAATTAAGTAATATGTTGTTTGATAAATTTAAAAAAATTAAGTACATAATTTTTAATACAAATTTTAATTAACGTTGAATTTATGTTATAAAACGATTTGCTATGTCATTAATCGTGGTTGTCTTGAGAAATAAAAATATATATATTATTTGATAATAAGATATTTGAAATTTGAAAATTACTTATATTATGATTATATTTATATTAATATTATCATTTATATTATTTTTAATAGTTTTGCATTTAAATATTAGGTTTAATGATAAATTTGACCATTAACGTTTGCATGTTTTATCAAAATGATTTTAATTATATTTTTGAACCTTTTTTACCATCAATTTTTATTCTTTTTTTTCAATTTGCCTTTTCTAACAAATTTAATGGAAGTACTATTAAAAAATTAACGGGGATGATGTGGAATTTCATATATGAAATATTTTTAATGAGATGTAATTTATTACTTAGATTACCCAATAAGATAATTACATGTAGAAAATAATAAAATAAATAAATAATATATTAAATTGAAAAATAAATGTAATTATCTAAAAAATTAACTTAATAAAAAAAACTTCTCAATAAACAAACGTATGAAAAATTGAAACCGTTTCAAAAAAGAAAGATTGCAACATTAAATTTATTCATTAAATTTGTTAGAAAAAATATATTGAAAAAAAAAAAAAGAACAAAGGTTGATGGTCAAAAAAGACTCAAATATACAATTAGGACCATTTTGACAAAATATGAAAACGTTAGTGACCTAAATATTAAATGCATAACTTTCAACTAAGAATGTGTTTAATAAATTTAAAATTTAAGTGCTGAAAATTTTTATAAATGTTGAATATATATTAAAAAATTATCTGGTAAATTAATAAATATAAGTATTTTGAGTATAATTTTATTGTTTGATAAAAATAAATATTTTTTTTAATTTTAATCTTATTAATTTAATATTTTTTATAATATTTTGGTTAACTTTGGATAAAATATAAATATAATAAATTAAATATTTCATTTTAAAAAGGGTAATTTATTTTTATTTTTAAAAACAGTTTTTTATTTTCTGAAACCTGGAAAAATTTGATAAATAAAAATAAAATTTTGTTTTTTTTAAAAAACAAACAAACTGTGCCTAATATATTCACATATTGTAAATATCAGCCACTTTTTTGGGCAAACAAAAATGTCAGACAATTTAAAGGGAGAAAAAGGTACTAGAATAAAAAAAAGGGAGGAGCTGGGCTAAGCCATCAATAAAAGATAAGCAGACTCCAAAAAGCTGTCAGAAAATTAGGTTGGTTTTACTTTTCAAGGTAGAAGATTTGGAAAAGAAAATTAAGCAGACAACAATTGAATTGGCGATTCCATTTTAGTTTGTTCATCGTCTCGTCTCACTATCATCTCATCTCATCGTCATCCCATCCCACTCACGAGTTTCTTAACTATCAGTCAAACATGGTCCATTAATGAATTAATGATGCAAATTTATATAAGATTAAAAGAAAGACCTTGGTCTGTTTGTAATAAAAGTGAGTTTTGTAGTATTGCTTGCAACACAATTTTGAAGAATATTCCTTTCGAGACATGCAAAGGAATGTACATGAGCGTCCATGTTAGGTGTTTATTAAAATTGACCTAAACATACTGCATACTTGCTGTTGGGTTGGCATGTTGTGCTTCCAAATTTTCTAGGGGTGAGAGTTTGATGTGGGCTGAGGTTGTTGAACTTAAATCCTGAAGGCCGGTAGTTGGACCAGCTTCAGCGCCCCCCTATATATGGAGTAACGATCCCATGGTTCCACGGTCAACAATCAACGTCTCAACCAAAGTTGTTTTATCTAATCTTGCAATAACGCAAACCATGACTGTCTCAGTAGCTAACGGCCGTGTCCTCATAGTCGGAGCAACCGGCTTTATTGGTCGGTTCGTGGCTGACGCCAGCTTGGATGCTGGTCGACCCACTTATGTTCTGGTCAAGCCAAGTTCCGGAAACCAATATTCCAAGGACAAAGTAGCCAAAGCCCTTCAGGAAAGAGGCGCCATACTGTTGAATGTACAAATATCATATTATACTTTTAAATTTGTGTTCGTTTTATATGTAGATGCTTCGATAACTTGTTTGTTCCCAGGGATTGGCAAATGACAAGGAGTTAATGGTGAAACTGCTGAAAGAGCACCAGATTGAGATAGTAATATCAGCTATGGGTGGTGACACGATACTAGATCAGCTGTCTTTGGTTGAGGCAATTCACTCTGCCGGCACAGTTAAGGTACCTACATTACTACTTACTTTCACTAAAGAAGCAAAAGAACTTTTGGTTCACATATTTGGGTTGTTTTGTGGGTGGCAGAGGTTCTTGCCGTCTGAGTTCGGACACGATGTGGACCGAGCTGATCCAGTGGAGCCTGGGCTCACCATGTACAAGGAAAAGCGTCAGGTCAGGCGTCTGATTGAAAAGCTGGAGATTCCCTACACCTATATTTGTTGTAATTCCATTGCTTCTTGGCCCTACCACAACAATAGGCATCCTTCCGAGGTCATTCCACCCTTGGATCATTTCGAAATCTATGGAGATGGCAGCGTCAAAGGTAACTACACTTCTCTTCTACCCTTGGTTCACTTGTCTTTATAACTACTTACATGTTTGAACTCTTATGGCTCTACTTTGTACTTTACGAAACCAAATATACGAAGATACCATACCAAAATAATTATTATGAAAACTGTTGTTACAATATAAAATGTCAAAAAAAAAAAGAGAGAGATCATTATCATAAAAGTAATATTATTAGAATTAAATAAATTAATAGTATTAACAATAATTTTAGAATTTATAAATATATCCATTCAACTGGCACTATTTAACTTGAATGTTTATAGGTTCACGAGTAATAATATTTTATATTTTAAATAAAATCTAAAATATAATTTTATACATATTATACAAATAAATGAAAACCCATGGGAACACATAAGAAACAGGAGAAAGGATTTTATGAAATAGAAAGCCACATCACCTTGTATCTTGTTTCAATTGTTTAATGATAATATATTAATTTTTCCATGTCATTGACATGATTTTGATAATTTTTTAATCTAAACCCTAAATACTAAAATTTTAAACTTAAATCGTGAACCTTAAACTCTAAATCAAAATCCTAAACTTCAAATCTTAAACCCTAAACTTGACCTTTTGGCTTAAGGTTTAAGGTTCAAATTTGAGATTTAGGCTTCAATTTAAGGATTTAAGGTTTTGAGTTTAAATTCGGAGTTCGAGTTCAAAGTTCAAGATTTGACTTCGAAATTTAAGTTTAAAAAATTATCAAAATTATATATCAATTACAAAAAAAAATTACAAAAATATTATTAAATAATAAAATTATAAAATGATGTCACGATGATGCTTCATACAAGTTTTTTTGAACAAGAGATGGTAAGAAATTAGTTAATGCGTGGTCCCAACAACTTGGATATCATCCACAGGTTGGCTGTTAGTAGATTTATGATATTTTGTGGTTTCGAGCCTTTGCTTTATATATATATATATATATTGTGATACCTCACTGTTGTAAGTTCTTAAGTGGAGGCTTGGTACTTCCCTATTCGCTGAATTCAAATATTGAATCCTTTGTTTATGCCTCCTGGGTGCAGCTTACTTTGTTGCAGGCACCGACATAGGAAAATTCACCATGAAAACTGTTGATGACATTAGGACCTTGAACAAGTCAGTTCATTTTAGGCCTGCCTGCAATTTCTATAACATGAACGAGCTTGCAGCTTTGTGGGAAAGGAAAATCCGGCGAACACTCCCTCGAGTTACCGTCACTGAGGAAGACCTTCTATCGGCTGCGGCAGGTCCATCATTATCATCTTACACCCTTGTTAATTGAGGACCAGCAGTAGTGTTCTCCCCTGCATTTCTTTACTTAAGCTAAATTAGTTGCCTCGAATTTGCAGAGAATATTATCCCACAGAGTATTGTAGCATCATTCACCCATGACATCTTCATAAAGGGTTGTCAAATCAACTTCCCAGTCGATGGCCCGAATGAAACCGAAGCCTGCAGTCTGTACCCGAATGAGCCATTCCGAACATTGGATGACTGCTTCAACGACTTCTTAGCAAAGATGAAGGATGAAAACATGAAGCAAAGCGACGAAAACACGAAGCAAAATAACGAAATCCCTCCCCCAAAGCCAGTAGTCGAAGCCTTCGCCATCACAGCAACATGTGCTTAACATTAAAAATATCGACACCGAACTATCCTTTTCTTTACTTCATTCATGTAGAAATATCAAGTCGATTTCATATGGGTGTGATCACTTCTTTATTCCCCTTTATTTACCCTGTGATAGGGAAATTGTGTTTGAATAAGAGGACTGAGTGTTTAATCTTGAGGACTCTCTAATTAGTAAAACTAAATCTGTTCCAGCTATAAAAGGAAGGTGTAGCAGAAGGAGGAGAAGAAACAAAGAACACCAACCTGGCTGTTTTATTATATTCCTTAATGATTTAGTTTCTCATTCTTGTCTGTATGCTATCCCGCATTTAGTAATCAAGATGATTTTCCCCCATCCCCACCCCAAAATAAAGGCAAGTTGCTTGTTTTAGTATTATAATGCCAGAGCAAACATGAAGACTCTGTTGAAGAGGCTGTATTATTCAACATTGGCTTGTTCAGGCCCAACCAATTTCAATCTCATCTCCTGCTACTTCTCCCTTATTAATTCCTCGCCAAACTGCAAGCATTTACGCCACCTGCACGCTCGCTTGCTCAGGACCTCGCTTTACGACAATGTTGTTCTCAGTTCTAGGCTTGTTTTGGCTTATTCTCGGCACAACCACCTCGTCCCTTACTCTCTTTCCGTCTTCTTTCATATGCCCCAAAGGAATATCTATTCTTGGAATATCATAATCGGCGAGTTCTCCCGCTCAAATTCCCCCCTTAAAGCCATACATTTGTTTCTTCATATGTGGCAGAACACTGATGTCAGACCTGATGACTTCACTCTCCCGCTTGTTTTAAGGGCATGCGTGGGTTGTGGACTGGTGAAACTAGCTGTCTCTTTTCATGGGTTGTGCATCAAATCGGGTTTCGAAAGGAGTCCATTTGTTGCCTCTGCTTTGGTTTTTTTGTATGTTAGTTTTGGGAAGATCTTTTATGCGCGAGTCCTATTTGATGGAATGCCAAAAAGAGATGCAGTGGTGTGGACGGCAATGTTGGATGGATATGCAAAACATGAGGAACCGACTTTGGGTTTGGCATTGTTTAGAGAGATGGTCGATGCCGGGGTTACGCCTGATTGGGTGGTTATGTTAAGCTTGGTTTTATTGTGCGGACAATTGGGGTGGTTAAAGCATGGGAAGAGTGTTCATGGATGGTGTGTGAGAAGGTGGTTGGGGATGGAATTGAATTTAGGGAATGCTATTGTTGATATGTACTTAAAGTGTGCTATATTAACTTATGCTCACAGGGTTTTCGATATGATGAACCAAAGAGACGTCATTTCTTGGAGCTCTCTCATATTGGGATACGGCTTGAGCGGGAATGTTACTACTGCATTGGCACTTTTTGAGGATATGATTGCCAAAGGGATAAAACCCAATGAAGTGACATTTCTTGGTATATTATCAGCATGTGCACATGGTGGAGAAGCAGAAATAGCAAATTCATGTTTTGAAATGATGGGAGATTATGGGGTGACACCAGAGTTGAAACACTATGCGAGCATGGTTGATTGTTTGGCGAGAGCAGGGCTTTTGGAGCAGGCAGAGGATTTTATAAAAGGAATGCCTATGGAACCTGATGCAGCCATTCTAGGAGCTATTGTAGCCGGGTGTCGAGTTCATAATAATGTTGAAGTAGGTGAACGGATAGCAAAGAAACTTATTAGTCTAGAGCCAGAGAAAGCAGGTTATTATGTGTTGTTGTCAAACATATACGCCGCTGCTAGCAAGTTTGATGAAGCTGAGAAAGTAAGGGAGCTAATGAAGGGGAAAAATGTATCCAAAGTAGCAGGTTGTAGCTCAATCGAGTCCAAGACATGGCTTTCTTCTTCGCCAAAACAATGAAGGTTATTAGTCTAGAGCCAGAGAAAGCAGGTTATTATGTGTTGTTGTCAAACATATACGCCGCTGCTAGCAAGTTTGATGAAGCTGAGAAAGTAAGGGAGCTAATGAAGGGGAAAAATGTATCCAAAGTAGCAGGTTGTAGCTCAATCGAGTCCAAGACATGGCTTTCTTCTTCGCCAAAACAATGAAGGTTTGTTTTGGTTGCTTTGCTGTGCCTACGAGAATGGAAATTGGTTGGCCTTATAGATTTCCATGGGCAACCCGCCCCATTCTCCACTCCAACATCGTTTTTTATTATCAACATTAATGTAATGGACCGCGTATTTGCTTGTATATTGGGAACTTGAAAATCGCTTAAATATTTCTCTTTTGGTTACAAAAGAGGATCAAGCTAAAGTTTTTCTTCCATCAATAGACTCTCCTTGATCTGCGACAAAGTTGTATTGTCAAGGGATGTAGTTCAATTCACTATCTCCATTCTCTACCCAATAACTCTCCAATCAGAGGTAAAGTCAAATTTTTTTTAAGAGGATCGAAATTAAATTATAATTTTTATTATAGTAAAAATATAATTTCATTATTTTAATGAATTATATCTTTATAATTTTTAAAAAATTAAATTAAATTTTTATATTTTTAAAAAAACTAAAATATAATTTTACTTTCATTAATTTAAAATTTTAAAAAATTTGAAAAAATTTCTATTGTAAAAGGGCTGGATCCTTGTCAACCTCTTAATTAAGCTTCTGACTAGCTATACCAAGTAATGTAATGGAGATTTGGTGCTAACTCCTAATTTCATCATTGAAACAAAAAAACAAGAGATTTATCTTTACAAACACATTTCTATACCTTCTATTCCATGTCATAAGTAACCTCGGATAGTTTCCCCAAAATTTTGTAAACTCAATGATGTAGCTCTCATAATTAATGTCACGTCGATTTGGTAGAATTTTTTGAATTTTTTAATTGTTCATCGTAATTCGATTTAGTTCAGTTTAATTTTCGATTTTTTCATATTAATTTTTTATTTTAGATTTTTAGGTTTATTTTGATAAAATAAGCTTTGTTTCATTTTTTTGAATATTATTTGACAAGTTTTTCATAAATATTTCTAAAAAAAATTTAAATTATTTTCATTATAAATATAAAATATTTATTTTTATATCATAAAAATAAAAATAAAAATATATTAAATAAAAAATAGGTTTCAGTTCAATTTCAAATACATTCAATAAACCCTCTAAACATTTCAGTTAATTTTTTATTTTTCAAGTTTCCCTGCTCAGCCCTACCCACAATGTGCCTAAAAACCACCAAGCCAATTTCCAGCACTATCCCTTAGTACTCCTCCTACGCTCGCAACCATTGCTGTACCAGCTATCATATCTGATTATCCGCGACTCCTATAGACGTTTTAACTTCAGAAATTGGTCTTTTGGCTTCTCCAAACTGAAGAGAACTTCAACTCTTGATTTCGTCCTGCCACCATGAATTGCATTGCCCCATTCATGCAAACCCCGATAGATGCGAGTAAGCTTGTTCTCAACAGTCCCTATCCTACCAGGAAAGCATAAATTCTTCTTCCACTTCCATATACGCCAACAAACATAGGAGAACAACGTACCCCAGTCCCATGTTCCCAACTTCCTTTGGCTCAATTGAAGAAAGAAGATAATCAAGTGAAAAAAAAATTAAAAAAAGTGAAATTGTAACATCTGCGTTCTTAAATCGGATTTGAGTGATAAAATAGAATTGAGAATTAGAAATATTTAGTTGAAGTAAGAAATGTTAGAAAATTTTAAGGATTAAATAGTAAAGGGGAGAAAATATGGAGGACTAAATAGCGAATTATCCAAATTGAATTTTGAGTCATCATGGGAATTAGATTGATTGAGGGGGGGCAAAAGAGTAATGTGGTGGAAGATATTTTTGGAGGCAAAGTTTTGGGCCAAAGTGTAAAGTTGGAAGGTTTAGGGACTAAAAGTGCAATTTTACCATTTTTATTAAGGTAGATATTTTAAGTGAGATTTCTAGAGAATTTGAGAAAGGTTAAAAATCAATTAAAGGTAAAAAATATCAGCTCTTTTCATGTTCAACCGTTCATACCATTCTCTCTTCCATCCAACTTTTGATTTTATTCCAAATAAGTCCTTCCATCATTTTTAAGCCCTCCAAGCTCTAAAATCTCCTATTTTCTTTGAAATTTCTGAAAGAAAAGTATAGGAAGGGGTTATTAGACACCTCAAACTTCTTAAAGAATTCATTTTGAGGTGTTAGAGATCATAGGGACTAAATTGAGAACTTTTAAATTCAAGGGTTAAGGTAAGAAGTGGTTAAATTCTCATGACATACATGTATTTTAGTGTTATTTAGCATGAAAATCATTGAATTTTAGCCTTTAGCTTATATGTGTTTGTATGAAATTGAAGAGAAAGGAAAGAAGGAGAGGGACCAAATTGAAGAAAAGGGCAAAGAGAAGAGAAAGGAGTAAGAAGAGAAGAATATCAACCTTTTTGTTGTAAGTACTACAAGAGTTTTGAATTATAGTTTAATTTCTCTAATGGTATGTGAATTATTAGCATAAAAATTGTGATTAGGTACTTAATTGGAATGTTTACAATGATAAAATGAAAGGATTAAAGTGTGATTTAGTAAAACAGTGTTGGACAGAACAGAGGATTAACTTCGAAAATTCACCAAAAATGGTATATAATGATTTAAGGGTTGAATTATATATGTAATTAAAGCTTATTGAGTGTAGTTTCAGATGGAAGAAACAGTGAATTAAATGGATCTGTATATTCTGAGTTATAACTGATTTTGTGTAACAAGGTCAGAACAGATACGAGTTCCCCTGTTCTGATTTTGAAAAATCATATAAAAATGTATAAAAATAATTAGAGTCTGAAATTTATATGTCTAAATCCTTGATGAGCCTATTTTCAAAAGAAACAGACCAGAACATTATTTGATCTCTGTAATAAAAGATATATAATATTTAGTGAAGAAAGGTCGAAACTGTCAGACAGCAGAGAAGGGGTAACTTGAAAGAATTTACTGTACAAATTGGCTAAAGTAAAAATTCTGGAAATTTTATGGTAAAAATATAATTGAGTCTAGTTTCAGAAACATCAAACGGATTATAATTTCGAATTCTGTAGCTCGAGGTATAAATAATTTAGTGACTGTAACGCAAGTGGACAGCTTTGAAAAGTTAATGTGAAAATAAAGTTAAGAGGTATATAATGATGAATATGTGAGAAAAATATTATATGAAATATTATGTGTTTAATTATAATTATTGATTATATGACTAATTGGTGAAATTGTGGATTTATTTGAGAAAGTAAAGGTGAGAAATACATGATTATGTATATGTGAAGAGAAATGTAAATGTGATATATGAAATTATGAGAAATGATGTTATATAAGATATTATGCCCATGTAGACAAGTTAGAACCATTGTGATATTAGTGGCATGCCATTAAGGAACACTAGCGCGCTCTCTGTTTAGCACGTCTCGTGCTCTCTGATTAGCACTTTGTGTGCTCTCTGTTTAGCACTGTGTGTGCTCTCTGTTGCCCAGCACTTATGTGCTTTCTGTTAGTACTTTGGTACTCTCTGCTTGTTCCGTATATCTTAACGGTTCTATGATAGTCTACTATGGGCTAAGCTACAGAAAGTGGTTAAAAGTGTAAATTGTGCTATTGTGATAATTTACAGGTTACATGTAAGTAAGACAAGAAGTTTATATGCGTGATTACTGAAATGATCATTCATTACTTTTGTAGTGCTTACTAAGCCTTCACCGGCTTAACGCGTTTATTTTAACGCGTAGGTACAAAAGCTATGAGAAGTTGAAGTCAAGTTAAAGGACCTCTCATCACATCACATCACTATTGGAAGTCTTCAATTTAGGTACATTACTTTTGGTAAAAATGGCATGTACAAATGGTACTGTTATATATATTTAGTGAATGGTTATAAAAGGTTGTTTTGGATTACTACAAGTTAATGACTTGAAATGATGTATTTTGAATAGAATAACTTAAAACACATCATTTTTTAAAAAAAAAAAATTTTGTTATACTCGTGTTAAAAATCTCCGCTACTGTATGTAATGCTTCTATATCGGGTTTATACGTGTGAACCGAGTATAGGGGTGTTACATTTGGTGGTATCAGAGTGAAGGTTTTCTGATGTTTGGGGTCGGGAAATGAGTCCACTTGTACATGCCATTTATTATGTTGATGTGATGAGAGGATGTTTAGTTTTAAATGTTTAATTTGTGAATATTGTAGAAAGTAGATATGTCAAATAGACGTGAAGAGTCAGAAGATGAAGTTGAAAGTAAGGTCCCTAACCCTATTAGAGAAGAAGATCCACCTAGGATCCAAGTTCAACGAGAATTAGTACATTCTGATGATCGTAGGGGGTCCATGTTTGATGAAAGAACTCAACCTACAAGTGAATCAATGCCTTCTCAACAAGAAATTCCGATTGCAGCTTTATTGCAAACGATGAATCAGTTGTTACAGCAAGTCGTAAAAAATAATAATGTTCAGACTGTTCCTCCACCACCTCCTACTAGTGTTCCTCAGCCCCAACCTTCTGCATCTAGCTACCGATCTCCTTTGGAGAGATTAAGGAAACATGGAGCCAAAGAATTCAGAGGAAAGAAAGATGATGATCCAGCAGAAGCTGAAGAATGGTTAGAAAATAGTCAGAGAGTGTTTGAAGAGTTACAATGTACTGGGGAAGAAAAGTTAAAATGTGCAGTGTCTCTATTGAAAGGTGAAGCATACCAGTGGTGGACTACAGTATTAAATATTCATCCTGCAGAAAGGATCAACTGGAATTTCTTTGTGTCTGAATTCAAGAAGAAATATATCAGTGAGTTATATTTGGAGAAGAAGAAAAGAGAATTTCTAGACTTGAAACAAAATAACATGACCGTGGCTGAGTATGAACGTGAGTTTCTTAGACTGAGCAGGTACGCTAAAAATTGAAAGCTAATGAAGCAGATATGTGTAGAAGATTTGAGTGGGGATTGAATGAAGAAAAGTGCTGGAAAGAGAACAGCCATTAGTTTTGCACCTCCCCTTTCTTCGAAAAGAATGAGAGGATTTAGAGATCCTAGATATGCTTCTTTTTCTGCTGGTCAGAGATCTCGAAGCCAAACACGACTAACTCAACAGGGAACTTCCATAGTTAGTACAGGTGGTACGAGAAAAAGATAATCACAAATGCAATCACCGTGTAAACATTGTGGAAGATTTCATTGGGGAGAGTGTCGACTGAATACTCGAGTCTGTTTTAGATGTGGGTCTCCAGATCATTTTATAAGAGATTGTCCAAGAATGATGGAAAATATTACCGAACAGTCTGTAAAAGGTAGTTCAGCCCCACAAAGAAGCAGATTGCTCGGAAATTCTGGTAATGTTAGTATGAGATCGACAAAAAATGAGGCTGATAGATCAGAGTCTCGGAGACCAAGGACATATGCAATCAGAATGAGAGAAGAAGAAGATGCTCCCGATATAATCACTGATAAATTTTCTTTATTTGACTCTTCTGTAGTTGCATTAATTGATCCTGGTTCTACACATTCATACATATGTATCTCATTAGTGAAAGAGAGAGAATTAGTAGTAGAACCCATTGAAGATGAAGTGATTGTTACAAATCCTTTTGGGCAAAGTGAAAATGTCAATAAAGTGTGTAGGAGATGTCCTTTAAAAATTCAGGGTTGTGAATTTCCAGCAGATCTCATGGCTCTTAAATTTCATGAATTTGATGTAATATTGGGAATGGATTGGTTATCTGAACATGGAGTCATGGTTGATTGTAGAAGAAAAAGAATTTCTTTGAGAACTTCAGATGGAAAAGAAGTAGTGGTAATTGGTGAGAAATTCAGTGCTTTATCGAATGTAGTCTCTGCAATTAAAGCTTTCAAGATGATCAAGAAAGGGTATAATGCTTTCCTTGCTTATGTTTTGGATACTCGAGTAGAAGATAATGAGATTAGAAAGATACCAGTGGTACGAGAGTTTCCCGATGTGTTTCCTAAAGAGTTGCCTGGTTTACCTCCTGAAAGGGAAGTTGAATTTGGAATTGATTTAGTACCGGGTACAGCACCGATCTCAATTGCACCTTATCGAATGGCACCGACAGAGTTAAAAGAACTGAAGACTCAGTTGCAAGAATTGTTAGATAAAGGATTCATACGTCCAAGTGTATCACCATGGGGAGCTCCGGTCTTGTTTGTAAAGAAGAAAGATGGGTCTTTAAGGTTGTGTATAGATTATCGTCAACTGAATAAAGTGACGATAAAGAATAAGTATCCGTTGCCTAGAATTGATGATTTATTTGATCAGTTGAAGGGAGCAAGTATGTTTTCAAAGATTGATCTTAGATCGGGTTACTATCAGTTGAAGGTAAAAGATTCTGACGTACCAAAGACTGCTTTTAGGACTCGATATGGACATTATGAGTTTTTGGTTATGCCATTTGGATTGACTAATGCTCCGGCTGCATTTATGGATCTTATGAATAGAATTTTCCAACCGTATCTGGATCAGTTCGTGGTGGTATTCATTGATGATATTTTGGTGTATTCGAAAGGACAAGAAGAACATGAGAAACATCTCCGAGTTGTATTGCAGATTTTGAGAGAAAAAAAATTGTTTGCCAAGTTGAGCAAATGTGAATTTTGGCTAAAAGAAGTTACTTTTCTAGGTCATATTGTGTCGGCTGACGGTATACGTGTTGATCCGAAAAAGGTTGAAGCTATACTTGAATGGAAGCCACCGAGGAATGTGACAGAGGTAAGGAGTTTCCTTGGTTTAGCTGGTTATTACAGAAGATTTGTTCAGGGATTCTCTATGATTGCATTGCCTTTAACGAGACTGTTGCAGAAGGATGTGAAGTTTGAATAGGATGAAAGGTGCCAACAAAGCTTTGATAGATTAAAGATAGTATTAACTGAAGCTCCAGTGTTGATACAACCAGAATCTGGTAAAGAATTTGTGATATACAGTGATGCATCTTATAATGGTTTGGGTTGTGTATTAATGCAAGATGGAAAGGTAGTTGCATATGCGTCAAGGCAATTAAAGCCACATGAGAAGAATTATCCGACACATGATCTTGAATTGGCTGCGGTGGTGTTTGCATTGAAAATTTGGAGACATTATTTATATGGAGAAAAGTGTTATATTTATACAGATCACAAGAGTTTGAAATATCTGCTAACTCAGAAAGAGCTGAATTTGAGACAAAGGAGATGGATTGAGTTGATTAAGGATTATGATTGCATTATTGATTATCATCCCGGGAAAGCGAATGTAGTAGCTGATGCTTTGAGCAGAAAGTCAGTGGCAGTTTTAAAGGCAATGAATGCACGTTTGGAAATGCAACAAGAGAGTGAGTTATTAGTTGAATTCAGAGTAAAACCGACTCTATTGCAAGAAGTGAAAAATGCACAAAAAGATGATGAAGAGTTGATAAAGATAAAGAAACAACTTAAAGAAGGCAAAGGTAATGAATTTGAAATTGATAGTAAAGGAAGTTTAAGATTTCATAATCGGTTATGTGTGCCTAAACAAGAAGATTTGAAACGAAGAATTTTGGATGAAGCTCATCATAGTTCGTTTGCTGTACATCCGGGAAGTAACAAGATGTATCATGACTTAAAGCCATTTTATTGGTGGAAAGGGATGAAACGGAATATAGTTGAGTATGTTTCCAAGTGCTTGATATGTCAGAAGGTAAAAGCAGAGCATCAAGTGCCATCGGGGTTGCTTCAATCCATTACTATACCAGAGTGGAAATGGGAAAGAATTACAATGGATTTTTTCACGGGATTGCCGCTTTCACCAAAGAAGAAAGATGCTATTTGGGTGATAGTTGATCGATTAACCAAGTCTGCTCATTTTCTTCCGGTAAGAACTGATTTTTCAATGGATAAGTATGCACAATTGTATATAGATGAAATAGTTAGACTTCATGGTGTGCCTGTATCTATTATTTCTGATCGGGATCCTAGATTTACTTCAAAGTTTTGGGAAAGATTACATGAAGCTTTGGGTACTCGATTGAATTTTAGTACAGCATATCATCCTCAGACAGATGGGCAATCAGAACGGGTGATTCAAATTCTAGAAGACATGTTGAGAAGCTGTATTGTTGAGTTTGAAGGTAATTGGGAAAAGTATATACCATTGATTGAATTCACCTATAATAACAGTTATCAGTCAAGTATTCAGATGGCACCGTATGAAGCATTGTATGGAAGAAAGTGTAGGACTCCTATGTGTTGGACAAAATTGAGTGAACGTAAGTTAGTGGGTCCTGAACTGATTCAAGAGACTGAAGAGAAAGTAAAGTTGATACGAGACCGATTAAAAGCTGCTTCAGATAGACAGAAATCATATGTTGATCTAAAAAGAAAAGATATTGAATTCAATGTGGGTGAAAAGGTTTTCTTGAAGGTATCTCCATGGAAGAAGGTTCTTCGGTTTGGTAAAAAGGGGAAATTGAGCCCAAGGTTTATCGGGCCATATGAGATTTTGGAAAGAGTTGGTCCTGTGGCTTATCGATTAGCTCTCCCTCCAGAATTAGACAAGATTCATAATGTCTTTCATGTGTCCATGTTACGAAGATATCGGTCTGATCCATCTCATGTGATTACTCCGGAGAATATTGAAATACAACCAGATTTGACTTATGAAGAGGAACCAATAAAGATTCTAGCTCGAGAAGTGAAAGAATTAAGAAATAAAAGAGTTCCTCTGGTAAAAGTACTGTGGAGACATCATAACTCAGAATAAGCTACTTGGGAAAGAGAGGAAACAATGAGACAACAATACCCACAGTTGGTTAGTGCAGGTAAATTTCGAGGACGAAATTTATTTTAGGGGGAAGAATTGTAACATCCGCGTTCTTAAATCGGATTTGAGTGATAAAATAGAATTGAGAATTAGAAATGTTTAGTTGAAGTAAGAAATGTTAGAAAATTTTAAGGATTAAATAGTAAAGGGGAGAAAATATGGAGGACTAAATAGCGAATTATCCAAATTGAATTTTGAGTCATCATGGGAATTAGATTGATTGAGGGGGGGCAAAAGAGTAATGTGGTGGAAGATATTTTTGGAGGCAAAGTTTTGGGCCAAAGTGTAAAGTTGGAAGGTTTAGGGACTAAAAGTGCAATTTTACCATTTTTATTAAGGTAGATATTTTAAGTGAGATTTCTAGAGAATTTGAGAAAGGTTAAAAATCAATTAAAGGTAAAAAATATCAGCTCTTTTCATGTTCAACCGTTCATACCATTCTCTCTTCCATCCAACTTTTGATTTTATTCCAAATAAGTCCTTCCATCATTTTTAAGCCCTCCAAGCTCTAAAATCTCCTATTTTCTTTGAAATTTCTGAAAGAAAAGTATAGGAAGGGGTTAGTAGACACCTCAAACTTCTTAAAGAATTCATTTTGAGGTGTTAGAGATCATAGGGACTAAATTGAGAACTTTTAAATTCAAGGGTTAAGGTAAGAAGTGGTTAAATTCTCATGACATACATGTATTTTAGTGTTATTTAGCATGAAAATCATTGAATTTTAGCCTTTAGCTTATATGTGTTTGTATGAAATTGAAGAGAAAGGAAAGAAGGAGAGGGACCAAATTGAAGAAAAGGGCAAAGAGAAGAGAAAGGAGTAAGAAGAGAAGAATATCAACCTTTTTGTTGTAAGTACTACAAGAGTTTTGAATTATAGTTTAATTTCTCTAATGGTATGTGAATTATTAGCATAAAAATTGTGATTAGGTACTTAATTGGAATGTTTACAATGATAAAATGAAAGGATTAAAGTGTGATTTAGTAAAACAGTGTTGGACAGAACAGAGGATTAACTTCGAAAATTCACCAAAAATGGTATATAATGATTTAAGGGTTGAATTATATATGTAATTAAAGCTTATTGAGTGTAGTTTCAGATGGAAGAAACAGTGAATTAAATGGATCTGTATATTCTGAGTTATAACTGATTTTGTGTAACAAGGTCAGAACAGATACGAGTTCCCCTGTTCTGATTTTGAAAAATCATATAAAAATGTATAAAAATAATTAGAGTCTGAAATTTATATGTCTAAATCCTTGATGAGCCTATTTTCAAAAGAAACAGACCAGAACATTATTTGATCTCTGTAATAAAAGATATATAATATTTAGTGAAGAAAGGTCGAAACTGTCAGACAGCAGAGAAGGGGTAACTTGAAAGAATTTACTGTACAAATTGGCTAAAGTAAAAATTCTGGAAATTTTATGGTAAAAATATGATTGAGTCTAGTTTCAGAAACATCAAACGGATTATAATTTCGAATTCTGTAGCTCGAGGTATAAATAATTTAGTGACTGTAACGCAAGTGGACAGCTTTGAAAAGTTAATGTGAAAATAAAGTTAAGAGGTATATAATGATGAATATGTGAGAAAAATATTGTATGAAATATTATGTGTTTAATTATAATTATTGATTATATGACTAATTGGTGAAATTGTGGATTTATTTGAGAAAGTAAAGGTGAGAAATACATGATTATGTATATGTGAAGAGAAATGTAAATGTGATATATGAAATTATGAGAAATGATGTTATATAAGATATTATGCCCATGTAGACAAGTTAGAACCATTGTGATATTAGTGGCATGCCATTAAGGAACACTAGCACGCTCTCTGTTTAGCACGTCTCGTGCTCTCTGATTAGCACTTTGTGTGCTCTCTGATTAGCACTTTGTGTGCTCTCTGATTAGTACTTTGTGTACTCTCTGTTTAGCACTGTGTGTGCTCTCTGTTGCCCAGCACTTATGTGCTTTCTGTTAGTACTTTGGTACTCTCTGCTTGTTCCGTATATCTTAACGGTTCTATGATAGTCTACTATGGGCTAAGCTACAGAAAGTGGTTAAAAGTGTAAATTGTGCTATTGTGATAATTTACAGGTTACATGTAAGTAAGACAAGAAGTTTATATGCGTGATTACTGAAATGATCATTCATTACTTTTGTAGTGCTTACTAAGCCTTCACCGGCTTAACGCGTTTATTTTAACGCGTAGGTACAAAAGCTATGAGAAGTTGAAATCAAGTTACAGGACCTCTCATCACATCACATCACTATTGGAAGTCTTCAATTTAGGTACATTACTTTTGGTAAAAATGGCATGTACAAATGGTACTGTTATATATATTTAGTGAATGGTTATAAAAGGTTGTTTTGGATTACTACAAGTTAATGACTTGAAATGATGTATTTTGAATAGAATAACTTAAAACACATCATTTTAAAAAAAAAAAAATTTGTTATACTCGTGTTAAAAATCTCCGCTACTGTATGTGATGCTTCTATATCGAGTTTATACGTGTGAACCGGGTATAGGGGTGTTACAGAAATTATAAGTACTTCAATTAAAATTTATTTCAAACTAAAAGATTCTAAAACCCAAACCAAACCAAAAATGTTCGGTTGGTTTTATTCAATTTTGCTCCTTTAAGTTTATTTAACTTATTTGGTTTTCATGAAAAATCAATTTATTCAAATTTTTATGTAAAAAACTTGAACTAATTGAACCCACCGAATGCTTACTCTTAATTGACATCATGTTTGTTCCTATGCATTGAGTGGCTTTCTTTTTCTCCTTGTTTTCTGTATCTTATGTTGTGTGATGATTGATTTATTTGCTTGGCTTGGCTATGCCCCTTGTGACATGTATATACCAGACTTGAATTTTCTTTTCTCGACTTTAGTACCTTTTTATTTTATGTTGATTTGAATTTTTCTAAAATACTAATTATATTTGGTACACCAACTGTACTCCTATCATTTTGCTCATAAAATAAAGGTTTATTAGTATTTAAAAATATCGTGCAGAATTAACTAACCAACTCTCTCCCTATATGCGTGTGTATACCCACTAACAATTCACAAACCCACTTTCTATTTCGTTGTTTCTATCCATTCCCAGCCCTTGGTAACCATGTCTCTTTCCGACTGATCTCTAAACAAATGGAAATTACAACATTCCATACGTACATTAGCTGGGCCTGGGAGGGTAAGTCATTGGGAAATAATATTAGTAAGTTAGAAGTTGCAGATTAATACTGGCTGCCCTGCTGTTTTAGTTAGACCCAGGAATCAAGATATAAGGTGAAGGGAGGGAAAGGCAGGGGACAGATGCAAAGTTCCTGCTCCCAATATATAGAATAACATGGCGCAACAGTTGTTTATAGTACATGTTTATCAGCGGCTGTCTTCAATTTACGCAGCAATATTTCAGCTCCGTCTCATTATACTTAAAAACTTTGTCTTAATTTTAGTTGACCACAACAGTCTTCTTTTATCAGCCTAGCATGAGAAAAAGCTGTTTGATTCCCCCCCTCCCCCCCCCCACAAAACTGGCACCTGCATGCATTTGCTTCAACCTTCAAATAGGGCTGTTCCACTCTACTCATACACCCACTACCCTATATGCTCTCTTATCTTATGCTTCTCCTCATCACTGACTCTATAACCCTCTATCTTATCTTTCTTGTTATACCTCCCTACCTTCATCAAACAATTTTATGTTGGAACTGGGGTTTTGAAAAGCTAGCCAGATCGGATAATTGTTCCTCATGTGTCTCAATTCATCATGGTTTAGGGTTAATATGAATCAAGTCATCTGAGTTTATTTAGATTTAACTCGCTGCATGCTCCGGGCGGGTTGACACACTTCTTCTTGTGTAGAGAATTTGGTCAGCTTAGCATAATTGCAACTTGAGTCATTTTTTATACACTTCTTTACACCACCTCACAAGCCTGGACTCAACAATCAGTGATTCAGTGTTTTAAATATTTCTACTTGTACTTATATTTATAATTTTCATTTTATTGTTAATATATATAAAAGAAAAATCCTTAGCAAAAGGATTGAAAGTCTATAATATTAGGAATGGAATCTCAGTCTTTTAACCAAGGTAAATGTATCTTTTCAAGGGGATCTGAACTATTAATTACATAATATTATATAAATTTCTAATAAACAAATCAATTTAATGATATAGCTAGTTTATTTTTTGATATAACCATAACAGTTAAAAATTAATTTAAAATATCAAAATTTTGCATTAATTTTACATCGAAGTGATACCAACACATTTAAATTTGAGTTGAAAACGAATTATAAGTTTTACGGTTTCGATTTATCACCGGAACAAATCAATCGGTATAGGAAAAAAAATCAACCAAGTTTTAACTTTTTAAATGGGTTAAAACATATAGCATTTTATTTATTTTCTACAAAAGTTTTACTTTATTTTTAGAGAATTTAATTGGTGAGAGTCTGAAGTCAATGCTCAGTAAAGTATAAACTGTAGTAACTTTTTTCCTTTGTTTTCTTTCGGACTTATTTTACTCTCAATCACAATCATGAAAAAATATGTATGTTTTAGCCTTTTAAAACCTATAAAATTGTAGTTCGGTTACTTAAAAAAACTAAAATTTTGATTTTATTTTTTAAAATATTTATAAAAATATATGTCAATATGATGGTGAAATTGTATTTTAACTCTTATAAAAATATAAAACTTAACAAAAAATTCCTGACTTCACCTTTGATAATAATGTAATTAGTTGAGTAGAGATGAAAAGATAATTTTTCAAAAAGTTAAAAAGAATTTTTTTTATACAATACTTCTTAAATTACAAAATTATAAAAATTAATTAATTTTAATTACTATAAACTAAATTAAATTTATATTCTAATTCAAATGCTTATTAAATATTTAAATTTTATTTTCAATTTCATCCTATACTACTAATTTTGAGATGTATGATTAATTTATTTTAATGATCAGCACTTTCATAAAGGACTGAATTAACAAATAAAAAATCTAAACAATTTTATCAAAATAAATATAAATAAAATTTATTATGTAAATTTCTCGAAAGCCAAAGCTATTAACCCAATTAAACAAATTTAAAGACACATTTCAAATTATCAAAGAGATAGATCTGATGTGTAATATTATATATGAATTTTAATTTTGTGTAATATTATAATATGAAATGTTTATTTGATTTAATTTTCATAAACCACTAACATTATTATCGATATATCATCATTTTACATCTACATATTGCATACCTAAACAATTATACTTATCCAATATAAAATTAAATTGATGTTTATATTTCTTTAAATATGTATGATTAAATCAAAATCAAATTAATATATATATATATATATATATTTAAAGTACAATCAAAATTTTATGTACATAATTATTCCAAATCAAAATTCATATATCAATTTATAAATTAAATATATAATTTTAATATACATTCCATCATCAAAAAGAAAAAAGATACATTTCCTGCAGATAATGTACTACTGGGCAGAAAAAAAAAAAAACCTGACCACTCTGCTGTCATACACACATACATACATACATATATATAACGTTCATGTTACAGTCAACTAGACTTAATTTGGTAAAAGTTATTATTATTTTGTTATATTATTATTATTATTATTATTATTACTTCTACTTCTTTTGTAAAGATATATATTGGATTTGAATAGGAAAAAGAAGCAAAAAGAAAAATGGAAATGCATTTATACCGATTGCAGTTTTAAGATGCATGAATAAATAGCTATCTCATTCACTAGTTGAAAAAAACTCTACCACCAAAATTTAAAAAAGATATTATTTGGTTCTACATTATATTAAAAATATTTAAAAGAAAAACACATTTCGCTACTCGATAAGGATGACTGAAAGAATTTTTTTTTTTATGTAAATGTATATACTTACAAAAGATTCAATCATCAATTAAATTACAGGTGGTACAAATCTTCATAAATTTCGACTTTGATCCTTGATATTTGGTTCTATTTTAAGTAATGATTTTAGATTATTTATTTGAATATTTTATATAAAAACATCATTATAATAAGAGTTTTTATTCCATAAGCAATTTTGTATTTTCTTTTAAATATTTTACTATATCTTTATACGATATTTGTCATTCTTTGATCTTGTAGAATCTAAAAATTTCATTGATAGTATAATATTATATATTGTCGATAAAGTAAAACAACTTCATTTGTAAATCTAAAATGATGTCATTTCTTATTAAAATGTAATAAAATAATAATTAAATAATTAAAAATGACATTCCGCATCATATTAGATATGCTTGTAAACTAGTAGGGAAGTTTATACTAGTATAGATAATAAGTTGTGTATTGAATAATTATTTATTGAAGTAGGATTAATCTCGTAAAATTCGTAATAATTTTATAATAGTATAGATAATAAGTGTGTACCCATCATTTAATTATCAAAATCAATGTCATTTGTATTTAAGATACTAACTTTTTTTTTTCGTTTGAGTCTTAACTAGATTAGTATGTGTATTTTTGTCAGTGTAAGAAAATATGAGTTTCAATACATTGAAACAAATCATTCTCGGGGCTATAGGTAGTTGTAAGCATTGTGTTAAAAAAAAATATGATCAAAATATAAAAGGAAATTGTTCAAAAAAAACAAACTCTTTTATTTATTTTACATTAATTAAGAAAATAAGTTCTAGAAAGATTCTATATGTTTTAACCATGAAACTACATTGATAATAATGGATCAGACCAGTCTTGTTTAGTATAATATTCATTCAAAAACCAGGGAAAGAAGTAATACAATAACGATCAAAGATAAGAAGGAAGGAAAAAGACAGCCATATAAAATATCAACAATTAAATTATATTAAAACAATCTCTTTGTGTGGTGCATAAATTAGAACATACCAGGCAGGCTCGTTAGGGTTTTCTTTCCAATATCTCTCTCCTTTTTCCATTTCTTCGCTCGTTTTGTTTAAAAATAATAAATAAAAAAGAGGAAGGGGGGAAAACATATGAGAAGCCTGAGATAACAAGGTTGGTGATGATGGTAGTAGTGAGTAGAAGAAGCACAAAGAAGTACGTTGGTTACCATTGTTAATATACTAGTGCTTATGATATTATGATCATAAATTCCCCACCAAAACCTGAGCAGAGAGGAAGAGTAGTGACATATAGTAAATTCTTTCTTTCAGCTACAAAACAAACAAAACAAAAAGCCCAGACCATACCAGAGCCTGAGAGTCTATGTTGTTTTTGTCCCAACTCCAACCTAAGCTGCCTGGTTCCACTCATCACACCCATCACCTTCACGTTTTCTATGTTGGGTTTTGATATAAGGTTTCTCTTCCCACGAAAAAGATCCTCCACTGTTTTTTGCCTATTCCTTCCTTTCACTAAATCCAAACCATATTCCTCCCTTGTGCTGCTATCACCATCATCCATCACACGGTCATCCCAATACCAAAACCCCAAAACAACCAGCTCATCCGTTGCCATCACCATCACCATGCCTCAGCCCTACCTCCTCTTTCTCCATTTCATTTCTTCTCATTAATTGAACCCATTGTTTTTAAGTATACAAACCAACCACACCATCATTATATATTTTGTCCAATGACAGAAGTACTCAAATTAAAACACACTCTCAGAAAAGAAAAACCAAAGAAACGAAGAGAAAACTGAACACCCCTCATCATGAATACCGGTAAATAATAAAAAAAAGTACGTATTCAAGGTCTTTTGTAAGCTAAAGAGACCTGTGTTCAAGAATACTGATGTTGGTTCTTTGTCTCTTCACATTCCCTGAAGAAGACTCGTCCACAGAAGACTTCTCCATCACCGCTTTCAATGCTTCTTGTATTGAACTAATACAATACTGCAGCTGCTGTTGCTGCTGCTCACCGCTACTACATGAGTCTTCCTCTCCGGTTATAAACAGAACATTCTTTACTCGCCCACCAAGCGTTGTAATCTCAGCTTTTAGTGTCTTCAAGCGTAAAGCTTTCAATGTTTTGATTAGGTCAGGCAAAAGGTCGGACCTATCTTCACAGCAAAGTGAAGCTTTGATCACAAACTTACCATCTTCTTCCGACGTATCCACGGTTAGCTCATCAATTTCGGTGGGCACAGGACTGGTTTCTGCTATCAAAGAGGTCTGTCGTTTCAGCTCCTTAACATGTTGGATTACTTCCGCAAGCAGTGAAGCCTTGTCCGTCTACGTCACAAAGTGATCATAACCAAGACAACAACAATTAACTTGGCATCGAACTCTATAAAAACGTAGTTATTAATTAACGTGCATGTGATTAGGTTAGGTTTGGTAGTTAATGGTGGGGGGGGGGGGGAGGGGTTCATTTTAATCTCAAGGGAATGGCAGTGGCGTAATAGTGTGAACTGACAGAGTGTGCTACTTTGTCTCTCTTTATTTCTTTTCATTCCCAACTTAATTTGACTGATGATCCGGCAACAAAATTCCGTGGAAGCTTTTAAACTGCTCCTTGGTTTCTCTTTATCATATCAACCGAGCGACATTAACGCTCATTCCCTATTCGTATTCTTTTTCCTTCTTGGAACTACCACAAGACTGTTAAGAATAAGCCCAAAGACAAGCTTTATTTATTTTTTTGGAAAAAGATTTAAAAAAGACGGGCCAAGGAAGAAATGTGACGACCTTTCAGGTCTAAATGGGTAGGTTTTGAGAGTATATTATCAGAACACCCAAGTAGAATCTTGGAAAAATCTACAGATATATCTTCGAAGGGAAAAAGCTCAATATAATAGAAAACAAAAAGGGTGCAAAAAAGGTGAATGAGTGACACTTCCATAGTTCCATATAATATAATATAATCACCCAGGACATGTTGTACGCGTGATGATTTATAATGCTTTCTTTTCTTTTTAACAATTTTATTACCATTTATTTATTTTTGAAGAATTTTTTTTTTAAAAAAAGATTTTGATTACGAGTATATGTTCAATGACTACCAACTTACTTTGGTGGTGCTTGGGAGTAAGCTGCGTAGCTTGGCGAGATGGTTGTTGATTCGTTCTCTTCTTCTCCTTTCAGCTTCACTGTGACTTTTAGAAGCAGCGAGAGCCTTAGCATCCATGATTTCTTGAGCGGTCATCTTCCCCAGCTCAGCTTGGAGCCCGAAAGGAGCTGAGCCGGGTTGAACCACCGGTCCTAGTGTGTCAGATAAGATCCTTAGATGGTCAGCTGAGGTGCCATCATATGCAAACTGTAGGGAAGGAGCTCTTCTGTTGAATAAACCCCCATACGAGGTTGGCGGAGGAGGGACCAAAAAAGGGTCATCGTCTCGAACCGGGTTTCCAGTGAAGAGGGCTGGATTGAAATTGTGAATCGGAGGGAGAGACCATGGTAGGATGGGAGATACTTCAGGGAATATCAGCCCTCCCCTAGTTCCTCCAAATAAATCAATATTGTGCTGTTGCTGCTGCATCTGCTGATGTTGTTGTTGCATATATAACTGTTCCTGGTAACCTTGTATGTTATGGATAGCTTGAGAACACTCTCCCTGATCGTCGTCTTTCTTTCCACACATCCCTCGATATTTCCCTTTCTTAAATCTGCCTCAAAATGGAAAGGAGAAAAAAAGATAAAAACATTGATTCAACTGCAATACAAATATAAACACATATAGATATGAAGTTTTTGTATTGATGATCACTTCCATCTCCGATGTGGTGCGATACAATAAGGAAGTTGGTTTACAGTTTCGTATAGGAAAGATAAATTGGAAAAAGGGTTACGACAAAAAAGAAAAAGAGAGAAAGAAAACAAACCTTCCTTTGATACATAGATGGAGTTTGCAGAGGTCTCTGAATTATGGTCGTAAATGATGTGGTTTGAGGCTGAGGTGGTGGTAAGTGGTAAAAGAAAAGAAAAGCAGAAAAGGAGAGGAGATTTCGAGTATGAAGTGGATAACTCAATCTCTATCACTTGGGGAGGGGAGGGGGGTAGGTTAGTTTCTGGCAGGCCTTTGTGCCTTTGTGGGTGATACACTGACCCCTTTTTATCCTTAGCTTCAAAATAAGCTTTCCTTTTTCCTATATGCTTTCTTGGTGTTTTTTTGGTCGCTCTGTTTTCTTCTTTTTGTTTTTTAATTTTTTGGTCACTGATCACCGATCTGTGCCTTTCCCTCTTCTCCACCACTCTAAATTTATAGAGTCTGCAAGTACTGTTAGTCTCCTTTGCTTTCTTCCTAAGGCATTCCCTATCCATTCTTGTAGCAATCAGGATCCTTTTTCTTTATTTAATTATAATCATGTCTTTTAGGTTTATAGTTAATTAAAATTAGCAGTAGTTTATACATGAAAATATATCTCTCTTCCTCTCCCTTAAATAAAATAATAATATTAGTTTGCTTTTGTGATTGGTTCAAAGTATATAATTACATTCTGTGTCTGTGAGTGCAGTTGGAGAGAGAGATCGAGTGGGGGATGGGAAACACAAAAACAAAAATAAAACACAGTGAACACACAACACATACACTGTCGACAAACCAAAGACCAAAAAGGCTGATAGTATCATCATGATAAAAGGCTTAGCTAAACCCTTTTCTCTTTTCTTTTTTGGCTTTATCCTCTCTTTACCCCCTCAACTATACTCCTTTTTTTTATTTCGGTCCTTAAAGTTTTTTTCCCAGATCAAGACTTAATGTCATCAGTCTTCCCAGTTTAGTCCTCTTGGCGTTAAAAAACCTGCCGTGTCATTCGGCCAATTGTTTTTCGCCACATGTCATATGATGATGTCATTCTGATATCATCATTAAATTTCTTTTAAAAAATCTTTAATCATTTTTATTAATGTTTAACCAAGTAAAAGAAATGTGAAGAAACCAGAAAAGTTCAAAAATTGAAATTATATCTCACCATAATTCCATAGATTCATTTTTATAAATTTTAGTAATTTTTAATATTTTTTCAAGATTTTTTAAAAAGAATTTAGATGATGATGTCATTGTGACATCATTATATGACATGTGCCAGAAAACAATTGGCTGGATGACTCAGCCTGTTTTTAAAGGTAGGACTGAACTTGGAACCCTAATAACGTTAGGTCCTAATATGGGAAAACTGATAATGTTAGGTCCCCATTTGGAACAAAAAAAATTTTAAGGACCAAAATGAGAAAGTTGGTATATTTAGGGACTAAATTGTGAATTAAACCTTTTTTCCTTATCTTCCTTTTCCATTTTATTTCATATTGATGCATCTTGCATTGCCTCGTCCTTTTCCTACCTCGGTCAAGCCCCCACGTTCTTCAACACTCTTGGCTATTTCCACGCCACCCTTTCTGCTTCCCCAAGACCATGTAATCATTGTGTCTTGGAACACACTCCACCTTCCTGGCCCCCCCCCCCTCCTCTCTCTCTCTACCTCTTCAGCTGCTCTTCACTTTCACGACCCTTCTGGGTTTCGGTACCATATGTGAATTTATCCATGGCTTGCCTTCCTTCTCTTATGAACATATGTATATATAGCGCAAAGGGAATTCTCCATTAATTATTAGTGTTGGAGTGTTGTCTCTCAAGTCCAATAACTTTATAAATTGGTTGGCACTTACAGTCTTCATTTTCACATGCACATGTAAAGCTAGCATTGGGATGGGCTTGGCTACCTTGCGATATTTGTATATATTTCTTTTCCAGTTGGGAGACTTATTACCAAAGCATCATCAAAATATGAAGAGATGGGAGCTTCTCCCATTTGCTCCCTTCAGCAAAACTCCTAACAAAGTACAATCATAGAGGACTACCTGACGAAGCAAGAAACAAACTGGTTAAAGAAAGAAACGGTTAACTCCTTTAGGATATGAAATGATGAAATGTACTTATATTATAGAAATATATTGTTATTGAAATAGCCATGTTGTAAGATCATTGAACATTTTTATGAATTTCGAAACAATAAAATATGAACATTGTATAAAGTTTCGCCAATAACATTTAATATTTGAAATTTGTTTATCTTTGCAATTATATATATTAAGACAATAGTAATTTTTTTCCTACTTTTTATTTCAAAAAAAAAAAAATTGGTAGCCTGACTAACCCCTCAAGCTATGCTCTGAATGTAGTACTCGAAGTAATGAAGCCTGATTTGAAAATGTGGGAAAGGTGTTTCCACAATCAACAATCATGCATGTCCTCAGCTGAAAATAAGTGGAGTAATAATATATACATGTTAGCATTCAAAAAATAGCATATATTATATCATCTAAATGAATCCCACATCGATTAACAATTTACATAGCTTCTCGCTGAAATTTACTCGCGCGCTATTATTATATATGCGATAATTTAAGATTTTGATACATAATTTGTTTAAAGTTAGAGGTGCCATTTCTTACATTAAACTCAAACAAAAACATAAAGAATGACATATCTATATAATATTAATTATGAGACAAAGGAAGATGGGAAAATGTCTTCATTTTGTTTGGACATGATAATTTTTTTCAATTTGGTCCCTAAATTTTTTTATCAACATTAATATTGTAACTTGAGAACATTTCTCAATTTTGATCCTTGTGGTGATGTGGCACTCTGAGATATGATATACCACAATTTTAAAGTTTCACATCATCACAGGGACCAGAATTGAGAAAATTGTCAACTTCCAAGATTAGTATGGACAAAAAGAATTGAGGGACCAACGTGAGAAAAGTTATTAAGTTGAAGGGGTAGACATTCCTTTATCCATCGGGAAGAAAACATGATTACCTTTGTTGCTTGGTGAAATTCAATGGCTATGGTATTGAGTATATAAAACTTATAGACCAAGACTCTAAAAGGGAATTATAGATGTTTCCATTAGGTTCGGACAAATGGCAGGCAGGCACGGCAGCTTCCATGTTTTATTCGCTATTTTTGTGTTGTAGCCTTTACCGGCTAAGCTTGCTGGTTGGTTGGCCTAAAAAGGATGGATACAAGTATCGAAATGTAATGTTCTTATGGTAAAAAGTTAAAGAGGCGATGAAGGAAAAAGAAATCATGACTTAAAGCTCTTAAATCTTTGATGACCAGCAAACTATGCGTAATTACAAGGTTATTCGAGACAGCAACTTTGCCAACAGAAGCAAAACAAAAATCATCCAACCAATTTACCCCTTTTCAACACCATAATTGTTCCCAGAGGCCAAACCCCATATTCTGTCCAGTATTTTTCAAATGCAAATGGACAACTTTGTTATGTAACATTGACTATATTGTATAATGAAATCAACATTCAAATAATGAGTTTAATAACGATAATATTGACAACTCTCATATTTAATTTACCTTTTTAGTATTACAGGAGTAAATTCTAACTTTTATGTTAGTTTTTTTTCTTAGATTTTATATTTTTGGAATTAATTATATTTTATTCATTTTAGGGTTATTTGAAATATTTTTGGAAGATCCCTTTTTCATTACAAGTCAAGAAAGAAGCATGAACAAATTATGATATTCTATAATGAACTGGATATCGTGACTATAAATGTGCCATATACCATTTGGGAGGGATGAATTTTCTAATATTAAGTTGTGTTATTTATTTATTTGATTTGATATCTACTTTCTTTTGGATTTAATTTTCGAAATATTTTTATGAAATTATTTTACTGTAATATTGTATACTTGCAAGTGAATGAGGGAAGTAGTAACAAATTTTGTACTTTAAATTCTATATATTATTTTGTTACTATTTTTATCACTAAATTTTTTGTGTCTTTGCAAGGAGGGGAGATTAATAAATCAATAAATCAAAAATGTAAATAATTTTAAAATTCGTGGTCAACATCCACTCTTTAATGGACCTATAAAATGCGAAAGGTTAATTACTTGACTCGCTCTAATAGATATCTTAAAAAAATAATAAATAATTTCATTTTGATTTTCAAAACCAACTTAATAATTAGATTAATTAATAATAGTCTAATAATTAGTTAAGTCTGGTTTAGGAGTAGTGTCTAGCTAATGTTTTCCTTTTCTTGATTTTGTTTGTTTTTCTTTTTCTTTTTTGTTTCCTTGCAAGCCAAGAAAATATAATGAATTAGCTAGTACGGTACTAATTACTTTGGTCTTGATGTCTAAAAATCAATTCTTTGAAATTGAAATGATGAGAGTAGAAAAAATTAGAGAGATATGTATGTTAATTCAAAACTATGCATTTTTTATATATTATTTTCTTTTTTTTCATTTTCATCACTACTACGTGATGGGAGGAAATGAAAATTGCTTCTTTTTTTCAACATTTCCAATTTTTCTCCCAAACACACCTATAAAAAAAATATTTTTCATCTTTTTATTTTTTCATCATTTTAATTTAACAATCTTTTCAATTTTCTTTCCGTCATACCAATTAAAGCCTTAATTTTTATTTTGGGTTGGGTTTAGGTTTCCTTTCGGCCTTTAGTTAACGGGTTCAGTTTTATTTTTTGGGTTAATAGATTGAAGTGTATATACATGTTGTAAAATATATAATAATGGATTGGACTTGAAAAAAAATCTTATCTAAAGTTTAATTCATAGTGAATGCGAATCTTAAATCAAGTCTAGAACCAATTTTTAAATCTTACATTTTTTATTTAAACCTTTTATTTTGTTGATTCGAATCCTTAGACATGGACGAATTAACACCTAAAAATTACAGAGTAATTAATGAATTCATTAAGATAACATTGTAAATGTTAAAGGCGCATAAAATAAGAAATGGATGGACGGTGAGAAGCATCCAATCCAATGCAAGGAGATCAGGTGGTGGGTCCGTCCAAACCGAATCTCATCTTTAACCCAAAATCCACAGCGTTCAACTTCTGAGTAAAGCCGTCCTTGGTGCTTGACTGGGGATGAGATGAGATGAATAAAAATGGGGCATGGCTTCATGATGTGCATTAAGGCATATGTGAAGATGCATTTATGGCAGTGCGTGGCTGCGGCTGGAGGTTGTTCCGTAGAAGAGAGGGGAGAGTCAAAAGCAGAACCCCAAATTTCCATGGAATGTGTCCTGAAAGTGGGACAGTGGGTTTCTGCATTTCCAATTACATTCCCTCACCCTCATCAACACGTCTCTTTCACTCACATTCTTACAAAGTACCAATATCCTCTTATCCATCCTTTCCTTTCATTAAAGTATTTCCTAAACCGAAAGTGAGTCCCACTATAACTAGCTTCCTTATTATTTTGTCTCTAATTCACATCAACCCAAACTACCAACATTTCTTAAATACGCAATTATGGTCTCAAACTATTTGATCATTACAATCCTTTCCCTTTCCAATCTGATTTCACCTTTACAATTACATAACCTCTTTCAATGTGAGACCCTCTATAATTACTCTTAAAGATTCATCATCTAACGTATTTTACTTTAAATTTTAACCATACCCACTTTTTGTTCTCTTGTTTTTAGATATTGCTCAATGTTTTATACAAAATAATAATAAATCTTATGGAGCAAGCTCCATTGATATCGATGTCTTTCTAAACTTGTAGAAATTGCAAGCTAAAGTGCACTTATTAATAAGCACTAATATGCTCCTCACAGGACTCTTATTAGTTAGGGGTTTCAGGATAGGGGTAAACTAGAAAATGTATCAAACAACAACTATTTTTTTTTGGTGAATTACGAGAGGAGGGCAAAATCTTAACAACAAGTGATTAGCGCTAATCAAACTCTGACCACACCTAGAGCGATGAACACCTTGATCATCAAGTCAAAATTATCTAAAAAGGTCATTTTAGTATAATCCATCCAAAATCTCGAGAAATAAGCTTTAATTTCATCAATTAAACCAAATTTTTTAAGGCATAATGATTTACTTGGCTCACCGACCTAATAAAAAAAATCATTTTAGCCCTCTATTTAATTTTCGTCTTTTTTAGCCTTTAAACTCGTGTTGTCTGTCAAATCACCCTAAAATAGTAAAGTTAACAAGACGTTAATTTTACTGATATGACATACAAGTGGATTGTCATGTGAATGTCACGTTAGCAATTAATTAATTTTTTAAGAATTTAAAAATATCCCACAACAGCAAAGTTAACAAATATTAATTTTTTCATCCATTTTGAAGTGATTTGACAAAAAATATAAGTTCAAGGCTAAAGAAGTTAAAAAATTAAATGAACGACTAAAATAACTTTTTTGTAAAGTTGGAGGACCAAATAAGGCATTATGCTAGTTTTGAATAATAAAAAAAATTAAAGTCTTGTAATTAAGCAAGTCGGCTCCACAATCTCTGTCTCTGTATATGTATATAGTGCAGTTGAAAAATTCCAAAATAATCTGAAAAGTAATAGCATGATACCTTGCTTTTAATCACATGCAAGAGGTCAATTATCGTAATTGTTAATGCTAAATTAGGGCGGATCCAGTGTAGAGAAACAACCATATGGAGGAATACTTAATTACATGGCCTGCATTTACACTTACACAAAAAAGAAAGGAACGATGGCTTCTATTATTATTATTATTATTATTTAGACATAGATATAGAAAAAGTGAATGCATGCATGAGAGTCCAACAAAGAGCACAAAGACATGACCATGCTTGAACAAAACGCTAGCTATAGAGGCTTCTTAGACCCCCTCACATGTATATTCATCATTGTCATTTGCAATAATTTCGATCAATTTCGAAAAAATAATAATAATAATAATAATAATAAACTTGGGTTAATCGCTGCACGCTTAAAAGTTATTCATATGATACATATATAACATGCCAGACAGCAATAAAAAATAAAAAATAAAAAGAGAAGAAGAAGTGATAAAACTTGCTTATCAAGGATTCATGATTGGAGCACTAAAATCATGAACACAGGAGAGTCCATTGTTCATTGGGTTTATAATAGGAACCATATAGTCGCAGAAAATATATAGCATTTAGTAAATCAATAATATATAAAATAAAGAGCAGCTAGAGCCCAGCAGCATCGAAGGTAGATGTGTGGAGAAAATACAATTGAAAGTTGAAACTGAGGCCTGGCCTGAACATGTGGAGTTTGGGTTCTTTAATATTTTTTACTGGGCTCTGATCTATAAATGCTGAGTTTTCAGCCTATTTTATCCAAATCCAATTATAAATCCAGACTTAAAAGTTTAAGTGAATATTGTGGTCCAACAGTGCTGGCCTTTATTATTGTAGGCTTATTCATCAACTTTCAAATCCATGGCAATCGCAAAAACGTTTTCGCCCGTTCCATTTTGACAAAAAATGTTTCTCATAACTTTTATGGTACAAAAAAATATATTTTATTTCTGAATTAGAGAAAATTGTGTTATAAGTAGGGATGTTCATGGATCGAGTCAGGTTGGATTCGAGTTGGACTTAAGCATGATATTAATATACTTTATGCTTGCTCAAGCCTGGTCCGACTCAAAATATGAAAATTTTACTCAAACCGACTCATATTTACAAAATATTAACTCAAGTCCATTTTAGGCCTACCCATATTATTTTTTAATTTAAAAAATATTTATATTATATTATTTTAATATTTAATAATTTTATATATTTTTATTTATTAAATTTTTTATATAGTCGTCTTAATATTATTTTAATGTTACATCAGAGTATATTTAGTATAGGTTTATTTTTTTTAAATGTGTTTTAAATTACATAATATATAAAAATAACATAATATAAAATATTATAAATTTAAAAACGGGTCGAGCTAGGCCGAGCTCGAGCCTTGAATGTTCAAGCCTAGGCTCAATCCATATTTTAAATGGGCCTAAATTTTTTGTCCAATCCTATTTTTTGGGCCTAATATTTTTACCCAAATACTCCCAAATTTCGAATGAACCTTTAGGTTTGGACAGATAACCCGACCCATGAATTGGTCTAATTATAAGCAATAAAGAAATCTGAAAACATTAATTAAAAAGAAAACAATAAATTGTTGTTAAATTTAAAACTCAAAAAATTAATTACTAGATGAATATCTTTAGAAAACCAACAAAATAGAACTATAAAGTTTTGTTTTTCTATAAATTTTATTATTTCAACTTAAAAGCTAAATAATTATTATATTCTTTACAATCTCTATTTCTCAAATCCCAATCTATTTAAATATTTTATTCAATGTATTGAGAACATGCCAATGCTATAGATGTTTTCAAAATAGAATTTAGAAAAGACATAGTATTAGTTTAAGTGTTATTTTTTTTTATTTAAGTAATTATTGCAGTATTATTTTTTATCATGTTTTAATTAGTAATAAATTAATTTCAATTAAAAATTTCTAATCACTAACTTTTTTCTTTGAAAAAGAAAGAATTATCTTTTTACTGATTTTATCTTTTTAATTTCAAGCTTAAATTTATAGTAATTATTTTTTGTTTTATGTTTAATTATTATCATACATAAATAATAAATAAATATTTTTAATATTATTATACTAATAACCAAATGAAGCATATATGTTTTTGTACAGAAATAAATGAGTATTATTTTTTATCTTCCTACAAAAGTTAGCAAATCAAGTTGCAAACAGACGGCTTAACTAAATTTTTTTTAAAAAAATCTAACTAAAAACAATCTTTAATTCTAAATAAATGAAATGAATTATGTAGAAGATAATAAAAATTTTCTCTAAAACAATAGATAAACTTCGTGTAGATAATAATAAAGTAATATATTACTAGATTTTGTTACATTCATGATATAGGTAAAAGAGTATGTACAATAAATTTAAAAAATAATTTTGGTTAAAATAATAAAGTTATATTTTGAGTTCAAACACAACTATGCATGAGTATATTTTTTAGATTTTATAAAAAATAAAATTACCTGCAAAATAAAATTTATTGCTTATTAAAAATGATGTGTTTTTGGTAAATTGATTACAATAAATAGGCACTCAAAACAAGTATATGTTCGAGCATCATTGACCAACTCCTTATCAATTTTGATTCATTATTAATATGAACAATAATTCAACAGATTTGATTGACTAGAGTATAACAAAAAAAAAAGAATCTATTGGAAATATATCGAATAAACGAATTTATATTTTATACACGAGCAATATTCAAATAGAATTCAAAGAAAATGGATGTGATAAGACAGAAAAAACGGAAAAAGGTTTAATCTTGATTGCTTGCTATTCCTAGTTAGAAAGATTTATTACTGACGAGCCACAGCAATTGCACCTATCAAAGCAACTAAAAGAATTATTGAAATGAATTCAAATGGAAGAAAAAAATCGGTTGCTAAATGAATTCCAATTTGTTGACTATTACTTAAGTAAGTGAACTGATAGAGAATGACTTCACTTCAATAAAACACTTAAATATAGTAATAGATAATAATAAATTATTATTTTTCTAGAATTTATATAAAAAAATAAAATACCTTCAAAATAATGTTGTGATAAATTCATTACCACCATCAACTCAGTAAAACAGTAATAATAGATATATGTGTAAGTGTCAAATCCATTGCAACCTGCTAAATTGCCTCTTGGTTGAAAAGCCAAGTTCGAAGACCCAAACATAATGCTAAAAGGGACTGAAACCCTCTCTAGGAAACTTGTAAGCTTCAAAAGTTTGTTCAACATGCATGCCATAAGAGAAGTAACGTTCAACTGACAAGATTACAAGTAAATCATGTAGATTACTGTGCAATTAACAGCTTCCTTCAATTGTAACTTTGTGGCTAGCATCATCTACTTAGGTGATACTTTGAAACTGGAATCCAATTTATGTGAAAGGTATAGCCAATAGCCCCAATCAATCAGAAGTAGTGCTTGTCGAAAGTGTTCCACTTTACCGATCACTACATATCAACAGGGTTTTTTATGGTCAAGCAAGGCCCACTGACTTTTATGAGGTAGTACTAGTAGCTACCAGCTAGAAATGCTTATATGCTAATGGCTGAGGCTGACGGTTGTGAATTCTCCATTAATATTGATTGACCAAGTGGTTGCAGTACCAGGCTATAACGTGAAACAAAATTCCTAACCCTTGCTCTCTCCGGAATCTCAACTGAGTTGAGTGCAGAGGGCAATTTTATCTATCCATAGGCATCTTTTCTTTTCTTTTTTTTATCGATCCCAGTTCAGGGTATCTGACAATTAAAGCCTTCATACTTACATATGCATGTCATATTGAGCAGAGCAGTCCATTTAGAATATTGCTACTTATGTCTTGGGAAATTTGGGAAGAATTATATTCCCATTAAAGTTAACAAAAAAAGCTTAGCTAGCATGAACAGCATAGCAGTATGCCCCAATTTCTTTTGTTTACTAAACGTAGATAATCTGAGAGTACATTGGTCTCAGTCAGCTACAAGTTGAAGCCTAACCTCCTCCTTCCTTTTTGAAAGAGAATGTGTATATATACTCTATCAAAATGCGTAGTTTTGATGATCTATTTGGTCCATCTGGATTTTCAGATCTATACAATAAATTAGGTGCTTCCCGTGTGGCAGGAAAAGAAAGTAAAACAAGTACATCGGCAGGCGACACGCTTGACGCTGGAAGAGGAGGTCCTCGTAAAGGACTTGATGACTGGTCATCTATCCAAGGATTTGCCTTGATTGGCAAACTTTGAATTATACAAAAGGCAAAATCTGACTCATATATATATATATATATGTATATATGTGTATTTTTGGTCATCCAATAAGCCAAACAAAATGGTTGTGTTTGCTTATCATTGGTAGAAGTGCGCGTACAAACCTACAAGCAAGTGTTAAGATGTAAAGACATCCAATGATGGGGAAATGCGACAAGCCCAAACTGATGAGTTATTGCAATCATGGAAAAAGGCCAGGCAGTAATATTTCGAGATGATATTTCATCTGCTGTTCAGTCTTATTCAACTACACCACCTTCACATCCCACAATATTAATCCAGGGCCACTCCCTTGGCATTGTGGGGTAAGAAGAGAGAAACCAGGCTCAATAAAACTAAAACAAAAGACAAGATGAAAGACATCATCCAATTCACACACATATATAGATAGATAGAGCTATGTTACTTATTAGTTAATTAGTCGAAAATTTAAATTGGAGTCATTAATTAATTACCCATCAACTGGGTTGGTTTTCTCTATTCTTCTTAGCTTGTTAATTTATTCATCATTTGCATTGTATGGGGCATCACTTATGTTTAGCTTTTGGGAAACAATTTTGTGTGACATGGTAATGACCCGCCCAAAAAGCTAAAGTAATCTTTTAAATTCAATCTAAGCAATGAAAACTACTACTATATATGATAAGGTAAGGTATATATGTCCACACGTTTTTTTTTGGGGGATTTTCATCCTTCAACGTCAGTATACGTACATGTTTTCTCAGCAAATAAAATTTTATTAATAATAAAAAAAAATTCTAACAAAGAATAGTCAAACTGACCCAACATAAACCAAGCATACAAATTCAATTATAAGCCCCAAAGATTGGTAAAAGCAATTCTGCCAACCCCGTGTTAAGCCAAACCATAGGATCCAACAACACTTTTGCCGGCATAAGTCATAAGCTTATCTTAAACCAAAAACAATTAAAAAGCATTTCCTTATCACAAATCACATCTACTTCACCAACACTTCAATAATCCATATGGCTACTATATAGACATGAGATCTATAAATCATACGGCTAATGTACCCCCAAATAAATTAATTACAAGATTTTGTTGAAACAAGTTTTTGTAATTTTTTTTAGTTTTGACATTTCATATTGGAAGCTCATGATTTTTTAAAAGGTTTGACGTATCGTTCTTACTGAATGGAAGCCACTGATGATTGATACTGAAAATAAAAAAAAAAAGTAACTAAGCTAAAAAAGTTTGTCAAGAGTTCAAGAGGATTGCAAAATGTGCCGCTGCCAAATCTACATGGGGTATCTTGGAAAGTGCACATGAAGGTACTTCTACTATCAAGCAATTGAAGACACTTGACCTCCAAGCTCAAGAACTCGAGAATGCAATTGAAACCATTGGAGAGTTTTACGCAGCGTTGTGTAATCTATCAAACCCCAAGACTTTTCTTTGAATGAAGAATAATCAAATACTAAACTGGTCAAAAAGATATTGATATCTCTTCATGAGAGATTCTCCATTAAAGTCATTGTTATTAAGAAGACTAAGTCTTGAAAATTTGTTACCAATGAACTTATTGACTCTTTGTAAACTTTTGAGATGAACTTTGAAGATGTCAAATATAGTAACACAAAATATAAGAGAAATATTACTTTCCAATTGGGTGAAGGAGTGTCAACTTCCCAAAACGTTAAAATTAAAAAACTCTAGGAATATATTACCCTACTAAAACAGAACTTTAACAAAACATTCAAAAAATAGTCAAGAAAAATAAAAAAATTTCAAAACCAGAATAAATGTTCTGAAAAACAGATCCTAGGCTTCGTAATAAAATGTTCCCAGAAACACAAGTTCTAATTAACATTATTATTTACAGTTTTGGAAAATGTAATTTAATATAATTTTCAATTTTCAAAACTTTTAAAAATTGCTTAAAACTTAAGTCAATGCTTTTGCTTTTTTTCATGAAGCTTTTACTTGTTATTTTTCCATATTCTATTGCGTGTTATATTCTTCATCTATTATATTAAAAAAAAAAAAAACATACTGTAAAATTACACTTCATAAATTAAAATTGTGTAATAAGACCACACTGTTATTCCTTAACTCTGACATTTTGTATCATCTAATACACACTTAATATAAATATGAATTAACCCAAACATTAAATTTTGAAAATTAGATAAACCCAATATTTTAATTAATTTGGGAATATTATATGTCAAATGTGTAACTTAATTTCTATGATACATAATTCCTTTTTTGTCTTCTTTCCATAAAATACTCTTTCCCAATATTAAGTAATCCTTCACAATAATTAAGCCATTATCCTTTCCTCTTTTCTTTTCAATCGGTGTTGGAGAAAAAATAAATGAAATTGGATGATGTTCTCCCACCCACTAATACATTTAACTTAATTAACTAAAATAAATAACATATATCAATGGCCATTAAGCCTCCTTAACAAGCCACTAATCCTTAATTAGTTATGGACTAATTACTTTTAAGGACATGACTAATATCGTAACGAGAGCTTGCACAAAGCTTCAATCAAATCTCTTCATTTCACCCACTTTGTGCTCTTGCTAATATCTAAATTGTTGAAATAATTGAGAGAGCAAATGTAAAATAACTTAGGCAATAGAAGGGATTTTTTTTTTTTAATATATTAGTGTGATTATATGGTAGTATCTGTCATACAGGTGTTCGAACTCGAGTCTCCTAAGATGAACAATATCCTCTTTACCAGTAGAGCCACTCGTTGGACTCAATAGAAAAAATAAATAAATTGAAAAGAAAACAAAAGTAAGTAGAATGGCTAAAGGAGCAACAAAACCAAAATCTAAGAAAGCTTTTCAGCAGCATATTGCTTTCACTTTCTCTCGTACCACAATGAAGAAATGCACAGACTAGATAAGGATGATAAGAAATGATGATAAATTTTTGAAGGTCTCTCGATAGTACTAGACAACGCTAATTAAAATTATTATTAACCAAACTATTTAATATCTTTATGAAGTTAACGTTTAAATTCAGTCCTTGAATACTGTTGTTAAGTGCTTGAACTCAGTTATTTAAAAAACATTCACATTTTTAAAATTCAACCCTCAAAATATGTTAACTAATACTGAGAATAATCCGTGCACATTTTAACTTTTTTAATTTTAAAATTGGAATAATTGTTAATTTTAATAAACATTCACATTTTGTTATGTTATTAAAGGATAACATTATTTTTAGATTCCCCACATTACTGTTAATATTACAATCTTTTGCTATTTTTTTACCTCAAGCCCCTGAGCATTGGATGAAAAAATAATTAAGTTTTTTGTGAAAAAAATTCAAATATTAAAATTACATCAATTAAATATTTTGACCAACATTTTTCGTTTTTGATCATTACAGAACTAACGTGGCCATTAATGACAGTAAGGTGATGCTTCGATAGTTGCTATCATGACACTACCACATCAACAAAAATTTTAAAAAATATTTTTTAAAAAATAAAAAATATGTATTTTTAAAATATGGACAAATGACAATCTTAAATTTTTTTAAATTAAAAAAAATAAATTTTAAAATTTTATAAATTTGTAAAATATTATTAAAATTTATAAATAAATATTAAATAAATTTCAAAAATTAAAAATTAATAAAACCATTTAAAAATTAAGTTTAGAATGAAGTCCAGATTCACTTGAATGCAGTAAGTGAGCCAAGAATTGGTTTTTGGAAACGCAATTAAAAAGACACATTTTTTATCGCATGGTTTTAATTTGAGGATATATTTTCCAAAAATAAATATTTTCACTCATTGTGTGGTTGCCAAATATGGTATAATATAAAGCAATCGAATATTTTGGTAAATAAAACAATTCTTTTATGAACAAAGAAAAGTTATAAAACATTACTGTAAATGAATAAACGGAGTATCCAAATTCCAAAACTGTAGAATTTTCTTTTAACTTTTCAAGACAAAGTAGTTTATTCCCTGACACTTAATTATAATTACCTTCCTATCTCTTGTTATGAGTAACCGACCTCTGTCCCATTATTTGAGAGCACCCGCAATCCAGACAAGTGGCAACGTTTTCACCCCACATCAAAACTTTACGTAGTAACTGGCACTAACCCCCATTATTTTTTTATTTACTGAAATATTCTGCTTCAAATGCAAATGACTCCAGAAAAAGGAAAAACAAAGAGATTAGAATGTGATGCAAAGTGGGGGAGTTGAAGCTCGCTATTTGTTTTTTTCCGGTTAACTGTGCGAACTTCATGTAGTAATGGTAGTATACATGAGAAAGTGCACTGGAAGCCTGCCTTTCAACTAGCAGATCATGATGCTGTTCGGATGGAAATATATGCTTAAATTTATCAGCTCACGTGCACTAGGGTTTTCAGAAACGCTCTTATGGATATGGATATAGGGTTGTACTACTTTTGCTACTACTAGCTAGCCATGCAGACATATATATATATATATATATATATATATAACTATTCGGTGGAAATTAAAGAACCAAGTTTTGCTTTTTCTCACTCATACCTACAGGCTGCATATGTGCAAAGCCAAGGCTGCAACTGAAAATAGTTTGCAAGAAAATGAGCGGAGCAACTTAATTGCCACTATGACTATTGACTAGATATGTTACTCATGATTCATACATATTTGAAATTAGTTAAACTTGTCATGAGTGACGGACTAATTACTAAGAACAATAAAGAAAAAGCCCTTACGAGATACATACACACATGGGATTCACTTGTAGTCTTGCCTATGAATATTTCTACCATGCATCAATACCAATTTTTGAGTTGAGAACCCTTTTTTTTATAGTTATGAAGTAACTAATTTTAATCTAACATTGGAGAATATTTGGTGAGCGTAGACAGGAGTGGGGGAGAAAACGAGATGAGTTCCAAGGAAGAAGGAAGGAAAGAAAGGGTTAGTTGATATGGAAATAATTAATTAGGAGGTAGGAAGATTAAGGAGGAAGAAAATGAATGAAGGATCCCAATGAACAATGAAGGCATAGACAGTAGTCAGAGGGAAATGAAACCGGGAAAGCGACATTTGGTCACCCAGTCAAAGAAAGGCCTTTGCAATACCCATCCATGGGCTGTAAAAGCAGACTCTACCCCCTCTCTACACATGCTTCTCTTTCTTCAGCTGCGCTATAATGCATTATTGTCCTTGTGTTTCTTTGCTTGCTTTTTTTCTTCTCACCCTTAGCCCTAGTTAGCTAGGTTTAATAGAGGTGGCCTCTCTCTCTGGTGTTAGTTCTGCTGATACTCTTTCTCTCATCTCATCTGAAAAAGAAGAAAGAGAATAAGAAAGAAATAGGAAGGGTTGCTATCAAGCAACTACCAGCACCCACGTGAAGTGTCACAACTCACAACACCGGAACTTGGGGTTTGCTAATTGCTATGCTTCCTTCACATTAAATTAATCAATATATCCCCTCGCTTTCATAGCTTCTGTGCCTCCCACCACCTGTGCTGTGCTTCGTATCCACTCACTTCCACAGTTCCCTCTTTCTTTTCTTTTTCAAGCTGCCCCAGTTCAGTTCCTCCTCCCCCTTTTAAAAAAAAGATGGACAACTACTTTTGTCTCCAATAAATACCATCTACTAGCGTGATATTTCAGCTTCTCCTAGATTCAAGAGCACGATCTGTATGCACACCCATGTTTCCTTCCAGCGACAGTTACAATCCTTGTCCCTCGACCATCCATGCCATGCCTGGAAACTCTATTTCAGCCGATCAACACCCTGCAGACTCTTCACTGGAGGATCACCCCCCTCCTTTTTTTAACTTTCCTGCACCTTTTTTTGACGATGACGATGATGATGGGTTGCTTATGAGTCACCTTTTATCCCAAGCACAGCAACAAATCTTGGGGTCCAGTAGCAACAAGGCACCACCGGATTCCGAGATTAATGCAGCTCCTCCAAGAAAGGAAACCAAAAAGGTGCCGCCCAACCGGAAGAGAAGTAGTAGCAACGGTGCAAAGCAGGGGATTCCTCGAAAGAGAACTGGAAAGAAAGACAGGCACAGCAAGATCTATACAGCTCATGGTCCAAGAGATCGGCGAATGAGATTGTCACTTCAAATTGCCCGTAAGTTTTTTGATCTTCAGGACATGCTAGGCTTCGACAAAGCAAGCAAAACTATTGAATGGCTCTTCTCTAAATCCAAGGTTGCTATCAAGGAACTCACGGAAAACCTCCCAGCACTGAAGCACAGATGCAGTGGGGGAGGAAAGAGCGTGTCATCTACCTCTGAAAGCGAAGTAGTGTCGGCAGCCAAAGAATGTCAAGACAATATGGGAGACCGGCAAGGTGTTATAGCAAGTGGAGAAGCCATGAAAAGTACGGCTACAGCTAGAGTGACAAAGGAAAGAAAATCACGTAAAGTTTCATTCAATCATGTTGCAAGAGAATCCAGGGACAAGGCAAGAGCAAGAGCAAGGGAGAGAACAAGAGAGAAAATGATGATGAGAGATCTTGGAAAAACAAATAAATGTTCAGATGAGTCCAACCCTAATGAATTGGAACAATTGCAGTCCTCGAGTCCTCTTGAAATTGGCGAAAATTCGGGCCCCTCTACTGAAACAAACTGTAGTCTTAAGGTTGTGACAGAAAAACCTCACCGTAATACTGCAGACTCGGACTCGATAGAACATCAAATGGATTTTGTAAGCACCATTGAGAAATTCCTGGGCATCACAAGATCGTCATCCATGTTTAATTACTCAAACAACATTGCAGACTCAAGGGAAGAAAACTCAGCGGAAAACTGTCCAGTTTTTTCAGGAAATTGGGGCATGAACAATGAGAGGATCCATTACAATTACCGTGCGATGACAAACATCAAGGATTCAACAGGTATTACCCAAGAACAAAACCCTAGTATAATTTTCATGACGGACCCTAATGAGCAAGAGCAAAAGTTTAGTTCAAGTTTTATGTCCAACTCAAATACCCAAGCAGAAAATTCTACCTCCAATCTCATTGCCAACTCATATGCAAAAATGATGAACCATAATTCAGACTTGACGAACCCCTCAAATGCCCATGAAGGAAGAAACCCTACTTCAATTCTCATGTCGTCCTCGCACATTGGCTTGCATTCAGATTACCACGAAAATCCCGCTGTTGCCAGCAAATTCCACCATTTTTACCTATGAAGATTGTTTTCATAAACCCTTTCCTGTTTCCTGGCTATCTTCAATTTGATTTCCGTGTGATGAATCCTCTCCGCTAAGTAATGGTGGAATGGATTAAATATTGTTGTATTTCTTCTATCAAATTTATCAGAATTTGACTTTGTGGTTTGCCATTCTCGTATATCTAAATGTGTTTTTTATTGTCACTATGATATAAAGTAGCCCCCTAAATCAGATACAAATTGTATATTATTGAACTAATCAAGACAATGAAATTAATATCATGTTTATCTTCCACTGCTGAGGAAGATGAATGTTCACATTATATATATAGGTATATGATTTAGGGTGAGAAGAAGAAGAAGAAAAAGGAATATAAATAATCATTGATGAAAAAGAGTGCTCAAGTTTTTTAGTGCCTTTTGCATGTATTGCATTAGCTAGCTAGGAGCCTAGCAAGGACTCACTCAATCTGTGTCATAACTAGCTAGGCTTAATTTGAGCGGTGGACTATTCACTTTCTTTCCTTGTAGAGTTAATTTGTTCTAAAGCACCTTATAATAGCTATGGACAAGACATTGTTATCACCAAAAATAATTTGAGATTCAATGCACTGGTGTCTATATGTAGTTTTCGCCATCTCAGTTACAGGTTGCAACAAGAATTCCTCTACAAGGGCGTACGTGCTGTTAGTAATCTCATATAGAAATATTTATATTTTTCAAAACTATCTTCTCTTATCCTGATGAATTTTTTTTCTCAATAACAATATATAGCGTCTATAATACATACATCATAATATTACAAATCAATGGTGAAATTCTGACCGTGTCTATTCATTAGATATAGAATGCAACAGAGGTAATTAAAGGGCTAACCTTTAATAGTACATGTATGGTTCTGAACTTCAACACTGTTCTGTCAAAAACATGTCTTAGATAACTGAAAAACCCAGCATGATTATTCATCACAAAGGAGTTACTGAAAAGTAACAAGTCGTGCCTTTTTAGTGCAAGTGAAGAGTGTAATTTTACAGTAACAAGAACACATAAATAAATCAAGAAAATAGGAAATTTGTTTGTTATCGTGTCATGACATGGCTTCTGTTGAATTTCAGATTTCAGTAAGTTAGATTATCCCAAGGTGATTTCTATTACTGGTCTATACTTCGGTAGACACTCTACTTACCATTGCATGCTGTAGCATTGCAGATTACTTTTTTTATGAATACAGTTAATCAGTAGAGTTTATTTCCTTACCTTAATGTCTGACAATCTTAATGGTCCATCTGCTCCAACTTTATTTCTTTGGTCCGTTGACCAACTGTTTGTAGCCTTATTTTGCTGATCTTTAGCTGTAAACGTATTGCACTTAAAACCTATAAGATCACATAAGCCCTATGGAACATAGGGCAAACTTATAGTATCTTAATTGGTTTTACCATTTGTATTAGTCGCTCATGCTTTCCTGGTGCTTAATATCTATACTAAGCTAGTAAGCCAAATCATCATCAGGGTCTAAATAGCCAATCATATATTGTGTTCTTCTAAAAAAAGAAAAACAGAAACCATGCATAAATAGGCTAGCAAGAAAGCAAATGAGGACATCGCAAAATCATTCGAAGATGCTTGGTTGGTTGGGGAGCATATGCATCAATACCATTGAAGACTGAAAGGCAGGTATGCATTTATTTTGCTAATTACCCAAGAATTCATTCCTACCAATAAACTTTTGGAAAAGGAGTTAAAGCTATTTCGTCTTCTCTCTGTCTCTTCATACCCACATACAGATTAACCAGGAAAAAACTTGAAATTTAGGTCGTAGTATTTCCTAGCTGCTTTGCCTATGTAAAACGATTATATCGATGATCGTTTTTCCTGGTCATGTATAATAAGAAGTAAAGCACATCATGCTGAAAAATTAATCAAACAATAGGTTGTATAAAACAGTATACTTTTCAATTGATTTCTCCCAACTCAATCTCTGTGGACGTCTGAACAGAAACTAAGCTCTTTCTATGACAGTTTACTGCAAATTAATCCATATACCAATCCGTTCCTCAATATCCAACAGTCATATCTCATCTAGGTGAGGTATTTAGAACTAATGCATAAGTTGCAACATATGCACCCTTTCTGTATATGTACGTACAGGCCACAAGAAAGAACAGCCAGCTTTCGTGATTGATCTAAATGTCAAGTTAGATGGCTTTCCAGCCTGTTTTCATAAACTTTTCTTGGCTATCACATCATTTTTTTTAATGTTATCTCAATCTTCAGTCCTCAAGTCTCAATGAAACCAGAATGTAATTTCCTAATAAAATTTCTGCCTTCCATTTATGCAACAATCAGAAGTACATAATGAATTCCTAGAGGTTAAAGCTGTGGACACGAACGATCAATAGATGAACTCTAATGCATTCATATCACCAAGCATTATGCTTCTGTTTTTCAATATCAAGGTCCTTAGGTGATAGTGGTCGAAGACTAAAGAAAACAGGAATGAAAAACAACCATTAATTCTAGTCTCCACCAGGTATTGGAGTTTGGTGTCTAAATGATGGAAGGATCAGAAAATCTTTGTGACGATCGATGTGAGAATATTGGGAAAACTTGCCAAGGCAGCATTTAGCTTTAATACTTATTGTTCAACAAGTGTAAGTAAGACGTAACTAAATTGTGATTATGGTGACAGATAGAGGTGGACATAGCAAGTTGAAACTTGTGGTTAGGCAAAATGATGGATGAAGAATATATCAAAGTTACAATACGGGAAATGCGGAAAAGTTGGGCCGAGAAATTTAAAAGGATAGCGCACCTTGGCGAAGAAGATTATGTTTGGTGGGTGGAGAGGGGAGCACTTGCGACCTGCTCTGGGACAATGTTATCTGCCAACTAATGCTGATAACTACGTATCTCCAAACCCAAACTTTAATGTTTCCCCAAACCAAAACCCTGCAAGAAAACAAATTAACATTCATAAACCCAGTACAGTAGATACACACGCCAAGTGCTAGCTCATCAATGATCATCCTCTACCCAACTGTTGTACCCCCGCCTGGCCGCCGCCTCATGGGTTAAATGCTAAACCATTTATACGAGAATTCCACAAGCGAAAACAAATTAATTCCACCAAAACAACCGCTGTGCCCCCGCCTGGCCGCATGCCTCTTTTCATTAAAAAAAAAAAAAACTGAATAAGTTTCTATCTTAAATGCTACTATTTTATAATTGAATTCCTACAATATAAATCATAGTTCAAGTCCCAAAGGTAAGTTTGTTTAAGGTATATATTATTTGATTCATAAAAGTATAGTTATTATGGTTTATGGTTCACAAATTTAGTCAAAAATTATTAATTTTTTAATATGTTGTATCAGAGTTAACTTGAGACTATTTTTTTTTATAAATTTATAAAAATTAAAATTTGATCAACCAGTAAAATTTTTAATTTGGTAAAATTGGTAGTCTTCAAAGTGACTCATTCACAATGACATTATTATTGGTAGAAGAAACAAGTTTTATAAGTAAATGATTATGAAATTAAACTAAAAAGAGATTTATTATTTTTACGATATTATTATAAAATCGAGTTGTAATAACTAAAAACATTAATATCTCAAATTAAAGAATTTAATCAAATCTTTGAAAGTGAACCAATAGTATGTCATTACCTTAACTCAAACATTAGTTATGATGATGTAATAGATTGCTCATTATAAGATATTATGGTCACATTTGAGAGTGAATCAAGAGCATTTAATGGTTATATTACTCAAGATATGAGACTAAGGATCACTTAATGGTTTTTATGGTTCACGGTATGTTACAGCTATTAGTTAGCTTCTCCATAAAACTATATGCCTAGCATTCTCGATCGATTCTATTGATTCCAATTTATCTTAATTGAAATGAACAAATACTCATTATATTGGAATACTTAGACTTGGATTATGCTTGAGGATAGATACACCATAGAAGGCCAAGGATGATAAAGAGAAAATCTGTGTGTAATCTAGAAGCTTTTCAATCGTAACCATGATCATAAAGCACTAGCAAGTATTGTCATAGCAACTTTAACTATTAAGGTATAAAATTAAGTTAGTGGTCGAGAGGTGTGCGTGAGCACATAATGAAAACGAGCAACCTGGTAAAACAACTCAAATCCTTCAATATAATCATTTTGGGGGTCATTTAGAGTGTAAGTCATTCTCACCTCTCTTTCTGCTTAATTTGGTAAAACTGAAGTAAGTTATAACATATTTAAGGCTAATCAAACTTACAAAATTAAGAAAGTAAAGAAATCATTATTATAATATGCCCTCTTTGCATTACAGGGAAATAAAGGGGGGGAAATATTATCAACACGAAGAAAACACAAAATGGAAAAAAGCACATTAAGGGTTTGTTTAGTATTGTTTTTAAAAAATACTTTTGGGATAAAAATATTTCTAAACAAGTTGATTTTTGAGAGAAAAAGTGCTTCTCCCAAATCAAAAATTGGCCCCAAAGCACTTTTTTAAAAGCTGAAAATGTTAACTTTTCCCCAAAAACAAATTGTTTTTTTGAAAGAAAAAGTATTTCTCTCAAGCTAAAAATTGGCCCCAAAACATTTTTTCAAAAACTAAAAATTTTAACTTTTCATCAAATATATTTTTTTTCAAAAGTATTTTTTAAAAGCATTCCCAAACTAGACTTAAGTAGGTCGGATGTAAGTGGTGAATTTTCTATTTATGAGAGGAAGTGGCATACCAAAAAAGATAACAAGAGGAATAGTTTGAAAAGAGAACTAATCTACATTCTTCCATGAATAAAATATATTTTACAGATGCTCCTCCTCTAATTCCATAAAGAAATTCTTTACAAAAGGTTTCCATTAACAGTGAAAAGACTATGTTCATGGGAAATAAATCCATTTCTAAAGTTCAATATTTTGGAGCCTATAGAATTATTCTTGGCACATGCTATAGGTTACATTTATCTAACCAAATTTAATTAATTTATGTTACTTTATTTCAATTAAATAAGGCATTCTTTTTATTTTAAAAACAAGTATATAACTTTATTTAAAAATTATGTTTTAATTGATTTTAGTTTTTTAGACAATAGATTAAAAATCATATTTCAAATAAGGTGTCTTTCATATGATGCAAATTTAGATGTAACTTAATGTCAAGTTCTAAATAATGGAGGTAAAGATCAGAACAGACTCTAAGTACTCTCAAATGAAGTTACAAAAGAAGTGACATGTTTTATAGAACGTGAGAGAGAGGTAAGGTAGTTAATAAGAACATGCTACAAGTGATGCTACTGAGAGTAAATGAAATTTCATGTGAACATTTGGTAATAATGAGTAATTGGAGAGAAGTCGTAAAGATAATGAATACAGTAATCGTTAAGTGGAAGTTATACTCACGTAACATAAGACATTTTGGCTAGGAGAGTACTACTTGCACGCTTAATGCAAATATGTTGTTTGTTTAAGGATGAGAGGAAAGAAAGTACTTGTGTTCTAAAGAAAGGTAAAAAAAAAAAACCCTTCTTATCAATATCCAACCCGTATCTAAATCTAAAGTTATGCTCTCTAAGACATTTTACTACGAGAGTAAATCTAAAAACCCTGCCAATATTCTTAAATTCAGCTCCAAAACCTTCTCAACATGTACTTTCGTTGTCAACTATAAAACCATTCTAATCCCCAAAATTAGCTCCGTAGCCTTTCCTAAGGAGCATTGTTGTCGACAAAGGTTACATAAGAACAATACATTAAGTTCTCTAACTAAGAATTTAATATGGTTAGAACTAGATGAATCAGTAAAATCAATTGGATTGGAATTCTATTTGGTATAATGGTTCAAACAAAAAAGTTAAACCAAATTTTAAATAAATCACACAGAATCAATAAAAAAATTAAAAATTGAAACAAAAAATCGATAATCAAATCGATTAATAATTTTTTATTATCTATTTAATTATTCTTGAATTAATAATTAAATCAATTATACCAAATCAATGACTTCATCAATTCAGTCTCAGTACTACTTTTAAAGCATTGGTTTCAAACTATGACAGAAGAGTAATTAACCTCCTCCAATCATGAGACAAAGGAGAGTTGCGATGAGATGACAATACGGATTTATGAGAAATGGGCTGACGGGGCCCATTTTCGACATGCTTTCAGACTGTAAAAGGATATATTGGGCTACCTCATTCCACTTTGTCTTTTAGTCTTAACAGTAATAGATTTCGCACCTTTTTCCTAATTCTTGGAATTACTACCATCATAAATTATAGGAAATGTCAACAGTCAAATAGCAGCCGGACAGATAGACTTGGGGTCCAAACCCTAATCATTACTTTTGTGCAGAATTCAGAGAGTCGAATTTAACTGAAGTGAACCCCAACCACTACAAATGTCTAGCTACTGATCAACCAATAATTTTGCTTATGAAAAGGTATATCGATGCTATATCATTGTTTATCTCTAGACTGATTTAATGTTGTGTGTTTATTTCTCTTTATATTCACAGCACAGCCAAGGCCACTAATGCAATTGATCAGCTGGAGGTACTAATTAAATATATATTTAAGATAATTTAAGGAAAGGAAAGAAAGAAAGAAACTCAAGAGAAAAAGCTAAGAGTTAAGCGTAGAAGTACTGTATTGGTAGCGGGCGGCAGGGAGTAATGGAAGCAACTGCAGTTCACAGAGTCTCAGCATGCAGTTAATCGTTAAAAGTAGAATAGTACCAAAAGTCAAGAACTTTAGTTTTTACTTGTTTTAATGGTTTCTGTCTCTGAGTATTTGTATTCCCACATACTATACGTAAAGCGGACCATTATTATTCTACCCTTGTCTACTACTTACGGGATTACTGATACCTCTATCTTTAAACAAGATGAAGTAGCTAACCTAGCCAGAGTAACCCAAGGAAAGAAAAAGAATGATGATTTTGGGTTTTCTAAGAAAGAGAAAATGGACATCTTAATGAACTCATATGTCTTGGATTGCATGATTGCATCCATTGTTTTCAAGGTGGATCCAATGGATCAAAGAGAGAGAGAGAGAGATCATCTACAGTGGGACCCCGAAGGAATGTGGAGGAGATCATGTGGTGGGTGGGTGAGTGGGTACGACAGTCGATGTTTCCCTATCCATGCATGCTTAACATGCAGCAGCAGCATCAAACAATTGTCTAAATCTGAAGCAAACATTTTCATGCAAATTGAGATTGTGCGCGAAACAAAGATTCCCGATAATGAAAATGCAAAGCAAACATGGGTTGCCAGTGGCCAGTTGCCAGATGTTTACTTGAATCAACAACACTCACTTTGTTACACCATAATTTTCTCAGTGTTGATGTTGGGTCTCCAACTCTTAACATGTAAATGCGTGCTCCATTACAATACTACAAAAGTAAAGACTAACAAAGAGAGAAAATAACTGACCTGAAATGCTTGGTTGGTTGGTTGGTTGGTTGCAATGATGTACCTCTATCTACACCCCCTGGTTAATTTCTTGATTGCTCCAATTTCAAAGTACACGAAGCATCAAGCAAAGTGCAAATTGTGGCACTGCCAAAAGCCACAGCAGTAGACTAGAATACTACCGGCAACTGAATAAAGCTTATTAATTATATGGGAGCAATGCATATTGCCAAAACAGTCATTTCAGATTTAATACTATGCTCATGACTAACCGACACCCCGAAAACAGACAACCAAAACTACACTTAAAATGCCAAAACAAAGATGAGGGCAAACCAAAAAAAAAAAAAAGAAGCCAAAGAAAGGGACTACACAGAGGAAACAAATACTCATAATGAAGAGGCTCGACTATTTTAGCGACAAATCCGGAAAAGAGAGTCTCCTGCAACGAGAAACACTAGTTGTTTCTTTTTCTCATTTTTTGAGAAAGAAAGAGTATACTTATACACCACAATATATATCTAATATATATATATAAAGAGAGAGAGAGAGGAGGAGGAGGAGGAGGAGGAGGGTGGAAAGAAAGCAAAAGAAATAAAAGAAATCCCAGAGCCATATATGTGGATCCGATGGACGGCTTTTGTACTGACACTGAATTCTTATTAATACTAATAAAAGAAAATTGATGAAAGAGATGAAACATGCTGCAGGCAAGGCAGCGAAAACTTTTATGCTTAATGCATCAGCATGCATGTATTACTAGTATTACTTTATAAGGGGATTAGTTACCTTGGATTTGGTTGTTTGGGGTCAGTTTTGCGTGATCTTTTTATGGCAGTGTTAGGTGTTATAGACTGCAAGATAGATGAACATAAACATGGCCCTACCAATTAAAGGCAAGTACGGAACTGCTAAAATTAATATATATATATATATATATATATATATATATATATATATATATATATATTAGCTTCTCAAAGTTCAATGCTCATCATCAAATGAATGAATCCCCTTGACAACGCAGAAAGAAAAAGTGGAAGGCTATAAAAACAAAGCAGAGACATGAAGATCTTATAACTTATAGTGTTACATATACTTTTTAAAGTACAGTTAGAGTGACATGTTTATTTATATATAATAATTAAGGTGTGTCTGAGCCGGAATTTAAGACTTTTGATGATCAGTCCCTGCTGCCTCCTGTACCATTGATGATCATCAGCAGCGCAACTTCTGCGACTGCAACTTTCATCTTTTTCCTCTTTGGGATTACCATATAATCCCATCCCCATTATTTATATATGAAAAAGAAAAAGGAAGTGTGCATATAAAATCTATTTCTATATTCTATAGATACAGAGTCATGTGCAACCCTAATTATTGCCATCTTATGACTCCCCTGTTGCATCTGCCTCACCAATCTTGCTGCAATAAATATGTACATGTAAAACAATAAATTAGATGCTGAGAAGGCTTGGTCAAACGTTTTCTTCAAATGAGGATGCAGAGTGGACGGGTCTCGGCCTAATTATCCACATAGCCAGGCCCAACCTCCCGCAAGATATGATGAGAAGGGGAAATGGAGTCCATTCACAATCACAAATGTTTCAATTTCATACTATCAACTTCAATCTTATTGACTCAAAATTAAAATTTGACTGTATAAAAAAATACTCATATTTTGTTTTCTCCTTTTTCCTATTTAATTGTTTTTTATATAACGGCTAAATTATTATTTGGTACACAGTTGACACACTTGATTAACAATGTTACTTAATGATGATGTGATCAAATAATGGCATGTGACACAAAATGTCCATCAACTCGGTCATGTCATTAATTATATCAATCTATTTAAATTAATAATAGTTTTAAAAATATTATTTTTAATACAATGCTTAAAATTATTTTTTTTTAATTTTTAAATAGAAAAATAAACATATTTCAACACGTTCAAATTCATGTCATCTTGTATTGACATTAAAATCAATTCCAACGACTCAATCAATAAAAAAATATTTTTATTATAAATTATACAAAATTATATAAAAAATAAATCAAAAAGAAAAAAATTACAAACGAAATAAAATTCTACAAAATAATAAAATATATAAATTCTAAAAAGTAGAAAAAGTTTCGTCAGATTTTTAAAAATTACAAAAATATAAAAAATATAATATATATATATATATATATTAATTGGCATTAGCCGACATTGATCAATGTCGAAAATTGCCACTAATCAATGATGGTTACCGTTGATTAATGCCAGTCAATATTTATCAAATGAATGTATTTAAGAGATCTCTTTATTATAGAAATTTGATTAAAATTAGTTTTTCATTTAATCTTTGTACTATTAAAAAAATTAATTAAGGCTAAATAAAAATAAAATTGACATTTAGTATTTAGAAAATATCATTTACTGTTTAATAGAGTTAATATTTTTAAATTTTTATAGTTCTAAATATGAAATCTTTAGTTTAGAATTTAACTACAATCGAAAAAAAACGACGATTTTCAAGTCATTTATATGCAGCAAATGTAAACTCTATTACAATTTAAACTTATTTGATTCTTTTTAATAATATAAATATTAAATTGATCTATTTAATGATGAATGATTAATTTGATCCAATCACTATAATACAAAAATTTTCCAGATACTTTAACTTTTATCAAACCTAATAAATTGTTTGTACTTCAATTTTTTTTTTTAAAAAAATCCATTTTCTTTGTCTTTATAGATTATATGTTTATATGACAATTATGACATAAAAGGTGAAGTAAGAAAATTTTGGGAGAGGATGACTGAAACTAAATTGTATATTTTTATAATAATTAAAAATTAAAAATATAATTTTTTATTTAAATAGCTTATATATTTATATTTTTGAAAGAATTAAATTAAAAATTTGTTACTTTTGAGAAGTTAAAAAATAAATTTCTCGTTTTAGGGGCAGGCCCTGCCGCCCCTCCTGTATGACATGTGAGTTCCTTAATTGAACTACATCATAACTCACTATCAATTGGCCAACGTTGTTTGTTAGTCAAAAGTACTAAACAGTGTAATGATCAATAATTTACATACCATTTCTGATAAAAAAAATTAAAAATATCAAGATTAAATTATTTTGTAAACCTAATTTGATATTTACTCTCAAGTAAATTTTTTATTCAAATTAAAATTTGAACTTAACAATTATTTCCATATTTCTTCAAACTCCAATATAAAAATAATTGCTAAATTCATATCTTAATATAAAAACAATTATCAAGTCCAATAACTAACCTAAACAAAAGAAAATTCAAACCCCAAAAATAACTATCTAGTCGAAGCGAGAATAACTTACAAAATTTTCAAACCCAAATAATGATTTAACCCGAAAACCAACTCAAAGAGAATTTCGTAGCACGATAAAACCAGACAGTTAAGAATGAACAACATTATCAAGGAGTCTTGCGAGGAGAATCGACTTAGGGTGCCAGGTGTTGATAAAACTCCAACAATGCATGCTAAATTGGGGGCAAAAACATCTAGTTCCCAAATTCTCAGCAGAATCAAGTCGCATGCAACACTATGAGACATATAACAGATTTGTTATGAGCAAAGAGAACAGTTATCTAGCAGTAACTGTGTAAACTATATACATGATCCACCACCACAATCTTTCACAAGAAACATCAGAGATTGGAATCCATCCATTCCAGCTATCTTGAATGCGAAAAGAAACAGCAGTCAGAAAACTCGAGCTAAAATTTCCGTGCATTTGAGGAAGCACTCTTCTTCGCAGCATCTTGTGACCATGATGATGGTTTGAAACCCTGTGTCAGCAAGTTAGAAGCTGCAACTGCACAGATTTTTCTTCTCTTGGACTCGAGCTCCAACCTCTTCTTATAGGACGAGGACGACCCAGATGATCCAGGGAAGATTGAAGCAGCTTTAATCGATGCTCTCTTATCTTTCCTGTTTCTCTCAAACTTGGAAGAAAACTTGACTCCTGCAGCAGTAGCACCATCTTCTTTGCTTGCTGGAAATAGTCGAATGCTTAGGCCCATTTTCCTTGAAGCAGATTCTTCTTCAAAAACCCTCTTCTTTTGACTCTGACAACAGAAAAAAAGGGGTAAAACTAGGAAGCAAGCCCACAATGATATGTAACTAACAAGCCAAACTAAGCTTAGGAACATACTCTAAGTTTGGCACGCAGAGCTTTGTTGAGGGAATAGTCATCTGAATGCCTGGCATCAGATACACGCTGAAGGCGAACCAGTACTGGCTCAGCTTCTTTCTTCTTCTGCAAATCCTCCTCCTGATGTTCAAGACGATAAAATGGATCAGCAAGCTTGCCTCTTTCTGCAGAACAACAATTATAACCGTCAAAACCAACACACACACAAAAAAAAAAATTAGCAAAAAGTTTATTCCCATTAAGCAAGATGCATGAGCCTATGGGTTTAACCCTTATTGAGACTTGGGAGTCACCCCATGCTTTTGACTGGAAGTTATACAGACTACAGAGATTCACATTTTGTCAAGAAATTAGTCCATGCCATTGGTGCAAAGCTTTCCAGAATACTTCGTTTTCAAGCAAAGACAGCCCTATAGTTAAAAGCAATTATCATATAAGAATAAAAAAATCCATGGAACTTACTACATACCTTCATCAGCAGGGAGTTCTAATGTCTCTGCGTCCTCAACATCAAACACTTCAGTTTTCCGCTGAGCCCCACTAATGATCACATACTCACAATTTTTGGGGTCCGTCTGAATGACTATCTCATGTTTGCAGCATGCAGACTTCATGGTAAAGCTCCATATCTAAAAGAAACAAGTAATGGTTAGGAATACCAAATCAATGATGAGCTAAAATTAATTAACAGAATAGGTCTCCATTAACAAAAACAAAATCATAGGAAAACGCTTGCACAAGACAGATTAAAATGAACTGTACTGAGAAGATTATGCAATTAGTAAAAGGAAGATACCTTTGTAGAATAATAATTTCCCACTTGCTTTTTCTCTGCATTGAACCGTACACCTTTTGCTATCATAGAATTGCACCCCCCACACCATACATTGAAAGGCATTTCGAACCTTAAAGCAAAACAAGAACGAAAATCAGACCTACAAGTACCATTTACAGAGAAACTTCCCACACCAAAAGTAAAATTAGCAAGGATAATTTAAACCAAATAATAAAGAACTTAGGATCAAGAAAATGGCAAGCCGGAGCACAGTTGCCAACCAATCTTGTCAGAATATGTTAAAGAAATCCTTAATGAACTAAACCTGAAAAAAGCTCAGTCATCCTCTTGTCAACACTAGCCACATTGAAGCCCATCACAATATTTTGAAGATGACAAAAGAACATATCTGAGACACTCTCAAAAAAGAGACGATATAAAAAATCCAAAAAGAATGTGATTTTACCTTATAATCAAAATGCCTTGATCTATTTTCCTCGCCCTCTCTCTCAAAGCATGTTGTCCATGAAACTTGTTCAAGGAGCCCTGAAAAGAAGAGCAATGGAAAAGTTTGAAGATAGAAATGCCATAAATCATAACCAGCTTCAGCAAAGATTTCCTTGAAACCCCCAAAAAATGCAAAAAGCAAATAAGTCTAAATTATGCATACCTGACTTGGATCCCATTCTGGAGGATAGTAAAAGTTATCTGCTCTAGCAGCTGCAAGCGAAGACTGCAAAAGCACAAACAAAGTGAGTTAAGCCGTCTCTAATAACTTTTAAATGTAGGGAGGGGGAAGGGAGAAACAAGCTTTAGACAAATGTTGAACAGCAGAAAACTTAAGGGCATTAATCGACAGCCACCATTAAATAACTAGTTAATGCGACCACTTATATTATCAATCAACTTAAAATATATTCCTCTTGAAGCATTGCTCTAAAAGATATAATTTCTTAAGCAATCGTATAAAATCTATTTAGCCATATGCAATTAAGCCACACATAAATATCGCGAAATCAACATAACCGCATGAATTCTGCGATAAAAAATTGAAAATTGGGAGGGGTAATGAATGAAACCAATACAATTAAATATAAAACTAATCATAATGATATAACTATCTCACTTTCTAAGGATTGTAAGATCTACAACGAACCGTTGAATAACACAAAACCCTAATAATCGGGGAAAACTAGAAGAAATTTTTCTATTTAATCCAATCGAAAGTTAGAGGGTATAATTTGCTTACCATAATTTCTTCTCGTTCTGGCTTCTCCTTCTTCTTCTTCTTCTCTTCTTCTGATTTCGATACTGGAAATTGTGATTTTGCCCAACTTTATTATGGCCCTTTATGATATATTGCTTCGTTTTTTCTTAATTTTGTTTTAGACTAATTGTATACAAGTCCTCAAATTATAAGCTGGTTTTTAAATTAATCGTCAAACTTCAAGAAATTCTAATTAACTCTGAAACTATCAATTAATTGTATATCTATCAAAAAAATTCAATTAGTTGTACATAAATATTTTTTTTCCTCTTTTAATTTTTTAAATAAATTAAAAAAATCAATTTATACACTAATTTAAATGTTTTAATAAACAATTTATTAAATATATTCAATTACATTAATTTTCTTATTTATTTTTCTATGAATAAAATATTTTTATAAAAATAAATTATTTCTGAAATATAAAATTTATTTTATAGTTAAATCAGTGCAAATAAAATATATACTAACTATTATAAAATGTTACCTAGTTTTTTTTATTTATTTATAAATAGATAAAATAAAAAAAATAAGAAACAAAAAAAAATAAGAAACAATGGACTAATTTATAATTTTTTTTAGTGTGATTCTGTTCATATTTTTTTAATCCATTGACAAGACATACACACCTTGAACACACAGGCGCTCAAACTCGAATCTCCTAGAATGAATAGCATCTTCTTTTCCACTGGAACCACTCATTAGATTTATTTATAACTTAAATTCAATACTTAATTTTTTAATTTATTAAATATAGTTTTAATTATCTAACATAGCTTTATTAGAATGATTCTGCAGTATTGGACCAATTTAATATTATTCTCATAATTTGAGATAATAGTGGAATAAATGTTTTTATTGTTCACGGACAAATGAAAATCGATGCGATGATATGTCGGGTTGAGCTATTATAGCCTGATACTTTGAGAACTAAAGTCTTTATTTTGGGGTAAAATTTGAGCTGCATGCTTGTTCTTCTCTCATTATTAAAATTTAATTAACGTTGGACCATTGATAGCAATACTGAGAATCACTAGAAAATAATTTTTTTAAAAAAATTATATCATAAGAGGTTTAAATCTTTGATTTCATACATTATTGACAATATTTTCATCCCATATGGCCAGTCTAGCTTCAACCAAGAGTTTGAAGTGTTCAAATGATAGTTCATTGTTGAAAAAAAAGGTTTCATCCCGTTTCAACATAACTAATCATATGTTCATAAAACTTGAACCACAGCCTCAAAATTAATACTCATGTAGTCATATTAATATTTCCCTTTTCTGTGTCTGGATAGCTTCATTGTACAATATCCAACCTATATGGAGTAATTTCTAGTGGAATATTGTCAAGTAGTATAAAAGCAATATACAACAGAGCAGTGGAGAAACAAGGAAAACATAAGGCCAAAAATAGTATATATTTATCATGCTTCCGGCTTATTGTCTTCTCCAGTTTGTGTATGCATGCGGCTCCTAAGCTCTTCGAAAGCCTTCATGCTTTCTGCATCAAAACCACCCGCGAACTGGCAGAAAAGGAAATCAATTTGTTATTTATTTCAACATTTCAAACAGCATTACCTCAGTACAAGTAGAATTTTTATAACCTTTACACTAGTGCTTAAGACCAAGGGATCCAAGTGCAACGCTAAATACCTGATGAACACGGAAAGCAAAACGGACCCCTTGCAGAAGTATAAACTCTCGATTTGGTTCTTTCTCTGGTCCACTCAGTGCATCAAGTTCTGATGCTACACGTTTCATGTATTTCCTTGCCAATTGGACCGATGAAAGCTTGATCTGCAATATGCAAAAGGAAACAGAAATCTATAATTACATTGTGTAGTAGGAAAACGATTTTACATACTACTGTTATATTCGTGGAGGTAGTTTCATTGGTACTTAATTACATATAGCAAATTATGCAACTTAGAACACAGTAGTTTCATCTAGAAAAGTATGCAGAACTGACAAGAATCTAAAATTTCTGGTATGGACCTTCTAATAATCCAAGTCGTTATCTAAGCAATAACTTGCTGAACAATTAGCATAACACAGTAGTGTTGATCAACTTACAACTACATCATCAATTCATCATAATGGCGTGCCACGTAATGAACTATGTTCCATGTATCATACTATTTACCAAAGTGGAAGTTCCATGTACTAAAACTACCACTGCATAAAATTACCATACCAAACCAAACCTTTTAATTAATTGTTTTGGTTCATACCTTTCCAACAATCCCAGAATCTAATAACCAATTCACTGGAATTCCGAACTCCCTGTATCGTGAAATAGCCATATCTCTTGTACGCAAGAGGGCATATACACTTTGTTCCACTCTGAGAAACAAAAAATGAAATGGGAAATCAGAATGTGGCAAGAAGAAGTGCATCTCTACCATCCTAAGATTGTTAATTGATACTGAAATGCTCCTGAAGGAAAACTAGAAGAATTCTACTCAGGTTTTATTACTTTAAGTGGAGTATTACCCACAGATTCAGAAATTAAACTAAATGAATCAAAACTGACTTACTTCTCAAGCAACTTGTACATCTTCTTCAGAGCAGCTTCACATGGAAGGTTTGGATCATCAACAAAGGAAGAGACCAGCTTCTCCAACTTCATTAGGTCCTGGTATTCAAAAGCTGCCTCTCTTAATGCATCAGCCTTTCCTTCAGGCCAATCAAAGTGCTTGAGAACTGCTCGTTCATCAACCTAGATGGGTGCAGAAAGATAATTCAACAAATATAGTAGACAATAGACATACAATTTCTAGTGAATCTGTTAGCAAATGAACAATGGGGTTCATATATAGTATATCTTGCCACTATGAGTTAAAGCAATGACAGTAGGTCTTTCTTAATGACTGGTAATATAATAGAGCTGACAATGGAGAGCAACATTGTGCATGTCTTAGACCCATGGTTTAGTTCCAAGATGCATCTTCTGCCATATTACCTCAAAAATCTATGCTTCTTTCGTGCGATAAGGTCTCTTTCAAATTCAAACTATAACTACCTTATACAAATAAATACATATATTATATCGTGAATATTTTATTGCATACCAAGAAGGAAAGCTCCTCATCTAGCCAATTTACAAAAGCCACCAGGTCTTCTACGTTGGTGAAGGAAGCTGCCCGAATTTCAGTTGCCAAGGACTGAACAAAGTCACCTTGAGTTTCCACATCAGCTTTTACCTGGATCAATTCATATAATCTCATATTGTTAAGTTTGATTAAAGAACGCCTACCTAGATCTGATGATAAACAGATAAATGAAAGGAAAGGAAAAGTTTAACACACAGCTAAGAGGAATGACGATCTATTCTCAATCTCTCCAATCATGTTGCTCCTAGCATCTGATGTATTAGAAGTTGTAGAAAGCAAACTTGATGTGTCCTTCTTTGCCTCCCGTTTCATCAATGTCTGATAGAATTCAACAAGTTCAGGAGCTCGGTGAACTTTATCGCCACTGCCTGCCCCTCTAGGTAGGCTGCCTGGAGGAGGAGGAGGAGGTGGTCGTCCACCAGGAGGTGGCGGTGGCACTGGCGGTGCGCTGGGTGGTGGAGGTTGTCCTGCTGCAGTGGTATTTCCATCAGCAGAAATGCCACTGGATGGCTTTGGTGGTGGTCTGGCCACCCTAGGTGGTCTCTTTTCAATGTGGGCAAGTTTCATCTTGCTGATAGATTGAGAGTCTACAGCCTTATCTTCATTGGATTGCTCATTTGAGTTACCAGAAACAACTGTCTTTTCCTTTATTTGAGCAAGTTTTGGGGGTAGATTTACAGGTTTCTCTCTTTCTGCCTTTTCGCCAAACCTCTCTGCCCTTGCTTGTTCTGCTTTTTTCTTAATTTGTTTCTCCCTCTCCATGGCCAACTTATGGCGGTCCTTAAAAGCAGGATATTTTTCCTCTAGAGTTCCTTCTACTGATTTAGACATTAATTGGAATGATGCTGCAACATTATTCAAAGAGTCACCAGAGGAAGGCTGTGTTCTAATATTTGGAAGAGTAGAAGTTTCAGGGGAATCAGTGAGTTCCTGCTCCATTTTACCAAAAGTTGTGATTGCTACACCATCACCTGCATTCCTCAGCATAAGTGATTCTAATGGACCCCGCTGGCGGAGGCTCATGCTAGTCCTGCTTGGAGAGCTGCCAGAGAAGGATCTGGCTGGTGACGAAAGAGCACTTGAATCATCTTTGCTCTTGCCCCATTTCTTCAGCTTTTGGATTAAGCCAGGTTTCTTACTGAGACTGCTGTATCTACTCATAGAACTGTCAATAGAAGCATTATCAAAATCCTCACTTCCAGGAGAGGATGGATGAGAGTAATTGCTTTCAAGATCTGTGTCCCCTTGCCCACGTTCAGACCCTGCATATTCTAATAGTAACCTTTTAGCCTTCTCTTGGGACTTAGGGCTCAGACTTTTATTGAGATCACGAGCGGATATTTTTCCTCCAGGTGTCTGGTAATTCCGGAGTTCATATCTCAAGCATGCATTGACCCAACGAAGGTACACTAGCTCTTCAACTTCACTAAATCTGTTCATCTGAAGTCCTTCCACTTGCTTTAGCAGATCTTCATTTGCATGTTTTAAATTATTGACCTCTTCTCTTGCCCTGGCTGCAATTTCATTCTGAAAGAAAGAATCACGTATAAGAACAAGCTACAAACCAGAACATTTATGCTATTACCGGTGATACAGCCTAGGACTAATTACAATAGTTCAGAATACGATAAAAAAGAGATGTCTGTGGAACTTACCTCTGTCATGTTGGAAAGGGAGACTATTTTTGCTTCAGCAGCATCCAATTTAACAGTTAACTCCCTCTTTTCATGTTGAAGCTCTTTATTCTTTCTCCTAAGCTCCACAACTTCAATTTCTAACTCCTTTAAAGCTTTCAATTTCTTCTCAATCTCAGCATCACTTTTGATGGCTTCTTGCTCTTTTGTTTGAAGACCAGAAACTTGTTGCTTGAGAAACAATAACTGAGCTTTTGTTTGGTTAGCATCAAGCTGAATTTGCCTTTGTAGCTCCTTTATTTTGTTCCTAGCCACCTCCAGCTCCTTCTTTACGGAAGCTCCATGTGCAATCTCTTCTTGAAGCTTCTTCCTCTCGGTTTGCAAAGAGTTTATGGTAATATTCAGCATGTCAATTTCAACTGTCTTGATCTTGAGCTGCTTTTGTAATTCAGCAATATCTGATTCCTGCTCTTTTAAACCATAGTACTCAAGCAATTCGCCCTCGAGCTTCACTTCCCTCTCCTCCAGTTCCTTTACTAAATTGCGCAACCTTTCCAGTTCACTTGCATTGTTTGCCATCTCAATTTCATATATTTGTTCTTTCTCTGCCCTGTCAAATTTGTCAGTTGGTAATGGATATTCGATTTCCCCAGAAAGAAGGTCTTCGAATTCAGGTAGAAAATCTTCATCACCAATATCTGGTCGGCTATCATTAGCTCGATCAAATATGCTGCTAATCAATTTAACCTCTTCTTCCTCTTCTTCTTCCTCACCCTGTAATATGTTATCACATCTCAGTCATTGGTAGAAAATAATTACTAAGAAACCAGCTAATATTTTCTTAGACGGTAAGTTAATAATAACAAATCGTATCAGAAATTAACAATAGGATATTTAAGTTTTGATTAAAGAATTAGAGATATACTTACATCCTTCTCTTTGCGGCTATCATTAGGATATCTAAACTGCTGCTTATTGTCCTTATTTGGATGTTGCTCAAAGCCTGCTTTGCCATTTTCTGAATTTCAGTGTTATCAGAGAAGAAGTTAACATAACAAAATGAAGCCCAAATAGGAGATGAGTAAAAGTAGATATCTCTAATGGGAAAAATATCAAACAAATGAAAACAAGCAATCTTTCATTTTTTTTTTCTTTTATTGAAATATGACTTGGGATCTAAAATTGATGAACGAAGAGATTAAAAAGTTGGGTACCTGAAGATGATGTCTTTGAGTTTTTGAGATTGAGCCGCTTAACTGCTAAAGCAGTAATTGAAGCGGCAAGAAGGACCCTAATTATCATGTAGGATTTGTTGATATAAAAACCCTTTTCCTCCTCTCATCAACAGGAAAGAAATACTCCACTGACATCCCTACTCCACTTCTCCTCATCCCCCATCATTATCATCTTAAACCATTATGACCATTTCAATGTAAATACAGCTACCAAGAACGTAAGAGCTCGCCAGCAACACTTGTAAATACAATCCTGTTGCAAATTCAAGCAGAACCCTAGTTAGAGAGTTGGATATATGGTTGAACCATAATAGCCATATCCAGATACAAAACGTTCCTAATCCATTAGCATTATCATGTTATCAGATTTGTAGACCTTTCAATGAAAAACTTTATAGTGCACACACGTAAGTAGAATACAGAACAACTGTCATGCTAAGAGCTACAGAAACCACCAAAAATCTAGTGGCCAGTTTTGTTCCGAAAAGGAATGAAATTTTACTTAAGGGTAGTACTAAAACCTTAAGATTTTCCTGAGGAAAGTGTTGTACTGTGAAAACAGGGCCGAAACTAAAGCTGAAAAGGACACCAGAAAATGTAAATTTAAACAAATAGCAAGTCTGCCCGAATATCTTGCCTGTTTTATTGAAGGACTACGTATCTATTCTATTAGCAAGTAAGATAAGATGTGGGCAACAGAAACCTCTTGTCTCTAATGCATTTAGTTGAATGTTTCTGTCCCAACTAATTGGTAGGTGTTTGTCCAATCAAATTTCTAATAACCAAGCTTTTAAGATTAAAGGACACATGACAGAATTGCAACCGTCTGATCGATCATTCACTAACCAGCCTTGGACCCCTCATTCATTGACCATAGTAAGGCTGAAACTTAATTCCCAGCTGTTTGCTTAATGGACCGAAGCGAATGCAGAAGTGCATCCAAGCAAAAACCAATAAACCCAACTTTTCTTTCTGGTGATTGAAATGGTTGGACTTTTTGGCTTTTCTTTTAGTTTTGCTAGGTTTTATATGATGAAAGACATCTCTGTCTCTCTTTCTGGGCGACAAAAACAATCTTATCTGTAGCTCTGATAAAATATAAGATAATATACATCAAAACATGTCTCAGTTATACCATACTACATATATTTATCCGCAGCCAAGTGGTGGGGTTTTAGCGAATTTTGTGGAGTTGAAAATTAAAGTAAGCATTAAGCACTTAGCTTTACAGGTCAAGAAAAAAGATGGGAAATGAGTAATTGAGTTCTATATATATGGTAATAATGAGAAGTTAAGGAGCAGACAACTTTATAGATGGTAATGGATAAATAAACCCAGAAGATTCATTTTTTTTCCTGGCCGAGGAAATTTTGGGTATTAACTAATCAACGCCAAATTTATCCCGGGGAAAAAGTTAAGAGGAGCAAAACGCAGAAGAAAGTCATTTTCATGGTGAAATTATAGTGGGATCAAGTGGGCAATAGCAGACAATATATTATCTAAAACAGCCGGTGGTTCACAGCTCTCTTGTGATTCTTTATGGCTCTCAACTTTTGTGGATTGAAATTTACCAAGGCCTTGACCTTGGTTTAGTAAAGTGAGAATTTTGATTTGGATATAAATAAACCCCAACATTTTACAGCGAATTGGTAGTTTGAAGAATATTGAACAAAACAGAAATAATGAAAACAGCAACTAAAATAGAGAGCAAACATAACATACCTGGCTCTACGCTGTTACTATTAGTAAACAGGACATGGTTAAGCTTAAGCTGAGAAAAACAGGAGTGTCCAATGAAGAAAGGAAAGTTGATAAGTTGGCCGACGGTTGGGCGGGATTAACTTTTTGACCTCCCTCCCGCTTAAATCCAATTGAATCTTAACCCTCTTTAACAACAAAAGAAAAAGATAAAATAACCCTTTTTTCCGTTATAAAAAAGTTAAATCTCAATATTTCATTTCATAATTGTCAATTAGATTTCACATTCTAATAACCATTGAGATGGCTTATGAAATATCATGCGAGATATTTATTCACAAAATTTAATTATGTGGGATTAATTTTGGTCTGTTTTGGTTCGAAAGTCCATCCAGAATTTAGAATGTTTGAATAAAAATATTAGACTCAAAAAATAAATTTGGACAAAAAAATTAGATCCGTTTAAAATATAAATCGATCTCAAGCTTGAACATTCAAAGTCAAGTCTGGCTCGATCTGACTCATTTTTAAGTTTATAATATTTTATATTATATACTTTAAAAGTTAGAACACATTAAAAAAATAAACATATACTAAATATATAATACTACTATAATATAAATATTAAAATAATGTTAAGATTACTATATAAAAAAATTTAATAAATAAAAAATGTATAAAAACATTAAATATTAAAATAATATAATATAAATATTTTTAAAAAAATTAAAAATTAATGAACGAACTTAAATTAATATTTTGCAAATATGAACGGATTTGCACAAAATTTTAAATCCATATTTTAAACCGGACCGAACTTGAAGATATACAAAATATGTTAATCTCATGTTTAAATCCAACCCAACCCACAAACACCTCTACTTGAAATATTCAATTTATAATTAAATAATCTTATATTCTACATTTAAATAAGTTTAAAAATTTTGACTCAAAAACATTAACTAAACCAAACTAATAGTAGAACTTGACATGGCCTCGTAGCATAGTTGGATTGGCTTTTAGGTGTTCTTTTGATGAAAATAAATGAATAAATAAAACAGGATATGATATGATTGCACACATGAAAGAGCCGGTTCCCCAATTCTTTCATCCCATCTAGTTCATCAACAGTGAACCAATATGAAAAGGTAAGAACATGAATGAGATGATACAAACCAAATATCAACACTCAGACCAATGCTCAACAAAAATAATAAAGATTTTCTCATTCTGCGCTTCATGTCCATGGGAATTTCTTATTTGGTTTTCCTATGTTAAACATTTTCTAGCTGTTGGTGCCGAAACTACTTTCAGCTGACTGACAATCAAGCTTGGTCATCCCATTTCCATCTTCGTCCCACCTCCTCAAGGACCTTAGCTCGGGCTTGGCTTTTTCTCGCTTCATCCTCTACCCAAGATCTGCAATCGCATTTGATGATTTTCTTAATTACAACCATGTATCACACTACTTTCTACAATGCAAGGTAGAGACGCGTCAAGACCCAAGGTGTCCTTCCAAGTATTATTATAGAATAAGCCTAGTGAATCGGTGTAAACCAGCTTTTTGCGACACAAGCAGTTACTATAATATGGTACAGCTAAGAGTGCAGAGGGTATGCAAATTCAGCAGTTACCTGAGAATCTTGATAGCTTCGATCTCAGCTTCCAGTATAGATTTTGCATCAATTATTTCTTCTTGTTTGGACTGTAAACCACTAAGCGTATCTTGCAACTTACTCTGCTCAGTAACATACATGGTCCTCTCAGATGCAAGCCTTTCTGACATCTCAGCAACCTCTTCTTTCAGACTCAAAACCAGTTGCTTCTGGCAGTCCATTGCTGCCTTTTCCTTCAAAAACTCAGCACCAGATTTCTCCTGAACAATCTTCTCCTCTTCCATGTCCTGCACTGCAGAAAAGTAAAGCTTCTCCACCTCAAAGCCTCGGGTTCTTTCTTCATCCAGCTTTTCATTCCAAAACCTCTGTATTTCTCCCTTTTCAAGCAATTCGGACTTGATTTCTTTCATTTGAGCTCTCTTTGAACAACTCTCTATTTCTAGCTTCAACAACTCATTGGAGATTGCTTCTGCCATCCTGCCACTTGTCAAAGCCACTGCTGCTTGTGCTTTTGTTGAAGGTTTATTTGATTGAAATCGCTTGATTTGTCCTACAAAATTTAGAAATAGAATCATAATCATATCCCCTCCGTTCTAGGATTTAGTTGTCAGTTTGATTTATTTCAATTTGTTACTGCTGCATCCTTATCTCTCTTATGTCAAATTATTATTTTGAATTCAATTTGTTATCTGGTAGTTCCTATGATCTAGTTGTTTGTTATGTATCAGCTCTATAAATTGAGCATCATTGGTCATTAATAAAGTATGTTCCATTTCCTGCATTCTTAAACCTTTTCATGGTATAAAAGCCTCTTGTCACTTCACCAAGCTTTAAACTCCTGTTACCCACCCAGAAGTCATGGACACGTCTGTTAACAATTTTGATGCAACAACTTCTATATTTCAGTTTAATCCAGTTACTCAGCTACCAATCAAACTTAGTGGCAGGGACAACTCCCTTTGGAAAGCACAAATGTTTCTTTCTTTTTATCAATAAAAAAAAAAGTATCCACTTAGCACAGTATCTTATTTACATTAATGACAGCATCACAAGAATAACTCTGCACATTCTACTCATTCTTATCTTTACGTTAGCTTAGCACTAGCTCTTTGCACTTTCTTGGCCAAAACCATTCTTGAATTCCTAAAATTTATCTTCTAATATATGACATGGATGTCAGTTTTGAGAGTTTCTATCTAGAAGTGGCACCAGTCACGATTCCTACCATTTACATGTTAAATGCTTATCTGAAAGGAAAAGAAATGAAGCAGTACACAGAAGAAAAGTGGAAGGCAATACTGCATGCGTATGCAAATAACAAACCAAGATAAGAATTGTACCAAAAACTTTTCTGAGTATGCTCTTTTCCCCAGCCAACATGTCTATAAAGAGTCCAGGTGATGAATCTGGACTGATCTCCTTCAAATCCATAAAATCAGCCTTTGTCCTTGATATCTGGACTGTACACAAGTTAGGTTTTAAGAGCTATGAAAAGACTGGTGAAGCATCAGTCTAATAGTTCCGAAGTGAATACAAGAAATTCGAGCAGATGATTAGGGAGAATTATTCTACCTGCTCTATTACTCCTGGCTCAAAGTCATACTCTACCAAGGCTTTCCAATTTATAAGATCCTCTCGAGAAATGAATCTAGAAAACCACATATGTTTCCCTGAGTCAAAGAGCACTTTTCAAGAATTGATGAAATTCGTTAATGACTTTGCAGCTTTACCGGCCAGGAAAGAAGTTGATTTCTCCTTTTGAATCATCAGAAGCAGTGTTCCTACCAGAAAGCTTGCTGGGAATGATGCCTGCCTCTGCCAAAGCTAATCAAAGTTCCAAGGAGAAAAACTCTTAATTGTCATCTTTAGAAAATTAACAAAAGGAAAAACATACTCAAAGCCTGTATTTACATGAAAATGTCAAAGCGGGCTTTACCTTGAATGGACTCAAAATCTGGGTCATCAGCACCAATATCGTCAAATGCTGAAGTTTCTGACCCAGAAAGTGCAATGCATGGAACAATCCTGTGCCTAGGGTTCCTACAAGAAAGTAAGCTTCCATGTCAGACCAGATAATGCAAAAGAAAATGTTTAGAACTTCCTACTTTCAATTTCAACCCATTCCCAAAAGACTGAATACAGGACAATTACTACCTTTCTAATAACGAACTTGTACGAACAAGCCATCTAGCATATTCCCTTCTCGTGCATAACTCATCAGCTCTTACATCATCTTCAATGATCTGCAAGCCTTAGTTACTCGAAACAATCATAAGCAGTTCATTTGAAAAAACAGTGAGATGATTTTACATAAAAGAAGCTTCAAAAAAAAAACCTTCAGCTTCTTTAGAATCGACAAAGCTTCCTGTTGAGTAGAATCCACAGCAACAGGTACCACAATGCGTTCATGCTTATATGTAGGTGCTGAAAGATTCTGCTTATGTGAAGGTGCTGAAAATTCCAAGGAACAGAAATCAAATTTTCTAAAGAATTGGGTTAAATCAAATGGATTAAACATTATAATATGGTTTGAAACATCGGCCTCACCAACATATTAAAGTTTAGTTTAGCTTTTGTTAGGTCCAACAAATGGCAATCTAAAATGTTGAAACATAAACTAAACAGAAAATTAGAAGGATCTATAAGTGACTGCTGCACCTGAAGGAACAGTTTCCGTAACTGCAAGAGATGCATGGTCGGGTGTTGCCTCAGCAGCCTGTTCATCAGATTCAAGATAGTGTCTAGCTTCGGTTTGATCATCTTTTGTTTCTCTCCAGCTAAAGACCTCGTGAAAAGTATTCAATGGACCCCTGAACTGAAACTTAAACCCTGCAAATGTCAACAAAAATGCACTAACCATGAGTTCAAACATATGCATTGTGTTCAATGGAGAAAACCAAAAGGCGTTGTTAAGTCGAGAGATTGCGTGTGAATGCAAGTCTCGATAAAAGCAGATAAATTATTCAAATAAAGAAAGAACCCACCTTTTTTGTAGAATAACAAGTATGAAATGGGAATTGCAATAGCAAGTGAAGACCCAATAAGACTCCCAACAAAAATAGAAGGCAATCCTGCAGAACAACAAAAACGCATTTCTGATTGGACCCAAATTTTATATAAAAATAATAATTCTTCAGTGAATCAAAAAGAAAAAGAAACCTTTTTTATTTGTTTTCGTAGTCGGTGGAGCTTGAACAACGGCCCAACCCCCATAGTTGTTAGGTAGAGAATTGGGGTCGGGAGGGAACCAGGAAACGTCAACGTCTGAGTGCAGAAGAGAAGCAGAGATATGCAGAATTCGGTAGTTGGAGGATCTGCGATAAGAGACAAATGAAGTTGGAGATGTGAAGGAGGAGAAGCAGCTGCTACGGCGTGGAAGAAAGGAGGGGGGTTCAGATGCGATGAACCGAGAAGATGGAAATGCGGCGGATGAGCCCATCCTTGTTCGATTAACAAAATTGGGGTACTAAAACGAAACTAGAGACGATGAAGCAAAGAACAGCAAGCATTGGACTGAATTGGAATTGGAATTGGAATTGGAAGATAGGACGTGAGCTTTGGGGTCTACGTTTTGCTCTCGGGTTCAGCTGCTGCCGCGCACCACTTGTCTCAACCCTTGAGTACCTTGTTCCTCTTTCGTTTTGTCCGTCAGTGCCACCGCGAGGGTTTTCCTTCCTTTTTTTTCCTCCAAAAAAATAATTACTCGATCCATGGATTAACCCTTCAAAACTTACTACTTACTGGAAACTACCAGTCCTGTTAACAATTAATTACTCTTTATTTTCTTCTTTATGGTCTTTTTCCTTTGCGTGGATCATTGATTCATTGCTACTAGCTCCATTTTACCAATTGTGAAGCGGATAATTAGATTTTTCTTATTTGTTACCCTTTTTCCCGTAGGAATTTAGTACCTTTTTTTTTTGGTGATATTTATTTCCCTTTTTTTATTCTCCTAATAGGATTGTTGGAGAATAATTTTCGACATGTTTTTTTAACAAGCCATAATTAAAAATTCAGCTTTTATTGTTTATCAATTTTTTACTTGGTGTCTTTATTTTTTAACCACTCAACTTTCAATGTTTAGTTAAATTATTTTTTTATTATAGAAATATTAATTAAACTGTAAAAATTCTAACAGTTCAAGTATAATTCACAAAAAAAATAATAAATATTCAGAAATTTAACAAATTTTAAAAAATTTAAAACGAAATTAAAATATTTATTCATATTAGTAGAGAAATATAAAAAAATTGTCATTTAAGTTGCTAATTTTTAATAATTCAATCAATTTTTCCATTCAAAATATAGTAATTTAAGGGCTAAAGTGATAAAAAAAATAATGGTCAAAATTATCAAAAAGATAAACATTAAGGCCTAAATAAATCTTTTAAGGATGAAAAATACACTAATCCCTAAAGCTTATTTATTAAAGAGTGTTAAATGAACGAATAATATTATCCTATATTAATTAAAAAATTTAGTTAACTTTTATAAGTTAGAGCGTCTCTTTAAGAGCTTGATAAGATGAATCTTATAGATGTGTCACGTAAAATGCTTTATAGAAGTAGATAGGTATGTTAATCGGACGTGATAAGAAAAAAAGAATATATTTGAGATATATAAGCAAGTGTGCTACGCATCCTATCAAACATATATTTTGGGAAAATGTAATGTCCCCGTGACCCTCGATTGCCCAATTGCATGCCGAGCACCCCAAGAGGTAGGGTAAATCGAGGTGAATCAATTGTGATAGTGATGAAGGAGCGTCCTAACAGGTAGAGTAGGTTAAGTGGACCAATCATGATGATGATGGAGGAGCCCCTCGTTAATCCCACTTTGGAAAGAAAAGGGAAGATCAGTAGGTATATAAGCGTGCCAACGAGTCTGAAATAAAAGGGAAATTCATTGCTATATAAGCGCTCTAATAAGTAGGTGGGTTGAGTAAACCAATTGTGACAAAAGAGCCCGTTAATCCCACATTTCGGTAGGTCAAATGGGCCAATCATGACAGAGGAACCTACTAATCCCAAATCGGAAAGAAAAGGAAAGATAATTGGGTATATAAGATGGTGATTGCGTCACGGGCCGCGGATCAAAGCTCGTGACGAATGCACACAAAATATTCCATGGAAGTCGATTGGTTAAATAAGGCTCATTTGATCCACTTGAACTGGGCTGATTCTTGAAACACATGGAAATGTCAGTGGTCCAATAAAATATTTTAATAAAATTAGAGTTATTTTTACAATAGAAATATAATTACCCCCAAGAAAAAAAAAAGAGGTAAAAGACAAATAATCTTTTTCATAATATACATATTTTATTTTGAATACGGTAAAAGTAATTCATATATAAAGAATAGAAGCAAGCAAAAGATTTTTCATACATTTTTTCATTATATCTAACATAATTATCAGGAAGAATTTTTTTTTTTTTACAAATTTAATGTTGATAAATCTACGGATCTAAAAATTCATTTCGAACACTTGAACTTTCTCAACTTCCCAAACAGGATGGGTGCATGAAAGAAAATATAATATGGGCAAAAGAATATCTTAATGCAATTGATCGAATTTTATGGATGATGTTGTAAATTTAAAATAGTTGGATTTCCAGAAAAAAAAAAAAAGCAGTGCGAGTTTATGTTTTCATACAAATTTACAAGGTCGGAAATTGAAGATGGTATAGATTGAATTTCTAAAATTATAAAACATCCCAGTTGTTTTAATAGCATTACTTATTACTTTTGTATGTCTCGTTTCTTATTTTTCAGTTTGCATTTTTAGTACATTGTTTAATAAATCAACAATTCTTTGGTCATGTTTGTTGTTGAACCAAACCAAGAAAGCATGATGTTCTTATACCACTTGCCTCTTACTCCTTAAATTGACAGCAAAAGGCTTTCCCATTTCAGAAAACACAAATCATTCCTCTCCAAATCACCATACAGCACCAAAACCTTACACTTTACATTATATACAAACAGTATAGGAATGACTTTTTATTTGTTTTGGATCTCTAATCATGTGATCAAGAGGACAAACACTTGGTATCTGAGGAATACATAAGTTTGGTTTGCAGAGCATGATATTTAGGCGAAACTGCCGTCAATATGACAATGCCACAGAGGAGAACCAACCCCAGACCTAGACTATTAACAATCATGGACTCCGGACAGTGTTTGGATGCTGTCCGCCTGCTTTGCAAGAATGTCAATTTCTCTAAAAGCCCCGTTTCTGCTGTTGCCACTGCTAAGCCATAAGTGTAGAGACCAAGGAAGATATGCCACGGCAACACCTTTGCTCTTGTCGTCCGCACTTCACCTCGGTGCCAAAAGCTTAGAAAACCCACCAACCACTGCATTCAAATATCTTTTCATGTAAACCAAAACTCCTTATCTGACGGAATTAACCAGCATATGAGAGTATGACAATGGATCAGTCCTTTCATTGGAAATTTTCGTGCTTAGGCAATAGTTAAATAAGTCCATTAAGGATGGCTCCGGGCCCAATTTTTTGTGGGATGCTTATGAGTTATGTCGTGTAACGCTGGGATACATCATTTCAGCATAAATAATAGAAAAAGGCTAAAATACGATTTTGAAACTTGCCAAGGGAGCCGTATAAATGGGGCCACAACCTCAAAAGAAAGCAACAAAATATTAATGGGTGAATTGCAATAATTGCAGCTTTCAGCATTCCCTTATTTTTCAATGTTACAACTCAGTTTCCGCCTGGTAAGTTTACTGTAATTAACTTGCCCCTAGAATGTATTTATCGGTAAAGAAAAGTTAAGGGACCATTTTTGAAGAAAGAAATAGGAACAAAAAATTATTGAGGGGGTTGAAGGAAGAATAGAACCTGAGCTCCAAACAAGCTGACACAGATCAAACCCATCCAAGAATGCAGGCTGAAAAAATTAGCCACAATGCCATCTTGTCCATGGAACTTTGTCCAAATCCCAAAAACCCCACAACCTAAAGCCACCCCTTGAAGGCACAAATGCACAGATTTCTTCAAATTCGTTGAACCAGGCAACCATCTGTGTATCAATATAGCTGAAAAGAAAGAAGAACCTTTAATTGTTTGAAAAAAGAAGAGAATAATCTATTTTCACTTCATTTTCTGATTTACCTTCCCCACTTATGAGAATGAAGCCAATCACCATGAGCAAGGGATGAAGGACCTGTAAGCAACACAGATAACTTTCAAAAGCTGCAAAAGGAAATGTGAAGTAGAGAATGGAATAATAAATAAATACTCACTGCATAGATGAGGTCTTCTTGGGAGGGTAAAGAAGAGTGAGGAAGGAAGCTAGACTTGAAAAGAAGAGCCCACGAGAGGACCAAAGCTGCCACTAGGATCCCTGATATTCTAGCAAATAAGAGAGGTGGAACCAAAGGAGGAGAAACTGCAGCCATGGGCTTGTTTAGAAACATGCAACTTTAGTTTGAGTAGAGCTGAGCTGATGAGTGAAGTGGCGAAAGGATAGCTACCGACACACACTCTCAGATCTAGCAGGCTGCAAAGAGTAAAGGACCAAAGACAGGACACCTTTAACAATACTTTATATGGAAAGTTTCTATATCTTATTTACTGCCTTTGATAAGATTCCCTGTAATCCTCCTATGATAAACCAGTAGAATGAAATTTATAAATGGATCAAACGATCAAAAAGGGAAAAAGGACTATGAGCTGATTGTGGGGCAATGGCATTGCTACTGCATTATGACTAGAGCCCTGAACTACCACATCTATAGTAACATCTTCATTATTGCTGGGCTCTGTTTTTTGTACAGCTGCTGGGCTTCTTGATTAGGGATTAATGGAATCGATTTTTTTACAAATATAATATAAAAACATAATTAATTATCAAAATAATATCTCATCTCATTAATTATCAAAATGATATATTTAGTTAGGTGGAGGAACATGAAATGGCGGCATTTCAAGATTTTTTTTATACCAATTTTTTTATTATATTTATATATTTAAAAATAAAAAAATAATATTTTATTGGTGGAGGGTTTTAGAGTGACGACATTTAGGAGAAAAATCGTACATGAGAGAAATACGAAAAAAATACCTGACACCCAATGGAAAAATATGAAGTGGCGGCACCCATTCAGGAATATTAAGTGGCGGCACTTAGGGGTAATTTGTCACTTGGCATTACCCCTTTGTACCATGTGTGCAGGGTTTGAATTTTTTTGTTAGGGTTTTGGTTTTTTACCAAAATAAAATATAAAAAATATTTATTTATTAAAATAATATGCAAAAATTATTAATTTAATAAAAATAAAATGAAATACATATCATAAAATTAAAAACAAGAATAAGATACCGAAAGAGGACTTTAGAAATGACGGCACCAAGGAGTTTTCGAATTTTTTTATAATTTTTTATTTCATTTAAATATTATTAAAAATTAAAATAATAATAATAGTGGTGTCAATTTAAGTGGTTACACCAAATGCCTATAAAAGAGTTTTTAGGGTTTTTGGATGTTTAAATTTTATTTAAGTTTGTGAAAAAAAAAGAGAAACAAGAAGAAGAACAGAGGAGAAAAGGAAAAGAAGAGGAGAATTAAAAATGTAATTATTTTGTTATTTTTATACATAGTTTAGGTGATTAATGTTAAGTTTGATATTAATTTGTTATAAATTTATTTTAGTATGATATATTTTTAAATTTGTATTTTATTTATTGAAATTTTATTTATTTTTTAACAGATTTATTGAAGATGGATAATCAATTTTTTGTATGCATTTATTTTGATGGAGTAATTTTGAGGACATCGGTTGGATGTATATTTGATTGTCGGCAACAAATAGGAATGAGATTTCATCAAAATATCTCGGTTGATGATATGAAAGCAAAGATTAGTGCAAAAAATTTTAGACGTTGTGGGAGAAAGATCTCGAAACTTTTCTACAAGTTTTCAGTTTCGACAGATCCCATCAAATTCACCGAGATGGAACTTGTAGACGATGAAGACGTGGAGACAATGATCACTCTTTATTTTTCGAATCAAAGTGACCAAATGCAACGGTTCAATTATTTGCCAAGTTAGTTGATGTGGAACCAGTAGAAAACGAAGATCCAACTACGTGTATGGTGGTTCCAGTATTGTACATTGAAAGTCAATCAATCGTACGCGGGATAAACATCGATCTTAATGCTGTTGCACCCGAGAATGATGCAGATGAAGATGTTGGATATGATAGTAGTATTCCTTCTGATCATGAGGTCGATATTGATAGTGATCCAGATGTGGATGAGGTCACAGATGATATTGACGATGAAAGGACCTGGCTATATGGGAAATATACGCAGATCCTACAAATTGCGGTGGCTCAAGATGAGAATCAGAACGTGCTCCCGATAGCATTTGCTATTGTGGACAAAAAAGTCATGGAATCTTGGGAATTCTTCTTGACAAACCTACGGATGTATGTGATTCATAACGATAATATTTGCATCATCTCCGATAGAGGAAAGGGTATTATTGCGGCCATTAAACGTACTGGTGTACTATGGAGATCGGTTTACTGCAGCTGGCACATTGCGGCTAACTTTTAACGAGAATATAAGAATGCAGACTGACGGAAACGACTTGTGAAAATGGGTAAAAAAATTAAGTTTCAAATTATATTTTTAATGTTTTAATTCGAGACTGTAACTTATGTTTTCATAATATTCTTACAGCGTACGAGCTAGAGCCACACTAATTTCGACAAAGAATGACCAAACTTAAGCGTGTCATGGAAGGTCAAACGAATAAGCCTTTACGCGAGTGGTTGGGTACCATGGATCTGTGGCAATGGTCTCAAAGTTTCGATGATGGGTATCGATATGGTCAAATGACGACCAACCTGGCAGAGTTGATTAACGGCGTGTTCAAGAGAATACGACATCTTCCGATTTCATCTGTGTTCTCGACTACGTTCTACAGGCTGGCTACCTTGATGCCAAAAATGAGGACGCGACAAATTGAACAGATGAATGTCGGACACATGTTTGTCGAAGCTGTTAAGAATGCAATAGATGTAAACCGTCAGAGAGCGAGGACGATGAACGTTGAAATATATTCACGACAGTTTCAACGATTTCAAGTTATGGAGACTATTGGGCATCGACTTGGTATCCCACCTAGGTCATACGGTGTTGATCTCCAAAACAGACACTACGATTGCAGGAGGTTCGATACACTTCATTATCCCTGTGCGCATGTCGTTGAGCTTGTGCTAAAGTGTCGCTCAATGTTGAACAATTTATCGACCCCGTTTACACTCTTGAGTGTACGTTACGTATTTGGGAAAACGAGTTCCTCGTCTTGCCTGACTTGTCCACATGAGAGGTACCTCCGACGACTTTCGAGCTTATCCCGAACAAAAGTTTGCGAAGGAATCCGAAAGGTAGTCCCCATATCACCAAAATCTGTAACGAAATGGACATTATGGAGAAAATAGACGGTGACAAGTTGTGTGGACTGTGTAGGCTAGTTGGGCATACTCGACGTAATTGCCCCCAAAGAACCTACCATATTGGTCAGTCCTCTGGATCTAGTAGGGCTTAAGCTATTTGTATTGGATATTTTTCATTTGAAATTATTAAGTTTATGAATGAATTTGAAATTAATTATGTTCGATATTTGTATTTAATTAATAATTTTTATGTTTGCACTTTGGTTTAATGGTTTAAGGTTTTGAAATTTAAGGTTTTAAATTTTAATGTTTAGGGTTTTAGGGTTTTAAGGTATCAAATATATGGTTTTAAATTTAAGGTTTATGATTTATGCTATAGGGTTTATGGGTATAGGTTTAGGGTTTATAAGTATAAAATTTAAATAAATGATCAAATAGGTTCAAATATATGTAGAATTAAAGTAAAAAGTCAAATATACATTATTAAGAACTATTAGATGCAACCTTACTATCCATGATTAGATGATGTGGTTCTCGAGGTATATCTTCGTGATGGCCGGCGTCTACGTTGAGGTTGCTCGTTAAGCTCATCGTCATCATTAGAGTTCATTTGCTCCGGAGGAGTAGAGTATTACCCGGGAGGAGTAAAGTATTACGTTGGCCCGTCAAACTGAGGTTGATATCCTTGGCTTGATGAGTTAGGGTTATGTTACGATCCTATAAAATCTGGACGATAATAATCATCGTCATCCAATGCCTCTTGCTCTGGCTCTGGCTGTGGATCTGAAGCAAGAGGTAGATGATAGGGGTGAGCTTGTTGAGACATGTGCGGGGGGATTATCGTCGATTGTGCATCAAGTAAATATGGTTTCCTCACTTGAATGAACCACTGTATGTACTGTACTAATGGTTGCAAATTTAGAGTATACTCCATCAGAGGTACTCGCATCATCCGATTGTTCCACACATGAATATATTGTTCATGTACATGGCCCCAATCACAATTTGATTTCCACTTCTTATCCATCCCATGGATAGTCCCTAATTGGAATGACGGTTGTGGGATAGGCTGTTTACAACCAAACTACCGGAGTACTCGATCCTCGGCATACCACTTAACTGTTTGAAAATTTATTATCAGTGCGTTAATGCACCATTGGTCTGAGTGGAGGAATGTCGACGCTGGAATAACAACGGCGATTTCTGGCCGTATATATGACGTTCAGATGAACTGCATAATTAATAACATGTCAAGATATTAATAAGAGTCAAGTAATATAATTTAGTAACATGCAACCATATTAACATGAGTCAAGTAATATAATTTAACATGTTAACGAATAACATACCCCTTCCCAGGCATATTGCTCGAGCATCATACGATATAAGAGAACTGTGAGCTGCCTCCCGATCCCCGATTTTATTTTCCATCTAAGAAAGCAAAAAACAACTTGTTAGAATAATATAATTAAAAAAATGTCAAATAATTGAAATTTTGGGTATATGGTAATCACCTATTAATGAGTGGGAAAACATATGTTTGGTGCCTAACGGATGCCAAGAATGACATCCAATAAAGTGTCCAAGATTGCAATAGCATTAGGAAACCACTTATATCCCGAGAAGAAGGATTTGTGGTGTGACAAAACTCTTGATATAGCGTCGCAAGCACCGCAGATCCCCAACTATATGAATAAATTTTTCGCAAATCAGTCAGTAGGGGCAAGTACATCAAGTGGACCTTATTGTTGTTCGCATCCGGCATGAGTACGCCACCTATGATTTGCATAATATAGGCTCGAACGGCCCAAGACACCTCCATTTCAGTTGCATGTTCGGGAACTGCTCAAAATTGGACTTCAACCATATATAGTTCAACGACGTAAAATCGTTGTTATTACTAGGTGAGCGACCTAGTAATTGGATGTACATCGTTGACGGCTGTTGAAACGAACTAACGCCGGTGACCGGTAGACCATTGATTGGGAGCCCGAGTTGCAACGCAACATCCTCCAACATCACGGTGCACTCCCCACACGGCAGATGAAATGTGTGGGTCTCCAGGCGCCAACGCTCTACCAATGCACTTATTAAATCATATCGTAATTCAAACTTTTGGATTAATGCTGCTGATTCAAATCCGACATCCAGCAAGTATGGAAGCAGACGTTCATGAGGGGAATATTTGAGACCATGCGCACGACCCCTCAATGAACGGTACTCGAGCTCTTGCTATTAATTTACAGAAATAGTTAGTATAATCTAAATTATTTTATTTTTGTAAACAAATAATAATTTTGTAAATGACATAATGAACAAATAATAATTTTATTATATTCATATTGGCTCGGTGTGTTTCCTCATTTACCGACTTTGCTATATGAGGACGTTGGTCGTTAATTAATGAATCCATTCTGCAACTTGAAAAAAATTATCAATTAGTTCAATAATGTAAATTATATAAAAAATTTAAAAATAACATAACACCTAAATTATTTTTGTAAACAAATAATAAAAAATGTTTTTTTTTTAGAAAACGTTTTCAATTAACATGTTGAAAAACGTTTTATACAAAACGTGTTTTATTTTGATATATCAATTTTTTTGGTTAAATAATTAAATTTTAATAGTTTTGATCTTGAGTCCCAATTTATTTTAATTTGTACTCACATTTTATTTTTTATTTCATGATATTTTAATTTTTTCTAATTTTTTAATTAATAAATATAATATTTTTGAAATTTTAAATTTATTTTTAATTAATAATTTTTTATTTATATATAATAAAAATTAATTTTAATTTTATATATTAAAATTTATCATCCTCACAAGTCACAAGGTAGATATTTAAATTATTTTACTATTAGAGAGAAATACTTTGAGAACAAAACATACATAAATTTCAAAAACAATTGAACTTTATATAAGTTTACAATTTTTATTATTTTTTACCAATATAATACAAAAATAATAATTAAATACCGAAATAGATTATTTACTAAAATGATACAAAATAAATATTTATATATTAAAATGGTATCCACACACCATTAATTACGAAAATGTTGTGGATATACAAATTTAATATATAAATATCTATTTTGTATCATTTTGGTAAATAACCTATTTTAATATTTAATTTTTAAATTAATTTATATTATTTACTTACTACTACTAACAAAAAAAATTACTTACTAACAAATTTAAATTAAAGTGAATTAAAAATAACCAAACTTACCTTTTTTTCTTTCCCATTAATTTATTCAACTAAATAAAAATATTAAATAACAAATCAATTAAAAATTAAATTAAACAAAACAAATAACTTAAAATAATAAATACTAAACAAGATATAACTTTAAATTACCAATAAAATATTTACATTTACCTTTCTTTTAATCTTTTACTCTTTTAATCAATCAACCTACTAAACAAATAAAATTATAATAATAAATCAATCACATTAAATAATAAAATTAAAATTACAATTACAATTACTAACTAACAAATTAAAAATTTTTAAAAATAAACACACTACCTTTCTCTCATTCTTCTTTCTTTATTTCCTCTCCTTCTTTCTTTCTTTCTTTTTTTTTTTTTTTTTCTTCTTCTGCCCGTTTGGTCCTCCCCTTCCCATTTTATAACAAAATAATATAAATCAACATTATCCCCCAACCACCTAAATTTATTTTTGCAACCCAATTTCTCTACACACACACACATGACACAAAGGGGTAATGCCAAGTAACAAATTATCCTTAAGTGCCGTCACTTAATGTTCTTCCATTGAGTGTCAGATATTTTTTTCGTATTTTTTTCATGTATAATTTTTTCTCTAAGTGCCGTCACTCTAAAACCCTCCACCAATAAAATATTATTTTTTTTATTTTTAAATATATAAATATAATAAAAAAATTGGTGTCAGATAAACCCTGGAGTGTCGTCATTTTATGTTCCTCCACCTAACTAAACATACTATTTTGATAATTAATAAGATGTGAATATTATTTTGATAATTAATTATTTTTTTATATTATATTTATAAAAAAAAACCCATGAAATCCTTGCATTCAAAATCCAATCCATATAAAATTTGACCTTCCTAACAAATTTAAGATCACTCCACTTCATTTATTTAATAAATTCAAGTTGGCTCAGCAACTGCCTTGCATAACAATAGTTTGTTAATTCAGTCAAATACTTTGTTATTACCGTTTGATGTTGTTACCATGGTTAAGTAAACTGTTACTTTTTATATTCTTATATATATAATAGTTTCTTGTATTGTCTACTTTGTGCTTCAAAATACTTTTAAAAAATTACGATTGAAAAAATATCGTAAAAAATGTAATTTAAAAGTTAAATTATTTATTTTAGACATGATATTAAAAATTAAAAATTCATATGATAATTTTTATTAATTTGATAATAACAATTACTATTAAATTAATTAATTTAAATGATGTTTAAGTAATTTAATAATAACTGCTGTTAATTCGATAATAACAATTACTATTAAATTATCCCCATCCATCAAACAAATTTAAACTATGCATAACTCATCACATATTCATTCTTAAACATCTTAAAGTATTAAGCTAGTATAAGATAATTAAAAACACAAAAATAGCACAGATAATGACAAATTTGTATTTTCACACCCCAAACCACAAAAGTTTAAAGTCGCAACATCACTTACCCAACACACCGTATGAACTGCTTTAACTCTATAACCTTATATATATATATGTATGTCTGAAACTATTCATAATCCTTAACCTTGAAATAAGTGACGGAGTTAAAAAAAAAAATTTGAGAGAGGAGGGGCCAGAATTAAATTATATATTTTTACGATATTACAAATGTAATTTCATCATTTTAATAGTCTATATCTTTATTATATTTAAAAGGTTAAATTAAATTTTTATCATTTTGAGGGGTCAAAGTATAATTTTACCATTACTAATTTAAAATTGTATAAATTATAAAGGGACTAAATTAAAAATTTATCATTTTAAGGGGCTATAATATATATATAAAAGGAAAATTGCAAAAATCTTAAATCTAGGGAGGTTACTTATATTTTTGAGAGGGTCATAATGTAAAATTACAAAGGACAAATTTTAAACTTGGGGGGGGGGGGGGGTAATGGCCCCCTTGGGCCTTAACGTGATTCCGTCACTGCTTGAAATAAGAGGATAATATGCTTTAGCGCATTCAAACCCACATCATCTTACATTGACAACAATACTAATACTAACTGAACTAAAACTCGATCGACTCTTTAACCTTATATTTTACGTCAATAGATGAAAAAAATATAATTATTAATCATAAAACAATAAATTAATACTTGTAAGTGCTTTTTAAAATTTTAGTTTCATGGATTTATAATATTCCGTTAACTATCTCAATAAGAAAAATATTGTATGAGCGTAGACCAGATACAAGTTGTTATTCAACTTTTAAGTTTCGATTAGTTTATTATTATGACATACCAATGAATGAAGGCATGCATCATGCATTGCATGGTCCGGAAGTAGAGTGACATAATCACTTACCAATTATTATAAATTTCAAAATAGCCCATAAAAGAAATAAGGATTAAGGACACGGCAATTAATGATAAACCAAAAAAAAAACCGATTTAATGGTCAAAGATGATTTCATCAGCGATGGCGATCCTATAGCAAGTCTAGCAATAGACTCAAAAGCAGTCACTTCATAATCTTTTTAGTCACGGTGATCTGCTGATATATGCAAGCAATTCAGAGCTGCAACCTCAGGGTCAGGGCTCGGAAATGTGACAGTAAAAACAGATATAAAACAGATATATGGTTTAATTCATAGACATGGCCTGGACTGGATTGACTATTTTGTTGAAACCTAACCTGCATTTATGTGAAGTGGTGGGGGCAGGGACGGCATCTTCGAAACACTCAATATTTAGCATTTAGATATTCTATTTTGTTGTTTATCTAAATGGGATTTACAAATGGAGCACCCTGGTTAACACCCAAACGTCGAAACTTCAAGAATATAATATAATATTAGTATAATTAATTATGCCTAGTTGAAGCTGCCTTGCAACCAGTTTCCAAATTGTGGCTTATATCAGTTGCAATGGTTGGCTACTGGCTTTATGCATGCAAGCTCAAGATAATCCATGAGCATGAGAAAGAATATATATATATCACTTAGGTTTAATTTGTGCTGTATATAAACTTGTCCCTTGAACTTTCCTCCAAGCTAGACGCCTATGAAATGGCAAAAACGTCGATGATTTCTCAGCTGGACAACATGTTATGGCATTTTCATTTATCCATCCAACCTGGGAGGCATCGAGAATATAATTCATAACGAAACCTAGTGCCATGCAACCTCAAAACTCCAAAGAATCTATGATAGCTATCTATTAAGATAAAACATATACATCTCTCGTTATTTACACAACTTAAAGAAAACCGTGGCAGGCACTGGATCTTACGATGACCATCTGGTATGATCTTGTAATCGATCTTACCTTACCTTGTTTTTATATATTATATCTGAGCTTCCCACAACCCGACAGACACAAGATTGATCTAAAGCGCACCTAATCATCTGTTCCATTCATTTAAACCTTGCCTAGTAAATTCCAATTGCGATGAATTCTTATATCCTATCACAGTATCACTACTATTTAAACCTACCCTCCGTTCCACTGAGAGCATCAGCGTGACTCAGAACAACTAAATTAGAATCTTAAAGCAGCAGAGGGAAGATATGGAATTTTCTTGCAAGGATTTCAAGGTAGGGAAATGCCAAGGCCAAAAGCTGGTTGATGGCGAAACCATGCCACTGGTTCTGCAACCCCCCGAGGCAGACAAGGCTGATATGGAGTCGCTTCTGTTGGCTTTGAAAACAAACAAGGATTGGTTTGAGAAATTGATCATCAAAAACAGTGCTGTCCTCCTCCGGGGTTTTGATGTCAAGAATGCTCAAGACTTCAATGACATCGTTGAAGCCTTTGGTTGGGATGATATTCGTTATGTCGGACCAGCACCTCGGACGCATGTGCATAAACGTGTCTGGACAGCTAATGAAGGACCTCTCTCCGAGTTCATATATTACCATCATGAAATGGTTCTGGTATGTCCCTACTCGCTACTATAATTTCTTCTGGAAACAAAGACATAAGTCCATGCTTTTACAAACGCAACCCAAATTACGGAATCAATTACTTATTTAGCTATTTCTTAGTTTTTAATCAACTTCAATAAATATATAAATGTTTGGAAGGCTACATATGGAGCTTTAAAATTGGCCATGATTATGATTGATTTACACAAAACGGAACGGCAGAACAAATCAAACATGAAAATTGATTCTACTGCGGTCTCGAATTTGATAATCTTTGTCTATTGCTGACAATTTTGATGATGCGGTGAAGCTAAAACATATAAGATAATATCTTTCACTTTAAAAGTTGACAAATATGGCTTCTCCTTAGGTCACGAGTCAGCTGTGAAATTGGTGTTTAACTAGATCTTCCAATGCCATTGTTCACCAGATAAAGGAATCTCCGAAGACATTACTACTGTTCTGCGAGGTGCCACCACCGGAAGGTGGAGAGACGCCCTTTGTTCCTAGCTTTCGTGTAACAGAGCGGATGCTAGAAGAATTCCCAGAAGCTGTGGAGGAAATGGATGCCAAGGGGTTACAATACTCATTTACAGCCCCCAGCAAGAATGATACATCATCTATGAGGGGCAGAGGCTGGGAAGATACTTTTGGAACATTGGATCGTGAAGAGGCCGAGAGAAGGTTCGAATTTGATTGAACATTTAGTATTCAATATTTATTAAAAATTTAAAATTGAAGCACATATACATATATGCTTATGAGCCTTAATTCTGAGATAGACTGAGAGCCTCTAAACACAGCCAAAAATGTTACAGGGCCAAAGCGCTGGGAATGGACTTGGAGTGGCTACCTAATGGGGGAGTGAAGGCTGTATTGGGACCTCGATCTCTAACTAGGGTGTTTGAGGGAAGGGGGGGGAGGAGAATGTGGTTTAACACTGTAGTCGGTATGCATGGAAAAGAGATGAGCTCAGCCAGCATGGCGGATGGAACAGAGATTCCAGAGAATGTAGTAAAGAGATGTGGACAGATCATAGAAGAAGAAAGCATTCAATTCAAGTGGGAGAAGGGTGATGTTGCCATCTTTGACAACCTGGCTTTACTCCATGGACGGAGGCCTTCTAAGCCCCCCAGAAGAGTCCTCGTTGCCACTTGCAAGTAGACTTCCCCTTGCCTCAACTCTATCCATCCAAATACATCATCTTATACCAACACAATGCTTTGCTTCGTTTCGACATCAGTCATCAGTCCTATTTAGAATAAGAAAGCATTTGTATCATGAAATGTTTCTTTCAAATATAGTGAAATAATAAAAACAAACTTTGTAAACCTTTTCTTCCTTTTTGGATATTTTCATTATATATATATATATAGTTAAATTAATAGCTTTTACATCTACTTATATATGTATGGAAAGTTAAAAAATCTATCATTATTTGATACGGAAAAAGTTGGAACTTAAAAGAAAAGCAAAGGGGGTCGGGTATTGATGATTTCCGAAGCTTCTGAATAGCCCTGTAAGCGAATCTCCCCACCCAAGAAGAAAACCAATATGGTCATGGTCATTTCACCAGACTTCACAATGTTCCCAACTAGAGTTCACAGTCCAACTTGAAATTTAACAATTTATGAGAATATGATGACTCGATTAGATAACGGCCAACTCCTGCATGCAATGCACGCATTGCTTATAGTGGAAGTACCTGAATGATGGGCGTTAAGATGCACTTACCCCGACATGCATATAACAAATCAATCACAATATCAAGTCATGCTAAGTGGCAAACAATAGCGTATTAATTAGATTAGATCCAACCACGTTACGGGCAGAAAGATATTAAATAGAACATAGTAAAAATATAGCCTTTTTTTTTTTTTTATTTCTGGAGAAATAAGAAAGAGAACAAATTCTGAGCATAGCCCTATTTCAGTTCGATGTTTGCCAGGCCGGATGGTTTTGACTGTGCATTGTAACATTTAAAATAAAAGAGAACAATTTCACATGGCCCGCTAACAGCCGTGAAGATTTTGAAACATCAAGCACAACTATGGAGCATGCAAATGCATGTCTTACCCACGACCCCTCCCCACATATCCATACCCTCTTCCATAATACCCACCACGAAAACGACCACCACGTCCACGTCCAGGTCCACGCCCACGTCCACCTCGATGTCTTGAAAAATCACCAAAAGTCTGCACCACCGAAACCACAACAATATCAAAAAGGGTCCACATATTTCAGAGAGCTAATAGGAGGAATAAACAAGCAATGCATCATCACCTCTGTGTCTAACTTCATTTGCTCAGAGAATCTTGGCCTTCCGTTTTGCGAATCAGTATTAAGTGCATTGCAGGAGAGAGTATCAAAAAAGTCATCCTTATTGTAAACAGGCTGTACAACACCACCAGAATGATAGAGTGAGTACGGAGCCTTTAAGGTAATCAAATTATTACATGAGCTAAATATAAGGTGGCAAGATAACCTTCGCTTGAATCTTAGATATTTCAGCATCATCTTCATCTTGAGAACCATATTCATCAGTGGCATCTGCTTCTTTATCCTTAGTATTAGATTTGCTACTGTTACCAAGATGACCCCATACTTCATCTTTCTTGAATTTCTCATTCATTGCCACAAAATCAAAGTCCTCAGTAAATTTTGTCACTGGACGTGAACTCTACCAATAAGAGTTATCCATAATATACAGTCAGTCTTGATGAATAACGATAACCAAAAATAAAATGCATTCAAAATTTTATTTATGAAACTTAAAATGCCAAGAATTAATCTCTACAACATCTACAAACTAACCCAAATAGTCAATTCCACCCAATAAATTACAGGCTAAACTGAAATGGTTTAGCCTATAATCACATAGCTTCAACAAGACAACAACAATATTCAGCTAGCTGCATCTTTTCAAATTTGTGAAAATTCAACTTTAGACTACAAATGTAAACGAAGTTTACCCCAATTCCTCTTCCTCTTCCTCTTCCATATCCTCTATAAACATGGCGAGGTTGAAACGAAGCTCCATTTGGCTAGTGGGAAAAAATTGAAAGACACTTGTCAGGCTCCTTACAACATTCAGTTAAGAAAATTATTGCAAATGAGAGTCACGAACTTAATACTCATGAAAGGTCTTTTTATCAAATATCATATAAAGCAACAAAGAAAATTCTACACTACAATAAACAACACAACAAACCTAAAAATGTATATATCATGCTCATCATGATTTTTTCTCATTTGGGGGGCTGGCACTACTTGGGGTAAAAGAAGAGAAGAAAACAAGTAAAATAATTGCCCTTATACATTAAAAGTGCCCACTTTGCGTGTACTAACTACTCATTATCTACAAAAAGATCCTTACAAAAGGATACGCATACTTTCACAAATGAAACCACAAGGCTAACCCTTCAAATGGGCCAGATAATCACACATTCTTAGAATCCATACTTAGTTTAACTTTCCATATCAGTTCTAATTTCCCATTTTGCAATTCATAATCACATTAATACCTTCTCAAGCAGCCTACAGTCAACAACCCAAGGAAAAGAAAACTATTGAAAATATGTACCACTAGTACATGGCAACAAAAATTTGGAAATTTCAAACTCAAAATCCTGTGAAACAAAAATCAAAACACCAGGAGCACTTTCTGTACGGTAAGTAAAGCATCCTAAACAAGTAGCTTCAGGAGCAAATTTCTTAATGTGGTAAAAAAAGGAACAGCATTAGCAAATGTTAACATCCGCACTATTCTTATCACTTCACTGCAACCAAAGTTCTCAAAAACAGATGCAGAATATTAATGTCCAAACAGTTTATTAGACATCAGTGTGCCATGCACTTTGGGCACTAGAACCTTGCATCACACAAGGCACAAAGGGTGAAAAGTTAGGTCAAAGCAAATGTGATAATTTCTAAAAGATAACTAGCTTAAGAATTCATTTCGTAACATTAGGCAATGTGTCCCAACAATCAATGTTTATTTAATTTTGAGCTTTATTTAATATAGAAGCATTAAAGTACCTTTTGGGCAACATGTGAAGACACAGGTAATGGCAATAATGGAGGCTGAGCTTCTGAGACAACAGGTACTGATGGTTCAGGCGATAATGATGGGGACACTTGAACCACTTCCACATCTTTATGTGCAGTTGTTGCAGGCTGAGATAAAGGAACAACAGTAGATCCTGACTGCAAGAGCTGACCAGGGGTTACCAATGATGGTGTAGATGTTTCCACACGAATAGAATTTGAAACCCCAATGACAGAGGATGAAGCCTGAGAAGCACTTTGATATGGCAAAGTAGGAATTTCACTTCGTTTGTTGGCAATTGGTGGTGCAATGGAATTTAATTCTGGACTAGAACTCGTCAAAGGAGAAAGTGCTGGAGGAGGTGCAGGACTTGCAGCTTTGTTAGGCAATGAAGCAGACGAGGTTTCTGATGCCAGCGTAGCAGAGGGTGCAGGAGGCAGAGAAGATGAAGTGGCGGATGATAAAGAAGAAGATGTTAACATATGGGAACTCGTACTGGCAGGAAGTAAAGAAGGAGGAATTTCAGGCAAGCTTGAACTATGTAAGTTAGCAGAGCCAGCAGGAAAAGAAGCATTAAAATTAGGATACTGCATTGGTTGCGGCATCGAAGGAGGCACTGACAGTCCCGGTGATGGCCGAAGCAAAGTTTGCTGGTGCAAATGTGGAAGCGCATTTGGAGGGGCATAGTATCCTTGCCAATACATGGGCATAGCAAGCCCACTACCATTAGCAGCTGGAGGTTGAGGTGATGCACCCCATGACCCTATGTTCCCACCAGGCTGATATAGAGGTAGTGCTGCTTGAAAATTTAACCCCGCTAATCCCATTTGAGCGTTGTGTGAAGTAAGATCAGTCAAAGGTCCACTAGCAGCAGATGGCATGCTTGTAGTTGTTGAAACTGGGTGTGGAAAGTGAGACTGCAAGGATATGAAAAGCTTCAGGATTTGATATGTCAAACTTTGAATCAATATTTCATTTTTTATTCTTAACCTGGATAATTGCAGGATCATTGTTTATGGGTGGCGTAGGCTGTGTAGGTGGAGAAGATTTAACCTGTAAATCCTACAAAAACCAAGCAAAAAGAAATTTCACTAGTTAGTAAATATATTAACATCACAATATACTCGATTACCGTGCAAGTGAAGAAACCCAGTAACAAATCTCAGCACTAAGCACATTAAGTTCGGGGGGAATAAAATCTAGTAAGCATAAAAATGAATACCTTAATGTCACTCCCGCGGAACAATATGTATTCATAAACTTTGTCACTCGGTGGTACTTGCGGACCATCCTTTTTCCTTCCTTCAGTTCCAAATGATCGTACTGCCCGTACCAAGAAAAAAAATAACGATAAATAGTAGCATTTGGAAGGGATGACCGATGCTGAATTGCTAAATTGAATTTTAAGGGTAAAACATTCAAATCCGGTCCTAGGAAAAGCGAAGTCTATGTTGTATGATGAAAACAAAAATAGGAGAGAAAGTAAAGAGAAGAGAACAGGGATTACCGTTTCTTAATCCAATACTGGACTCGTCGGGGTTGATGTTGTAAAGAACGCCCTCGTATCTGATCTCACTCTTGGAAGTCAAGCTTATTAAGCTCCCTATGTAGGAATCAGCCGTTGAAGCCGATTTCGAACTTGAATTCTCCGCCGCCATTACCCGATCTCTTCTCTTCTTCGGAAAGAGAGGGATCAGGGATTTCTTAGGTTTTTAGACTGTGGAACGGACGACCCCTTCCTTTGCTTTCTTTCTCATCATAATAAATATCATCATCATCATCTTATTATTATTATTATATTTTATTTTATACAATTATTACTATATTTTATAATACTCTCTATTCGGGTAATTTAAAATATTTTTATATTAAAAATTGTATTTAAAAAATTATTTTAACAAATGTTTATGGATGGAACCATAAGATATCTTTATTTGAATTTGTTAGCTTTGTGTTTGATTAGTAATTAATATTTGTTTAGTTGTGTTATTCGGAATGTTATATAAAAGCATGAAGTAATAAAAATATTTTTATAATAATATTAATTATCCTTTAAAGTAAAGGCATTTCAGTTATTTTATTATTGAGTTGGTATCGAGTTGATTTCATTATAAAAATATTTTTTCGTAATTAAATTAAATTATATTATTTAATGGTATTTTTGTTTTTATTTTATTGAAAAAACTATTAAAATATGAATATAATCATGAGCGAATTTAGCATACTGGCAAGGGCCTCAATATCTCTTGAAATGAAAATTTTTTCATTTAGACATTTTATAATTTATAAAATTTTAAATTAATAATGATAAAATTACACTTTGTCACATTCCAAATGATAAATATTTGATTTTATCCTCTAAAAATTATAAAAATATAGGCTATTAAAATGATGAAATTACATTTTTAGTATGATAAAAATATATAATTTAATTTCGACCACTTTCAAAAAAAATTTGGCTTCGCCCCTACCTCTTAAATCGTATTTCTAGATCCACCACTGTATATAATGGGATTTGAACCCATACCAAGTGCATTAATAATGCCTTAAATTTATCATTTAACCAAAATTTCATTTTAATTTTGTTTGTATATTAAAATTTATTACGCACATTTTATTTCATACTTTCATGATGAGTTAGTGTCACGAGCTAATCAAAAACTAATTCAATTAGAAAAATTACAAAAATATCTTTTCATATTTCATAATTAATTAAGTTATATCATTCGAGGATACTTTAATCTTTTACTTTATAAAAAATCAATAAAAATATGCATACAATGAAATTTGAACCCATATCAATTGCATTAATAAACTTTAAATTTACCACTCAATCAAAACTTCATTTTAATGTTTTTTATATTGGATCTGATGCCTTAAGTATGGTATTTTTGTCTATGTACACTTGTAATTTTTGAACAATTTGGTTCAATAATAATGTCCATTAATTATAATAATACCCTTTATATATATTGTTCTCAATGTTACTGCACGCAAAGCAAAATGATAACAAACATTGACTAACTGGTTATCTAACATTTAATTAACATTAAGTGGTATTACATGATTGAATTGTAATATGGAAAGGCAGCTTCTATTAGTAGCTGGACCTAAACATGTACTTAGTCTAATCGAAAATTAGCAAACTAGTTGAAAGACTAATATGTCGTCTATCAAATTCGATTGAGGAGATGCTTTATCATGATCGTCGAAGTGGATGACTCTCAAATGATAGAGACATTGATGTTATTGACTGAAGTGACAATACATCAGACATAACTCAAGTAGAATAGATCTTTGATCCGTTTATGGATTTATTTACTTGGGATATTCATAGTGTGACATACCTTAATCCTAAGTTGATAGTAGATTATGCATGCGTGATTTGTACACTTTGATGTAAGTTAAAATCTGAGTTCAAATAGATAAATAATCAAAAGTTGGTGCATTGGGTATATAACTTCTCCGATATGTAGCATCATTCGTAATAATTAAATTCATAGCTCAATTAACGTGTAAATGATATCCTCTCATCGACATTATATGATAGGTGAAAAGTAAACGTGACCACGAGTCGATTTTTTTTGTGATAAATAACTTAATTATTATTTGATAGTAATTGACTTTTCATGAAAGAGTATGTAATGGTTACCATGAGATAAATAAAATCATATTGGGAGAACAGATTTATTTTGAAGAGATTAAGAATGTTTTATGAGGGTAACATACTTGTGATAAGGTCACTGGACAAGTACTGTTTAAGCAATGGTGTGTGATTAGGAAAAACTCAACCACAATATTATAGTAGAATGATTTTATAACTAAGTTTATAATTAATAAGAGAAAAATTGAAACTTAATTATAAATTATTTTAACGTTGATTATATATGTCCAATCGGACCCTCTGCTAACTTATTGAAATCATAAACGAATTGCATGTAAAATCAAATAAAAAAAAATGAATGGAAATTATGAAGTTGGAGGAATTAATCTCATTCACAAATAAATACATTTTTCTCATTGAGTATAGAAATGATTTAATTCATAATAAGTATTTAATATAATCTCATGAGTAATGAAAATTGCACCCTTGTTCTTTTCTCGGTAAAAAAAAAATTTACATTTTATATATGTTTAAAATTTTCTAATTTAATTCCAAAAATTGATTTCCATCGTACTTATGCATATTCCAACTTATTATTATGTTAATTAATCAATAATAACTCAAAATTTCACATTTTGACTTTCATACTTTTGATGATTACAATTTTGTCCTCTTTTTTGTCATACTATTACTTTCACCTTCACAAATCCTTCAATGTATTTCCTTATCCAATATCAATTTCCTTTTATAAAATTTATTATTTGAGTCATTCCATAAAATTTGCTCATAATATTCTCGACATTCAAGCTCGAAATTATGACATATATCATATAAAAAAAATTTATATCAAAATTATGCCACATATCATTCCATTAATAACAAATTTCCATTTAATTATGCCACATATCATATCGAAATTATAATATTCAATAAATTTCAAATACCGTCACTCGCGAATTAGCATAACTTACTTGCAAGCATATGAAATTGTTACTAAGTAATAAAATTACAATGAAACGACTTTGTTAACAAAAATACTCTGACCTACAAAGAATGAATAATTAAATAAACTAGACTCAACTAATTAAATTAGACAATTAAATATTAAATCTACCTCTAAAGACAAACCATTTACAAAAAAATCACTAGAGATAAACTAATTTAATTCACTAAACTAAAGAACATAAAAACATGACTCGAGAGACAATAATTTGAATATTTAGAGATTTAGTGGTTGGAAAAATCTTCAGTTATTGTCACTTAATAATCTATTTCAGCTAATAATCAATTTAGATTTTTTAATGCCTATGTACATCCAGGTATAGGCACCATGTTGATGTGTAGCTTATATAGGTGTCTAAAAAACACCTAAGTTGATGTATAGATTATAAGCATTGGCTAAATCATTAACCTTCGCTCTTATTTATCATCGTAACCTGAATAATTTCCATATTTCTTAATTGGGAGGGTGATTATTCAACTAGATCGTTAGTGTTCATCCATCATCTTGTCGCACTTTTTCGTAGTATTTTCATTAATCTAAATGTTACTTAAATTAATTACTAGATACAAATTGATAACTAATCCCATCAAAATATGATTCCTTAATCCCTTGAAAAATTTAGTTCATATGAAAATTAAAATTGACTCCTAGCATAATTGATAAATACATGATTATGAATAATGGATAAATTGAAGAAAATAGGGTAGAAAGTCTTTTCTTGTGAAGCACGAATCTCTTGAATGGCAAATCCAAAGTTGATTGAAATTCATAAGTTGATCCAAGCAATAACCCTTAACAAAAAGAAAGAAAGAAAGTAAACAACTAAATCTATTATCCTTAAGCCTTCTCTCTCTAATTCTAATAAAAATTAATTATGTGTGTTAGTTAGTGATTTTAGCAAAGTTTTTAAAATCGAAGCTGTGATTGAATCGATCAAACCACTAATTTTTAGTTCAATCAATCCAATTGATTTAATAATTATTAAAAAACACCTTAAAAAGCTTCAAATAAAAAAATAAATCTTTTTAACTTTTAATTTAGGGATCATTTTTAACCCAATTGTTGATAAAAAAAATCTTTATCATGTTCTACTATTTTATCTTCCCATAGAAAAAAAAATTAGCTTGTAGATTAGTTTACAAAGGAAGATATAAAAAAAAATTACATTAAAAAATTAAAAAAGAGAAGAAAATAGAGGGAGATGGAGAAGAGAATGAAAAAAAATTAAAAAAACATAAAAGAAAAAAACTAAATTGCTCAAAATACAAAAATATAGGGACCAATTGTAAAATTTAACTTAAATTTTACTAGTGACTAAAATATTACAATGTGATAAGTTAAGTGACTAAAACATAATATTTTAAACACAAATTATGTGGTTATTTTCTTCAGGGTAAACTGCAAAAATAGTTACTTTTATTTGTCTCAAGTTACATTTTAGTCACTTATGTTTGAAATGTTACGTTTTAATCACTTATGTTAGTATTTTGTTACGAAGTGATCACTGTGCCATTAAGTTCCGTTATCTCCCTAACAGTAATCCTACATGGCAGTCCAACTAGATTTTAAGTGCCAAATTGAATTTCCAAATGGAATGAAAATAAATCTTTAATTAAATAAATTTAATTAATTAAAAATTTTAATTAAAGATATTAAAATCAAAAGGAAAGAAGATGAAGATGAAGAAGAGAGGTGTGTGAAAATGGGTTTAGGGTTTTTTAATTAAAGTTTAGGGTTTAAAAATTTTAATTAATTAAATTTATTTAATTAAAGATTTATTTTCATTCCATTTGGAAATCCAAATTGACACTTAAAATCTAGTTAGACTGCCACGTAGTATTACCGTTAGAGAGATAACGGAACTTAACGGTACAGCGATCACTTCGTAAAAAAATACTAACATAAGTGACTAAAACGTAACATTTCAAATATAAGTGACTAAAATGTAACTTGAGACAAACAAAAATGATTATTTTTGTAGTTTACCCATTTTCTTTACTACTCGGCTGGAACGTGAACCCAAGAAAGAATCCGATAATATTTTCCCTTAAAGGAGAAAAACCACAAAGGCTAACTATCAAAGCGAAATCTGCCCCTCTAGGGTTTCCAGCAAATCATTCCCATTAAATTTCTTTGTTTTCTTTTTCCTGGTTCTTGGCGATATGATGACGCCGCGAAGGAAGGCGTGGTCTCCGCTAACTCTAACGCCGCCTACTGAGCCGCAGACGGCGGGGGTTCCAAACACTAGCAGCGGTGGCATTCGGGGTAAGGGAAAAGCTGTTGCTTTTGCCCATGATACTAGGAAACTGCCGCCGCCTCCTGTTGCTTCTCTTAGCGGCAAGGGGCCTCTGAATGTTGAGGTGGAAGAGGAGGACACGGAGGATTGGAGGCGGTTCAAGGAAGCTGGGTTGTTAGATGAAGCGGCCTTGGAAAGGCGGGACCAAGAGGCCCTTGCCGAAAGGCTCTCCAACCTCGAAGGGGAGGTGAGTCGTCATTAATTTTTATAACTTCTGCTGTTAGTTTATATTTCTTAGATGGAATCATCCGCTACATAACCAAAGTTATTCAATGGCACTTTTTTCTTAAAGAAATTTGAACTTACATGTTTAAGTTTGATCCCAAATAAATTGAAGATTTGTGTCAAAACAATCAATATGAAGAATATTAAAGTTCACCTGTGTACATATTTTGTTGAAATTAAAGTTTGATTTGGAACTTACTGCTGCTTGTAGGAAAATTCTTTGTCATATTTTGTTTGACTATTTTGCTTTCAAATCAATCAAATGCATGTAGTTCAGTACTACACTGGCTTTGTACTGGGTGCATTTGTTTTGGCCTTCATTATCTGCTCTTATTTGGTCGTGTGCGCTTTGCCATCATTTGATCACTCCTCAAGTGGTCTTCTATTAGGTGCTAGCCGTTTTAATTTCGTGTGAATGTTGAATTTCTTTTCTTCTTCTTTCACCGTACATATGAAAAATTGTTTAGTTTTTTGAATGCGACATTTAGGTTGCTCCATTGGGATCCTGGAGCTTGTGTTAATGTTGTGGAATCAGTACATTTTCAAGCTCACGTTAAGGGTCATGCATATTGAACATTTCCATACTTGTGATGTAGGAGTCTAATGCCCAGCACTAGGCTTCCCTCTTTAGCAACTCAAACAGGTTAATCATGCAACAATGCTTCAATGCTGTACTGGTGAAACATGAATCTTTCTGTTGAATTTCACTTGGCTTCCCTCTTTAGTAATTCAAATGAATGAAATAGATTATCGTGCTTCATTTAAATTGGTGAAACATTAATCATTTTTGTTCTTCATTTATTAGTTATTTAGTTGCATATTATTATTAAATGCCATCATCCCAAGATTAAGAATGCTGATCACCTTGTATGGTTGACCTTTGTTCTTTCTGTTGTGGGATTATGTTAAGTTCCTGATTGAAGCTGCACGTATAAAGTTTGCTAAATACTTTTTGTTGCTTGATGTGTCTATTTCTTTGTAGCTTTTTAACTACCAGTACAATATGGGGCTCCTCCTCATTGAGAAAAAAGAATGGACATCTAAGCGTGAAGAATTAAAGCAAGAACTTGCTGAAGTTGAGGAGATTCTCAGACGTGAGCAGACAGCCCACTTGATTGCGTTATCTGAAGTTGAAAAGCGAGAGGAGAACTTGGCACAAGCCTTAGCTGCTGAAAAACAGTGTGTGGCTGATGTATGCTTTTTCTTCCATTTTTTTCCTTATATAACTGCATATAATGTTTCTGTTTAGAAGCATCCTTAATGTTCATTATTGATTTACCTGTCTAACCTGCTGTTTTTCTAACTTACTGAAATTGATATTACGGTTATATCTCTTGTTGCAGCTTGAAAAAGCATTGCGTGATATTCAAGAAGAACATGTCCAGGTTAAGCTTAGTTCTGATACAAAGTTGGCTAATGCAAATGCATTGGTTGCTGGAATTGAAGGAAAATCCTTAGAGGTGGAAGAAAAGCTGCGTGCTGCTGATGGTAGGCTTGCAGAGGTGAATAGAAAAAGTTCAGAATTGGAAAGGAAACTGCAAGAGATGGATGCTCGTGAAAGTGTGCTTCAAAGAGAGCGCCTTTCCTTTGTTGCAGAGTATTCTCTTAATAAACTTTTTAATATATGTTAAGATGGTCGTTTTGACCTTTCTTGGATTTGCTCACATCTCATGACATATTGCTCTTGTTATGCATTTGTTCTACTACTTCTAGACGAGAAGCATATCAGGCAACTTTTTACAAACAGAGGGAAGACTTGAATGAGTGGGAGAAGAGACTAAACAAAGGAGAAGAGAAGCTGACTGAACTGCAGAGAATGCTCAACCAGAGGGAGGAAAAGGTGAATGTGAACGATAGGCTTTTCAAGCAGAAAGAGAGGAGCCTTGAAGAGCTGCAAAATAAGATTGATTTATCCACATTGAAGTTAAAGGAGATGGAAGAAGATATAGGCAAACGTTTGACAGACTTGGTTTCAAAAGAGAAGGTGGATATTTTTATGCCTAATTTAGTGATTAGTTTATTTTGATTTTGTTCTTGAATCCTTATTATTTCATTTTGTTAAATATTGTAGGAAGCTGAGTCCATTAGAAGTACTCTAGAGGCAAAAGAGAAGGATCTAGTTGCACAGGAAGAAATGCTTACTGCTAGAGAAAGGGTGAGATAAACTATGTTCTATTTTAGTTTGGATTGTAAATAATGCAAAAAAAAGGCTATATATCCTTGATACTCTTTTTTGGTTGTTTCTTTTCTTGTTCTTTTATTCTTTTGTTTCAATAACTGTGGTGTTTACAATTTCTCTCGGCACCTTGTATTGTGTTTTGCACTTTCCATGCATAAGAAACACGACAGCATATATATTTATTTGCTGGTTGTAAGACATTATCTTTTTAAGGTAAGCATCTTTTGAGAAAATTGGCGTGCTATTGATTTGATCATGAAGAGCTTGGTGGCATGACTAGATTTCAGTGTCCTGTTTGCATTCATAAGAATAAGATGTGAAAGTTATGATAATGATGCCAACACTTTCTTCACACTTAAGTTCACTCAAGGCTGAATGGTTTCCATAATGATTGTCGGTAAACTTTTTTTCCTGATAAATGTGAAGAACTGGAAGTAGGTGCTATAAATTTGATAAAATGAATGTATATTTGCGCCACATGCACTTTATTACAGTGCAAGTTGCAATGTTCCTTTTTTTTTTGGGAAGTAAGCAATGGAGTTTGAGAAATTGCCAAAGTTCTCTAAAGCAGATATGCTTATGTCTTTCTTTTTTCTTTTCCTCTATATACTAATTCATTGTTGAATTTATCAGTCTTTTATTGTATGTATGTGCATGATTTTATGGTCCTCCTCTCCATGTCTATGCCCTTTTTCTTTGGCTTGTTTGGTTGGTAGAAATCTATGCATATGGTAATAGAAGTATGCAAATATGTTAAATAGGGTGAGAATAATCCCTATCCCTCTCTCTTTTCCTTTTGCTGAGAACCAGCTTGTTATTATTTAATAGCTTTTATTTCACAGCCTCAAGTTCTTAATTCCTTGGGTTTTTATAGGTGGAGATTCAGAAACTTGTCGATGAGCAAAGGGTTATTCTTGATGCTAAAAGGCAGGAGTTTGAATTGGAACTTGAAGAAAAGAGGAAGTCTGTTGATGACGAACTGGAAAGCAAGATACATGAAGTAAACCAGCAGGAAGCTGAAATTAATCACAAAGAAGAAAAGTTGAGGAAACAAGAACAGGCACTGGATAAGAAGTCAGAGAGAATGAAGGAGAAAGAAAACGACCTTGAGGCGAGGTTGAAAACACTCAAGGACAAAGAGAAATTTGTGAAAACTGAGGAGAAGAAGTTGGAGTTGGAAAAGCAACAGCTGTATGCTGCTAAAGAGAACTTACAGGCTCTCAAAGATGAGATTGATAAGATAGGTTCTGAAACTAGTCAGCAAGAGTTACGAATTCGAGAAGAGTCTGAAAAGCTGAAAATTACTGAAAAGGACAGAGCTGAGCATATCCGCTTGCAGTCTGAATTGAAGCAGCAGATAGTCAACTGCAGACGTCAGGAGGAGTTACTTTTGAAGGAACATGAGGACCTCAAACAGCAAAGGGAAAATTTTGAGAAAGAGTGGGATGCTTTGGATGATAAAAGAGCTGAAATCATTATGCAACAAAAGGAAATTGCTGAAGAAAAGGAAAAATTCGAAAAATTGCAACATTCAGAAGAAGAAAGATTGAAGAAAGAAGAAGCTGCCATGCAAGATTATGCTTGTAGGGAGATGGAATCGCTCAGGCTGCAGAAAGAATCATTTGAAGCCACAATGAAGCATGAGAAATCAAATTTGCTGGAAGAAGCTCAGAATGAGCGAACTAGAATGCTTCAAGATTTTGAAGTGCGGAAAATGAATCTTGAAACTGATATGAAGAATAGATTTGATCAAATGCAGAAAGATCTGCAAGAAAGGATTGTTGCATTTGAGGAGGTGAAGGAGAGAGAACTTGCTAATTTGAGATGCTCAAAAGACGATGCCGAGAGGGAACTGGAAGAATTAAAATCTGCAAGGTGTGCTGTAGAAAGGGAAAAACAAGAAGTTGCAATGAACAGGGATAAGCTGAAAGAGCAGCAGCTAGAAATGCGAAAGGACATTGAAGAACTTGGTATCCTTAGCAGTAAGCTCAAGGACCAGCGGCAACAGTTTATCCGTGAAAGACATAGCTTCCTTGAATTTGTTGAGAAGCACAAGTCTTGTAAGAACTGCGGAGAAGTAACAAGGGACTTCGTACTCTCTAACTTCGAAATTCCTGATTTGCAGGATAGGAAAATCCTTCCTCTTCCACAACTAGCTGGTGGAACCTTAAGCCATCATCAAGGTTATGTAGGTGGTTCTGGTGCTACAAATATCAAAAGGTCTCCTGAAGCTGATGCGCAATATCCAGAGTCTGCTGGACGCGTGTCCTGGCTTCGCAAATGTACTACAAAGATTTTTAGCATTTCACCAACTAAGAGAAATGAAAGTAAAGATGAATGGCCTAGCATGCTTACCACTACAGAAGCAGGAGTGAGTATTCAAGAAGAGGCAGGAGAGCCATATTTAGGGATTACAGGTGACTCTATCCGTAACCAATTGCTCCAATCTAATACAATTAGGGAGGTGGGTGATGGATCTGTCCCATCTGCTGATCATAGCTTTGGTGAGAGTAAGGTGCAAGATGTTCCTGAAGATTCTCAGCAATCGGAGCAGAAGAGTGATCACCGCAAACCTAGAAGAAAACCTAAATCTGGACTCAATCGAACACGCTCTGTGAAGGCTGTAGTTGAAGATGCAAAACTATTCCTTGGTGAAAGCCCTGAAGGACCAGAGCCTAGTAATAGGGTTCAGTCACAAGAAACCAGTCATGTCAATGAAGAAAGTGCTGGTGTTTCTAGTCATACTGTCGAGGGGGCAGGACCACGGAGTAATGCAAGAAAAAGGCAACGCCAACAAAATTCCCAAGTTAGAGACAGTGAGTTGGACGCCGCAGATAGTGAAGGACACTCTGAAAGTGTCACGGCTGGTGGGAGAAGGAAGAGGCAACAAACAGTCGCTCCAGGCCTCCAAACCCCAGGACAAAACCGATACAATCTCAGGCGACCCAAGACGTAAGTTCCATTTTATTATATGTAATATTCTCAATGACTTCTGGTAATACATTGTACAATGTTGCTTTTTATGTGGCGATGTGCTTTGACTAGATTCACATAAGTTGCCCTTCTAATTGATTGAAAGGGAAGAAATGCTGATTTGTTGTATTGTAGGATTCTCTGTTAGAAGAAATTTATGCAGAACCCTTTTAAGTTCTAAATTTGCCTTTGTGGAATTTTTGCTTGTGCTTAGCCTGTAACTGAATTTGCTGTTAATATTGAAATGGAAATGGGTTTATGAGCCTTTTTGATGGTCTTCTGCATATCAGATGCTGCGACGACTACTCCTCTTCTTTCTTGGACCAGAAAATATATGTTTGGAATGAGAAGTACTCAACACAATAAGTAAATAACTACAAATAAATTGAGTTAATTCTGTCATCAATACTTTCCATTCCTTTCTAAAGAACTATGTATCAGCAGGATTACATTGTAATGATTTAAAACAAGATTTAGGATTTCAAATAAAACAATCAAAGCATACGGATTTGGTTTCATACTATTTAGCTGCATATAATAGTGTTAGAAGTGGTATTAATGGATTAAAAAATGGTGAAAAGAAAAAAAAAACTTTTTGGTTGCATTATTTTTGAAAACGTTGTTTTCAAATTTTTAGAAGAGGGTGTTTCCAAACATGTTAATTACTGTTTGAATGACAATTTATGTTCATGTTTGGAGGTCAGCTCATATTTGTGTGTTGGATTGTGATGCACGCACAAATATATTGTTCAAATTTGAATAGAATGGTACATGCAAAACTAAATATGAAAAAATATGCTCCACCACATAGAAGGGTACTGAAAATTTCGGTTTTCTTTTCTTAAATTTAAGATCTGTGTTTTCAGATGTTGGAGAATGTTGACAGATACTGGAAGGCCTAATTGCATATAAGGGAACCATTTATGTATCTTTAATTATTTAGCATAGAAAGGATATTTTTTTGGAGGATATAGTGGTCCGTTATTTTTTAATTTTTGTTTTTTGTGTGTGTAAAATAGAAAGTATCTCCAGTGGAGGAAACCATTTCTTCTATTTAACCAGGGTTTTCTATAATTGGATAGTTTTTCGTGGTCTTAGGTTATTGTCTAAGATATGATTAAGGTTCACAAGAGGTTAAAACACTTGATTATTCTAAATATTCTTTTAAAAAAAAATATTTTTACAGTACAGTCACAGCCACAGCAGCACAAGCCTCATCTGATGTCCTGAAGACTAGGAAGGAGCCTGAGGATGGTGGGTTGGAGGGAGGAGTGCATATTAGGAAGGAACCTGAGGATGGTGGGTTGGAGGGAGGAATGCATACTAGGAAGGAGCCTGAGGATGGTGGGTTGGAGGGAGGGGTGTATACTAGGAAGGAACCTGAGGATGGTGAGAACAGAAGATCTAACTTGGTGCAGGTTACAACAAAAAAAAATGTGGAGATTTTAGAAAGTGAGGTGGTTGAGGTAAGTCCTGACTAAACCATTTGTGTTGGGATGCTATGTTATGATTTCCATCATGTGTTTTCTTTTTACTCTACCCCAAACCTTGTTATGCCAGCTAAAAACAAGCGTGGATGGTGGTGGCAATGAAATAGCAGCAAAGACAGTCGAGAGTGTGGATTTGATTGAAGAAGTAGATGTTACAGCTGAAAATGATGATGATGATGAGAGTGGGGGCAGATTCCACGAGGAGGATGAAGAGGATGAGGATTATGATGAGATGGAAAATCCGGGTGATGTGTCAATTGGAAAGAAAATCTGGACTTTTTTTACCTCATAAGGCTCCTATTTTGTTTTTGTTTTTTAATTTTCTTTGAGACTGTGTGGGAAGTTGCTATGCTACATTTTGGCACAATAAGTTGTGTATCTAGGATATGCTTTAACATTAGCTTTAGTTTTAGCTTCAGCTTCTGAGCTTTGCATTGTATCTTGTGTATGGCTTATATAGAAATGTTTCCTGTCTGTGGATTCCCCAGGAAAGTGATGTGGACGTGGTAACAACAATTGATTTCTAGTTCATTTTGTACACTATATTATTTTTTTGCAAGTATGTTTTGCTTCATTTTTATCATATTCCTAGTTGCAAAAAATTAGTGCACATCCTGCTTTTGCCTTCTTCCCTGTTGCTGGAAATCATATTGGAAATTGAATGCGATGCATTGACAATGAAGCATATCCGCCTCTATCTCACCTGTGCATGTTTATTTGATTAGGTTTAGATGGATGCATATGTGGCTTTTCAAGTTACCTTAGTCTGATTCGAAGGAGATGAGATTGTAGCTGCTCTGTGTTTTTGTGGTATTAGTAGGCTGAATGAAAAGGAACAAAAAATTTACTTGTTCCGAAAAGATGATTTCAGAATAAGCAAAAGGAGGACTTGTAAGTAAGACCAGAATCAACCCTTGTTTTTATTTTTGCTTTGCTATACATTGCATTGTCAGCGGGTCAAGAGAGGCTACAAATTTTCGAAGTTGGTCAGAGTTTGACTACGACATGTCATTCTATATTTTAATTTACAAACATGTCTTTCTTTCTCTAGTGTCATTTTCATGCTAAGAAGATCAATCGTATAAACCAATTCCATCGGACCAGTCTTAGGATGACTAGTACTACAATGAAATTGAAAATAAACTAGAAAGTTGGTATGGTAGTAACATTGAAATGTAGCACACATATACTTGACTGGTATTGCCTCTTAATTTTCAACAGAGAGAGGCTGTAGTAATGGATTAAAGGAGATATCTATTTCATTACTTTTTCATCCTTTAATATTCAATAGAATGATCATTGCCATTCAAATCTGTAGAATTCATGTAAGACCTATTTATTAAATGTAAAAATTAATTTGTGGATAATGATCAAATATGTGCTAAATATTAATGAATGAAAAAGTAATGAAATGGAGTCAAACCCTTTTTACCAGAAAGTGGAATGCTGATTTTGTTGTTGCACTTTGCACTACGTCTCTCTGATTCTGAGCGTCTGAGTCTCAGCAGCAGCAACAGTACTGTTTGAGTGGAGAAACCCCACCGGCCAAGCTCAAAATCAATAGCAAAAAAGCAATGCAGAGATAAAAAAAACTCAACTTTGTCTTATTGCATTGCATTTACAGTTTGACGTGCTCCCTTCCATCTTTCATTTGAGAGGGGACAAATGGTCCCCTGCCTTCCCAAACCCAAAGGACCAACTAATGCTACAAACCTTAACCCTCTCTCGTCATTCGTCTCCAGAAATAAATCCCTCAACCACCACCCTCTTTACCTTTAAACATCTACATTAATTGAATTAAAAAAAGTTGTCGTAATTATCAGTATTTATGACTCGTAAATACTATATATAATGCAATACAATACCCAAAAGTAGTCTGCGAAAAGAATCACAAGGAGCTGCAAAGTGCATGCCAAAGTAGCCAGTCGTATAATAATAGCATAATATTAAAAGGGGTCGCTCTTCCTTTCGCTTTCAGTTTCAGATTTCAGTACTCAAAGCAAAGCAAAAGCCCCCCTTCAGTTTCTATTTCCTACTGCCTTTAATCTTGTTACTACTGCCATTACTTTCTTGGCTTGGACTACTGTGCTTATATGGATCTTTGTGTTTTTTCTGCTATATTACTTACCTTAGCTTTCCTATTACCAACATGGAAGCAAATTTCTCTACTCCCTTGCTGTGCTTCTCACCTCTCTCCTTTTCTTTTTCCCTTTCCCTTTCCCTTTCCTTTCTCACTTAACCATCTTTTTTGTTCCTTTCACTCTCAACTCTCCAAACTATCCTAAGCTTTCTCCACAACACAGTATGCCTTTCGAAGCTTCCAGTTCCACCCCCTTTTTTATCTCTTTCACTTCTTCTGTCTTTCTTCTTTACCTTATCTTGACACTGGAAGCTCTTTCACTTTGAAAAGCCTTGTTTACAATCTCTCTATACATTTGTATTCCTTTTTCTAGGTTGTTTTCCAAAGACCAACAGCTATACTTTGTTTTCTCTTTCTGAGTTTTAAAATATCTAACAACGAGGATGCTTATGAGAAGCAATCATTTTACTTTGGCTGTTTGCATTCTATGTTTGGGTGTTTGGTGCTGTGGCCAAGCATACAATACTGAAGAAGCAGCTCCCATGGAGAAAGCTGAGCAAGCCGCTCTGTACTCTGCCATACAAGGCTTTGTAGGTGATTGGTGGAATGGCTCAGATCTCTATCCGGATCCTTGTGGTTGGAGTCCAATACAGGCATGGTTCACCTCTTGGCTTTAAGTAGTAACCTTGGAGCAATTGCATTTCCCATCTCACTCTTAAGGTCAATGTTCGCATGTGTATCATAATATATGACTGAGGCGGACGTAGTCTGCTTTGCTTATTTACCTTGATTGGTTCACATTAATTATTTGATACATATATAGTTAGGTTCTCCTTTATTTAAACAAAAAAGAAGAAGAAGAGGGTATAAAAAGTCTCTTCCTCCAGACTCCAAAACTATACACGTTCATCACATTTCTCAGTAAATTGATAGAAAAGAAATTATTAGTGTTGCTAATTGATAATGTGGTAATATATATTATTTTTTTCTGCAGGGGGTCTCCTGTGATATTGTAGATGGCCTATGGTATATCACTACTTTGAGCATTGGTCCCTTTTATGAAAACTCACTTGCTTGTGCCACTAATGTGGAGTTTAGGCCACAGCTCTTCCAGCTCAAGCACCTAAAATCTCTCAGCTTTTTCAATTGTTTCATATCTCCTAGACATCCAATTACCATCCCTGGTGATAAATGGGAAAAACTTGCTGGCAGCTTGCAGTCATTAGAGTTTCGGTCCAATCCAGGTCTCATTGGCCAAATTCCTACTAGCTTTGGTTACCTCAAAAAGCTCCAATCTTTAGTCTTACTAGAAAATGGGTTAACAGGACAAGTACCAACTAATATTGGCAACTTAACCAACCTGAATCGACTAGTACTGGCTGGAAACAGGTTTACTGGTCGAATCCCAGATAGTTTCGGAAGGTTACAGAAGCTGTTAATCTTGGATTTAAGTAGAAATTCACTCTCCGGCCTTTTACCTCTAGGTCTTGGCGGTCTGGCATCACTCTTGAAGTTCGATTTGAGTAACAATCAATTGAAGGGGAAGCTGTTTGCACGTAATGCATATCTGAAGAATTTGACCCTTTTAGATGTGAGAAACAACAAGTTTTCAGGTGGGTTAAACCAGCCAATTCTAGACATGCATTCTTTGGAAGAGTTGATGCTGTCTTGCAACCCATTAGGTGGAGATATTATGAGGCTAGATTGGCAAAGTTTACAAAGTCTTGTGGTGTTGGATCTCAGTAACGTAGGATTGAAAGGTGAAATTCCAGAATCCCTATCTGGATTGAAGAGACTGAGGTATCTGGGACTTGGTAACAACAATCTGGCGGGCAATCCCCCACCAAAGCTAGCATCTTTGCCTAATCTTAACGCGCTGTATCTAAATGGGAACAATCTGACAGGAGTGCTTAAATTCTCTGAAATATTTTATGGGAAAATGGGAAAGCGTTTTGGGGCTTGGAATAATCCAGAACTCTGCTATCCAGTTGGGCCAATGACAACAACGAATGCTCCATATGGAGTAAAGCCATGCCAACGAGGTGTGACTTTGCTCGACCCTAATTCCGGGGCTAAGTTGGGGGATGGAAACTTGAACAACAGTTCCCATTTCGTCGCCTCATTGGGATTCTCAAGCAATGGCATTCATGGGCTTCGCCAGTTAACCTTGGTAGATACATCGATAACAGTACTACTATTGAATCTTTTCCTATAGATCCCTATTTTGAAAAAGGCTAGGCTTCATCATTCACCTTTTCACATGCTGAGCCTGAAGTTATGCTTCTTTTTCTTTTCCGATTCTTGTAATCTAAACATCAAGCTAATATCGTTTCCTAAATACAAAGCTTTCATCCTCCGTACTTGCTAAAAAGCCCTAATGACACGCACAACTTTCCCCATCTCTTCATTCTCAAGTAGCCTTGTACTTTCGTTTTAACTTATGCTTGACACCATCCCTGTACTTTTGTTATAAAATACACTCACCATTCTCCTACACCAAATGGATCAGTCAATTTAGTTTATGAATTTGTCTTTTTTGCTAAAAAGCCCTTTCTCTTTTGTCTTTTCATTAAGAAAACGATTCATCTGTATAATAAATTGATCCATCCCTTTTTTCATAAAACATTTACGTTGAATTTTGTTAAGAAAATAACTAGTTTGTTTTAAGTTTGTCATTCCATTTTCTTTTACCTATCAAATAAAATTCAATAATCATAATATTGTTGTTATATATAAAATTTTGCAACCAAATATTATATTTGTTAAAATTGATTTTATACAATGACATTTAGTTGTGTAACAAAAGACGTAATTAAATTTTATGTCGTTACAAATTAACATTTCACAATGATAAAAATATTGTTACGTAAAATTTTAACAATCATATTATTATTGTTGTGTAAAGTATTTGACAACCACATTTTATGATTGTCAAAACACATTTTTGGCGACGATATAGTCGTTGCGCAATATGATACGCAACCAGTTAACATATTGTCACAAATAATATTTGACACTCGTTTTAATATTGTTATGTAAAAGATTTAGTATCTAAATTTATATTAACCCAAATTTTATTTTGCAACCAAAATATTGTTGTTACATAATAATTTCTTTAGTCGAAATATTATCGTTGTGTGAAAGATGTGGTAACCAATTTTATGGTAATTGAAACAATAAAGTAGCAATTAGAACACTCTTGGACTGAGCCCCGATATAATTTTAGGTCCATTTGAACAATTAAAAAACAACAGTAAAATAATGAAAATACAACAAGAAAATATTTTTTTTTTTCTTTTTCAAATCCAGGCTGAACCCGGATAAAAAAAGTCTTACCTGAAGTTCGAAAATAGATATTTTTTTGTCCAAATCTATTTTTTGAGTTTATAATTTTTATTTAAACTCTTCTATTTTTCGTACAATCCCGACTTATAGACAGATTTAATAGCAATATATATATTAAAAACATTGGAAAGTCGTTGAGTATACTTTAGACAACTGAGGTATATGCAAGAAAGTGTCGTTAGAATAAAACTTTCACTATATTTCTTGTAGTGTAGGATATTTATTTATCATATTTATTATATATTACAAAATAAATTAATTGGATTGTGTTTAATTTAAATTATATTTTATAAATATATTTACAAGAAGCAGAAAATAATATATATTAAATTGATTAGATTGATGGGATTGATTTTAAAACTCAATAACAATAATCAATCAAAATAATCATTTTAATGGAAGCTTAAATGGCATTAAAAAGAACAACTTAAGCAAAATCGACAAGACTGAATATCTGGATTAAATCAATTAAGTGAATATTATTAACCAAAACCATGAAAAAGAAAATTAACTGTGAATGATGACCAGAAAGTCTGATATTGGTGGTTGATAGAGAAACAGAGAAGGGAATGGAAACGTAGAGAAATTGGGGAAGCAGGAGGTATTCCAAGGCGTGGCTTTAATAGATTGAAAGTGAAGTAAGGGGGAAAGTGTGGTGTAGGGTTGTAAAGGTAGAGCAAAGGCTAGTGAGGGTAGAGTTGCAGTGGTCTATACTATGTTGTTATTTTTAATGATGATATGAGAGTTGGGACCAGACTACGTTTTTCTCTTTAAACATTCACATCTTATATTGCAAACCTTTTGCCATCTGACACCGTTATCTGTTCTGCTTAGTTTCTTCTTCTGCCTATAGATTATAGAGAAAGGCAGACAGCATTCTGATCTCAATCTCTTAAACCTTAATCAGAGGATATAATGAGTCGAATTTGATTCGGATCGATCTAAACATAATATTAACATACATTATATTTGTTCAAGTTTGATTCGGCTTTAAATGTGAGCTTAAAATTTTATCTAAATCTACTTATATTTATAAAAAACTATTCTAAGTTCATTTTAGATTCGTCTATATTATTTTTAATTTTTTTAAAATGTTTATTTTATTTTAATATTTAATAGTTTTATACATTTTTATTTATTAATTTTTTATATAATCATCTTAACATTATTTTAATAATTATATTAGGGTAGTATTGTATATTTAGTATAATATTATTTTTAATGTGTTTTAAATTACATAATATATAAAAAATAACATAATATAAAATATTCTAAACTTAAAATAGGTCGGGTCGGATTGAGCTCGAGCTTTGAAGGTTCAAGCCCGAGTTCGACTTATATTTTAAATGAGGCTAATTTTTTTATCAAGCTCATTTTTCAAACTTAATATTTTTATCAAAACTCTCTCAAATTTTGAATGAACCTTCGAATTTGTACAAATAACCCAACCTAGTAACAGTTGTACCTAAATCAATCTTACTTCACCATTTCATCACGTTCCTGTTCTGCTTTTAACCTTTTTATTTTACGTTATCAGGACTATTAACATATACTTATTTTCCAATCTCAAATAATAAGTTTTATAAAGGCATATGCATGAATATAATTTTATTGATTAAATTTTTACAATTATTTCCATATGAAATTTGATATATTCACACAATCGGGTGGAAAAGAATTATTTAAAAGTCTACTTTGTTACAAACTAAAAGAATAATGGTAAGAAATAGAATAAAAGAAAGAGAGAAATAGTGTAAACTTATCTTGAGTAAAAGAAGTAGAATAAATGTTGGAGGTAAACTTAATAAAAAAAAGTTAGAGTAAATTACATGAATAATCATTTAATTATAAAAAAATTTTATTTTAAGAATTCAAAATAAAAAGTTTGTAATTAAGCATCCACGTTATATAGTTCGATCAGTTTGATTACTCTCGTTAAAATCACCAACGGTATGTTGATGTGATAGTTAAAAAATCGATATAATAACAAATTTAATCCTAAACTTATACATATTATATCAATTTAGTCACAATTTTAAAAAATAATCTTTAAAATTTACAATTGATCTCAATTTGATCTTGATTTTAAAAAATTTAAAAAATATCTAAAAATACATAAATATTTTCGTAAAATATAATAATAATTTTAAAATTTATTTAATATTAATATTAATATCAAATAAAATAAGAATCCCCCACTCGTCCCTCGTCCCCCTCCCCCTCCCCCTCCCCCATCTGTCCATGCAAACTTCAAATACCACCGTCATGCAAATTTCAGCCTCTCATTATACGTTTTAGTCATTTCTGGTGACATCAAAGCACAAGGTAAAAAAAACATAGATTCCAAGGAACTAGAATCTGCAACCACTGAGCATCGGTCTTAGGTTGCTAAATACAGACAGGGACAACAACCTGGTCGTGTGTTGCAGTGTTGGATCAGGACCTTCAGATCCTGGTTAGTCTTATCTACCATTATTTTTCCCTTTTATTTTACAAATAAACAAGGAAAGAAATGATGTATTTGAGAGTGAGTTTTTGAGCAGGAAACTTTGGGCTGTGGAATTGTGATGAGTATAATCCTACCCTTTTCGAGGAGCAAATGGGGGCCATTGTTAAAAAATATAACCAAAGATCGACGATGGGGGTGGGGGTGGGGGAAGGGGCAAATGGGACGGTGGTGGGGGAGGCCCGGAGGGGGAGGGGGATTTTCATTTTATTCAATATTAATATTAACATAAAATTTAAATTATTTTAGTTGAGCTATGCATTGTGCATTATTTTTGGCAAAATTATTGTGTCTTTTTTTTTAGAGGTGTTCTTGAATAGGATCGAATTCAATACAAATTTAAGCATGAGATTAATATAATTTATATTTACTCAAACTTGGTTCAACCTGAAATACAAAGTTTAAATTTTTTTTCAAATCCACTCTCATATTTATAAATTGATAACTGAATAATAATCAGTATAAATAAATTCGGTGATTGGTGTGTACAGAAAAGACTGAAGCCCAATAATGCATCAAAGCTCTGATGGATCAAACCTTATCCATTAAAGTACACAAAGGAGTGGGCTTCAAGTGTTCCATTCGCATTTTACTACCAACATCACAAACGCAACAATCAAACATCAGCCTAACCATAGATAACAGTTCATGTTTATAATAGCTACCCTGCTGCAACAGGTTATATAACTTCCTAAGGCTGCCAACTTATGAAACATGTACTAAATTTTCAAATCCTATCACATCAGGTTAGACAGTTGAAATAGCAATTTGTTGAAGGAAAGAAAGAGGATTATAGGTTAAAACGCAATAATTGAATCTGTAATTTAGAATAACATCAATTCAAGCTTACATCAAAGTAAGACCAGCACAACCTATTATTTAGCTGCTCCCTAAGCTAATCTTTGACATTTGTGACAACCATTTTCCTAATTCTATATATATTTGGTAGGAAAATTTATTACTTGGCTGCTCCCCAAGCTACCATGTATGAAAGCAGTTGGCTCTTCCTGCCTTGCACAGCTGCTCGATTTGATTAACTTTTGTAATGAACTGCAACATTTTTTGCACAAGGAATGAGGTTATTGTTGGCTGGCAGTGAAGAAAAAAACATCATAAACCAAGTCCCTTTTGGAAATTTTAGAAACAGGGCATGAGAAAACTGCTTTGTAGTTTTGACACCGACACGGCAAAGCTGACGGAGACCAGAAAGTGCCACCTTGACTATGAGTCATCCTCGATCTGGGATCAGCTTGGGTTGGTGAAATGGACGATCATTTAACCAAACAACTAGTGTAAGGGCCACATAAGGGGAAAAAAAAGCCAACAACAAAGTCGTGCCATATGGCAATGTATTGCTTCAAGTGTCAACATAGCCAGAAACCGTCGTGTATTTCATGGTCTCAGTCGAATCTCAAAGTTGACAATGAGGAGTTTTATAATAAGCGCTCAGGAAGAGTGTGATAATTATAAAAACATTTCCTTGATCTCCGGTATTAGGCCCTGTGGGATGTGAATGTCGGTCTCATTGGGTGTTGATGATATCCTAATATTTTGGCCTAATTTTTGCTCCCGGATTAAAGTCGAACGCAAAGCACGTTGACATTTGACAATTGACACATCTTGAAATGGGCATCTACCCACTTGGCACGTGTTCAATTCCCCAAGGCGCAAGGCTAGGCTAGTTCAAAGTCATGACATGGACTTTTCCAATAGTTTTTATTCCCTTGATTATGTAATGCAGCCAAGTTAAGTTGACAAAGTTGCAGTCGAGGAATTTCGTTTTGCAGCCGTTGGCTGTCCATGAGATTAAGATAAGAGAGTTTCTTGTAAGTTTCTATGCTGGGAATTGTATGCCGAATACAGATGTCTATCAATGTCAGCTTGAATTTCTTTCTTATAAGACCTTCCTACGTAAATGATCGCCTACTGCATACTATTTTCATCTTAAAAAAAAATTAAATCCTGGGTTAGAAAGCTCTAGGAACCTTTCAAAATTATGCCTCTAAAACAAATGGCTCTTCATATTAATCATCAGCTTTTAAAGTAACAAAAGGTTTGAATGGTCAAATTCATACATAATGGATATTAGCACTACTAACAACCATATATACACAAAATCATGCTTTTGAGTTTCAAGCTTTGGAAAAAGGCAAAAGAGATAGCAGTAACAATTGCTGTCATTTTCATAAGGAAAAGGCAAAGCACAGAGGCATTCAGTTCTAGAAATTAGACGCAGCCATAACGTAGCCTTCACTAGCGTTGGCACGATTGCTATCTTATTAACCCAATCAAAATCAATTCATTTCTTTCCCCATCAAATCAAATCATGCATGTCATAAAGCCCATCTACATACATGCACACATATATATAAACATAATGTTAATTCTTACCGTCTATGAAATCCCATTTTTTTTCTTTATCTGCGAAAGCAACTAGGTTATCTTTTGTCAACAAAATTAATACAACTTATACAAGTAACATTGAAAACAAAAAAGAATTCATATAAGACTTTCCTCTCTGCCAAACAAACAGAATGGTTAGGTACACCATATACCACAGGCTTTGGATTACAGTGGACCAATTTGTACAGTATAATTAATAAAAAATGGGTCATGTTATTTTTTCCTTTTAAAATGCTTCATCTTCCACTTGTTTACATTTCAATTAGCCACGCCAAAGTGATAGAATTTTCTAGGAAATTCTGCCTCTCCTGCTTAAACTCACAAAATCGTACTGCCAAGTAACTATCAGATCGAAAACTTAGGAAACAAGAAACCAGAAATTAAAACAAGACGAGAAAAAGGAAAAAAAAATGTCATAAACTAAAAGTCTATGCCGGCACCAAATACTTACAATAATTCATGACTCCAAAAATGAAAAGGCTTTCAAAAATAATTTTCCTAAGCGTTGACAAATCTTAAATCAAAGTTTCAATAGTTCATTAGCGTGCGTTCCACTCTCTTTAGCTTCGTGGTCCTTGCTTCCCCATTTGCCACCTTTGTTTTTTCCTCTCCCTGACTCCTCCTCCAATCACCATACCATAATTATACTTGTTATATATAAACAAAATCTTTCACCTTATATGCTAACTTGTCTCCCCTTATACCAGTAAAAAACTACAAACCTTTAAAAGCTCTTCTTCTAAAACCCTACTCCCACTTCCCAAACACCTCAAGCTTCTTATTCAAATGGCTCCTTCTGTATCATTGTCACTTCCTTTGCAATCCAAGAAGATTTCATGCAGTATCCTATATGTCGTGTTTCTATTAACACTTCTTGCTGGCTCTAGTTTTGCCACTAGGCCTGGCAAAACCATAATTGTGGACGATACAGTTTCCATGACCGTGTTCCCGAGAAAGTACGAGACGGGCTTTCGATACCAAGGACAGATGTTCAACTTCTTCCCCAAAGGGATCCCTATACCACCTTCTGGTCCTTCTAAAAGACACAACTCTGTAGTCGATTCTACTCGAAACTGAGTAGGCAGTCCTTTTTTCTCTAGTCTCAAAGCTTCTTTTTTCATCTTTTCTCAGTTCTTTCTTTCTTACTATAGCTGTTAGGATTGTTTGCAGCGAAGGGCTTGTTTTAGGGGAGGGGGGTGATTGAATGTGAAGCCCAATGAAATCAGGTCAAAAACAGAGCTCACCCCTTTTAGGCTTTTTACTTAGATATACTGTATAGAGATGAAGATTTGTTTGTTGAAATTTTCTACTGGTATTCGTTTCAATATTGAAAAAAATTGCAGCTGTATGTACACTTGGTCGAAATGAATTCAATTTTGTGATGAATTATAATGAACCAAATGCTTTTTTTTTTTTTTTTTTGCATATGGTTATCTGCCTCTCTCTGTTTTTGGTTTTGATTTTAGATTGTGAAGACAAGCCAGCTATTGGATCTACTTTCATTGCAGTAGGGGAGAAAGCTCCAATGGTTGCCTTTGGTAATGGTATAGACTATAGAGTTGGGTGCCTTCGTGGCCCACTTAATTTGGGTCGTCCATTCAATGAGGAATATAAAGGAACCTCGTTTTATATTCACTATTTCTTTATACAAACATCAAGAAGTATTGTCTTAGTTTATTTAGGTTAGGATTTGAATGACTAGATTTTATGAGCCCTTGTGTGCACCCGCAGACGTTGAGTGTGTTTCTTATTTAGACCAAAAGCTGTGTATTGGAAAAAGCGGAGGTTGATGGCAAGTTTCTTCCCCACGTGGAAGGCAAATTAGCAAAACTTCATGAATTCTGATTTCGGGCATTTTTATTGAGAATTACGAAAGAACATATTAAGGAGTATGATAGTATAAACCTAAATAATATTTTATATGTAACCGTGATCATATTTGTCACGTTTGATCATCTACGATACATACATATATATTATATTAAAGAGGATTTATACAAAATTAAAATAATAATAATAGTATAGAAATGACACCTTGACCTTAATTTATGAGGATAGGTAAGATATGAACCTTCATGTTGATGGATCATGACACACATTTGCTTGAATTTTGGAGACATTTTCAACCACTTCTTGTGAATCCATAATACCAATGTTTTGTTCTACTTAAATTTTGAAGGTTAACCACCTTAATCAATAAATGGTTGAAAAAATGGAGGTGAACTTCTTTCCAAGTATTTGGATTAAATTTAAATCTAAAGTTATTATTATTAAGAAAGCTTTATTTGAATACTAATTTTATTCTGAATAAGATTAAATTTAAATTGTAAAATGAATAAAAAACACTTGTGATTATACTAAAAAATAAAAATATATCCTTTCACTTTTACTTCATCTTAGAATGATTTGGAATTAATTAAATTATGGTACTATTCTAAATCGTAATGAATTACACAATAGAGATGAGAAATGGGTTTGGTTTGAGTAGGCGGCTAAATATAGGCAGGAATATAGAACATCTCAGAGTTGACTTTTGGGATTAAATTTTAGTTGAATGGTGGGTCCAAAATTCCAAATTCATGCATAGGCATAGGTATCGCACGGTCATACTGAAAACGTTTTAGTTCAAAACTCTTGATCCTGTTTTTGCAATGGCCGGATTTGTTGTCTGGCAAACCTCCAAAACCTAAAGGAAAAAAACAGCTATCAGATTCTGTAACCAGCTCTCTAGTGATATATTTTAGTGCTATTTACAGGCGGGCCTGACAATTTTATAGCAAAGGAAATAGGCAATGAAGTCGATATACACATGAATGGTGAGCAAGCTGTTGCCAGACTTGCCTCAAATCCAGAATCAAACATGAGAATGCATAGTAGAGTACCCAGAATTGCGTTTAGACTGACCATAAGCTATCACTAGATTTTAGCTCCTCTTTAAAAAATAGGATTAGTTTGGGTTCATACATGATGTAAACTAAGATATATGCATTGAGTTGATTGAAGCAATTTGGAAGAGGAAGACTACATATATACTCCTAGATAGCTCTCCTTGCCGCAAGACAAAGCTAGGTATACTCGTCCACTTAATTAATTTAATTCTATTAGTAAGTACTGAAGGTGCTTTGAGAGAAGTAAATTAAGAAACAGCATGAGTCATGGACGCATTTCTTTTCGCAATGGTTATGTTATGCATGTAGGTCTAAAAAAGTGTGCTCTTTTGCGGTTTCCATGCGCAATAATAAAATCCAGATCTCTAAACGAAACCCTTCAATTATGGAAAACTAAAACTTCCACGCTTTCCTTTTCTATTATTGTATGTAATGATGCGTGTTAAATTTTTTTTAATTGTATGAACAATTAGAGGGTTAGTACTCTACAAATTGTAGAGAATACTTTAATTTTTTAGTGGATCTCGAACAACAAACCAGTCCTTTTAACAATTTAATACAGAATTTCAAGAATTCATCGATGGTAATTTTTAAAAATTTTAACATTTTTACAAATTGATACAGAACTAGCTAAATCAAACTTTCACAATCTCAAAAATATAAAATTTTCAAGAAATTGACTAGAAGTTGTTTACCAATCAAGGTACCAAAGTTTGAATGCTTCAAACCCTTCTTTTTGTTTCGTGAAAATGAAAAAGATGAGCAAGAACGGCTTATGTTTTTCTTTTAATTTAATATATTTACACTCATGAATTATAATTAACTAAATATTAATCTAAATTAATTAAACATAGTGGATTGTGATATCATCCACCGTCGTTTGGTACATTTAAAAGGGTTCAATTCGTCAATTGATTTTTTGATTAATTAAAAATTCATAATAATTAACTTTTATTATTTTTATAATTTAGTTCTTGTACTTTGACCAAAATTTTATATTAATTTTGTAAGTATTAATTAATAATATTTACAGACTTGAACATCGAAAATGAAATTCTAACACCACTGTTAGTCCTAATTTTTCAAGTATTTTGATATAACAAAAAGAACATTAAAAATCTCTACTTAAATTTGTAAAAATTGTTTATAAGTCCTTAAAATTATTTTCAAATAAAATTATTTTCAAAGTGTTGGACAAAATAAACTTTAAAAAAGCCTTGAAATAATTTAGTTTTTGACAAATTTTTGAAGTCTGGAAGACTTCTACCGATACTTAGTGGAAAAGTATCGGTAGAACTCAAGGTAGAAAAACCTTTGTAATGCTTCAGACTTCTACCGGTAGAACAGGATAAACTACCGATACCTATCTTGGTTCTATTGATACAACCAAGACTTTTACCGGTAGAACAAACTCCAAAGGGCAAAGAAGTTGTAGCCTGAGACTTCTACCGATACCTGGAAGGCTTCTACCGAAACAAGTCAAGTCAGTAGCCAAAGTTCTGCATCCTTTGCACTTCTACTGATACTCTGATGGGTTCTACCGATACCAAATGAAACCCTCAGAGTTCTACTAATACAAGGTGGGATCTACCGATACAACGACTCCAACGGTCATATTATGCAAAGTCTTCTACCGATACAAGTCTTCTTCTACCGATACAACGAAGCTGCTATCTGCATTAAATGTCGATTTTAATGACTGCAATGTCTCTATTTTATTTTTAACGGTTACAAACGTCCATAATGTTGTTAGAGGACTTAAATACAAGGTCAAGACTCTCCATTGAAGTAAACAAAGACAAGAAACAAGTGCTTAACTTTGAAGAAACTCATTTTTCTATCTTTCATCAATCTTATAGTAAACTTTTCTTGTATACACTTGTGGGTTAAGTTTTCAATCATTCTTTCAAGTATTGTAACTTTGTGTGAGAGTGTTTAATTTTTGATCATTTACCTTTTGCTTTTGGAGGTATATTATCATTCATTTTTATTTTCTCTTTTTGTGAGGTGTTACGTAAGGTTTTGGGTAGGAAATCTTAAGGGGGTAGTGGTTCTATCTTACTTTTGAAAAGATAAAAATTTGTAAGGTTAAACCTTGCCCTTAAAAGTTCAAATCTAATGGATTTGGAAAATCCTTAGTTGAGGAAAGCTAAGGTAGTGGACATAGGCAATTGAAGCCGAACCACTATAAATTCTTGAGTCGATTGCATTTCTCAAATTTACCAAAACTTTTTTAAAACACCAATTCACCCCTCTCTTGATGTATTTCGATCATAACAACCACCATTTTTGACCCCACTAAAAGGCTAACTGTTACAATACAAACAAATTAAACATATCAATCCATGTCTAAACACAAAAATTCCCATTCAAAATCATGATCATTGCCCAGCCACCCAAGTAAAATTTACATGCACATCATTTTCAATATCTCTAAATTTGATCCAAAGGTTCAAATAAAAGCAAATCATTATGGCAACATGACATATAAGCATCAAGAAACCAAACCAATGAAAAGCCTAAATATAAAACCACTAAATGTCAAAATTCACAACTAGGATCCTAGTACATGCCCAAACTAAGTAAAAAAGTACGAAATATTATTACATATAAAAGAATAGTTGAATATACCCCTTTACTGATGTTGCTTGAGCCTCACAAGATACGAATCCTCAATACCCGCGCACGGAAAAAAAAACCCACATGCTAAGAAGACAATGCTCGTTGGTGCAAAACACATCTCAAAATATATTATATGTTAATACTATATTGTAAAGCATACTAAATCAATATTAAAGTTAAATATTATCAGACTCTATTAATCATGCTTCAAATAACAACACAAGATGGCATTATTGCATATTAAAAGTCTCATTAAAGCATCAATGAACAATTACATAATTTTTATCGCAAAACTAACATAAACATGTTCAAAATCGTATTACAAGATAGTTCTAAACTCTAATGCTCAATTAACTGAAATCAAACTTGTAAATGAATACATGAATATTCATTCAATTCCCCGAAAATATAGTGCGTAAACACATATAAAGAGGTACGCAATAATAAAACTCCGATGTATGTTGAACATAAATTATCAACCAAATCCTCGAGATTGCTTAAAACACTACAAAACAAATCTCATGGATGCACAAAAGCGAACCCGAAACACACTACCTTTTTTGCAAAGAATCCTAGTCCTCAAGGATTAAAGCTTGTGATCTCATCACTTTCAAGCATGATCACAGGTGTACAAAATAGCCGTTATAGACATGTCCATCTCCTAGCAAGTAATGAAAGAATGATCCAACAATCACGAATAAGGGAGTTGTAAGAAATGGTTCCAATAACGATTTAGTCTTTTTTTTTTACATCATTTAGGTGGTGATAATGTGAGATTCTAAGATAGTGTTACATCATCACCTGATTTTCTAAAGAAATAATTATATTGAAAAAATTAAAAGTTTTTCATGAATGCATGTTTATAAAGAACCTAAACAAATAAACGTTCAAGTCCATCCAAGTCTAAATAATCATTTGTCTAAATTAATTTTAGATGTGATTTTTTTAAATAATTTTATATTTTTTTATAATTTCATAAAATAATAATTTCAAAATAAATTCTCACCTTATAGAATTTCTTGAATATTATTGATGAGACGAACCTACGCCACCATTTGTTCTGGTTAATTATGATTATGCACTTTTCAATATTCTTTACATTTTTCTTCATTTAAAAAAAATTAAAAAAAATTTATATATTCTATAACTTTCTACGTTTTTTGATTAATTTTATAATTTTTTATTTTTCATATATATATATATATATATATTTTGAATTTCAAATTTTTTAAAATTTTTCTATAATTTTAATTATAGATTTTAAAAATATTTTTTTGAATATCCAATCACCTCTTAATGTTATTAAAAAAAAAGGAATTAATAATATTAAAATTCACACGTAAATGGATGGAGAGATGGATAGATAGGGAGGGGAGGTGATGCTGTGTTGATATCAGGTAGGAAGTAGACAGTTTCTGTTTGGGTGGGCTTTACTCCACTTTGTTTTGGTTAGTTCTAAGGCTTGACTCGGTCATACGGAAGTTGGGTATTTTAATTGTTTCCTTTGGGTGTCGGTCTGGGCTTCTTCGGCCTTTCAAGAATGAAGGTTGCACTAACTAAAATAATAGTAAGTTTAAAGTCACATGCATGTTAATCTGACTTTTCAAGATAGTAACGTGCTACTGGCTTATTATGTATCGTTGTTATCTTATTAGAGTTGCAATTTTACTTATAAATATAATATTTTCATAACAATAATGATTGATTTTGTTTGACGTTGGAGTTAACTGATGTTTAATTTTTTTAATAATCTTATTATTATAATTTTTCATCATATTGTTCTTTTTGACACAATGTTTAAAATTACTTATAGTCTCTTCTCAATCCATAATAAGAGGATAATGCGCATTAGCATACTTGAACCTATATCTCCTTACATTAACAATAATACCTATACCAATCAAACTAAAACTAAATCGATAACTGATTTTTATTTAGATAAATAAATCCTGATAATACAGAATTAACTAGTGATGTACTCGTTCTGACTAATTATGCTTTAATTTCTTACAGCATTAGTAATTATGCTTTAATACTATTAGTATTGATGATCTCAAAAGGCTAATAAATATTTTAGATTTCGTAGACGAAACTACTAAGATGGCACCTAATACCAGGATATCTATACCATAGCTAAAAGTCATCTCCTAAACCAATAGAATGAAGCAGCTAAGCAATGGGAAACTACATCACTAAAATATGTGAAACAAAATAATGACTTTTATTTGTTTCGGGTTACATTTTAGTCACTTATATTTGAAATGTTATGTTTTAGTTAGGGGCGAAACCAAAAATTTTTTTAGGGGGGCCGAAGTTAAATTGTAATTTTTACGATAGTAAAAGTGCATTTTTTAAAGGATTAAATTAAAATTTTATCATTTTTAGGGGGTCAAAGTGCAATTTTACCTTTATTAATTTAAAATTTTAAAAAATTTTAAGAGCCTAAATAGAAAATTTTCCATTTTAGCGGGGGTCAGAGCCCCTGCCAGCCCCCTAGTTTCGCCCCTAGTTTTACCCCTGGTTTTAGTCACTTATATTATCGTGTTGTAACATTTAAAATCATCATTTTAAATGAAAATTTTAGGTTAAATTATACAATTTACCCCTATATTTTTTTATCTTGAGCAATTAAAATTTTTTCTTTTATGTTTTTAACTTTATTTTCATTCTCTTCCGGTTCTCTCTTTATTTTTTCCTTTCTCCATTTATTTAACATAGTTTTTCTATGTTTTTCATTTATTAAAACTAGTCCCTATACTTTTTATTTTGGTATTGGATATTTCTTGCACGTTCTGTTTAATCTTCCTTTTAATTAGTTTTTAATATGTTTTCACCTTAGGGTAACAATTTTGTATTGATCTTTAATAAAAACCCAAAATAAATATTTTTTTTTAATCTTTTTTTTGCTTATTATAGACAATTGTGAATTGGGGTTTCTGATATTTTATCGTTATTGTTGAAGCAATGATCCAAAAATGAATTATTGTGGTGATTTTATAGTATTGTTTGGACTTGATATTTCAATGAAGATTCTCATGAATCTGGTTAACCCTTCTAATCTCATTAGGGTTAGCTTGGTTTCTAGTTCTTGGCATCAATGTGGTAAGCAAATCAATGTCTTTGGTAGAATTTAGCTTGGTGTTGTATTATATATTGAAGAAGAATCGATATTGATTAATTCAATAGAATCGATTTTATTCATCTTGCAATGATCAAATCTCTGGGTTTACACACAGAGTAGAGTATGTAATCAAAGATATTTGATTTTAACAAATAAAGAAATAAAAAGAACAAAATAAAAATATAGGTGCTAGTTTTAACAAATGGAAAACATAGAAAAGTTACGTTAAAAGAAATGAAGAAAAGAGGAAAATAGAAGGAGAAGAAGAAGAGAAAGGAAAATAAAAGAGAAAAAAAGTTAAAAGAACATAAAAAAATTAAATTGCTCAAAATGATAAAATACATGGAGCAATTGTATAATTTAACCTAAATTTTTCGTTCGAAATGATGATTTAACGTATCACGTTAGCTTACCATTACATTGTTAACGGCAATTAACGATTCAGTGACTAAAATGTTGCAACACGATAACGTAAGTGGCTAAAACTTAATATTTCAAATATAATGATTAAAATGTAACTTGAAGCAAACAAAATTTACTATTTTAATAGTTTACCCTTTGGTTTAATATAAAATAAGACAAGCATTCTGCCTTGGAAGGAGCAGTTGCATTGATACGATGGGCTTGGGAGAACTCAAATCTCCCAACATGTGAAACAAAATCGTTTCTACATAAGACAAATTAGTGCACCAAATCGTAGAATATATATGCAGGAGTGGTACGTGAATTCATATATTGGAGAATATAGCAAAAACATGATCGCTCCAATATCAATCTCTCTGGTCCCCATGGGATTTTGGCTTTGCTTTTGCTAGCTGTAATCAACAACGTTTCGCTTCACTCTCTTGGTTCTAAATTCGAAATGCAACAAACATACATACATACATACATACACACATAATGTTCATGAAAAATCACAAAGGATTATTCTGCAATGGAAACAGGGACCAAATAACTTAAAGAGGAGAGAAACTTGCAACTTTCGTTCCAGTTCCCAGAAGAGAGAAAGAAGCTATATATACATGGATATAACCCCACCATAGATACCAAAACATGATAACCCATGCTCCCCATTTCCATTAATGTGGGCAAATTACATGGAAAGGAAAACCCAACCTCCACTGTACGCACGTCTTCATTGCTTTACAACAAAATCTAAAGCACAGTAGTGGACCAAAACAAAAGATCCTTTCCTTTTTTTTCAAAATCGCATAACTAAACTCGAAGCAGGTAAACACTGAGCTCAGGGCCTCCGGAACCATCAGGGTTCATCATGTAAAAGGCTTCCGAGTCTTTAGACCCTACAACCCTCTCGAACTTGGCTCTCATGTACATCAGCTCACCTTCGGACCCAGCTCCATTGTCATTGCAGTTTCCTGGTAGCACACCCGCACCCATTGAAATTGGCTCCACCGCCTTTAACACTTTCCACTCTTCGGCTCCGCACTCACGCCTCATTGCGAACCCACATTTCTTTCCATTGCAGTAAGTCCTCCAAACAGGCTCATCCAGCAACTTCACCCCTTTCTTCCCCGTCTTCTTTTCACACTCTAAGGCAATTCGAACCAATCCAGAAGCCATTTCCCGAACTAAAACACTAGTCGGTGTTGCAAGTTGGATTAAAAATGCTGGACTTACTTTTGGTTCTTCTTGAAATGCAAAGTGGACGTGACCACGCCGATATCCGAACAGGGTTCCTACCACTCTGGTGCCTAAACCTGAACGATATGCTGATGTATTCTTGCCAAACACACTGAGAGCTGACCGAAGCTTGGAAACTGACACAATTGGAAGCTTCTTTCTTCGTGGTGGAACTAAAGAAACTCGACTGGCCACTGGGATTCGGAGCTCCTCTGCTTCCTTAGCTTCCTCACAAAAATGCGAGGAGGAGCTGAAGGTTAGGATTTCTTCCTCGTTATCATCATCATCTTCCACCTTCTTTTTCCAGTTGAAATATCTTCTGGAGAAGGAGAAAGAAGAATCGTGGGGGCTCTTAGCTGTGATTGTCTTCATATGGCAAAGGAAAGAAAGAAGGAACTAAGCAACTCCTTGAGCCTTTGATAGTCAAGTTTCGGTGACTAAAGAGAGAAACAAGTATATATAAATAGAAGAGTGTGACTATGTATCTATTAACTTATCAGTAGTTGTGGGTGGATTTATTCTTTGCGTCTTAATGCCTTTTTTGTCAGCATTGTAGGATTGAGGGGGGACTTGCAAGAAAATCCTGACAAGAGAAGTTGAGCAGCCCCACCTAACTGTAACAGGAGTAAAATATATATATATATATAAAAGAATGGAGAAGCTAACAGAGAGAGAAAGAGACTTGAAAACAAGTAGAGGAGAATAGCGGGAATCTGAGGAGACAATAGCTGAGTGTGATTTCTTTATCATGTGAGGAAAGGATAGGCTGAAAATTAGGGCAGTGTGGGGTAAAGACCAGAGAGTGAAAGGGAGAATTGACTGGCTACTCTGACTTGCATTGGAAAGTGTTAAAAGGATAGGTAAAACCACACCAACCTTACCCACCATCTCTACTATTCCACCTTTGGGTTCTTTCAGCTCCTTTCTTCATTTGCCATTGCAATACAACAGTAGCCCACCGTAGCCCCAACCTCAATCCCCCTTCTATTCTATGCTAATGCTACCACCTATGACTTATGATCCAGCCAGCCTCCTTCGTGTTTTGTATCCTTTAATGTCTTTTTCTGAATTTGAGAAAATGATTAGCCCGACTCGCTGTTTCAAATAAAGCAGCTGGCGCCTGGCTTTATCGATTCAGCATTGTCTACGCTCTGTCTAGGTTAAAGCTAACTCTTCTTTTACCTTTTAATTCTCAGGTTCACATATCATTACAATTATTCCTTCCATCTGGAAATAAAAAATAGTGCATATAATACTAATACTACGAATACTAAAGTTCTAAGTTGTTGGTTAATATAAAAATATTGAAAAGTTAGAATATGGAACTTGATGCAATGCTGCCAAACCATCACCCACTAACAAATTAGCAGATACCAGGTCTCGAGAAAGCAAACGAAAGGAAGCTCCCATGATTTGTCAAGTTGTATGATGGAGTATCAAATGTCAAAAAGTTTGTACCTACTCATAATGACTATTGTAACCATTGAGCCAATAAATTTCATGCAAAAGAATGATCTAGGTTATAACCAAGGCAACCATCTTTTTTTGGTACATATGTTTGAAATTTGAGCTTAAAAGACTGATTGAGGGTTTTGTCTCTCTCTCCACTATAGCCACAGACAGTCCTTAGGTTAGGGTCAAGACCGGTTGAATTTTGGATCACCATGATTAAGTCCCATCCACATGCAAATTGTTAGAAAATGGCTTGTTTAACCCCTTTTTTTTTTTCTAATTTATGGGACCGACCTAATTCACGGACCAACTAACCAGGATCCCATCAAGATCCTTAAGTTGAAGTTGACCTAATTAAATCTACAATAATGTATGAATGTTTTTCCTGTACCACCCCTAACCACTTTATTTAGATATATAAAATGATCTTACTCAACAGCTTAGGAAGAAGATGGAGCTTATGAAGTCAAAGATTAAGCAACAAATAATGCATTAAAAAAAGTATAAATTAACAATATAAAAAAACAGAGACCTCAGAAGATAGTGTTGGGTGGTGCAAACTTCGGCCGTGACTCAAGTACGTGGATAGATGACCAACCAAAAGGTATTGAGCATAAGCCATAAGGAAAACTTTGTCAATCAAATCCCGCTGAAAGTTGAAGCTGGAGAAAATAGGTCACTAACCAAAGATGTAAAACGTTCAGCAGAGACGGAAGACAGAGGGGCTGATCGGGCCATAATCAGGCGCTCCAATTATATCAAATTAAGTGCATTATTAGTGGAAAAAGAAAATTCCACAAACCAGAGTTAAATCATTACAAGTGTTGCTTGAACTATATTTAAAATTAAAAAAATAAATGAATATATGTAATCATTTTCATCAAATAATAACCTTATATATTTGATAAAATTTTTGGTATAACCCTCATTGATATTAATATATATTAGTTAAATTCTTTTCTTTAATTTTTAATTAAGGTATATTTATATTAATTATTAAATCAATATTATTCATTCCAAAAATAATTAAACATTATAATATTATACAAGAATGAGTATTTGATATACTGACGATGTGATTTTTTATTTTATAAGCAATCTTAAAAATTGGTATGTTTTTTTTTTTTTTTAAATATTTTATCTTTGATCTTACCTGTTAAATCTAAAAACTCTATTAACAGTGTGCCAAATAATCTCCCATTGTACAAATCTTACGTTTTTTTAATTATGATATTAAATAATTATATATTAATTATATTAAGTTTTTTTGAAAGGATTTTAATTATACTTTTTGAAGGATAATTTTGCAAGAAAACTTGGGGCTTATTTTTGCAAATTTGAAATCTTTAAACAAGCCTGAGTTTTGGGCTTCTAATCATATATATTTGAAGAAAACAGCTGATAATATAAACAATGGAAAATACAAGATAATCAACCAAAGAGATTAGATATACTAATCCAACCGGTCAAGTTTACCCCACACATCAACATCAGAGGCAAACTGTTTAAAGAGCCTTGGGGAGCATTGGCCCCTCTCTCAAAATTTTGGAAAAAATAGGATTTTTCCCTTGAAATTTTTAGAAAAGTTTAATTAGGTCATTCCAGAACTTTTGGAAAATTTCATTTCTCCCTTGAAGTTTTAAAAAAATTTAATTAGACCCTTTCAACTTTTTGAAAATTCTCATTACACCTTTTAATTTCTTTTGAAAATTTTAATTAAACTCACTTAAAACATTTGAAAATTCTCATTAATCTCACAATTTTTTTTTTTAATTAGACCTCCAATTTTTTTAAATTCTCATTAAACACCTAAAATTTTTGAAAATTTTACTAAGCCCCCAAAACTTTGATACAGATGATTTTTCAATAAAAATATATTTTTCATTTTCTAACATGAAATCATAAACTTATAAATAAAACAATTTAAGGGGAAACAAACCATGAAGAAGACTTATGCATTTTCAACTTTTTCATTTTTTCAACATTAACAACTGTCATATTTAAGTTGGGTCAAAAACTGCAATTTGAGGTTAAAAAGGGGCGAGAATTGATGTCTTTAGGTTGTTCAAAATGGATTTCTTGCGTTTGAGGTTGTGCTTGAGGGCAGACGTTATTGATAGGTGATATATAGATGAGGATGAGGTTTTGGAGACCCATTAGGTGGAAGGCCATGACAGTAACTCCACAATCAATTTCTAGTTCGATGGCGCAATGATAGACGACGTGAAAATCGAAAAATTCAGTGTCATAAGGATTATTGGTGCCAATAATTATGAGCGAAGATGGTGTCCAACACTCAAGAAATTTGGTGAGCACTAATGAGTAAGGTAATAAGTCGACCCAATGGTGAGCAAGCCATTAGAGGAACAACCCAAAAAACAATCCTCGCTGAAAGTAGTAGGAGTGGCATTGCAATAATTTTTGAAGAGGAAACATGTCAACTAATATAAGCACTTGTTCAATATTCGACATTCTTCTACAGGACACAATTGAAAGAACAAACGGTTTATTAAAGAAAAAATTGTGAATACTACACTCTGCTTGTTTCTACAATATGAAAACAAAATTAAAAAATGTTAATGCATGTTGCGTATTATACAATTTTTTTTTTTTACGAGATGAAGTGTCAGAAGATCCGTTATTAAAAGATGTTGATAAAAAGTTAAAGTGATCTAACACTTGAAGATGATTATGAAACTGAAAATATTATAGTTGTGAGAGTGACAAATGAATGGATCAATTTCAGAGACGATTTGACATTGAAGATGTTTGAAGAATATCATAGGCGACAAACTTGTGCAACTTAGGGTTATTAGTCTCAATGTATATATAACTTTTTAGGTATAATTACATGTGTTATCATCTATTTTATGGTTTGAGTCTAGTTTTATTCAGGTTGAAAGTGATATTCAGATAAAACTCTTTTAACATTGTCGACTCTAGAATTCAAACTTGGTCCAAATAGATTTCTTAATTATTAAGACTATTAATGCATATATGAACTAGTATTAGTTATTAAAGATGAAAATATATTTTATAGGTCAAATATTGGTTAAGTGAAGGGCTTTACAGTTTGAATTGAGATTAATTTGATATTGTCATAGTTAAGGGTGATATCAATTTGGTTTGTCGGGGTTTTTGAATTTTTTGAATTATCTATCATAATTTATTTTGGCTCGATTTGGTTTTTGATTTTTTTCATATTAATTTTTGGTTTTGAATTTTTGAATTTATTTTGACAAAAATGAATTTTTATTTATGGTTTTTGAATATTATTTTGCAAAAATTTTAAATCTTTTTAGAAATATTTCTAAAAATCAATAATTTTTTAAGAATTTTTAAATTATTTTCACTAGTTTAAATATAAAATATTTATTTTTATATCATAAAATAATTTAAATTAATTATAATAAATAAAGAATAAAATTTAATTCGATTTCGATATTTATTAGAGTCAACTTTTGGTTTTTCTTGTTAAGCCCTAGTTATAGTACTATTTTTCACTTATAATTTATAAACAATTTATTATTTTTTTTAAATTATTGTTAAAGCTTAAAGCTAATTGAAATCTAAATTTAAATTTAAATTATCCAAACAATAAATTTGAATTAATTCAAAATTTTAAATATAACATATTTGAACTCCCAGACAAGAATTTGGGAATCATGAATTTAAAAATCAATATTTTCAAATCTAAAATTTTGAAATATAAATCCAAATCCAAATCCAAATATAAGTTTTCAAAAGCTACCAAAAAGGAAGCAGATGAACAAGTACGGAAAGGAAGGTAACAAGAAACTATTGAAGTTGAAGGATTCATGATAATGCGTATGTGAAGAGTGAGAAATTCAAAGGCCTTGGAAACGAGGAGACATGGCATGAGAAGTTTTAAATTATGACTCTACGTACAGGATGGACTGTTTCGAACCATTTGAATCTTCTTCAAAGAGACCTTTATGCAGTGGACTTGGGTAGTCCACACCCTTTGCTACTTCTGCTTTACCAAATCTCCTGGGTATAGGAGCAAATTGTCCTCATTGTAATGAAAAAGGAAGGAGTCCAAACAAAAATATGTATAGGTATCACGTATTTGTGAGTTGCATGGTGAGGGGAAAAACATGGCTCTTCATGAATCTCAAAGGATGTACATTGATAGCCACCGGTATTCATCGGATCACATAAAGATTAGATTGATTGTACATACTCAAATGATAATGCAAAATGTTGAACGATCAACAACAGCCATATATATGATTTTGGAACTTACAGTGACATGCATCTTGTTAGCTTGATCTTATAATATAGGACAAAGAAAGAAAAAAAAACTGGGATTTAGGACCACATCCAACACAGCACACAACACTCAAGACAGCTTTACTGCATCTGCATGCTCAATTCTCAGTTTGTAGCAGCTGAAAATTTGGGGCTGGAATGACAGAGCAAGTTTAAGATGATTAAGTATTCTGATGACAGTGGGCTTGGGCCAAACTATGTGATAACATATTGGTTTGTCTCTTTGCATGGACAACCTGACACTGGTTAGCTAGAAGATGAGATGGAAACAAGCGTAGCTATCTTGACTTACCCCACAGCGAGGGCTCAATTCTGATAATCTCAACACTGGCTAGAAATTAATCACTCTCAAGTCTCAACTACAGCGTATGGAGAGGGTTACTCATACGTGGAAATACATACTTCACAGAACAACCGATATGCCCATCTAGTAGCTGTTATTTAGAGAAAATTTTAAACTGGTTTTTTTAAATATAATGATGTGGTTAAAATATGAAATTAGTTAAGTAATCAAATTGCTTGATTTTTCTTTTTAAATTATATGTTTAGATATTCTTTGTATTTAAATTTGGATTATTATAGTTAACTAAGCCATTGGTATAATGATAAACAGCTTGGATAATTCAATTGAATTACAAGATATGGCAAGGAAAAGTTTGCAGAGAATGCGTTCATGGTAAAAAAGGTGTAAAATTTCATACTTTCATGATGCAAAATGTTTAGTTACAGAATTTCAGGATGAATACGACCAGAAAAAACTTTCAGGATGAAAAGTTTGTAAAAAAAAAAATGAAACAGGGATATTTTCTCATCATATCTGCTATCACAATGTTTGGAAATATTCATAACTTTTCTCCTACCCATAAATAGAAAGATAATGTATTTTAACTTACTCGAATCTAAATCTTTCTATATTAGTAACAATACAAATACTAATCGAGTTAAGACTCAATCGACATTACATTCTCAATTTTAAAATTTTCATATAATTAATATCACTCTCTATTTCATACCATTCTTTTCGGTTGGTGCCCAATTGAATCAATCCATGTTGCAAGATAATGGGCAGGGAGGCATGTTATTGCTGAAAAGAAAAAAAAAAAAAAGGGTTGGAAGGAATCATCGATACGAGAGAATATACTAAAGTGGTTCGTAAAGCAACTTTTTGGGCAGTGGTTTTATTAAACGGAAAAGTAGGGGGACCCAGGTCAGTGAGTGACTGAGTCACCGCACCTGAAACCTAAATCAACCTGGTGGGGACCAGGCACTGGCAGGGCAATCATCGTTGAGTGCTGCTAAACAAGAGGAAAAGAGACCTAAGAAAATAAAACTGCTCGGTATGACCGTAGAGAGCGCCACGTGGGAGGGTGTGGTTGGCATCACATGCGGTAAAACGGTTGGCCCCACACTTATTTAACAGAAATATTGGTACTTGTTTCCCAAACCTTCAATTATGGTTTATGAGATGAGTGCTGTGCTCCGTTGCTGACTCTCTCTTTCTCTCTTTCGTACATTAACATTTCTTTCCCTCATATCATCATATTTTATATAAACATAGTAATTTTCCTTCTGTTTGGTGAGGCAACTTAGCTATGACTGACACCACGGACGATATAGCGGAGGAAATCTCTTTCCAGAGCTTCGAGGACGACTTCAAGTTGCTAGGAAATCTGCTCAACGATGTGTTGCAGAGAGAAGTTGGCTCTCAATTCATGGCCAAGATCGAGAGGATTCGACTCCTCGCTTTGGTCACTCTCTTCTCCTTTCACTATTTTCTATTTTCCTTTTGCTTTTTTGTAAAGCAGACACACACGGTGACAACCTTCAAAATGGAGGAAAATCAAAATACTGTTACTGTCTTTATTTGTATGGCTTGCTTGCTTGCTTTTTATTTATCTTTCCTCGTACTGTTCTTTGAATTCTCATTTCCACTCTGCTTTCTTATTTACTATTTTCTGCTTCTCCCCTTCTGATGCTTCTCTTTGGTTCCTTAAAACGCGGAGGAAAAACTAACTTTTTGATCCTTTTTGGTTGCTAAGAAATTATATTAGAAGGAGAAGTGGAAAATGAAGTGAAATTCCAAATCGTCTTTTGTACTTTTACGATTCTATTTAAATTCCACATCGTCTGTTGTATTTTTATGATACTTTTTCTTTATTTTGTTTTTTGAAAAACAAATATTACCGAACCAAGGCTAGATTCTCTTATCTTTGTGTGTATTTGCAAATGCATGCTAGAATTCGGCTTTACTCAATCTTGCCTACATTTTCTCACAAAGCAAACAGAGAAGAGTTTCTTTTGAGAATGATTTTTCCTTTTTTTTTTAAATGTTGTAGAGTGCTTCTAATATGCGGTTGTCCGGGATAGAGAATATGGCAGCGTTGCTGGAGAAGCAGCTAGCATCTGAGATTTCCGAGATGACATTAGAGGAAGCTTTGAAATTGGCTCGTGCTTTCAGCCATTATCTCACTTTGATGGGAATTGCTGAGACCTATCACAGGTAGTGGGATTTAGTTTATCAGCTGTTCATATATCATGAGGTCAATTTTCACTTTTCAATTTATAGGGAATAACGCATGTACAGTTATAGATCCTACGTTGCACTTAGATTTTTTTTGAAAGAACAATTAGATTATTTTAAAATTTCCTATCAAGTGTTTTTTTCCCAGTGATTCCGAGTGCTGCAAATTTTTTTGTTAGTTTATGTTTCTATTATCTTTTCCTACTTAATAAAATGAAGGGTTTGTTTTCATTTTACATTTTTCATGGCTTTATCTTAACAGAAAAACATTTTGGAATTTCTGTTGTTTTTGTTATTGATTAGGTATTGCCTTTCTCATTTTTTTTGTGAATGGTGGATAAACTATACAGGAAATATGCCATGCTAACGTTTAAGTGCCTTTTCGAGAGCATTCATTACATTTTGGATTTCCTAATAAAAATTAAGAAAATGCAGAACAATCTGGAGTCATACAATAAGTCTCCTGCTAAATATTATTATTATTATTACTATTTTCTGTTGTTCTATTTGCAAAACAACTTTTACGATTTGCTTTTATTTAATCAAGAACTCAAAATATTCAAGTAATTATTTTGTGCAGGGTTCGTAAGGGGCGAAGTGTTACACATTTATCAAAGTCTTGTGATGACATTTTCAGTCAGTTGATTCAGGGTGGCGTTACCCCGAATGACCTTTATGACACTGTTTGCAAGCAGGTATATTTCTTATATTGCTTTTAGATTTAATTTTCTTCTGTGACTTATTCAGTAAAATGTGGCTCATACCTAAAAGAAAAAACTAAAAAATAGCAAAGAATATCAAGTATTAGAAACTCCAACTTCTCATTGTGTTTCTGAAAAGTACTCTGAAACTGTCGTCAGAGAAGCCAAACAAATGTGAGCTTCTCGTGCTGTCTCAGCTAATGGAGAGGAACATAATTGCAACATTTATTTTAGTCATGCCAACATTTTGTTCAATTCTTTATTTTGTGATCAAATTAACTGTAAAATCCTTTTTCCTGCAGGAGGTTGAGATTGTTCTTACTGCTCATCCCACACAAATTAACCGCCGTACCTTACAATACAAGCATATAAGAATTGCTGTAAGTTAAGGGCTGTGCTGACAATTATTAACTTGAGTCTTGACGCTATTTTTCTGAATTGCAACCTGTTTTTCCTTGCAGCATCTGTTAGAATACAATGACCGACCTGATCTTGGTCATGAAGATCGAGAAATGCTAATTGAAGATCTGGTATTGTTCCCCAATGCAATGTTTCCTGACCACTCCTGGAAAATAAAGGGAAAAAGGGGGTGGGGGGCATGGTTTGTCTACTATTGTGATCATGGGAAAAAAATGTGTTCCGTTTTTTGGTTTTACAAGAGTTCCTTTTGACTTTGTAGGTGAGAGAGATAACATCTATATGGCAGACAGATGAACTTAGACGCCACAAACCTACTCCTGTGGACGAGGCCAGGGCTGGTATATCACTTTAGAGTTTAGACATATTAGAAATTGCATGCATTTTATCTTATAAATGCTTCTATATGACTAATATTATTTTTTATCAGGTCTGAACATAGTGGAGCAATCCCTTTGGAAAGCCGTACCGCATTATTTACGGCGTGTCAGCACTGCCCTTAAGAAAGTGGGATATCAACTTCTATTTCGAAACTACTAGGCTCTTTGAATGGATACACAATATTTATAGGCTCCCTCAGTCTTTTTTCTTTCTAATAATTTGCCATTCCTTTTCAGCATACAGGAAAGCCGCTTCCACTAACATGTACCCCCATAAAGTTTGGCTCCTGGATGGGGGTGATAGAGATGGAAATCCTAATGTCACAGCAAAGGTGAGGCTCCTTGCATCCTTCTACTTTCTGCTCTTCAATGACTGCTTTTAAACTGGAATAACCTGAAAAAACAACTGGTTCATTTTGGAAAAGTTGTTTTGAAATTTCTAGATTGATTCTTATTCTTTTTCTTGAGACTCCTTGTCCCTTTTTCCACATGTCTATGTTACAACTAGTAATAACTAGCATTCTGTGCTAGTCCCTATCGTATAATTTCATGCAAAGATGGCATTTTTCCTACAGTTTTACCAAGTGCCTAATGCCTTTATTGTTTTTCTTCTCCTTGTTTCAGGTAACAAGGGATGTCTCACTTTTATCTAGGTGGATGGCCATTGATCTTTACATCCGGGAAATTGATAGCCTTAGATTTGAACTATCCATGAATCGATGCAATGATAGGCTATCCAGATTGGCTCAGGAAATTCTAGAGAAAGGTTGGGGCTGCTTGATATGTTTATGCTCTTTTCAACCTTAAGACACCTATGACCTATCCTAGAAATTTTTATTAGTTAGTTTACCTGTTTGACACCATCTTATGCTTAATTGAGGACGCCCTAATCCTGCATTTTTTGGAGGGCTAACGTCAGATGCATGTTCATGAGCATAAATCTGGTTGGCCTTGATGGCCAAGAATGTTATTTGGGCATATGATTTTGAAGAATATTTTTCAAATTATTAAAAGAAACCTACACTGAAGAAACAAGTGGTCTTAGATTTGATGATAGTGTGTTTTATACTGTATCAAAACTTGCGCAACATGGATTGCGAATTATATCTGATGACTTACATCCAAGTCTTCCATATTAGATTTTGTGTTATAATCTGTTTTGATCCTCTTTATCTCAGTTATATCATAGCTTCTGAAATCTGAACAGTAGGTTTACTTCATCTTCAGAAACCTTATCAGAGCACCTACGTGAGAGTCGGAATCAACCTTTAAGCCGAAGTCAACTCAAGCTTCATGGCCAACAAGCTCCGTCCCTTCCTACCCAACTTCCTGATAGGGCAGATTTACCTGCCTGCAGTGGTATGTGCGCGCAGACACTGAAACACTCATAGCAAAATATTTTTTCATGGTTTGGTTATTTGTGCATACACTTAAAGAGCTTTTGGTCTCAAGAATATTAGGTATTGAACAGTTGATTGTAATGATAATATGCAAAATAGAAAGTTTAATTTTTCTTGTAACATTTTATGCTATATCTTTGCCCAGACAATCCATTCGCAGCTGTGATGTCTATATATATATATATATATTGTTTCTTTTCTTTGGTAATGGAATTAATCTTGTCTTTAATTTCTAAGTGATACTGTTTCATTAGATGATTTCATCTGATTTGTTTATTCATGCAGATTACACTGATGGTGGATCTCAATATCCAAAACTAGAACTCCCAGGGACTGATTACATGCCGTTGGCTCGTGAGGTTAATTTATTCTCTTGTTGTTTTGACTGTTCAACAGGTTCTTCCTTCATACCGTCAGCATCATAGCTAACATTTAGTTTAAATGTCTACTTCAGGATGGTCGGGAAATTTCATCTAAGGATTTAAGTCTCAATATACCCAAATCATCAGCAAATGGGAGTTCTGCTAACGCCAATGGATCATCAACTGTTGTCACACCACGGGGTTCTTTCTCCTCTGGTCAGCTTCTAGCTCAGAGGAAATTATTTGCAGAATCTACGATCGGAAGGTCCAGCTTCCATAAGCTTCTTGAGCCAAGTTCAGCTCTACGTCCTGGAATTGCTCCTTATCGAATTGTTCTTGGAGATATCAAGGAAAAGGTATTCATTCTCTATTAGTTAAAATATGTAAAAGCTCGTATAAAAGCTTGTTTTTGGATATAAACCAGGTTTCTTTGTGGCTTGCTGAAAGAGAATATGTACCTTTTCTGTTTTAGAAATGTCGATATCGTTTGTACAGGGGAGATAAAGAATTTTAATTTTATCTAGCTCATGGTCTTGCTTTTAGAATTGAGCTAAAGAATAATAATAAAAAAAGGATGGATAAATAATGATATTACCTATTCTATGTATATGTAAATGGTTAAATATAAAATTTAAAATTCCTTGAACATATAAAATGTTTTTAAATGAGTCAATTTTAGTTTTAAGGAAATGGAAAATCTTATATAAATTCATTTGGTAACAAGTGTTGGTGATTATGACTAAATGATTTACAAATAATTCTAAAATTTTGGACTTTTATATTAATTAACCCATCATAGGGTTACATCTGTCATTTGAATTTGTAATTGTAACATTCCTTTTGCCAGGTATGTAGGTTAGGCTGAGAAATTTGATTCTTTTGCGAAAGTGATAGATGAAAAATCTTATATGCTAGGTCTATTACAGAAATAGCTTAAGAATATAAAGCAATTCAAGTGAGCTAGGTTTCATTGGAGAATGATTTTGAACAAAAAGGAAAGGCATTTTCAAAATTTTACTTTAAATCTAGTTCATTTCTAGTTGTTGGGACAATTTCCTCAAGCGGCACAGTCAAGGAAAAACTTATCTGAAATTTCAAGATTATTTTGAGTATGGAACTAAAAAATTATCATTCAATGTCATGCTTATTCTGATTTGGTGCATGCAGAACTTGTGAAATTTTGTTAGCAATAAGTTGTAGTTATTGATCCGTAGGGTATGGAATTTATTTTTTCAGTCAATCTGTTTTTAATATCCAGTAAGATGTGTATTTGTGCTTTGATGACCTATAATTTCAGCTCATGAAAACTCGAAGACGGCTGGAACTTCTCCTCGAGGATCTTCCCTGTGAATATGATCCCTGGGATTACTATGAGACGAAAGATCAATTTCTGGAACCACTGCTTCTATGTTATGAGTCTCTGGTAATAACTCACTTTCCAATGTCCTGCTGGAGAATGAATGTTCTTGCTGCCGTTAATATGGTGCTATAACTGTAATCTGCAGCAATCATGCGGGGCGGGGATTCTAGCTGATGGTCGGCTTGCTGACCTGATTCGGAGAGTTTCAACATTTGGGATGGTGTTAATGAAGCTTGATTTGCGTCAGGTACACTTCATTCAGTTATATTCCGGTACTTGCTTGTGTTTTAGCTAAAGTTTTGTTGATGAACAGGAATCTGGTAGGCATGCTGAAACACTTGATGCAATTACCAAATATTTGGATATGGGTACTTATAGTGAGTGGGATGAAGAAAAGAAACTTGAATTTTTGACAAAAGAGCTAAAGGGGAAGCGGCCACTAGTTCCTCCTACTATAGAGGTAAAGATATTCCAAAAGTATATTGGAGTGAATAGGGGCTTGCAAGGAATTTTCAAAAATGAGGCTGATGTGTGCATGAATTGCACACAAACATACATTGCATGACAACTCTTATAGCATAAACTCTGTTCCTTTATTAATTATTGTGTTTAAGTTTCTCTATGTTAACTTAGATTCTTCCAAATAAGTTGCTCTTAGGTTTAAAGCTTCTAAACTGGAAATGACCCAAGCCTCGCTGTTACTCCATAGCTGAGGAAACCAGAAACCAGCATGATTCATGAAGTACCTAACTTGAAACACTGTAGAACCCGAACTTAGTTCGATTTCCTTGATTTGTAATCGTTAGATATAATAACTAATTAAAGAGAACTCGAAGATGCCTAAATTCAGAAGTCCTTTAGCGTTGAAATCAGAATATATAACAATAATGCCTTAAAATCAAAAGTAGGTGGTTTCAAGGTTTTGATTGTAAAGGTCATAAGGTGGCATAGCAAGACATGGGTCTTTGATTCTCATTTGTTACAAAAGTCAGACTCTCATGATAATATTTGCTCATCGCCACATCAGAATAGTAAAATGGAATTGAGATCTGGATAGAGCATAATGAGATAGAACCACTTTGAGGTTCCCCATGCAGTGAGTCTTTGCAACTGATGGGTCTTTGATTCTCAATTTTCTTGGGAACACAATATGTCAAGGGAATCCAAGATGTCTGCTACATTTCCAAGAATTCTCCTAATATCTTGAGCCAATTATAGCCTTTATTTTCCCTTTTTGTTCACTGGGAGTCATAGTGGAGTTCAAGTTGCTATGATTCATGGCTATGTAGTGTTCCTAGGAAGCTGAAATGTCCGCATTGATTTGTTCATTCGGTTATAAAACATTGCAAGTTGGCCCTCTTTAAGGCTCTGGAATATTCTTTATTTATATTATTATATCTAAATAACAAATTTGAAAGTCACATGTCATTGTTGCAACATTTTCCTTGGCAATATGATTTCAAGACGTGGTTATTTTTCAAATTGACAGGAAATGATGCCAAAGGGACACATGGCCAAGCAAACTTGCATTGGTATAGTTCCTTAGAAAACAGTCAATTCTTTCATTCTCAAACTAAAAAGAGGTTGTGGGTGCCTGAGAGGTAGGGCAGTCATTATAAACCTTAATTGATAAAAATATGAAGGTAGAAACGGATGAGTACTTCATGCTGCCTAGCAAGTGAGGTAGTCATTATAGACCTTAACTGATGAGAATGTGAAGGTAGAACACTGATGAGTACTTATTGCAATTATCACGTACCACCTCTCGTTAATGTCTTCATGGTTTGCATGAGCTGGTTCATGGGTGATGTCAGAGCACAAACAAAAAGTGCCTTAAAGCACAGCATGGTCATACTGTGGGACTATAATAATATAACCGCTAGGCATCAAGGATTTCTTTGAGTTCAAATTTCCTCTCCTTTTCTTCCTTTTTTTGTGACTCTTATTCAGATTTAGCAAAAAGGTTCTTTCTCTTTCTAACTACTAGGACGGTAAAAAATTAACTAAATAACTCTTGTGTGATAGATATCCATAGCTGGATAGCTGAGAACTTGATGTCTATTTGTTTGTTGTGTTAGCCCCCTGGGGAAAATCACTTTCTACTAATAACTAGTGGATTCATGATATATAGAGAATTTTGGATGAATTCCTACTCTTTATTCTTAGCGAGTTCTTTATAAGATAGATAAAAATGAAAAAAATAAGAAGAAAAAACTGTTATTTAATATCAAGCACAGAAAGCATATTCATCGACTAAACCATGGGTGGAATGGCAAAGGACTTGATATAAATTCTTTAGTTTACACTAATCCCTAGTTTGATCGTTGGAGAAACCCTACCCCTTCCCTTTATCAAAAAAAGAAGTAAAAAAAAAAAAAGCATATTGACATGTGCAGGATGAAAAAGGCTTAATTATAATGAACCTGAAGAGATATAAAGAAAATTCCTTGGAGTTGAGTTACTAGTCATTCCATTGTTGCCATCTCCTCACTTAGACTGCTTTTGTTTTGGACTAAATCGTATTACATGTGGAGTGGGGTGGGGGATCCCCTGAATTGTACATAGGTCTAGGTGCTTTGGCCCTTGGATTTGCTATTGTAGTTGTCATTATTTTAGAAAATGGTGCCTTCTTTGGTGCAATATACAATGTCTCCTTTATTTTCAATTTTCCTTTATTGCTTTAGTTAACAAATAGCTCTTAATCTCCACTGGATTTGTTTCAGGTTGCCCCTGATGTTAAAGAAGTCCTAGATACCTTTTTTGTAGCCGCTGAGCTAGGAAGTGATTCTCTTGGAGCATATGTGATTTCTATGGCATCCAACGTATGATTTGCTAAAACCATATTATGTTTACACCTGTTTATACATCTGCAGTACATAACAGAAAACCTTTTTCCCTTTTTCTGTTAATTCATCTTGAGCTTTTACAATATTCTTATATGGGATAAATAGAAACAATGCTACCCGTTCTTGCTGATTTGCAGGCAAGTGATGTCCTTGCTGTGGAGCTCTTGCAGAAAGATGCTCGACTTGCCGTTAGTGGGGAATTAGGGAAACCTTGTCCTGGTGGGATGTAAGTTTGCACCTCAGCTAGTTTATACTCATGCTATTAGATACATTAAATGCTATCATATATTTTTAAGTTCATCTGGATCTCTAACTGCGATTTATCCTGGGATTTTTAGTTCTTTTATCTTGATTTTGTTCTGGTTTTCTGCATCCACTTCCTTTAATTTGATATTAATCGCGGGTCCTTAAAATGCGTTTATTCAGAGTTCTGGGCTACTCTCTGGACATGAATGATCTTGTATGCACTTGTAGAAGTGGCAGAAATTACTGATTATCCATTTTTCATAGTAACTTGTTAACAGGAGTGAATTAGTTAGTATTCCAGCTGGAGGTTTCTCCTTAACATCATTTTTGTTGTTGATTGAGAAGAGGGGTATGGGTTTGAAGTTGAGGTTGGGAATGGAAAAAGTTCCAATTGCCCACTATTTTTGTAGCAAAAGATGAGTTTGAATTCAGTAAAAACTCAGAACCTATTATGTCACTATCTAATCTCTTGTACATTTTTACTGGGGCATGAACAATAGAACAACAATATAGTATTACTTAGAGGTGAGCAAAACTCGATTCAACTCAAAAGAATCGAAAAAAAATTTGAATTTTGAGTTAAACGAATCGAGTTGTTCGAGTTAATCGAGTTATTCGAGTCAACTCGAATTTTTTTCGAATTTCGAGTTCGAATCAAATTGAGTTTTCGAATTCGAATAACTCGAATAATTTGAATAAATCGAATATTAAACTATAATATTTTACAATTTTACCCCAAACCTTCAAACAGTTTTAGTTTTCTCTCAAATCTTTTACTCTTTCCTACTTTCCCCCAAAACTTTTACTCCTTTCATCCCACCTCCAATCTACCCAAACTCATTTCCCTCCATTGTTTTTTAATAATTTCCCTCCAAAATTTTATTTTTTTCATTTACTTTTCCCAAAAACCCTCAAAACATTTTATTTTCCCCTAAAACTTTTACTTTCTCTCACTTTCCCTCTAAAACTTTTACTCCTCTCTAAAGGTATTTTTTAAAATTTAACTCGAACAAATGTATTCGATTCGATTCGAATTCCATCACACTCGATTCGATTCGAGAAAATTTCAAATTGAGTTAGAATGATAAAATAGGATTCGTCAACTTAATTAACTCGAAATTTTTTCATTCGATTTGATCGAACGCTCACCCCTATTACTATTGAAGGGAAGAACTTTGGCACAACATGTTTAGTTATGGTTAACATAATTCAGCATAACTATGGCACTGTTATACTTTTAAGACTTCTATACATGTCTGTATCTTTTTGAGTAGGTTGCGTGTGGTTCCCCTGTTTGAAACCGTGAAAGACCTCAGAGGAGCAGGTTCAGTTATCAGAAAACTGTTATCGATTGATTGGTACCGGGAGCACATTGTAAAGAACCATAATGGGCATCAAGAAGTATGTTGATTTTTATGGCCATTTGCAGGATCATTTTTGAAGTTCCGTTAATCTCGTGTTTACGAAGTTAATTAAAACAGGTGATGGTCGGATATTCTGATTCTGGTAAAGATGCTGGACGCTTCACTGCCGCGTGGGAGCTTTACAAAGCACAAGGGGATGTTGTTGCTGCATGCAATGAGTTTGGAATCAAAGTTACTCTTTTCCATGGTCGAGGAGGGAGTATTGGTCGTGGAGGTGGCCCAACTTACCTCGCCATTCAGTCCCAGCCACCTGGTTCTGTAATGGTGAGTGCCGCTTAATTTTTATCTCAGAAATTTGGTATTATTATTCAATTATTACCTCAATAGTCCGTATTTGAGAGATCATTTTTTTCTCGGGTAATTGAAAGATAGATGAAATATCTTAATTGGTTGTCTGGTGTTGTAAGTTACTGTCACTTCAATTTATTTGCTACTTCTTTTATTATTGTGGAAAATTCAATTGTTGTGTTCCATTTATTTGTTGTTGAAAGGCTTTTCTCAGCAAAATGATAAGGTATTGGATGCTTTGCTTTGAGGAATATTTAGTGCAGTGTCTGATTGATAATAGCATGTTGAATTGGCAGGGCACACTTCGGTCAACAGAGCAAGGGGAGATGGTGCAGGCAAAATTTGGTTTGCCACAGATTGCCACTAGACAGTTAGAAATATATACAACGGCAGTGCTGCTTGCAACTCTGCGGCCCCCTCAACCACCTCGAGAACAGAAATGGTGTAATCTGATGGAGGAGATCTCAAAAATCAGTTGCCAGAAATACCGAAGCACAGTTTACGAGAACCCGGAATTCCTGGCGTATTTCCAAGAGGCTACACCTCAGGCTGAACTGGGGTATCTTAATATAGGAAGCCGGCCGACAAGAAGAAAAGCAACGACAGGAATAGGACATCTTAGAGCAATTCCATGGATATTTGCATGGACGCAGACCAGATTTGTACTACCAGCATGGCTTGGGGTAGGAGCAGGTTTAAAGGGGGTCTGTGAGAAGGGACATACAGAAGACTTGCAAGCGATGTACAAAGAGTGGCCGTTTTTCCAGTCCACAGTGGACCTGATAGAGATGGTTCTAGGGAAGGCGGATATTCCAATAGCCAAGCATTACGATGAAGTGCTAGTGTCAGAGAGCAGGCGGGAACTTGGAGCGGAACTTAGGAGGGAACTGATGATGACAGAAAAGCATGTATTGGTAGTGAGTGGACATGAGAAATTGTCAGAGAACAATAAGAGCTTGAGGAGGCTGATAGAGAGCAGGCTCTCATATCTGAATCCAATGAATATGTTGCAGGTGGAGGTTCTGAGGAGGCTTAGACGGGATGATCAAAACAACAAACTCAGAGATGCTTTGCTAATTACTATAAACGGAATCGCTGCGGGGATGAGGAACACCGGTTAATGTTAGATTAGATGGATCTCTCTCTTTTCTACCTGCATATATATTTGTTGTCCTTAGCCCTACTATTTGGTAGCTGAATTAATAACTGTACTTGGGACATTGTTTTGTTTTTTTTTTTTTTTTTTTTTGGGGGGGGGGGGGGGGTGGTAAAAACTACCGATAGAAGAAAAAACCCCAGATTGACTATTATAATGTCTATGGTGTGGAGTTTGGCGAATGCAATACTAGCAACGGTGAAATCTGTTTCTACTTTCATTTCGATTGAAATTTTAATCTCTATCCATCATGTGCTTTGTCTGTTGAACTTTCTTAGCAGAGTAGAATTGGTATAAAATATGAATCCATTGCGTCAATTACTAGGAATAGACTGATTGGTTCAATCAGAACCAAAATCAAGGAATCGAGGTTGAGCCGGGTAGAAACGTCAGGGGCTTATTACCCAGATAGTAAGCGATGATGATTGAATTGTGTCGATATGGCAATGCAGTCTTATTATGCTACTTGCTGCGCGTGTTGCTCATGTAATTTTTTCTTTCTTTTTATAATACTACCACCATAATTAATGTATTATTAAATAAAATATAATGATTATAATTGTAATTTATGGGATGTATTAGTTTACCAAAAAAAGAATATATATTTTTTATTTTTATTTAGTCTTAAACTTTATTTAAGAAAAAAGCTTAGATTGGTTAAAATAATAAAAACAAAGGGTAAATTAATCTAAAATTTAATATTACGCCTATAATTTAAAATTACTTAAGGAATGAGCCGTAATGTGATTATACCTTATATTAGAGGATGGTCATAATGTGAGATTACGAGATGATCAAAATATTAAAATCCAAACGCCGTAATCTCATTTCGAAATGTTCTATTACGGATCATAATATTACATTGGTGAACCAAATACTCCCTATATGTTCATAGCGGGTTAAATTGCGGTAAAAAAATTCTTAAAATTCCTTATCTAATTTAAATCCTACTTTACTCCAACTATTTTAAAGATAATAAAATATCAATAAAAAATTAAAGTTAAATACAAATGTTAATTTTATTATTATAATTTTGATTCAAATAAACTAAATTGACCTGAATTAAAGTTTTATTTTATCCAAACTTAATCTAAAATTAGCTTTCTAGACCTATAAATTTCATTGAAGGTTTTTAATTTACTATTTCAAAGAAAATCCAAAGATCTAAAAATAATTCATGCAATATGCCATTGAGAAAATATCATTTACTTTTTATTTGAGTTATGCATTTTACTATTGTGAGTGAAGTCATGTCAAATCATGAACGTTACAAATAAAAAAATTCATAAATAAATCTATAATAAATTTTACTTGGATCAAGTCTAATGTATTGCGAATCTACAGTGTTTGACGGTGTCGCTGGCCTCCCATCATCGCTCAATGATTTCATTTAAAAAAACAATTTTTTAGTGGTGTCGCTTGACAAATTGACGGCATCAGATTGAAGTGTGATTATATAAAACGTTTAGAGACCCGATGAACCAATTACCATTTTTAGATTGCCTGAAAAACGAATGTCATGATAGTATGGCAGCACCAAATTAAATACTTTTCAACTTTTGATCTATTTGCATGTTAGGTCTGTTCCATTTTGAAATTAAATTTAAATAGCTGTTAAAAATATAAAAACAACAAAAATAAACTCTTTTCAATTTTTTTTTAAAAACAATAAACTTAAAAACTATATAAAAGTCTTATTTAAATTACCCAAATATATCCCTCAAAAAATTTCCTCAAGTTTATCTAAATTCAAATATGCTAGAGAATGAATTAAAAATGTTTAAATGCAATCATTGGCCGATGATGGGAGGCCAGTGCCACCAGTATGTCAGACGACATCAACAAACACTGTAAAAATAAGTCATCTACATATATGATGGGCTGATGGTCAAGGATGTTCATTGCGTTAAATATGACCTAAGTTCGAGTCGCGAATTGATTGTTATCCTATCATTTATTAAAATATTATCTTATACAATAATTTTTTAATAGTTAACAAAGTTATCATAATTTCAAACTTAAATGTCTGATAATTTTTATAAATAGTTATGTTCTTTAAGAAGTAATTTTTTTTATCATTTATACTAAAATTAATTTTAAAAAGTATACATAATTATTCATTCATTTACTATAATTTTATCCCAAATTATATTAAGCATTGAAAACTTTTAAAGAATTTTATAAAAAATCAAATCAGAACTTTATAATTGAATGACTTGATTTTAGGTTAATGAACTATATTTTAATTAATTTATTTTTTAAAATACTTAAATAAAGACAATTTATTAATCTGAAATTTAAATAAATTAATTAAAATCACGTATTTAAATTTTATTAATTTAGATTAATATCATGCTAACTCTATTTTAAAAATTATTTAATTTAAGTTTAAATAAAATAGTAAATTACATATTTAGATAGCATAATATCGTTATCGTTAATTTTAAAATTTTAAAGGGTATTTACGAAAAAATTTCTTCTAATTTTTTTTTATTATAAAAATTCAAGTTGAAATTTAATTATTTTATAGATTAACTAACTATATTTAAAATAAATTATTATTTTTTAACATAAATAAAAAATTTATTAATTAGAAATTTAAATAGATTTATTTAAATTTTATTAATTTTGAAATAGTGTGGACTTTATTTTTGAATATTAATTAATGCAAGTTTAAATAAAATAATAAATTATATATTTTTTAATGTACCACGTAAAAATTTATTTAATTTAGTTCAGTAACATTATACATAATAAGATCATGCAAGCAATGTGGATTGAGGACAATCCATATGAAACAAAATAGGGATTAATCCTTTTTACTTCCATTTTTGCTAGAAAATGGGCTACTTTATTTCTTTGCCAATGAATTCATAGTTAATTTTAAAAATTAAAAAAATATTATTTGGTTCATTTTTAATAATTAATTTGATACTTTAGGTAGATATTTTCCATCTTTTTGTTGATGCATGGAGATAAAAATAAATTTATGAGATCATTTTAAGGTATGTAATCATGTTTTGTTTAAAATATTTTATTTGCTTTCTTTTGTATCTCAATTAGACCTGTTCAAGAGTTTGGCTACTCGTTTAGGTCTGAAGGTTCGCATGAAATTTGAGAGGGTTTGGGCAAAAAATATTAAGCCCGAAAAATGGGGTTGAGTAAAAATATTAGGCTCGTTTAAAATATGGGACGAGCTCGGGCTTGAACATTCAAGACCCGAAGCTACCCATTTTAAAGATTATAATTCTTTATATTATGTTATTTTTATATATATTATGTAATTTAGAACACAATTAAAAAAAATAAACCTATACTAAATATATATATATATTTTTGATAAAATCAGTGCTAAATATATAATACTACTCTAATGTAAACATTAAAATAATTTAAGATGACTATATACAAATTTTCAATAAATAAAAATGAATAAAATTATTAAATATTAAAATAATATAATATAAATATTATTTAAAAAAATTAAAAATAATATGAGCAAGCTTAAAATGGGTTTGAGTTAATCTTTTGCAAATATGAACGAGTTTGAGCAAAATTTTAAATCCATATTTCGGACCGAACTTGAAAAAGAATAAAATATATTAATATCATGTTTAGACCCAACCTGACTTGAACCCAGCCCATAAACACCTCTAATTTCAATATGCAAAAAAATTATTAACAAATAAACCTCGATAATACAATAAAATTGAATACCATCTATGTTTTAGACTGACATGGAGCTGAGCACGGGGTTTTGTTTTCATGTGTCGTGCGTAGTGCTTTCCAGCTTCAGGTTTGAATATAGATAGCATTGGTTCAATGTTTTTACTGGTGGTGCTGCTCCTACACATCCAATATCTCACTCAGATATATAAGCTTTGAATTGAACATTTGTACTACACACAGACAGCCTCGTTAAGTGTACATTTTGAGTGGGGAAGTCACCTCATTTCTTTTCCTGGATTTTGACATCCATTAACATCTTTCTCTCCCTCTCTCTTTCTTCCTTTCTCAGTATATGTATGTGACATATTCGTGTATATGAATGTAATTCAGGCAACTGTTGCCTAATTAATTAATGTATGTTTTACAGATTAAGCTACCAAATGGTTACCGTGAAAGCGTCTTGTACCACCATTCGCTTAAAGTGGGTCATGCACCCATCTATGCACTACTATATTCATGACAATGGCAGGTTCCAACATATATACATATATGTAGGTACATAGTTGGATGCCAATAAACAATTTTCCAACTCATGGCTAGCTTTAAGTTGGAATATTATGTACAATTCACAGTATACTCTGCAACCTGAATCAAACCTACACAACATGATTTGGAAAGAGAATTACACCCTCAATTTGACAGACTGTATAACATAGATAGATAGAACCATTCAACAGAAACCATAGGAATGAAGCTATCAATACTTCCACGTCTCCTTAATAGCTGTCATTGATTTGTAACACTTACCAAACACTATGGTAGCTTAAACAAAGTCTGCAAGTATATAAACACATAGAGCTAGCTAGTGTCAATGTTTGAAAAAGATAGTAGTTGGGTTGGGAGAATGTGCATTTCAGTGTGTTTGTTGTTGTAGTGCGCATTATTAGGGAGTTAGACTGATAGATTGATCGACAGGTTTTTTTGCACGAAAAGTTATCCCTAGAAATGGAAATGAATGAATGGGATTGCAGATGATGATACTTTATTGAAATCAAGAAAAAAGTTGTGAGGTGTTTGTGTTGGGTTGTGCTGCGTAGGGTTTTTTGTTTGTTTTACGCGAGAAGATGCTGAGATATTGTGGTACTAAAGATTCACATATACCATCTCATACTCAAAATCAAATTAGTGATGCTTCGCTTTAGTGCAACATCCTGTAATTATTATGGGCATTTAGAAAAGTCAATTGCTTGGCAGTTCGGTGGAGGCAGGCAGGGAGATATAATTGACACACGCACACACTCTTTATTGTGCGTCCTTGAAAGCATTTTGGCCCCCAGCGGCCTTTGTACTGTCAAATATATATATATATATATATATATATATATATATATATATATTAAGCTTTCGGCTTAATATTAAAATAATAATAATAATAAGATCAGTGCTAAAACAACTTTTGTATTATCTATGCCTATGGATCTATATTTGTTTAGTGTTTTTCTCTGACTCTCTAGGTGGTGTTGTTTGGATATTTATATGAGATGGGTATTGTTCATTGATATGACATATCATGTAAGTTTCATGCATATAGACATGTATCTTATTCTAGACTTAAAACGTGTTCACACGGTCCTATGCACGTGTAACTTTGCAAGCCTGTGAGCTCGATCTACGAGCTCAAGAGAGCGAGTTCGATCCCTAAACTCAACCTGCGAGCTCATTAGAATCCGATCCAGATCCATTCGAACTTTGGACCGGTGATGATAACTATCCTAACAATATTTATTAAGGGTAAGGCGTATGAACATAAACATGCATGCATATTGCATGGAAAACCTAGGCTTGACCAGGTTGGTCGCATCCGAATTAGGTTTATTTAAATAAGAAAGAGGACAAAAAACACAGCAGTTGCCCCAACCCAAAAGAAATAGATGATATGATACCAAATTAAGGTGTTACTGTTACAGCGATTGGGCCAGTAAAGATTTACTGAGAAAGGTGCAAGCAGAAACATAAGTTAAAGTATGCAAAGGTGGTAAAGAAATGGAAAAGAAAGTGAGATATTGATTTGCACTTGTACTATTGTTGTAGGCATAGCAATTAGGGATTTGTTTTTCCAAATAAATAAATGGAAGTCTACATGACTAGCTTTCGCTTTTGTAGGGCGATTCCCCACTTGTTTCCTTTAATTTATATACATAATATATATGGTCCTACAATGGCATATATAGTTCTCAAACCTGGCTGTTGCCAATTTTTGGATGGGCAAATAATACCACCTTCTCAGGACATTTTTAATACTCATAAAGGAATTATTCCTTTTTTCTTATGTACTAATAGATTGAGATTGAGGTGGGCAGATCATATTGGCATGGTGAAAATCACCCGACACGTCGTAGGTGATTTTACACCTTTCGGTAATTATAGATAACAATATTTATCTTCTTTATCTTTATCAAATTTTATTTAAACTCATTCATATTTTGTATATAGTTAAGTGAAAACTGTTTAGGCTCACCTATATTTTTTAAAATATAAATTATTTTTATTTAATATTTAGTAAATATCTATGTCCTTAACTACCATTATATATTTATTCTTTTATTAAATTTCTAAATATAAATAAATTAACTCATTTTGAACATTACATTGTTTATTTAATCTTTCTGATGATATAAATTAAGTAATATATAGAATAAAAAAAAACTACATATTATAAACTCTAAAAAAATTGAGCTAAACTCGATCCATATTTTAAATATATTTAATTTTTTATTCAAACTAATTTTCTAAATTTTCTTAAATTTTAAAATAACTATTGATTTTAGGCATTATAATATAGCCTAAGGGCTCCTTTAGGAGATCGGTAGCCTCCGATAAAGCAGGATTGGTGTTGGTTTTGGTGCAAACGGCACCACAGTCATCTGCTTGGAGACAGTTAAAGAAACTTCAACGCATTGGTCAGGTGTATTAAGCACCAGTTAAGAAATGGATACTTCAGTGACATGATATTCCCACCTTAACCTTTTATTCATATTATAAAAATACATGTATTATATAATAAATATTAAAAATAAATCTATTATAAATTTTATTATATAAATTTCATTTTTATACAGATATCTAATAATTATATAAATTCATTATCATAATTTTTTCCATTATTAGTTGATATAAAATAATTTTAATATATTTTAATATTTAAGATAAATATATAAAAAAAAGTTATATTTTTTATTAAATTGTTATATAACATATATAATTTTTAGTTTTATATTAATTTAATAGATTTATAAAATTTATATGAATTAATCATAAATAAATATATATAATTAATAAATCTGCCGTTACAATCGCGTTTGAATCCAAACACGGATCCCATCATTGATTTTAATCTCATTGTTACAATATCCAATCTGTCGATAATTAATCTTACCATCATCATTGTTTTTAACTTCATAAAAGATAAACACACACCGTCCATCCAAAAAAAAAAATCTAAATTTAATTCAAATTAGAAAGATAATCAACTCTGCTTAGCAGTCTATATAGAAGCGGAAAACTGGTTGAGATTAATGTAGGAAAAATTCTAAAATGAGTTGTTTAATATAAGTTTTCCATTAACTTCAATATTTAGTTTAAAATATCATAAAAGTTGAAATAATTTTGTGTAATTCGATAATATTTTATACAATTCGTGTTACATAAAATAATACTAAATTTGTAAGTAATATTTTTGCGTCGAAATATTACGAAAATTATTGAATAATGTTTTATATAAATACAGAAAACACTATGAAAGTTATAATAATTTATATAATTAAAGTGAATAAAAAAAAACTTAATTTTCAAAAGCCCACCTAAAATTTATGAAATAATAATATCTCGTCTCTAATTCATACCAGCAATTAGTGCAAGTTCGAGAATGTGGATGAGTGGTGGCCTTTACTTTTAATCCAGCTTTGGAATGCCACATCTAAGGCCTCAAACCTTACCTTCTTTATCCATTTCTACTTTATATTTATCCCACAACTCACATCTTTCTTACCTTCCAAATTTTATCCAATTTTGTCTTCTCTTTTTCCTTTTCCTATAATATATTCAACGTTATTTCTTTAAAAACTTGTCATCTTACCACTTCATATATCTATATATCTTTTATTTTTAATTTATTTGACACTATTATTATAATAATCTAAAAATTATGCGTTCAAACGTGTTTAGGTGCATAATATTTTTCACTAATTTAAAATTTGTATAAAAATATTTTATCACTATAATGAATTGCTTTTATAAAATTAACGGAAAATTGTTGTACTAAATTGTTAATTAATTTGCTTAAGAGAAAGGATAGTTTTAAAAATAGTAATTTTTAAATTTAAGTTGATATAATTTGCATAAGAATGAACTTTAAATGTTCATACAAATTTTGATTACTATGCACTATTATTTATTTCCCATTTATAGAATATGCAAGTAGTTATTTGAAAATAAATAAAACATTAAATATTAAAAATTCTACCATACATGTATGTGTTTGGAAATTACATATTTAGAATAAAGGGGTCTTTTAAAAATAACATATAAATATAATGGTTTAAAACTCATTAATAATAACACATGAAATATGTAAGACACTAGAAAAAAATAGATTAAATTGTGAGTGAAATAAAATTTAAACATGTAAACATATTTGTTTAAGAATACTAAATACACTACAATTGTTTAACCTAGTGTCATCATCAATCTTTAGTTGGTGTCGGGTTAACTTGTACCACCAACTCAATCAACAAGTTTTTCACTATATACACAATTGGTGGAGGTAATAAAGTATGTATAGTACAATTAAAATGTAATATTTTTTGAAATGAAAAAATCATTAATTCATTCCATAAATAGGATCATATAATTCGGGGAAAAGAAAAAAAACAAACATCCGTCGTCCACGGTGAAGGACAAGCTCCGTCAACATGAAAAAGGCTTCAGCCCTAGCATCAATAGAACATTACGACACGTTGACAACCAAATTTGTCACAACTAAAGCATGGCATATATGGAGTGATAGAAAGCACCTATCACGATAAGGAAATCAACCCTAAATGGTCCAAAGTGGTGGACAAAATCGATAAAAGAATTGAGCATTCATAAAACTAGAGAGGATGATCATAAAATCATCTCAAAATCACTTAAAAAAACAATACTACATGCGTAAGTAAAACTAAAAAACTTGTACAAGACAAGACAAAACTTCTTAAACTGAAGACTTATTATATAATGGAAAACAAACAAAATAACATATAAAAACTTAAGGCAACATGAGTCCAAACCAACTCATAAAATAATTTATTATTCTGGAATACTCTCAAAACATAAACAAATTAAGAAGTCGAAGAAGAGCTATCATTCGAGTATCTATGGCCAACACACTTCCCAAGAGAAATTGTTGGTGGTCAATGGAGGTTCAGTGATGACATGCATCATCATCTATCCATCACAACTTGTGAATATATTCATAAAGCAAAACTGCAAACTGAAAATAGAGAAGGCACGTGAAGTGAATTAGGGAAAAAAGAAAGAGAGGATTAGCAGGAGGGAGAAAAAGCAGGCGATAATCAACCCGAAGATTGACATTGGGAAAAACAAGAGAGAATAAGCAAATAACTTGGAGAAAAGAGAGAAAGAGAGAAAAGTTTTTAGGGTGTTTTAGCCCTTTATTAAAATGTAAATATTAGATCAAAATAAAGCTTTGGTTTAGTGGAAAAATTAAGGATTTATTGAGGTAAATAGCATGAGTTCAAATTCTACTATATGTATTTTATTTATTGTTTTTATAAAAAAAATAAAATGACTAAAATACTCTCAAATAATTTAACTTATTTTAAATACGGAAGGACATTTTCATAATCTTCCTAATCGAATTGATGCTAAGTACATATACACTTAATAGAGGTAATAAAGTACGCGTAATACAATCAAAATGTAAATATTAGATCAACATAAAGGTTTGGTTTAGTAAGGATTTATGGCTGGAAATGATATTACTTATTTTTTTTATAAAAAATAAAAAATTAAAGTACCCTGAAATATAATTTATTTTAAATACAAAAAGATATTTTGTAATATAACTTGTGTAGTACTAAAAACAAAATTATGAACAATATCAACTGTTTTAAGCAATAATGAAAAATACAACAAAATATTTGCGCAATTCAACTTCTCTATGATTGTGGAATCTTACTTAGAGAGATAATTTATTATCTTAATATCTCGTATAATAAATGATTACAAGCTCTAACACTCATCATATTAAAATCTCACACCACTCTCCCCTAAAATTTTCCTGAAAACTTAGGATAAAAATCAAGTGATATACTTGATTTTCACTCAATGCATTCCAAGTAAACATTTCTCAATGAACAAGAATAAGTGTTCTTAGATTAGTTACTTTTCACGAGATTCTATCAATTTTTTCATTAAAACATCAAGATAATCAATTTTGAGAATATCTTTAATAAATCCAACATAAATCTTGAATTTTCAAAATATGCTTTCAAATTTATCCGATTTGATTCAATCTCTTTAATAACATAGATAGATTTGCACACATATAAAATACCAATAAAGATCAAAGCTCAAAAATTTTATTACAATTTCACTGACAACTTTATTAATTTAAACAGTGTCAAACGCTAATGAACACTACTTGTAAACTTTCTCCACCTAACTTTTTCAACTAAATTCCTCTCGAGTCAATCTATTTCACTCATTTTCTTGTGAACTTCAATAAATATTTTAAACTTTCCATCCTCTATACTAATTTAAAAAAGAAATTAGTACATATAAAAAGATAAAAAAGTTAATTTATGTATTTTTTTAATTATAAGAAGAGGATAAATAGGAGCGAAATCAAAATTTTTTCTAAGAGGTCGAAGTTGAATTGTAATTTTTATGATAGTAAAAATGTGATTTTTAAAGGATTAAATCAAAGTTTTATTATTTTTAAGGGGCCAAAATGCAATTTTATTTTTACTAATTTAAAATTTTTAAAAATTTCAAAAGGCTAAATAGAAATTTTTTCATTTTAGGGGGCCAGAGCCTCTGCCAGTCCTCCTGAATTCACTCCTGAGGACAAAGCCCTAACAACAACGCGATTAACGCAACTTGAACCCAAATCACATTTGGAGCAATGAATATTTTAACTATCATGCCAACACATGATTCAAGTCATATAAAACTGGAATATTTGAGATTAAAATTGAGAACAAATAAAAGATGAGAAAAGATTTAAAAATAGCAAGCATAAAGGTGGCAAAGTTATAAAAATAAATTATAAAAGTTATTTAGAAAAACCAAATTAACTCAATATAACACATGAGTATAAATAAAATTATCAAAGGTTGTGAGAATTACTTAATAAAATTTAATTAATTAATTGATTAGGTGTTGACTAACACTGGTGGTTCATTCTTTTAAGGATATTTATTAACACGTTTAGTGATCAAATAATGATTAGAATCTTATTCGTAATTACCCAAATTACATATAAGGAAATTCATTGAAAATACAAATCTTGCAGAGTTTACGAGAAAAAAGAAGTGCTAACCAAAGGTGACATGCCATCTTAATAAATTTCCCACCATATAACTATTAAATGTAGAATCAAATTATTATTATATAATTTAGCTAAAATCTAAATTATTACTGTCGAAACCACCTCAAAACGGAAGTTTCGAAAAATTATTTTAAGTTTTGAAAAAAGGAGAAAAATGGGAATAAAAAGGGAGTCGCCACCAATTTTTTATTTGGGTGTGATTGGATCACCGCAAAACGTTTAAAATGTTAAAAATATCGGTCTACGAAATCCAGAAAAATAGGTTCGGGAGTCGGTTACGCATGAGGAAGGATTAGCACCCCCATACGCCCAAAATTGGTACCACATGATCATTTTCGGGTCTTAATTTGTAAACCTTAAAAACTCGAATAAAGTTTAAAATACGATCCTCGAATGCATAAGTTATTTTTAAAAGAAATTATTTTTTCTTGTTTGGAAATCTCGCTATTTTAAAGTGATCGAGGAAGAAAAAATTACATCCAGTAAGTTAGGACATAATATTTCGAGATCCAAAAATAACGAGCTTTCCTTTGCAAAACCTTTTTATTTTTGAGAAAGGGATATTTGATTATTTCGATTTGACGAAGGATTGCACCTAGTGAGTTAAGGAGCAAATTTTCGGAATCGGAGATAGGAAATATCGCCTTGATAAAGGGTATTCGATTATTTCGGTTTGAAGAAAAATTACACCTAGTAAGTTAAGGCGCAAGATTTCGAAACGCGAAATTAAAGAATATTGCCTTAATTTTAAAATTTTGTGAAAACGATTTTTTTAAACAAATAATGAATGAGCAATTTCATAAATTACACGAAGTGGACATGAATACGAAGTACGGGGCATAACAAATAAGATTAAATGTAAATATTATTAAAGAAATGATGCAATCGAGATTAAAACAAGACTTTTTTGGATACTCGGAGGCAAAATGGTAATTTGGGTTTTTAAGGGTAAAATGGTAATTTTTTGTGAAATCGGGGCTAAAAATGGAATTTGGAAAGTTTGGGGAATAAAATGGTAAATTTTGGCAAAAACAAAGTCAAAAATGAAATTTTGGAAAGTTCAGAGGCAAAACGGTAAGTTTTGGTGAAATCGGGGTTAAAAATGGGATTTAGGGAAGTTTGAGGGTAAAATAGTAATTTTTGAAAGTTTTGGGGTCAAAATGTAATTTTGAAAAAGTTTTGGGGTCAAAATATAATTTTGGAAAATTTTTGGGGTCAAAATATAATTTTGGAAAAGTTTAGGGGTCAAAATGTAATTTTCAAAAAGTTTGGGGTCAAAATATAATTTTTAGAAAAAGTTTTAGGGTTGAAATGTAATTTTTAGACAATTTAGGGACTTACAAAGCAATAAAACTAAAAACAGGTGACACTTGGCAGCCCCACAGGCATCCAAAAGTCAATGGACTAATTTGAAAATCTTGAAAAAATTTTGGACCAATTTTGTAATTAAATAAAAGTTAATTTAAGAACTAAATTAAAATAAATTAAAAATAGAAAGGACTAAATGCATAAATAGGCCAAAAAAATGACACGTGGCAACTTCTGGTGCAGTCAAACAGTCAAAGGACTAAATTGAATGCCAATTAAAATTAGCGGGCAAAATTGCAAATAATTAAAAAATGCAAAATGGACTAAATTGAAATAAATAAAAAATGCGAAAGGACCGAACACGTAATTAGACCATTAAGCAAAAACACGCGGATCTTGAGGCGGGTCGGGCCGGATCGGGTAGGGCCAAATGGGTCCTATATATATAATATTTTAGTTTTAAAATTTTTTATTTTTCCATTTTCTTAAAAAAAACACCCCTACCCCTATATTTTTTTTCTCTCAACTGCTCAAGTCCGACCCCCTTCCGGCCAAGCTCCGGCTGCTACTTGGGCCCCGCGTGGGGGTGTGTGATCGACACCTCCGGCCTCGCCCTTCTACGCCGGTCACTTCTCTCGCCGTGACCCACGTTCGACCACCTTCAAAACCAGCCTCGGCCACCGTCCTATGCGCTTTTCCACCACGCGCTACCGTCGCACGCCCCCGACCGTGCTTCGATGCTGTCCTCGGTCACACGCGCTCAACGCCGGCCGCCGTTCAAGGTATGATTTCTTCTCTTTTCTTTCCCTTTTTGTTTTCTCTTTCTTTCCTTTTGGTTTTTCTCATCTCTTTTTTTTTTAAAAAAAAACATCTCTTTTTTAGAAAACCAGATCTGGATTTTCCAGATCTGGAATTTTTTTTTTAAAACACTAAAGTTCATCTTTTTAAAAAATATTCATTTCGGTTTTTAGATCGATTCATTTGATGTTTATTTCATGTAGGGTTCGAATGAGGACGAGATATTGCACGGTCGACGGCGGCTTCACTGCGGCGACCGACAGTGGCGCGGCCAGACGACGGTCGGAGGAAGCAGATAAGTCCACCTTTTCGAATTCCCTTTTTTGTTATTTTATTATCATTATTATTATTAATATCATATTTATTATGAAACCTTTCATTTATTACTATCAATATTATTTAGTACTGCTATCATTATTAGTGTTATTAATGGCAGAATATCAACTAATATTTATGGGCATATTTAAGACGGAACAATGAATGTCAGTGGGTATTAAATGCCCATCCTAATGCATGCATTGAAACCGAATATGATTTAACTGTGGTGAATAGCAATGGCCATGCAATAAATGGTACCTGATTGGTTTTGGTGCTTGAGTATTCTGATCTACTATCGAATATGTATATTCTGATTTTTGCTGCTGTTGATTGCTTCAGTTTTTGATCTTCAAAGTAGTATTTTATATTGATCTTTTATTTTTTAGAGAAATTTTGTAACCCCTTACAATGAACTTTTAATAGGCTTTTATAGCCAATTACACTATAATTCTATTTTGTTTGTTACAATTAAATGCCTTTCTAATCTCCTTTGCTTGTTGCAGGTTCAATGATGATGGCAGGGCATGGTGGATGGAGCTGGTGGGCAGCAATCGACAGAGGCACGTGGGGGTGAAGATTTGATTTTGACTTTGGGGTTGCTGAGTTGAGTGCTGCTGGTGCAAGTGGCCCCTGTTTGGGCCTAGGTTATTTCAGCCCAATTGGGCTTTTTGTAATCGGACCTTTAATTTGGGCTTTTTATAATCTGGCCTTTAATTTGGGCTTTTGTAAATGGACATTGAATTTTAATTTATTAAATTTAATATTATTTTAAATTAAGTTTAAATTTAAAATAAATTTAAATAAGTAAATTTAAATTTAAGATAAATTTAAAAATAAATTTAAAATTAATTCAAACTTTAACAAATCAAAAGCCCAGCCCAGGTCAAAATTGGGCTTCAACAATTACAGTACAAATAAATTATAAATTAAAACAACCGAAGTACGAATTAACTGAGCTGATGTATTAAGTTGGGCATGGCTAGTGTCAAGTTCAGTAAAGGGAGGTCAAGGCTTGGCCTAGACAGAATAAAGAAAAGTAAAATAAAAAGAAAAAGAAAAAAAAACAAATGAACTTTACAAACAAAATCATTCACTGAAATGGGGAGAGGTGGAAAAGTTACATTGCATTTGCTGTTCTTTGATGGCAAAGTGGAAAAAGAATGAAAGAGAAAAAAGGGGGAGGGCTGCAGCAAAGCAAAAGTAAAGACAATTGGCATATGTACAACACTCTGCTGGGGTTGCCACGGAATCAAATTTGCTGTTCTGGGTGCTACCTCTACAGTTTTACATCTGCTCCTGCTTCCCCTACATCAGTATAAAGTCTCAGCAACACTACTTGATTTAATTTGAGTGGGTTGGTCAGTATTAAATATGGTATTTAGCATGTGTGAGTGTCTGCATGTAATTTACTTTTGTTATCAAGTTTAACATTAACACATTATCCACCAAGATTCGTAATAACAACAAGATTGTATTTTTTATCAAATCATCCAAAATGAATGTAAAACTTAACATTTATTTTTAAATTTTACTGACGTTGCATACATGTTGATTGCCACGTGAATGACACATTAAAATTTACTTAATTTTTTAAATTTTTAAAAAAAATTATAAAAACTATAAAATTAAAAATATATTAATTACAAAAAACATTTTTCATATTTTTATATTTTAAAAAATTAATTAAACGACGGTGTATCATCTACGTGACAATCCATGTGTATGTCACATCAACGAAGTTAAAAATGTTAAGACATTTGTTATTCTTATAATTTTAGTGTTGTGCTAGGGATAAAATGAATTTGTGAGAGATTAATTGAAGACTTTAAAGGATGTAATGATGTCACTTCTTTCAAGGTTCTATTCACCTCATGATGTGTAAAAGAGTTATCGATAAATGAACTTCGATGATACAATAATATCCAATGATTATTTGTATTTTGCATTGACGGAAACAACCCATTAAGTACTGAATGAAACGTAACAAAATTATCAAATTCTATAAAGAATCTTTGCAATAATTCTCTATAGAATAATCTAGGAATATTAACAGTTAGACGAGAATAAATAACATTTTGTTTTTGAGTTTCTAGTGTGTCTTGGTATATTTTGTAAATGAAAATTTTCTTATATTTTTTCAAATAATCTCATTATAGATTTTGATCATATATTTTTTTTTACACAATGCTTAAAACTACCCATAACTCCTTCTAAACCCATAAATAAGAAGATAACGCACTTCAGCACGTTCGAATCTACGTCCTTCTGTATTGACAATAACACTCATGTCAATCGAGTTAAAACTTGATGGGTAATTATAATTCTTAATGCGAGACTATTAAAAGATGGAATCGTGGTAGAAAAATAGATAGGAAACAGAAAGAGAAAGATGTTCGGAAGGCAGGGTCTATTTTAGCTTTATAAAATTATAAATCAAGTGATGACACAATCTCAAATACCACCCCACTTACGTTTATATACTTTAAATGGAAGGGTGACAGCTAAAAAGAAGAGGAAGAGGAAGAGGAAGAGGAAGAGGAAGAGGAAGAAAACCCTAGCACTTCCACTTTTTATTCTTTACCCAAACACTCCACCCCTCAAAGGAAGAAAATGAAGCAATCTCTCTCTCTCTCTCTCTACACATATACCTAATGTAATGGATACTTCCTGCCTGCCTCAACTATGACCCCTATGTTTTATTTTAATTTCTCTGTCCATGAAATCCATAATCAGAAATAGAAAATAAAGTGGGTTGGTTGGCTTCTCTTCCAAACACCTCATGCTCATTTTTTGTTAAATAATAAATAATAGAAGATAATATATATATATATATTTTAAAAGATGATTCCTCCAATCAAATATATATATTATTCTCTTCTAAAGAGATTTAACATCATCTTTTTTGTCCTTGTGTGCAGCATTCATTTTATCAACTTCAAAGATTCATCCAAAAACAGAGTTATCTCATAAAAATAGAAAATAACGTGTTTTCAATTTGAGTCATGAAGTTCAATCTCAAGTTAAAATTTCATATTATTTTCTTTTTTAAAATAAAAATAATGTTTATATTTATTTTAGTGTTCATAAAAAATAATTGTTCCATATTTTTATAGTTGACGTAAAAATACATACTGCTTTTAAAATGGGAATATTATGAATTATATTTATCTCCATCGATTTCTATAAATGTTTTAAAGGAAGAAGGTTCGCTTGATGATTTGCCTCACTTAATATATAATCTAAATCCAGCCCTACGTCTTGTGTATTTTTTCTATTGTATAGGACTCAAATTTCAAAGTAGGGTATTAGTTATTTATAAGAGTTAATTGTATTTCTAAACTATGACAAGAGACGAGGGAATTCTTTCTTAAGAAAGATGGATAGTAAAAATATAAATTCATCAATTTAATATTTATATATTTATAATTTTTAAAAATTTAAATTTAAATTTATCACTTTAGGGATTCAAAGTGTAATTTTATCCTTAATAATTTAAAATTTTAAAAATTTTAAAGGGTCTAAATGAAAATTTTTTCATTTTAGGAGGGGTCGAGGCCGTGCCAACCCCCTACTTACGACCTTGACTATATCTTTATTTTAAATTAGTCCCTAAATTTCAAAACATTTTAATTTCATCTTCAAGCTATCTATGTTATATTAATAATATCTTTCTATCATTAAAATTGTGAAATGACACTTCAAATCTTAAGTGACATAATTTAAAATGAGTTTTTAAAAAAATTAAAATGTTACGGCATAATTTTTAAAAATTAAAGAAAAAAAGAGAATCTCAAAAAAACCAATATTATAACATTCATTTTAAACTATAAAAAATATGATTTGTCATATCATTTAATGATTAAATTAACGATTTTAGTAATGAAAAGACCTTGTTAATATAATCTCAACAATTTGAAGATGTAATTATAATGTTTTAAAGTTTAAGGACCAATTTAAAATGAAAGTTATAATTAAGGATGTATGATGCAATTAACTATAAATGAAATGCTGGCCAATATATGTACGTACGGGGATATGTTGGTGAAAAGCTAGCCGTTGCATATATCCACTAAGACATCTCAAAGTTAGCTCCACCTTTTTTCGAGTGATCCATGACTCTCGAAGATTGATTAAATTTTTACGTCACTACCTAATTATATAGGAATATTTATACATTTGTTTGTATCATATTTAAGTTTTTCATTCAATTAGAGTAAAGGAATGAACAGTATATTAATTCACTAATTAAAAAATCATTTTATTAAAAATAACAAATATTATGTTTTTTTATATTTTTTTTACATAAAATCTATATAAACCATTTAAATACAAAATATATTTAACACTTCAACCTAGAATTTATATAATTTTACAAAGTCTGATATTTTTCATTTCAATCATAATTTTTAAATATGTGATTTTCACACACATTCGAGTGTGAATAAATTTCTAATAATATAATAGAGATTTTGTGTACAATTTTTCATATAAAAATGTGAAAAAAAAATGTTATTATAATAATATTTAATACTTATTTCATATAAAAAGCATTATAATAGTACTAGATTATATCACAACTAAAAAAACATTTTTTTAGACTAGTGGTGAAGGTTTTTTCTATCTAAAGATCTACGGTTTAAATTTTAGTATTGTAGTTTGTTATAAAAAATAATATTTTAAATTTTTTTTATCTACGATACTAACTCAATCAAAAGCATTATATTTAATATAGATAGATGTAATTCTTAAAAAACGGTATATTATAAAGCGAGCTTCAATGGATAGTTAACAAATAATTTTTTTAGGTTGTTAAGCAAAATTTTTTTTTATGAAAACAAAGTATCCTCCATCCAAATTATTTAATATTTTTCGTATTTATTTTACAATTTATGAAAATTAATTATTTTAAAATTCGTATCTATCTTTTACAACCATATCTTCTCCATATTTAAACCTAAATTTTGTCAACGTATAATTTACCTTGTGTAAACGAAAATTTAACAATGAGATGAGTTTTTTAAAGTATCTAAGTTGATGACATATATAATTTGAAATAATTAATTAATGTCGTCCAAACACGTAGACAAATGGGAAACGTAAAGGACTTCGTAGCAAAATCACATACATCTCCAGGCCTAATATATAGATCTTCACTAAGTATATCGTAAATCCATCATCCCTTCTAATTCTCCCTCCATCGCCACTATTTGTCTCTGTATATATATCTCACCTCCCATCCCATCTTTGTCTGCTAAATTTGGCTCTCTTACTGAAATCAAATAAAATGATGCCCCCTCAGCACGACAGTAGTAATATCACCACCCATAATACTCCTGCCACCATCATGCTCACAACCAGCCGGACGACGGAGAATTTCATTTCTGTTCACGCTCAGCCATCGGCTTCTTCATCCACCAACGTCGTCCCATGTTCTCCGCAGCATCCCATCCCATCCCAACAGGACACGCTAACTCCACTTCCATTTTCAGTTTCGTGTCAATCTTTACGGCCTGTAACTCTCAAGGTTCTTTATTCTCCACTACATGTCTTGCACCTTTGTTTGGCTAATACTGAATTAAGTAGATAAATAGTTATACATTTATTATAATTTTGATCCATTAAGTTGTTATTTACGGCGGTTGCAGTTTGAAGAAGTGGCATACACCATCCATTCCAGTGCGACAAGCGCAAGTTGTTTCTCCTCGCATAAACCCAAACATAGAACAAGTGTACTGAACGGGGTTAGCGGTGTCGTTCGACCCGGCGAGCTACTGGCAATGCTTGGCCCCTCTGGTAGTGGTAAAACCACCCTCCTCACTGCTCTCGGAGGTCGTTTAACTGGAAAGTTGTCGGGCACCATAACCTACAATGGGCGGCCATTTTCCAGCTCCATGAAGCGCAAAACAGGATTTGTCTCTCAAGATGATGTGCTGTATCCCCACCTCACTGTGTTGGAAACGCTGGTTTACGCTGCTTTGTTGAAATTGCCGAAAAAGCTGACTACACAAGAAAAGATCGAGCAAGCTGAACTGATTATAGTGGAACTCGGCTTAGCAGGATGTAGGAATAATGTTGTGGGTGGGCCTCTTCTTCGGGGGGTGTCGGGTGGGGAACGTAAACGGGTTAGTGTTGGCCTGGAGATGTTAGTGAACCCCAGTTTGTTGTTGCTGGATGAGCCCACTTCAGGACTCGACTCCACCACAGCACACCGAATTATGGTTACCTTACGCGGCTTAGCACGCAGTGGCCGGACTGTCATCACCACCATTCACCAGCCTTCAAGTGGGTTGTACAGGATGTTCGATAAAGTGCTGGTGCTTTCTGATGGGTATCCGATTTATTGCGGTCAGACGGATCAGGCCATGGACTATTTCAGTTCCATTGGTTTCTCACCCAGTTTCAAATTTGTGACCCCTGCTGATTTTCTCCTTGATCTGGCTAATGGTAAGCAAACCTCCCTACATTTTCTTTTCTTCTTCTTTTTAATAGGTAACAGAAATTAAGTCAAATAATAACTTCAACTTATTTGGACTCACTGATTCATGCTGCAACCTGACATGTGGAATAAAAGTCTGTATCATGCTGCCTATATAACATGGGATATATGAGTATAACTATCTCAGAATTGACAATACAACTATATATATGTGGTCTGTATATCAATGTTGCATACAGGAATTCAATCCAGTTACAACCACACAATTAAGAATAAAAGTTTTCACGTTTTCCTTGAGTTAATAGGCTCCCTTCGGTCATGTAGTATGCTAATTAACCACAACCAACTCCAACTCTAATTAAATCATTCATTGCACTAAACTCAAGGCCAATGATTTTAACAAGTCAAAAAGGTAGTCAATTAATTAATTCTGGGTTTTATTTTTGACTCCAATACTTTATTGATAATTGGAGCTCCACCATCCTCTTGATTTCAGTAAATTCTAATAATTTTGTCATCTTTTTGGCCCTTCCCCACTTGCTCATATGGAATTAATCTAAAGCTTCTACATGCTATTTTGCGGGAGCAGGTATAGCCCCTGATGTAAAAGCGGAAGAGCAACTAGAGTTTCATGGCAGAGTAGACAACCCTGATGATCACAAATCCACTAAACAGTACCTAATATCTTCTTACAAGAAGAATATATACCCTATCTTGAAGGCTGATATCGATCAAGACCTGCAAGATTCGACTTTTTCAACAGTTACATCAAGTAAGTTAAAATCATTAATGGTCTCTCGTCCCACACAGGTTTAAATTAATTTCTAAAGTACAAGTATTTGCAGTGATGACGAGATTAGTTTGTGTGTACGCATGCAGGGGGTGGTGAGGTTGAATGGAACAGCAGCTGGTGGGAACAATTCATGGTGTTAGTGAGAAGGGGTGTACAAGAGAGGAAGCATGAATCCTATTCAGGCCTAAGAATATTTCAAGTCATGTCGGTTTCATTACTTTCAGGCCTCCTCTGGTGGCATTCTGATACTTCCCACATACAAGACCAGGTATCAATACCATGACCTTGAATTCCAACAAGAATATAAAAAATAGTTAAATTTTGATTGAATGATGATGACAGAATATTAATTAATATTTTTGTTTGCAGGTGGGGCTTCTGTTTTTCTTTTCGATATTCTGGGGTTTTTTCCCTCTCTTCAATGCCATATTCGCATTCCCACAAGATCGGCCAATGTTAATCAAAGAAGGATCCTCAGGGATGTACCGTCTGTCCTCATATTACGTTGCCCGAACAGCAGGTGACTTGCCAATGGAGCTTGTTCTGCCTACCATATTTGTAACCGTCACATATTGGATGGGGGGCCTCAAGCCTTCACTAGTCACATTTGTACTCACCCTCTTAATCGTACTTTTGAACGTGCTGGTCTCTCAAGGACTAGGACTGGCACTGGGAGCCATTCTAATGGACGTAAAACAGGCTACAGCCTTGGCTTCTGTGGCGATGCTGGTGTTTTTATTAGTGGGCGGATACTACATTCACCACATGCCTGCTTTCATAGCTTGGTTGAAATACATTTCCTTTAGTCACTACTGCTATAAGCTCCTGGTGGGGGTGCAGTACTCAGTGAATGAGGTGTATGAATGCGAGATTGGGAGGCGTTGCAAGGTCATGGATTTTCCTGCAATCAAGTATCTGGGCCTTGACAACAATACTAGGTGGTGGGACGTAGCTGCTTTGGCAATTATGTTGGCGGGATATAGGCTACTGGCTTATGTGGGCCTAAGAATGTATGGGAAACCTCACTGACTATATCTATCTCCACCCAATTATTTACTTTGTTCAAAGTACGTAAAGTAGAATGAATTAAGATGGTCTTCGCCTCAGTCATGTTCCTATTTCATCTCACCTCTCACTATACCATTCAATATGCTTCTAATAATTAATCCAGCTTAATCACAATTAATTATAAAAAAGAAATATCTCAAATGAAGTTGGACCTGTTTTGTACTCATCATTCTCTCGAGATAGCAAACAAAGATTTGAATGTACAAAAATCAAATCTTCAAAGGTAGATGATATATAACAATTTGTTCTTCTTGACTATTTGTATCAAGAAATAAGTATTCCAATTTCTTTCACAGCAAGATGAAGATGCAGGCTGTGAAAGCAGCCTTGGAGCAAGAGTGTAGTTGCACCGTAGTTAGCCCACCAAGACAAGGGGTCTGCAATGATATGAGGTTAACTAAAGTAACCCAACCCACAAGAAAAATCACCATATTTAGAGTACATCCTTCGGATGTCATCTTCATCAGTGAACAACTTCGAAAACATTTATCTCTATGCAATGTGACTTCTTCGCCTTCATTTGGGGCTTTTCTTGGAAAGTCTCCACTTCCGCCTTAAACCCATTCTACAGTATAATATTTCGGAACTAGTGTGCTACTTTTATTCCGCCTATCCTCAAGAATTTCTTTGGATTGTGTCAAAAAACTTGAGTGCCCAAGTATCAAGTCTTGGTCCTCACGATCGAAAATTATTTCTTTGAGTCTCACTTCTCATAGATTAGATGTAGTGTAAACTGAGAAAATTATATAATTTCAATTTTAACAATTTAATAATTTAAATAAAAATTTTCAAATAATTCAGTGATCAAATTATAATTTTTTTAAGTTAAGTGATCAAAATAAAAATTTACTTATAATTTAATGACTAATAGTATAATTTACTTACACCCAAAATTTAAGATGATAATAATGGGAAAAAGTTAATGTAATCATATTGGGAATATAATAGAAAAAATTAAATAAAAGATGTACTTTCCCATCATACTATATTATAATTTACATATATAGTAGATGGTAACAAAACTAAATAAATTAAGAATAAGCATAGATAAATAATAATATCAACACCACATTAATAGTAAGATATATATAAGATATCACGACGCAATTCAAGATTAAAGATTATATAATTTTTTGATAGCATTAAAATAAAAGTGCGAGGACCCAAAGTTATTGGATTACCCTCATTCTAACATGTTCAAGTTAGATTTTGGGTTGGCTTACTTCTTCTCTTCTTCTTTAAAATTTTAAAATATGCTATTTTTTATATAATGTTTATAATTACTCACAGTTTCTCTTCAATCCTTAAATAAGAGGATAATACACTTCAACGCATTCGAACCAACGTCCTCTTATACTGACAATAATATCAATGCTAATCATCAACATAAAAAAAAACAAGTTATTTTCATTCAATTAAATCACATATTTATTATACAAGTGTGGGGTAAAAGATAATAATAAAACTTTCAAAATCAAATATAAGAAGTAAATGGATACATAATTATTTAAAGAAAGATAAATAAATATTGATGTATCTTAGATCAAACAAATGATGTATCTCCAAAAAAATATTATATTATTTACCACATAGACAAATAACTTTATAAATTTGAATCATATTTTTCATACAGAATATCTAATACTACTGCCATAATAATACTTACAATATCAAATTTTAATTTTGACCTATTAAAGCAAAAAAAAAAAATTACTATGTAAATCTCTACAGTATGTTACATAGTTGAATGAATATTTCTAAATCAATTCATTACAATTATTTAAAAAGAAAAACAATATTAATATATTTATAATTAGTATTTGGTTTATTGATAGTGTATTTTTTTATTCCACAAGAATTTAAAAAAATTATCACATATTTTTCTTAAATATATTTTTTAATATTTTGTTATAATCATATAGGATTCAGTCTCAAAACTTGTATCAAATATTTTTTTAATGATATCATCTAGTTTACTAGTTGTATGTAAAAATACACATACCGAGTGCATTAAATATAACTTCATATATTATTATATATATTTGACTAATTCACATCAATTCTTTAAAGCTTGATAACAACGCAATTAGTACAACTCGAACTCAAACCATATTTGGATGGTAAACACCCTGATCATCAGACCAACACACGAGATTCAATATTATTAAATTATTTAAACAATAATATATATGATTTGTGGATCGATGGTATGAATGAATATTGATGATGTATTAAGAAAATGAGGCAATAAAATTGCAAGCAAAGCATCTGAATCTGATACCGTAAAATATTGAGAAAGAGTAGTTAAAGTTGGTGTGATCATATCATGTTGCATGTTTGATGCCGGTTATTCCATATTCTCTTTTAACTTCCACCATCCCCTCTTTGCATTCTAATCTTTTAACCCAACCAACGATTCTAATTCCTTACCCACTCACCTGTAAAACTCTCCCTTATATATACGATTCAACCATACATGCAGAAAACAGCATTTCAGATACAGCTTTTTAATTAATTAATTAATTAATTAATTTGCATTTTCCAAGAGGTAGCTAGCAATGGCATCAGTCAAGGCTGTTGGCATTCAACTCGGTGGGCAGGTCAAGAAGGAAGCCAGCACTGATGCTTCCTCCAAGTCCAAACCCGCTGCTTCCAAGCCCGCCGCCAAAAAGGCTGCTCCAAAGCCTCAGGAACCTAAGAAGAAGAAGGTACACCTTCGTTACGTACAGATATAAATATTCACCTTTGATGATATTATTGAATTTCTTTTGTATATCTCTGTGCACTGCAGGGAAAAGGTGGGAAAGCAGCGACCAAGCAGTAGTTACCAGCCCCAAGTCAAGGCGTAGACTTTTATGACTTCAGACCCTGATTATCTAAGTTAATACTACTATATACACATATTTATGTTATGTTATGCTCAGGAAACTTAATTAATTAGGGTTTCTTGTAAGTTATGGTGAAAAAGATATTGCGCTAATTAAATAAAGACAGTATCTATGTACTTATCATTACCAAGGGTACCATATATATGTATATAAAAACTCTTAGCCATATCATTCATCCATCCACAAACTAAATTAAACATCATTTTCAATTCCCAATTGATTCTTAATTCAATTGATATACGTATTATTGTCAATACAAAAAAATGTAGATTCGAGTATATTGAAATTTATTATTCTTTTATTCAGTGGCGGAGGTTGGATTTTTTTTTGGGCAGAACTAAATTATATATTTTTACGATGGTAAAAAATACAATTTCATCATTTTAATATCCTATATTTTATAATTTTAAAGGGTTAAATCGAATTTTTATAATTTTTGGGATCCAAAATACAATTTTACCATTACTTATTTAAATTTTTATAAAGGGCTTAAATTAAAATTTTATCATTTTAAGGGGATCATGACCTAATACATAATCAATCTTTAAAATTTATATTAATCAATCATAATTTCTTCAAAAGATTTATATTAATCAATCTTTAAAATTTATTATTCATTTAAGATATTAGCAATCTTATACAAAATCAATCTCAAAATCATCTAATACATAAAAAAAACATTTAATTTTGTATAAAAATTCTAATTTATCACACACAAAAAAAAGTTACAATCCTAATTTTCTAAAACCTAATTAATAACGTTGTTACTAAATTAGGGAGACACACTTGAAAAAATTAAAAATTTGATCACCTATTTTGTAAAAGTTGTAGATAAATTGTGCGAAAGGATAAGGGAAATTTGAGAGAAAAGTTAGTAGCATTAAAAGAAGATTAAAAAAAAATAGGAATTATGGGGTTTTAGTGAAAAAAGGGAGAATCATTTATTTTTATATAAAATAATTTATTTTGTGAAACAATTCTTGTCCAAAAATTTTAGTGATATAATATTTCTCAAAAAATTTACAACAATGTAACATGAGAGGTATAACATAATTTCGTGTGTTGACATGATGGTCAAAATGTTCATCATTTCAAGTACAGTTTGGGTTTAAGTTGTGCTAGTCACGTTGTCGGCTTTACCCTCTTCTTATAATTCACAAAAAAAAAAGGTATAATATATATATATATAAATTATATTTTTTTTCATTTTAAATAGAAATGAAATTTAAAGTGTTTGTGCATGTATATGTAAATATATATGTGAGTTAATTGCATCAAACATCTGTAAATTATGAAATTGATCCTTAAACTTTAAAATATTCTAATTATATCTTTAAATTATTAATGTTAGAACAATAAGGTCTTTTTGTAATTAAAATTAATAGAAACTATCGTTCTCTATTGGGGTTTACTTTATTTTTAGTTTTTAATTTTAAAAGCTATGAGACGACATTTTGCTTTCTTTAAAATTTTTTATTTTAAATTATATCAATTTTACGTGTCATTAAATGATTAAATTAATAATTTTAATAATGAAATTGATATAATATTGATAATTTTGAAATGTAATTAAAATATTTTAAAATTTGAAAACTTATTTTAGAATAAGGGGTATAGCTTAATAATGTGGAGTACAATTTTCTCTCCTATATATATCAAAGTTGTGTAGATGCAACTTGAAGAAGCCCAATCAGTATTATTTTACTAATAAGGCCTGCTTCAGCTGTTGTTTTGTACTGTTGTTTTATTCTAATGAGAAGCCCAATCAGTATTATTTCAAAAAAAAAAAGTATATTAAAAAGGGTAAAGTGCAAGAATAGTCATCCGACTTTCAGTTTATTTTAATTTGATCACCTAACTATTAATATTTTCATTTTAATCAGTTAACTTTTCAAAATTAAATATTTTAGTCACTCTTCCATTAATTGCCTAATAAAAAGTTTATCGTGGTCTCTGTCTTATTGGCCTAATAACAAATTTAGTATTCAATATATACACATTAAATATTACCAAATATCGTATATTGATTCTCTCCTTACTTATTTCTTTAACTCACTTATATTTTTGAAATTGTAATGCAAACTCTCTGGTTCTAACCTGTATTTCAACATTAATTAGAACAATAAAATTGGACTGTAGGCAAACCATAAGATTTTTCAAATTTTGCCAACTTTTTATCATATCTTTGTAACTTTAATAAATATCGATTAAGCTTTATTTTAGTGTCTCAGTCAAAGTCATTGTAGCAATCATGGGATATGGGCTCGAGTATGTTTTTATTTCAATTTAAAAGTTGAAAAAGAATTATAAGTAGAAATAAGCATATGGTATAAGAAAACTTTAACTAATTGTTTTTGCCTAAAATTCTTGGGAGCATAATGGATCGAATATCACATTCACGTCAGGAGGCCACAAATACACAAGGAATATGGTGAGAGATAATTAATTAGATTTTTTCCAAGATTATGATTCTTAAAACAGGTGTGAGAGAAGAGGAATCCAAACCCGAAATTGCATAGAATATATTTTACTAATTAATTAGGGACAGACACTCATGTCTATGGGTACTAATTAATTCATTCATTCAGGTATGCATCAATATCAATCTTTTCCTTTCAATTCCCATGCATACATAACCAACAGCACGTATGCTTTAATCAGAATAAGAACATGGGAATATTTATATTTATCCATATATCAGTTACCCGACACTTCAAAACCAAAAAGCATGTGAAAGAATATGCTGATTAGGAGCATAATAATATCCCAGTTGGCCATGCTTTATCTAATTAGTACAAATATGACCCCTTTTTATTATCAATTTAAACCTATACATATTCTTAAGTATATGCTTATGAATCATCTAGCTACAACCCTACAACATTTGAAGAGGATAAAGGGATTGGATTCATTTCAATCCATTCGATTTCCACTATTATTCTGAAATATAAAGAAATTAAGACATTCGGCTTATTCATTTCCATTCAAGTATAGGATATTCTCTAACCTAAACTTAGCTGCTAGTCAGCTACTGCCTTTATTACTTTGTTTTTGCATGCATGACGTAATAATTGAAACAGAACCATATGCTTAGAATCGTCTCCCCCCACATGCTACGAAATGAAAGGTCGAACCAAACATACATACATACACTAAAAACAAATTAAGCATTTGTAGAACCAGGTATATATGTATATATATACGTGAAGTGATTGACGTAAGTTAAACTGCACGTACTTAGTGTATAACTGAAGAGATCAAGCATCTCATTCCAACTTTGTTGAGTGTTTCTGTGTGTTCTCTTTATGAAATTAATTTCCTATTTATATGACACGATTCCATGATTTGACATATTAAAATTAGGTAGGTTTTCATGCAAATCAGTACGTGTTTTTTGAACAGGAGTTCGCTTGCATGATGATACGAACTCATGCAAGCAAACTATATGGTGGCGAACTACATATCAACGAACTATACTATCGGGTTGTGAGTTGGTATGGGAACTAGATCAATTGATTTGAAAATCGGGTAGAATTGAACAGCATGCATGCCTAAGAAATGCATACGTGGATATTTATCAAATACCCTTACTCGGTCTTACCATAAGGATTAAGCATGTTTATTAATTTGTAATAATGAAGCACGAAATTAAGGAGAGCAATGACTATTCACAAGCAGTACTAGAGTGGAAAAAGAAACTTAGTAAGCATATGACATGGCGAAAAGTTAGAAAAGAAAAAAAAATATTCTCATCAAAGAATAAACTAATGTATTCTTCTTATTTAAATAAATTGACTTGAAGTACAAAGTACTTAAAACACTTAACTTTGGGTCTATTTGGACAATATAAAATAATTAAATGAAAATATAATTATTATGGTACTAATTACACTCTCTTGTAATTATAAAAAATTATAATTACACAGTTACATAATTTTTATCTTTAAAAATATTAATTACTATAAAAAATTATTAGTATGATATAGATAATTTTCAAATCATCATATGTATTATGTTAGTTTTAGAGAGTAGTTGATAATAAGATTACTAAAAATAATAATAATAAAAAATATTATATGTAATTTTATTTAATTGTTCTAGTGTAGATTTATTGGGTTATTCTTTCTTAATATTTAACATATCTTCCTTATCATTATTTGTTGGTATTTGACCGAGTTTATCATCATCTAAATTTGAATTTACACCATTAAGATTATCAATATCTCCTTTTTCAATATACTCTTCGAAGTATGAATCAACTCAATTTTACATATAATTGAAGTTATGAAATATATAACTTGCTAATACGATCCAACTTTTATTTTTTAAAACTACACTGAGGTGATGTTATTTATATAGGAAATACTTTTTAGAACAATATATGTTTCCTTAACCACATTTAGAAGCCTTAATATCTCGAATTGAAGAACCTGCAAGCTATCTATGGTGCTTATGTTTGGCACTATTCTCTCAAATGATATCACACCCCATGATATGGTACATGAAACCTTTTCTATTTGCATAATTAGCATCAACCTTATAATATTTGACTTCATAGTCCAAATAATTTGTTATTTTAATTATAAAAATTTAATTAAACTTAATTTGAAAAAAAGACTTATAATAAATTATGTCTTTTTATAATATGTAAATTAAGTAAAAATAATAATATAAAATTTATAATGCATAACCTTTATAAAAAAACATTTTAGAAATTATCCAGACATTTTGTAACACTTATAAATAATTTTTTTTCATAACTTTTGAAAGTTGTTTTTTTTTTATAAGTTACAATAAAAACAACTATAACATTTTTTTATGAATAAGTATATTATTTTTATAATATATAGTATGAACACATAAACAAGTTATGTCTATACTTCTTGTTCATAATTTTTTTTATAAATAAATATATTATAACACTTTTATAAAGTGGGAATTATTTTTCATAATAAACTTTTTTACAATAACTTTAAATTTTTTAGAATTTAAATAATATATATTTGTTATAACTTAATAAAATACACAAATTTAATTTTATAATCTTTTTTTAGGATTTATAATATAATATTTTTGTCATAACTATCCCAAGCTCTCGTACATGTTAATGTTAATGCTTATAATATAATTTTTATAACTTGTATAAAATTATTTTTTTTTAAAATTAGATTTGGATGTAATTACTTGCATCATTACTCTCATTCTCACCCATTCTCTAATAATTGAAAAGTGTAATTGGAATGCTCCAATTACGCCTAATTCAGTGGAACCCTTTCAATTACAATGGTTACCCAAATATATCACCATTATGTAATTGCAGACAATTACACTTAAATTCAATTATTAAGTGACTTTCCGAACACACAATTAAATAATTATTAGTAAAAGAATAAACACTACAAAATAATAATTTAACAAAAATTAGGGCGGTATTAATTTGACTATCATTTTCCATTTCTAGAGAGGGCTGAAAGCTAATGTATGACTGAGTCCTAATATACATGCATGTTCGCCAAAAGGCCGAAAACGAAAACCAGTTAACCCATTCTTAGTTTTCTCCAAGAATAAATTCTCTATCGAAGATGCGCAAGCATTCATATTTTTTCTGGTAGATATAGATTCCTTCAAAATAGGTTAATATTTCATTTAATCAAGTAAACATTGGATTATTCATTGGATTATTCTTTTATATATGAGTCTTGTAGTTTCGTAACTGTAAAAATTAATGTACTTAATTGATATTTAAAATAAAAATTAAATAAATGAGACGAATGACGGTTTATTAATTTCGTTTGTAGAGTTAAAAAATTTCAATGTTATAATATCAAATAATTATTCTAAAGGGTAAATTATACTATTAGTCACTAAATTATGGGTAAGTTTTCATTTTGGTCACTTAATTAAAAGAAATCATAATTTGGTCATTAAATTATTCGAAAGTTTTTATTTAAGTTCTTGAACTATTCAAAATTTTTTATTGAAGTCATTTTGTTGTTAAGTTCTTTTTAAAAAAAAAGTTTTGTCAATGAGCTCTAAGCGACAATTCGACCATCGGTTTGGTGGATCAATACCCATCGACGAGTAGAAAAACATACCCTATATCCAGGTCGATCTGACGGTTAGTATCAGAGATCGAAGAAAAAATTATTTGAATTTTGGTTTACAGATTCGTTATGTTCAAAATTAATGCTTCATGAAAAAAACTATAAAGGAGAAAAGAAAAAGAAAGCCTTCAATTGGTGCATGCAGTATGAACAAAAAAAGTCATATAAATTGATTTTAACAACCCAATGATTTAAATAAAAACTTTTGAATAGTTCAACAATCAAATTGTAATTTTTTTAACTAAATGATCAAAATAAAAATTTATCCATAATTTAATGATTATTGATAAAATTTACATTATCCAAAAACATCAATCAAAATAAATGATGATGAGACATACATGTCACTCCAAAAAACATTCTCTTTATACACCTATATAAAAACACATAAACATAAGCTTTTGAATTGAGAAAATTATTTTTTATTGTTTACTAATTTAATCATGTCAGGGTTACAATTTTTGAATTTTTATCAAAATATTTTGTTAAACTAGGACGATAAAAAGTTTGTTTTTAAAATTTAATAATGATATATTTATATCATATTTTCAAACTAACATTCTGTTTTTTTTTTTTCTCATAAAGTGACGGTGCTTATTAGTAAGTTTTATGGTATTCTGAGCTAAGCATAAAAGTAAAGTCTATACAAAAGCAAAAGCATTAAGCATACAACAACAAACTAAACTAGCGGCCAGCTGAAAGCTGCATTTGAAGTTACTGTCTCTAAGGTGCATGTCGTTGTAATTCCATCATGATTCCTATCTATTTTTGGTTTTAGACTCCATTTGTTTTATTCAAAATGGTTATAGAAAATGATTCACATTTTCGAAAAGATTATATTTTTTTTATGTTTGAATGAATCTGTGTAAAATATTTTTTTGCTGTTTGACAGATTTCTTGAATATATTTCATAAAGTTATTTTTAATGAAACAAATATACATTTGAGATTTATGATAAATAGTGAATTGATTAGAAAGTGATGTTAAGGTGAAACTATAGTAAATAATGAATCTTCATGATGTTAAGGATTAAATTGTAAACTTTGTGAAATTTACAATTGAAACAAAAGAAGTGATATGCATGAAAATTTGTTATGTGAATTAAAATATTATATTGAATTATTTGATTAAAGTGCTTATAGGGTGGAAAATAAATGAAATGAATCAGAATATTATGAAGATTTATCAAGAATATTTTATTGATTCAACCAATTCATTGGGTTGAACAATATACAATATTTAGGCTATATTAAGAGGTGAAGCCAAAAAAAATTTTAGGTAACAGAAATTAAATTGTAATTAAACGATAGTAAAAATACAAATTTTAAAAGATTAAATCAAAATTTATCATTTTTAGAGAGGTCAAAATGTAATTTTATATTTATTAATTTAAAATTTTAAAAAATTTAAAGGGTCTAAATAAAAAAAAATTCATTTTAGAGGAAACCGTCAGCCCTCTAAATTCACCGTGAGTATATTATTTTATATTATTTGAAAAATGTATAATTTTTAAAAACTTTTAAAATAAAATTGAACATATTATACTTTACTATAGAATTAATATATTATAATTAATACATATTACATAAAAATAATTTATTATAAAATATCCTTACAGGATAAAAAATTAGTTTATTATAAAATATCCTAAAAAAATTAGACGGAATGTTTGGTGATTAAAATAGATCTTTAGATAATGTAAAGATTGAATTATGAAAATTCGAGTAAGCGATCCGAATTAAATCATATTACTATAACTTTCTCACCAAAAAAAAATTGCTATCACTTGGCTAAAAAGATTTATAGGGTTTTTTGTTTCATGGATTTTCGAACATAGGTCTCTTTATCGCCAACAAATTCATACTAACTTTGCAAAAAAAAAAAAGAGACACACAAATTGAAACAAAAAGGAAAAAGTGGGAATTCAGGGTTAGGATATGGAGGGTTAAACTTGATCATTGTGGGGTCAAAAGGATTGTTTGCAACAGAGAATATATGTGAGATGATAATGTAATTAATGTGCAGAGGAAAAAGGGGTGAGTTGGGTAGCTGCAAGGGCGCACCCAAAAATGCTAATCCTAATCAGACCATCATTTTCATGCCTTGCCATTGGTTCTGTTGACCTTTAACCCTTAGATTTCCTCGCTACTTTGTTTTCCTTGTTTTTACTCAAACCTCTCTCCGATCTCATGAATGGGATACTAACCATAGGTTAATCATATTATCTACTTGTTGATTAAAATACTGTGATACTGATCTCGTAGTAGCTAATTCTTCTTGGTTTTCCATTTTATTTCCACATTCATGATGCTGAATAGGATTCTTAAGTGCATAATATGGCTGTTTTTTGTAGACTGAAGACTGTAATGATAAAGTGAAAAAGTTGAAAAGAGAAGAGAGAGGAAAGAGAGGAGGGAGAAGCGTATCTTTGAGTCAGCCATGCACCTTTGGCACGCTGTCAATTTTCCACAAATGTCGTGTTGATTTTGCAATCCATGTCTGCAATTTGGGATTTTGAATTTTAATTTCTGGAGGGATATTATTGGGACTAAATTGAGAGCTCTCTCTCATTTTCACAATTTGTGGGATCCGGGAATGGGAATAGAACAATGGAACCTTTCTTCCTCATAATAACAACCCACTATGAATAGCATCCCCCTAACAAATTTAAAAAATAAAAATAAAACTAAAACTAAAAAGAATGTTAAGTATACATTCTCCTAGCGGATTAGAGCTGTGTGGTGAAGGTCTGGTTCAGGTACTCAGAAAAAAACATCAATTCTGGACTAGAAATAAACATCTGGTCCTTCCATACCTATTAGTAAAATTGACAGGTACAGTCATTTCTTTGTTCCATAAAACTGGAGCAATGAGCAGTCAAAGACTGTGATATGGTGATGGGTAACCCATATGTAAAGACACAGTGATAGATTCGATTTGTATAAGCTGAGTACATCTGAAGTGGTCTCAGAAATTGAATAAATAATTAGGTGGATCAACTTCTTATCGAATTAAGTGAGTGCTTGGAAATAATTGAAACCTTTTAGTTATCCTGAATTAGTGGAAATCAGGTTGGTCTAATGACAAGTCTCCTTGGTGTTATTGTAAATCAAGTAGCCAATTAGCTTCAATATTTTTCACAACCCAGCAGCTTACCTCCTGACTTGCCAAAGAGACAGGGACAGGGTGCCCCTCTTTCATATTAAGTGTTGTAGAACTCCTAAACGTAAAAGACAGATTAGCTTATATTAATGTACGTATGATTGTCATCATAAAACAGAAAGGCATAGGGAATGGTCCCACTGCCATCCACTTTAAATTCCTTCTCCAACTCCGTCAAAATCTTCATGAGAACATGTTGTTGTCCATTTCATAACATCTGGTAGGGATTTGGCCATTTTCCGGTGAACATCCACCCCAACAACACCTTTCAAGTTTCAAGTGGAGGAAGGATAATAATAAGTGCAAAGGATATTTTAGAATGTGCTGTGGTACGAGCACATCAACCATATTCCCTTCCTGGTTCCCTCTCCATATATAAATAATAATGATGTCTTCCCGTAAACACTCACTCCGCAAATCTTATTCCAATTCACCCATTGTGCCACTGTCACCACTTGCTCTCCTCCCCCAACATCAAGATAGAAACATGGTCAAGTTCTCTAAGCAGTTCGAAGGGCAGCTTGTTCCCGAGTGGAAAGAAGCTTTTGTTGATTACTGGCAACTCAAAAAGGACCTCAAGAAAATACGTCACCTTAATAATAACACTACTACCGATACTCATCAAGCCACTTCTTTTCCCCATAATTTCTTATCTTCAATCACCAAGTTTGGTTTATTTGGCCGACGTAGAGACCAGGGTGTCATTCAAGTACTCTTTGGCTCCCTCTACTCAAAGTTTATTTTCTTTTTAACGTTTGTCATGTTGGAACTAATTGATGGCGGGTGTGGACAGGTTCACAAGCGACTGACTGCTTCGGCTAGCAAAGGAGGAGATTTGTTGTATGAGACAGAATTGCTAGAGCAGTTTGCTGATACTGATGCTGCCAAAGAATTTTTTGAATGTTTGGACATGCAACTTAACAAAGTGAACCAGTTTTATAAGACAAAGGAGAAAGAGTTCCTGGAAAGAGGAGAATGTTTGAAGAAACAAATGCAGATTCTGAGTGAGCTCAAAACTATTATCAAGCAACAGCAGCACAGCAAAGGAGAGGAGGAGGACGCCTCCATTTCCTGCTCTATCTCTTGCGGTATTATTTCTATCTATTTCATGTTTCAACAGACTTATTGTGTTTATAATAGAACAACATTTTCCTTTCCTTCCATTTTCTATCCACGTCCACAATCATAAAATATTTACTTAACATATCCTTTTTTACCGTATGTAAGGTTTGCTAGATTGTAATGTAATGTAATGAAAAGAAAAGGAAACAATTAGAAAATAACAAAGGACAACATTCTCAAAGACTTGCAACAAGGGACTGACAACTGGACCACTAATAATATTGAACAAGTCTCTGTTTTCGTTGTATGCAGAGGAGGACTCTGTCAAGGACAGAACAGAGCAAGAACAACAGCAGCAAGACAGCTTCACGGATGAATTGGAGAGAAACGAAGTGCCCTTTTCAGACTCTCCAACTCCAGATGAGATCGGGAAACCAACGAATATCAATATGAAAACAGAGAAAGGAAAATTAAGAACTCTGTCAGGTCGTGTTTTCAGTTTCCAGGGAAAGAGCCTAAGAATAAACATTCCTCTCACTACACCATCTCGTACCTTCTCCGCTATCAGTTACCTTGTTTGGGACGATTTAGTCAACCAGTCTTCAAGGAAATGTGGACCTCAAGGGGGTGGTAAGCTGCATATCAACAAGTCCAAGCTGCATCATGCTCAGAAGATGATCAAAGGAGCTCTCTTAGAGTTATATAAAGGATTGGGTTATCTCAAAACTTACAGGTACGTGTAGCTATCATCATTCCTCACAAGTCAAAAAGTCCAACATATTCCTCCCATGATTATATTACCCAATTCATAATGAGCACGACGGCCTTAACCCCTTTTTTGCTCTAACTATGATTTTCAGGCACTTGAACATGCTTGCTTTTATAAAAATTCTCAAGAAGTTTGACAAAGTAAGTAAAATCTTATCGAGTCCTTTCGGTGATTATTCCATTTCCTTTTACATAACTAACTAAAGATGAACTCTCTTGTCAAATGGACTTTCCAGGTTACTGAAAAACAAGTTCTTCCCGTCTATCTTAAAGTAGTGGAGAGTTCCTATTTCAACAGCTCAGATAAGGTAAGGAACTGAAGCAAAAAAAAAAAAAACTAGCTAGTTAAAAATCCAGGTGCCTGTCAGTCAGGCATAGGTCTGTTAAGCAAAATATATTTCCAATAGTTTTTTGATGCTTGCCACTAGTTATTTATTCGTCTGGTTATTAATATTTGCCGACAATGTTAAGTGGCTATTGATTCCGTATTGCGTGTCAGCAAAATCACATCTAGTATTTATGTAAAATCAAACATAGATATGGCTGTCTGATGTACAAGTTGGTAATCTGCTTGTTTGTCTTGGAAATGACAGGTAATGAACTTATCAGACGAAGTTGAGGATCTATTTATCATGCATTTTGCTGATGAAGATCGCAGGAAGGGTATGAAATATCTCAGACCACGACAGCGTAAAGAATCGCATGCTATAACCTTCTTCATTGGTTAGTTCCTCCACCTTTTCGCAAAACTAGGATTAACAACAGCGAAATGTTTTTTCCCTAAGAAAAGAATAACTTTAACTCAAATGATATTTCCCTCAACCAATCCTTTTTGGTGGAAAGCTTTCTGGCATCATCACTTTGCCAAAAGATTGGTTTTAGAGAAGCAAAAGCATTGACCCATTAGGCCACTAGATTTTAAAAATGAAGTTCACTTTTTTGGTGGACAATAAAGCATAGTTTCATGCTTCAGATAAATTTGACCGTACATGGATTCATCCTTTAAACGAGCAGCCCATTAACACAGCATCCAGCACTATTCAGTTCCCAGTGTGCCGTACCAATGTATATTGCATCTTACTTGGACACTTCTAAATCTAGGACTCATCTCTGTCATCATGTTATACACAACACATTAACAAGTCCATTTCATTGTGCATGATCCAAGACTAGATTCTAGATAAATATCTAATATATATTTCCATCATATCATATCAGACATCCAAACTGAACAAATTTTAATGCTTCCTAGATGCCTACTTAGAATTTGAATTCAACTAATTGGTTTGAAGTTTTAAACATGCTCAGGGCTCTTCGCTGGGTGTTTCATGGCCCTTCTCGCTGGATACATCATTATGGCTCATATCACTGGGATGTATAGAAGACAACCGGATTCGATTTATATGGAAACAACCTACCCTGTGCTTAGGCAAGTAGCGAGCTTTGACATGTTTTAAGATATATAGAGTTCTTATGCTCTAACGTCTGATCAATACCCTCTTTCTGCAGCATGTTCAGTCTATTGTTCCTACACTTCTTTTTGTATGGTTGCAACATTTTCATGTGGAGAAAAGCTCGAATCAATTACAGCTTCATCTTTGAGTTAGCTCCCACCAAGGAGCTTAAGTACAGAGATGTTTTCTTAATCTGTGCTACTTCAATGACAGCTGTTGTTGGAATCATGTTTGTTCACTTGTCACTGGTTACAAAAGGGTATTCATATGCCCAGGTTCAAGCAATACCCGGTCTCCTCTTATTGGTAAATTCCCAAACTTAAGGCACTTCTTTGGATGCAAATCTGTTGGCTGGTCATACCGCATATGTTTTTAACTTTCTCCACTGTGTGCAGGTCTTTGTTTTATTGCTGGTCTGCCCCTTCAACATCTTCTACCATTCAAGTCGTTATCGTCTCCTTGGTGTGATACGTAACATAATTTTATCACCTCTCTACAAGGTACTTAATTAATTGTTGGGGTGTTGCAGGTAGCCAAACCTTTTCAAGTTGGCTAAAGATGAAAATCCAGTTTCCTAATTAATTACTACTATTTGTTTGCAGGTTGTGATGTTGGATTTCTTCATGGCAGATCAACTTTGTAGTCAGGTTGGTTTAACTGCTGATTAAGTACTATGAAGGAACAGGTAATCTTGATAACTAGCTGATCTGACAGTAAAGCATACTCTTGAACTGTAGGTGCCAATGCTTAGGAACCTGGAGTATGTGGCTTGTTATTACATAACCGGAAGCTACCAAACTCAGGACTACGGATATTGCATGAGAGCCAAGCATTACAGAGATCTTGCTTATGCAGTGTCCTTCCTACCTTATTACTGGAGAGCTATGCAGGTATATTTTTGCTCCCGGGAACTTGGTAGTTCCAACTTTTCCTTATTCCATATTTTGATTGAGACTAACTAATCTGATGTGACAAAAAATGTGTTTCGACTGGCTCGCAGTGTGCTAGACGGTGGTTTGATGAAGGACAGACCAATCACCTTGTCAATCTAGGTAAATATGTATCAGCAATGTTAGCAGCAGGGGCCAAAGTGGCGTACGAGAAAGAAAGGAGTATCGGGTGGCTATGTCTTGTAGTTGTCATGTCTAGTGCTGCAACAGTGTACCAGTTGTATTGGGACTTTGTAAAGGACTGGGGTTTGCTTCAAATGAATTCCAAGAACCCTTGGCTAAGGAATGAACTAATGCTTCGTCGAAAGTTCATTTACTACTTCTCCATGGTATGGTTACACCCTCCTCTCACTTCCCCTGCCTGCTACTAGAAAAAACAAAATTTTATACCCCTTCAAATATATTTGCCATTGGCAGTGCATGAGAGCTAATCTATCAAGGGGGAGAATAAGAATAAACATCATCTGAAAATGAATATTGATAATGCCATTTCACAAACAAAAGTAAGATTCTTGGTCTTACTCGGAAGCAAATATGAAAACAAAAGAGAGAGTGTCAAAAATTACAATACACATTAGGAACACAAGTAGAGATCATCTAAGAAAAAAAGGAATTAAAATAAGGGGAGCCTGTTTGAACAAAATTTTTCATGACATGCAGGGATTGAACCTTATCCTCAGGCTGGCTTGGCTGCAAACAGTTGTCCATTCAACCTTTGAACATGTTGATTACAGGGTAACCGGGCTGTTTTTGGCGGCGCTTGAGGTGATTAGAAGAGGACTGTGGAATTTCTACAGGTAATAAATTATAAACCCATTGTTTGTTTAATATTTATTTGCTGGATCTTTGCAAGTGTAGCTCAACAAGCACACGCAGAACATTTCATTTCAACTTGAGAAATGGTAATGACCAAATCTTGTAATGGTCCAGGTTGGAGAATGAGCATCTAAATAATGCTGGCAAGTTCAGAGCAGTAAAGACAGTACCACTTCCCTTTCATGAAGTAGATGAGGAAGGGTGATGCCCATTGGAAAAGGTGGGTCTCGCTATTCGATTCAGGTCAATCACATGATTCTTTCATCAGCAGAATTTTCCAGGTGGAACCATGTTGTTGTTGTTGTTGTTGATGGTGATTTTATTCAAGTTAATTAACAAGGCATAAAGTTGCTTGTTATTGTTCCAAAGAAATTGGAGAACAGTTCATACTTGTATAAAAATTCTTCAACAAGCAATAGAAATTTATGCAACTCACTCTTTTTGCATTTTTCATTTCTTCTGTAATTAAATTGGTACCAGCTTCTTACATTGAGAATTATTTAAGAAATTTACGATAGCTAAGCCCGTTGTTGACACTTTTGGATGTTAAGCAGAAAAATAATGGATCTCTTTTAAAAAATTATAAAATGTAATACTATACAATAAAAATATATACTAATAATAAAATAAAAAATTGAGATCCCTTTTATTTTATTTTATTTTTTTTACTTACAATGAAGCGTGAATTAAAAAACTTAAAAAGTTAAAGATTTTTTTCAGATTAAAAATTGAAAAAGAATTATTTTGAATCTGTTCCAACCTTAAGCGGCCACACTTCCAAACTATCTCAAGATCGAGCCTGAAGATAGCTGTTGTATTTTTCCCTTTCATAAGCAAACAAGTTAGGTATATGGCCAATCACACAATAAATAATGAGGGGCATGTTGAATAAATAATATGATACTTTTGCAAGGCCTTTCCAGGGAGGGGTGTATATGAGATGCTTCTACAGAAAAAATGTCTTCAAACCTTTGATTGATAACTTGATAAATAATCCTTACTCCCTTCAAAAATAATTAAAAGATAAAAGAAACACCAACAGTCGCAAATAATAAAAGGATAAATTCACAATTAGTCACAAAACTATGGATAAGTTTTCATTTTGGTCATTGAACTATTCGAAAATTTTCATTTAAGTTATTAAACTATTCAAAAATTTGTATCTAAGTCACTAGACTGTTAAGTTTTCTTTTTTAAATTCTGCCAACTAGCTCCAATTAACGATTCGATAATCAGCACGATGGATTAGTATCAATCGATGAGTAGAAGAACATACCTTAAATTCAAGTTTATCTGACAATCAATGTTGGAAATCGGAGAAAAAATTGTTTGAATTTTGGTTTGTAGATTCGTGACATCTAAAGCTATTTCATGAAAAAAAATGAACTGTAGAAGAAAAGAGAAAATAAAGCTTTCGATTGGTGCATGCAATGTGAATTGAAAAAGCCGTAAGCATCGATTTTAACAGTTTAGTGACTTAAATAATAATTTTCAAATAGTTTAACAACCAAATTGTAACTTTTTTTAGTTAAGTGATCAAAATGAAAATTTACTCATAATTTAATAATTAATGATGTAGTTTACTCATAAAAAAAAAAAAAAAAAAACTATCTTGACTAGAGGTGTTCATGGCCAAGTCAAGTTCTGTTCGGGACTAAATATAATATTAAAGAACTTTATACTTTTTTAAACTCGACCCGACCCAAATATGAGCTTAAAAGTTTATTTAAACCCACTCATATTTTTAACAAATAAATTAAAATTAAAATTTATATTTTTATTTATGTCTATATTTATATTTTTATTTATATTGATATTTAATAATTTTATATTTTATATTTATTATAGTTTTATATAAAGGTATGTTAAATTTTTAAAAATTTTACATTATATTAATATTATATATTACTATAGATTTAATTTTTATTTATTATAAATTACTTAATATATAAATAATAATATAAAACATTACAAATTTATAAATTTAATCAAGTAAATCAGATTTGGATCTTAAATGTTGAAGCTTGACCTATATAATAGGGTCACCTTTCCTGAATTTACCCAATTGTTAATCTAGTAGAGACACAAAGTAATACCTGTTGAGCATATTCATCCGTTCTCACTGCAACTCCAGCAGCTACTCAATACAACACATACAATGGCTTCAACAACATGCAGTATCTTCTTCTCCTCCTCTCTTTCTTTTCCAAAACTCACCTCTCACTCTTCCGATTTCAAACTCATCACTTCCCTTCCATTTTTCTATTCTTTCAGCCCAATTTCCAGGTATTCCTTTATTTCGGGATTATTTTAAAAAAATTTCTTCCCCTTGTTTTGCTTTCAAATTCACTTACTCTTTTGTTCTTATTTACAGCCTGAAACTTTCACATCCCTCGCTTCCGGTGCTACCCAAGCGAGCATTTCGGGTTTTGGCTTCTGATTCTGCAACGGACCCACATGAAAATACGGCTAGTTCCAGCGCTGTATGATATATTTCACTTTTTCTCTTCTCTAATACCTTTTTGAGCTTCCTTATTCCTGCTACTCTTTTCTTACTCTCCATATATCTTGGAAATATATTAGTCTTGCTCATATGAATCGTAATCGGCAGAAAATTTTCGTAAGTATTTTATTGCTTTGGTAAATGAGTTTGAAGTGAGGAGAACTGCCCATTCGGAAAAGGGTTTACACAAAGGATTACTTTTGCACTTGTTATTGTTCTATTGATTTACTTTCACTACAAGCATCACACTTCTTTATAAATATGGAAACTAATCAATATATATAATAATTTCATGCTTAATCATCACAATCACCTTGCCATAAACTCAAATGTGATTTCCTTTCTTCACCATCTGGTTTGATTATAATTTGCAATCCAAATTAGCATAAGATCAGATTGTGCACTTGAGAGGTTGGCCATATTTGGGGATGCCAAGTATACCCAGTTTTTTTTTTTTTGAAGACACTCATGTGGAATTCGCTTTTCCCAACGTCTCTTACAATTCTTGGATTTCTCTGTATGATGAGTGTGCAATTACTGTGACAGTATAGGAGTTCTCTAATTGCACTTTAAAAAATTCAAGAAAGTGTGTTGTACTACAGTTCTCCTTGTAGGTGATTAGAGATGCTCTGGTGGTGTTTTGCATTATATTGCTAGAGATCATGTAACATCTACGTGCCTGTTAATTGGTCCTAGGTTTTTATTTGTCATGCATGATCATTGTGCAGGATTCAACAATTGACATAAAATTGCCAAGAAGAAGTTTACTAGTCCAGTTCACTTGTGGGGAATGTGGTGAAAGAACAGAGAGACTTATAAACCGCTTGGCCTATGAACGGGGACTTGTGTATGTACAGGTACTTTTCCTTTTTTATTTACCCTTTTTCCTATCAGGAAAAGGTTCTTATTATATGTTTCTGGATAATTAAATGGATTTAAATATACATCCATTTGAACTGATTGAGACTTTTTATGTTCACATTAATGTTGTAAATATATTTTTGCATACATGAATCCTTTTTTTTACTTCTGGAAAAGTTAACCTAGCCCTTCATTGCAAAACCCTTTCAATTGCTACTGTCAATGTTTTCAGCATAAATAATTTAGAAGATAGGCCTTTCTACAGCAATATGAAGCATGGTAATATGAAAATATATGTTTGATTCAGTCCACTCTGATTTTTTCGATTCTCATAAAAGATATAGACATGAATATTGACCTGAATGTGTGGTGAGATTTACATTTTTCTCCATTGGAATTAAGCATTTAGTTTTGTAGTGGTTCATTTGATTTCCAGTTTATAGGCTAGCATAATACTGATTCCTGCTAGTATTATGGTGCTTGTGTGTTTGACATTCCAGGATGTTATCCCATAGTTCATTTATTATTTAACATTTACACCCTATTTCTACTAGATCGAAGGTGAGGGTTAGGCATGCTTTGATATTTTTCATTGCCCTGCATAACCTGTGAATTTGGTGGCCCTGTGCGTGGAAAACAAGCTTGAGGATTGAAACCATCTCATATTTATCTATTTTTTAATTTGAATGAAGCATTCTAACTGCTGCTTTAATTTCTTGCATGTGAAAGATGAATGTATAACTTTTATCTGGAAAACCTCTAGAAGTGATTTTAAGATTTTTATTATTATTGAGAACAAAGCTTCCCTTTCTCATTTTTGGTTTGTACTTGGTGCTTTTTGCATTTTCTTTCTGCAAAAGAAGTAAATAAAAACCAAAGCAAATAACCGAAGTATGAATCAAAGGAAGCCAAGGCTTTATGTTAAAGTTGTTCTGGACTGCAGCAATAGTTACATGTGTTGGCAGAAGAATTAGTAATGATCCTTTAAATTAAGAAAAATGCTTTTGACCACCTGACCAAAAGAAAGTTCTTCTTATCAGTGTGCAGGGTGTTTTCAATATCACAAATTAGCTGACAATCTCGGCCTTGTTGTTGAGTATGACTTAAGGGATGAAATGTGAAGACAGATCAAGTTAAACATATCGATTCATGATGACAGTTATGATACAAATTAGTCTTCATTATCGTCAACCATGTACTAATCGGATGGATAAGCAATAAAATGCAACCAATATTTTGATTATTCAGCTTTGGTGTTATTCATATCTATTTCTATTAAGTCTTCAAATTTATATCATTATCATTTCCATTATGGTACAGAAGTACTTAAACTTCACTTGAGGGATATGTATGTATGTATCATGTATGCATGAACTCATATGTAATTAGTACCCACTATGTTTTTTTGTCTCTTTTTCTTCACAGATCTGTTTAGTGTTTCTTACTACTCTTTCCCTATCTAAAACAAACCCAAACATTTGTCAGATTCTTACTATCCTCTTCTTAACACCTCTGTTTTAGTTTTCTTCATCCCTCACAAAGTTTAACCCTTTTTTTATTTTTTTATTGCTAAACTAATTAAAATAACCTTAAATTTTATTATATTTAAATTAAGTCCTACGTCGTGTACATAAGTCCTTTTAGTACCTTTTAACCTTTTAACTCGCATTTTAATAAGCCCCTGAACCTTGAACTTATATATGAAGGAGCCTCAACATAAATCAAGCTTCCACTTGAACTGGGGCTTACTTTCGTACAGATAGGGGTCTATAAGGCGTGAAGAAAGTATAGAAGTTTATCAAAATAAAGCAGTAGAGTTCAAGAGTTGTTTTAATGTTTTAGACAGATTTTTCCCTCTGAAATGCCCCTAAAGAAAATACAAATAGGTAACAAAACCCCTTAAAAGAAGCTTTTTTTTTTTGTTAAATGCTGTTGTGTTAATCATTTCCAACAGCAATGACTAGAAAAAAAAAATACCTTCTCAGTCATGATTGTCAATAATTTCAAACCCTCATACCATGTTCAACTGTTCATGTAGCAAAGAGTACCCGCTGTCCACACTGCTAATTTGATTTGAAGAAAATTTGCATTCCATTCTTAAAATACGTTAGAACCTAATAAAAGCGGGGGGAAAGATATGCTGTTTCCCTACAGTATCTCACAAACAGAACATCAAATGGAAGACATCATGAATCTTGGTAAAGAGTTTTGATCGGTGACTTGTTGTCATGGGAAGACAAGCTGATGATGATGATGAGAGCTGCTCTGCATTCTTTCCCTTATTCTTTCTCCTAAGCTGGAAAAATTGTTGCATCATGTCGGCACATTCCGATGCCAATACCCCCCGTCTGATTCCCATATTTGGGTGGAATGGATGGACTGGAGCTGCTGGCTTGTCTGTCTGTTCTGACCCATTTCCTCCTCTTTCATCAGGGAAAAGTCTGCAAATATTGGGTAATTTCCTCAGGAAAATAAAAGTTCCTATACTAATCAGCAGCATTTTTGTTTTGGCAAGAATGCCATGTTGCAATTTTCATATCAGGGAAATGTATAAATTCATGTTATATAACATTTAATCTCACAGAACTACAAAATTCACCGGGATTGGAGACAGGTAAAGAATTTATTGTCATAACTCATACCTTATCCAGCTACCATCTGCTCCTAGAAGCTTATTTGGAGCTCCCCACACAAGAGTGTCAATTCTAGCCTGAAGTATTGCTCCAGCACACATAGGACATGGTTCAAGTGTGACATAAAGTGTTGTATCCTACAGAGGCAAAAGATTCAGTTGCAAAAATGAGTTACCAAAATGGCTTGACTCAGGAGATGGGAGCACCTATAGAAACATCACTTGCCTAAAGAAACAATCCAATATTATAGACTGTCTAAAATGACTACCTCTATCGAATAGTATTCTTTACTAGATATGTTAATAGAATCATTATTTAAAGAATGAAAAGGGAAGATATTTGTTCTAATATTGCAACATTGAAACAAAAGCAAAAATTTTGCTCATATGAAGGATCACAATCAAACAGAAAGACTGTTAGAATTTTTAGGGAAACTATATTCCTTTATCAAGGATGATACATCATGATTCGGATATAAAATTGAATGAATTTTTAGGAAATAGTAGCAGGTCGATTAGCAAGTAACTACAAAGCTAACAATCTTTAGACAATTAGGTCCATTGCAATTTGCAAGTTAGGGGATGGCATTGCTAGTTACTGCACTTCAAGAACAACGAAAAGGCACAAGTATTTTGCAGGGAACATTTCTCATTTGTCAATTAACCATACTTAAACATATCATCCATGTTGTTAGAGAAAATTATATGCATGTATCTTTTAGATGTTTTCCCAGCAAATTGCCTGGTCAGAGGTGAAACTAGAATTTCAAGGAACTACATCTTTAGATGCTTTGACATGCCCCTCTATCAAAAAATTAATACACTTCAGAACAGAAAAGAAGAAAAGTACTGCAAGCCTCCATGAATGTAGTATGCTCGAAGCTTCCCGTATACAGATCATTTCTGCATGGGCAGTTGAATCCCGTAATTCCTCTACCCTGAAATATAGATCATCAATTAAAAAATTGTTAAGAAATAATAACAGACCAACCAAATGACAAGCATGTCAGTTTATTGAACTTACAAGTTACGTCCACGAGCAATTATCTTCCCATGCTGCACTAGTACTGCCCCAACAGGCACCTCCCAAGAATCAGCAGCTTTTTTGGCTTCCAGCAATGCTTCTCTCATAAACATTTCATCAATTTTTTGTTGCTCACGCTCAAGTCTATATGCCTCTTCCCACTCATCAAATCTGTCTCTTGGGACTTGTTTGGTCCGTTGAAGCTTTCTTTGTTTTAATTCCCCCTCCTTAGCCTGAGACACTGATGCTTCAGCTAATCTTGGACCAACAGGTTGTTCCATCACCCTTACTGAACCACTTCCCTTGGTATCAACTTTATCAGTTTCTGAAATTTCTTCTACAACAAGAGACGTTCTTGTGCTTCCAGCTGGTAATGGTAGAGATGACTGTACTACCTCCTTGCCTGAAGAGGCTACCTCAAAGCTACTCTCATCATGTTTTTCCTTCTGCGAGGTCAAACAAATAACTTCTGATGCAGTCGCAGTTCCTAATATATTAGAAGATGGTGAAATGTTTCCTTCGAGGGGTCTTACTTTTCCAGTTGACCTCATTGAGTCAGAGAAATCTCCTTCACCTTGAGTCCCTTGTCCCAACTGATAAGATACAACCTCAGAAGCCAGGCTGCTTCGTTCCCTTCTCATGTTTTCTTCATTGTTTTCACTCTGTTCATGACCGGAAAACCATGTCTCACTGCCAACAGACTCATTCGGTGAAGTCCTTCCTCCGGCTCTAGCCGCTGAGCTAGGAGTTTGAGAACGTGAACTCCATCGTAATCGAATGATATCTCCCATAAGGGTCCACAAGGACCTGCCACTTCTCTTTATGACATCATGCCCTGATGTGGAAATCCCCTGAGTTTCTGCTTCAGGCGGCTCCTGAACAGGTGAGTCCGTTACATCCCACATTTCATCAGAGGGTCCCTTTCCTCCAGAGCCCTTCGATGACTGCCTCGATTCATGCCTTTTAATCTTCAGGTCTTCCTTTCCATGTTGACCAGAAGGGTCTGGCCCATGCTTATCACCTTCATATGCAGAAGTGGAGTCAGAAATTCTATAACCCTGTTGGACCCCAGAAGTTACTACATCATGCCTTGCCTTCTCAACAAACTCCCCAACAAATTGCAAGGATGATTCCTCTAATCGTTGAGCAGAACCCAGAGAATCTTCATTGGTAGTCAAGTTTAAAGACTCCCCATAAGTCTCACTCCTTTTTCTTGCCTCTGATTCATGGTGTGCAAACATAGACCTTCCTCTTGAATGAAGATATGAAGTAGCAGAGCCACTTTCTGAAGTTCCACCAGAAGCCTCAGTGGAAATCCTAGTCATTGAGTCATCATGCAGGAGATCTCCAGCTATTGCTTGAGGATGAGAAGGCATCAATACATCCTCTGTGCTCCTCTTTTCTGGTTCCGCTAAATCAACATGAGACTGTTGTTCTCCTGTTTCTGAAACCAAACTCAAATATGCTTGAAAACTAGAGCCCTCCCGTGCTTTTCCCCAAGAACTTGATACACTAGTAGGTTTCAGGTTCTCTTTTCTAGATTTCGTTTGCTGAACTCTACTATTAGCTTCTTTATGTACTTGACTTCTTTCATTAATCAGACCCAAAGCTGGAGTGAAATTATTTCCATGTTCGGTCAATCTTTCTCCAGAACTTGTTTGAGAATTGGTAACTAACTTAGTGTTGTCAGCATGAACAATAGATATATTTGTAATAGCTTGCATTCCTTTGCCAGGCTCAATTCTTTGAGGTAGTTTTTTATCTTTTGGAAAGCTTTGCTTCTTTGTTTCTGGATTAGAAGTGAAATTTAAACTTGAAGTATCATCCTGTTTCTTCTTTTGTGTTTCAGACTGTGATATTGAGGTTTTCTTGTTCTTGGCCTCATTAATTTCACTTGATTTTCTTCTCATTTCCAATTGTCCAGTGATCCTTTCACCCCTTTGCTGCTGTTGCTTTCTTGTCTGCTGAAAAGAACTCTGAGCCATGGATGTATCTTCTTCCCAGATCTTCATTCTAGACCCTGACCAACTCTGAACTCGATCCCTATCTTCTTCCTCAATCTTCATTCTAGATTCAGACTGCCGCTGCAAAGTAGAAATTCTTTCACCACTGTCTCGGATTCCTGACACTTCCACATTTGCTTCTCCACCCGTGAAGTGCTTCTCTTGAGAAGTTTTGTCAACATCACTAACATGGATCTTTGATATTTCTCTAATGACCTGGTTTTTCCTTCTAGATTCAGACTGCCTAATATGAGTATGCCCCTTTCGTATTTCCCAGTCCTTGACAGCAAGTTGGTCATGGAAATTAGATCTTTTCGCATAGTCACTTTCATCATTCTTCACCCTTCTTGCATATTCATGTGAGGATTTTGCCCCAGATTGTATTTCTTCAGCAGATACTTCGGCCAGCTTCTTCTCTGACTTTTTTCTCAAATCCCAATCAACACTATTCCCCCCTCCGTTATCCCTCTTCAAGCCTGCTGTCACTTGTCCCTCACTTCTGCTAATCTCATCTCCTATTGACTCTGTCACATGCCCACTGAACGATTCTTCCACGAATTGCTCAGGTTCGGGGAGTTCGGTATCACTATCTAAGTCCCCTGAAGATGACAATGAGTAATATGATGAACAACTAGAACTCTTTGACCTTCCCCTACGATTCTCGACTCTCAAGGATGACTCGCTCGCTGCCTTCCATCTACTCTCTTCCCTTGACTCAATAGCAGTGGACTCATCATATTCATCCTTAGAATCACTCTCCAACAATCTTGACCCAACAATTTTAGTCCTCTGCCTATAACATTCATTGGCATGGCTCCCTCTCTCCTCCAACTTCTTTCTTTGCTTTGTTCCATTGCTGCATTCATTCCCATAACTTGCTAGCTTGTCCACTTGTTTAATTTTCTTCTTCAGGTTATTGCACTTACTATCATAATCCTTTGCCTTGCTCACTTTTACCATCTTATATGAGCTCCTATTTCTTTCTGCTGTACCTAAACACTCCCCATCCACTTCCTCACTCAATAAGCTGATCATGGCCTCAGCGGCATCTACTCCACCTAACAAACACCTAGCTGCACTTTCCTCCGAAGGCACACATCTAAACCTCCCCTTAGTTTTCCTAGTAAGCATACTAACAGTAGAAACCTCAAAAGCAGCCCGATCAAGATCACAGGTTGGAAACCGCAAAAGGCAGCGGTGCCCAGCAGGTAAAATGAGCCGCCTAGAAGGCGAGCAATGAACAAGGGCAGATTGCCTTAGTCCATATAAAAAGCAAGGGGTAATAGGCAGCCTAGGGGTGGCAAAGGCAAATGTGGCACAGCAACAAGCATAAGATGAGCAACACGAAGAACATGGTGATGATGATAAAGGGGTTTTGTCAAGTGATGAATTGAAAACATTGGAAGAACAATCGTTGAATGAAAATGAAAGAGACCCATTACTCCTAAGTGACAAGACGCTTGAACTAATACTGTAAGAGCTGTACATGTTTGTTCGATATCGAGGTTAGGGCTTTAAGTTTTACCTTGAAGGATCTGCTGGAATTCAGACTAAATCCGCATCCATTTCAGGCATGTCTACATCAGATCTCCTCATCACTTGCAACATAAAAGGAACTTTTGTTGGATTAAAAAGATTTGATCTTTAGACCCCAAAGGACTAAAAGATTGCAACTGAGGGTGAGGTTGAGGATGAGGATAGAGTTCGTGGGGGAGAAAATAGTTGAGTTACGCATTTGTGTTGGCCATACTAGGCTGAGTTCCTTCCAATAGGAACTATTTTGTTTGTTATTGTAATTGTGATAATTTTACTTATACCCAGTAAAATTCTGCTGTTGGCATGCTAAAGTGCTGAAGTAAAAGTCGAAGTAGAACTACTGTGTGGGCTGTAGACTCACTCACTGTGCTCGTTGTACCTTAACCTTTCCCCTCTAAAGTATCTCACCTGACCAGGTTCTGCTTCCGGTTACCTTACGACTGCAGTGACGGACATAGTGGGCTCTAATGGTAATGGCCTTAGCACCCAACCTTTAATTGGGCTCAAACTCAGGATCAGGCCTTGCTTGGAACTTGGGTTATCAATCTACCCCAGATTTTATGTTGTTTTAATTTTATTCCTAATATTCTTCTTCTTGAGCCATACATTACACGTCTAGAATGAGTCTGTCATTTGTCTCTTTCACTACAAAAATATAAATTAAAGGTCAAACGGTGCTTCTTGCACGCAGTTGGGAGAGGGAGAGGGAGAGGGAGAGGGAGAGGGAGAGAGAGAGAAAGAGAGAGAGAGAGATTACTGAATCATAAATAAAATACAATATAACTTCTTATAAACTAATAACAATAAGTCATTGGATACAAAGTTTTTTTTTTTTTTCAGCTTCTAGAATACTTGGTGAAATTAATTAGATTTCAGACTTTTTTTGAGTCCTATGAGGTTTAAGGTTTTATTTATCGATTTAATTTTTGGGATTTTGAATATTATATTCAGGATTTTGGATAATGTATGTTTAGTACATTTAAATTAATTTTTTCATATTATACTCTCGTTTGTTTACTCATTTAATGAAAAATTAAAATCTCTTTTATTTGTGGTTTTCTCCCTTTGAGAGTTTTTCATGTAAAATATTTATGCTCGTTCTTTTACACTTTTATTATCTTGTTATTTATCCAGATCAATCTTCAACAACAAGCATTAATAATTAATTATATGAATTTCAATGCACCGAAAATATTAACTTCATATGCATAACATGAATTATCCAAATGCAAAGTTTATCTCTTGTATGCTTAAAAAATTAAATGATGTAATTCTAAGTGAGATGGTCCCTAGAAAGCAAAGCGTATTAGTCGTATTAGGCCAAATCAAGCCAAGCCAAAATGCCAAAGCTATCAATCAACCAACTGCCCCCAAAGATGCCATAGAAGATCCATAGAATCTTCTATTATTCATTCACGTCACATTATAATTCTGGGTCAACTATTGCTCCCATAGGCATCATAGTTTATATATGTATAATATGTCGTAAGATCAAAGCATGATGCAGAAAAAGCCTAAGAGCTACGGCTGTTAGTCTTAGATTTGGACAGCGCATGGAATTCAATTAATGCAACTCCTCTATTACTATTATATTGGTAAGACTCAAACAAAGCATGAATACAGAGTATGGCTCGGTTATTGTACAATATATAATATTATAGGTTAAGGTTTGATTTGGTACGGTCTTGGAAGCCAACCTTCTATTACTTATTACAATATGTTGACTTTTACACCTTTCCCTCTCCTACACACATACACATATATTTAACACAGTTAGCAGTATGTCTTGCTCCAAAATCTAATTATGCCAAACCTAAACAAATTATGCCACATTTCTTTGCAAGTAATTAGATGAATATAGGTAGGTTTGGCATTGCCATCTTCATTAATTATGTCCTTGTATTATATGGACTAGATCAAATTACTCTCTATGCTATTAAAAAGAATCAAATTAGTCCAAATTGTAATAGAGTTAACATTTGGTATATAAAAAACATCTCGAATATTAATCTTTTTCAATTGCAATTCAATTCCAAACAAAAAGATTTCATTTACGTAACCATAAATACTTTAAATATATTAAATACAATAACAGAGAGACTAATTTGATACAAACCCTATAATACATGGACTTTCCAAATACATCCACCTTTACTTTTAGCATCTCATTCCGGTCTCCTTCACAAGTCGGTCGGTCCTATGCTGTGTACACTCATTTATGGGCATATATATCCACTGCCTTCTGCTATCAAGACGAGAAGAAACATATAATATATACATGCATGGGAAAGTAAAAGCAAATAGGGAGGGAGGCAGACACGAACAAATACAGGTACCCTTCATAGGGAAACAGGGAGAGGGACACATCTCCTTAAGCCTCATCACTTGATATTGGCCTTACCTACAAATCGCCATCTTCATTCATTCATCTGTCTGTCTGTTTATTTAAATATCATAATCAGTACGTAAGTAATTAGTTGGGCTGATGACTACGTGTCATGTCACCTCCTTTTGTTTGTTTATTACAAAATCACAAAACTGCAGTTGAACATTGAGGATTGGTTAAGGCTAAGACAACCCCGCATGGACGACTGCTTTAATCTCACCAACATATTTTACTTTATGATAAGAACGATCTTATCTTGTTTGACATTCCTATGTAACACGTGAAAATTCTTGAATAATTGTTATGTGCCGTACATTTAATAATATTTTAACACATTTCACATCATAAGTTATGTATATGCATTTCTAATTAACTTAAATACCTCCATTCGTACAGATTGAGTCTTAGTTCGGTCGACATTGATATTATTGTAAATGTAGGAAGACGTGAGTTCGAGTGCGCTGAAGTGCATTATCTTTAGAGGCGAAGTTAGAAATTTTTTTTAGGGGGCCGAAATTAAATTGTAATTTCATCATTTTAATAGCCTATATATTTATAATTTTTAAAGGGTTAAACCAAAATTTTATCATTTTTAGGAGATCAAAGTGTTATTTTACATTTATTAATTTAATATTTTTTAAAACTTTAAAGGGGATAAATGAAAAATCCTTTACCTATGCCCCTGATTATTTTCCTATTTATGGATTGGAGAGAGCTACGAATAATTTTAGATATTGTGTAAAAAAAATAAATATAATCAGAATCTATAATAAAACATTTTTTATTGAAATGATAATCTTATGGGATATGGAATTTGAAGAAATCTATAATGAAGAAAATGTGAAAAAGAGTTTTGGAGAGAAAAGTAAGAAAATAAACTATAACAAAAGAGCTCTAGAGGTGGAGAATTGAATACAATAAAAACGGAGTCTTTTTCCTCTATCAAGACAAAATAAAATATTTATTGTATCTCAACTCGTCAATTTTTTCTTCAATTTACTACGTACTTTTCTATCTTGCTTTTAATTTTTTATTTCAAATTCATTCTAAAAGTTTTCTACATTAATTTTCTTTTTTTTTTTCCTTTCACATTGTATTTGTGTTCTATCAATATTTATAAAATCTCACAAACTCATATTATTTGCATAAAATTAAACAAGTTCTCGATGGATTAAAGTTGTTATTCTATTTGTGTTTTTTTTTCCAATTTTATAATTTTTATTTAAATTTAATTTACTTTGGGCATTAAGGTAAGATTTTCTTTTACTTTTGTATTATAGATTTTAGGGTTTTTTAAAATATTTTATTGTTTTTTATTAATATGGGGAATTATTTCTTAGAATATGGTTTCTAAGTATCTCAACTTCTATGGGTGTGAAATTTGATCTATCATTGCAGTCAAGTTTTTCACATGTCATTGGAATCAGGTAATTATTATAATATGATTACTACATTTTTAAACAGTTATGGATAACATCTAATCCTAAACTCGATCGTGTCGAGTCGTGAGCAACTTTTTTGTAAATTAAATAACGTGATATAATAAATTTTAACTGTTGAAGTCCAATTTTAATCGGGTTTAGACCTTTGGTTTTAATTAAAGTTTAAATGTATTTTAAATTTAAATTTATTTTAAATTTAAATTTATTTATTTAAATTTATTTTAAATTTAAATTTAATCAAATTTAAAATAATATTAAACTAAAAATTAAAATTAAAAAGTCCATTTACAAGTGTCCCATTACAAAAAGGCCCAAATTAGGGCTCAATTCCAAAACAGGCCCAAATTGAGGCCCAAATTACATTGACCCAAACAGGGGAGGCCTTAATCTGCTGACCAGCCACCTCCACTTCAGCCAATTGTACACCGCCACATCAGCCCAGACTGCATCTTCTTCAACCAGCAACTTGCACTGCCACCAACTGCTCCAACTGTTGCTGTCACCGCCACCGCTTGCACCTGCAAAAAGGAGGAAAAGATTAGGACTGGCATTTAATTGCATAAAAACAAAGTGTAATGATAGGAAATATGGCTATAAAAGCCAAAATTGTAAGCCATTGTAGGGGTTACAAAACCTTGTTCTTGAGAATCAATATACGAACCCTTAAAAAATCAATACAAAAAATCTTCAATTCACCAGTAGAAGCATTCGAATAGATTCATAAAGCAATAGGAAACAGAGGCAGGCTTCAAAAACAAACAAGTAAGCAATCGATATTTCTCAGTAAGTATTTGGTCATTAATATTAACCTTTTAAACTTCAAAACCATTTGCATGCTCTGTATATATTCATTAATGCCTTTATTGCATTTACATTTTTCGTAATTATTAACTCGGAGTGTTTCGTGTATATACATGTGCATGTATTAAATCATTACTAGTCATATTAATTACACTTACCCGTTTCCAAAAATATCCATTAAATATTTGCTAGGTATTAATACTTTCATTAATAATTTTAATTAGTTTTAATAATAACAGGTATAACATTATTAATAGTAATAATAATAATAATAATAATAAGTATAATATTAAATAACCTCATTAACAATAATACATTAATTAATGACAATATTAATTAATGAATTAATAAATTAATAAAAAGGAAAGTGAAAAGTCCCCCCTTTCGTTCAGTTTCTGTCACCATCACCGGGGTACCGTCGCCGGAGTCTTCTCCGTGCATCGCCACCGCCTTGACATGCATGGATCTGCGAAAAAGGATAAAAAAAACTATACTAAATAACTTTCAAAACTTTAGGGTTTAAATAAAAAAGACTAAAAGAGGAAAAGGTTTTTCAAGAAAGAGGTACGGATCTGGTTCAAAAACCAGATCTGCTTTTAAAATAATATAAAAAGGGAAGTGAAAACGAAAAGAAAAAAAAGGAAAAGGAAACTATGGCCTTTCGGCTTACCGGGGTCGGTGGACGGAGGCGCGTGGAGAACCCCCGGCGGCGGAGGAGTGGTCGACGTGGGTGTGCGTGACCGGGAGCGTCGACGACGCGCCCCCACGTGCGACTTCAGTGGCTGCCGGAACTCGGTCGGAGCATGGCCGACCATGAGGAGAGAGGGTGAGTTGAGAGAGTTTGAAAGAGAGGGGGGTGATTTTCAGAAAAATAAAGGAAATGAATAAAAAAAACCTAAATTGCTATTTATATAGGACCCATTGACCCGACCCGATCCGACCCGAACCGGCCTAGGATCCTCGTGTTTTTGTTTAATGAGTTATTTGCTCGTTTGGTCCTTCCGCATTTTTAATTGTTTTAATTTAGTCCTTTTCATATATTTAATTATTTTTAATTTGGCCCAGTAATTTTGTTTACTTTTCAATTTAGTCCTTTGACTTCTGGATGCCTGTGGGGTTGCCACGTGTCACCCTTTCTTGGATTTATTATTTTATGAGTCCCTGGACTGTCCAAAAATTACCATTTTACCTCCAAACTTCCCAAAATCCCATTTTTAACCCCGATTTCACCAAAAATTACCATTTTACCCCTAAACTTTCCAAAATCCCATTTTAACCTCGATTTCACCAAAAATTACCATTTTACCTCGAACTTTCCAAAATCCCATTTTAACCTCGATTTCACCAAAAATTACCATTTTACCTCGAACTTCCCAAAATCCCATTTTTAACCTCGATTTCACCAAAAATTATCATTTTACCCCCAAACTTCCCAAAATCCTATTTTTAACCTCGGTTTCATCAAAATTACCATTTTACCCTCAAATTTCTTAAAATCCCATTTTCAACCCCGATTTCACCAAAAATTACATTTTTACCCCCGGAAGTCAAAAATTACCATTTCACCCCCGGGCATCCAAAGGTCCCGTTTTCGATCCCGGTCGCATCGTTTTTCTTCTTCACTAAATACTTGCATTTATTTTGATCATCATGCATTTGCATTTTACTTTTGCATTCTATTCATCTGCTTGTTATCTTGCTTCGTATTTAATTTCTCTCATTAATTGCTATTCAATATTTTAAACTTACACACTCATTTTCAAAGTATCTTCAAAGACGAGGCAATATTCCTCTCGTGTGAAAGCTTCGATAAATCATGCCCTAACGTGTCGGGTGTGATTTTTCGTATAACTCACACACGTCGAATATCCTTTTTTAAGATTTTTATACCCGTTAACCCCGAGATTCCGAGAATATCGTGTCCTAACGTGTTGGTCACGATTTTAATTCTCCATGAAAATCGAAGTAAAAGGGTATTCCATAGTTGAATCTTTTAAACTATGTGCCCGAGGATTACATTTTAAATTCAATACGAAATTTTCAAACTCTCAAAAATATGTCTATATCACAAATAATCTTAAAAACGAGGCAATGTCCTTTCGTGTGAGAACTTCAAAGAATCGCACTTTAACGTGTTAAGTATGATTTTCGTAATTCATGCGTATCGGATATCCTTTTCAAAAGTTTTCAAAATACTCTTCAAATTTAATAATTATATACAAAGTGGCTTTATAGCCAAAAGAAGAAACAATGTTCTTTCATGTGAAGATCTCGAAACTTCGTGCCCTAATGTGTTGATTGTGAATTTTCGTATGGTTTATATGATAGAACATTCTCTTTAAAATGCCCTGAAACGTCCTGCAGTTTTGGAACTCAGAGAATTTAGTGCCTTAATGTGTTGGACACGACTTCTAATTCTCATAGAGGGTCGAAACACGAGGACGAATTCTCCTTAAAAGTTTTCCTTTGAAATTATATGAAGCCGTCTAAAATAAACATCGTATTTTAAATTTTACTTGAGTTTTAATTGTTTTCATAAAATAAGACCCGAAAATAATCATGTGGTACTAATTTTTGGGCGTATGGGGGTGCTAATCCTTCCTCATGCGTAACCGACTCCCGAACCTGTTTCTCTGGATTTCGAAGACCTATATTTTTTAAACGTTTTAAACGTTTTATGGTGATCCAATCACACCTAATAAAAGATTGGTGGCAACTCCCCCACTTTTTCCAAACTTTAAAATCATAAAAAGGTGTTTTTTAGAAGCTCCGTTCCCGAGGTGGTTTCGACATTAACAAAATATAAATTGAAGTTGACAGTCGTGGGTGTCGAATATCACTTAAAAATTCTAGCAAAACTTTGATTTTAAAACCTATAAATAAGCAAACAGACTTACTAGTTATTCACAGAAAAAACAAAAGTAAATTATCTTCTCCATTCTATCCTAAACCTTACATAGCTAGGTACCTCCAAATTACGATTTCCAATTGTGTTGTAATTATTACTCATTTATTGAGATTCAAATGAGACTATATGTTGCCAAGAATGTATCAACATTTGAGTATTCTTTTATGGCTCGGTTTCGTAGTAATATGAATATAAGCTCATTTGATAAAAGAATTATTCATCAATTAATAAATTTCAGTTTTTATCACGTAAACCAATTGGAAGAGTTACCAATCATCTCCAACATAGGTTACAGGTTGCATTGATCGAGGGTGGCAACTTTGCAACTTCTAAGATACATATGATATGATTTAGAGTCAATAGTAAACCATACATGTATCCGCTAGGACAAATTCCATTATATTGAATCAATCGTCCAATTTTTGAAAGTCAGAGGAGGACCATGGAAGTGCAAAACCCAGCTTTCCGATAGAGGCCAAGTCGGAGAAGGGTGGAATCTATGATGGTGTTGTGGCTTAGTGTTCTCGTCGACAAATGTGTTGCAGTTAGACAAAATGGACGCGGTCAAGCTTGAGGTACGAGGTTAAGGTAAAGACATTCCTAGTAATGATGCCCTAGCTACTGTAATAGTCAATCCTGACGATAGACTCGACTTTGCAAATGTAAAAATAGATATTGGATTTGTCTAGATAATAGATGAAGATCCGATGCGCTAAGCAAACTAAGGATTGTAATTATTTTTATTCTATTGTATTTAGGGATCTAAATATGAGACATTTGATATTGGATATTGTATTTTTATTTTTATTAGTTCTTGTAATAGACATTATTTTTATTCTATTGTATTCAGTTTTTACGCAAAAAAAAAAAAAAAACAACAACAACAACAGCCGTTAACTCCCTTATTTTACTTTTTTAGGTGTGAATAATATATAAAAATAACAAATTAATATAATATTATATTTACCATTATTTATTTACTTTATAATTTTTTAATTAAAATTAAATTTTCATAATTGAAAAAATAAATAAACTAAATAAAAAATTAAAATATAAAAATTAAATACATAGGTAGAAATTAAAATGTTGATTAAGTATATATATCACATAGGAGAGTAGTAGGTAGGGTGGGTAGACGTAGAATTAGATATATAGATTAACGGTGGATATATGGATGCTGTACTTGTAAAACCAAAATCATTGGACCGGTGTTTTAAAAGGAGATTAATAAGTGGGTTCATGTCGTCCTTGCATTTGCCTTTATACATCTACTAACTACTATGTGATGTTACATGACACATATAACCTCAGGTTTGGTAAGGAAAGTTTGCACAGTCCACATCCATCTTCCATCACACTACTACTTACTATTACTATATCCATTCCTTCACTCATGTCCATCATGTGGATCGTGCTCCTCCGTTAAATAAAGGCATAATAATTTTTTTGCCCTTTAACTTTATAAAAAATTCATTTTAGTATTCTATTAATTTTTCTCTCTTTTTTTCTTGAACTTATATTTTTTTTTATCAAATCTCTCTAAAATAAATGGAAAAGTATAAACTTTTGGTAACGTGATATATATATGGATTGACATGTAGATGACACGTCAACATTTAATTTATTTCTTAAAAATTTAAAAATATTTTTTAAATGTTTATGTGTCATCCACGTGAATGCAACGTTAGTAAAATTAAAAAACGCTAACTTTTCTATTAAATTTTGGGTGATCTAACCAAAAAAAACACAAGTTTAAGGGTTAAAAAAAATGTGAAAATTAAATGGCGGGTTAAAATGATATTTTTCATAAAGTTGAAGAGTCAAATAAGGCATTATGCCTAGAATAAATAACATTGTGGATTAATTGGCTAAAGTATCTGGAAGGTCCTTATAGTATACAGATCTCATCAAATTAATCCCTCTATTTTTAAATAGATCAATTTAGTCCATATACTGTTAAAATAAAATAAGTTTAAAATTGTAATAGAATTAACATTTAATATCTTGAAAATTATTTTTCAATTCCAGTTTAATTACAAACAAAAGATTTCATTTACAAAACCATAAATTTTTTAAGAATATTAACTCTATTAAACAATAACTATTATTTTGCAAAATATTAACCACGAGAGTTAAGTGAGATGACAAGGGATTTTCCTACATTAACTAATGGTCGAGGGTTTGATCCTCGTTTTGAGTATGAAATAGCTTTAAAACTTGTGCCCAACATGCACTCTTTAATGACCTTGTAAAATGCAGAGATTAATTATTGGACTCGTTTCGATAAATACATTAAAAAATAAAAAATATTAACTCTATCCAATTTGAGATTATTTAAATTTCTTTACATAAATTAAATTAATGCTTTTAACAATAAAATGATTAATTTGATCATAGGAAGACGTCTGGACAGATTCACCCAAATTAATTAAAAGATTTGGGAAAAGAAAAATGGATACAATAGAAAAAAGATGGAGTGAGTGAGAGTAACATGATTGCCGGAAATATTTGTTTAATTATAAGCAGCGTGACATATGAGGTGACGGCTTTTATTGAATAAATGATAAATGTTTAAAGTAAAATAATGTTAATGGTTCTGGAAGACTGTTGACCCACCGCCTTTTTTTTTTGTTTGACCAATCACTCCACCCTCGTTGGCATGGCTGTATCTCTCTCCTTTATCTCCTCATAAAATTCTTTCTTTACCCCTTTCATCCTAAAATTCAACTAAATATATTTGAAAATTTAAATCACTACACATATTAATTTTCAATTCATTTTAATCTCTTATTAGATTTCTGTGCGTGTGATGTGATGAGTTCTTTTAAAAATAATTTTATTTATATATAATAAGTTTAATTAATTTTTCAATAAATTTATCAATTGATTCATCCTTTTAATATTAGCAATCTATACTCTAATTTAATTAGAGATAAGAATTAATTGAATATTAATTCAATTGCGTAAAAATAAAAATATTTGTATTTCACAAAATAAATTGTATTATATTAAGAGTTTTTTTGTTATTATATATTAAAAAATTAGAAAAATATATAAACATAAGAAAATTGGAGTACATGTTTTTTTTTTAATTTTTCCATTTATTCTTTACCATTAAAGTCTTATTTGCTTTTAATATTAATTTATATATATATTTGTTAAAAAAATTGTTTTTTTATGAGTATCTCATAATCTATAATTTTTTAAAAAAATTATAAATTAAATTGCTTTGTGAATAAATTATTTTATTATAAAATAAGAAAATTAAAAGAAACTTCTATAAAAAGAAGACAAGGAAAACGGAAACCACCGGTCACCTTGGGCAATGGCGATCATGAAATTGTAACAGCTAAAAGGGAACGGAGGCTTTTTCTTTTTATTTATTATTTTCCATTTTCTTTATTTCTTTATTTCACAACCCACGCCACCATCTAGGAGCTTTATATATTCTAATAAATTAAAAGTCTAATTCTGCTATTAGTACCTATATTTTTAGTATATTTGAAATTTAGACCCAAGGCAGGGTTTGCAGTAGGGGTGTTCATTAATCGAACCGAATTACCTAAAATGTAAAAAAAATTAACCGTTAACTTAATCGAATTTTTTTAAATATATTAATTGAACCAAAATATTTCGGTTAATTTGATCGATTAATTGAATTAATCGAAATTTATATGTTTTTATCTTTTGATTAAAATAAGTATAAAACATATAAAAAATACATTGCTAATATTCATTTTCTTTTTATAAATAGTTCTAAAGAAATATTATACATAATATATATTATTTATTTAGATTAATATAAAAATACTAGTTCAAAAAATACATTGCTAATATAAAAATATATTATATATTATATATATATATATTATTTATTTCAAATAATTCGGTTAATCACCTGATTTCAAACCGAATTAATTAATTACCAAAATTTTAAAAAATTATTAATCGACCTTCGACCGAACTAAAATCACCAACTAATTAATTGAATTTGATCGATTCAATCAGTTAATTTGATTTTAACCGAACTATGAACACCCCTAATTTGCAGGATGTGCGAGACACTACATCTAAGCATTCATTGTTAAAAACTCCGACTCAAATTGAGAGTTAAGAGTGATGCTGAAAATTTTGTTGAAAATAAGTTATCTGCTCTATACAACATTTTCTTTGTTAATATTTTTTGCGTTTGGATATTTTTACTAATTTTTTTAGTGTATTCATTTTTCTTTTTTACTGATGTAATTCATGATGTTGTAATAATTGATGCCTCAAGCAATTAATAATAATATTTAACATTTTATTAAAAAAATTATTTTATTTAATTATTGAAATCCAATTAATATTACCATTAAAAACATCGGTTAAATTGGATATGTGACATTAAAAAAACTCACAAAATTGTATGGGAATCATATAAAAAAAAAAAAAATATCGACTTTCATCTTACTTCTCTCAAATAGTATCGAAAAAATTTTACAACTCTAAATTTGTAATCGAAAATCTTACAACATTATATTTAACATTTTTATTTGCTTATTTAGTTTTCCATGCATGTAATGTTAGTCACAGTGAGCAAATTCTTATTTTAAAAATACTACATAATCGGATTTATTACAAGTCCTTTCACAATGTTATTTAATTGATTGTAATTATTAAATCAAAGGATTAGAAGGATTAAATTTCAAAGAATAAAAGTAGAGAGATTAAAATTTAAATATGAAAAGAGTAGAGGGATTGAAAGAAGAATTAGACCTACATTAAATATCCATGTGCACAAAATATACAAAAAGTTTGAATTTTATATTTGGAGGTGAAATAATAGTAGTATTAATTTTCTTTTGTCTTAGCCTCCAAAAGGGAAAATCAAAATGCGCGTACATGGAACTCAAAAAAAAAAAAAAAAGAAGAAGAAAGTCATGAAAATCAAAGTCTCTGTTCAAATCAAAGCTTCGGCTGAAGATTAAAGAAGATACAAAAATCCTGGAAACAAAAATAAAACGAGGAAAGAAAATTTATTCATTTAGTATTATCCGAATTTTCAACTTTCAATCTCCCAAATTTTTTTCTTGGCTTCTTCGTTTGTGTGTGTTTTCAGTTTATGACCTCAATAACAGCGTCTTCTTCCTAATATTTTGATTAAACAACCTGCACCCTGTTTCTTAACACTTTCTCTTTTCAAGACTAAATCTTACATGCTTACATATATATATATATATCTTTATATATTTGTATGTTTAGTATAGTGTTTTCCTTTGTCCAAAGCTATCTATTTGTTCTTCTTCTCCTCTCTCTCTCTCAAGTCTAAACCTTTATTCATTTTCTGCCTGGGGAAAATATTCTTTAATTTATTTATTTGTTTATTCATTCATTTTCTGGGGCTTTGAGTTAAACAGCAACAACCCAGGCTTTATCTGTGTTGGTCTTTTGTTCTTTTTTTTGTAAACTGGTATCCCTCTGCTTTATTTTATATAAATTTTCTTCTTCTGCTTATAGTTGAATGCATATGTACAAACATACCGTACTACACTGTTAGGGTGAAATTAAGATCAAAGGGGCACATATTAGCGGGGGAAGAAATTAAAGCTGCATAAAGTTAATTAATTAATTTGTAGCTAAAGAGAGAAACAAGGAAAATGAGTGGTGGTAGGAGGAGAAGGGTGTTGATGAGCAGGATCTATGGGATTGCACGTGGTAAAGCATCATTCAAGGAAGACCACTCCCAGATTGGGGGGCCGGGATTTTCCAGGGTTGTTTATTGCAACGAACCAAATTCCTTGGAGGCGGGAACCCGTAATTACTCTGATAATTATGTCAGCACTACCAAGTATACCATTGCTACATTCTTGCCCAAGTCCTTGTTCGAACAATTCAGGAGGGTCGCCAACTTCTTCTTTTTGGTCACTGGTATTCTTTCCTTCACTCCTCTTGCTCCTTATTCCGCTCTTACTGCTATCGTCCCTCTCATCATCGTTATTGGCGCTACTATGATCAAAGAAGGTGTTGAGGATTGGCGCCGACAACAGCAGGTTTCACTCCTTTATTTACTTTATTACCTTCTTTCTTTTCTCTTTGCTGCTGCTGCTTCATTTCTTTTTAGTTGCCACTTAAGGTGCCAGATAGTTGCTTCCCTTTGCACTCCTTTTTTTTTTTTACTTTCTCTATCATCTTGCCCTTTATGGAGTCCATAAAATATATAGTCATTTATAGAAAGGGCTTCTTAAATAGTTTACATGATTGTAAGTTCTTCCATTTTCCTAATATAATTGTGCCAAGTGCATTTTGGCTTTTAAAAAGGAACAGAACATATTCTTCAATAGCTTCTTCCTTTTTCTGGATCTCTAGGCCTTCTTGATTGCCATAAAATTCATCTATCTTTCACTTTTAATTTTTCTTTTTGGTATATCGAGTTGTTTTAATTAAGCTATGTGTAACTCAATTCTATGTCTACCTTTAAATATTGGTCTTCGTTGGTGTCATAGGCTTTGAACTTTCTTTACACTACTATCTTGCTGCTCGTTAGCTTGAGCCAGATGCATCTTAGAACTGCAAAATTAGCTTATACGTAAAGTTTCCATAACCTGGTTGTTTTCTTTGTACTAAAATTTCTTGTTCAATCTGGAATTTCTTCAGGATATAGAGGTGAACAATAGAAAGGTAAAAGTTCATAAAGGTGATGGCAACTTTCATCATACTGAATGGAAGAATCTTAGAGTGGGAGATATTGTAAAGGTGGAGAAAGATGAATTCTTTCCAACAGACCTCATCTTGCTTGCATCCAGTTACGAGGATGCAGTCTGCTATGTTGAGACCATGAACCTTGATGGAGAAACAAATTTGAAACTCAAACAAGCATTAGAGGTAACTTCATCCTTACATAATGACTATAACTTTCGGGACTTTAAAGCTATTGTTAAATGTGAGGACCCAAATGCAAATTTGTACTCCTTTGTTGGAACCATGGAGTTTGAAGAGCAGCAACATCCCCTTTCTCCTCAGCAACTTCTCCTTCGAGACTCAAAACTCCGAAATACAGATTACATATATGGGGCTGTTGTCTTCACTGGTCATGACACGAAGGTCATGCAAAATGCTACAGACCCTCCTTCTAAGAGAAGCAAAATTGAGAGGACAATGGATCGCGTTATCTATTTAATGTTTTTTATCGTTTCTATAATGGGATTTGTTGGTTCTATTTTCTTTGGGATTGCAACTGAAAATGACTATGAAGATGGGAGGATTAAAAAGAGATGGTATCTTAGGCCTGATAATGCCGAAATTTTCTTTGATCCTGAAAGAGCCCCAGTTGCAGCAATTTATCACTTCTTAACGGCTCTTCTTCTGTATAGCTACTTCATCCCAATCTCCTTGTATGTGTCAATAGAAATTGTTAAAGTTCTTCAGAGCATCTTCATCAATCAAGATATTCACATGTATTATGAAGAGGCTGACAAACCAGCACATGCCCGTACCTCTAATTTGAATGAAGAGCTTGGTCAAGTTGACACAATACTTTCTGATAAGACAGGAACACTAACCTGTAATTCAATGGAGTTCATCAAGTGTTCTATTGCTGGTACAGCTTATGGCCGCGGTGTTACAGAGGTTGAGAGGGCTATTTATAGAAAGAAAGGTTCACCTGTGGTCCATGAACCAAATGGTCTGAACCATATTGAGGATTCTGCTGATGTAAACCCAGCCATTAAAGGTTTTAACTTTAAGGATGAAAGGGTCATGAATGGTAACTGGGTTAATGAGCCTCGTGCAGATGTCATCCAGAAGTTTTTCCGTGTGTTAGCAATCTGTCATACTGCAATACCTGAAGTGGATGAAGAGAATGGAAAAATTTCATATGAGGCGGAATCACCTGATGAAGCAGCATTTGTGATTGCAGCAAGAGTACTAGGTTTTGAATTCCACAATAGGACACAAACAAGCATCTCCTTACATGAGTTGGATCCTGTCTCTGGAAAGAGAGTTAACAGGTGAGAATCTCATCGCATGCCTTAACCAAGTAGACCTTATGTCACCATGTTATCATCTTTTGTTATTTTTCTGCATGTGACTAGTTGTAGGATCATCTTGGCATCACGTTCACCTGGCTCCTGAACCTCTTATAAGCATATAATAGGAACATATTGCTTTGTTTAACATCAAGAGAAAACAGATCAAACAAGAAATGCTTTGCAGCTGTCTTGCTAATCTTAAACTCCTATTTCTGACACAGGCTGCCTGAAAAATGGGTTTGTTTTCTTTTGAAATTTTAGGCACTTGATTGCATGAGGATACTAAGCTAAATATGAGTTTCATGTCACGGAAGCCTCATTCTGATGTAGAATTTTACTCTTACATTCAATCTTCAAAAGATTCAGTTGGCCCTTTTAACTTGCATTATTATTTCATGTTCCCCCTATGTAACTAGTTAGTCGAACAGAAAGGAGACCAAATGTTTAAACATTACTCTTTGCACGTGTGACTTATAGTATATACTTGTCAGCATGCAAAGCTGTTGTTCATAAAATTGGCTCACCCATTTAAGAACATTTTGAGTGAATAATTTCCATTGTGCAGGTTATATAAACTTTTGAATGTTCTAGAGTTTAACAGCACCAGAAAACGGATGTCTGTAATTGTGAAAGATGAAGAGGGAAAACTTCTTCTACTCTGCAAAGGTGCTGACAGGTTAGCATTTATATATTAAATCGAACTCTTGTGGGTACCAATAACCCTTATTTCCTTTTTAGTTTCACTACAATATCATCCTAATGCTTTATCCTATGCAGTGTCATGTTTGAGAGGCTGGCCAAGGGTGGTCGTGACTTTGAAGAGGATACTAGAGAGCATATGAATGAGTATGCTGATGCAGGCCTGAGGACCCTAGTCCTAGCATACCGTGAACTTTCAGAAAATGAATACCAAGTGTTTAATGAGAAAATGACTGAGGCAAAAAACTCAGTTAGTGCAGATCGCGAAACCTTAATTGATGATGTTGCAGAAATGATTGAGAGGAATCTAATTCTCTTAGGGGCTACGGCTGTGGAGGACAAACTCCAAAATGGGGTAGGGTGGAATATGCTAGTATAATCTAATCTTTCTTTAAGAGGCACAGCAGGGGACTTATGATTTTTCTTTTATTTCTGCGTTACAGGTCCCTGACTGCATTGACAAGCTTGCTCAAGCTGGGATTAAGCTATGGGTATTGACTGGAGACAAGATGGAGACAGCCATCAATATTGGGTATGCTTTCTGGGCTTGCCTTCTTCTGTTTCTGCTTTAAATAAAACCTACTCTAATTAGCTCACTTTGATCTCTAACCTAAATTTATAAATTTGCAGTTATGCATGTAGTTTGCTTAGACAAGGAATGAAGCAGATTATAATTAATTTAGACACTCCAGAAATCCAGTCATTAGAGAAAACTGGAGATAAGGATGCCGTCATCAAGGTAAAATGACTTAGATTCTTGATTATTTTTATAATTGTTCAGTTAGCTTTATTGAATCTAAATCTTTGCTTTTTAGAGCTTCTTAGCTCTATATGGAAATGACATGAATTTCTGTACAATATAATGCTGCAATGCATGTGAGTATTATATTCTTTTTGTGCTACTGTTTATTTGATATGGCTTTTGTGCTTCATGAGTGCCTCTGCATGTGTATTTTCTATGTTTGTGCATCCAAGGATGTGTATATAATATTTGCATCATATGTCATTTTTTATAGTTATAATATTTGTATTATTATTGATGGAATGATTTTTCTTTTAGGCGTCAAGAAAAAGTGTCATGGAGCAGATAGTTTCAGGAAAGGCTCAGGTGTCTGCATTGAGTGCAATATCCGAGGCTTTTGCCTTAATCATTGATGGGAAATCACTCGCTTATGCTCTAGAGGATGATATGAAGAATATTTTTCTAGAGCTTGCCATTGGTTGTGCATCTGTAATTTGCTGCCGCTCTTCACCAAAACAGAAGGCATTGGTATGTTTTCATCTTTCCAGAGATTTTACGAAGTCAATTTAGAGTTGTCATATTTAGTCCTTGATTCAAGTAACTAATTACTATTTTAAATGACAAAACTGAAACTCATAGGTTACAAGACTGGTAAAATTAGGAACTGGTAAAACAACGTTAGCCATCGGCGATGGTGCTAATGATGTGGGAATGCTTCAAGAAGCAGATATTGGAATTGGAATCAGTGGTGTGGAAGGAATGCAGGTATTTAATGATTACTATCTCAAATTTGTTATTGGCACGGTGATTAAGAAAAAATTCCAATTGTAGTGTTCTCAGTTTAAAGAATTTTAAATAAATAAATATTAATATATAGTTCTTTTAATTTTCTGAAGGGTATAATCACCTCAAATTTCTGATTTTTGTTATTATTATCTAATGCAGGCAGTGATGTCGAGTGATGTCGCAATTGCTCAGTTCCGATATTTGGAGCGCTTGCTACTTGTTCATGGACATTGGTGTTACAGGAGAATTTCTTCAATGGTAATACACTCGTTTGTTGCTGTAGTCACTAGTGATTCATTAAGTTATTAAAACATTTGAAGTTGAAATTAATCAACTTGACTTGCATGACAAGGTTGGTTTTTCCTCCAAAGCCTAATTACTTTTTATTCTTGTGGTGCCAGATATGCTACTTTTTCTACAAGAATATTGTATTTGGTTTCACAATCTTCCTATACGAGGCATACACATCGTTTTCAGCTGAACCTGCCTACAATGATTGGTATTTGTCTCTCTTTAATGTCTTCTTCTCATCACTTCCAGTAATTGCTATGGGAGTTTTTGACCAGGACGTATCAGCACGGTTTTGTCTCAAGGTAGCTGGTTTTCTAGTCTTTATTCTTAGCAATAGCAAGTTATAGATTGCAAGAGATGGATGTATTAACTTCTATTGTACATTTTATTTGCGGCAGTTTCCTCTGTTATACCAAGAAGGAGTGCAGAATGTTCTCTTCAGCTGGCGGCGCATAGTGAGCTGGATGTTTAACGGGTTTTACAGTGCCATAATCATCTTTTTCTTCTGCTCGAGAGCATTGGAGCATCAGGCCTTCAATGATGAGGGTAAAACTGCTAGTAAAGACATTTTAGGGGGAACAATGTACACATGCATTGTGTGGGTTGTGAACCTTCAGATGGCCCTTTCGATTAGTTACTTCACCTTGATACAACATATTGTCATCTGGGGTACCATTGCATTCTGGTATGTGTTCCAATGGGCGTATGGTGCCTTGCCTGCTAGTTTTACCACTGATGCCTACAGGGTGTTCGCTGAAGCTCTTGCCCCAGCTCCTTCATACTGGTTCATTACACTTTTTGTCGTCATTGCGACCCTCACGCCTTACTTCTTATACTCTGGTATTCAGATGCGCTTCTTTCCCATGTATCACGAAATGATACAGTGGATAAGACATGAGGGGCTGTCCGATGATCCACTCTACTGTGAAATGGTGCGCCAAAGATCCATCCGCCCAACAACTGTGGGCTTCACTGCTCGGCGAGCAGCAAGCCGAAGACAATAAGATTATGGATGGGGTTATAAATATTTATCAGCTGAATGGTTGATTCCTGTGGATGCTCCAAATCTGCCTGCATTACATGTAAACATCACTACACAGCTGGGTAGACGACCATGTACAGATTCAGTATTTGCATGGCAGAATTATACAGAGAGAATGCGAGCATCCTGATATTGTAAATCTTCATTCTTTACGGTGATCTTTGTTTTGGACCATAAATAATTTCATTTTTGGGGAGATTTGTAACTAGTGCAGGTGTTAGAATACTAGTTTTGGTTCTAGTTTTACAAATATTGCTACAGTTTCAGCTTCATTTTTTATTTTTTTCTCTGTTTAATAAAGATATATTCTTTTTTTGGTCATTAAATCTCTCGAGTTTTTTTTTTCAAGATGAAATTATAGCCTTTTTTAGTATTATTATAATAACTGTCTATACCAAATATATAGATATATATCTTTTTAATCTATATTTATGGTTGATTATACTACTAAATTGATATTTTAAATAAAATCATAATATATATTAAATATCCTATAATAAGTGTATGTATGTGATAACTACATGTTTAAAATATAAAAGTGTGTTTCAAAACAAAGTGACGAAAGAATTGAAAAAAACAAAAAAATAAATGCTCTCAAATATATACAATAACTTTGAAGGGAATTATTACAAATGAGGAGAATTTTTCTATTTATAATTAAATTTGCTTAGATCTAACAATGCAGATTGAATTATATCAATATATGAGATTAATGTCTATCTACAAGATGAGTCTTAAAATATTTAAACTCTATGTATTCTTATCTTTTAGGATTTACAATATTTATCCTTGTAAAAATACGAGTAACCAGGATTTAAGTAGACAAGCTTTGAGTCTCTTTCACAAAGTGGGATAGTCCTGTCGAACCGAATGATTCCAAGTGAATATGAAGGGTTTACAATGTGTGCATAAGTTGAAGGCTCTTTTATGCTATGCGTGACATATGTTTATGGAATCCACGTATTTAGAACATAAAAATTTGTTTAAAAATAATATACAAAACAAATAATGAAACGTATGGTTTAAATCTAATTAAAAATAATACATGAAATATGTACGATATTAAAATAAAAAATTAGAAAAAATTTTGAGAAAAATAAAATTTAAACACATAAATACATCATATTAATACTACTAAATGCTCTGACCGAGTTGGTGGTGGGTTGACTTGTGATAACAACTCGATTAAGGGTTTAAATAATAGTATTAATAAATGCAGAATTGATAAAGATATGCATGATACTATCATGTGGTAAAAAGAATGTTGTTCATTTTAAAATACCCGAATTCGAGCATCTGTGTGTGCATTGTCAAAAGATTAACAAAATATGAACAAATACTATTATTTTTATTATTAGAATCAAACAATAATTCTTATATTAGAATTATAAAACTTTTTGATAGAATTATAATTAAATAATAAACTCTTATGTCATAATTAAATTTTTTTTATTGTACTATAATTAAACCATAAATCTTATATTATAATTAATTTTTTTATAAAATCACTTAATTAAATAATAAATATAACTGTCAATTAAGTGTTAACGTAATTGACACTATTATTACAATAATCAAAAGTACGTAGGTTCGAATGTGCTTAAGAAAAAAAAAATCTGAAATATTTTGCTTTTTATAATAGAGATTGTTAAAAGATTAATAATTATCTTGTTGTTGGAGAAAGTATTTGGGGGTAGAGGAGCGTAACTGGGGGCGACCCTTCAAAATGAAAAAAAAATTATTTAGGTTTTTTTTAAATTTTAAATTAATAAAAATAAAATAACATTTTATCTCCTTAAAATAATAAAAATTTAATTCAATTTTTTAAATATTATAAATATAATAAAATTATATTTTTATTGGAATAAAAATTAAAATTTAACTTTGAGCCCTAAAAACAATTTTTGTGGCTTCGCCCCGGTATGTGCAGTGGTAAGAATTGTTTGAGGTAGAAGAAGTTGCCGCAACAGAGGCAGAAAGTCCAGCAAGTGAAAGGAGCAACGGTATGTCCATTTAAAAGGGATAGTAAGTATGAAATTGCAGAAGTGTGGAAGGAGAGCAGACCTAGACAGAGGTGATAAGGTCTCAATCCTTGGATGCAGTTTTTCGAGGACTTAGACCTATGCTGTACAATAAATGTATTGGATTGGGGGTTGGAACAGTTTCATATATTTGATATATGTAGTGTTTCAGTTGAGGAACTGATATATATTATTATTGGTATCTTTCTTACAGATGTTTGTCAATGAAATATGCTTCATTCTGAAAAAAGAACCCCTCAAATTAATGTCACAGAGACCCTAAAAAACTGAAGAAAGAAAGACAGTGGTTTGGATTGTACTTGGAATCATATGATACAATGTTAATTACTCGTTCATGAATATTACTCCCATATAATATTTTCAGAACGGCAAGCAAGTAATTACTTAACAGAATGGTTAAGTTTAACACCAAGAAAATCGGCAGCTGAATTGGCCATGATACTAGTAAACTCAAAGAAACTTATGACGCCGTCTCCATTGGAATCAGCCTCTTTCATTATATCGGAAAGTTCAGGGAAGGTCAAGGGATGACCCATCTTAGCCATGGAGCCTGCAAGCTCCGCGGGCGTAATAAACCCATTGCCATCCCGATCAAATAATTGGAAAACCTCCAACAACTGGGCTTCGTTTGTCAAAATTTGGTGGGTGATGTCGGGCAGAATGGTGCTCACCAATTCCTCGAACTCCACAAGACCATTCCCGTTAGCATCTATGTCGCCTAGCAAAAGGTGGATCTGGTCACCACTAGGCTTGAGACCCAAGGAGCGCAAGAGAGCCGCCAGCTCAAGATGGGTGAGGCTGCCGTCGGAATCCATGTCGAAACGCATGAATATGTCTTTCAATTGCTTCAGTTGGTCAGCCGATTGCACGCTTATGTTCCCACTGCCACTCATCATCGCCATAGAACAAAATGAAGATGAAGAAGCAAAGAAAGAAACAAGGAATGGGTTTGAAGAGGTCCTTGAATGAGTTGAAGTCGTAGTTGGGATTCTTTAAAGACGTGGGGTCTGTCCCGTCGTGTCTTCCATTTCTTCCTTGATTTGCTTTCTGGTTCGATATGTGTTTTGTTTGTACTGTTCAAACTTCAAAGCAAAACCGCGTTTTCCCTTTTTACTAATAACAGTTTGGATTAATTCCACCGCTCATCCTTCAACTATCTATGAGTTTAATTTAATTTGGTTCATAAATTCCAAATTATCAGTAGGTCAGTTGACCACATGTTGCCGCATCTTTATCTTTCAAACTTCTCCTTTGTTTTCTTTTCTTTTTACTCCTTTTGGCAACTTTTTTTTTATCTATTTATAAATAAAGAATAAGTGATACTTTACATTAGTCGGTATAAAATTTATTTGTACTAATTTATTATAAAATAAAATAAAACATATTATTAATTAAGTAACATCAATCATTTCAATCAAATGGAGGAATCATTTCTACAATGTTAGAATTAATGAAGATTTAAACTGATTGATTAAATTGTATCGAGGAGATTTCTAATACTCAATTACAATGACATTTAGATTTAACTATTTTTGTTTGAAAATTTATTTTAACAATTCACATCTCAAATATCATCAGACATCGAATCAAGTGATTTTATTAACCATAAAAAAAATTAAGAAAAACAAATAGTAGAGACGATAAAACAAAATATGTAGGGCATTTAATTAACTAAATTCGAAGGCTTTACAGAATAACGAAAGGGACCATGGTATTGAGCCTGATCAAGCATGCATAAACTAAAGGCAACTGTCGAGAATCCAGATGGAGGTAGCTATGAAAAAAATAGATTAAGTGAAACAATGAATGGAGATGAAGGAGAGCTTACTACACATTCTTCTTTAATAAATGCCAATTCAAATGATTTAAGCTAATACAACTAACGTATTTAATTATCGAATCTTTGGAGAATGAAAATAGAGATAGTAGTGGAGGAATAAATGGAGCAAATAGTGATGGTCTAACTTAAAAAAAGAATTGAAAAGTATAAGATCCATAATTAAAAACAAGGAAATCAGTGGAAATTCCTAAAGAAATCAATGATGCAATTTGGTCAAAAGTGGTTGTTAGAAACTTGAGAAAATAGAGAAGAAGTGCAATTATTGGTTAACAAAAGTGTCAAATATGCAAATGAGTTTTTTGCTGGTTTTGATATTCAAATCGTAGGAGAAATTTATGCAAAAAAGGGTTGACAAACTCATTGCACTATCAATAAATTGTGATGATCAATTATTCATCAACAAACATAATCTTAAAACCTGGGTTTATGGTTTTAGGTTTTTGCAAACTTTTTGAATTCAAAGCTAATAGTTTGGTGTTGAATTGTGAAACCATGAAATTCTCACATTGAACATTAAGGACATTAGTAGTGAAATTATGTTGAATGTTTCATGAGGATGCTTCTTTCTTCTCTTAATCTTTGTTTGACATGGTATAAAAGATGATATAAAGTTTGATGAGGATTTCGAAAAATTAACCCTTAAATTTACCTCTTTTGTCACTTTGTCCCTAATTTAATTTTGTTTGGAATACTTTGGCCCTTACCCCTCAAATTTTAGCTAAATTACATTTATTTATGGGAAAAAGTTACTGAACTATTAAAATTTTAATTGCACCAACATGACAATTCACATTATAGTCCACATGTCATTCATAAAAATTCAAAAAATAATAAAATTTTGATAAAATTTAAGAAGTTCAATAAATCATCCACTTTAGAAATGGAGTACAAATATACTATCATGTATGTTGCCACATTAGTGTCATTAAAATTTTAATAATTCAATCAATTTTTCCATACACAAAATAATTTGACTAAAATTTGAAAATTGAGAGTCAAAATGATAAAAAAAAATAAGGTTAAAATAACAAAATGAATAAATGCTCACAGCTAAATTTATGGTTATGCCTTGTACTTTTTAAAATAAACATAAAATTATTTTAATATGGAGTGGTTGGAAATTTTAAAAATTATATGAAGAGAGCTAGCAGGTAGCAACAGCTGAAATGAAAGAAGACATGTCGACAAACTCATAGCACTCTACAAAATCAAATCTCCCTTTGGGTAGATGACATGATGGTGAGGAGAATGTGTCAGAGTGGAGTGATCTGCCCCAAAAGCTTCCAAATGCAAACTCCCCTCTACGAGACAGCTCCTCCAACACCCTCTCAGCTTCCTGTATACAACAGCATTGAACCCCATATTGGGTATCTCCAGAACCAGCTTGGCTTAATTCTATACACATGCTCATGCAACTTTTTGTGACTACTTCTACTTGTACTTCATCTTGAAATAATCCATCCTTCATCTTCCCTTCCTTTCTTCGCCGTCCAATTAGTTTCTTCTTGGCATATTGTTTGGTTTTCTTAATGAGTTTGGCAGGAAATTTGAGGAACACAAAGATGATGATCTGAAGAATCAGGCATTGGCTGCAGCAGCATATGACTATACAATCAGCAGCAAGCATGTTGCACTCTTCCATATCCATAGCTATCAATATATGGTTGTCCAAGGAAGAAAAAGGGCTGCCCATGGAAAATAAATTGGTTGCGCTTTCGCAACTCATGTCATGTCTTGTTAAGGAATCAGTTCCTTCTCCTGTATGGAGGGGAGAAGAGGGGAGGTTAGGTTATTACCAAAGGCAAGGCAAAACAAGCGGATTTGGCAGGCAGGGAGGCAATTGGCGTTGCTCAAGTCATGATGCATGACTTGCACATTACCACAAGCATAAACCAAGTCCCGCGCCGCAATCTAAAATGAGGCCGCCACCCAATTTCCTTTTTCTTTGTACAATACATATATTGCACGTAAAGGATACTATAACATATAGCCTAATGCTTCTAATAAAGGAATTGTGCGTGTGAAATCAGTTGCAGGCCATTGCTTAGGTCAGATTAGATTAGGTGTCGTAATATCTTGTTTCATAAGAAGGCCCCTTACTTAGTTTCTGATACAAAGCATTTTGATGTTTCCCTGTCCTTTATTTCCTTTTTATACTTTAGACAAGTTCAATTCTTTCATGCTCCCACCCCTGCTATTGTCAAGCAGCAGCTGCTGCTCTATTTGGTCTCTTGCTTGAATTCCCCTTTTATATATATACCTCCCTATGCAAATTACAACTTTACATGCTTATCTCCTCTCCCCTTTCCTTTTTCTGTTTGCTATTAGAAAGAGGATTGTACAAGAGACAACGGGAATCCACGACCCTAACTACTGACAATGTTATCTTAGCAAATTAGCATACAAGCTTTATTGTAGCTTTAACTTGCTGGAAGAAAATTGGCATCAACTATTTAAAACACAAAAGAATAGCAGTTAAATGGCTGAATGGGGAGAACCCAAAAAAACAAATGATAATATACATAAATGATATTTCATGGAAACTATAACAGGACCTAGTTACACCTTACAATATATTGGAGGGTCTAAAACTATCTCCACATCATGGTGCTGTAAAATTCCAGAGATCCGCAGCTGAAAACCAAAACTCCAGCAGCTATATCAATTCAAAATGGCATCCATACAGCTCTGCAATTGCTCAGCCTCATCCCTGGTCAATACTGATCATATCCTTCTTCAACTACCCCTGCTAATGTTACTTTCGCTAAAATAATCTGTACTGTAATTTTGACTGCCAAAAGCCATCCTCCGAAACCATCTGATTTCTTCAGATTGCTGTGCTGAGTTAAATACCTCACTTTCACCTACTTTCATTCCATTGCTCAGATCCGAGGCGGCCAAACTTTCAAAAGCTCTCACAATCTGAGGAAAATAACTCAAGTAAGAAAGAAGTCACAGTGACAACGTCACCAACTCCATATAATTCTAATATTCAAAATAGGATATGGGAAACAAGAAAACCACGATGCTATTTATTATCCATTTCTTCAGTAACAAACTTTAACTACCTGTCCCATCCGTGGTCTTTTTGCAGCAGAATGCCGCACACAAGCTGTGGCAGCCTCGATCATCCTAAACATTTCACTTTCAACATAGTTTCCACCAAGCTTTGGATCTGCTAAACATCCAAAGTCCTCACTATCCAGTGCATGACTCAGTAAAGGCCGGGCCTGAAGCATACAGATGATTTTATGAGTGAAGTTTCGGTTATTTCTTTCACATTCCATCCTCAGATGTCTTTCAACATTTTCCATGTTCTCACATCTGTTACCCGCATGGATGTCTAAATACATCAATTTGGATTTAGAAAATGAATAAAAAAGCAAACGTCAACTAGATAAATAGTGGACACATTCCTTTATCATCCACGGCTCTCTGTGAAAAGATTAACTTTTGTTTCAATAAGGGAAGTCTAACTAGGGAGAAAATATATGAGCAATATCTGGCCCTTCTAGTATTCAGCAGCTAAGCTTGTTTTTTTCCATTTAGGCTAGTAGGTTAGAAGGATAAAAGAAAAGGAAAGGCAGAGATAGAAGAAGAAGTATTTTTCTGTAGGTAGTGATTAAAAGAGGAGATTATGAATAATTAAATGATTTTCTCTAGCAGCCAAAATTGAGATTTCAGTACTAAAAAGGGGGGGGGGGGGAGTACGGATGTAACAAAAAGGTACCTCATTTTCAAAGGCCTACAACTATATTAAGCAACAGAAAATTGAACCACAATCAACCTTCGCTAAAATACAGTTGGGTTCTTATGGATTAATACTTGTGTATAAGATGAACTTTAGAAATTGGAACATGAAAATAATGAGTGGTTAAATCAATAAATTACCCATTCAACTAGACTTTCATCACCAAGAGGTTGAGATGCATCTACAGGCTTTCGTCCAGTAATTAGCTCCAAAAGCACGACTCCAAAAGAAAATACATCAGATTTCTCGGTCAATTTACCACTTGATGCATATTCAGGGGCCATGTATCTGAACAATCAACATAAGAATGGTTGATATATTTTTTGTTAAGGAGAAAGTTCATTTACCTTTGGCTACTAACTAGTAGAACGAACCCTGAGTCCTCAGAGAAAAAGCCTACCCAAAAGTTCCCATAACACGTGTTGTTACATGTGTATTTGCATCCAGAGCTAACTTGGCAAGTCCAAAGTCCGAAACCTGTAACATAGATTAGGAAATAGAAAGTCGAAGGCCATAGCCTCATTAAGGCAACAACAGCTGAATGTAGTTTGGAATGACACAGATAAAAGAGAAGCGTCCATACCCGAGCTTCAAAGTTGTTATCTAAAAGAATGTTTGACGACTTGATATCCCTATGAATAATTCGAGGATGACCTGAAATATAATCATCAAATAATCCAAACAATATAAATAATAAACTTGAGAATTTAATAAATCAATAAAATATGTAATGTGAAACAGACACAAGGTTCATTTGGAAAAACAATGAATAGATGGAGAACCAAGAAATGTTTTGGCAAATCTTGAAGAAGCTAAATTCTATATAAAATGTTACATCATGGACTGCAATAGAATGAACGATGGATGATCAATGCTTTTCTAAACTAAGCAGAAAAATATACCATTTACATAAAAGAAAAATAAGAGTGGTGATGAATCTGCCATATATTCTTCTTCTAGCTTGGAATAAGGGAATAATAGAAATTCTTCCTTTTCTCCTTGTTCTTTTTTGGTTAATCTACCTCAAGTCCCGGTATTAAAAGCTGAAGAGAAAATTAGTCCTTCCACTATAAAAATGAGCAATTTAGCCCCCTATACATTTATTTTTGAAGCAATCGGTGTTAAACTTGAGCATCAGGAAATTTTAACCTGTATTTCAAAGTGACTTCAAAAGAGAGAAAAACCAAAATTTAGCATTGTTCAAAAACACGACGACGACTAATTTGGTCACCTTTTATTCACATCACTTTAAAACACAACAATTCAGCATTTTTTTCACACACAGCCTTACAATTTACCTATTTGCTTCAAAGTTAACTGTACAAGGACTAAATTGCTCACTTTTTATCAAAGAGAGACTGATTTGCTCCTAAGCCTATAGATGCCAGGTGGTTTAACCAGTTCCTTTTGTGTGTGATAAAAACCTGTTTGGTTGCGGCATGCCTAGTAAATTCCGATACATTGCCAAACCAGAATGACTACGTCAAGATATCAGAATGCATTCCCGCACAAAAATTTTCATAGAGTTCATTAGAAAAACAGACATTAGTTGCTAAATGCTAAGTACACAATTCTGGAAAATAAAATTTTCCTTTTTTAAGCATTTGGGCAGGTTATACTACTTTCAAGCTTGGCCATTGATATCTGGATGGAAATACTTACAGTCTTCATGGAGATAAGCTATCCCACGAGCTGCACCAGCAGCAATTTTAAGACGTGTTGCCCAATCCAAAACTGGCATACCTTCTCCTGTCAAAGGCGAGGAGTAAGACATATGAGATTAGCAGTCCAATGCAGTGGGTCAATTCTTCAAAGATCATTTATGGTGCTCACCATGAAGATGGAAATAAAGGGTATTATTAGGGACATAATCATATATGAGCAGTCTCCGGTTCTCAGAGATGCAGTAACCGACAAGTGAAACCAAATGGCGATGGTGTATACGACTAATAATAGCAACCTCCGATTTAAATTCTCGTTCACCCTGTCCCCCACCAATTTTTAGCTGCTTCACTGCCACCTCTCTTCCATCTGGTAAGCAACCTTTATAAACAGCCCCAAATCCACCTTCACCCAAAAGATTTTGGTCTGAAAAACCATTTGTAGCGATGGTTAATTCTTCATATGTAAACCATGTCTTTGAATTGCCTAAGCCACCAGGTTCCGGCATCATCGGTGGTGAATGCACAAAATCACTTCCAGAACTACTTCCAATAAGAGGAGCAGAAGAATGCGTCTTTGTAGGGGATGAATCTATAAGCATGTTAATAACAATGATCAAAACATTACCTCCAATAACATGTAAATCCAAAAATTTACCCACAATTCCCAGAGAAACTGAATAAATTAAATGAGCAGCTAGATCCAAATCAACCTTTTCTCTCATTTATACAAACCGGACAGAACCCCTCAATCCCAATGTCAGTGGCCACTATCTATACGTAAGTAGGTTTCAAAGCATTCAATCACTAAGCTAAAATGACAACAAAACTATTATGTTTTGTTTCTTTTCGCACAATAAGCACTAAGCAGTATTTGATTTCATACTAAGGGTATGAGCAAATCGTATTCTGGAAGAATGGAATTAAATGTTGAAGCATAGCTCAAAGAAACCGAGTATAGAGGGTAAGCAATAACACGTTAAGGAAACAACATTGCAACGATTGAAAAACCTACCTGATCTCGGGGAAGAGCCTAGTGGGGATGGCATCACATAACCACCATTAACTAGAGTAAGCTTCTTTTTCTTCTGCCTCCTCAAGCACCAGACAGCCAGCCCAATAAGGCTAAGCACAATGATCCCTACAGCTACTCCTATAGCAACTGCACCTCCTACACCAATGCCATTATTACCTGAGTCTGAACTTTCTGGTGCACTTGGACCAGGAGCATTTACAGTCCGATTATCAGTCGGTGGAGTCAAAACTCGAGGAGGAGGAGGAGGAGGTGATAATCTTGCTATAGATGGTGGTGGAGATGAGCTTGGAGTAGAATTAGAGGGTGATGGTGTTGGTTGAGAACTGGGTGGTGTACGCTTAGAGGGAGATGTTGGGGCAGGAGATATTGAAGATGGCGGAGGAGGGGAATTTGGTGGTTCTGTTGGCGGAGTTTGTGATGGTGGTGGCGGTGGATTTGGTGGTGGAGATCGTGATGGTGGTGGCGTTGAAAGGGGAGGTTGTGCTGGTGGTGGCGTTGAAAGGGGAGGTTGCGATGATGGTGGCGGTGAACTAACAGGTGGCGGCAGTCGCGGCGGCGGTGCTGGCGGTGGTGGTGAAGGAGCAGGCGGTTGAGCAGATGATGTTGGTGGAGGTGGTGATGGAGTTTGTGGAGGTGATGGCCTGGGTGCAGATGGTGGAGGACTCGGTGGTGGGCTTGATGGTGGTGGCGAAGGCGGTGGAGAAGTGGAAGTGGAAGGAGGGGAAGTGGGTGAAATAGGTCGGAGAGGAGGGGAGGCCTGCAGGGGTGGAGGTGAAGATTCAGCAGGGGATGGTGGTGACAAGGTGAGTGGAGGTGGAGATTGAGATTGAGAGGGTGGCGGAATAGCATTAGCCGGAGGAGGAGTGCTTGGTGGTGGACCGGTAGCAGAAACTGGCGACGGAGCTGGAGGAGAAGATTGTGGAGGTGGTGATGTGGTTGCCATCAATTGAATTTACCAAATCAAATTGATGGTACACTAAGAACACCTATAAATTCACATATGCCAACATACTCGCTCAGTCTCATTAAACAATAAAAATTTAGAAGATTCCTATAATGAAAGCTTCAAAGATATGCAGGATTCATCTAAACTAATAACTCCACTAATTTGTGGCTGATCAAATTGAAATTCTACGAAAATTCAAAAAAAAAACCCCAAGTTTTTAGATTTTTTAGTGCCAGCTGCTTATACAATCAATCACCAACCTTCACCAAACAAACCACTCTTGCTTCAAAACACAGAAAATTCCCCATAGCCAACTCTACGATAGGCTAACTGTTGATAACATGGCAGCGGCAGGCCACTAGTTGGAGGTAACTCAACTCAAACCCAGAACACCAGTGAGTCACTTAGAAAACCAAAACCCAGATCCCACCCAGCAAATGCTTCAAACCCTTCCCTTTCTAATTCCTATTTCTACAGTCAGGTCTCCATGTCGGTGGTGTTATGTTTTGGATTCAAAGCTCACCCAGGATGACCCAGAGGAAGGACACGGATTGTGGGGTCACACCCAGAAATCGTAAGCAACTTTGACGAACAAGACACCGTCTTGTTGGTTCCCTGGTTCCCTATCTCCCTCTCTAGACTACGTACTTTAGGCTGAAACAACGCTTCAATAATCATCATCATTAAACTTAATCTGATTTAGTGTTAACCATAACATCATGATTTATTATATTCAACATGCATAAGATTCAAAGGGTCGTTTTTTTTTTTTTTTTAAATATAGCTAGAAACGTAGAGGCACAGCCGCAGACCTTTTCTAAGTTCTAAATTGTAAGTTGTTAGTTGTCAGCTCTCGTAAAACCATGGACTTTTTTTTGTTTTTCTTGCTTTTCCAAATTGATTACAATACAGTAGAGGCATGTGAAAACATTTAAAAATAATGATAATAGTAGCAAACAAAGTTTAATTAAAATAAATAATGAAGTTCCCGTCGATCTACAGCGTAAATGTTGTTATTGTCTGTAATATAAATTAATCCTTCATTTGTCACATCTCTCTCGTTTGGAGCCCCATTTTTGACAGTGATCCAATAATTTATTAATGTCCAATTTTTAAATTTTTTTTTACACTCCATCCAGGAGTTTTTGTTTTTTCTCACCAAGCCTCATCGATTATTAGATACTATATTTTATAGATTAAAACGCGTTTCATTTGGGTCCTATATAATACAATAACATAAATTTTAGTTCACATTTTGAATTGACATCGATTCAATATATAATACTTACAATTTTTCTAATTTTTATTTAACCGATTGAGTATAAATACTTATAATTTTTAATATTTATCAAATTTAGACCCAGCTTTATTTGACTTGATTTTAAATTTTTTTTAAGGAAACTCAAATAAATTACCAAAATAAAAATAAAAATAAATTTAAGGATGATTAGAGGTGTTCATAGGTTAGATTGGGTTAAGTTCGAATCGGGTCCTAATTTTATATTAATATATTTTGTGCTTGTTTAAATCTAACCCGACTTGAAATTTGGATCTAAAATTTTGTCTAAATTAATCTATATTTACAAAAGATTAACCCAAGCTCAGTTTAGGCTCACCCATATTATTTTTTAATTTTTTTTAAAACTATTTATTTTATTTTATTTTATTTTATTTTTAATATTTAATAATTTTATTTTTTTTATTTATTGAAATTTTTTATATAATCATTCTAACATTATTTTATTGTTTACATTAGTGAAGTATTATATATTTAATATTGATTTATTTTTTTCAATGTGTTCTAAATTATATAATATATAAAAATAACATAATATAAAATATTAAATTTAAAATGAGTCGGGCTGAACTCGGACCTTAAATGTTCAAATCCAAATTTAATCCATATTTTAGAACTTAATTTTTTTTGCTTAAACTTATTTTTCAGATCTAATATTTGTTTACCTACGTGTTAATTGGAAGGAGAAGGTTTGGAATCGATGACTTAGTTCCAAAACAATCATAAATTAAGAGAGGAATATCTGAATCATCAACCTGGTGCTTTGTCAGCAAATCCACCACTCGCTTGCAATATGTTTCTATAACGACGTTGTCTACCTGCATCGAAAAAGAGCCTGGGGTATCGCCATGGCATTAGCAATAACCTGTGTCCAGTGCAGCATCGGACAAAAGAGCCTGTCGAGTCTCGCACCACTACCGTCCAGGCTGACATAAACACAGCAGCATCAATGTTGCACTTATGCTAGTGGTCTGGACCAAACGATATTGGCGTTGCCACCGTTTCCACTATCAGCCCGCAAGCCTCCAAAAGCTTCTTGAGAGCTTTGCCAGCCTTGTAAAAAAATAGCATCGGCAAATAGGACAATATGTGAATAACTTTTACTAGCACTTCCACATAAAATTAACTTCTTGTTTATCAATCAAGTAAATATTTTTATCTTCAAAACATGTAAGGAACTATTGTCTTACCCTTTTGAATTAACAAAAAGTACTTTTGTTCTCCTATAATTTATTTTTATTGATGACATTATTTTTTAAAATATAAACACAAGAAGTTAAAAAAATAATTTTCGAAGTCATTTTCAGCTAAAACTTTCAACCATTGTGTGCTCATATTCTTTTTTATGGAACTTGAATTGAATTATTCTTTATAATTAGATAAAAACAAAGTAGTAATTTGATATCGTTTAGTCTTTCAAGATTAATGACTTTTTCCATTTTCAATTATTACCTTGTACGATTAATGACCTTTATATTAGTTTTAGTAGAGATGATTGAATACATGAGTTTCCTATATAGCCCATGAAATGACATCTAATTTCATAATACACGAACAATAAAATAATTAAATGTTAGTACTCTTGATGAACAAATATCGTTGAGGTAACCTCAGTTGATAGTTGTTAAATGAAATTTGGTAATGTTAATTGGAGATTGTTATTGAGGTGGTTTAAATATTTGCTTTATTTGATTTATCAATTTAAAGAAAAAAAAATTTGTAGCTGTTAATATGTTATTTTATTGAAAATACTATGATACATTTTTGAAAATTAATCTTTGACTTTTGAAGATTAGATTGGATTTAAGTGAATTAAATCAATCATTGGAACATGGAGGATCGATCAGTATTATGTGCAATTTTAGAAATCATATCTTCCATTAATTGTATTTTGATTATTGGGATTGTAATAACTATTTTCAATTAGTTACTTTCTATTCACTTAAATTTTATGTCAGCGAGTTGAAATTGATATATGTTTTAGGCTTGTCTAGGTTATGTACGAGAACTTATTGAGTGCATTCAAATATGTTCATTGAGGAACTACTTTTTGTGAGAGACTGCAAATTGAATTGTAAATATTGTTGAGTATTCATTGCTCAAGTTCTTGGGAGGAGGTTTTGAAGGTAAGTGTTTTAGTCCTTAGGTACAAATATGATATCTTTATACTTGGAAAGTAGTAGAATGTGAATCACTTATTGTATTGTGGATTAAAAATAGTACAATTAATCATTGAATTAGGTTCCGCCGACATAGAGAAACCAAACTGCATAAATAAATCTTGGTGTTTTTCAAGTTTTCGTTGCACAGATTTGATAATGCCAAATCGTAGTGACCACTACAATATAACATTTCCATTACAATTCTCATTTTGAGTAAATAAACAACTTAAAGTAATAACAAATACTAATTTTATCAATTGAAAAAATATAATTTCTTCGAAAGACGAAATTAAAATTTTTATCAATATCAATTGGCTGTACAACAAAATTAATATATATTTTTTAAAATATGTAATAAATCAGGCTTAGAAATAGAATGCGGATGATAGTGAGTTGAAACATTGAGAAACTGGTGTTTTGCCTGGTTATGAGATAAAATAAAAAATCATAATCGATACTAATGTAAGCCTTAGACAAGCAATGACTTACAACCATTAGTTAAAAAAATTATTAGGTGAACTTTTCTCACCACATAAATAATGATCCTATCCAATAATATAATGTCATGTCATTACTGATTAAAAATTTAAAAAAATATGTGGTAAAAAATGCCCATCTAATAATTTCTCCATTAGTTGGGGAACTTAGGACCTATTATCGTTGTTGCAATAATATTATTCAGATTAAGCAGAAGTATTGTATTTGACCAAATTAATTAATTAATTAATTATATGTGTGTTCACACGCTTCCTTCAATTTCTATATTGATCAGTTTCATTACGTTGATGTTTTTACATATTTGTAATTGTATTTGACCAAATTAATTAATTAATTAATTATATATGTGTTCACACACATCCTTCAATTTCTATATTGATCATTAGGTTGGTGTTTTCAACGCGTTCAAACGGTTAATCGAATTAAATTAGTATTAATTAAATTAATTAAATTTGTTAATTTTTTAATTATTAATTAAACTAAAAATTTTTCAAAAAAATTAACTAAATCGAAATATTTCGATTAATTTAGTTGGTTAATCAAATTAATCAAAATTTCTATGTTTTTGTTTTTGTTTTTGTTAAAACAAGTATAAAACATATAAAATAAATTAATAATATTTATTTGATCGAATTAAAACTACATATAATTTGCATTATTAATTATTAAGTTCGGTTAATTCAATTAATTACCCGATTTCAAATTGAATTAATCGATAACCGAATTAAATTGATTCCATCGATTAATTCGATTGTAATTGAATTTTGAACACCCTACTATTTGTAAAATCCACTATATGAATATAAATATATTCCTTTCACACGTAGCGCAGAAGATGTGTAGATCAATGATTAGGTGGTCCAAGAGCCGAGTTTTGCTATTCATTTTCTCTTCATCATTCTCCTCTTAATTTTAATCACATGTGAAAGTAACACTACATAACCTCTCCTTTTTTTCATTATATTGAAATTTTATTTAAGGTTTTGGAAAAGATGAGGATTAAGATACATTACAACCACTTTTTTTAATTAAAATTCATATACAAGTAGAAAATTGATTAAGACAGGATTACTTATTTTAATACTAAAAAATAAAATAAATAAAATTTTGAAAAAAAATAAAAATTAAGAAAGACTTGTAGAACACAAGTGAATTTGGGTAATGCCTTTGTGAGTATCAAATAGTTGAAAGTGGACAAATAAAGGCAAGTTTGTGTAATGTCTTTGTGAGTATCAATTAGTTGATCCGCTGCACAAATGTGATTGATCTCAAAAAATTTTCTGGTTAACGTGATCTTGGAAAGAGTGAACATCAATTTTTAAATGGTTCATCTTGCTATGCGAAACAGGATACTGACAACAATGTACAATTTCAAGATTATCACGGAAAATTAGAGGAGTACAAAAAAGAGGGACATGAAATTCTTTCAATAGATGTAACACCCAAAGTGTTTCAATAGCAGCCGCAACAACAATTCTAATATTTATAATTTTATTAAAATTGTATATTTTTTAGAATATTATTTTTTTAAGTTTTTATATATTTTTTAAGAATTTTTTTAAGTCTATAAAAAGTTTAAATATTTTTAGGGAGTAACTTATATATCTTAAAAACTAATGTTTTTAGACACCAATAAAATTTTGTCATATCATTATATTTTAAAGACATAAAAGTATTATTATTGTACACTCATCCATAGAGAAACTATTTTATGGACTCATACCACCACATTATCCATAATGCCTTTCTAGGGACGTCAATTGGGCGGAGCGGGTGTGGGAGGTGCTCCCTCTGTACCCATCCTCGCCAAGAATTTTTCATCCTCATCCTCACCCCGCGACCCGCAAGACTAAAACCATCATCGCCCTACCACCCACATGGATTCTCAGACCCACCTAATCTCCGTTATACCCGTTCTACAATCCACTTCATATAATATATTTATAAGTATCAATTAAATAAATATAAACTAAATTTTTTATGAAAAAAATATGAAATACATGTCCTTCGGACTCCCACCACATATGTGACATTATTCCAACTATCACCATTTAAAAACAAAGTTGTCGCGATTCTTTAATTGATAAACAAAATATAACTTCAACGCGAGTTTAAAAATTCAAAAAATAAAGTCCTTACATAATATTCAAATACAAACAATATCTCAAATACATCATAAATATCTTCAAATGCAACACAAATGCAAAAAATTCCAAAAATCAGTCAATTCACGTCACTCATGTTGCTTCTGTATGAAATTCATCTTCTAATTCTTTTATCAATTATAAGCATTGTATTTCTTTAACTTCACCTTAACTTGCATATGTAAGCTTCTTTATAAGTAACTTTCACTTTTAGTTGAACCTAACGAGTGACTCCAATAGTAAAGAGGATGTTGTTTATCCTAGGAGATCCAAGTTCGAGCACCTATGTATGCAAGGTGTGTGTGCCTTGTCAAAGAGTTAAGAATGTATGAGCATATACTACTATGTAATTACACTAGCATATTAAAAAAAATCTTCCACTTTTAATTGACAAATAGATTCAATGTAAAAAAATGATATGCTACTATTTTATAAATAAATTCAAAATAAAAAATATCATAAACTACCTTTAAAATCAGTCCAAATCCAATTTTGAGAAGTCGACTACGATAAGAATCAAGTACTCGACCACTAGTACTGAAAGCAGACTCCAAAGAGATTGTAGAAACAAGAATGCTTAAAATATCCCTAGCTATTTGTTGAAGAATTAGATATGTGCTTCCATTTGTTTTCCACCATGTGAGGATATCAAAATCATCTCAAAGTGGTACATTAAAAGCTTCCAAGTATTTTTCCAAATTTAGTTTTTCATAACTCTGACTCTTATCTTACTCCGTAAATTGTGCAAATTATTACATATGCGCATCTCCCCCAATGTTACCAATATCACTAGGTGCTCGAGATCTAGTAGCTTGAATCCTACCATTCTTAAACCTATATTTATCCACCAACTAGTAAAGAAAAGTACTAATTCTGCTAACCTCTCTCTCAGCTTCATCATGATCAAATATTTTTTTTAAAATAAAAGCGAATAAGGACCATTTTGTATCTTGAATCAAGTATTGTCTTTACACCTATTAGACCATTAACACCAATCCAATACTAGTTGTATTTTTCTTGTATTACTTGTGTCATTTTTTTTATATAAATATTAGATTAAATTTAATATTAAATATTATTAAATTGAGAGAATATTTATCAACAAGATCAACATTAAATTAAATTTAATATTAAGATAATCATTTTAATATTAAATTAAAAAAATAACATTAAGATAATTATTAAATTAAATTTTTATTTTTAAAATATGTTTATTATATTATGCTGGGCGGGTGGAGATGAGGTGGATACAAGATCATTCATCCCACGACGGGTCTAATTTTTGTCCTCATTGTAATGATCCAAATTCACGGGCACCGAAAAAGTGAGTGATAGGGCCTCCGTCTTAGTAAACCGAGTCCGTAAATAATTCTTAGGAGTAATTATGAGTTTAGAAGTGTGTTTAATTAAGCTTTAATTAGGTGAATTTAATTTAATTTAGAGTAATTAATAAAAAGGACTAAATTGAATAAATGGTGAAAGTCTAATTATAGATTAAAAGAAAGAAAGAGGGACTCAAGTGGCAATTATGCCTATTGTCTAAATTGAGCGGCAAAACAGAGAAAAATCTAGATTTTTCTTGATTTTTTTTTATTAATTAATATTATAATATAATAATATAAATTATTATTTAATTAGTATTATATTATTATTATTAACTAATATATATATGTATATGAAATAAAAGAATAAAGAAACAAAAGAAATAAAAGAAGGAAGAACAGAGAGCTAAACGAAACAGGGAAGGAGAACAGGGAAGGAAAAAGAAAAGGGAAAAATTAGGATTTTGAAGCTTTAATCTTTAAGTGGTAAGTCAATTAAGTCCTTTTCTCTTAATTTAGATGTTTTAGAAGCTTTAGAACAAAGTTTTGATGAAATTAAGTTGAGTTCTTGGAAGTTTTAAGGTCTTTGAACATAGTTCATGTTGAACAAAATAGTGAATTAGGGATTAAATTGAATGAATTTCAAGTTAGAATTGATAAAGGGATTAAATTGTAAAAGAAGCTATAAGTTTTGTGATAGAAGGATTGAATTCAAAGAAATTTTAAATTAGGGTTTTATTATGAACATTTGATAGTTAAGTAGAATATGGAAGGAAATTGAATAAAAATAAGGTATGAATTAAGTTAGAAACATAAATGAGTTAATTAGGATTAAATTGGAATTAAGGTATAAATTGGATAGAAATTCAATTATTATTATTAATTAGTGTTGTAATTAATAGTGTAAATTATTATTATAAATTTTGTAGCTAGCAAAGAATCCGAAGCATCGGCACAAAAAGGAAAGGAGAAAATTAGCGAGGAATAATCGCGAAATTCGGGTTTGTATTACTATAATTTAAATTATTCATTATTTAATGTTTATTTAGATATTTATATTTAATAAGTGAAATTGAAATTGAATGTGATATGAATTGTAAATTGAAAATCCCTATTAACTAGTCGGACTGAGTCGGATATAGTTGGCATGCCATAGGATTGGAAGAGTTCAGGGATACTTCGACCTCGAGTCGATGAGACACTGGGTGTCATTATTTTCCTTCGGATAGATTCGATGAGGTACTGGGTACCACTTTACTTCGGCTAGGCCGATGAGACACTGGGTGTCACTTTATTGCTTCGAACTATCCGATGAGGCACTGGGTGCCATTCTGGTGTGTTTGGTTGGATCCGTGTATCCGCTAAGGTCCGAGTCTCGTTAATAGGGGTAAACAATGCGAAAAAGGAAAATTGAATAGAAATAAAAATTGAGACATATAAAGTGATATGTGACGAAATTGAGAAATGAGAATGAAATGATTAAATTGATTGATATTGATTCGAAATGAAAGTGATGTATAAATTAAGATATTATGTGTTCATGTATTATATGATCGATTATGTGAGATTATTATATTATTTATAATTTGAATTATAGTAATACCACTGAGTATGAAATACTCAGCGTACGGTTGTTTCCGTGCGCAGGATTGTAGAAATTAAGGTCCTGGTTCAGCATTCAGATCGATCCCGACTTCAGTATAAACTCGGTGATGTAATTCTCCTCTTTTTGTAAAAGTGGCATGTACTAGGTGTTGTATAAGTTACATGTATATGTTTGTAATGTTGGTTACAAATATATGTATATACTATATTTTGATATTAATTTAGTAAAATGATAAATAGTATATTATGAAATTTGGCATTTTGTTTGAATGAAAATGTATAAAATTATGAGTGAATATTGAATAATATGTAATGGAATGATTATGATTTAGGTGAATTTGAGTATAAATTGCTTTGGTTGCTAGTTGAAATTGCAGGGAATGTTAGATGTCTATAAAAGAGGTTATATCGCGTTTGAAATAAAAATTTACTAAAAATCTGTGGAACATCAGAATAAGTCCTAATGTCCTTTTAATACATATTTTAAGTCTCGAGGGTCCATTTAAGGTAATTTTATGATTATTTTATAGTATGATCATTAATTATCTATTTATCATTAGTAAGATTATTCGATATGTCTGGTAATACCCTATAATCCTATTTCGGTGATGGTTTAGGGTTAAAGAGTATTATAATTATTGGTATCAGAGCTATCAAGTTTAGTCGATTCTCGGACTAAATCGAGCTCAAAAATTAAGTTTAGAAGTACATGCCACTTTGGGGTCAAAACTAAGTCGGGATCTTTGGATGCTGATCTATTTATTTGTTTTGTTTTATAGATTGAAGATGTCAGATGAAAGAATAGATAATATTGATCAAGAAATGGACACTGGAGACGAAGAGTCGTATGGGTTAAATGAGACGGAGTCAGTAACACCTAGTGTAAACCAGTAAGAAATCCACCTCCTAGAGTAGAAAGAAGAAATGATAGAGATGATTCTGATATACTGAGAGTAATTGCCGATGCATTACAAAGAGTAGCGGGGACTGCTCCTGCTACGACTTCTGTACCAACTCAGAGACGGGCCCCGATAAAAGAATTGAGAAAATATGGTGCCACTAAATTTATGGGTCTAAAAGGAGTTGATCCATCCACAGCTGAAAATTGGATGGAGTCGATCAAAAGAATTTTACAGCAATTGGAATGTACCCCCTGAGAATGTTTGATTTGTGCTGTATCGTTACTACAAGGGGAAGCTTATTTATGGTGGGAATCAGTGGTTAGACATCTACCGGAAGATCAGATAACATGGGACCTATTTCAGAAAGAATTTCAAAAGAAATATATTGGAGAAATGTATATCGAAGATAAGAAGCAAGAGTTTTTAATGCTGCAACAGGGTGATATGTCAGTAATAGATTATGAGAGGGAATTCTCGAGACTCAGCAGATACGCATCAGAATTTATACCAACAAAAGTTGATAGTTGCAAAAGATTTTTACGGGGTTTACGAGATGAGATTAAGGTACAGTTGGTATCTCATCGTATTATTGAGTTTGTAGATTTGATTGAACGGGCCAAAATGGTGGAGCAAGTTTTAGGCCTCGATAAAAAAACTGAAAGTGTTAGACCAACTGGGAAGCGTACGGGAACTACCAATTTGAATCATCAGCCAAAAAGATCAAAGGAATCTCAAGGTGGATGGAGATTCAATTTTGGATCGGATAGAAGTGGAAGAAGCAGGGGTAAACAGGTGATGGTATCCACTGGCAGTGTAAGAGGTTCATCTCGCGAAATAGAAATTCCAGATTGTCAGCACTGTGGAAAGAAACACAGAGGGGAATGCTGGAAATTAACTAGGGGCTGCTTTCGATGTGGTTCTACAGATCATTTCGTCAGAGATTGCCCGAAAATTGATAGTGCTGCACCAGTAACATCACAGAGATCAGTATCTACAACTAGAGGTAGAGGATCTAGTAGAGGTGGTTCAGTTTTTAGAGGAGGAAGTGTTAGAAAAAGCAGTGATATTGCTACCCAACAGTCTGAAGCTAAAGTACCGGCTAGAGCCTATGTGGTCAGAACACGGGAAGAAGGCGATACCCACGATGTAGTAACAGGTATATTTTTATTGCATTCTGAGCCTGTTTATACTTTGATTGAACCCGGATATTCACATTCATATATAAATTCAAAACTAGCTGAGTTGGGGAAATTAAAGTCCGTGGTGTCTAGAGTGTCAATAGAGGTGTCAAGTCCATTGGGGCAAACAGTGGTAGTAAATCAAGTGTGTCCGAGATGTCCGTTGATTATACAGAATAAAACTTTTTCTGTCGACTTGTTGATTATGCCATTTGGGGACTTTGATATAATACTGGGAATGGATTGGTTATCTAAATATGGAGTGATTTTGGATTGCTATAAAAAGAAATTCAGTATTCAGATGGAAGATAGAGGTCAGATGGAGGTAAATGGTATCCGTACTAATGGGCCAGCACGTCTTATTTCAACAATAAAGGTTAATAAGTTACTTCAGCAGGGCTGTTCAGCATATTTTGCTTATGTCATCAATTCAGATTCAGTTGAAAGCCAATGCAGTAAAATTCGGACAGTTTGTGAGTTTCCTGATATATTTCCCGAAGAATTACCGGGTTTGCCACCAGACAGAGAGGTTGAGTTTGCTATAAAAGTTTATTCGGGTACAGCTCTGATATCCATACCCCCGTACCGAATGTCACCTATAGAGTTAAATGAGCTAAAGATACAGTTGCAAGACTTATTAGATCGTGATTTTATTCGCCTTAGCATATCACCGTGGGGAGCTCCAGTGTTATTTGTTAAAAAGAAAGATGGCTCGATGCGACTTTGTATTGACTACCGACAGTTGAATAAGGTAACAATCAAGAATAAATATCCATTGCCTCGCATTGATGATTTGTTTGATCAGTTGAAAGGAGCTTCTGTATTTTCGAAGATAGACTTAAGGTCAGGCTATTACCAGTTGAAAGTAAAAGAAAGTGACGTTCCGAAGACAGCTTTCCATACAAGGTATGGTCACTATGAGTTCTTGGTAATGCCATTCGGATTGACTAATGCCCCAGCTGCTTTTATGGATCTCATGAATCGTATCTTTCAGCCGTATTTAGACCAGTTTGTAGTTGCTTTTGTTGATGATATACTGGTTTATTCAAAGTCAGAGTCAGAACATGATCAGCACCTCGGAATTGTTTTACAAATATTACGAGAGAAGCAGTATATGGAAAGCTTAGCAAATGTGAGTTCTGGCTATCAGAAATTGTATTTTTGGGACATGTGGTATTGGCAGATGGAATCAGAGTTGATCCGAAAAAGATTGAAGCAATTGTTCAGTGGAAAGTACCGAAGAATGTATCTGAGGTACGAAGTTTTCTTGGTTTAGCTGGATATTATAGAAGATTTGTGAATGGATTTTCGAAGATAGCTTTGCCGATGACTAAATTACTACAGAAGAATATTCCTTTTATCTGGGATGATCAGTGCCAGAGAAGTTTTGAAGCATTGAAGCAAATGTTGACAGAGGCACCAGTTCTGACATTACCAGAGTCGGGGAAAGATTTTGTAGTGTACAGTGATGCTTCTTTGAGTGGTCTGGGTTGTGTATTAATGCAGGACGGAAAAGTAATAGCCTATGCATCTCGTCAATTGAAGCCACACGAGCGTAACTATCCGACTCATGACTTGGAACTAGCAGCTGTGATTTTTGCTTTGAAGATTTGGAGACATTATTTGTACGGTGAGAAATGCTACCTCTATACTGATCATAAAAGTTTGAAATATCTTCTTTCTCAAAAAGAATTGAATTTGAGACAAAGACGGTGGGTAGAGCTTCTAAAAGATTATGACTGTGTTATAGAATACCATCCGGGAAAAGCTAATGTGGTAGCTGATGCACTAAGTAGAAAAGCTGCAATTGAATTGAGAGCGATGTTTGCACAGCTCAGTATCAGTAATGATGGGAGTCTTTTGGCCTAATTGAGAGTAAAGCCGGTAATATTTGATCTGATCAGATCAGCACAATTAGAAGACGATAAATTGTTGAAGAAAAGAGAAATGATCCAGAATGGTACAACAGAGAATTTTAGTATTGATGATTGTGGATGTTTGAGATATCAAAATCGGATTTGTGTTCTAACTAATTCTGAGTTAAAGACATCGATTATTCGAGAAGCTCACGACAGTCCATTCGCCTTGCACCCCGGAGGTACGAAGATGTATCGGAATTTACGAGAACTATATTGGTGGCCAGGAATGAAAAGAGACATAGTTGAGTTTGTGAGTAAATGTTTAACTTGTCAACGAGTAAAAGCGGAACATCAGGTTCCTACTGGATTACTTCAGCCTATTAATATTCCTGAGTGGAAATGGGATCGCATCACGATGGATTTTGTTACAGGATTACCATTGTCAGCAAGTAAAAAGAATGCCATTTGGGTGATAGTTGATAGACTTACCAAGTCAGCACATTTCATAGCAGTCAGAACAGACTGGTCATTGCAGAAACTTGCTGAGGTTTATATCCGAGAAATTGTAAGATTACATGGTATTCCGGTATCAATAATTTCAGATCGGGATCCTCGATTTACATCAAGATTTTGGAAGCAATTGCATGATTCTCTGGGTACTAAACTTAACTTTAGTACAGCTTTTCATCCGCAAACAGATGGACAGTCCGAACGGGTAATTCAGATATTAGAAGATATGCTTCGAGCTTGTATGATTGATTTTGAAGCAGGTTGGGAACGTTATTTGCCATTAGCTGAGTTTGTCTACAATAATAGTTTCCAATCTAGTATACAAATGGCCCCGTATGAAGCATTATATGGTCGAAGATGTAGATCACCAGTGTGCTGGACAGAATTGAATGAAAAAAAATGATTGGGCCGGAATTAATTGAAGAGACAGAAGAAATGGTTAAGAAGATTAAAGATAGATTAAAAGCAGCCTTTGATAGACAGAAATCTTATGCTGATTTGAAGCGTCGGGACATTGAGTATTCAATCGGGGATAAAGTATTTCTCAAAGTCTCTCCTTGGAAGAAAGTGTTGAGATTTGGCCGAAAAGGAAATTTAAGTCCTCGTTATATTGGACCATATGAAATTGTAGAAAGAATTGGGCCAGTTGCTTATCGGTTAGCTTTACCTCCAGAATTGCAGAAGATTCACGATGTTTTTCATGTTTCTATGCTACGAAAATATCGATCAGATCCTTCTCATATCATTTCTACTGAAGACATTGAAATTCAACCTGATTTGTCTTACGAAGAAGAGCCGGTTCAGATTTTAGCACGAGAAGTAAAGGAATTAAGAAATAAACGAGTTTCCTTAGTAAAAATCTTATGGAGAAGTCATAGCATGGAAGAAGCGACTTGGGAACCAGAAGAGACTATGAGAGCACAGTACCCCCATTTATTTTCAGGTAAATTTTGAGGACGAAATTTATTAAGGGGGGAGAAATGTAATGATCCAAATTCACGGGCACCGAAAAAGTGAGTGATAGGGCCTCCGTCTTAGTAAACCGAGTCCGTAAATAATTCTTAGGAGTAATTATGAGTTTAGAAGTGTGTTTAATTAAGCTTTAATTAGGTGAATTTAATTTAATTTAGAGTAATTAATAAAAAGGACTAAATTGAATAAATGGTGAAAGTCTAATTATAGATTAAAAGAAAGAAAGAGGGACTCAAGTGGCAATTATGCCTATTGTCTAAATTGAGCGGCAAAACAGAGAAAAATCTAGATTTTTCTTGATTTTTTTTTATTAATTAATATTATAATATAATAATATAAATTATTATTTAATTAGTATTATATTATTATTATTAACTAATATATATATGTATATGAAATAAAAGAATAAAGAAACAAAAGAAATAAAAGAAGGAAGAACAGAGAGCTAAACGAAACAGGGGAAGGAGAACAGGGAAGGAAAAAGAAAAGGGGAAAACTAGGATTTTGAAGCTTTAATCTTTAAGTGGTAAGTCAATTAAGTCCTTTTCTCTTAATTTAGATGTTTTAGAAGCTTTAGAACAAAGTTTTGATGAAATTAAGTTAAGTTCTTGGAAGTTTTAAGGTCTTTGAACATAGTTCATGTTGAACAAAATAGTGAATTAGGGATTAAATTGAATGAATTTCAAGTTAGAATTGATAAAGGGATTAAATTGTAAAAGAAGCTATAAGTTTTGTGATAGAAGGATTGAATTCAAAGAAATTTTAAATTAGGGTTTTATTATGAACATTTGATAGTTAAGTAGAATATGGAAGGAAATTGAATAAAAATAAGGTATGAATTAAGTTAGAAACATAAATGAGTTAATTAGGATTAAATTGGAATTAAGGTATAAATTGGATAGAAATTCAATTATTATTATTAATTAGTGTTGTAATTAATAGTGTAAATTATTATTATAAATTTTGTAGCTAGCAAAGAATCCGAAGCATCGGCACAAAAAGGAAAGGAGAAAATTAGCGAGGAATAATCGCGAAATTCGGGTTTGTATTACTATAATTTAAATTATTCATTATTTAATGTTTATTTATATATTTATATTTAATAAGTGAAATTGAAATTGAATGTGATATGAATTGTAAATTGAAAATCCCTATTAACTAGTCGGACTGAGTCGGATATAGTTGGCATGCCATAGGATTGGAAGAGTTCAGGGATACTTCGACCTCGAGTCGATGAGACACTGGGTGTCATTATTTTCCTTCGGATAGATTCGATGAGGTACTGGGTACCACTTTACTTCGGCTAGGCCGATGAGACACTGGGTGTCACTTTATTGCTTCGAACTATCCGATGAGGCACTGGGTGCCATTCTGGTGTGTTTGGTTGGATCCGTGTATCCGCTAAGGTCCGAGTCTCGTTAATAGGGGTAAATAATGCGAAAAAGGAAAATTGAATAGAAATAAAAATTGAGACATATAAAGTGATATGTGACGAAATTGAGAAATGAGAATGAAATGATTAAATTGATTGATATTGATTCGAAATGAAAGTGATGTATAAATTAAGATATTATGTGTTCATGTATTATATGATCGATTATGTGAGATTATTATATTATTTATAATTTGAATTATAGTAATACCACTGAGTATGAAATACTCAGCGTATGGTTGTTTCCGTGCGCAGGATTGTAGAAATTAAGGTCCTGGTTCAGCATTCAGATCGATCCCGACTTCAGTATAAACTCGGTGATGTAATTCTCCTCTTTTTGTAAAAGTGGCATGTACTAGGTGTTGTATAAGTTACATGTATATGTTTGTAATGTTGGTTACAAATATATGTATATACTATATTTTGATATTAATTTAGTAAAATGATAAATAGTATATTATGAAATTTGGCATTTTGTTTGAATGAAAATGTATAAAATTATGAGTGAATATTGAATAATATGTAATGGAATGATTATGATTTAGGTGAATTTGAGTATAAATTGCTTTGGTTGCTAGTTGAAATTGCAGGGAATGTTAGATGTCTATAAAAGGGGTTATATCGCGTTTGAAATAAAAATTTACTAAAAATCTGTGGAACATCAGAATAAGTCCTAATGTCCTTTTAATACATATTTTAAGTCTCGAGGGTCCATTTAAGGTAATTTTATGATTATTTTATAGTATGATCATTAATTATCTATTTATTATTAGTAAGATTATTCGATATGTCTGGTAATACCCTATAATCCTATTTCAGTGAGGGTTTAGGGTTAAGGGGTGTTACACTTATCACCCGCGAAACCTACACCCATCTCCGCCTAATTGAGTGCAAAGTGGGGCGGGGCCCTGCGAAACCCGCCCCACTAACATCTCAATCCCTTTTCAAATATTCAATTACATTTTAACAATTTTTCTCATGTCATTAATACATAATTTTTATATTTTTTTAGTTAAATCTAGAATCTCAAACCCTAAACTTAAATTATAAAACCCAAAACCTAAATTTCGAATTCAAACCCTAAACTTTAGGTTTGAGGTTTAAAGTTTAAGGTTTGAGTTTAAAGTTCGAGGTTTTGAGTTTTAGGTTAAGATAAAAAAAAGATATTTGTTTATAATTTAAAAAAATTAATTATGTGATATTTTAAGTAATTTAATTAAAATTAAATTAAGTTAGAGAAGATATTAGATATAGTTGAATGTATGAAATATTTTATTATTTTTAAAATTTAATGATGTGATACTATTTTATTGATGCCTAAAAATTATACTTTTTAGAATGATCCTGATATAATTTATTCACATATTTTTAGTATTTTTTATTTTTATAATCTATTAGAATTTTATAAGTTTTTGTAAAAAATTTTATAGTTTTTATAAGTTTATAAAAAACTTTTAGTATCTTATATTTTTAATAGGGTTGTTAGAAGGAAAAAGATGAAAATATATATATATCAGTAGAAGAGATGGATTTAAGAATGAGTAATTATTTTATTCAATTTTATTAATGGTGATAATTCAATTATAAAAAGATTGAAGTGATGCAAATAGAAACGATCTTATTTTAAAGTGGCTAGTGAGATAATTGAACTTATATTTATTTTGCTTTAGGCTTTGGAAAGAAAATCTGAGCTATGGTATAATATGTTTGAATTTGGCATAATTTGCTGAATGATTTCACTGTCAACTTTTTGACAATGGCATAAGTTGCCAAATACTTTTTATATTTAAAATATTATTAAAATAATAATTAACTAATTAAATAAAGTAAAATATCACCAACATCATGATTATAATCCAATGGCCCATATTTTATATTTCAAGGTTAAGCAGATCTAATGGTCATAATTTATCTACACTTCCAATGGTATTTTGGCAATTTTTCCCAAAATTATCTTTCTTATTAAATGACCATTTTGTCCTTGGTCAAATTTTATATTTCATTTACCTCCTTTCCACTTTTGGATGTTTTCACTTTTAGTCTTTTTAATTTTTGAATTTACACTTTAACCCCTCAATTTTTTAATATTCACATTCTGACCTCATCATTTTTTTTTTACTTTTTCACAATTTAGTCAATACCTCATATTTATAAATCTCACAATATAGTATCTTTTTCAACTTTCTCCAGTATTCAAAACCTTCCTCTACTAACACCAATGTACATTATTTTATTTACTCGATAAATCAATTATACACATCTCAAGTATAACACTTTACAAATTCAATATGATGATTTTAGGGGCGTTACACAACTGCTACATTTTGGGGGTCAATTTTTCATTTAAGTCATAAAACAAGAATAACAAAAAAAAAAAAGTACCAATGAAGAAAGGGTATATATCGAGTTTATTTTGGTTGTGGTTTTTTTTGGCCTTTCAATTTGGAGTATAATAAGTTTATTTTGGATTTAAATAATAACGAGTATATGATTTGAGTTCGGGATAATATATTCGCGTTTGGGTTTGAGATTGAATATTTTAGATTATGAGTTTGGGTTAATTTTAAAATATTGATATTGAGTTTATAAATTTAATAAAATATTTTTTAACATTTAAAATTTTATAATAAAATAAAATTATTCAAATATCAATTTATTAATATAATAAATAATAAAAAGCATTTTTTAATTTAAAAGTTTTTTCAAACTCATGCTTTATTTATATATATATTGTAGATAATATTTCAAATATATAAAAACTATATAAATATCATATATAATCATAAATATTACATACAAATAAAAAATACTGTATCCTTTAATAATATTAATTATGTTTATAAAATTCATATACATATTATATTATCATAAATATTAAATATTTTTTTTGGTGTATAGAAAAATCAAAACATTAGTCTCTTAATCCTACAATTGTCTGCCTACTATCCTAATATTTCTAATAATACTTAGTCTTGCCTTTGTACTAGTGGAATTGAATGGATCCCACTTGTAAGTAGCTACATACTGCTTTGCCCAGGAGAGATGTTTCTATCATTTTCATTATGCTCCATGCTAGATTTTGAAAAACAAAAATAGTCCTGTTCTTCCATAAATGGCAAACTATTAATCTAAATGGGGAGCTCAAGGGATCAATGCTTATGGCGTCCAATCGCTAGTAGAGAGATTTATCTTAACCCAATCTAAAAGATTATTTGCAAAAAATTGTGTCCTCCATTCAATGGGTATTAGTTGCATCCATACCTCTTAGACCGTCGGACAATCACGAAGCACATGTATGATATCCTCCTATGATGCTGATAGACTGTGCATGAAGTACTTTGTCCTATCCCTCTTCGTACCTGTTCGAAGTTGGTAAGCAACCTTTGTTTACAAACTAGCCATAGAAAGAAACGGATACGATGTGGTCCATGATAGCCCTAGACATGTTTTCACTTAGTGTCACGTGAACCTCTTGCGTTTTTTGTTATTTTTCAATAGACATTCTTAATTGAAAAATTACCGCACAGATTGTGAGATCAACTCATAAATATTAAATATAATAAACACTTTAGTTATATTAGATAAAGTTTCTATTATAATAAATCATTTATGTAGAATTTCTGTTTTTTACTAAACAAATTTGCATTGTATTTTCTTTATATAAAAGTTAAATTAATTATTAAAATCAAATTAAAAAATATTTATAACTTACAATCTATCAAAATTATTTCAACATATCTAAAATTTTCTAAAATATCATCCAAATTTTCTAAAATCAAAAATCCAAATGCAACCTAGCCGTTTATGTCCTCCCATGATAGGAATACCTAAAATAAGGTTAGGAATACCTAAAATAAGGTTAGGAATACCTACTCAAGTAGGTAAGGGGTAAGAACTTAAAAAAAAAAGAAGATAAATTTTTACTATTCAATATGTGATTTAGATTTGAGTCTGAGTATTACTCTTAAATTTTTTATTCTCTTCTAATAATTCATTAAAAAAAGAAGAAGCAAACGTCTATATATAATAAACAAATCGAACTTAGTTGGAATATAGAGATAAATAGGTAGCACTAGCATTGCATGATCTGTGGTGTGTGGCCAAGAAAAGGGCAGATGGCAGTGAATGTTGTGGAAAGCAAAGAATGGTATTTAGCAGGGTACGCTGCCGATGGCGTTCCAACCACTGATCATCTAACGCTCCGCAGTGTGCCGCTGTCCTTATCGCTCGATTCGATACCCGACGCCCATGTAGCCGTTCAACTCCTCTTCATCTCCGTTGATCCTTTTCTTCGTACCAGAATGAGCGGCCAAGAAGACGGCTTATATTTTCCGCAGTTCAGCCTTAACCAGGTTCCTCCCATTAATTTATCTCATCATTTTATGCCCAAAGCTAAGCAGTAATTAATGGCTAGCAGTAGCTTAGCGTCTGTAATGAGCTAGCTGTAGACGTTAATAAACCCTATATGTATGTAAGCAGGTGATAACTGCTTTTGGAATTGGAAGAGTGATGAGATCCAAGGATGAAAAGTACAGTGAGGGTGATATTGTGTTGAATGCTTTCTTCCCTCTGGCTGAGTACTGTGTGGTTCCATCTAGTGTCCTCATAAGAAAGATTGACCCAGAGGCTGGAATTCCCTTGCCAGAATATCTCAGTTGTCTTGGTGATTAGTCAATTCATAATTACTACTCCATCGTTTGAATGTCTCACTATAAAATTATAGATATAATATAAAGGTAATGAATGGATGGATGGATGGATGTAGGGGTTCCCGGGTTTGCAGCGTGGGTGGGTATAGAAGTGCTGGGAGAGGCAAAGCCGGGGTCAAACGTTTTCATATCAGCGGCGGCAGGTGGTGTAGGAATGGTTGCGGGGCAATTGGCTAAGCTCAAGGGTTGTAGAGTCATTGGAAGCACCGGATCTGATGCCAAGGTACTCACTCACTGTGCTGCTATACTTTTTGTTTTTGATTTTCTGTGTTACTCCTCCATTTCAACCTTCCTTTTTTTTTTTTTTTTGAGTGGTTCTTGGTATCCATCTTGATTACCGTCGAAATTGCGTAATTATTTCAAATGCCACGTCAAAAAATGATGATGAGTTATCGGTGAGACTGAGTGGAGTTATCTGTTTGAAAAAGAGAGGGAGTGCGCGGCAAACAGTGAAAGGTGCTCCGAGATGAGCTTAGACCCCGCTCCACCCCATTTGGAGTGCGGTGCAGAGATAGCTACACCTTAATCCTCTGAAAACAACACATTTTCGGCTTAGAGTAAAAAAAGTGTAGTTACAAAAACAGGTTCTGATAATAAAAAATTAGAAATAGTTGAGGTCTGATTTTTGCTTAATCATTAATTATTTTTGTGACAAATTATATAGTAAATATTATATTTTTTACATTTGAAATTTAGTTTTTTTATTTTTAATTTAAAAATTTTAGTTTATTTATTTTTAAATTTAAAAATTTAATTTAATTATTAACACTTATAATTTTTGGGTAAAGTACAGAAATGATCACTAAAATATTGTACACATTTTATTTTTGGTATTGAATTTTTAATTTTTTTATTTTACTATTTGAAATCAAATTTTTTGGCCAACGAATGTTAATAGCCATCTGAAATTTGACGAAAATACTGACTTGAGTTTTTTTATTGGTCTAAATCAAATTTATCTCTTTAATATTCATACATTTTATCAATTTTATCTTAAATAAAAAGATTCAACAAATTTAACTTTTAATGCTTATAAAATTTATCATTCTAATTCAAATTTTAAAAATTTTAGTAAATCTAACCCTTTATATTTACAAAATGACAAGTTTTAATTTATCATTCTAATTCAAAATTTAAAAATTTCAGTAAATTTTGTAAAAATTTATTTGTATAACAAACTTGGGTCAGGATAGGTGGTTTGGATAGAAATGGAAGAAAGGCGAGATGAAAGAAAACCATAATTTTTTTTATTAACTTATATCACAAGTCAATAAAATATTAAGAGATAATCATAAATTTAATCTTCAATGTTTATATATATTTTTTTAGCTATTTTTTAGTTATATTTGACTTTCAATCTCTTAAAAAGGACAAATTTGACTATCAACATTTCAAAAAGAGTTAAATTATTATTTTTTTAATAAAAATACTAATTAAAATATTAAAATTTTAAACATGGTAACTCGAACAACAATACACATGTACTTCATATTATTTTTTAAAAATTTTATGATTTTTCTATAATTTTTTTAAAATTTTAAACATTTTTTTGGTAGAAAAAAAAAAGAAATAGACTAAAACAAAACTAACCTAATTCCCGTCGATTACATTAGACATTGCTTGATAAACATCAAATTCCAATAGACGTCGCACATAGATCAAAGGTTCATCAAGGATGATCAATTGGTTCAAGCTTCTCGAGATTTCTTTAGCCAAACAGCCAGCGACTCTATTGTCATCTCTCGATAAAAGTCTAAGCTTCACTTGCCAATCTTTAGCAATCCAAGTGTGTAGCAATCTGACTTTCGCTATATTGTTTACACAAGCAAAATCTGACTTTCGCTATATTATTTACACAAGCAAAACCAGGACTCAAAATTTCCAATAAGTGAGCATTATCGGTTTCCACTTCCACCTGTAGAAATCCCTGCTCCCAAGCTAGTTTCAACCCTTCAAGCATCACCTTAGCTTCTACCTGAAAAATATCAACCAAGCCTGTCACCATGCCAAATCCTACAAGCCATCTCCCATGGGTCCTCTTATAACTCCTCCAATAGTTGCTCTCAATTTAGACACCAAAACTGAGCCATCCACAACAATCTTGGTCCAATCGGTATCTGAGAAATGGCAGCGCTTCCTCCAACTAGTAGAAATATCCCAATTAGGAGTCCCAATTTTGATGTTTAACAACTTCGTCCATGTTTCTGCTGAGGCAGTAAGCTCCTGGCTATTACCATTAGCATTGTTAAAAATAAAATCATTTCGATTCCTCCAGATGAACCAGCAAACAATGGAAAAGAAGTGCTCCATTCACCGCTTTGGATTAATAATTTCCTTGCATTCCTAGTGTTCCATAAGATCCATTCTACAAGAGGAAGGTTAAAGAAAACCCGCCCCAATTGAAGTTCGGAATAACAACTTTCCAAACTACTTGGGCAAATCCGCAATCCCTAACTACATGCAAAGTGGATTCAACAGTTAAACCATAACGATCGTAAAAAGGATAGTGAGAAATACCTCTCTTTGTGTGTTCCTCGTTAGTCAAGATTCTCTCGCGAGTCAGCAACCAAAGAAACATACGAATTTTGAGGTGCCAGTGTATTTATCACTAACTAAACTTTTGTTCTTGGAAGTAGGGGTGAGCATTCGATCGAATCGAATGAAAAATTTTCGAGTTAATCGAGTTTTCGAGTCCTATTTCATCATCCTAACTCGATTTGAAATTTTTATGAATCGAGTCGAGTGAGATAGAATTCGAATCGAATATATTTGTTCGAGTTAAATTAAGAAAATGAATTTGGTGTTGTTTAATTTTATGTAATTTTTAAAAAAAATATATTTTTATTTAAAGTTTTTAAACATGACTATACAACGAAAAATTGAAATAAATAAGAAAAAAATCTAAGTAAAGAATAACAACACAACAAGATTATAATAAAAAAAATAAGCAAAAGTTCAAGTAAACAACATAAATTCAAGTAACAACAATAACACAACAAAATTATAAAAAAACATAAGCAAAAGTCCAAAATACAGTAAAAACCTACACGACAACACCATTCCAAACAACAAAACAAAAAATAAAAACAACACAACAAAAGTTAAATAAACGAACAGTAATAACACAAAATCATTGTAGAATCGCTTAAGTTTATTCTTTTGAGGGTTTTAATTTAGGGTTTTTTAGGGAAAAAAATAGATTTTGGGTTTACAAAGTTAATATCTTCAATTTATTTTCCAAATAAAAACTAAATAAGTGCACCTAACCATAATAATAATAAACAAAAAGGAACAATAAATTTAGACACGAAAAGGAGTTGTTTATGAGTGTTATTTAGGAATAAAATTATATTTGGGTTTAAAAATATTTGGGTTTAGTTTATGAGTGTTTTTGAAGAATGAAATTATATTTGAGTTTAAAAATATTTGGGTTTAGTTTGTTGATGAGTTTTAAATATTAGGGTGAAAAATTGGGTAAGATAAATGGTTTGGGTTTTAAGGGAAATTGGGTATAATAAATTGGGCCTGGGTATTGGGTTTGGGTAATATAAATTTAAAATTAAAACTAATATAGTTTTATTCGGTTTATTCGAATTATTTGAATAATTCGAATTCGAAAATTCAACTCAATTCGAACTCGAAATTCGAAAAAAAAATTCAACTTGATTCGTTTAACTCGAATAACTCGATTCGAATAATTCGAAATTCGAAAATTTTTCGAATTTTTCGATTCGAATCGAGTTTTGCTCACCTCTACTTGGAAGTAGCAAAGGCCCTTTTGTAAGATAAATAGTGTCATGTTAGTATGAAAGTACATTACCACACCAACATCGTCAAAAATTTAATATTTTAGTTAGCATTTCCAACATCGTCAAAAATTTAATATTTTAGTTAGCATTTTCGTTAAAAAACAATTTGACTCTTTTTTGAAATGTTGAGAGTCATATTCAACTAAAAAAAAGAATAAGGGCCAAATTAATAAAAGATGTAAACATCGAGAGTCAAATTTAACATTATACCAAATATAAATGCAGATAGAAATTACTACTAAAAATGGTTAAATTTTTTTTTTCAAAGTAATTAATATAGTTATGAATGTGTTATTTTTATATTTTTATTAGATCAATCTAAAAAATAACTGGTGGAATTTGAAAATAAAGAATCATAAATATCAAAATTTTTATTTATCATTTTTAATTAAAGTCATATTTGTATTACATATATTAATTTTATAAATATATATTTCACATAATTGTTTACGTAAATATTGTATGAAACAAGATTATTATCTCTTTCCAATAATTTATCAAATCAATAATTTCATCCTGAATTTTAGAATTTTCATTTGATTTTGATTTTTTTTCAAAATAAAAATACTGACGTGATATTAAACTATTAAAAAAATAAAAATGACGTGTTGTTTTTGTTTGATGCAATATTTCATCTCAAGTCAGTACATAAGTTGATCTAACATTCACGTTATTGTTGTTGTTGTTGTTTTTTTTTTTTTTTTTATATTAGGTGAGACTCCTTAAGGAGGAATTCGGGTACGACAATGCATTCAACTACAACAAAGAAACTGATTTTGATGCGGCATTGAGCAAGTAATTCTAATTTACATATACAACCTACATGTTTATAATGGTATTAATTGAAGAATATAAAGAGAGAGAAAGGTGAAGAAATATGATATATAGGAGATGAATGTGCAGGTACTTCCCTAATGGTATTGATATATACCTGGAGAATGTGGGTGGTAAAATGCTTGAGGCAGTCCTGAATCACGTCAACCTTCACGCTAGGATTCCAGTTTGTGGAATGATTTCTCAGTACAACCAGGTCTCTACTATATATGTTTGTTTATACCTTATTGTACTAGTGGATGACCAAAGCTCATGCATGATGCAGATTTGGACAGAGAGGGAGGGGGTCAGAAATCTGCTAAATATCGTGGGGAAGGAGGTAAGAATGGAGGGGTTTATGCTGGGGTCCTATTTGGACAGATTTGCAGATTTTTCTGTGGCGATGGAGGGTTATCTAAAGCAAGGCAAAATAAAGTCCAAGATCAAAATCTATGAAGGAATCCAAAGCTTTGCGGAGAGTTTAGGGTCCCTTTTCTCAAGCTCTAACTTTGGGAAAGTCGTGATTGAAGTTAATAAGCCTCAGTAATCAGGTCATCATCCATTGTTAAGTGATGCGAGTCTCCACCCTACTTCCAAATGCAATAAACACACTCCATTGTTGCTTGCTTATGTACTTACGCTCTTTAATTTAATGTAATCAATCTATTGTTCTTCATCAAAGTTAAACTAAAATTGCAAACAACATGAATAATAATATTATCAGTAATTTGGTTTTTCCTCTCCAATTCATTCTCCGTTAATTGGTTGTGATGTGAATCAATGTGGTATATTGGCATGCGAAGTTGGAAGTGGAGGATAACATGAGTAGCGTGGAGTGAGAATCAAATGTTTTTAAGTTGGGTAAACTATCAAAATAGTCACTTTTATTTGTCTCAAGTTACATTTTAGTCATTTATGTTTGCAACTAATGTCAATTAAGTTAATGCCACACGTTAAATTATCATTTTAATAAACAAAAATTTTAAATTAAATTATACAGCTGGTCCCTATTTTTTTCATTTTGAGCAATTTAATTTTTTTATGTTCTTTGAGCTTTCTTTCTTTTTTATTTATTTTCCATTCTCCTCATTCTCCCTCTGTTTTTCTCTTTTCTCCATTTCTTTTAACGTAATTTTTTTATGTTTTTCATTTGTTAAAACTAGTTCCTATACTTTTATTTTTTTGAACAATTTATTTTTTCTTTTTATTTCTTTATTTTCCTTTTCTTTTTCCGATTTATTTTTCTCTCTTCTCATATTCTTCACTATAAAAACATAATCTTTGCTAATCTTTGTTTCTTTCATGATTCTCAAAATGAATTTCACCCAAAATCGAATATCAATAATTCTTAATCAAATCTCGATTTGAATATAACCTAATTTTGAAATTGAAATTGGATCTAACAAATCAATATAAAAAATCATATCCTTAACTAAATCTAAACAAATTGAATTCTTTATATTCAAAATAATATTTTTCAGTTTCCAAACTTCTACAGAATCGTGTAAATTTTTCATTTCTTTTTCTTTTATTTTCTAACAAATAAAAATAAACAAATCGATAAAATTGATGTAAACTTTCTTGGATATTCCCAAGCAAGCTTAATTGGAAGCTAAGCATGGATGAACCGAAGAGAGAAAGAGAGCATGGAACCAAATTGGTTTGGGTAAAATTGAGGGTATATTTCATATTGTGGTCGTTTTAGTCATTGAAAAAAGTGTAGAGCTCATTTGAAGAATCTGCGAAACAACGTAGTTGTGAGAGGGCGAGAATGTTGTAGATAAGATAGATAAGGTTCCCATGGGGGTTGGTTAGGAGATTAAAGGGATGGGCTCGGGAAACTTTGTTGAGGGTGGACTGTCATAAGTCACGACTAGCAAGGTCTTTGAGTGAGGCGAGCTTATGGACTAGGGCATTGAAAGATTCAAACTGATTCGTTAAAATGATGATGGACAATGAGAGTTTGTAATTGTGGAATGAGAATATGCTAAACAAATTTTATTTTGGCTTCAACTTTTGTCTTTTTTTTTCATAAACATAAAAAATTTTACCAAATAGAAACATAGAAAACATACATTAAAAGAGATGAAGAAGGGAAGAAAATAGAAAAAAAAAGTAGGGTTAATTTACCAAAATAATCCAAAATTTTTGATTATTTACGAAAATTACCCAAGTTCAAAAATATACACCAAAATGACCCGAAATGAACAGTAAAAGTTGAACAGCTCCTGGCCAATGATTGGTGTCAGACATAAAAATTTGTGTTTTTTGCATGGCCGACACTTATGTATTTTTTTTAAATACGATATTTTATTGATATATGAAAATACAAGAATTTGAAAAAAAAAATTGGGGTGTTGGCCATGCAATGACCGACACCCCTTTTTTGTTAGAAAAAAAATTCAAAATTTTTTGGTGTTGCCATCAAATGGCCGACACCCCTTTTCCTCGAAAAAAAATTGCATTTTTGGGTGTTGGCCATGCCCTTGTTTGAAAAAAAAATTCAAATTTTTTTTGGTGTCGGCCATCAAATGGCCGACACCCCCCTGTTCTCAAGAAAAAAATTTCAAATTTTTTTAGTGTTGGCCATCAAATGGTTGACACCCCCCTTTTCTCGAGAAAAAAAATTTAATTTTTTTTTGTTGGCCATCAAATGGCCGACACCTCCTATTTTAAAAAATAATTACATTGCCAACACCCCCTTTTCTCGAGAAAAAAATTCAAATTTTTTGGTGTTGGCTATCAAATGGCCGACACCCCCTTTTCTCAGATAAAAAAATTGCAAATTTTACAATTTTTTTGGTGTTGGCTATCAAATGGCCGACACCAACTTCTCCTCATTCTCTATAAATAGGGTTTAGTTTTTTTATTTTGAAGTTGTAAGTAAGAAATATTTCTCTCAAAATAACAAGAAAATGAGAGTGTTTTATTATTTATCATTAGATGAGTGTTTTGTTTTGAAGGATAGTTGTGAAGTGTACAATCAATTTTTTAGGGGTTGAACTATATACTGTCATGTATTACCGGAGTTGAATTATATACCGTCATGTGAAGCGGCAAAGATATGTCTTCAGTGGTTAGACGATTTTCTGCGCCATTGAAGACTATCCGAGATATCCAACGCAAATGGACATTATCTACGTTGGAATAATTTTGTTATCACAGAAAATACTGTCGAATAGCTATTCCAACGTAGATATATTGTTGCTTTATGTAGGCGTTGTGGTAAACCCGTAAAGGTTATGCTGTCAAAGGTCGGATGACTTTGTCCGTCATTTAACAGGTAATCGAGACCGACTGCATTGTGTCTTACGAATTGAAAAAGGTTATGTTTAACTGCAACCCGAGCAAGTTTCTCGGTACTAATGTTTGCAGCTCGATTTTCAAGCAAATGGACATTATCTATGTTTGTATTTTGTTATATCTGTAAATTTATTTTTTTAAATTTCGTGTATTAATATTAACAAATAATTGTAATTTATTGTATCTGTAAATTTAATCTGTTGCTTATTAATATTCAAAAACAATATTTGTATTTTTTTGTATTAAAATAATTTTGAATTATATATAAAAATATTAAATATGTTGTCAAAATGTGGTGAAATAAATATTATTGACAAAGATGATATAAATTTTAAAAAATAATAATTAGAATATATAGGAAATTAGAAATTAAAATTAAAATATACAAGAAATTTGAAATTAAATTTAAAATAAAAACGAAATTACAATTTAAATTTAAAAAGTAAACGGAAAAAAAAATCAAAATTGATTAAATCTCGGCGACGTCCCCAGCGCTGGTGTGTAACAGTTCGGCTTCCTTCGGGCTCGGCGAGGCCGAGGCCGTAGTACAGTTTGTTCAGGAGGCACAACATTGGTGTTCGTCGGCTCATCCTTGGTGGTGTCAACGTTGGGTGTCCCGATTGGTGTACATAGAAAGTCGGTAAAATCGTACGTATCATCAACGTAATCGGGAGTAGGTTGAGTGACCTGAGGTGCCGAGCCAAAAATATCCTCCATTGTTGAAATACGTTCTTCCGAATGGATCTCCGGTTGATATGAGGAAGAATCGGAGTAACATGTACGTTGAAGGTCAGGGTCGACGCCAAAAATGTCCTCAATCGAACGATGATAATAATCGTGTAGCAAAAAAGACGAAGAGCAGGATGTTTGATACTGGGGATCGAGTTGGTGCTCCGGCTGGTACTCGGGTTGGTCTTGAGGCTCGTAATCGGCCTCGTCCGCGGGCTCGTCATTGGGCTCATCCTCGGGCTCATCATGTTTCATTTTCTTCATCATCATCTATTGGGGCCAGCACTTCCGGATGAAATTGTAGACGATGATACGTGTTTTGGATGTTATACGAATATCCACCGGTGTTTGGATTTTCTGGAGTGGACCCTCCATAACTCGATTGATCTTCCTAGCATACATTAAGATCAATATCTATTCCAAAACGTTGGCTTACTGGATTTAAAACTTGAATTGGTTCAGGGTGTGATATCTCCGCGAACAACTCAATGGGGCATGGATTTTCGATCTCAGATGGGCAATAAATTTCAATCATTGTCCCTAGATCATCATTATCAACAAGCTCCATTTCGGAGAACTTTATCGGATCTGATGAAATCGAAAATTTGTAAAACAGTCTCAACATTTGCTTCTCGTAACGAGTAGCTATCTTTGTACTGATCTTCCGTTTCAATTCATCCAACGAAACACGCTTGTTTAGTCTCATTCCGATTTTTTCTCTGCTTTCAAATACACAACCTTCATCGTCTGTATTGATAATTTTTCCATCAAAATAAACATAAACAAAGAAAATGTTGGAACTCATCTTGAAAAAACTTGAGATTAAAAAACCTGAACATAAACAAAGAAATTGTTGTATTGTTAATAAGAACAAAAAACTTTAATTTTTAGTACTGACAGTTATATATATATATCTGGTGCAGGAGTTAAAAGTCGATCTCGGTTATTTCCATGACTAGTGTTATTTTCTTTTGATTATTTTTGTTTATTTCGTAAATTTAATTTTAATTAATATTTTTAATATATTTTAAATTTGTCGATAATATTTATTCCTTAACATTTTCACAACAAAATATTTAATAAATCAAAATTATATTAATACGATAAAATATAAATATTGTTGAATATTACAACAATATAAATTAAATTTACAAATAAAATAAATTATAAATAATTGTTAATATTAATACACGAAATTTTAAATTTTGAACAATAATACAAAATAACCTACAATACCTTAAACTTGCGTAACTTGTCTCGGTTAGATAATATTCATCTGCCTGAATACCTGGCCAATTTCAATAAATTCTTCTAACCCTCAAGTAATATGGGTCTATATTGACTGAATACCCGGCCAAGTCATCTCGGTCGGCCGTTCGATGACAGAAAATTAACCGACCTTTGATAGCATAACCTTTACGGTTATACCAAATAGTTAAATTTAGCGGCAATTATATAATATACATATAGGATTTTGCCTAATGGCGCAGAAAATCATCTGACTACTGAAGACATATATTTGTCGCTTCACATGACAGTATATAATTCAACTCCGAAAATACATGACAGTATATAGCTCAACCCCGAAATTCGATTGTACACTTCATAACTATTCCCAACAACAAAACACTCACCTAATGATAAATAATAAAACACTCTCATTTTCTTATCATTTTAAAAGAAATATTTCTTACTTACAATTTCAAAATCAAAAAACTAAACCCTATTTATAGAGAATGAGGAAAAGGGGGTGTCGGCCATTTGATGGCCAACATCAAAAAATTTTGAAATTTTTTTCTCGAGAAAAGGGCATGGCCGACACCCCAAAATGTATTTTTTTTAAATAGGGGGTGTCGGCCATTTGATGATCAACACCAAAAAATTTTGAAATTTTTCTCTAGAAAATGGGGTGTCGACCATGCAATGGCCAACACCCAAAAATACAATTTTTTTAAAATAGAAGGTGTCGGCCATTTGATGGTCAACACTAAAAAATTTAAAAAAAATTTCTCGAGAAAAGGAGGTGTCGATCATTTGATGGTCAACACCCAAAAATGTAATTTTTTTTAGAAACGGGGGTGTTGGTCATCAAATGACCAACACCAAAAAATTTTGAATTTTTTTTTCTGACAAAAAATAGATGTCGACCATTGCATGTGGGTCATTTTCGTAAATAATCAAAAATTTTAGATTATTTTGGTAAATTAGCCAAAAAATAAAAGAGAATGTAAAATAAAAAAATAAAAAAAGTTTAAAAAATCATAAAAAATTAAATTATTTAAAACGAAAAATATAAAATTAATTATATAATTAAGTAAAATGTAACTGTGGGAAACAAATGTGATTATTTAAATGGTTTAAACTATGAAATTAGAATAGGATAAGGTAGAAATTAAAATAAGGATCACATGTGTGGCGTGGAGTGAGAACAAAATATTCTGAAAAATAAATAATCCCGAACATAATAAACCCAAACCCCAAAAAACCCAGGCAAGAGCACACTGATTTTGCGATTGATTTGATGGTAATGCTTCTTACTCTATCCACAATTAATTTTATCCATTGTTCTTTTTGTCTTTTGCGTTCCTTCCGATTCCATTGTTAGCCGTAGCCCAATCTCCCCACCTCTGAACATTGAAGTTTGCGTTTGCATTTTTGGTAAATGCGCAGGCCCCGATGATCATAAAAGGAGTGTTCAGGAGATATGAAAGATGGAACCCAGTGCATCCGACGGTGGGTGCGTTTTGGGGTATGGGAATAGGCATTGGTTGTGGTGTTGGATGGGGACCTGGGTTCGGCCCCGAGGTCGTTGGTTATGTTGGAGCTGGCTGTGGGATTGGTTTCAGTGTGGGTATAACCCTTGCTGGTGTTGGCATTGGTCTTCCTGCAAATTCCTTCTTTCAACTTCCATACCACGGTCTCTTCTATACTCTCTCTTTCCCCATTGCCCACTGCAATCTTAATTTGTGTTGATATATTTTCGCTTCCAATGTTCCAGCTTTTCAAACAACCAGAACCGGGGCACTGGATCTTGTCTCTTCCAAAATTACACCTGCTCTTGCCTCCAATAGATTCGCACCTCCTCACCTCTCCGACCTTCAAAGAGAAGCTACCGCAAGACTCTCAACCATGTTGCCTTCACAAACTAGCTCTATTTGGGAAGGTGTAGAAAGATTTAGCACCCGCTTTTTCCATCCTCGCAAAGGTATGCTCAAAAGTTCCACTCCAAATTGCTCTACTTTAGTCTTATCTAGTCAATCACTACTTTAATTTTGTAGCATCCATCATCTGCGATCTATTCTATATGTTACTTCTAATTTTCTCTGTTAGACCTTGTTTGCTATTTGTCCCTTAGCCTTGTTATTCCTTTCTGCTAAAGTTTCAGTTTTTAACATCAGTCGCATTTTTGTTTGCCATTTGATGCCATCTATTCTTTTTGTTTTGTGTGTGTGTGCATGCCTAAAGCTCAAACTTTACTATTTTGAACTTTATATATTAACTAACACTCAACTGAAAATTCTTGTTTAGGTGTGTGTTATCATATAAGTTTCTGACAAACTATGAATAGAAGAATCCAAAACACTAAGACTTGGTTCCTGAATGACCGAGATGACATAAATTTTTTAATCAAATCCTACTAAGGCTAGAAGACTAAATAGTTATTCTGATGACCATTCTTTATGTTTTTGTTTTCTCTAATCATTTTGATCGCTGACTTGATGGCATGCTTGATTTGGACATAAAGTGAGAAGGGGAATGAACAAGTGATTAAAAACTCAGCATTTCTGCTTCCATGACTTGGAGGATTATTTCAATTTATGAATCAAAACATACTAAAACTAGTTGACAATTTGATTTTGCCTTATGGTATAAGGACTTTGACCTATGATTTTGGACATTGACGTGAGTGTCGTGGTTTTACAAATTTGATTTGGACATACCACAATGATTTAGGACAAAGAGCGAGCTTAACTTGAATGACAGATAAAACTTTAGGTGTTCTTAGAGTAGTTTACTGTTGATCTCTTTTTCCTATTCATACTTGAGTTGGATGAAGTGTTGAACTTTCATATTGGTTATGATAGTAGCTGGTTTGTTTCCCTTCAGAATTCTGAATGATATGTTTTTCAATTATAAATTGTACTATTGATCTTTGTATTTAAGTGAAACAATGGATTTGTTCCTATAGCTTTATTTATATAAATCAAGTCCTCCTATTTTCATAATTTTAAAAATTAAGCCCAATCAGTAATAGTGTTAGAATTTCTCTGTCAACACTAATGAGATCATTGTTGACTATTGTGATGTGGCATGTTGCGCGGAAATTTGAAATATGCAAATGATGATGTGGCACTTTTAGTCAGGAGTCCTATTTCTTTTTCTTTTCTTTACTCATTTCTTTTACTTCCTTGAAAAATTATTTAAAAAAAACCCCAAAATTAAAGCTATGACTGGTACCATGTCAAAGATGAAATGTGCTTCATCCCAATGGGTGGTCCTTTCCCTTGAATCTCTCAAATTGTGAAAGCTATAGGTGGGTTTTTGGGGGTACTTGATTGTTCAACCGGGTACATGGTGGCTTTAGCCCCACTTATGACCGAATATATCTCAAAATGTCTTGGTTCAAACCTAATGATTATAGGAAGACATGCAAGAGAATTTCACTCTTTTGGCATGGAAACTAAACTGAAGCTTGACTTAATGAGAACTTGGGGTTTTCTTTCAAGCTGTCTTTTGATTTGGATCGTTACTATTTCTCTCTCTCCCTGAACTAGCATGTTTTAGCTTGTCTTTGTTTGGAGATACCTCATTTTCTTCCACGTTTTATGTTGTTTCAAAGTGCATTGTCCCTCTGGCTAGAATTTTGGGAAATCTAGCTGTTAAAAGACCATTAGTGAGGGAAATATAACTATTTTCTTGGGTGTCTTGCTGATATCTCTTTTCTTGCTTTCTTTCTTTGTTTTATAAGAACCAATGTATTAAACTGATAAGAAAATTCCTAAAGCTGCAGCATCAGAAGAATTTGTCCTATCTAGTTAGTAAGTGAATTTGCATATATTATATGAAGAGGGAAGTGAGGCGTACTGATGCAGTCTTGGTTGATGCAGATTTAAAAGATTAGGTGCTTTATATACATAACGCCATGTGAATGTGATATGATGGAGAAATGGGCAGTGCATTTGGTAGGATCATGGCAGGCAGACCATGTGCTGCTAGATGGTAATGCTAACGACTAAAGCTATATGGACGAAGATAGAAAGGAATTGTTGCCTGGGGCCCAAGCCAAGACAAGATTTTGTTTTCATTTCTCTCCTTTTTGCTTTCATTCCAGGCAGGATTCGTAGTTTGCAAAGGAGAGATGATTTCATTTTAGTTTTCAAGGTAAAGAGTACTTTCAAGTTGTAAACTTAACCGTACATCAGGGTGTCCTACAGTGTTTTGAGGTTGCAACCAGCTATGAATCGGATACAGTAAGGAGTAGTAGGCCAATGCATTTTGTTATTTTCTTCTTTAATATGACCAAGTGAAGAAGGCGTGAAATAAGACCAATTGAATGCATCCCTTCTCTATTTGAGTTGATGGTAAGTGTAAAACGGAATAAGAAATCATTTTCATGACTACCACAAGAAAAGCTCATTCATCTTATTCATGTAGATTAGATAGATGGATGCCTACCTCTTTTACTATGCATTGTTAATTTGTTAACCCCTCAATTTTCTTCCAAGTCCAGCCTACTTAACTGCCTGCCTTTCAACTGTATGTATCAAATCTTGCAGTCGGTACATGCCCAATGTTTTCTCAATTCTCTCCTATCAATATACATGCCTCCCGAGGCTAAGCATCAAGCTTTTATGGGAAACTTGCTCCAAAAGAGACACCAAGTTGGACAATTGGTTCCATACTTATACTAGAAAAACATAAAAAAGAGCGAGTTTGGTGAAAACATGAGCTTATCTTTCTCTTGGAACTCAAATGATCAGCTGGCATCGAATTCAAGATTCCTACTCTTACCATGAAATTATATTTAATTGGTATGTAATCCTCAATGACATTATCATGTGATAGAAACAAGCTCTTGAAGTCTATCTTCGAACAAATCTTAGTCTACAACAGTGTGGGGGAATATAGAAATCTTCATGGAATCAAACGAAACGCCAATAAGTTACAAGTACCTGCAATAATAGCATCTTTTGCAGAAGCAAGAATAATTATGCAAGCGTCTTATAAACCAAATTCATCTTCTTTACAAGACATCATCATAGGCATGGATGGGATGAATCCCACTCAATCTTCAACCCAAGCGCCGTCCAAACTTCAAAAAGGCATTTGATAATCATAACAAGTCCTTAATGAACTCAAGGTTTAGTGTGTCTCTCACAATAAGAAACAAGCCAAGGAGTAAAACAAACATGATACCAGATGACATAATCCGCTGCTCCAGTTCTAGAGGAAGCTTCCTCCCGCCTCTAGCTGCTTCTAAAAGTACCAGGGCCAGTGAACCCCCATCCAGTGCAGGTAAAGGGAGAAGGTTAATCACTGCAAGATTAAGATTTAGTAGAGCAGCGAACTCATATAGCCCATCCACAGTGGACCTTGCAACTTCAGCACCCACAGCAATAATGGCTACAGGACCTGACACTTTGCTTGCTGATTGTGAAAAATTCATAAAAGTCTGCTTCAAGCTATCCAAAACATTATATGTGAGACCCCAGAATTCTTTTCCAGCATAATTGAAGGCCTCAAAGATATTATTGGGTCTCAATTTTGTTATTTTTATGTTTGGTGATAACTGGACTCCAATTTTTCCAGTTCCATCAACGTTCTCATCAGGGGTGACCCCAAATTCAAAATCCTGCTTTCCCCTCTCAACCTTTAGAAACACATTTCTTTTGGGATTTTTCTTTATAATGTCAACAACCTGAGAAACCACGCGAGGCCCAGTTTCTGGCAATTTAATACCATTAATAGCAAGGATAACATCACCGGGAAGAAGGCCATCCCGGGAAGCAGCTGAAAAGGGTCTGACATCAGGAACGAGCACCCCGGAGAATGGCTCTTGCACTGGCAATCCAACTGACAAGACTTGAGTGAATATGATAGCGTAGGCAAAAATGATATTGGCGACAACACCAGCAGAGATGACGATAACCCTATCTAATATGGGTCTGTTCTTAAGCAAATTGGCATCGTCGTCAGGAATATCACTGTCCGGATCATTATCAGGGAACCCCACAAATCCACCCAATGGGAAAGCTCTAAGAGAATATTCTACATCGTTGGCATTGAACTTGGCTAAAATTGGACCAAAACCAACCGCAAATTTACTTACACGGATTCCCTGGAGATATGCAGCGAGGAAGTGACCCGTCTCATGAACAACAATGATGGCAGTCAAAACGCCAGCGGCCTCCAACACAGATTCAACGCTCCCGAAATCAAATCCAGGAAGAGCGTATGACCTGAAATCAGCCCTGTTGGCAGTAGGATACAACAACTTGGTCTTGGTCGAGTAAGAAACGGGAGGAGAGGAAGATTTAAAGTGATGGGTTCTGGGTTTTAATGGGAACTCCAAGTATGGTGGTCTGGAAATTGATAATCTGTGGAGGAAGTAATTGGAGGAGAAAGAAGAAGGGGAAGGTGGAGAAGTAGAAGAAGCAGGAGAGAAATGAAGGAGCATGGCTCCGATCCTGGGGCTGAAACAAGATTGGGGATTAAAGAGAAAAGTGAAGACAATGATATCGTGTTGGCCACAAAATGGAAAAGAGAAAATCGTGTGGCGAAAAACAGAAGCAGAGTAGTAAGATAATTCATATTTGTTAGGTTTGGGTTGGGTTGGGGTCTGTCATCTGTGTGGAGGGAAATGCCCCCATTTATTTACCCAAAATCCCAACATCACCCCTTCCATGCATCAGTGCGTCACTATATCTCTCTCTGGTCTAATTCACTTTTTACTTCCTATATTTTATGGATATTTAAAATTTCATCCTTTATACAATTTCATTTAGTCAATTCAACCATTTTTCAGATCCCTTTCTCGGCCCATATCCTTATTAGCTTGAAGAAGACACTAATATTTTGGCATCATTTATGGGTGTTTTTTTGAATCAAAAGCTATGAATACCATGAATACCACCACCACAATCACCTTAACACCAATCTTTGTACCTTATTTTAGAGTGAGCATATGGTTAATTCAACCGATTTAATTAGTTTTTTCTAATTTAACTAATTTTCATATATGATAACTGAATTAATCGATTTTTATAGTATAAATCGACCTAATTGAATTGACTTAACATCAGTTGGTTCGGTCAGTTAAACGACTTAAGCAAAGTAAAATAAATATATTATAAAATATGTTTAAAATAAAGGTAAACTACACTAGTAGTCACCCAACTATTAGTAAACTACTTTTTTTTTATCAATCAACTATGAAAAGTTACAAAATAGTCACCAAATTATTTAATTTTATCTTTTTTTCCTAATTGTGGTAACTTTTAAAATTGGAATGATAGCAACTTTAATCCTCAATATTTATACATTTTATTAATTTAGTCTTAATTCAAAAAAATCTAACCATCTACATTTACCCATTGTATAATCAATCTTTTTTGCAGTTTTGTTTTTATTTATGACATTAAAGGTTAATTTTCTATAACAACACATAAGTTTTATGGTTTTATGATTTATTTTTATTTTTACTAATTCACAGTTATTCTATATAATTTACATTGATGGGACATAACAAACTATGTTAATTGAAATACATATATTATATATGTATATGTATAAATTTAGTCTTTTAATTGTCCCAAAATTGGGTGTCAGTCCTCCAATGCATTAAATCAGTGTAGGGAATAAGAGTTTGTTTTCTTGAAATATACAAGGAAGTATGGCTATAAATAGATAGATGTAAGGACTAAATTGACAGTTTGGTTGAGTTAAACAAAGCAAACTATAAAGGTACAGGGCTTGAGCTGAGTTAAACCTTTGGCACCACGGCTAACAATGAATAGAGTGTTCATGTATGGCTTTTGACGACAGACACGGTAGAGTGAGTGTGTTAAAGATTTTCGTTTGGTTTGCGTCGGCCTAGCGCCTGACCGCATACAAGCGCATTTCTTGGGATTGGATATTCATCCCTCCATGAATTTGCAGTGGAGAATATGCGGAGATAGAATTGTTGGCCTAGGTACTGCCGTACCCAGTTCTCTGACCTTACGTTCCACATCCCCACATTATCCAAAGCTATGTATACTGCGCTCCATGACTTTGGATACACCTGTACTGTGCAACGTGCAATCGCATCTCTCAAGTTATAACCTAACCTGCTTGCTGGAGTCCACTGCCCCCTATCCATCCTGCAAAATGCAAAAAGTTTTACATCTGTCTTCATATGTAAGATTAGCAAATTCAAATACTAGTATTTTACTTGTACATACCCCACAACAAAGAAGCTGTAACCATCAATGTGCCATGATTGCACAGTGTCTTCTGGATTCTCAAAAACAATCTCAACATAACCTCTATAATCAGCAGCCATGACAGAAGTTTTCAAGTAGGCATCACCTCCGGTGGGAGCATCTGGGATGCTTCCAAGGGAAAATACTCCAGAGATTTTGAAGTAGTCCGCTAGTTTAAGTGGGGTGTCAGCTGGGATGAAGGAAACACCATTCACAGCATACCTCTGCTTCCCATTGATAACAGCAGCAGAACTTGCAAGTCTAATTGTACGTGTGGTTTTCACCAATCCATAGTGGTATGAGCCTTGGGGATTAGGTCTTGCTGCACTTGCTGTGAGATTGAGCCTAGTTTTGATATTTGGCATAAGTTAACAAATTTAACCAGAGAACAAGAATTCAACAGAAGGACATATTATCCGACCAAAACTGAAGAAGAGATCATATACCAGAAGACAGGATAGTATTTGCCAAGGAAGTCAATATTATCTCACCTGTGAGTTGCTTTATTGTGTGGAGTGGATTGTAACAGTTGACAGGAAAAAGGAAAATAAATGGAATCGGTGCAAGCAATACCTGACAGATCGAGCTTGTTCAAGGGACCAATCAATTTGTGTAGTTGGTCCCCCAGGAGGAGGACCAGAAACGGCTACTGCTGAGTTACTATAATGAAGAATTGCAGTAGTGGCCAGCACCAGGGAAGTGAAACGGGTCGAAGCCACAATGTAATAATCTCGAGCCGGTTGATCAGCAGTAACCAACACAGACAAGGACTGCCCCAAGTGAATATCAAGGGAATCATAAGTGTTCTGTAGTGTGTGAGTTCCTTCAACCTCTACTAACAGCAACTTGTGCCCCTGGATTCTAAAATTGATGGATGTTGTAATCCCAACATTGGATATGCGAAACCTGTAGGTCTTGCCTGCTCAAAACCTCAGAGACTCATTCCATGAGCCAACTCCAGGACTATTACAATGCACACAAATCCCAACCAAAATAAAGCTACCATGATTGCTTACCTTGATCAACGGTGAATGTATACCCATTAGCACCACGGCCATTCATGAGAAGGCCATCAGGGAAGGGTAGATCATGACCGCTATCTAAAATCGCTTTCAAGTCCTGTAGAGTATAGAGCTCCAAGCGTAAAATCATGAAACGGAAGAAACGGCAATGGAATATATAAACATAATAAAACATACATTGTGGTTTTTGTTGTACCAGTCACCAGCCAAAATGGTGTAATCTGCAGCAGGAGGTGGGAAAGGAACAGGAACAACAGAGCGGCTAAGAATCCTGAAACCACCATAACCACCAGCAGCCTTGTGTAAGGCGAGCGATGGGAAGTAAAAGTAGCTGCCAATCTGATCCTTCACTTGAAGAGTGTAGGTGAAGTTCCCCCCAGGAGGGATGGGGCAGTTGGTGCCATATACTCCGTCTTGCCAAGAATTTCTTCTTTGCTGCACGCCATTCCTGTATATTCAATCAAATCTCCTGTGTTACAACTTACAATCACAACAAAATAGATCTAGTCTTAGCATAGGATTGGGAAACCAACCAAGAGATGAGAAAGGGTTGATCCAAGCTATTGAAAACATTAATGATCAAGTTTTCGTTGGTCACGGCTTCAATTTGTGGTCCCGGAAATTGGCCATTTATCAATATCACCTGCCGTCACATCAGATGTAAATATGAAAAGGAACCAAGAAGAAGAAAAGTACAAATACGAATAAGGAACCTGTTGTTTCACTCCAAGAGGGTAGATATCACCATACGTGACATTCCAAGTATAGAACCTGTATGGATCTTCTCCATTGGTGCAGCAGCACACAAGCAGCATAACCAAGATAATGATAAAACAACATGCTCTTAGTCTATCTCCCCTACAATCTCCCATTTTGAATTTCCTTCACAACACCAAGTTGAGAAGAACATATGAGACAATGAGATTAATTGAAAATGGCCCAACCTGTGTGCCTGTAAAGGCCGGCATCTATCCATCTATCAATGTATCTTATTTAATTAATTATTTATTTGCTAAGTAATGAATCTTTTGCTTTAGTTCTTCTCTTTTGCTGCTTTAGATTTAGAGTAGGATCTTTGTCGTTGAACAAAAAAGAAAAGAAAAAGAGGAGTTGGAGCTTTGTCGGTGGGGAATGGGGATAGAGTTGAAAAGGAAAGATATACTTATTAGTATAACTTTTTTCACTTTAAATTTCTCTTGAAGCAGAAGCCACTGGCTGGGGATGACCTGAGCTGTACTTGCTGCTTTTGAGCTATCACTTTCCAACATCATCATCTCAGAGAATGTCCCCGATGCCAGCAACCTGAGATTGTTACTTAACAGAACCATCAATATCATGTCAAATTTCAGCCGATTTGAAGGGGGAGGAGACCAAAAGGCAAGAGGCGTAGCGGATTTACATACCAAGGCACAGCTTTAATAGAATTACACAAGATTTTGATATCACCAAACTTATCGGGAATGGCAGTCCATTCCGCATTTCCCCAACAATGAACTCGGACTCGATTAAGCTTTAGCTCATCTCAATCCTTCCCACTAAACACAATATACCATTCTGTAACAAAAATGTCAAGTGCCACACCTCCTTATCAGTAGGTTCAGGAGCAGTATTAAACCATGCCAAAATGAATGAGACAGCAGTACTATTTTGAAATGCATCAAGAATGTTTTTAAAATTTCAAAGGCCAAAACTTTTTTATTTTAATTGTTTAAGTTTATTTTCAACCAATTTATTTATAATTTAATTCAATCAATTTCAGTTTATAAAGTTTATTTAATTTTTACATATTTAAACGTACTTCATTTTTCACATGAGAATGGAGACACACGATTTGAACCCGTATATTAAATTATAAAATTATCGCATATTTAAACTATTACAGTGATCATTACACAACTAAAATGTACAAAGATAACCAATAAAAATTCATACTTTTTTATTTTATAAAATGTACAAAGGTAACCAATAAAAATTCATACTTTTTAGTTTATAATTTCTTGATTAAATTTTCATTTGTGAATCCCATTATTAAATTCTAAGATACTATAAAGTTTGTGTGATTGTCGCGAAAGTCTCAATTTAGTAAATTAAGTGGTTGATATTTCTTCGATTTTTAATTCCTAAAGAATAAATCTTAATTTTTTTTACTTTTATATGAGATATATGATTTTTTTTCATATTTTATGAAAATCGAGTATATGGTTCTTGAATTGCAACAATTATGCTTGTGTTTTACGTGATATTTTTTTAGAATTATGCAATTAAACTGTGTTTTTGGTGTGTGTATATATATATATGCTATTGAATTGTGGTTTTGGCATATAGGATATGCTTTGAGAAAAAAGTTATTAAATTATATTTTGGCATATTGAATATGTTTTTGTATATATTTAAGACATATTATGGGTATTGTAATTCTGTATTTTTTAATTTGCTCCTAATACGTTTTGTTCTGATGTTACTAACTAGAGTTAAATGTTGATTGTATCGATATTTATTTTGTATTTAAATGTCATTTTTCATGATGCCACTAAATTAGAATAGTGATATATTTCTAATCCGTGCCACTAGATTAATTGTGGTTCTCGATCTTTGTCATCGAGGTAAAGATGACCATAACCTGTAAAAAGAGATGAATTATGTGTTAATGTATATATTCACACACTTTGAAACTACGTTTTTGGTTTTTGGTTTATATATTTTTATAATATAAAATTTGATTTTTGAATTATGATGAATTATCCAAAATCCTGCTTTATACATGTCTATAATAGTGGTATATTACTAGTCTTCTCATACTTTGAACTCATCTAGAACAAATCTCGATATATGATTGTTCAATGATATATTCAAATTAATTCCATATTAATTTTTTAAAATTATAATTTTTAAAAATATATATTTAAAAAATTGAGTTTTTTGTTGATCAATCGCATCATCGCGTTTAATGATCAAACCGATGAACTAATTTCCTTAGGGCCTAATTGATTTTTTTTATCACTAAGAACTCAATAAGATACTATTTCTTTTAGGGCTCAATTATTTCTTTTTTCCATTTTTCTAAAGATGTTTTTGACCTTAAGCCTTAATTAAATAATAACCAAAAGAAATAAATTTAATTTCTAAATAATTTTTTTATAATTCACGGTGGATAATAGTACATGCAATCTTTTTTACTTAATCGTCATTTTCATTCATTTTATATCATCAATTATGCATGCAATCCATTTTAAATTATACCAACCTAACAAAAAGACCAACTGAACATATATAATTAAAGTTCAAATAATTTGTAATTAAATTTCAACTCTTCATTTATTAATTAATATATTATTTAATCATAAAATTATTTCACTAATTTTATTTTTAAAAATTTAGACCTACTTTTTGAATTTAAAAATTTGGATCCAGTGTTAAAAAATTTTAATCCCTCCTTCCTAAGCAAAATTGGGCAAGGCATTGTTCGATTAGTATCTGAAAAAAATGTTACTGATTTTGATGCCATCACCATATATGCAAACTAAAATAGATCACTGTATTTTAGAGGGATTAATTCTAGGACTCCATGTGGCTACCATCAACCCACTTTTTAACTCAATATATATGTCGTAATTTTTCGGGCAAGCTCGCAATGGAAAAACAAGAGCTTTTTCACCAGTGAATAGAATTAAAATACAAATAAAAAATACCATGATGTCCATACTTACAGTTAATAACAAAAGAAGAGAAAGAACTCTTAGTAAACTGCAATTCTAGAGCCAAAACGTTCCCAACCGCACAAATTATAGCATCAGCATTTAGCAGTGTCAGGTGTGCTCTGCAGTCAGTAGTAGCACTGTCGTTACCTGCATAAGCATACCCTTATATTCACTGCACTATAATTAACCAATCACATTCCCGAATTATGAAGGAAGCTCCATCTAATATGGATGACCATAACCCTGCATGATTCTAGTGACTGATTAATTAAAAGATAATCAGAAAATACAGATTCCCATTTCTAGAGGTCCTTTGTAAAACCTGTAGAATAATACTACTCTACATAGCGTTTTGGCAAATGAGCTTTACCTGATTCTCATATGACCATCAAAAGCTAGAAGGAACATGTCACTGACCAAAAATGCCTTGCCCAATTTTGCTTAGGCAGGAGGGATATAGCTTCAACAAGTAATCCACATTGCACACAAACAAATTGGTTATTACATACATCAACAATCATCATTTGAGCACAGATCTACAAAAAGAATGTGTCACAATCTTTATGAACAGCTTGCACCAGAAAGATATATTGGAGCAAGTAATGCTTACAACATTATCAGAGCTCTGATAGAATTGCAGGGATGTAATGAGATAGCTCTGCTGTGAGAGACTGAAATCCATTCACTAGTTGTGTGTGGAAATCTTGGTCTTCTTCTCCTATTAGTCTGAAGTGTACACGAATTGCCCGCTTGCAAACAGCCATAAATTCAAGGAGTGCAGCAATAAGTTGCTGTAGCTCCTGAGAACGCAACCTTGTGGCAGGTTCACCAGACAAGAAGGCTGTGCACACGCTCAGAACGCCACTATTCACCTACATGCGTGCAGTGCCTTTTTCAGTATGGAAATCACACCTACCCATATAATTACTTAAAAGGGAAAACAAAAATGAACAAGAAACTGAAAAATATAAAAAGATGTTTAGCTCACTTGAACTGCAACACTGCCTTGAAGAATTCTTTGCAGGCTCTGAAGACGAGGCAGTTGATCTCCTTCAGAACTACGAGGCTCTTCCAGCTCATTTCGTAGGGCTGCTGTTCGAGTTTCAATCATTCCAATCGCATTCTCAACCGGAGAAAATTCAAGTGATTCAGATTTTACCACCAAGAGCCTATTGACAAGTGCAGGGAATGAGCCCTCAGTCTGAAGAACAGTCCTCCTTTTCCATTGGTCTTCCAATCCACCTTGGGTCTTGCCATTTTTTGTGAATGGAGTGTCAAATAAGAAGCGATCGAAGACACGTGCACGGACAGTTCCAGTAGAAAGAGAAAAGATTCTCTCCCTTCTGCTTCCCAAATCTTCATCTTCCATGACTGGATCAACAGCTGTTATCTGCAGGTAACAGACTCCAGGCTGCAACTCCTCTGCCTTCACCTGTCTGGAATCAGGAATAATGTGCAACGTATGATTACCATCCATCCTGGATTCATATATATGACTAAGTTTTTCCATTATATCACCCAAGCGCACATCACGAGGTTCTCGGTAAACATATTCTTTCCGGTCCAGCTTACCAAATCTCTCACCATAAAATCCAACCCTATAGTAAGTAGCATCAGTGAAAGGGATAGGGCTTGACTCCTGCTCAAGGATTGATTCATAGATGTTTGTGAGCAATGTATGACATTTAGCCAGTTGTCCATATGCTCTTCTGCTCTTATAAACTGGAATAACGAGTTCCAAAATGCTTGCACAGAAATGATAGAGTTCAGCTTGAGAGAAAAGTTTATTTGCAAGTTGTAGGTACTTAACAGCAGAGTCAACAGTGAGCTTCGAAGCACCGTATCCCTCAACCTCAGCTGCTGATGCCTCGGATGTGATTTCACTGCTGACCATAGGACAAATTTTACGTAAGGCTGTGACATGATCCTTGCTCCAAACACCATCGTTTCTCGCAACAAGAGCCTACAACATAGAGATTCATAGATAATGGTACAATATGAACAAATTTGCAAAAAGTAGAAATCCTATTTCTTAAGTTAGTGTTTCTTGGCAGCCTTTCCAGTCTAATCTGTTTAAATTTTGGAGCAAGGACTTCATGTACTTTAGAAGGTAATCCTGCCATTTTTTAAAATTAATTGAAAATTACGATCTGTCCCTGCTTTTGTCTCATGTAATTTCACTTCTATGACATGTAAATTCATGATTTCCCAACATTTAATGATCCTAAGTAAGAAAATGGCCAAACTTACTATATTAGACGGCCATGTCTCACAGGAATCTTATAACGACAGCACACAAACAAGTTAATAGGATTTTCTCACCTGCATTACAACACCGGCAACAGCCACAGCACACTGTGCAGCTTCAGCCCAAGACTGCATTTCTTGATGTGCATCACACAAATGCAGCAACCACATTATGTGAAGATCTGGGACAGGGGCAAATGCCATTGCAAGCTTGTAAAAGCTTTCTGCTGCTGCATATCTATCCATGGACATTACAGAGCCCTGCGAACAGGATAGTGTTTAGATGTTAATGCAACAAGATTATCTTCATCCAGATCACAAGCAGAAACAGAAACCAAAACAGTAAAGGGTTCCCACTATCAAACTAATTAACTAAAGCCATGAAAAAACAGTCTTCATTAATATAAAATTAAATTAGCTTAATCATTTTAAGGGGCTGTTTGCTTTAGGTTAGACGAAGCCGATCTATGCATGACTTCACACTAAAACAGCACCATCCTCAACTGCTGTAGTTCCCATCCCTACAAAAGCAGCAGAAAGAATCCAAGCTCTTTTAACCAAAAGAGGAAGGTAGGTATCTATTCAATTCAGATAGGGAGTGGTCCTGCCATGATAATTTAAGAATTCCACCTTTTTTTGTGTTAGGATGCAGCAGGTCTTAGACGGTTAAACTGTACATTTAGTGACAATTTTGAATGTAAAACAAAGGTTGCATGAAGATCGTACAGGAAACTGAATGCAAATATAACAAGTGAACCACAATAACTCTCCTCTACCTCACATAATAGTAATAATAACAATAACAACAACAAAAGTTTTTCTTCAAAAATTATTCTCACCAAAATCCCCAGAAGAAACTGACATATATTTTAGACTTACCAACAGTGCATGCTCCAGACTAGCATCAAGGGCCAGAAGAAGGCTGCCAGAGAGAGATTTTACTTCTGACCAGGACCATCTGTTCTCTTTAAAATTTTCTGGAGTTACCAATAGAGCATCCTCAGGAAGTCCACATTCCTTCAAAAGGCCAGAGCTCTTGACTTCATCTGCCATTTCCTCTAAAGATTTTCGAAGCCTTCGTGCTTCACCACTTTCCTCAAGTGTCCCATCAGACTTCATCTGAGTCACCTGCATGTCAGACATTAGCTCGGACAAGGTGATAGTCAGCATTACCCTCAACCTTGCAGTCTGCATGAAGTAGAATGAACTCTGCAAGAATGAAGAAATAATTGATGTCAGATTGAACAACAGAAGCATGCCAACAGACATCAGTCTTAGGAATGCCAAAGGGCCTACCCTCACGAGTATCTGAAGCCCAATAACAGCTCTTTTCCTAATATTATCATTTCGAAAGACTGCAAGTCGAAGAAGGTGAAAGGCAACTTGCTTTAAGAAACGATCATTCTCCCTAGCCATTAGTGTTGCCCCATGAAGATCAAATACATTGTTGAAGACAGGCAGAAAAGCTTTCCAGAAAACCAGTGGCTGATTTCGGGAAAAGAAGCTCATAATTATAGATGATAAACAATCAAGTTTTCCATAATCAGTCGCAATGCTATGGGATGCTGCCATTGCAGAAAATTTCTCAGATATTTCTAAAACCTGAAGACTAACAGCAGCACTCAAGTTTTCTTCCCAAAGCTCCTGAAACAAGCAAGAAAACCATGACTACCTAGGCCAAATTCAGAACAAGATAAAATAGGTAATGTGAATATCTTCTTTCTTTTATTTCTTTTTTGTGTGTGTGGAGAAAAACATGACATTCTGACACAACTTTACCAGTTTTTGTCGCAAAATTGGATGCAAAGATTCTCTAAGTGCTTGGGCTGAAGCTCCAATCCTAGAAGATTGGGCCTGAGCCAAAGCTTCTCTCAAGGAATATGGCTGGCTAGGGGAGCTCAGCTGAGAATTCACCCTCTGCCACAAGTAACCATTTTCAGGAGTTCCCTGAGGCTGCAATAGGGTAATCAAACAATGTATAAAATAATTAGTACATGCGGTTCTCTGTATCTACAAAATCAAGAACCTCCACAAGAAAACATACGAACTTCTCAAATTTATGAGTAACAGATGAAATGACAATAATATTACTCACTCTAACTTCTTGTCTTGATGCTTCAGATAAATAATTGTTGATTGCAGGAGAAAGCTTATCAGAATACTTCGGTGATGTAGGTGCATCACCCACAGGATTGCGAGAACTGCTTCCTATAAGCATTCCATCAGCAGGCTTTCGGTGCTGTAAATACATGCAAAGTTAGTATAACTGGAAGGGTAAGAAGCAATCTGCTACAAACCAAATTCCATATTACATGTGAAACAAGTTCATACTATCAAAAGAATTTACCAGAATTGAAGAGAAAGGCTTGGGAAGCAAAACTTCCCTTCTCTATTGCATATTTTTTCAACACTTGAACGTTACATATTTCTTATAAGCTTTTCATATTTTAGGAACAAAAAATTTGTTTTGTAGAAATTTGTTATGTACTTTCTTACTTATATTAGTTTTTGTTACACATATAGACATACACACAATTGAAATATCCAATTATTCTTAAAATTTACTTATTTATTCTTTTTGTTTAGGAAAAAATTGCCAATAATTTGTGTAGAGTTAAGCATAGGAACATAAGCATACAAATATTTATTTATCCATGACACATACATGCAATAGAGGATAGTTGGTGGCAAAAATTCCCTACATATTTAAGCCCAAAAATATCAGAGTTCTACGTCTAATGACACCAATGAAGGCTAAGATTTAAAGAAACTGGGTAATCATTGATGGTGGTAAGAAGCATAGGTGACAAACTAAACACAAACAAATAAAACCTTAACACCAACAAGAAGCTGCCTAAACTATTAAAATAACTGAGCCAACATACAATTTTGCGCAATGAAAAAAAGGAAATTGAATGTTTAGCTGTAATAGCAACCTCAAAATGAACCAGGCATTCCTCCATGAGTTTGAAAAATAATCTAGTTCGAGCAATGCTTTGCTGCCAAGCCTTAACAACTGATGCATCATCCAGATTCCGCACGATTTGCAAGATAACAATCAAAACTTCACGCTTTTCGGCAGCATTTAAGTTGTAAAATACAGGCATTTCATCTAGAATCTGCAGAGAGGATAAATTCACTTGCAAGAAATTTATGCATCGGTAAATTATAAGCCAACAGGGAACAAATGCAGTCTTATGACGCAAGTCATCTTTATCAAAATGCCATCCCAATTTTTAGACTCCAAAATCATATTCTGTCTTATTTCTAGTAAAGAATATCAGAGCATAGATTTATGCCAGTCCTATCATGTTTTGTGCTTAGACTAAAATTCTAACAACATTTATGCACCTAGTTTTCCCTGAGCAACTTATTTTTGGTCAGATCTGAAATTTCAAAGAATAATAGAGTACCCCATTCATACTAAATTACATTTTAGGAAAGATGCTACAAATTCAAGAAGCAATAAATAAATAGCACCATGTGAATTTTTCTTGGATGATACAAATATGACACAAAACAGCCATGTAATTTTGACACTTACACTAATCTGTCTCAACTTCAAGCTCATTTGGGTGTAGACAATTGTATACCGTTTACACAAAATCATAAAGATGCAACATCAGCAATGTCATACCACTGCCTAATGCTTAATCAGCATAATCATCATCATCATCATCACCATCAAGCCATAAAATAATTTAAGTACAATTTACCTGGCCAATGAGGGGAAAATATAGTTGAGCAATATACAGCTTGTCTTCAGGTTTTTGGTACCGAGCATCAAACTCATGCTTACATAAAACAACCACCAAAATTCTAGCTGCCTAATCACACAAAAAGCAAATGTTATTTTCAAAGTGACAAAATATGCTATATATCTCTTAAGCATTATATATATATGACCATGATGTTTTGAAACAGTTAACCTATTTTATCCAAACTCACCTTAGCACGCTGCGATAAATCATCGTGATCCCAAGTAAGGAAAAGCTCTTGAATCAAGACAGATGAAAGATAGTTCCTAAATCACAATATACACAAAGTCAATTGAGTGCACTATCATTTCAGCTACTAATTAATAGAGATTATGTCGGACTAAATCCATGCGAAAAACTAAAACTTGATTTTCAAAAAATCAGAGAGAGAGAGAGAGAGAGGAAAAACTACTGCAGAAAATCCCTTTTTTATATTAAGATAAACTAATCAAATTACTTGAAATAAAGTAAAATAACTAATTGACCTCTATACAATGTCTGTTAAACATCTTGGTTTTGACTGTTTAAGCACGCGTGTCATGGATGACAATCACATGAAAGCAGGCCAGGTTAACTGCCAAGATAATTTAAGATTATGGTCTAAATTTGGTAATTTTAGGACCAATTTAAGCTGAAATGATTCAATTAAGTCATGTTTATGCTTCTAAAGTATAAAAGATTGTTGGCTTTACTTTCTTTTCATCAGTCTGCTCAATCTAACGGTAGTTTCCAGGTTTCCAGCAGACTTAAGTCTGAGTTATTTTACTTTGATCTAATTTTTATAATGTAAGTGTTGTTTCAAGTCAATCTTGGAACTTCGTTATTTTGGATCTCAAGTACATGAAAGATAGGAATGCTAGAAGTATAGAAGCATTCATGTAATTTCTTGCATTAAATAATGAGAAGTCAAGTAAATTTCATTTTACTTCTCACAATCTAATACACCCCACCCATGCCCTAACCTCTCCACCAACGCTCTCTTATGCCAGAGGTTTGGGTGGTTTACAGAATATCATTACACTGAACTCTGGTAACTTGGAACACACCATTAAATTCCTTCATACACATATGTATCATCCACTTAGAACTTGAAGCCTTTATGCCAGCTTTTACAACAGGAAGGAAATTTTGTTACAATTGATGATAGTGCCAGAACAACAAGAAAACATTGTTACCATAAAATACATCCCAGTTATATAAGTTCTCCACCTATAAAGAGGGATGCTCTCCATTAAGACATGACATAAAGCAAAAACTGTCTATTTACATCATGAAAGTAGTGAAACATAAAAACAGAGGAAAGTACCTGTCTGAGGGGTCTCTCCCAGGCATTTCCACAAAAAGATCATGATCACATATTATCTGCAGAAAAATTAGCTTGCAATCATGCAGAACTGATTGACATACCCCAGAAAACTTGTCCAGATACAAGGAGACCTGCAACAAATAAAACACATTTAGAAGGTGATCATCAAAGCAACAGCAATGACATGAGTGCCATATGATTATCTTGTCTTTCATCTTTCATCTTTCCTCATACATAAAACAAAACAACTCCTCATACCCAAAACGCAAATAACAGATGGAGTAAATATCAGTCAAGAGTAAACAAAGCATAAGACATGCTTCCAACCAGTGGCATAACTAATTAAATGACAGTTTACAGCTGTAGACGAATCTGAATGACTGCTTGAGCATCACCTTATTAAATTGTAAAAGTTAATGAAAACAAGGGATACTCAACTGAGAGAAGAAACAAACTGCAACGTTTCTTTTTTTTCCCCACAATTGGAGAGTACAATCATCATCGCAACAAATATCACTGACTAATGGACTTTTGAGATGCTGACTCATTATCAAATCCAAGTTCACCAACCTAAATTACTTTTGTCAATTCTAAAATAGAGCAGTGGGATTTACGTCAGCAAAAGAATGTTTTTCACACTAGTGATACATGTCATATAGCTTGTCGACACTTGATACTCCTAAATTATGTAACTTATCTACTTTCAGACTCCTAAATTATGTAACACATCTAAAAATATATGTTAGAATTAAATAAAAATGATATTTTGAAGTTCAAGATTTTTATTTTATGGTGAGACCACATCTAATAAATGAAATAAGATTATGAGAAACTTTAAAAAACCACCTATTTAGGTGGAATTTGAATGGCGGATTTGAGCTCAAATCCCCTTTTGAAAATCTTTACAAATTTTGAAATTCTCCATTGGATTTACCCACAATTAAAATCATTTTTCTAATTTTGAATACGCTGATAGAAATTAAATATCTCCTTCAAATTACCCATCCAAACACAATCTTACAGACCTCTAACTATAAAAAAGATATAACAGTAGTCAAAGATTCCTACAACAAGTGTATGCTACTTCAGTTTTTTTTTTTTTAATAAAATTTTAAGTCATGTGAAAACTTGGGTTGTTTCTGAAAGAAGTGACAGGAAAAAGGGAAATGAAACAGTTAAATTTCAAATCAAAGAGGTCTCCTAACATGCAATGGTTTAAGGACATGCTAGTCTCGGAAACTAATAAGTATGGAAAGCATCATGTCCAAATTAGTACCATCTGAACCTGATCACAAAAATAGACTATTGAATCAAATAAAAACATACCAATTCAAAAACTTGACGAGGCTCAATAATGGATAAAAGATCATAACAAAAGAATGCCAGACTGCTGTTCAATCGTTTCGCCAAGCTTAGCCCTTTCTTACAACGCTCATGAACTTCAGTTAGAAGGCAATCATACAGCTGGATTATACATCTGAACACACCCTCTTTCAACTGCATCGGGGGAACATCTTCATCTACATTAAAAGAAAGCAAAAGCTGATTTACCAAACTGATGATAGCATAAAAGCTATTTTCAATTTCCTCCAACTAAACTCATTGAAGAATTAACAGAATACTTTCTCAGCATCCGAGAGTATGCATGTATGTGTGTGGTCTTGAATACAAGGAGGGATTAAGTTATGTCAATTAAATATTACATATACTTTAATCCATTAAATTTCATGCTCTATTCATGTAATCATGCTGACCAAATTTGAGTAAATTAAAAAAACATAGTTGCTTTTGACATAAGGGTTTCAAGCATTTCATATGTTCTAAAGATGTGACAGCATGAATGTAATGTTAAATTCAACATTGACTTACAATTTACATGCATGACAAGTTGATAGAATGTAAAGTAATAGTATGAATATTATGCTAAACCATAAGAGAACACAATAGATAAGATACAGATATCATATTGATTTAAATTTTACATGCATGACAGGTATGAATATAATGTTAAATCCAACACTGACTGGTTAAACCATCAATTTTGGAAATGACAGAAAGATGTAGCAGTAGACAATTACTATAACATATAGAGAGATTCATATACACAAGCACACATATATCCACATATATGTGTACATCTGTGTATGCATTTAAATACTTCATGCAATGTAAACCAACCTAAAGGAAGACTATGATAAAACAGACGTGTTTGCTCCAATGCCATTGACTTAACAATTAGCTCAAGAAAAAACCAAGCCATTGCCAGCACATCGTCATAAACTGGTCCAACACGATAACCCTTAGCCTGCAGAACAACATCAAATTAAAAAAAAAAAAAGTTTCCAAGCCAAGGCCATCTGAATTAAAAATAGCAATGTCTCAAGATTACAAGTAACTTGATAAACAAGAACTCAAGTTCTATTACTATAAAATATTTTCAAGTTATTGAAAATTTTAAGTTTCAAGAATTTATAAAATTTTTCAATGAATTTCTCAAGGACAAACAGGAGAAAGTTTAAGTCTTTTGTATCAATTATTTTTAAAAAAACTCTACCAGGACGTTGAAAGCCCATAATATCATCTCTCTTTTACAGAAGTATTCAAACAAAATCTTGTTAGGTACTTTATCTTTAACATTTGAATTAGAGATTTGATATAGACCTATGGAGAAACACACCCAAAATGTTTTCAAGTCATCATATTACAGTATTCACCCAGGGCTAGAATAAGCTACCGCAAAGCCAACCCACATGGGCGCCGGGAGTGCTAAGTGAGGTGGACAGACATGTGCCTACTTGCAAGGTACTTGACTTGGATCCCACATAGAAAGTATGGGATTTCTTGGTATACGGAACTAGGCTCTCCAACTTCAACAGCTAGCTTTTGGGAAGGTCCATATCATAATTATTCAGCATTTAAAATTTTAATATTAAAGGTTGAGCTTTTTAATTTCAATTTATTAAACTCCCACCAGAGATTTCATAACTAGGCTTGCAATCATCTGTTACACTGTTCTCTTTCTTTTTTCTTGTGTGTGTGGGAAGGGTGTTTTGAAATCAATTATTACTATTCTAAGTTTCAATATAATTCTAAAAGGAGATCATGAGTTTTCTCTTCAGTTCAAGCAAGCTACATGGACTTGGGAATGGGTGTTCAACATGCAGATGCTGAGTTTTAAACAAGTTTCTAAGTAGATATCTTCAGACTCCAATAGTCAATTATAAGAAATTTGAAACGAGCTCCTGGGTAAATCAAAGTACAGTAAATAGCTTTGGCGGCATAGGAATTCAGAAATTACACAATGACACATTCTGGTTAAGAATCTGAATAAATATAGACAGCATACACATTATTGAATTTTACCAAGAAAAAAGGATATAGAAGAAGGTTTGTAGTTTAACAGATTACCTTACTACGAGCCAAGCTACCCCACACAGTAGACAAGCCCGGATAAACTGGCGGTTGACGACCACCAAAGTCATCGAAAGCATAATCTACATAGTTAACTAGAGAGCGATTTCGTTCAGAATCATCAACTGACTCTTGCTGCACCCTGCAAATAAATAAACAAAAGATTACAAATGCTAAAATAAAATAAAAAAAATGATGCCCAAACTTCAATAAAAAGCCTGGAATAGAGAATCTTTCTTTGCATGGCAATGATTGAAGTTCATTCAGTGAAAATAAACCTTCACGAATATATCAGAGAGTTGGCACATAAACAGTAAGACAATGGTAATCTTGGTTTTAAAAATTGTTATGTTTAATAAATATATTACCTAACCAATTAATAAATCAGATAAAAGACCATACCTGGTCAGGATATTAACCATGGCTCTGAATGCAGCAACCTGAAGCAACAAATTAAGAAGAGATTGCAGCACATACAGTAAGCAAACCAGTATAACAAGATGAAGCTAAATAATCATAGGCTAGAGAAAAGGCTTAGAGGGAGATGAGGCACAAAAGTTTAGGTCGGGACAGATAAAAGATGGGAGTTGAAACCTGAAGGGTTTCTCCACCATTCCCTATAAGATGGAGAAGCATATTTAGAATCGGGTGAAGAAACTGAAGCAAAGCAGTGGAATCAACATTCTTTAAGCTGTTAATTGCCTGCAACACATTAATGGTTTCTTGTCATAGGTACATAACTATGTAAAGCAATTTAGAGAATATTTTCCAGTCAAGATATTTGCCATTGTTGCATAAGATGTATAGCATGTTCATCTTTAACTTTCCAGCCAACTAAAACTTCAATGGGGTTGTTCCACTTTATGATTGCAACTGTTACCATTACAACCAATACCAAATTGCAAAATTTCAAAAGCCTTTTTGCAAGTGAACAAAAGTGCAGAAAGAAAAGAACATTTCTATAGATGCAGTGTTAGAAAAATCTAGAATAAACCTCTCTATTGGTTGTTGTACTAACTTGGAAACTAACATAGACTACCAATCATGGTAGTATGTACAAGGCACATAGTGATAGTAGCAATTTTCATCAAGACATTTTTTTAGTTAGTTTAAAGTTTTTTTCTTTTATTTTGACCTAGGAAGGGAGGATTTACCCCTAGCTCTCTAAGCACTAGCTTTAAAAATTAAACATATATAGTTCTTAAGTCTTACTGGTTACCAATAGAGATAATCGCATACTATTGAAACTTTAGAAATAATATTACTAAACCATTCATTAACTTTACATTTTACCTAATCTTAGAAATTAGAATTTCTAAAAGCAATATTTCCAGTAAACTAGATAAATATTAATTTTACAAAATGTTAACAAACTACAATTTACTTGCCAATAGATATAACAATATAAATTGGCAAAAAAATCATAAATAGATCCAAATTCAATATACTTAATTTTTAGCATTTAAAATAAGAATTTCGTACCATTTTTGTAACAGATTTATTTCCTTGTATTCCTTTCCCCTTGAGCAGTATTTTACGTTATTTTCCCTAATTTTATACCTATAATTTCCTTATTGATATCTTTTTGATTAATTTAATTCTTTTAACACATCTTATTTTTCTTTTTATTTTTTACTGTACATTATCCCAATCCGTAAAACATATTTTCATTATAATTTTTTTTCATTTTTTCCTTGTCATCCAGAACAAAAGCATCATTTTATGAATTACTTTTCAGTATTTTTTTTCCTTCTCCATCCAACACAACCTTTTCTTTTCCCTTCTGCATATTCTGCAGCCCTGCCTCCTTTCTATCTCAGTTTTACCGTTAACCAAAGTTCTTTCCTTTCTCTTTGTTTTTTTACCTTCCTAAGTTCACCTTTAATTATGGTTTTATCTCTCAAACCAATTTTTTCCCCTTTGGTTCCAGAAGTTTCACTGTCAATGCCTTCCTAGTTTCATCCCTCAAGCCAACTCCAACACCTAGATTTAGAGTAGGCAAAGCTTAACCTAAACTAACTCAATTGAACCAGTGAACCCAATTTGACTACAAAAAGTCAACAACCCAAACCAATATTGAGCCAATACTAAATAATTATAATAGAAAAATAATGACTTCAAAAGCAAGGTGTGACAAAAGTTGGCAAAATGTGTCTTTGAATATCTTAACGAAAGTTGAGGAAAATAGACTCAACCAAATAACCCACTCGAATGGTTGAACCTAACCAAATTGACATTATAAGTCAACAACTAGAATCAAAATGACAGGAATTCAGATAAACCAGACTGGAACAGAGCTGAATCCCAACTTACCACCTCTACCCAGAGTCAATATTTCAATCTCCTTTTATTGTTCATTCTGTTTTGCTTTTCTTACCAATCTATTCTTATCTATTAGACAATTATGGAATTTTGTGTATATAAAATCAATGGATTCAAAAAAGATAGCCAAACATGGAGGTGAACCAATAAGCAGAAAACAGAAGCACCTCCAAAAGTTCAGAACCCCAAGGTGGGCTTGTTCGAAGAGTGTGTCTATCATACTCAAGAAAGAAATCTCTGATGCGCTCATTAATCGGGTATAGAGATGAACAAAGTCTTAACCGCAATTTGAAAACATTTTTTCCATCTTCCAAATAATCCAACCTCTCCTGCGAACAAAAGGAAAAGTAAATATGAATTTTAATTGTCAGGTTTTAATACTAAGCATCCAACAAGTTTGCCACCTAACACAAGCAGGAAATTCCCAATTTACATTAAACAAATATACACGAATGAAATAAAAGCAAACTTATTTAAGCAACCAATTTATGCAGTGTCACACATACAATCAGCAAAATGTAGCTATTTAATTTACAATGAAAGGACAGAAGAAATCCAAAACCAAAGTACAACAAAGAGTTTGATGATAAACACAATGAGAATATATATATTGAATACTTAATCTTACAAAACATACCTTGCCAGAATCCAGGAGATAATGTGGAACCAGTTCCCTTATTATTGGTAAAGAAATTTCAGATCGCAATCTGAATTAAAAAAAAAAATCAAATTATGGATTTATTGAACCCGTTGAGCAATGATGAAACTGATGTGAATAAAATAAACATTCCAAAAGAGAAACCTTTCCTCCCTAGATAAAATAAAAATTAGTCACTTAATCATTTGTTTTTCAATGTATAAATGAAGCACCCATGATTTATCCAAAATAAATTATAATGATTGATCTATCACCTAAACAATAATAATACCAAACATCTAATGCTAAAAAGCATATTAAACTACTGGCCCCATTTCACAGCTAATTACCATTATCTGAATACATGAAGCAGTGACTTCTTATTTCTGATTTCAAGAGAATAAAAAAAAGGAAGAAGTTCAAACTGAGCATATACATACTGGGCATGTGTCGATAATGGAAGTGCTGCATATCCTATAACTACCTGCCAAGTGAACAAATTGAATGACCATTCCTACAAACTTAATATCAAAAATAGAAAGGAAAGGAACTGAAAGTTCAATAATAGGTCCTGTTAATTTAGAGGTTTTTTTAAAGAAAAAAAGATTATACAGTAAAATGAAAAAGAGGTCCAAGCTACCATTATTTCCCAAACATAAATTCATGTAAAACTCACTGGTTTTGGAGCTTCAAGTTTAGTTTGAAGATCAACATGGAAAAAAGTAAATAACAGGTGATGTGATGGTGTCCAGACAGCAGGAAGTGAAACTTTAATCTCATCGTGATAGCAGGCAACCCTAGCACCAACAGCAACTTGTGTGTGAGCATATTTCTGGAGTGATGAACCACGATCCCTTGGATGTATTGCCTGGTTGTATTAGTTGGACCAAAGAAACATGTAAGAAGAAAACTAGAAAACTGAATTCTAAAGATCAATCAACACATTTACCTCTAAGGGCTGCCTACGAGCATCAGCATCATCCTTTCTTAGCTCAACTTGTATGAATAGATTCCTTTTCCGACTCAAATTCACAGTTAAGGGATACACATATAGACAATGAAAAAGCTGCAAGAACGGCTCATTTCTCATTGTTGTGCGGAAGTCAAAAGCTTGGAACTGTCAGATGAATTAACATAGAAATTTAGATTAAATGAGTTTTACACACATAGCAATAACAAATATATAATATAAAATAGGCCATAACATGCCAGTCCTAATGCAAAGATTCTCAGACGCACAGATAAGTAGCAGCCATATTGCAATCATCACACTATGAGGAGCACGTAGTTTGCAAGACAGCCTTGGTTTAGGTTCAGTCCAATTTTTAACCCAAACCCGAAGCATAGACAATATTTTTAAAAAAAGGACTAGAACTAAATTGCACACACTTGACAAGGATCACCTACTAATTTGACTTACTTTAGTTGCAACAACTTGGTAACACCATAATCAATGGACCCAAAAGGTGCTCCAGCTAAGATTAGAAAACTTAGAAAATGCATAACAATCCCAATAAGTATCAACTAATGAAAAAACGGAAAGGAATTAGTGGACAAGTGGAAAGGGGATCAATGGAATCAAAAATCAGCATCTGGATAAGGACAACAAGTGACTGTAAGCATGCTAAAATTTATTCCAAATAACCTAACAGCAGACCTTGCACTTAATAGTTTGTGAAATAAAAAGTAAACCAAACAAAGACTAGATATAAAAAACAAATCATCTATCAAAGTAAAAAGTTAATCTCAAATATTAATGACAAAGGATTCCACTTTTACTATCAATAGAGCTTTTAAGATTTGAACTTGTAACCCCTTCCATATGATAGATTAATCTCTAATATCTGCAGTTAATATAATTTTCCTAGCCAGAAAATATTGAATATGCAAATGGACAATTAAAATGAAAATCAAAAAGAAAAAGAAAGCTAAGGATGGCATATAGAGCAACCATATACTAAATGACAAGAAGTAATATCACTAAATATCTTCCTATAAGATGTAAAAGATGCAATTGCTACTTGGTATGCCATAGGTAAACCCAATGACTAAAAGCAAAGAAATAGGTTAACTGCTTACATCATCTGCACATAAATCTAGATTTCCATGACTGTTAGATCCATTTCCAGAAACCTCTTTCCCATCAATTGCGATCCACTTGGAGTTGCTAGTCTGAGGTCCATCCAGACCATTTCCAGGACTCCTTGAAAACATTAAATCAGCAACTGGTTCCCCAGGATCCAGGGAATCATTTGTCGCACTGCCACCTTCAGATATATTATCCAGCTCAGCAAGAGCAGTCTGGTGTTTCTCAATTTCCAATTTCAGAACACCTTTTACAGGTTTATGTACTTTTCGTTTAGGATCCTATCATATCAGAAGAAATGGCAAAAAGAAACAGAATTATAACATTATGTGCATAGCAGATACATAATAAACTAAAGAGAAGACTAAATGGCAGATACAGAATAACATTATATCTGGATAAAAATTTTGTCAGAATACAAGGATTAATCAATTAATGAAGAACAGGTTATTGATGATAAGAATATGATAGTAGAAACATTCAGTATACAATTAATAGCTCACACTCCCAAAAGGCCGTAAAATTGAAGCTTGCACAAGTGCCTCAGGAATATTAGAGATACAGCCCACTTAATTGACCAGCAGTATACAGTTATTGTATGCTTTACAGCTTAAAAACAGCTAAAAGCTACATGTAAATCACCCTTATATTGAAGGCTCAGCTTAACAAAAACTTGAGAATACTCACAGCAAAACAAGCATAAGGGCTTCAATTTATTAGGCCATCTAACTGTCTAGAAAGCAATCCAATTGTTCTTGAAATAGTTAATGTGGAGCAAAAGTAATAATAAGGCTTGTTAGGCAGCCTTCATGGACAGGCCAGGAGGCAATGTGACCTATAATAATATCTCCAAAATCTTCAGTTAAGCTCCATTTGTTTTACAAAAAATACCTTGTTGAAGGAAAATATCTAATTTAGAAAATATTCTTCCCAAAAGAAAAATATGTTGACAACATAATAAAAAACATTTTCTTGTATTGCACATTAGGAGAACTTTCACCATTAACCAGTAAAGACCTCAACACTTTTCTTAACCTTCACGAAGATAAAAAAATCACCAATTTAAGGTTTTCATGTTAAATAAACTGACAAATCTTTTCATTAAAAGTCTAGCCACGTTCCAAACAAACAACAAAGAAAGGCCACAAAGCAACTAAACAATACCTGAAGTGACTCTTCGGTATAGCTTTCCTTCACTTTTTTTAGATTAGATATTTCAACAATAACAGAACTACCATTTGAGCAACCCAGTTTCCCATCTGATGTGACCTTAGCAATGGGCTCAAATACACCCTCATGAGAACTTGAACCAGACATGCTGGGAGCAAGAGGGCTGCTGGGAGAAGCAGATCCACCAGAAGCTGCAGCGATGCTGTTGTCAAATAATGGAACAATGGCCCAGGCGAAAGACTCTCTGTAAGGCATTAGACGAGACCACACCTGCAGCTTCTGCCTCTCTCTCTCAGTCAAGTGCCCCTGTTTGCACAGAGGACAGAGAAAACAAATGCTATAAGAGTTTAATTTAAGCAATCTTGAATCATCCTCTTGGTATAAAAAATGCACCCTTCTCCTATAATTTAAATCCTTGGCTGGCACATATGAGTATGTTCTTTCCAGGCAATCAAGCTAATAACCTTTGAATTGCCAGTGTTTTCTCTCTTTTGCAGCAATAAAAATCAACAAGCTGCCTTTTACTGTAACATAGCATGCAGCCAAATGACAAATTTACATGCCCATTCAGAATAAAAGCCAGATTTATTTCCTCAGATGAAGCATGTTTCAAAACTAAGTAGATTCATTCTCTTTAGAACAAGCAGGTATTTGGCCTAGCATTTTAAAAGAGCCTCTCTAATAAAAGAACCTGAAGTAAGGAGATTTGAACTGGTGAACTTAGAAAGTAAGCTCCTGACGACCTTAACTATTACAAATTGAACCATAACTTGCAGTAAACTTTAAATAGCAGATAGATGCTAAAAGTTAAACTTTAATGAAACTTTCATTTTCCCCTTTCCAGGATTATTACATAACAGATTCCTACATCCTAATGGTTCTAACTAAAGTTTGCCAAATACTATTTCCACTTTCCTCTATAGCACTTCTAGAACAGCTGTATTCATACAGCACTTCTCTTAAACCTTCAACTGGGCCAAACAGACTACAATACTGCTTTAAATAAAAGTTGATCACCCTAGCTCCCAAATTGAGATCAAGCATCAAAAAACCCATAGAAACTCATATAATACATGTAAAAACATTGATTTCTCCAGGTAAAAGGGATTTAGTCCAACATGAAGAAGTGATTAGGAGGATCACAAGCATTCTGAATAACAGATAAAAGTAAAGAAATAAAATATTGAATTCAGGAGGAAAAAACAAAAGGAAAGAAAGTGATAGATGTCCATGTAAATACCGGTTCTTTACGTGAATAAACCGAAGGGGTTACACCACCTTCTTCTGTTGCAGGCTTCTCTAACTGGATTAGCAAACAGATTGATGCTGATGGAGCATCTAAATAGAATATCCCACGAGGTTCTAAAGGCACTTTAGCCTGTCAAAAGAACAGAATGAAAAACTTATTGATCATCATTTATAGAGAACTATATCATTAGTAGATAAAAACAAAGGGCATAAATGGCATTCTTGCTTACATCCTGCATTTCACTTGGAAGAACAGAAAAATAAAAATCTTCAGATAATTTTTCTCTTCTCTCCCGATTATATATGCACATGGTTCCATAGAATGGCTCTGTGAGGAAAAGAGAGTTATCTAAGTCAGAGACCAGGAAACAGTAAAAAGACTGAAAGTAATATAAAAACATGATAATGAATCCTTCAAACATGGTGATAGAAAGCTAACCAACAATTCCAGCTTGAAAGGAAAGCGATTGAACTTTGACAGAGATCTTCAACCCACTACAGTCAACCATCCCAAGAGAGAATGGATCATTCAATGAGATATTAATCTTAAGAAACCAGTAACTCCAAAGCAAAAAGAATTTACTGGAGCAATAATATTCAAACCTGCCATAGTGCGTGGTAGGGGTTTCTGGGATCCTTTGGCCAAATATCATTGACCTTTCATTTCCCCAGTCAAAAGCAGGTTCATAAGCTGGGAGAGGAGACTGACCAAAATGCTACAAACATATCAACAAAATGCAAGGAAATTACCACTAATGGGAACAAAATAAGAAATGCTGCAGTCTGCAGAAGCTAAGAAAGTAGGAAAAAAGAAAATAGCAAGAAAAATGTTCCATAATAGCAACCTTTGTAACATTAGAGTTGGGAAATTGCCTTCCTGAGGAACTTGGCAAGTCATCATCGGTAGCATCTTCAGCCTTAATTTGTCTAGCACTGGCAAGCTGCATTTCTGCATAAATATAGCAAATACCAGAGGAAATAATATTTATAGTAGTAGATTAATATTCTTTTCAAGAAAAAGTATCCCGTAACTAGAATCTCACCAGTCTCAATATCAGTATCTGGACCTTCAAATATCTGATTCTGAAATGAATCAGGACTGATACTTTCGTAGTGGCCATATTTATTATCTTCTTTAATCCAATCGCTTTTGTAGCACTGAATGAGTTCGGTTAGATGTGGCCACTGCTCCAAATTGTCATCAAGCTGAGTGCAAGAGAACAGCAAAAGAAAATCATTTTAAATGTCTATTTACACTACCTAATCTAACACATTACAGAATGTAAATAGGCAATATAAGGGTTTACACTTAAAGCTACTGCTTAATAAATAGGAAACATTATTTTCTATCTTCCTAGTTCATTTGTATAGGTAAGTGCAATATATATAAATGCAAAATGCAAAATGCAAGAGAGGAAGAGAGAATAAGAGACCAATGGATCCAGCTTGAGATGAGCGAGCAAATGTCGAGGAATTCTCCGAAAGCGATACCCACCGCTCCCGTTGCCATTGGTAGCAACGTTGCCATCCATTACGCCTGATTCTGCATTTTGACAAGAGAAATTAATCTTAAAAAGTAGGATATAGCTAAAATGCAATGTGAATTCTGCAGATCTGGAACAAAAACACAGCGGTCCGGCAAATGAGAGGAAAAAGAAAGAAAACCTAAAAGACAAGGGATCGATTAGCTACAGCAAAACAACAGATCTGACAGGGAAGGCCGAACCCACAGCAACGCAAGTTGGGGCGTAAAAGAGCAGGAGAGAGGAGCACGAACACACTACATAAAACAGGAGTCAATATCAGTCTAAAATCCGGAAATAGGAACTGTCGTTTTGATTTATCTCATTCATTCCCCACTCCCGACCCTATTCTCATCTCGTCTCATCTCGTCTCGTCTCCCCTTGTCACGCTTCTTTATTTCTTTCTTTTCTTTTCTTTTCTTTTTCTTTTTTTTTTTTTTTGTCACGCTGCTATTTTAATGTAGATATGGTCATCAACAAATATGCTTAAACAATTGTGAAGCATTAAAGATATTAAACAGTTCATTAAAAAACAAATCTGTAAAACAGAATCCTGCTTAAGCTATTTAAGCTTGATTCCAAACAAAACATCCCATTGAATCAAAAAGTATCCGTACCTAATTCAAATAGCTTGGCAGCCTATTCAGTAATATTTATAAAAGAAAACTAATAATCCATAAGCCTAATCCATTTTTATTTTTAATATTTATTGTTAATTTATTATTTTGCCCTCAATATATAGGTTAAAACCTTAAAATATATACTTACTCATGCCTCTTGCCACCATCCTTCACACATGCAACTCCTCTTTCTTCCTCACTTCCATAATCCCACCTAAGCTCAAGGCCTCCTCCTTTCTTTATTGTTTAGAAAGTAATTCATTCTAATTATCGAAAAAAAAGGAATTCATTCTTTTTCTCCCACTCTCTTTAGCCTCATTCCATCTCTCCAAGCTTTCGCTGAGCCTTTAATATGTATCAACATAACTTATCTAGTTGTATTTTAGGTGTATGATGATTTATTACTATAATTGGCAAGGGTTACATGGTACTTCACTTTTATCCATTTTGTTGATGTTCATTTATATTGAGTGGAGATCTTTGTGGCCTAAGATCTCGTAAATATTGATTGTGGGAATTAATTTGTTGTTCCTTAATGTATTATATTATTTATATACTCTAAAATATTATGATGTAATATATTATTATCGAGTGTCTAAAATATGATCTCTTAAATCTTAATCTAATTAAATTATTTTTTATTAGATTTTATGAAATTGATGCTAATTTAGATATTAAATACTTATTTTTGTCTGATCTCAAGATATAATTATTTTTAAACATCAATTATAATTTAATTAAAATAACCATTATAATTTTTAAATTTAAAAATTATCATTTGTAAACTTTGTTAATTGCGTAAAATTTAAATTTATAATAATGTAATATATAAAATATTTTTATATTTAAAAATAATTAATTATTAAAAATCATACCTCATATTCCTTGTTATTATATATTTTAAACTTTTTTTAAATAAATACTGCAAATTTAAAGACGTTGAAATATCCCATTTTTTTTATATATTAAATATTCAATACGTATTTATCAAAAAAAAATATTCAATAGGTAGTACCAAAGGCAATAGGAAATATATTTAAATAATTTGAAATTCAAAAATAGTCCTTAACCTCGGTATTCTCAGCCACAAAATTAAAATGCAGATTCCTCAAGATGACTGTCAAATAAAAATAAATAATAAGTCATTAAATTAAACTAAAAAACTATTTTAATATCTAAAATATAATTTATACATTCAAATTAAAATTTTCAAACAATTTATATTAATTGTTTTAAAAAATTATTAATTTTTTAATATATTAAAATATTAATAATTAGATATAATAAAATATTTTTTATATTTTATCATAATTTAAGTTATATATATAATGATATTAATGAACTTCAATATTATTTTAATATATATTTTTACATTACAATATCTTGTCTTTTCAAAAATCCTTTTTAAATCTTAAATTAAAATTTTTAAAATTATTTTTTAAAAACACATTTTTACTATACTTTCAAACAATGATGCTAACTTACCCTACAGAACATTGTTTCGTATTGTTTGCTCTTCTGTAGACTGTAGACATAGGGGACAAGGCCTACAGCAAGGTGCTAAAGAAAAACAGGTTTAAGGAAAAACTGAGAATTTTATTTTTATTTCTCATACTTAATAAAATAGATAAATATATATATATATATATAATATTCTTAAAAATCGAAAGAATTCTTCCAAAAAAAGAAAACCAAAAGAAGTAGTGCTAGATTTCAATAAATTAAAATGGAAGGAAAGACAGAAAGACCATAAACCTATTTAAATAATTCAAAGAGAAAAAAGAAGAAATAAAAGTAAAGTACACGCAAAATAGATAAATCTCCTTTTTTTATATATAGAATACATAAAAATATAGTGCTGTGTAATGATAATATAAATTATATTGTACACGAGAAAATTTAAATTTCAACTTTGAAAGGGGTAGTCAAACATTAAAGACATTAATCTCTATAAATTTCGAAGAGATTAATCTTTAAACTGTAAAATAATCTAAAAAGATATATTATTTTATTAGAAAAATATGGCATTTTAAAAATAAAAAAAATAAATCAAGATTTAAATAAATAAAATGAAAATAAAAATTGAATGAAAGAGAGAAAAAGGACCTCACCTTATCTAAGTAAAAGTGGTGATCCACACATTTGCTGAACTCCATGCCACAACCTCTATATATCAGATGAATAACATCAATAGATTAATTACTCAAATAAAACTGAGAGAGAAGAAGAAAAATGGGGGTTCTACTTCTTTCTCTGACAATGCCTCACTCCTTCCCTATTTACCCTGCAATTTCTTCCACTGGTGAGTCTTTGACAACTCATGGATATCAACTGTCAATTTTATCTTTTAAGCTAACAAATATTTATTAATTTCTTCTGCCCAAGTTTATGGAGGACATGGAAATGGAATAATGGCGAGGAATCGATTTACTGTAATTTCTTGTGCTAATGGTAATAGGCAGAGGGAGAGAAACCTCCTTCGCAGAAGGTTCTTCTATTTTGTTTCTTCTTAAATCAGCTTTGGCAATAGTTAATTTCCATCCACGATTTTGGTTATTGCATCTTGCATGCTTATTTGTTCCAGGGAGGTGGTGGAGCACATTTGTTTGCTCAAAGCAAACAAGAATATATCTGAAGATGAGGAGAAGGAAATGTTGGATTATCTTTACACATCCCAATATCAGATGCCTGGAATTGTTGCAATATCTTTAGGTTGGAACACTTCCTATTTGCCTCTAACTAGCTGCCTATGACTGTCTTTTTTCCTGGGTAGTCTAGTTATCAAAACCCATAAAAATTTCAAATAAGGTCCTGGATTATTCTTCCGACTACCTTCTTTTCATCTGATATATATCTCGCAAAGCTTCAGTTATAAAAATATTATAATATATATGTATATATATGAACAATGTAAATGAATTGAGAGAACTGGACTAATAGCAGTTAGCTTGGCCTAGCTCAGGACAAGTCTAACACAGTTGTGTTATCAATATATATAGTAGTTTTTTAACCCGACTTGGTTGAGTTAGTTCATCTTTCTCTTCTTCATAAGATAAGTCAGCTTATGCATAATCTACTTGGTTAGGCCAAATATCTGGTGAAGCTAAAGAAGATTATACACATGCTGTCTTCATGCGTTTCGGAAGCAAGGAAGACCTAACAAAGTTGTATGAGAACCCTCCCTACCTGCAAGTTATGAAGAAGCATGTACTTCCTTACTGCCATGTATGCTCTGACAAGTAAACACCAAACTCAATTGCTCTAAATTACCTTTTTCCTCAGTTCCTGTGAAATAATTTGAGCAACAATGCATATATAATTCAATTTGTTCTCATAATTAATAGAGTTCATATTATCTTCGTAGGGGCTGATGAATGTGGATTACGAATCTGAAGTGGAAGATGATATCCTTCATATATTTCGTAAAGGAGAGGTTGGATGCTACATACCCTGTGATGATTCCCAGAGTTGGTGTGATTTAAATGCTGAAAATGATAAGATGTTAATAACGGATTCATTTACATCACGCTTCTTGTTATTTTGCAATCTAATAAGTATGGTTTGTGGTGACAGGAGTACAACTATGGTGTTGAGTTTGTGCTTCTGATTGCATTTGTTGGGGCTGCTGTTGGTGAAGCTGTGGAAGACGCTTTAATATCTCTTCAGGAGCTTACTAAGGAGCATCCATCCTTGATTCTCCAATGCACTCAAGGTGTGTGGAAAACAACCTTTTTTTATTCACTATCTAGCCAAACGATCCTCCCTCCTATTCAACATTTAATCCTGAAAATTTGCTTCAAAGATTTTAGGGAATTGACCCTTAAATTTACCTCAAGCGTGTTAGAGACTTGGTCTTGAGCGAAAAAATAATTATGTTCTCCACTAAAAGAAACAATTGTATGAAATTGGGATGACATGTCATTTGTATCCATTTTCAATCGTTTAATGCCACATTAACTTTTTTTTTCTTGAAAGCCAACTGAAAATGCTGAAATATCCAAGAGAAAAAACTGATGTGGTATTAAGCTATTAAACTATTAACACTTGGTAGTCATGTAACTAAAAGAAATTACATTGTAATGAATATGAATTTAACAAAATAATTTTAACTTTGTTAATAAATGAATTTGAATTTTAAAATCTGAAAAAGTAGAGGGAGTAAGGGTGTGCTTGGTTGAGTAAAAAAGTAAATGATAGAAAAACGATGTGGAAAAGTGGAAAAAATAATTTTTTTTAAGATATTGGTGTGATTACATGGTAGTATCTATTCATACTTTCTTATCCTTTTAACAACGCACACACACCTTACACATATAGACGCTCGAACCCGGGACCTCGAGGATAAACAACATCCTTGAGTGTGTTTGGTGAGGAAGAAAAGTAAGAAAAAAGAAAATGGAAAAGATATCATTTTCCATCTTAATGCATAAAAACAAATCCTTTCAAATTGAAACGATAAGAGAAGAGAAAATATAAAAGCTCTGTATATTAGTTCAAATTTATACATTTTTCAAAACTTTCATTTTCATTCCTCTCATTTTTCAACTCTACCAAGCAATGGATAGAAAAAATGTAATTTTCTTTCAATTTTTCCATCTTTCCTATCAAGTACATTTATGGAAAGAAAAATTATATTTTCTATTTTTTTTATTTTTTTCATCTCTTTAATTTTTCATCTTTTTAATTTTCTTTTCACTTTACCAAGTTAAGCCTAAATTCTTAGAAATAAAAGTATAAGGATTAAATTTCATATTTTTGAAGAGTACAAAGACTTATTGCATATTGTAACCCAAATTAAATGGCTAAAATAGGATAAAAATGCATAATTCTAAAGCAACATTCATACATCTCCTATTTTCTTTCTTCTTATCAATCTAATTTGAAATGATTTGTTTTTATCCATTAGGATGAAAAATAAATTTTTTTATTTTCTTTCTTCTTACTTTTTTTTCCCTTTCAAACTTACTTAAAAAATATTTTTTCTTTTTCACTCTCTCCTTCCGTCCTTACAATTTTTTCACCCAACTAAAGATACCCTTAATTTGGGACTATAAATTGCTACAATTTTGTGTATGAGGTCATTCCTAAGCTGATGCCAAACAGATTGAAAGTATGGAGTGTTGTATAATTCCCTAAAAAAGTGAAAGAAATGGCCTTAGAAGTGGATATGGATAATGGTCATGATAGGGTAGAATTAGATTTTATGGAATCATTCTTTTTTTTTTTAATATAGTATCTGTTCACATTTTCTTAACCGTTTGACAATACACACACCTTGCACACACAGGTGCTCGAATCCGAAACCCTTAGGATGAACAACATCCTCTTTAAATGGCCTTAGAAGTGGATATGAATAATGATCATGATAGGGTAGAATGAGATTTTATGGAATCAATCTTAAATAGGAGAAGGTTGAATTCAAAATGGGTTATATAGATTATGAAGTGTATATATATTCTGTTCCGTACAATTTGCTTTTTATGGTAACATTCTTGTACTCCTTTTTCCCAATTAGAATAGGATTATTAAAACATTAATTGAGTTTGATAGGTTAAATGCGAAATTCCCACTTTGACCCATCTTTATTTGCTGATGATTCATTATTCTTTATGCAAGCTAATGTAGTAAATTGTGAAGAACTGATAGCCATTTTGCAAAAACACAATTGTGTATTTGGGCAAAAGGTGACCTTTGACAAGTCTAACACAAGTTTTAGTGCCGATATCTCTGAGGAGGTCACAAAAGAGGTGACTGACAGACTATAACTCAAGATTGCTAAAGTTTCTAATACATATCTTAGGATACCTTCACTATGGGTTAAGGAAAAAAATTATAAAGCTATGGAGTACATAGAGAAGAGAATAAAGAGGAAGTTCTAGGCATGGAAACAACAATTGTTAGCTCAATGAAGTAAAGTTTTGATCAAAGTTGTGGCCAAGTTTTAAATTCCATTTGAAGATTTGTAATAAAGTAAATGCAGAGATGGCCAAGTTTTGGAAGAGGTAACGGGTGGAGGATAGAAAAATCCATTGAGCTATATGGGTGCACTTGACAACTAGGAAAAGAAAGATAGTGGGATTTAAAGACCAAATGCTTACTGGACTAGACTACTTAAAAGGAACATATTTTTCAAATTGTTTTCGTTGGAGGCTAAACAATTTGCTAAAACATCTTGGGCATAGGCTAGTTTCTTGGAGGGTGGCTGAACTATACATTTTTTTATTTGACATTATTAGAATAAGATTTTTCAATCTTTAAATAGGTGTAATCGAAATTTTTTTTGTATCTTTCAATTTTCAATATTAATGAATTTTTTTTTTCTTTGTCCGTGATTTTTTCTAAAAAGATTTTACACATAAAATTTGTATGTTTTTTTCTTTTATTATTGTTTACGATAATTTCTATTGTTATTATCGACGTTAGATTAAATAATTTTATATCCCTTAATTAATTAGAAATAGAATAATGCTGATATAATCATTAATTACGTCCATCTATTATACTGTAGGTTCAAACATCAATAGCAAAACGAGTGAGGAATATACACATGGAGCGGTGATGCGATTTCGATCATGTGGGTCTCCTTTCGTCTTCTTTAGCATTTGATTGTTTAACCACTTTTCCACATTTGACTGCTATTTATTCACATGCTTGCAGCTGAGGCCTTGGAGATATTTTTGAGCAGTTCAACATATAGAGATGTAAGGAGACTTTTCTTGTGGATTTTAAAATTATAATATCATATAAAAATAATAATAAGTATATAGAGAGAAAAGTGAAAAATAAAAAATATATTTGGTATGAATAAAGAATAGGTGAAAATATATCATTTTACATCCTAATGTGGTGAAAATTATACATGAAAACATCAAATTCGAAATGACTAAATATAGGTATATAATATGTGGAAACAGGTGTGGGAATCTAAACTCCAACCGATAGCCAGGAAAACACTAGCCATTCATTTTGGTGTGGATCCAGTTGGCACTGAGATAATGTAGTAAGAATCATTACTTACCATTTTTTTACATTCCTAATAACATAATGTATCGACAATATTAATGCTTACATTGGTTTGTAAAGCATTCGCTCTTCACATCTTCGAATTGAGGCTTCACTTTATTGGCGAGGCTTCGTTTTTTATTGCGTTTGAAGGTGGAAAACTATTTTTCAATTGCAAAAGTTATAAACAATGCCTACTATTTGATTAAGTGCAGATGTTGGATTTAGATGTTTTTGGTTTTTGCATTTTAAAGGGAAATTATTAAAATACATTTATTTTTATTTACTGTTTAAAAATTATTTTAATATTTAGATTATTTTATATTTTATGTATCATTATATTAAATTATTTAATTATCATATATCATTATGTTAAATTATTTAAATATATTATAAATGATATTATTTAAATATCATTTAATACTTTTCAACATCATATTTAAAATAAATATTTTAACTTCTTACAGCAATTTTTTTATAGCAATAAAGGACAATTGAAATTAATAAATCACATTTTTCTATAGCCTACAGTGAAGAACCAACTCTTAGAGTATAAAAGAACTAACTGTTTTTTATTTATTTTTAATAAAAATACATACAAAATTATAAATAAATGAATACATATTTTTCTTTTTTAATATGTAATTTATTTATTAAGGTAATAATTTTAAACAAATTTTTTAAAACTCACAAACAATACTTAAATTAGATTCATTTTTTTTCATTTTTTAGTGTTATTTTAAAATAAATAATTTATTCATTATACGTCTATCATTGTCCGTTAATCCTCACCAAATTTGCCGAGTATTGGGCATCATTTTCGCCGACAATCATCAGCACCAATAATTTTTACTTTGAACCCCTCGACTTCACATCCTCCATTGTCGTGCCATCAATCTAGGAATCATATATTGACATGGCCTTCCACCTACTAGGTCTCCAAAACTTTATCCTCACCTATATATTTTCAATCATGCTTGCCCTCAAGCATAGCCTCAAATGCAATAAACTCGTTCTAGGCAACAATCTAAAAACATTTATTCTTACCATCAACCTCAGACAGTAATTTTTGACCCAAACTGAATATGGTAATCTTTAATGTTAAAAAAAAAAGAAAGAAAATTTGAATTTGCTTAAGCATTCTTTATGATTTTCCCCTTAAATTGTTTATTTATAAAATTATTATTTTAATAAATAAATGTCATGTTAGAAAACGAGAAAAATATATATTTATTCATAAATATTTTTATAAAATTTTATGTATTTTAATCGAAAAATGAACTTTTAAATATTTTATTTTTTAAGTTTTTTTTAAATTTTTAAGAATCAATACTAACTTGATAGAATGCGTAAAGTTAAGAGTTAAATTTGTTGAATCTTTTAAAATTAGGATCAAATTGATAAAATATGTAAACATTAGAGGGCTACCTTTTATTATGCCAATAAAAAAGCCAAGCCAACATTTTGTTAGTGATTTGACGGAAAAGGGACTAAAATATCAAATTTTGATAATATTTATGACGAAAATAAAAAATTTTAAATCTGAGTAATCAACAAAAATACGATAATAATTAAGTGACTATTTATATAATTTACCTAAAATTTTATCACATGTTTAATTAATAGTTGATACGTGTTTATATTTGTTTATTGACATGTTAGGCAAATTTGACTAAAATTATTTTTTTAAACTAATCGATTTCTTAATTTTAAAATTAACTGGAACCTAAGGAGCATTTACACGGAAAAATCAATCCAAGTTCGGGACATTATCATACCCTAGCAAACAAAAACAATTATTAGTTAATTTTTTTTATATATGACATTCTTTTATTTATATACCATATCAATAAATATTAAAAAAAAGAAAATCAAACATATTATAAGAAAATTAATTTTATATACTATATAAACAAATAATAATAATAAAGTCCATTGAGGCTTTCCATTTAGTTATGCAAATAAGGAAATTTATTACAAAGTGTTGGACGAGAGTTCTAAACCACTATAACTCAGACACTTGGCCTATTTTTAAGATGTGAACTCCTTCTTAAGTTTGTATTCAAATGATTTTGTTATTATGATCAATTTTTTTATAATTGTCTCATTTATATGTTAAAATTTTAAATGTTATAAAAATAATTGTTATATTATTATAGATTTAAATTATATTTAAATTTTTTAACTTTTAATTTAAAAATTATAATATATTAATAATATTAATTAGTGAGATTTAGTTTATATATTTAATATAAATTACAATCATAATTATTTTTATTTAATAAATTATGATTTATATCTTTTTATTTACCATTTAAACATTTTATTGAAATAATATTATAGTAAAAATTTATGATATTTATTTTATTTAAGAATATAATTAATTTCACAAAATTTTAAAAAAAAAGTTGTTCTAGAGCAATCAGGGGTTTTATAGGAAATTATTTTGGTTTTATAAGAAAAACTTGAATTTTACAGGAAAATCCAACTTATCCTTTCCATTTTCATTTTAGTTTTTTTTTAAAAATTAATTTTAGTGTTTTTCGATGAATTTTTTTTTGGTTTTACATGAAATTACGTGAGCTGGGAAAACTTAAATTTTTACAGAAAAACTATTTCATCTTTTTAATTTTTTTAAAAATTAATTTTACTTTTTTTTATAATTTTTTTGAGTTTTTACATGAAACTGTGCTATAGATGAAAAACTTAAGTTTCATATAAGAGGAATAACTCCATTCCCTTAAGAAAACTCATTTTTAAAAAAATAAAATTAATTTTAAAAAAGAAAATGTGCCATCAAAATGAAAATTTATTAAATTTAGGTGACTAAAATGATAAAAATATATAACGACAATACTCATATTGCAAACTTTTTTATTTTCAGTGTTCACAATGAAAATTAATGAAAATCAGGTGACCAAATATGGAATTTACCAATTTATTTTTCACCTTTTAAGTTTTAATATATTATTACCAACAAATCTTAAGGAAAAAAAAATGACATAATGACTTATTTGACTCTTAGGTTTTGTTTAGTATTGCTTCTCAAAAGTATTTTTGGGATAAAAAATATTTTTGAGATAAAAACATTATTAAACAAAGTGCTTTTGAGTTTTTCAAAAGTGCTTTTGACACCAAAAATGCTTTCAAAAAGCACTTTTTTGGCCAAAATGAGATGGAGAAAATTTTAGCTTTTTCTCAAAAGTATTTTTTAACTCAAAAGTACTTTTAAAAAGTATTGCTAAACTAGCTCTTAATCTTTATATAAAAAAAGATCATTTTAATTCTTTAATTAATTTTTCATCGTTTCACCCAAAGATTAAAAAATTAATATTTGTTAATTTTGTTGACATCACACTTACATTAAAATTCACAAATGTGCCAAGTTAGGAATTAATTTTTTAAAAATTTAAAAATATTAAAACAATAATTTTACATATTTATGCATCTTTTAATAATTTAATAATTTTTAATTTTTAAAAATTAAAAATTTATTAATTGTTAAATGGTTACCATATGGATTGCCTCATCTTAAACTTAATAAATATTAATTTTTTTTATCTATTTTGGGTCATTCAGCAAACATCGCAAATTTAAGAATTAAAATAAAAAAATTTAAATAAAGACAAATGTTTTTTTAATAAAGTTGAAGGACTAAATAATTCATTATGCCAAAAATAAAAGCATATTACCAGCAAACCTATGTATATAGAGTCATGTAAAATGCGTTAAAGTCACACCAAAGCGGCTTCGTCTGCCAGAAATCAGAACTGAAAGAACTCGATACGACTTTACAAAGATAGCCAAGACATAAACATCGTAGAAGGGAGAGTAGGGTAAGATTTTCATTTTTTTTTTTGGTTTTCCTCCACAATGGCTTCGATGTTAGGACCTGGAAGCTCAACAGCAAACATATATGTACCAGAAGAGTGGTCGGAGGCTGCTAATTCCATAGCCTATGATTCAGTAACTTCCCCACCTCCTTTTTCTTTTATCTGCGGCGCCAAAAACTCTGGCAAAACCACTTTCTCCCGTCACCTTCTTAACATTCTTCTCCAAAGGTTAGAGTTCACATGAGGATCATTGTTTTTTCTCTCTGAGTTTTCTTTTATTTGTTGTGAAATGGGTTTATGACTAAATATTTAATTATGCACTAATATTAGCTGAGATATTTCCTTAAGAGGGTATTTAACTGTCAATTATAGTGATTTAGTGGACTTGTTCAAGCTGTAATTATGGAAGCGGAAATTGTGTTTTTTGCTGTTTTGTTTTGTTAATGGAAGGAAAAAAGCAGAGCTGTGGTAGCAATTGCATGTGAAACACAGTAGTAGACAATAAATTGTGTTCCTTCTTTCATGAACTTATGATAATTGATAACATAATTATGATAATCTGGTCGGTATGTTGTTAGCAGGTATGGAAAAGTGGCTTATTTGGACACAGATGTTGGGCAGCCTGAGTTCACGGTTCCAGGTTTCGTATCCCTTACAGTTGTTGACAAAATAACCCCAGGTTTTCAGCTTTCTCAACACTTGTCTTTTCATCATACCTCAAAAGTTCTCTGGGTTGATCAACTCGTTCTTTTGTCAACTGACCGAATGCTTTCTATAATTTTTGGCTTTCCAAATAGATTTGGCAATTCCATGCTTGAAGACACCTGAGAGGTACATTGCTTTGAATCTATTTTGTTGATTTTGATTTTTGTTGCGGACTGAGTATTTCAAGACTTGAACTTGATATCTATTTATTTTTTGTTGTAATGAGCGTTAAAACTCTTCAGTGTGACTTTCTTTAAGGTGTTTTTTCTTCGGTGACGTATCTTCAAAAAGGGATCCATCAACATACTTGAAATATATATTTACCCTATACGATTACTATCGAGAGGAATACTGCATGTTTGACAAGAGTGAAAATGCTGGTACGATAGAATTGCCCCTTATTGTCAATACCCCTGGCTGGGTGAAAGGTACTACGCTCTGATCTGCATCCAATCAATTACTAATACCCTTATTTCTTGGACCTTATTATTTCCAGTTCATGTTCTTGTTCTTCAATGACAATTTTTGGATCTTCCTTTTCTATACAAATTAGTTGTACTTTTGCTACAACTATAAAGTTGATGTTTTTATTTTCTTGCATTTGTCAGGCATTGGTTATGAAATATTGGTGGATATGCTGAGATATATTTCTCCTACTTATGTTGTTAAGATAAACATATCTGCCGAGAGTAAGAATCTTCCAGGTGGGGCATTCTGGTTAGATGGTGATTGTGATGGGATGGTTAATATTATAGAGATCAAATCAGCTCGGCAGGACAACTTTAATAGATCGTAAGTTTGAGGCCATCTTTAAGTTAACCTGCAACTTGTTAAATTCTGAATCTTAGCAAGTTGAATTACTTCACATATATTTTAATGGCATTTGTTTGGCTGCTTAATATTGTTTCTCTCTTTTTCTGTGTTTAACTATTTTAATAAATTGTGCATGTTTTCTGTAAAACATCATAATTCTGGGGAGATGTGGCTTTGCTTCCTTAATTTGTCTTTTGTAGGGTGCTAGTGCAGAAGGATGCTAGCCTTCTGCGAGATTTACGGATCATGGCTTATTTCAGGCAATGCTTCCCTAGTGACAAGCCTATTACTACAATCAAAGAACTTGCACATGCACTGGCTTCTCATCCTCCTTATGAAGTTCCAATATCAATTATCAAAATTAGACATCTTCACTGCCAGGTTAGATACCAGAAGATGAATTGCATTTTTTTTTAAATTACCTTCTAGAATAAAAAAATAAGCCTTCTCTTACTAACTGGGGCCAATTATACTGGTCATATTGTTATTTGCCTGAACCTGTTTAGCACCATATCCCGTCTATAAAGTTTTCTTTGATTTCCCCCAAGTAATGCTTTGATGCTGTTTTGGGAGCTCTGTGTATCTCTTATGTGTTTTAGTAAACGAGGCCAACCATTTCTCTGTTAATTACTTTCATTGCACAATGTTAAGAAGGAATAACTTACTGATGATCACACAGCGAGTATAAACCATTTGTAGTATGAGCACTGCTCTTACTTCTGTAATGTAAAAACTAAAAAGGTCAGTAAATTCCTTGCATAATTGTTTTTCTTTGTAATTCTAGGTCCCAAGCACTGAAACATACTACAGTTTGAATGCAACTATTGTTGGATTGGCAATTAGTTCAGAGGAGTCTGAGGATTTGCCCTTGTGTGTTGGACTTGGTAGGTCACAGTTACACTGCCTCTGTTGAATGCTTGATCATCTTGAATGTTGTTTAATAATATTTACTTTGCATAGTTTTTCAGTCCAATTTTCCATTTATTTTATTGGAAAAAGTTGAGAAGCCTTTATAGCTATCCATGTGTGGCTAACTAATGGCATATAAGTTTAGAGTTTCACACTTTCATACCAACAAGCCAGCAACATATTCTTGGTGGTTTTCTATCACAGAAATTCACTGTAGAATAAATGCAAAATACTGATCTCCTGAAAATGAAGGATGATAACAGATCTGTATCTTTAAACTTGCAAAGAGTAAATTCAGCGATATATAGGCTGGATGGCCCTGTTGAAGAAGCGTATAAGACCTTCTGGGGCTTAGCTAGGGTGAATACTAGTGTGAACTAAGAGTTTCCCACACCCCCATTGGAAGGACTGAAAAAGTAAAACATAGTATTGAAGTAACTTGACTTCTTTTTCATCTTACTTGATGCCTCTATGAACCAGGAATTGTGAGAGGAATTGACACATTCAAAGGTGTGCTTTATGTGATCACTCCTGTTCCACCAAGCACTCTGGAGAAGGTCAATCTTTTCCTGCAGGGCTTTATTCAGATTCCTACTTGCTTGTTGCAGGTAATTTGAGCCTAAAACTGTAAAACTTGTACATTATTTGCTATGTCTTATCATTGCAACACCCCCATTCTCTCTTCTTCTCTGTCTATCTCTTCTCTTTTGGGGTGAATTAGCCTGATAGACAAAGATCATATAGGATGCATCGTTCTTATAACACAAAGATTGGGAGCAATAGTGGGGAAGGGTGGGTGGGAGAGAGAGACTGCCACTTAATTAGCCGTAAGAGGGAAATAAATTGTGCAAAAATTCTATGGGACTCAGTCCTGCTGAGTCGGATGGTGTCTTGCTCATGTGCAGTCCATTTCACTGCTAATGCCTCTATTCAGGCATTTTGACTTGTATCTGCATTCTAAACTCAAATAAAATTCTGATATTACTAGTTTTAGATGTCTATGCAGCATGTAGCATGTACAATTAATTTTTTTCACTCTATGATCTTAAAATTATACTTGGTAGTTGATGGATATTTCCATTGACTTTTTTTTTTCTTTTTAATAGCACATTGTATGTTTATGACTTTGGTTCTTCTCTTGACAATTGGTTACATATTTATAATTTTACAGGTTAAGGGATGCAGATCACCTTATGTAACTTCAAATGTTTTGTCGGATAGGTTTTACTAACCCGAAGAATCATTTTCATCAAATATCTGCTATCGATGTTCCAAGTTTGCTTATATGGCCATGTTGCTATAGGCAGTTGCCAATAGATGACGTTAGCTGGCTTCTGTATTTTTTTTAGTAACAGGGAGCTAGCTCTCCTAGTTTTTTCTTAAAAGTTATGTCCATTAGTTCCACAGAATAGGATGTTCAACAGCTATCTTTTACAAAAAGTAGACTCTGCTTTATTGATGAAAATATTAGATATGCTATAAGAATGTAGTGGTTATTTGATTTTGTTAGTTCTTTTATATGAAGGAAGATGCTTTCTAAAAAAGGGAAGGGGATGCAGATGCTGAGATTCAAATTTCAGACCTGTTGATAGTTATGAATAGTGTATAAACATTCAAATTTACCTATGGAAGTACCTATTTAAAGACCAACCCTTCATTAAAATAAAATAATAATTTGTTAAACATGGATAAAAAAGGATGGGCAAGGCAAGGGAAAAGCAATGTGGGATATACAAATGGTTGAGAAATGTTTGATAAACCGTTTTTAAAGGCCAATGTTGTCTAAGAACCTCAAATTTTGTGAGTAAATAGGCAAAGGAAAATTCACCACCAAAAATTCAATACTTAAACTAAACATTTCCTTCATTGGCTTTCTCCTCGACATACAAAATGGATAAAGCATGAAGGTGGTCGGCTAAATGCCAACGGATAATGATTTCCTTTTCTCATAAATCCTTAATAATTCGGAAAACCAATCATAGCCTGTTTCTTTGTAACACGTTAAGAAATGGAAAAACCAAAACGGTCGTTTATACAGTTTGCAGAACAGAAACTTGGAAGAGTACCCAAGTTTTTCATTTATGCAGTGCTTGAATGGATGATCATCTTAATTCTGTTCATCGACGGCTTTCTTGCAGTTCTAGCCAATGAATTAGCCAAGTGGTTTGGTTTGCCTATTCCTTGCTTGCTTTGCACCAGAATTGATCATGGTCTTGTCGGAAGAGATGAACAGTTCTATTACAATAATTCCATATGTAACAGCCACAAGAAGAACGTTTCATGTCTTGCATTCTGTCATGCTCACAAGAAGCTTTCTGACGTGAGAAACTTGTGCGAAAACTGTCTTCTATCTTTTGCAACTGAGAAAGAATCTGATGGCCATGCTTACAAGTCCCTTCTGGGGATTTTACACAAGGATATTGAACTGTTTCTGGACGAAGAGCAGCAAGTTCATCTGTCATTGCCTACTGGAACAAAAGATGAAGTGGTTCAGAAGAGCAAAGATCATCGTTGTGCATGTTGTGGGGAGCCTTTGAAGCTCAAATCCTCGGATTCTAAATGGAAGGCTTCTTCCCTTGCTCCTGCCCCATCTCCCCATGCTGTTCTCAACCTTACATCCGATTCCACTGAGTCAGATGTCAAAGGAACAACCAATGAAAAGACATGTGAGTTTAAAGCTTATACTAGTGGCAATTCTAGTTGTGAAATTTTCACTATGAATGCAACATTTTCTTTAGAATGGTACCGTGATATGTTGGATTTTACTGATTTTGGTCATGGATGTTTCAAACAGTAGAGGACAATGCCAAGGTCAGTACCATACCATCGCTGATGGATGCTGAGGAAGATAAGATCCCTAACTTCATATGGGGCAACAAATTTTTAGGAATCTCATTATCGGATTCGGCAGCAAACAGTCCAAAGTGGACAAAAATTCCAAGGAAATCAATGCTTGAGAAGATGGAGTTGGATTCAGAAAATGTAGAGGGACAAGTACCAAATCAGGAAGCCGAAGGTGATATCTTGCAGCATCTGAAGGGACAAGTTCGTATGGATCGCAGGTCGTTGATGTCATTGTACATGGAACTGGATGAAGAAAGAAACGCATCAGCTGAAGCAGCTAATAATGCAATGGCCATGATCACTAGGTTGCAAGCTGAGAAGGCAGCCGTTCAGATGGAGGCTTTACAATACCAAAGGATGATGGACGAACAGGCAGAATATGACCAAGAAACCCTACAAGAGATCTACCACTTGCTGGTCAAAAGAGAAGAAGAAGTTCAAGATTTACAGGCTGAACTTGACGCTTATAGACAAAAGTATGGATTCTTAAAGAATTTCAACTTTCCAAGACAAAGAGGCAAGACTGATGTAGGCAGTCATGTGTTGAAACTACTATCTTACTCTTTCAATGGAAGAATTGAATGTGGCGGCCCTACTAGGAGACTTAATCAAGGTCCCAACACTGGAGGGAAAACACAGAACCTTGGCCACTCTGATTCGATGCAAGGTATGAATATGATGGGAGGCGAAGAACCGAAGAAAATCGTTCGAGGCACTCGCCCATTGGGACGGTTAAAACATCTTAACAAGAGTGGCCATATTTCCAAACTCAGTGAGGGCGTTTCCTCAACGTCTAGTAGTGAAGATGACTTTGACATGGAAGATGAAACAGGTAACATGCCTATTCTATGAATGATGAAGCTTTAGGATTTTCAAAATCATTCAACAACAAGTGACTCTGCATCTTACAGATGCAGTTGCTGATACAGATTTCTCAGAATCCACAAAAGCTTCAATGACAATGCCTCATGCTGAAAGCTGAGATACATGATTATCTTCACTCCCATTTCTGGTAATGTTTCATGACCATTAATGCATTTACATTTGCCACTTTCAGCCTTTGCATATACTCTTTTTTTTTTTAAAGGTTTTTTTGGGGTTATGTGCTTACTTAGATTCCTTTCATTGATAATGCATTTTGTTTTTGTTCTTTTCTTGTTAGGATGTATATAAGATTCTTAATTTGATCGTTTTGGGGGTTTTCTAGCCTTCCACTTCTGGTCCCTTCTTAGGTAAGAAGTTTACTATGACTTGTTACATGGAGGCAGGAGTAGAAGCAAGTTGAACTTCGGCAGGCAAACTTTTGAGCTGATGGAATCAAATGAATCTGAGATTCTAGTTTAAACTTGGTAGGCAATATATGTTGGGTAGAAAGAGTATCGGTACAGACACACACCCATATATATATATATATATATATTGTTCTGAATATACCAACCAACTTTGAGTATTTGTTGGCGATGAGTCTTCCCACAATTTCAAAGTGCCGTGTAATTGAAATGTTAATGGTTCCTTTCCATTTGGCTTTTCAGTTGTCATTTGATGATTTTTATACGAGAACAGAGATAGATTATTTTTCAAGGGTAAGGATTTTTTCCAAGAAACAAATAATTGGAAACCTAACCAAATCTCACCAACGTAAAAAGAGATTCTAGAGAATTTTCTAGACACAAGGGGATTTTCCTGGGTAAGATAACATCTCCAACCATGTTTTTTTGGTCTGAACATGGTGTTCTCTCCCAGTGATCTATTCCTATGGAAGACGCTAGCTTTCACAAAAAAGAGGAAGATGTCATGCCCAAAAGGACTGCATTTTTATTATTATTTATTTTACACTATCCTAAAACTGCACCTTTCATATCAATCTGTATTCAAAATTACTCCTGATTGTTCCTTCTTCTAAACAAGGTTTACTAGCAATTCACCTTCGAAGGGAAAGTCAAAGAACATGCAATTTCATAGTAAAGAATCCCTTGTTGTTCTACTTCTTTCACCTTTCAGGATACAAGACCAAAAAAGAAAAAACCTTCTACCAATTAACCCTATAGACTCGTATGAATGTGCACTCCAACAACCAAAAAGAATGACAAAAACAATGGTTTCTTTGTCCCTCCTTACAAACTAAAATCGACAACTCCCCAACTTCGTAAGACACATCTACAAAAACACAACAGTGAATATGAACATTTTTGGGTAGGAGGTAAGTCAAGGGGATTACAAAAAATAGTCAGGGGTTCTGCGTGTGGTCTCAGGCTCAATCTGACGTGGAGCTGGGTCAAACTGAAGAAAATTTTGCTCCATATTCTCTCCAATCTCAAGTATTGCAGCCATATTTCCACAGCGATAGCAGTAGTTTGGGGCACTGAACACTGTTACCACATTCTTGTCCTACAACAATACAGATATTGATATAAATAACAATCAGTGAGAATAGATTATACAACATTGTTTTTATTTTGATTAGGATACCACAAACCTGGGACCAATTATATCCTTCCATAACAAGCTGGTGAGCTCTAGAAATCAGAGTCAGCCCATTTGTGTGGTTGAACTGCCCAGAAATATCCTGCCCAAAGGTATACCCAGCTCCTCGAGGAGATATTCCCCATCCACATCGATCATCAGGATCAGACCATAAGAGATCACACATTGGACCCTCATGAGGAACCTACACAGCCAACAGATACAAAGGTACTAGTAAAATTAAAAATGTAGCAACATTGGAAAAGGCATATTTGATGTGATGACGCCTGTTAGGCTACTACAAGAACAGTGAAACTACAATGATAATTGATAGATGTTCTTATGATTACACCAGATAAAACGGGTACCATTACTAGTTCCTACAGTCATAAAAAAAAAGACACAGCATCCCTAGGGCCAATCATGTCTTATGAGTCATGGTATCCATTATGAACTCCACAAGTGTTGATACTTAATAATACACTTTATATGCACACTATGTTTTGAAAAGCTTCTTTATTTAGCAAATACTATTATTTGTAACAAGGTAGACAATCTACTCTAAGACTATTAACTTTTTTTTTTTGGTAATTAAGACTATTAACTTTTAAGTGCAAAGTATAATAGGACTACTGTGTTACCTCTTGTATACGGTCAAGAGAACGGATGTTATCTAATGTATCCAAAGATGGCGAGAGTCCACCATGCAAGCAGAAAATCTGCAAGGAACATGAATAGTTGTCACCTGAGATCTTGGAAATACTAGAGATAAGACTGTGTCTGAGAATTCAAACCTGACTTTCAATCAGGGCAGTCAGAGGTAAATAGTCAAAGAGGTCAGTGAAATACTTCCAAACATTAGCATTTCCATATTTTCTCAAGCATTCATCATAAAAGCCATACCTGAAAAGAAAGGCAGTTGGTTACAAACTGATCCAGCATAATCACTAAATAACTTCCACTCTTAATACTAGAATATCATAATCCAGATACATATTACGAGTTTAATGAGTATCCATATTCCATTTTTCCAATTTTCTTACGAGAAGCTTTAGTTTGCCATAGCAACATAAAAGAACAAAACATTTTGGTAAACTAATCAAATAAGCTTCTTGCGTAAGAAAACTTACCATTAAATTTTAGATTTAATTACATTAACATTTGACATATCAAGAGTAAGTTTTCGCTCCAGGATGATAAATTTATTTAGTGATTGGAAAAAGGACTGCTAATGCATTTACAGAATGAAAAGAAGAAAAAACACTAAATATGTATATCTCACACTTGAGTTATCTGGCGGCTCTCATGGTTTCCCCTCAAAATAGTTATTCTATCTCTATAACGAACTTTCAGAGCAACTAAAAGTGTGACAGTCTCAACAGAGTAGTATCCTCGATCTGCATACAAGGAGGGTAAAAAAATCAGCTGTATACAGAGCCCCTACAAAAGATGCATCGATATGTATGATTTATTGCAATCTTGGACCCAAAAAAGCCAGCATAAACAATACCAGAGAAAAAAAAACAGTGAAGAAAATGGTATACCCTACATTGCAGATAACACTCAATCTCAAGTTAACTTTCCACAAGCACCTGTCCTAAAGGTAACAGTGCCATCATCTGGTAGTTGCGGCCAAGTGCCTAAAATCTTGATTTTGTAAAGCATTAAGCATGGACATTATATAAGGGTTTTTCTTTTGGGTAGTTGTGGCTCACATTACTAAATTGGGCAGATTAAACGATGAAACAAACAGCACTATAACCAACCAGATTCCTTGAACTCTCAGAGAAGGGCTTGGAATTAGCTGAAACTTAATAAATAGAAAATGTCGAGGTTCAATTCAATAAGTAAATGCTCTTAAAATAAATCTATACACTAACAGCTCTATCTTAATATTGTCAACAGTTCTATTTCTAGTTAGATTAAGAATACATGTTTACTCACCAAAGCTCTCACTTTAAATATTTCAACTTCGCTTTGTACAGATAAGCTAATCAATGTTAAACTACCAAGAAATTAAAAGTTTACGTCCATATAATTCCGCTTCTTAAATATTCTTTTTGACTTTTCTCTTTTCAATCAATAATAATTAAGATCTGTAAACCTAGAAATTATCATACTAAAAATTTAAAATGCAATGAAAAGTGGACCTACCCACGTAATCGCCCATAAAGAGATAATTAGTATCCGGAGCGTTGCCGCCGATGCGAAACAACTCGACGAGATCGTGGAATTGACCATGGATATCGCCGCAGACGGTTACGGGGCACTTCACCGGCTGAACATTCCACTCCTCCACCAGGATCGCACGTGCCTGCTCGCACAGAGTCTTCACCTCCACCTCCGGAAGCGGATGGCACTGCATTAAGTGTTCGATCTGACGGTCTAGATCGCCGTGGGACGGCATCGCTAAGCTTTTCGATGATATCTTTCGTAACTACCTTGTTTTATAAAGGAGTTTTGATCGAACGGCAGAGAACGAAGCTGGAGGTTTGAGGATTTTGGCGATCAAGTCATGCTTAGGGTTTGGGGAGGTAGGATTTGGTCCTCAAATCTCACTTTTTCCCTTGCAGCTAAGCATGCATTATTTTTGTTAACAAAAGAAGTATTGGAATTTTCTCTATCAGTCCCAAATTTTCACTCTATTTGTGTATTGCGTCCATTTCTTTGAATAGTTATAATTGAGATAAATCACTTTTTAGCGTTTAAACTTGCCAGTTTTTTTCAATTTGATACCTAAGTTTTTTTTGTTAATATCTTAGCTTAGGGGTGTGCAAATTTCGGTAAAACCAAATTAATTCGGTTAATCGACCGAATTTAGTTAATCGGTTGGTTAACCGAATTAATTCGGTCGGGATCGATTAATAATTTTTTAGAAGTTCCATTAACGGTTAATTCGATTCGAAATCGATCGGTTAATTGAATTAATCGAACTTAATAAATAATATTATAATATATATAAGTATCAGCTCACTTAATAAATCAGTCGGTTAATTCGGTTAAATTTTTATATGTTTTATTCTTGTTTTAACAAAAAAATATATATAAATTTCGATTAATTCGGTTAACCGATCGAATTAAACAAAAAAATTCGCTTCGATTAAAATTTAAAAATTTAAAAAAATTAATTAATTTAATTAATAATAATTCGAGTCGATTAAATTGATCGATTAACTGATTGAATACTCCTACATGAACTTGTATTCTTTTACACAAATAAGTCCAAAATATTAATGCCGTTTATATTTTAATAAGGTAGCGCTGCCAACTTGTTTTAATATGACAAGCGCTTTATTTATTATAAATTTATATTTTTAATACTTTAAGAATGAAATAATAAAAAGTATAATCTTTTGTAATTTTTAGGGTGTGTTTGGATGTGAAACTTAAAAATGAATTTTATTTTTATCGATATTTTTAATATTTTAAAAATAAATTTAAAAAAAAGTAAAGAATTTTAACAGGGGATTTGAGTAGTTCAATTTTCTTTTTAAATTTAATTTTAAGATATCTCCCCAATTAAATTTAGAGACGAGATAATAATTTTTTATTATTTGAATCATTTTCTCAATTTGATTCTGTGAACTTTGAACAATTAAGATTAATTATTAATATAGGTTATCTTTTCGCGTTATAATCCGTTCATATAATGCAACTTAATATTAATTAAATCTAAGGTAATTAATGAATCAATATTTATTTATTTATTTTGTTTTACTTGTAAAAACCATTAAAGACAATACAACATAGAGATAATGAATAACACTTGTTTAGTTTCATGAATAATCAATTTGGTCATTTTAATAATGTAGACACCTAATTTTGTTTTGGCTTACCATTGTGAATTACTTGGACTTTAGGATCATTGGACGAGAGATAAAATTGATTTTATTTTAAAATTAAGTAAGATTAGCTTTAAAATCAAAATCAAACTTCGATTTTGAGACAAAGACTAAATCGAACTGATTTTACAAGTTTTAGGTTTGAATTAAATTTTCACAATTAAATTGGGATTGAATTTAAATTAATTTTAAATTTGTTTTGAGGTTATCTTTTAAATTTAATTTCAATTAAATTAACTTTTAGAAAATCCAGCATGATGGGATGAATATTAGGATGTCCATATATGGTTTTTGAAGAAAAAATGGTCTTAAATAAAATAATTTTTATTTTGTAAGTAATGGTTTGATTTTGAGAAATAAAAAGTATATTGGGTTTGATTTTAAATAAATATGTTATTTAAACCTATTTTATTTAAATTGGTCCAATAGAAGCCCAAACTTGTTTGCTTAAAGTTTAAATCTGGTCATGTTCAAGTCAGAATTTGATTCGAATTGAGTCAAGTTTGGATTTTTTGTCTACTTTTATTTTCTTAGTTTTGATTATTGGTTTCTTTTCAGCTTGTTGCCGCAAACCCTTAGCTGGAGGAATTCAAGGTGAATTTGGATAGGCGGTGCATGTTTACATGCAGTTAATATAAAAATAATAGTGACAATGAGATTAGATACTGTAACGATACTGTAGCATGAGACAAAAAATAAACTAAACGCACAGCAGATCCAAACCTAGATTTGGTTCTGTCATATTTGCATAGCTATGTGCCGTTTCATATTGGGCCTGACTGGTGCTCTATTAATATGTATTTCATATCTTCATAGGTTACCTCAGCTATGAAGGCCAGAATTGCCCAAGATCTATTAGGCCTTTGATACCCTTTAAGGTGATGTTAAACTTTAAAATATATTCCTGCAAACTTTCTCATTCTTCTTGTCTCGTGCTGAACGAGGAGGTGGGGATGTTAGGTGGGTGCTAGCCTTCAAACTGGCGAGCCAATTCATTGAAGTTACCTATTGACCTTGTCCTCATGTAACTGTTGTATTGTAGGGCCTTGAACCCCATGGTGTTGCAGTTGACGATTGCCTCCAGCATGATTTGGTTGATTAGGGTAATTTTGACAGTACCTAAGTTGTTGCTCTTGTTGAGGTTGCTGGTGGTGATCTTCTTGGCCACCTAATAGGCCATACTAGTTGTAACTAGCATAATCTTGATATTCTGCTCCTGGTTGTTGCTGATAATATTCCTTTTGGTTGTAACCGTACTGGTAGTGGTCTCCTTGACCATGTTGATTATCTCCATACTTACATTGGTTCTAGAACTGGTCACCTTGCTCGTAACTGACCTCGTTAAATTGTACTTTTAGGGCATTCTGAGCCAATTAACCATAGCTTCTCATCCAGTTCTCATAGACAACACCAATTATTATAACAATTAAGTTATACAAGATATCGAGGGAAACAACAAAAGTGGTTTACACCATAGGTGGTGCAGAGAGCCACTAAGGATGATAGTTTTTTCAGAGTTGAGATGGTGCGTGAGCATCGTGTAAGCTATGGAGTTGATCTTCTCTCTTTCTTGATCTTGAAAAAGGGGTACTTTGTATACATAGATGAATGAAGGCCTAGAGTTGATCTCTTATTGCATGATTGCCTTCTCGGTAAAGTCCAATTTAGACCTAGACTAGAGTATGGTTTAGATGTGTCCCAACATGAACTTCTTTGGGGTTGGTGAGCTTGGGAAGTAGGAAATATTAATAAGATCGAATCTGATGTGACGATTATCTTTGATGGTGTTACAACAATACTCTCGTTATGGTGGTGCGAGGTTTCATGTATGAAAGGCATAGAAAGAGCTCATACAAGAAGATATAACAGTAATCAAGTCCATTGTATAATAAAATATAATTTTAAATAACTTTATATTCTGCCAGTCAAAATAAAATAATATCTGATAATGTGATAAATAGTCATAGATTTCAATAATTAGAAACATAAATCTTTCATAATGTTTAAAATATTTAATATGATTTCCACCGATTAAAATCCTTAAAAAATAAACAAAGTCCATTGTATAAACGCCCTGCAAAGCTTTGGGAAGTTTCTGGACTGTCTCAAGTGGCTGAGAGCCCCGACACCATTAGCCGAATCCCTTTATTTCCAAATTGAAATGAGCAGAACACTAGGCCCCATTCCTCCAACCTGACTAAATTATTTGAGAGAAACAAACCTGTCAAAAGCGCTTCATTACCAGTCCTTTCAACACTCTTTTTAAGTAACGTTCCATCCGCTACACGGTTTTACTCACTCAGACAACGTTTTTATCCGTCGTGTTATTTAAATATTTGGACGTATGAGCCTGACCAGGCGGCATGCTAGAGCATTTTCTAGTGGCTTGGGTTGCCATTTATAGCCATGTTCGGAACACCAACGCTTTGCATCAAAACTAAAGTGGACGTGACACCAATCTTTTGCGAGTTTAATAAGCACACGCATAGGGCTCCATTGCTTATGGACCCTATATACTGCGACAACCATTGTCAAAAAATTAAATGCTGAATTACAGGAAATGACCGTATGCTCAGAATCAGAGGTAAAAATGTGAAATGATGAACATAATAGCTTTGCAGGGAGGAACATGGGGGGTCCTCTCTAGTTTGAGAGACCCCTATTAGTGCGCGGACCAATCATAGTATGCCACGTTTGAACTAGTGCTAGGGTGCTGAAATCAAACCATTTTCCATTGTCTAGCAATGTAATGAATCAAACCGTAAGATTAAATTAACAATATGAACAGCTGATCAATAGTTTCAAGCAATCTCAGATAAGAAACAATAAGAAATTTACAAATAGAACAAAAATTAGTATAAGATGAGAAACAAAACAGAGATGGCAGATTGGATGATTGGAATATGAGCTGCTAATGGATTCTGTATTTCTAAACCGATACATTAGAAGAAGAATGTCATACAGGCTAGACCACTTGCCAAAGACTTCAAAATCCTACTCTTTTGTTCTTCTGAAAAACAATGTACAAGCTACAAATGGGTAAACGCTGGCTTTAAGCTTCCAAAAGTTTTGCTATACTACATATGCCTTTTAACTTCCAAATTGTTCTATGTTTGTCACCACACTTCAATCAGCTCTTTGTACACTTGTCTTAAACAAGAGGACATATAACTTTTGATCCATTGAGAAATAGAGAAACCCACCAACTGAATGTGTTACAAAAGACCCAAAACTCGTCCCCACAATACAATGCCATGCCGGTCCATAGACACCATCAAACTCCTGCACACCCAAAAAAGTTGTTCAATTATGTCACTCATAAACTGAAATTCAAATTCCCAGATCATAGTTCATGGGATCAACAAAAAGTAACACCATAAACAAGTAGTAGCAAAGGGGATATCTTTTCTATGTAAGTAATTGGATATAATAAACCACTTTTTTAAATAAATTATTAACATTACCTTCTTGAGAGTGAGGGCAAGGGCTTTAGAAGTGAACTTTTCAAGGCTATCGTGAGTCTTTCTTGCACAATCAACCGCATGGATCTGCATAAACGGTGGCATATCAACTGAAACAATTTTGACACCACAATTTGCAAGAATATCACCCAACTCTACTTGTGAACCGCCTAAGGATCTCCTTCTGCCTAATGAAGCTGAAGCCTTCTTCATATCATTATCATCATGCCCTTCATCTAGTTTCTTCAACTGTCTCTCTTTCACCGTCAAAGCTAATTTCTTGCTATCAAGTACTGATCTTTGGTGATGATGTTGTTGTTGTTGTTGCTGCTGTTTCGTTCTACCCAAATCCTTTGACACTTTCCTGACCGATTCTTTTAATGACTCTTTAGCCTTTTCATGGGCCAGCAGATGGTTTGCTTTGATAAGTGAAAACAAGGAGGAATCAGCATCAGCTGAAACTGTCAAAGCTTTGGCTTGTAAATGGATGTCTCTACTGTGTTGGGTGTTGGTAGGCTTTTGGGTTTTGTGATTGAGGTTCAACCTGGAGAAGCGATTGGTGATGAAAAAGGGCTTCTTGGAAGCCATTAACGGATCTGAGCTTCGGGTTGTTGGATGACTGGTTATGGTAGGTTTGGGCGACTTTTTTAGGGTGGGATCTAAGGGATGGGAAGATGGGTTGCGTTCCGATGCCGGTAAGCTGCGGCGGTGAGTGGGGCGGTGAGCCATGTTATCTAATTGCCGGCGTGGTTGGAATTGGAGAAAAAGGAGGAGAGAGAGGGGGGGGGGGTGTTGCGTAGTTTTTTTTAAGGGGCCGGTTGGGGCTTGTGCATTGCGGTGTGTACTGTTATAAAAATTTTGATTGATTAATTTGATTGATTGATAATTGTTGGATAAATTCCTCAGATAGTCACTCAAATTTGAGTGGACTTCTATTTTAGTCATTAAAGAAATGGTCAATTACGTTATCTTGTCAGGGTAATTTCAAATTGTATTCATTCAACCGATAAAATGTATTTAATCACTAAAGGAAAATTTTAATTGATATAATAAGAAATTCAACAGTTAATAGTTTACATATTTTATTAGTTTAGTCCTAATTTTAAAAATAACAAATTTAATTCACAAAGTCTACACATTCTATTAATTTATTCTAATTTTAAAATTTTCAAAAATATAAAAATACATTAAAATTTTTATTACAAATCGAATTTGTTAAAATTTTTACAATCAAAATTAAATTGATAAAATATGTAAATATTTAAATCTAAAGTTATTATTATATCAATGAGTATGTTAGTATTTGGTTAAGTGACCAAATAAATTTTAATATGGAATGACCTTAAAAAATCGGAATTTTAGGGACTATTTGGAGAAATAAACTATTCCCCAAAATTTTAGAATGAGAAATTGGGTTGTGACATTTAGAAGAGAAAGGTCTTGAAAATGGGAGTGTGCTCGCACGTGTGTAAAGAAGTTGGGAGGCTTAATGTTCTAAAATTGCGGCAGATTGTGTTGACCATTGACTCACTTGATGATCTATCTATATTTCTGATTGATTCTCCGTCGAAAACGCTTTGATTAAATATAAAGTAAAATCTAAGTAGTGGGCCCAACTCACAATGCCATTTTGGTCGGTTTAACTCAAAATTAGGGTGAGCAAAACTCGATTCAAATCAAAAAATTTTAAAAAAAATTAAATTTTAAATTATTCGAATCGAGTTATTCGAGTTAAACGAATCGAGTTAAATTTTTTTTTGAATTTTGAATTTGAATCGAGTTAAATTTTCGAATTCGAATAACTCGAATAATTTGAATAAATCGAATAAAATTATATTATTTTTAATTATAAATTTATATTACTCAAACCCAATTTATTTCACCCCGTTTTTTTCCAAAGCCCAAACTTTTTATCTTACTCAATTTTTTCCCTAATGGTTAAAACCTATCCATAAACTAAACCTAAATATTTTTAATTTTTTACCTTTAACATTATCCAAATATAATTTCGTTATTAAAAAAACTCATAAACTAAACCCAAAATTAATTTTCTCTTCTTAAAAATAACTCTAAATTAAATAAAAATATTTTTTAAAAAATTATATAAAATTAAACAACACCAAATTAATTTTTTTAATTTAACTCGAATAAATATATTCGATTTGATTTGATTTGAATTCTATCTCACTCGACTCGATTCGTAAAAATTTCAAATCAAGTTAGGATGATGAAATAGGATTCGAAAACTCGATTAACTAAAAAAATTTTAATTTGATTCGACTCAATTTTACCAAATGCTCACCCTTCCTCACAATGCCATTAAAGTAAAATCCACTTAATTTATTACTTTCAAATTTAATGAATTAACCGATTTAACTGATAGATGTATTGGATTTTAATTTTATTATGTTTCACTCATTTAATTAATTTTAAATAACAATTATTTAATAATTTAATTTGTTACATGATTAATTTATACAAAATGTTGGGTACATGATTATGGTGATTCACACTATATATTATGCACAAAATCATTAAGAACAATAATTAATTTCAGTTGAAACAATGTTTAAACAGATTGTTGATTATACAGTTAACCTCGTCTTCTTTCTTTATCCTTAGTGTTAAAATGAAGTATTTATAAACGATTTTTTTTCCAACGTGGTTTAAAATTTTTATTAGATTTTTAACAGTTTTTTTCCTTTAAAGAAGTACTTCAAGTCTTATCATGGCCATGGAAAATTTATTTTATGCATCATTCTCATTATATTATTTATTATTTATGATCTATTTTTAATTATTCAATAATATTTTAGTAATTTTTTCATGTTATTAATATATAATTTTGATAATTTTTTTTACTTTAAATTTTGAATTTTAAATTTTGAACCCAAACCTTGAACTCTAAATCTCAAATCCGAATCTCAAATCTCAAACTTTGAACATTGAACTCGTTCGGGGTTCGAGTTTAAATTTGGGATTCAAATTTTCAAGTTTGAGGTTCGAAATTTAAGATAAAAAATTATCAAAATTATGTATTAATGATATAAAAAATTATTAAAATATTATTAAATAATTAAAAAAATCATAAATAATAAATGAAAAAAGTTCATAAAATAATTTCTCGATAGCCATATTAATTTCAAATCAAATTTTCTAAAACATATTTTAACTTTTATAAAAAAAAAAAAAAACAATGATAAAGAACCATACTTTAACCAAAAACTTTTCCTTTCACTGAACCATTTTATCTCTGTAATTCCAAACCATTATTCTTCTCTCCATAATTTTTTTTTTCTCAAATCTCACGTCAAAGAAATCATATTGTAAGTTTGTTAATCTTTTAATCCTTGAGTTTGTTTATTTAATTCCATATTATTTATTGTAAGTTAAATAGTAAATAGGGTTTATGAATTAAAATTAAATTTGAGCATTTGGTATTCGGTACGTATCTCCCCAAACCTAAACATAGCATTCAAACAACTAGAAGAAATTAAAAATAGAAAATTATTTCATCCATGAATAAGCACCCAAATAAAATACCAAGCCATTAAAGTAAATTATGAATCGAAAAAAAAATCATGAAAAGTGGCCTGAAATTTAAGGGGAACAATTGACCTGAAGAAGAAGCATGGGAGTGTTCAAATAAGTTACTAAGAAAATTATTATTATATATTTTCACATTCAGAGAAAGCAAATTGAGCTCTTCCTCTCTTTTCATCATCCAAGCTCTCTTGTAGTTTTGCTACCGTAATTTGTATTACCGTTTCTTGCTTTGCTCTAAAACTCTCGTACATTTTAACTCTCAAAATTATTGTTTTTTACTTGATTGAGTTTAGCTCAATTGGTATTAGCACTGACATTGTTGTTGTTGGAGCTCAATTTTGACCGGGCCCAAACCATTTGAAAATTAAATTTATTTTAATCTTAAATTTATTTTAAATTCAATTTTAATTTGAATTTGAATTTAATTTAAATTTAATATTATTATAAATTTAAAAAGAAAAGTCCAATTACAAATCTTTTGACCCAATTGGGCCCAATTCAAAATCCAAATTTACAAGCCCAATGGCCCAATATCTACCCAAAACCCATTACACCCGAAGCCCAAAACAGCAGCCCAATTGCCCAAAGTCACTTGCACTGGCAGCCTCTAAATTCAGCCAATTGGAAGCCATCACATCAGCAGTCAATTGGTCAGCATCAGCAGCTCCAACTTGCATCTGCCACTGCTACTGCTACAAGTCTCCAACCGCCACTTCCGGAACCTGCAAAAAGAAGGGAAGGATTAGAAATTCATTAAATTGTAACAAACAAAAAAGAATGATTGAATATTTTAACTATAAAAGCCAAGTCAGTTTCGATTGTAAAGGGTTACAAACCCTATTCTCAAGAATCAATAAACAAACACTTTTCCAATACATATAGAAGCAATAATCTCAGCAGTAGCATTCGAACAACAAGAGAAGTTTGAAAGCAAAATAGATATTCAGGCAATCAATCCTTTGAGCATTTTCAGGTACATTCAAATGCTTTCATACATTCCTCTTTAATGCTACCGTTTTAAAGTATATATGCATGCATTTAAAACATTCAAAACTCATTAAATATACCCGTCCACATCATCATCACCACTATTTATTAATTAAAAAAGTATAATGCCTCAAATAAAGGACACATTAATGGTAATAATTAATAATAATAATAATAAATAAATAATAATAATAATAATAATAACCTAAGAGACAGGGACTTATCTGCTCCCACCGGATCACCACCGTTGCCACCGTTGGAGACACCACCGTCGTTGCCGTTCAAACACCTGCACCAATAACACCAAAAAGAACAGATTAAAAAAACTAAAATAAATGTTTTAAAATAAAAAGAAAAAAGAGAGAAATAACTTTTTAAATTTTTTTTTTCCAGATCTGGACAATCTAGATCTGGGTTTTAAAAGGCTGAAAAATGAAATCTTTTGAAGGATTAATAAAAGGAAATAAAAAAGAATAAAGACACAAAGTATGAAAAGGAGTAAAAAGAGAAAAATGGGTTTTTAAACCCGAATCATTTTTTTTTTCAAAAAGAAAAAGACAAAAGAGAAGGCTTTTGAACTTACGAACGAACGGTGGTGGTGCGCGGTGGCCGGCGACGGTCGAAACGGAGTGTGGCGTACGTGGGGGCTTCACGCGCATCGAACGGCGACCACGTCGAGGCGCGTGGACGACAGAACTCAGTTGCGCGTAGGACGGCGAGCAGAGTGGACCGACGCGTGTGGCAGTCGCCTGTGTCGGAGTCGGCCGGAGCTGGGTTTAAACGGTGGCCGGACATTGGTGATTTGAGAGAAAAATGGCAATGGGGGGGTGTCTCAGCTGATTTCTAACAAAATGAAAAAAATAAAAATTTTTAAAACTAAAATAATATATATATATATATATATATATATAGGACCCATTTGGACCGATCCGACCCGACCCGACCCGCTCTGGGATTCGCGTGTTTTTGGAAAATAGTTTATTTGCGCAATTGGTCCTTTCGCATTTTTATTTGCTTCAATTTAGTCCTTTTTACATTTTTTAATTATTTGTAATTTTGCCCTGTAATTTTAATTAGCTTTCAATTTAGTCCTTTGACTATTTGACTGTACTAGAGGCTGCCACGTGTCACTTTTTGGCTTATTTATACATTTAGCCCCTGAAAATTTTAATTTGTTTTAATTTAATCCTTAGTCAACTTTTACTTAATTACGAAATTGGCCCAAGAATTTTTCAAGATTTACAATTTAATCCTTTGACTGTTGGATGCTTGTGGGGCTACCACGTGTCACCCACTCTTTGGTATTATTGTTTATAGGACCCCAAACAGTCCAAATATTACATTTTGACCCCAAAATTTCAAGAAATTACATTTTAACCCCAAAACTTCCAAAAATTACCATTTTACCCCCGAACCTTCTAAAATTCCATTTTTAACCCCAATTTCACCGAAAATTACCATTTTACCCCAAAACTTTCAAAAAGTACCATTTTACCCTCGAACCTTCAAAAATTTCATTTTTAACCCCGGTTTCACCAAAAATTACCATTTTACCCTCGAACATTCTAAAATTCCATTTTTAACCCCGGTTTCACCAAAAATTACCATTTTACCCCCAAATTTTCCAAAATTCCATTTTAGCCCCGATTTCATTAAAAATTACCATTTTACCCCTGAACCTTCTAAAATCCCATTTTTAACCTCGATTTTATCAAAAATTAGCATTTTACCCCCGAACTTTCCAAAATTCCATTTTCAACCCCGATTTCACCAAAATTACCATTTTGCCCCTGGGTATCCAAAAGTCCTATTTTCACTCCTGATTTCATCGTTTCTTCTTCCTTATCGATGTTTGCACGTATTTGCACCTGCATTCTATATTTTTGCATATTATTTATCTGCTTATTATATTGCTTCGTATCTAATTTCTCTTATTAATCGCTACTCGTATTTTTAAACTTACGTATTCATTTACAAGTTATTTTAAAAATCGAGGTAATATTTCGTTCGAGCGTAAACTTCGAAAAATCACGCCCTAACGTGTCGGGTGTGATTTATTCGTATAAGTCGCGCGAACCGGATATCCTTTTCAAGTTTTTTCGCCTGTTTACTTCGAGGCTCCGAGAACGTCGTGTCCTAACGTGTTGGTCGCGACTTTAATTCTTCGTGAAAATCGAAGTAAACGGGTAATCCATTTTCAAATCCTTCAAATCATATGTTCGAGGATTGCATTTTAATCTTAATACGAAATTTTCAAGTTCTCAAAATATATACGAATGATTTTCGTGAAAAAAACGAGGCAATATTATTTCGTGTGAGAACTTCGAAAATCGTGCCCTAATGTGCGGGGTGTGATTTTCGTAATTTGTGCGAAAAAAATATCCTCTTCAAAAGCTTTCGAAAACACCCCTATCCATATCCAAAATTTTTAAGTAAACGAGACAATGTTCCTTCACGTGGAAACCTCGAAAAATCGTGCCTTAATATGCTGGGTATGATTTTCGTACAAATCATGCGATCGAATACTCTCTTTAAAAACTCCCTAAACGTCCTTCAATTTTGAAACTCCGAGAATATAGTGCCCTAACGTGTTGGACACATCTTCTAATTCTCTTAAGAGGATCAAAATACGGGGACGAGTCTTCCTAAAAAAGGTCTCCTTTAAAATCACGCAGAGCCTTTCAAAATGAACATCGCATTTTAAACTTTACTCGAGTTTTCATTGTTTTCATAAAACAAAGACCCGAAAATGATCATGTGGTACCAATTTTGGGCGTACGAGGGTGCTAATCCTTCCTCGTGCGTAACCGACTCCCGAACCTATTTTTTTGAATTTCGTGGACCGACGTTTTAACGTTTTTAAATGTTTTGTGGTGATCCAATCGCACCCTAATAAAAGATTGGTGACGACTTCCTTTTTACTCCTTAATTCCCAAATTTTAAAATAAATTTTTTCGAAACTTTCGTTTTCGAGGTGGTTTCGACAGTTGTCAATAAAAAAGGACGTAAGTTCATGTGTATTAAAGCGCATTATTCTCCTATTTAAGGGTTTGTGAGGGAGCTATGAATAATTCTAAACATTGTATCGAAAAATAAAAATTAAGAATCGTGATGCTACACTCATATAAAAAGAAATAAATTTTAAAAAATTATTGCTTTCTAGTACTTGAAATTCAATCAACAAATATTAAGTTTTAAAAGATTAATAAACTTACAATTTTTTTAATCAGAGAGGGTGGATTTTGTCAATACTTTTCGTGCCTTAGTCCTAGCAAAGCCTTCTCCAAAAGTTATTGTTGTAATGGGAGAAGCTCAAGGTAATGTCATACATTTTGCCTTTTAAGAGAACCAAGGGGAAACTTCGAGCCACCCTTTGGTCATAGAGATGCCATCTTCAAGTTTGTCCTAAAAACTTAATCATTTATTGATGGAGAATGAGCCACTAGAGTAGGCTAATTGGAGCTCTTTGAGGACTAAGAGAATTAGAAAGAGAGAGCTTCTATTTCGGGGAAGTAAAAATTGTATGTGATAAATTCAAAACGTCTATAAAACATTGTATTAATTATTCCTTATGTTATAACAAGCCATTTTAACACTTTTGTCTATTCATACCCATATTACTTTTGTAGGTCTATCAAATTTAATACAATCCTCAAATGTAGACGTGTTTATGGACTAAATTGGGTTAGATTCAAAATAAACTTAAACATAATATGAACCCACATTATATTGATCAAATTTAAGTTTAAAATTTTATCTAAATTCATCCATATTTGTAAATGATTATCCAAACCATTTTAAGCGTGTCATTATTTTTCAATTTTCAAACGGACGTAGGTAGAATGATCTATCTTACCTCCTCCAAACTTCATTCCAATTTATTAAGGAAGCAACAAAAGAGTGGATTCGAAGGAGGAAACTCTAAATAACTTTGTCAGAGGATGGAAAGAAGAAATGAAGAGGAAAGATGGTTCGATTAGAATGATGATGATGATAATAATAATAGTAAAGGATACTAAAACCAATCACACTACAGGGCTAGACCATCCCATCTAAAACCTTTTTTTTTCTCTCAGTTACAAATATTTGTTAAGGGTTATTGTACATCAAGTGGATAAAGCTAAAATCTCCTGAACCCCCATCGCCCACACTGCCGTAGGTGTTTTCTTCTTCAATGTAGACAAATGCTAAAATATGACTACCTAATCTACACATCTCTTTCTCATTCACTCACTCACTCGCTCTCAACGTGTTGCTTCCCTGCTGCAAGCCCTCAAGGGATATGCATCCAGGTGGAGTGAAGAAGCCTCAGAGGAACGCCCCAACATAATTTCCTCGATAGGCTTTTCGCAAAATTTATAAATTTTACTATCATACACTTCGCTTCCCCCAGGAGAAAATTACAACATCTGCTCCCCACCACACCACCTCTAGAAATCATTTCTATCCTCATCTTTCATTATTGTATTTGGACCGTCGTCGCAACCAGATCCTGGAGCAAGCTCATTTAGGTCAAGGAAGCGTCGTTTTTGTGCACCGTCTGCTTCATCTTGCCCACTGCCACTAGATTGCTCAGGTGGCTGACTTTGCTCTTTCTCTACTGGATCAGAGTTACCTTCCATAGGTGGTTTAACTTTCATTTCCTGCTCATCATCACTGCCGTTGGAATCCTGACTTCCTTCTGAAAACTCCTCTTTCTCACTTGCATCTGAGTGTTCATCCGATTGATTCGACTTTTCAGGTTTCGACTCTGTTTCAGATTCCGACAGCTCATACTGTCTATAGTTAATACGATTTCTGGTGGCTCTTTTACTACGCCTTAGACCTGACTGAAGCTCATCCACTGACCTTAGTTTAGTTTCCCTCCGAGTACGGCCTGGCAACTTCTTGACTTTTGGGGCCTCTTCACTGTCCTCACTGATACTTAATGAATCCTCTTCTTCCTCCTCCTCATCTTCAGCATTTTCTTCGTCCCAACGGTACTCCTCATCTCCTTCTGAGCTGCTGGATTGCCTTCTCCGTTTTCTTTTTCTTAGGTATTCCTCATCATATACTGCTTCTCCAACTATATCATCATCACTGTCAAAGTCAGCCTCGTTATCTGAAACAGCTTCAACGAATTCTTTCGCTGAATATCGTTGCGGTCTCTGCCTCCGTCGATTGCTACAAAGGATCATACAAAAGTTAGATGAAAATTTACAGCAACAATAGGAGAAATTCAGCAATAAAGTATCATACCTACGATCCAATTCCCCAGATTTATTATCATCAAAATCATCATATTCAGGAGATTTGGGGGATGGTAGATTGTAACTGTCCTGTTCAGAGCCATGTGAAGGACCACTCAATTTTCCGTTCGCAGAAGGTTCAGATTTGGCAACATCTCTTCCATTGAGAGGATCTGGTGATGGTGCTTTCCGCCTGACACATGGTCAACAGTGAAAAACCACATTTAAGGCAGAAGAAACAAGTCCAGATCATTGCAAGGAAATCATATCAATGTATTCAGGAATATGTCTACGTTATATATTACATACTTGGTAATCTTAATAGCCTCATTTATTGATCGATCATAATCATCTGCAAGATTATAAGAAACTATGTCAGCTTAGATAAAAGCATTTATAAAAATCTGAACGCACAATTATAAAGAAATTATATTAATTCAGATAAAAGCATTTACTCAGAATCTGAACACTAAGAAGCCCAGATAAGTCAGTTTAATACTCTCAGTATTTATGGCTAGGAACCAAAAAAAAAACCACCAGAAAACTTGAATCTCTAGTTACTAAATGACAAAAATTCAGTTAAAATTTGAAAGGCATGTTGGACTTTAAAGTTCCTTACCGAATGTGTAAGTCACAGGTTTTCTGTCACGAAGGGAGCGTCCTGGACCAAGCCCATCAACAACCAAGAAGTTATCAAGAAGAAGAGCTTGTCTATGTTGTTTTTTCAGTAACCTCTCCTTCCTCTGAGCAAAAGGAAGAATTGGATTAAGAAACAATTTTTGCCTCGAGAGAAGGATAACAGTTTTGTGATGCTGCTCAAATGATAATAAGCAACTTTTTATTTACCTTGTGTTCCTTTTCAATCTCAGGAAGCATGTCGTTCTTTAACTTCTTCCCTAGTGAAGCTTCTGTTCTATTTTTACTGGCAAAAAGTTTCTCCTGTGGAAGCACATGAAACAGATAATATCAATAAAAGGATCAAATAAACGCTATAGAAGCTTTGCATTTCGAGCAAATAAAAACATATGATTGACAAAGAACTCAGTTTGTTCTTCAACAGTAGAGTTGGACGGAACATCTTTGTCATCCAAACTTCTGTATGACAAAATTTAATTGTATGACCATGTCATAATAGATACGATTACTTCCAATATGCCACTAAAGATTTTTTTTCAATGACAACAATTTAACATTATAACTTAAGGTCTTGAGAAAGATATAGGCAATGCAAGTGATTCAGAAAAAGAAAGTTTTCGTCTCAATCAGAACTCTCTGTTATGATCCTGTGCCACTCCACAGAGAAAAGCAAAGATAAACCTCTGGGAACTTCCGTGCCAATGACATGCATGGATCAAAGCCGATAATGGCATCTATAATTATAGAACATATACCCCATCAATAATCCTAGCATAGTACATAAATTATGAATGAAAACACCTCAGAAATTTTGTACAAGTAGGCAAGGACCACAAGTATTTATGTAAACATCAACTTGAATTTATTGTAGAGAAGAACACTATTATCATTATGTTTGTTATGGCCTTCAAATAAAGCAATAAGAGATGATTGGATAACAAGGAGTCACAGAAAACATGCCTGAAAACAGCATTCAGTAAAATGAATGCGGGCTGCTTCCTATGTTATATCTATAACTACGGAAGTAAGCAGAACCACAGAGTACTCTTATGAAGCCCATAATATCAACTGAACACCCAGTGCCCTACTCTATATCGTTAATGCCATAGTTTAAACCATTATCCTTCTCTAGTGGCTATTTCTTAGCTCCAGTGGATCTCCAACCACTTCAAAGTTAGTACAATAAAACTTCAATAATGTAGCTATTTACTTCAAAATCCTTTGTCAATGTCAGCAGAAATTCGCTTATCCATTTCTTCCACAAATTTCCATTGCAAAGTTAGTCCCAAAAATCAGTACCCCAGAGACCCAGCTCAAGGAAGTTGCTGTTGTATTGAAATGCTTGAGTTTTGCTAGATTATACGGTTAGCATGCACCATAGCTTAGGGCGATATTTTGACCGTACCTACCTTAAATGAACAACTTACATGGAGATTGCCACTGTATTGAAAAATTTGGATTTTGCTAGATGATAGGGTTAGCATGCATTGTTATAGAGGGTGATGATCTGGCTGCACCTACCTTAAATGAGCAACTTTAGGGTTTTTCACAGGGGGCACCTGCCTACTGTGAAGGTTTTGTTTGCTACAAAGACATGTACCATCCTCAGCTTGGATTTTTGAGCCGTGTGGAGGGAAAGAGAGAGAGAGAGCAACAATATGGTCTAACATCAATGCTTAAGCCAAGTTCCCCAGAGAATAGACATTCTGGTGCAAGAAATCTATATGGCCATTTTTTCTATTTGAAAACCCCATCAGAATGTTCATCATACTGGTAACTTTCAAGAAGCATCAGATACAATGAACCATGCAAACTCAATAAAGACTGCTCAAAAGAAAGCTCTACAATTTTCAATGTAGTGATGCATTATAAACAGCATAATAAACCCACAAACGCATAAAAGGACTTGTGCAAAATACACACAGACAACTTACAGAAACATCTTGAAATTCTTCGAAATTTGTTGCAACTGTTTCCCACAGATATGTTGCACTATTAGGAACATGGGAACCTTTCATCTTTGCTTTCTTCAACTCAACTTTCCTTATTTCACGGTATAAGCGATGACCAACAACAGCATCATCTTCATACCTGTGCAAACAACAGAAAAAAAAAATGCTTACACAACAATTCGAGCGAAGAAATGTTCACAAAAAAAAGCTACCATATGTAATCTACAACTGCAACACTCAAACCAAACAAGCTACAAAGGGGTAACAGATAGAAACTTTTTGATAAGCCCAAGACATTACCAGTAATTAATTCCCTGAGAATCACCTCCAATACGTTCTTTACGAAAGGCTGAAAGTTGAAAGCCATGTTTAAGTGAGTTGTCAATGTAGCTTCGAATGTCATCTTGCTGCAAAAGGATAACAGATATTTCATCTATCAGTAACCTCCAAAGATATGATCACACAGAATTGGAAAAGAGAGCAATCCCTCCAAGTAATGAACCATTCAGAAAAGGCTGTACAACCTAACTATAAGAAGCATTTTAAATAACATAGAAGATCAAAGCAGGCATTTTGAGGAGTTACTACTTAGGTTGATATCAAAATTCCTTCAACAAAATGAGGAACTAAAAGAGAAGGAAGCCTTCAACTTCATGATAACAACTCTAGACACATACAGCAAAAGCTGTACAGACCAGTATGTTACCACATCAGTATTTGATAAAATCCAACTATGCCACAGGTGGTGTCCAACCATCCAAACCTGAGCTAAAGAATTCAGCCACTCGGGACTTATTTGTGATAATAGTGAATTTAGATTTTTGTGTCCCCAACATTACATGTATATACTTGATGCTGCCCTCAAAATTATAATATAATATTAATAGAAATCAAAGTCCTAATCAAGATAAGAGAAGCATCAAGCATTTACAAATGGGATTAAAAAGACAATTTATTGATGATGATCATACCTCAACACGAATGTCACACAGTGCTTTCAGGATCACAACACGAACTCCAGGATCAAGCAACTTGTATAATTCAATCTCCGCCCTAACAAATTAGCACTCATTAGAAACACTAACAACATTATATGTTAAGAATATTCCAAAAGTACATAGCAACTCACCCATGTGAAGCAACAATGGGAAGATCCCCATCAGCAACCTGCAAACATCCAAAACAATGTGTGTATATATATGTAAGCATGCATGCCACATACTATTAAACATAAATAAAGGACTAGAGATGACAAGTTACCCAATGCCACCAGTCTCTTAATTTTCTGCAAAGAACAGTAACCCAGGTATCACGTGTAAGGGGCATCCGAGTAATTGGAGGGATTGCCTGAAATGGAGAAAGTATATTGATAAATCATTGCAGTTCCAGATAAAAATATTTTTAATGTATTTTTGTTTTCAGGCAAGCCATTTAAGTTAACAAATCAGTAGAAATAGTCTTACCCACATTAATTACATACTACTTGGCCAACAAGTACATCGGTAATTTTAAGTACCAACCTAGAACTCCTTTCTCTAATCAAAGACAAATGTAAAGAGCCACAATGCTTTAGGGTTCACAGTCACTCATTGGGCAAAGTATCTCCTTTTAAGGACTCAACTGCACAAACTACAAACAAATTTCTGATGCACATTTTGCCCCAAAAACTGTCTTGTACAGATGGAAGACACAATGACTACAGTCAACCAAAACAAGGCAGCTGGAAGTCAGGAACTACAAAATATGTTTTAGATCCATACAATCAGATTACATGTTAAGAGAATCCAATAATTCATACAACTTGCCACAACTTATAAACAATTTTCATGCAACTCAAAGATGAACACAATTTAGGATTTAGAATCATATCACTGGCAATTTTAATTCAGTTACCAGCAGTAGTTCCCATCAAGCACCTACTTCATGTCACTTAAGGCTTTTAATTTTCATACATGAGGCCACCTACAATCCTTTCCAGAAAACTCTTCAGTTAATCAGTGTTCATCTATGGCTAACCTTTGAAGAACATAAAACTCAGTGAAGCTCCTTCCCACCCACTTACTGACTACAGGTATCATCATTCAAAGCAATGACACATTTTACCATGTTTCCTTCCATTAGAGTGTCATCTCATTCATAAGCTTCCAAAATGTCATCAAGCCATAAATCCACAAAAAAAGACAATGCTGAATAGAACCATTGGTAACATGACGTCACTTTTCTTTCTTGATGTTTCACCATACGTTATCCAACTCTCTCATGTCAAAAAACCCAATCCAGATAAGTTGGCTTAACGAATCTTTCTTCATACCCTAGGTCTTTGTAAGCCAAGACATATACTACTCTAAGCAAATAATATACTCCAGGATCTAGAAAAAGACAGAGTTCATGTTCTGGGGTTTCAACCAATAACACAAAGGGTTCATCCTTTTTTGACGAAAAATCAAATGCTATCATGTGAGAACCTATATCTTGAATCATGAATATTCCAAAGAAGACAACTTATCCATATAACTGCGTCCATGTTCTTTTTAACTTCATTGATCTGATATAAGACGTCAGAGACCTGAGAAGAGGAAGATCAACCTAAAGAAGAAACATGTCTATTCATGTTTTATACAATCATTTCCTGGGGCTCAACGCCACCTATGGCACTCAAAGAGAGCCCAATACTAGCACTTGAATATAAAAGTAAAACAGATCCTTGAGTATAAAGTAAAATAGCTCCTTTAACTGAAGAAAGCCATATTTCACGAAGTAGATTCCATAACTATCCACCTATTACTCTACCATGCTCAGAAACACTTAGCACTAATCTATACACTTAAATGGCACTCAAACTAATAAAGAATCGCCTAAGAGAAAAGTCGGACTCTAGTCTCTACAAAGAACAAATTTGCTCAATAAGAACTAAAGTAATGCCAACAAGCATGAGAGAGAAAAACCTCTACGAAAAAGGGTACGTTTTAAAGCACCCAACAATAAAATCATACTTTTGAATAGATGAAGAGAAATAGAAGAAACCTTCAACAAAGGAATATGAATATCTGCCAAAGTATCATTAGGAGTAATCAACGCTGTCTCAAACTCCTCCGCTGAGAACTCCACAGCTATATTCAAAAGCGGCCTGAAAACCTATTACGCTCAAAGCCCGTAAGCTCCCAACAAAAAGCAAAGCCACATAATAAATGAATAGAAACAGAACAAAAAAAAACAAGACAACAAATTGGAAACTTACATGCAAGAAATTAAGTACGGAAGCTAACTCCCACATAGACCGAATGGTCCACCTAGGCAGCTGCGACGGCTCGGGCGGCGCCACTAACGGAGTAACGATCTTGCTTTTACCGCCACATTGCCGCTGCGGCGACGAAGAACCATCACTGTCGTCCTTGGGTTGCTTGGGCTGGTGGTGGTTGTGCTGCTGGTCCTTCTTGGCCTGTTTCTGCCGCCGCTCGATGGCGGCTTGCTGTTGCTGGGCGTAGAGCCTCTGTGAAGTTCGGATTGTACAAGCGCGGGAGGGACGATTGCTCCTGGTCAAGGGTGGGATCGGGGTTGCGTCGGGGGTTTGGGTAGAAGGAGTGTCGTTTTGGGGGGGAAGGGTATCGTTTTGAGGTGGGTCGGAAGGGATCGGAAGGGAAGGGGAAGACTCGAGGGACATGGTGGGGAAAGGGTGAGATCGGAACGAGGGTTTTAGGGTAGTTACGGTGGGATTAAGTGTAGGAGATTTCCATTTTGAAGATAGCCAGAAAAGGGGAAATTAGTTTATTGTTGTTTATTTAATATAAAAAAATTTAAGAAAAAAGAGTGAAAAAGAATTAGGGTGATTTTATTGAGAGGAGGCTTGCTTGGGTTAAGAGGAGTGAAGAAGAAAGGAGAACCCTAGATCCCAAACATCCTTCCATTCATTCATTCACTTGTATTTTCCATTTTTTTTAAAATAAATAAATAAATCGGGGGAGTTTCTGTTTGGTTGGAAGGAGAAACGGAAGCCGATGGAGAAATAGAAAGAGAGGATGGAGAAATTTGGGGATGAACAAAAACCTGGGTCTTTGCTTTGATCTTCTGTTTCGGGTTTATTAACCTTAGGGAAATTTGCATTTACATTATTTACCTACCCACCTGAAATTAAAAAAAAATCAGTTTAATATTATGTACTTTTAATTTAAATATGTATTATTAATATTTTATTTTTATAAATTATATCAATAATCACCTAATTATTAATAATTTTCTTTAGTCATCCAACAGTTATAATCAACAATAACAAAACCATCCCTAACTTATATTATGGGTTTGTCTAATTTTTCTTGTCTTTTTATGGTAACTTTTAAATTTGAAATGATAATAAATTTAAACTTTAATATTTATATTATGTATCAATTTAATCCTAATTTATTTATTTTTCTTTGATTTATTACATCAAATCATTTTCCTTATTTTTTAAAATTATAAAACCAAATATTAAAAAATCAAACCTTCACATTTACATTGAAACCACAATCATTTATGCACATCACCACTCACACATACCTCTAGGCCTTTGCAATTGCTGTCATCGTCCCAACTATAATCAAACAACACCAAGATCAACCAAAGACTCACTACTCCTACCAACACCCTCGACTCACAATGAATTTATTGATTTAACAGTAATTTTTAAATTTGCACATCAAAAATAAAATATAATGGCTAAACTCACATTATTTCATTAATTATATATATTATCGGATGACAATTTTTATCGACGGTGACCAAAGTTTAAGGTTATAATTGATTTTCTAACTTAATCTGTGATATGAAATATTTATTTCACGTAACATTTAATGATTGAAACTGAAAATTTGGTACCGATAAATCTTCATTATGTATTGCATATTTACAAAATAAAACTATTGGGGCAATGTTATATGTAATTTGTTGTCCAGATATTTTAATTTTATGGCCACAATTGAAAATTAAAATTAAAATTTTTTTAATGAAATTGGGGACATACCCATCACTCATTGGATCAAAATTTAACTATATTTAATTAGTTACTATTTTTATTATTTAATATTTTTTTAGAGGAAAACAAACATGGAATTTCTGCCTTAGCTCTGATGAAGCAGCTAGTTTCAGATATTTCTCATACATTCTTTTAAATACAATAAATAGCAATACTGAAGAATTGTCAGCAAAACATCCTCAAAATCCAAGTGCACCAAAGTAAAAAAAAAAAAAACTCAAATTTAATTTGATATTCGAATTTAAAATTAATTTTGAGTTTAATCAAGTTGAAACCCAATTCCATCAATTATAAAAGATAAAATTGCTTGAAATTGAATCCCGCAAGCACTTTTACCACTAGATTATTATAAAGAAGCATCACAAGACTAGATGGATAATGCGAGTCGCATCAAATGCATAGGAACTGAGTAGGTAAAGATGATGAAACCCCATATCAATAAGGAAAGGAAAGATTTGACTACTTTGCTTGGGAGGCTCAAAAGCCTTTGACATTAATTTTTTCTTTTTTTTCTTAATTTGAACTCCAATTATAGAATGTTATACAAGTTGAGTTAAGTTCAATTTGTGGATTAAGACAGTTTAATACCATTCAGGGTGAAGCATAAAATTCAAATTTCCACCATTAATCCTTTATAACTAGATATGGCAAACTTTTGAAAGGATTGGCATGAAAATTTTTCTAAAAACTTACAAGTTGGGGCCATGGATTAAACAGTGGTTTCAATGTCCCTTCATCACTGTACTCATGATATGTAGGGGCATTAAATTAATTGAAGCATTCACCCAGAGGGTTCTTATGTTATGATGAATTACTCCCTCAAGGAATGTAGCAGCCTTCTGAGTATAACCTGAGTATAAAAGTTTTTGGCATGGAAAAACAAGGCTAAAGCGGCAAGAGAACCCAATAAGGTGGCAGATGCCATGATAAGGAACGATAACATAAAGCAATGAGTTCCACTGCAACCTGATCCCCACGCCTCCTTATCATAAATAAACCCGACCACTCTCACCGAGAAAATATACGATCCAACCGGACTAGCTATCGTGATGGCATTGAATATGGTTCCCATATGTTTCACCCCGAATATTTCTGAAGCAATGGTGGGCATCAGAGACCACTGCGACCCATAACAAATACCCACCAGTATTGAACCAGCATATAGGGCACCAGGCATACCAGATGCGATCACAGCATGACCAACACTCATGCTTGACAGAGTAAGCACCATGAACAATGGCCTTGCCCATCCTTTAGCATACAGAAAATGATCCGATACATATCCAGCCCCGAACCGGCCTAGAAAATTCCAGATGCTCCACAAGGAAACAAAAGTGTTGGTCTCAGAGTTGGAGTAACCAAGAGATTCTCCTATTTGGCCAAGGTTATTCACCGTGGCAAGCCCCGACCCCATGCCACATGCCATGGCAAAGAACAAAATCCAGAAGTTCACACTGCCCATGGCTTGTAAAAGATTAAGGTTGTATTCCTCCAGTGAGTCCCTCGTATCATGAACCTCCATTTCTTGATTAAACCTTTGCCCCTCAGAAATCAAACTCTGATGAATCACGGGAGAATCTTTTTCCCTTGCTCTCAGGCTCAGCACAATGCACAGTGGCGATGAAAGTAACAGTAGAAGCACCACAAAAGTAGGGACCCGTACAAGCAACTGGAAAATAAAGTGGTGGTCCACTATTATTACAGCCATAAGATAAGCTGCAAGAAGCAGAGCAACACATGAAATGGCATTGAGAAGCTTCTTCTCCTCTTGCTCTTTTGTGTCATAAATTCTCACAAACCACATAAGCAGCAAAGGATTGATAGTAGGCAACAGTGCCAGGATCAGCAAATACGAAGTGGGTTTGTTGTTGAATATAGTCTCATAAAATTGAATCAATATTGCTCCACTCAGACCCAGAAACCCCTATCAAAAGGGGGAAGATAAGAAGTGCAACATTAGAAAGTGTAAAAAATAAGAAAGAACATCAGAATTATCCAACACCCAAATTGAAATTTTCAAGATTTAACAGTATCCTAGAACCAAAGCCAGAATGATACCTTCATAATACCAACAGCAGTGCCGCTATAATCTGGGAAGTTCCGCACAGCAGTGACCACGTTAGCAGTATTAAAGAAAGTCTGAGCATGAGCTGCCAAAAGCACGAAAAAGCACATTCCTGCAACCGGAGGGCGAGGGATCAATCCAACCACGGAAGCCCAGATGAGGAAGTAGCCCATAAAGCATTGGATAGCACCCGCCGCGAGGACCAAGCAGGGTCCACCAAAATAAGCGTTGCGGCGGTTAGATGCAGTGGCGAAAGTGTAGAGGAGACCGGAAAGGACGCCGCAGTTGGCACCGATGTCTTTGAAGACGGAAATGGTGTCGAGGGTTGACTGATCATAGCGTTGGGTGGATTTGAGAATTGGGGAATAGATGGAGAAGGTGTAGAGTGAACCGCTGGTGCACTGGATCCATATGCTGGCTAGGGTTGAAATCCATTTATCGCCGAGCTTGTGTTTCAGATTCAGCCTCTCCATCGGCTGCTAACTTTGATCGGTTTTTCTGATTTAGTAATCAATCATCCGTCACTCTTATGAGTTCTACTCTTCTGTCCTAGTGTTCTGTCTGATATGTTGGTCTGTTTGCGACATTTGTAAGTAGATTGTGCTTCAGCCGTGCCACCTCAGAAAACATCTTGGTACCTTTAAAACGTCAATACCATTGAATTGTGTCTAGAAATTTTGTGTTAATATCCAATTTATTTTATTATTTTAATTCGAATCAATGTTTAAATTGAATTAAATAGTTTTTAAATTAAATTTTAAAATTATATTGGCAATAATTAATTAATATTTTTATTAGTAATCACACAATTTATATAAATTATTTAGAATATAATATTTTGAATATTTTTATGAGTGAAAAAAAAATATGTTCATCTTAAAGGTATCGAGTTCGAGTACTTGTGTATGCAAGGTGTGTGTGCGTTGTCAAATGATTAAGAAAGTATGAACAGATACTACCATGTAATAAATAATATATTATTTAAAAAATAATAATATATTTTATTTTTAATAATAAATATCACTTTCTTTTAAGGTTCTATTTGTTCTCATTTATATTATGGTGTCTAAAAAAGTTTCTGACAAATTGTAACAGTCCGTTTTTTAGTGGTGTCAAAAATAGTGATTTCGGAACCACAAACCCGACGAGAAAATTTTATAATGAGTGTTTAAATTAAATAAGTCAATAATAATTTATATAGAATTTTGAATTAAAGAATTTTAACTATTGAATTAAAATTTAGTATAAGTGGTTTGGTTCAAAAGTCAAGTAGTTTTACAGAGTCTTATTATATGTGAATTGAAGTTTGGTTGTATAATTTTGATGATTAATTGCTTAATTAAGAGAAAAAAAAGTAAATTGTAAAAGAGATAAAAGTTAATTGTTATTGATTAAAATAAAAGGGACTAAAGTGGAAATTACACCATGGTCAAAAAGTCCAAGCGATGGTGGATATGATTATCATCCACTAACTTTTGGGTTATTTTTCATTAAGTCCTAATTACTTTAGGACTAAACTGAAAAAAGTTTGTTTAATTAAAATTTAATATAATTGAAGGACCAATTATGAAATTGGACACTCTTTAAATGGCCTAATAGTAGAAATGATGTGAAACTCTTTATATTTTGATAAATTACAATTAAATTCTAATAAAATGAGGATTTACTAATTAATTTAATTTAGTATGATCGGGAATGGTGGTTTCGAGGCCACAAATTCAATGGGTTAGACCGTAAATATTAATTATTTTATATTTATGAGGTCATTAGTATATTATTAAAATTTTGGTTAAGAAATTCTATCGTTTAGGTAGTTAATCAAGTGAAAAGGATTAAATCGTGAAAGGCGTAAAAGTTATATTCTTTTAATTAAAGGCATTAAATGCTAAATTAAAAGTAATGTAAAATACTTGGATGGTAATTAAACCATCTAAAAGATAAGTGGACGGTTTTGACTTCTTATATGGCTAGATTTCATGTTGATTAAAAAGGGGTAAATAGGTAATTATGTAAGTTAGGAAATTAAATTAAAACAAAGGCTTCTTTCTTCTTCTTCCTTAACAAGCCGAAATCCTAAAGGAAAAGAAGGAAGCATATTCGGCCATGGTTTAAGCTTTGATTGGTAGGTGATTTTTCACCCGTTTTTAATAATTTTTATGTTTTTGAGTTCGTATTAACTTAATCTAGCTAATTCAAGGACTAATTTGTGATTTTGTCAAATGTTATAAATTTTGCCATTGATGAATAAGCTTGTTCTTGAAAGTTCATGGAAGATTAATAAGCTTAGTTGTTAGATTTAATGATTTTGTAAAGTATTTTTTAAAAAATTTTATGTTAAAGGACTAAAATGTTAAAAGGAATAAATTTGTAAGGACTTGGGGTGAAAAAAAGTGGGCTATAGAAATGCTCTTAAACATTCAGCAAAGCTGGAATTTAAAAATAAAATGGTTAATTTACAATTTTGAGGTAAATGATTAAATTGAATAAAAAGTGAAAAGTTAAGGGTAATTTTGTAAAAATATCAAAAAGGCTTATTTGCATAAAATGATTAAAAACTTATGTTGATTTAAATAATTGAATGAAATTATTGTAATAGATCAAGATCGTGTCCCGATCGTGAAAAAAAGAGAATTACGGATTTACCTCTAAAGTTTAATTTAACTGCAATTTCGTCCGGTAAGTTCATAACGTTAAATTTACATTTAAATAGTATATTATTTGTATTTTTTATAATTGTTACAGAACAAGTTATGGTACGTGAAATAGATGAAAAAGAAATGAATGAAAGAGATATCAAGCTTTGAGCCGATGATTTGAAACCAACGCGATGGCTGAGGTACCACATATGTTGCGAGTCCTCGACAGCTCGTTTGAGCAGCATCTTGAGTCGGGAATTGAGAAAAGAAATATGGATCCTAAATGGATTACAGGCCCTACGATGGCTGAGATTTATGCATAAGTGCATATTCTCGACAGCTCGTGTGAGCAGCATCGTTAGGGAATAGTTATATGCACAGATACCGTATCGATGACTGAGGTACTGCATATGTTGTGAGTCCTCGACAGCTCGTGTGAGCAGCTTCTTGACTCGGGAAAGAGATATGGATCCTAAATGGATTATAGGCCCTACGATGGCTAGGACTATGCTTATTGTATACTCTCGACAGCTCGTGTGAGCAGCATCGTTAGGGAACAGTTTATAGTACAGACAAGCACAGTACCGATGGCTGGGGTACCGCATACGTTGCAAGTCCTCGATAACTCGTGTGAGCAGTATCGAGTACTGGTAATAGAAAAGTTATAGACAAGAAAGTTGGAACACCAAATATGGCTTGAGGAAGCAACCGTTCATCCTATCTCTGTTGAGATATAATTGCTTTATGCATATGATTGGTAACATCTTTAAACTCTTCGAACTTACTAAGCTTTGAAGCTTACCAAAGATGTTATTGTTGTTTTGTAGATTGTTTGCTGTTTGAAGATCGGATCATCTCGAAGAAAACACACTATCTCGGGAGCTTATTCGATAGTATTTTCATCACTTGGTTATATGGCATATACTAGAATGATGTTACCCTTGAAATGTTTGATTTTAAATTGTTGGTTCTTTGTTGAACTAAACTTGCTTGCTTGCTTGATGTTGTAATTAAGCAAATATGTTTGGTAATGAATTGACATGTGAATTTAAGAATACTTGTGAGGATTTGTTGTATTTTGTGTCATATGATGAAACAAGTATTGTCCTGTATATATTTTGCAAGATGAGGATTTGAATAAGAATCTTGTGTTGAATAATGGTTGATAAACTTGAGGACTTGTGTGAATAATCGAATTCTGTATATTTGTTTCGGTAGAACCCATGAATGTATCGGTAGAAGTATAAGGTAGGAGAGAGGATGCTCACTGACTTAGGTTTTATCGGTAGATGAATAACAAGTATCGGTAGTCATGTGTTTAGAAGTATCGATAATTTGCATATTTGTATCGGTAGAAATAACAGGGTAAGATTTTTAGCTCTCTGGAGTTTTTAGTATCGATAGAAGTAAGACTTGTATCGGTAAAGGAGTCACTTGTTTCGATAGAACTATCACTTGTATCAGTACAAGTCTGTACTATTCTTGAACTGTTTATTGACATGACAACTATCGATACTTGTCCAACAAGTACCGGTAGAAGTATCCAAAAATCATGCAAATGACATTTTTGCCCTTGTTGAGTTATGATTATATTTAAATGATTATGTATGACATGATATTAAAAGATGAACAGTGATAAATGAATAGAAAGACACCAGGACCCTAACTGGCGACGGTTTTCGGGTTTTGGGTATTACAGACATGAAAAATGGATGTCATGATTTGTGAAATGAATATTGATTCTTTCTGCGATGTAATGATAAGTATGTTTGGTTATAGTTTGGTCAGCTAATGGTGAGAACTGTGTGTTTGGGATACAGGACCATGTGATCCCTGATGGAAAATATTTGTACGTGATTCCTAAGTTCTTGCGTGATTGAATTTGATTATTTATTAATTGAAAGGTTGTAACTGATTGTGTAAAAATTAAATGTAGTTAGTATTCTGAGCTACAAGTTATAATTGTAAAAGTTGTGATTGAATTGTATGCAAAAAAAAAAAGACTCGAAAAGTTCTGTAAACCCTGAGACCTTAGACTGGAGATGGTTTTGGGTTTTTGGGTGTTACACAAATGAACTTCAAAGATACAATGAAACCCAATGAACCTCAAACATCTTGACAAGCGTATGAATTAAACATCTTGAGTATCAACAAAAATGGTAACAACTTGTAGATTCCAAATTATCCATTGTAATTCGCACCTTAGTGCTATTGCTTGGAGATCGAAGAAAGGGACTTTAAAAAAGACACATCCCTTCCTTTTATCATAACATCGACACCACACTTGGCTCCCTCCGTGAACAATGCAGCATCCATCAAGTGTTCCCACATACCTATTCCTGCACCTTTAACAGAGAGGTCGTGTCTCATCGGATCACCATAAGTTTTAATGTTGTTCCTTGTCACTCTTGTAAATAAACAAGTGATCGTGATAAAAAAATCGAAAAAGGAACCTCACCATTGTTCCATATGAGTTTGTTTCGCACTCACCTTATAGTCAATTTATCATACAAAATTTAGTATGGGTTTGAATGAACGGTGCGTTTACTTGCGGTTAGTGTAAAAACAATGATGATAATGAGATTAGATTTTGAACAATACTGTAGCGTAGAACAAAAAATAAGGTAAACACATTGCACCGCTCACCCAAATTCACGCCTAGCACTTGATCTTTTAAGAAAACGCATGGTATTATCCAAATCATAAAGATATTTGAAATTTTCATCAAATTTTAAGGATGATAATACATTTTCGTTAAAAATAAATAATGGATAAATTAAAAATTTCAATGCCCCTTTCTCTCTCTCATCTAGAATATGCTTTCATCATTCTCTCCCACTAAAAAAACCCCCAAAAACTTATGAGTAAATTTTATATGTTTTTTTTTCTAATCTTTCCATTTTTAAAGATTCAACTATAACACACTTATAACCATACTTATAGCTTTATTAAAGGTTAGGTTGCCCACCCAAATAAATATTTGTTTGAATTTTGAGAATATTTTGACAAACATACTAAATTTGGATAAAAAAATAAATTTATTTAAAATATAGGTTAATCCTAAAGTTTAATATTTAAAACTTAAGTGATTTGAACCCAACAAGTGGCTCCAGTGGAAAAAAAGGATGTTGTTCATCCTAGGGGTGTAACACCCCTATACCCGATTTATACGTATAAACCCAATATAGGAGCATTACATTACAGTACGGCACAGAAAGTCGAGTAACAGAATTCTTTTTTTAAAAACCGATGTCTTTAAAGGCCATTCAAATCGAAATATTATATATTAATCATTTCATTTTCATAGTTCATAACATTCGAGATAACATTTTTCCCACTCATTAGGGATTCACATAAGTATCATTGTACATGCCATTTTCTTAAAAAAAATACCTATATTTGGAGTCCACCAAAGGATGATGTGATGTGATGAGAGGTCCCTGAACTCGACTTTTCTCTTTGTTACTTTGTACCTACGCTTTAAAATAAACACGTTAAGCCGGTGAAGGCTTAGTAAGCACTACAAGAATAATAGATGACTATTTATTTATTGCTTAATTTTATCAAACATTTCAATACTTATGCGTATAAAATTTTTAACCTTTCTTGCATATAACATTTAACTTACCTTAATATCACCATAACACACATTCATTCTCATATACTAACTTACCTCAATAGTAGATATTACATTTTCATCCATTTTTCACAACTTAGTCATTTCAGCCACATTAGTTCACTTAATTATCAACATTTAATTACACATACACATATAGTACTTATCTTTCATATATTCATCATTTCACTTACCTCAATGTCATAATTTGCACATTCTTTCATTTTTCACAATCTGGCCATCATAGTTTTCTTAACCATAACTCACTTAGCTTATTTATCCACTTGGCCCATAGTAGACTTTTATAGAACCTATCGAATAAACAGAACAAACAGAGAGTACCGAAGTACTGAACAGAGAGCACATAAGTGCTGGGCAATAGAGAGCACACACAGTGCTAAACAGAGAGTACACAAAGTACTAATCAGAGAGCACACAAAGTGCTAATCAGAGAGCACACACAGTGCTACACAGAGAGCGCGCTAGTGTTCCTTAATGGCATGCCACTAATATCACAACGGTTCTAATTCGTCTACATGGGCATAATCTCATTTAACATCATTAATTCATTCATCACATTTATATTTCTCTTCACATTAAACATAATCATGTATTTCTCACCTTTATTTTCTCAAATAATTCCACAATTTCACCAATTACTCACACAATCAATCTTTATAATCAACCACATAATATTTCACATATATATCATCATATAACTCTTACTTTTATTTTCACATTAATTTTCAAAGCTGCCCACTTGCGTCACAGTCACTAAATTATTTATATCCTGAGCTACAGAATTCGAAATTATAATCTTCTTGATGTTTCTGAAACTAGACTCAATCCTATTTTTACCATAAAATTTCCAGAATTTTTAATTTATCCAATTTTTAAGTAAATTCTTTCAATTTACTCCTTCGCTGCTGCCTGACAGTTTCGACCTTTCTTCACTAAAAATTATATATCTTTTAATAAAGAGATCAAATAATGTTTCCGTCTATTTCTATTGAAAATAGACTCATTAAGTAATTAACCATATAAATTTCAGTCTCTAATAATTTTTCTATATTTTTCTATGATTTTTCAAAGTCAGAACAAGGGAACTCGTATCTGCTTTGACCTTGTTACACAAAATCAGTTATAACTCAGAATACACAGATCCATTTAATACACTGTTTCTTCAATATGAAACTTGATACAATAAGCTTTAATTACATATATAATTCGACCCTTAACTCCATATACACAATTTTTAGTGCATTTTCAAAGTTAACCCTCTGATTCTGTCCAATCTGTTTCAATGAAAACATTTTCTTTCTCATGTTTTATTACACTAATCTCACTTAATCATCTTTATAACACCTAATTAAACAACAATTTTCATGCTAACAACTCAAATATATTATGAAGAATAGACTATAAACTAAAATTCTTGTAGTACTTACAACAAAAAGGCTGAATTTCTTCTCTTTTACCCCTTGCTCTATTCTTTTCCTTTGTCTTCAATTTGATCCTTGCCTCTCTTCTCTTTCTCTTCAATTTCACATAAACAAATATAATCTATAAGCTCTAATTCAATAGTTTTCATGCTAAATAACAGTAAAATACATGTATATCATGAGAATTTAACCATCTCTTACCTTAATCCTTAAATTCAAAATTTCTCAATTTAGTCCCTATGCTCTCTAACACCTCAAAATAAATTCTATAAGGAGTTTTAGGTGTCTACTAACCCCTTTCTATACTTTTCTTTCAGAAATTTCAAAGAAAATAGGAGATTTTGGAGCTTGGAGGGCTTAAAAATGATGGAAGGACCTATTTGGAATAAAATCAAAAGTTGGATGGAAGAGGGAATGGCATGAATGGTTGAATAATGAAAAGAGCTGATATTTTTTACTTTTAATTGATTTTTAACCTTTCTCAAATTCTCTAGAAATCTCACTTAATAAAATGGTAAAATTGCACTTTTAGTCCCTAGACCTTCCAACTTTACACTTTGGCCCAAAACTTTGCCTCCAAATTACTCTTTTGCCCCTCCCCAATCAATCCAATTCCCATGATGACTCAAAATTTAATTTGAATAATTCGCTATTTAGTCCCCCATATTTTCTCTCCTTTACTATTTAATCCTTAAAATTTTCTAACCTTCCTTACTTCAATTAAACATTTCTAATTCTCAATTCTATTTTATCACTCAAATCTGATTCAAGAACGCGGATGTTACAAGGAGTCTCGGGTTCGAGCGCCTGTGTGTGCAAGGTGTGTGTGCGTTGTCAAAATGTTAAGAAAGTATGAACAGATACTATCATGTAATCACACCAGTATATTCAAAAAAAAACTTAAATGATTTAACATGATCCATTTTCAAATTTATGATATGTTTTCTATTATTAATTATATTATATTATATTATAATGTAAATACTGAAAAATATGTTAGGTTATTTACTTTTAGTAATTCAATATAATATAATATAATATATATAATAGTAAAAGAAATTATTTAAATATTAAATAAAAATAAATATATTTAAAAAATATGAGTGAACTTAAATAGTCTTAAACCGATCATTTACAAAAATAATCAATTACAGATAAAATTTAAAATTTATATTTTAAATTGAATCGAACTTAAACATTTATGTATAATATTGATATCACAAATATATCTAATAAAAACTTAATCCATGATCAACTTTACTTGTAACTAACCTAACTTAAAAAGTCTAGGGAGCTGTGTCCTTTTTATTTATTATTATTATTATTATTATTATTATTTTGTTCTATTGAAAAATATGTATTATTTTGAAGCCAAATATACTATTTATCATATTTGATTTTTTAAAAGAAAAATTACAAATACTAACATTATAAGTCAAATGTTTTTTTTAGATTATGATTTCAAATTTACAATTAAAGATGCAAATAATACGATGCGAATAATTGCAATTAAAACCAAATTTTAATATACTATCAAACAAATAATCAAAATATATCTAAATTTATTTTGAAAAGATATATTTAATTTAAAATTAAATTAAATTTTTAAAAGATATGGAAATTTTCAGACCATCTTCTAACCATCAAACAAAGTGCTCATTGATGATATATGTTAATCATGGGTCATATTTGATTTTTTTTTTTATATATTATGCATGTCTATTTTACGATTTATATTCGAAATTTATGACTGTTCCTTTTAACAATATTGTCACCAAAGTTTGAATTTAAATTCTCTTTTTAAAAATACAATATATCTTATGCTTTATTTAATAGTACTTTTTAACATTACATACAACCATTTACCATTTGTTGGTTCATAGTTTTTTTTTATGCTTATTCTTTTATTTGCTTGAAATACAATGGCAACGTGGTTCAATCAAAATTATTATATATATTCATTAAAATCATAAAATATTCAATATAAAATCTACCTTTAAAATGATTATTTCACGCTGAATTATTAATCAAACTATGAAGTAGTTTACTTCAAAAAATAATCTAATCTAATATAATATTTATTCAATTTATAACCACACATAGCGTTTATATAATTTTTTTTCAACAATGTTGATGTAGCTTGTCTTTTAATATGTATAACGGGTGTTTGTTATTTTTTGAATTGTATAGTCTCATATTGATGTGATTTCATGATAATATCTATCCATACTATATTTTTTAATTTTTTAACAACACATGCATATCTTACACATACAAATACTTGAACTCAAGTCTCATAAGTTAAACAACATCTTCTTTTCATTAAAGCAACTCGTTTAATTCGAGTATTTATATAATCTTATATTGCTTTACGTCCTGTGGTGTAAGCGAAAAGCGGTCAATCCAGTATTCATACCAAAAGGCGAGGAACGTGGAGACACGAGGAGGGCACACGCTGGGCGAAAGCTACACACGCGCGCGAGTAGCGACATTACAGCTTAATTGAAGTAACTGAAAATTCAATGGGTGACCCCTGACGTGATGACAATCAGCGGACGGCATGATTTAGGACTTAATCCCTCCGGGCCCTCCGTTACTTTATTTAATCACTTTTTGTTTATTAAATAATCAGACCCCCTTCACTCTCTCCTCCTCCGCGTAAACCTCACCTTCCCTTGCCTTTTCTATTTTGGAATCATGGGATTGGAGAGCTCCTCACATTGGGTCAAATCATTTCCAATTTTGCTTATTAATAGCTAGTAATTTAAAGTTTAGGTATTGCTTATATATATACATATTATAATTAATCGAGAAGTTAAAATCATTTGTTATTATTGAATAATTATTTAAGTTACTTATTTAATAAATAAAATATATTTAAACAAATTCACTACAAATATTAAATTACTATTCTTTATCACGTTTACAAATTCTTGAAGTTAAAAAATAATATATAAATACTAAACATGATAATGTCACATTTTTCTTTTCTTTTTTTAAGAAAATAAAGATTTTAAAGAAGGATATTGAATCTAATAAGTTTGGATACAACATTTTTAGTAAGCATGAAAATATATCTAAATATGATTAATTTAACTTAATCAAATATACTATATTTATATCTATTAGTTAGACACATTTAATTTTAGCATTGTTGGTAGGGGTTGAAGTTTCGAGACCTTGATGTTTAAGTTCGATTTTTATTTATATAAAATTATGTGTGAGGTATCTTTAGATCTATTTTAACTTAAAATACACAATGTGTGTTTTCTCTAAAATTATTTTAATTTGACTTTGAATATATTTTGAATTTTAATTTGATTGTGCTTGATGGTTGATTCTAACTATAATTTATTCAAATATATATTGTTTGTAATAATTAGTGGAGTTTCTTTCTTTCGAGATTTAGATGCAAATTGTTAAAATTATCAATTTTTAAAATCTGGATATTGGAAGAATGTTACTATATTTGTACAACACATGTGCATGTCTATTCAATCAAGTACAATTTAAAATAAATCAATATAAAGTACATTGAAGGAAGAACTAGATCAAGCAAAAAAAAATTGAATAAATTCATACATAATTTATGAATATGGTGGGATGGAAACTTTTATATCGTAATTATATATGGTGGGACTTAAATTTGAATATTCAATAACTTATTTTTAATATATTGTATCTACGTAATTTATTTCATGTTTTGAAAATTGAAAAAGTTAAATATTCATTATTTTTAAATATATATTAATGTACCTATATTTTACAAATAAAATATTAACTAATATTAAAAAATTCCAAAAACTGTTAAATTAAAATATACTAATTTATGCACATATCATTTTTAGACGAAATTCGAAATCGTACGGAAAAAAGAGAACAAATCCTTCAATGAACATTTTTTTTGAAGGACATTAATGATGATGAAGTAAATAAGAAAATAAAAGAAAAGGCAAAGAAATTTCTATTAGGCATGACCCGATCCGAATGAAACCCATTTTGACGGCCCATTATGACATCAAGTCATCAACACCACAAAAAAGCCTGCGGTGCGCGCGCTTGTAGTTTGTTCTCAGAAGAGAAGAGAAGACGACTCTTCCCATAACGTTGTTTGGTAGAACATCCCCATCACCCCCCGTGGCATCTCTTAAATCTATAATAAAAAACAGCAAAAAATAATTTAAAAATCATTCAAACTGCCATCGTTCAATTCATAACAGAAATTTTAGTCCTCAAACAAGCTTAAAATCCAAACTCTCTCCCAAATGCAAAGCCCTTCCCGCTCTCTTTTCTTCATGTTGTCTTCTTTTGTCCGTGGTTTAGCAGTGCATGGGTGGTCGCCAGGCTCACTCAGACCCGCCAGATAAGGAGGAGGACCGAAAGTCGCCGCTTCCTGCGGTGGCTGGTCTGCGGCTCCAAGATGCTCCTATTCTTTTCCTGCTTTACTTCCATACGGCTATTCGGGCGGAGCTTACTGAGCTCCGGCGTTTGGCGGTTGCGGCCGCTGCGGATGGGAAGAGTGATTCGTACTCGCGTGAATTCGTGGTTGAGCTGTTTAGAAGGTTCGAGTTTCTTAAGCTTGTTTATAAGTATCACTGCGCTGCTGAAGATGAGGTGAGCTGATCTGACTGCATATTTATTCTGTTTGGCTGCCTAGAAAATGAAAATAGACTCGTCCGAAGAAAATGGACAAATGTCGTCCTTCTGTCTTCTTCAGATAAAATCTATGCAATTTTCCTTTTTCCCTTTCTTTTCATTTCTCAGCAATCAAAGAGAGCCGGCTTTGGATCAGTTGAAATCTTTATATTGATTCTTTTTAACTAATTTTACGAATATAAGATGATCCAGTAATTAACCGAAGATTATGCATGCAATAAGCATTGATTCATTGTTCTTTAATTATCAACTATAAACGAAAGACTTTTGGTGTAACCAAAACATAAGTTGACTTTCACACTGAATATTTTATATGTTTCATCCATCAGAGTAATAAATAATCAGAGTTTAGCTAGGTTATGTGGCTTTTGATTTTTATAAGTACAATAATTAAAGAAATAAGAATAGCTGCGACTTCTATTAGTAATACTAAATTAATTAAAGACAGACATAGCATTGAATAAAGCTTAGCTAAGAAGGAAACGCTCTTTTTAAAACATAGGTTAATGTTAAAAGGTTAATATTTGATGTACTTGCAGTGTATAAAAATGTTAATCGAAAGCGTCTTAATGCTGACATGAACTTCTATAGTTTGAAAATACAAACTGGTAGGTAGAACTAATGTAGCAAAAGAATTTTTTCCGTCAAGCACATATGTTTTATAATATTTCAACTCGGATATTTTTCCGATTTCAGAAGTCCACATTAGCATTTAGATGGTTTTTCATTAGCGAAGTTTTCAATTTTACTTGTTTGTAGCAATATGAAATGTACAAAAATTTATAACCTAGTTTAATACAGTAGAGACTAGATCTCATTTTTGACATACAAGGATTGCCTAGACACTTTAACCTCCATCATAATATGCGTTTATGTACGTATAACTTTCTAACCTCCATCATATGCGTTTATGTACGTATAACTTTCTAATTGACATCAGCAGTTCCATGAGTATAAACAAAAATTGTTGGCAGGTTGTCTTTCTAGCTCTGGATGCACATGTTAAAAATGTGGCTTGTACATATTCACTGGAGCATGAAAGTATAGATTACAACTTCGATTCTGTTTTCTATTGCTTAAATGCATTGGAGGGAAGTGAAAATACCTCTAAAGCATTTCAAGAACTTGTATTTTGCATTGGCGCCATCCAAGCTTCTATTTGCAAGCATATGTTGAAAGAAGAAAAGCAGGTAACTCTCTTATTTATTTTTTTTAGTTATTTCTTTTTGCTTTTCTTTTTCCCATTACATGAATTGTGTTGCCTTTCCCCCATTAGCTTGCCCTTTGTTTCTAGTTTAAGCGATAACCAAGGATGAAGGTTGGATTGTTTCTAGGGAGTGGGCACAAAGGTGTTTTTCTTAGAGCTATATAGATGCATAAATTATTATGTTAAACACACATACCTTCATCCATTTTATGTTCATACTGTGAAACTGTTGTAGATGAGAGAACTTTACCATTGCCACATCTAAAGTATCAAAAGCATTCTCAGAGGAGATATATAATTAGACTAGATGCATATAAAAATTTAAAGGATTATCCTATACACAGCCTCTGGAAGTTTTATTACTCCATAATAGATTTAAATGCATGCTGTGTGTCCATCAAACTATAATAAGGAAGTCGAAATGAGCTTGTAGTCCTAAATTACATTTGTATCCTTTTTCTGTTAGTCTATAAATTGAACAAAAGTATTTTTTATTCAAATGCCGTAATAGTATTTTTAATTAGACGCCCTTATCAAAACTAGCATGCAAAAGAAGGAAATCGCTATGCTATGAATAAGAAACTTCTACTTCATCGCTATTTTTTAGCCTGGAAAACCATGGCATTTATTGATCAATTAGATTACTTTTATTTTTTATTTTTCTAATTTAATATGTCTTTATGGCAATTGATAGATATCTAACCAAGGGAGAGTAAAATTGCAAACTTCTCTTTTTATGTCTTTGTGTCACTTTTTCAGTTGTTTATCTTTTAATTTTTAGTACAATGACTCAATGAGCTCTTTAAAGATGACACTCAAAATATTTAAAGTAGTAGGATACTTAATTTGTTTAACAACAGCAGTTCCAACAATTAATTTTTAATATAGTTGTGTTCTTCGTGTTAAACATGTCAATTCATAACTGACTAACCAATGTTCTACAATCTTATGCACTGCATGCAGGTTTTCCCTCTGCTGGTTAAACAATTTTCTTTCGAAGAACAAGCTTCTCTGGTGTGGCAGTTCATTGGTAGCATCCCTGTAATTCTGCTGCAGGATTTTCTACCATGGGTGATCTCTTTTTCTCATCCAGATGAGCAAGAAGAAATAAAAAATTTTGTAAGAGAAGTTGTACTGGAGGAAAAATCATTCCAAGAGGTAGATCCTTGTTATATTCTTACCTGAATTTGAGTAATCTTCCTGACGGTAACAAATTTAAACAAATTTTGAAGGTTGTAGTATCCTGGCTAGATAAGAAACACCAGACCGATTTTGAGTTTCACACTGAGCTTGCAAAAGGAGTTCAGCCTCTTGATGGACCCATCTCTATCAAAAGCAAATTCAAATTCAATTTGATTAAGAATCCTCTTGGATGGATGAAAGCACCTTGTTTTCAAACAAATACCGGGAATAATCCGATTGATGGCCTTCTTCTCTGGCAAGGTGCCATTCAAAAAGATTTGAAAGAAGTTCTGGCAGAGCTGCATCAAATAAAAACATCAAGCTGCTTTCAAAATCTTGATTTTATTGTACTCAGACTGAAATTCCTTGCTGATGTCCTAATCTTCTACAGGTAAAATATGTTTCCTAAAACATTTTTGTAGACTAATTAAAATTTATTTGATTAAGGTGTCTACTTTAAATATTTTTGTCTGTGCCACTAAATGTAACGCCCCCTAATTGAGTTGGCAACAGCCCTGGTCAGACAGCATTACATTCGCTGCCAGAGGCATTTCCGGGCGATACGGTCGGTGGTGAGTCTAACTAATTTGAGGTCTCTATATGGTCAAGCTATGGTGTGAACAGTGACTCTGGGCCCCTTAGATTGGTTTAACTATGGTTTAAAAGTGAACTGTGAAGTATCAATACTTGAAGGAAAGAGTATCAAGACCTCCAAAGTCAGTAGCCAAGATTTGAAAACGGGGAATCTTAGTCTCAAGATTAACAACTAAGTCTCGAGACATGCACTATTAAGTCTCGGAAATACCTCTATTATCTTTCCTTGTGCTATTATTTCTTTATCATCTTGTCCAAACCTTCAGAAGTTGTTTTGTTATTTGCAGCAATGCACTGGAGAAGCTTTTTTACCCTGTCTTGGTTGATGTTTCCAACATTCAGCTGTCTCTGCCCACTCAAGATCTCTACATTGCAAGTGATATTAAACATTTACTGTACTTGGTATATTATAATAGTCGAAAGGGGATAATAGCAAATGAGTTTGTGAAGGAGCTGTGCCAAAAACTGGAGTCCTTTGTGATGAACATTGACATAAAATTTAGTTTACAAGAAAATGAGGTATAAAGTGATTATTGTTTTTCCATTCTTATACAGAAAAGTAGGATAAGATGGTATCTATTGAAGCTTCAATTTTAAGTCATGATATGGCTTTATCTCTTTGTAGTTACATACCAACTATGTTTCCAATAATCAGTCACTGAAGTTTTGCCTGGATGACTGCCATTAACCAATTATTAAAAATGTTTTGCTACATTTTCGTTTGACACTTTTCCAGTTTCTTTCAGGTATTCCCCATCATTAGCAAGAACTGCAGTAAAGAAATGCAGCAGCAGCTTCTGTGCATAAGCCTCCAGGTGGTGCCACTAGGTTTGCTGAAATGTGTGGTCACCTGGTTTGCTTCTCATTTATCTGAGGATGAATCTAGGTCCATTCTGCATATTATAAAGAAAGGATATTCTTTGACGAATGCATCTTTTGCATCTCTTCTATTGGAGTGGTTCCTCTTAGGTTATTCAGGAAAAACCTCAGTTGAAAGTTTTAGAAGGGACTTGGAGAAATTGTTCAGCAGCAGATGCTCTTCTCTTCCTGTGTCAATTGAGGAGGATGCTGGATCTTCTTCCTTTATTTCCGATATGTCCCTTGGTAAAGGATCTAAGTCTAAGATAATTAAGCCAGTTTTTGTTTACCAAGGAAAGAAGGGTTTCCCTTATTCTTCGGCCAGCTCTCATGGCATTAAGCACGATGAGACATCAAACTGCAGTGGAATCAATTTGCATATATTTTTTCCAAAAATGACAAGGGACTTATGTTTTTTTCCAGATTTTTCTGTTGAAAAGAACTGTATTGATTATGCTATTGATGAACCAATACCAATGGATATGATTTTCTTCTTTCACAAGGCTTTAAAGAAAGATTTGGATTATCTCGTCCTTGGTTCAGCTCTGCTGACAGAAAACGTCGGGTTTCTCCCTGAGTTCCGCCAACGCTTCCGTTTGATACACTTCTTATATCGGATCCACAGTGATGCAGAGGATGAGGTAGCTTTTCCAGCTTTGGAAGCAAAGGGAAAACACAGAAATATCAGCCACTCTTATTCTCTGGACCATGAAATAGAAGCTGAAAACTTCAGCAAAATATCCCTTATTTTGGATGAGATATATGAATTGCAACTTGAATATTCTAGTGGTGAACCAATTACACTAGACTGGGCTGCGAAGCGCCAAAAGCTGTGTATTGATCTTCAGGATACATGCAAATCGATGCATAAGTTACTCTCTGATCATGTGCATCGTGAAGAAGTTGAACTTTGGCCCTTATTTAGAGAATGTTTCACACTAAAGGAGCAAGAAAGGATCATAGGGAACATGCTTGGAAGAACAGGAGCAGAAATATTACAAGATATGATACCCTGGCTTATGTCATCTTTGACTCCGGATGAGCAGCAAACTGTTATGTCCTTATGGCACAGTGCCACGAGAAATACAATGTTTGATGAATGGTTAGGAGAATGGTGGGAAGGACACAAAATAGCTAAGGAAACAGAGGAGTCAACTATTCGTTCATGGACCCCAGATCCATTGGAGATTATCTCAACATATTATCCTGAAGTCCTTAACAAACGAGAAGCCATTTGCGACAATTTCTCAAGAACTAGTTCGAATGGTGCTGATATTGAGCTGTTAAGATTGTCCAACATAGATGCTAAAGTAAAGGCTTTTAAAGGTGATGAAAACTATTCTGAATGTTCCAAATTGTTTACAATGAGCAGTGACAAGCGATGCAATGAAGCAGCTGATCTGATGGGCAGGACTAATGAGCCAGATCAAAAGTTTCAAGTAACTCATAACACTGGGCAATGCAAGCAACTAAAGACAATGAGTCAAGAAGATCTAGAGGCTGCCATAAGAAGGGTGTCATCTGACACATCCTTAGATCCTGAAAGGAAATCACATGTGATGCAGAACTTACTAATGATGTGGGTTATAAGCATTCCTTTTCCATTAAATGATATCTTTTAAACTTTAGGAGAAGATTTGTGGTCTTTGTAGGCTGCTTTTAGATCATCTAAACGCTTATTTTACATGTTTATAATTGGCTTTGCAGGCAGAATATCCTATCTGCAAAAACCCACGAACAAATACATTTATCTCAAATGAGACAATAGGCTGCTAGAAGATACAATTAGTACCTTTTTAGCAGTTTATATATCTATTTTGTGGGGTGTATATGTTTTTTATATCTTCATAGAATTTGACTTTTTTTTTTCTGGTACAGTCGTTGGATTCTTAAGCAAAAGATATCGAATTTAGAAGTAAACAATTCAAATAATGGAGAAGGAATTCCAGGTCAGCATCCATCCTACCGTGACCCTCTGGAACTGGCATTGGGTTGTAAACACTACAAGAGGAACTGTAAACTTTTTGCCCCATGTTGCAACCAGCTTTATACATGCATTCATTGCCATAATGAGGTGGCTGATCATAAATTGGATAGGTAATAACACTTTGTATATAAATTTGCTTTTCCCTTTTAAAAATTAGAAGTTCTAAATTTTGTTTCTCTTCATCACATTTACCTGCTGTTCCTAATAAATATGCAGAAAATCTGTCACAAAAATGATGTGCATGAAATGCTTGGTAATTCAGCCAATTGGATTAACATGCTCAACGGTTTCCTGCCATAATCTATCAATGGGAAAATATTATTGCAGGATCTGCAAGTTATTTGATGACGAAAGGTGATATCTTGTTTAATTGTTCTCATATAAGATCTTTACTGTGTTGAAGATTGATTTTGGACATTTCTAGACACCTAACATGATGCAACTAAATTATGGTTCTCTTCAAACTTCATTGCTACCATTGACTCATTATTTTACCTTTGTTAGGCCAACAAACTTAATAGGAAAGGCTCAGATTTAAGAGTTTGTCCATGATCAAAATGGCATTGGAAACTTGCAACTTATCTTTCACTGTTTCTATTCTAGAATATGCAATACTAGAAATTAGTATGCAAAGCTACTTCCACTGCACGATTAGAATTTGATATTGATGTTTTTATGTGTTTCTTCTCTAGTTTACTATTTAAATACTCGTGCTTGATATGTGGTGATTGGCGGGTGGTTGATAAGTTTTGCAGTTATAACTTATAAGCATTCTTTCTTCGCATAAATGGATGGCCAAAAGTAAACTGATTTCAAATGTTTGGAGAAGTTTATTATATAAAGAGCCTGGAATGTTATACTTTATGGTTTCATAAATTATGCACAGTCACGTAGAAGTCATTGCATTTTATCAGGGACGTCATGAAATTTTCGTTGAGCAGATGTAAAGGGAAATGTGTATTATCCATGTCAAAATCTGATATAAAATGATGTCACCTCGTACTTTCATGAATGGAAAAAGACAATAGATAACCCAGATATGAATATTTTATACAATCAATGGGTATTAGAAAGTCTAAACATTACTATAATTTTATTTTCATTCTGAATTCTAAATTGTTATTATTTCAAATATTATTCTTTCTCTTTTAGTCTTCTTAGGTTGCCTTTAGGAACTTGGATTTCAAAAAATGAATTTGGACTTAAAATAGCATAAATTGCGCAATAAAATGCATATAAATGTAGTATTCATGATTATTTTTCAAATATATGAATTTTTTGATACCCATGAGTAGTGAATTTGAAATTTCTGTATGTAATTGTAAATTTGAAATTCATCTCTTTATACCTTTCAAATAGATAATATTTTGATTCTGAACTAGCTTAATGCATAATGTATAGATTTCATTCTCATTTTATATATTAAACGAAATCCCAATCCAATATTTGGAATTTGTTTCCAAACATAACATTAACGAACTGCAATTTGGTGCAAGTTTAAAGCTATTGTGAACTACCTATCGTGTAATATAGAGGTTTGTTAACTTCTTGATTCTACATTTATGAATTGTTTAACATGGAAAATTTTCAACAGGCAAATTTATCACTGCCCTTACTGTAACCTCTGCCGAGTGGGGAAGGGATTGGGTGTTGACTACTTTCACTGCATGAATTGCAATGCTTGCATGTCACGATCTCTGTCACTGCATGTATGCAGAGAAAAGTCCTTTGAGGACAATTGTCCTATTTGCCACGAAGACTTCTTCAGCTCCACGGCTCCAGTAAAAGCGCTTCCTTGTGGACATATGATGCACTCAGCTTGTTTTCAGGTACTTAAGTCTGAAGTTCTTTTCCCTTACAACTTTCACCCAAATTTATCTGCTTCTCGTGTTGTTTCTAGGATTATACTTGTACACACTACACCTGCCCGATCTGTAGCAAGTCACTTGGGGACATGCAGGTTTGTTTCTCCTTATCTCTAATGTCAATGAATGTTATCATTGTAGTTCTAAGTTGACTATATCCAGTTATCATGTCAGTGCAAATTTATCCTTATATCTGAAATTGCTTGCATTTTCTCATATGAGTGCTTCACTGCTGATAGCAACAATATATGATATGTTGTCTTCCCTAAAATGTCCTTGTTTGCAATTTCCTAAATCAATTGGTTCATAAAAAGAGTGAACCTGTTTGGAATCAAAATCGGTGTCCTGTAATAACAAATTGTTTAGGGTCAAAACATTTCTGTAATAACAATTTTTTGTCCTGTAATTTCTACCCTCGTTAGTCTCAATTCCTTGGGATGCTTGGAAAATTAAAGATTATCGAAGAGCTTCCACCCCCCCCCCCCGGGGGGGGGGAGTTTTAGTTAAGGAGAAGAAAGAGGAAATAACACTTTCACATCATTATGCTGTAATTAGTGCTTGAAGATATGTAAACAGCTAAACTTTTAGAATCAGTAATCCGGAATCTAACCGGCTTGAGAAGATCTGATGTCTACAAACTGAAAAAAAATGCCTCACATTTGTATCAGCTTGTCCATGTTCAAATTCAAGTCTTCCCCATGACTGGCTATGTCAGTACTATTATCAGAGATGATCATGCTAGCCACTAACATGCTTGGCTTCAACTTTTATTTGTTTCTTTTTTTACATGAAAATTCAGATTGCCTGCTTGTTTAATTTGATTATATCAAGTGCGTTGGAGCTATCTTTAGTAAATGACGATGAATTGATGCTTTGAGGAGTTGAATGATCCTTAAACCTTTTAAGGGTGTTTTTCTGCAGGTCTATTTTAAGATGTTGGATGCTTTTTTGGCTGAAGAGAAAATTGCAGATGAATATCATGACCGAAATCAGGTTCATCGTGTTTGTTAATTTGTCTTGGTTTATCATAGGCAAACTTGCTGTGTTTGAGAAATTATGATATTATGATACGGACGGGACAGTGAAATTATTAACTTAAATTACAGGCAATACTATGCAATGACTGTGAGACAAAAGGAACAGCTCCCTACCATTGGAAGTATCATAAATGCTCCAACTGTGGCTCATATAACACAAGAGTAATGTAGAAGATGAAAGAGAAGCGTGCAATTCTCTCACCACCCATTGCCAATTGAAAGAAACCTACCTTAGGTCCACCATGAGGATAATATGTCTAACGTTTCCATGTTCTAGTTAAATAAAACCAAGAAACTCATTCTTGTTATCCAGCTGCTTATTCAAGCGATGTTTCCTATTAAACCCTACGCAAACATTCTGCTTATAAAATGGATATGATGCCTTTTGTTTTATATAAATTATGGATTTTTTTTTTCAACTTAAATCATCATATGTTTTTAGGATTATTGTCAGGTATGTTTAGAATTATTATGGGTAGTAAAAATTCCACAAACATTATATTAATGCATTTCAGAGTTTATTATAACTTTTGAGCTATTTCATAATTAGAGGTGTTCATGGGTCGAGTCGGTTCGGATTGAGCCTCAATAGAATTTTAGGCTCAGATCCGACTCGAAAATTAAATCTAAAATTTTGCCAAAGTTTAGCTCAAATAAAAATATTAAAACTCAAGTCAGGTTCGATATGTCCATATTAATTTTTTTTATATTTTTATTTTTACATAAAAATAAATTTAAAAAATATAATACATCAAATACACTAAAAATATTGAAATAAATGTTTCCCAACAAATTAAAAATAAATTAAAAAAATTATTTATACTTAAATAACACCAAGATAATTGCAAATTAGCAAACAAATACCTTTAAAATAGTAGTAAAATTAACAATAAAACAATAGTTATATAATAGCCAAACAATAACAACAAAATAGTAGTAATATAATAGCGAAGCGACACTAAAACAGTGATAAAATAACAGCAAAATTGTAAAAATAGTAGCAAAAAGCAATCGGCTTTTTTTTTTTTGCAAATTCAGGCCGAACCCAATCAAAAAAAGCTTATCCAAGATCTGGCTCATTTAGGAAACGGATCTCATTTTTTTTCCAAAACCTATTTTTCGGGCCTATATTTTTTACCCAAATCCAGTTGATGAGTGACACCAACTCAATAAAAGTTCTATAAATAGAATAGATTATTGAATTTTTTTTTTATCCTTGATAGAGTTAGTCAAATTGTTACTATAATATTGAAATTAAATTAATTAATTTCATCTTCTTCTAAATTCAAATTTTTATTTTATGTTTTTAAATTAAAATCAAGTCAAATAACTCATCTTTAATAATTGTTCACAAAATATAAATTTCTTTTGATTATATGATCTTAATTTTTTCATGTAAGCAAAAAGCAAAAAAAAAATAGTTAAATTAATTAATTTTATCTTTTATGCAAAACAAAATTAAAAAAATCATCACTTTTTTACTAGAATTTGGGTTTAGATAAGAAATTCATGTCGGTAAGCGGAAAGGAAAAAAAGGATTATCGCTTTGATAATGTTGATGATGCTTTGATTTCATATACACATTTTAATTTTATTATGCACACCTTATGCATTTTAATTTTATTATACGCATTTTATTATTTCCATCAATTGTATATCTATACTCTTATTTAAACCCTTGATGAGTTGTTGTCATGAGTCAATCAAACACTAATTCAATGTCTTTTTATATTTAAAATAAGTAATATTTTTCAATGGTACTTTAGTTTTTTTAATCTAAAAAATAATAAAAATACACATTAGGGATTTAGTATTTTTAATATGATGTATTCATATGTTTAAATTTCATTTTACTTACAATTTAATCTATTTTTTTATTTTGATATCGTACATATTTAATGTGTTAGTATTAATTAGCTTCAAACCATACATTTCATTATTTATTGTATGTTATTTTTAAATACAAATTTGTGTTTAAAATACGTGGTTTCTACACACAGATGTGTGATGTGTGTGATAGGGTTTCTTATTAATAGTGTTATTAATTAAGTGTTATAAATTAATTTGACATCAACTTAAGATTGTTGTATTCATTTAAGATTCTTAATTTGATGTAGACCTGTTCATGGGCCAGATCAATACAAAATTTTTAACCCGTTTGATAGGCTCCGATTTCGATCCGAAAAAATTAACTTAAAATTTTATCTAAACTCGGTCCAAATAAAAATATTAAAACTTGGGATCGAATCCACCCGTATAAAAATTTTACAAAATTACTGAGTGAATTTTCTTGAGCGTGCAAGATTAAGGCTGCAAAAATCGTTGGATTGTAGTTAGTGCCTGCATTAAGATTTGTTAAGAGATTCAATTTTGTGTAAGACCTCGTAAATTATTTACGTGATTCATTATATATCTGTTTTAATTTATGGTTTGTTTGTTGTTTTACTTTTGTTATGACAATCGGAACAATGGTCCTTATAACACCATTAGAAGAATTTTATTGTAAAAATTAATTTTCATAACATACTTATAAAACTATTAATTTTTCAATTATTATTACAAGCAATATATTAATATCGATTTTAACCTAATGTTGTTTTTAAATCTTATATTTTCTTGTAATAATATCTGTTGAAGCCCAATTTTAACTGAGCTCAACTTGAATTAAAATTTTGATTTTTGAATTTATATTAAGTTTGAATTGATTTTAAATTTATTTAAATTTAAATTTGTTTTGAATTTAAATTTAATTAAATTTAAAATGGTTTTAAACTTAAGATTAAATTTAAAATGTCCAAATACATTACAAAAATGTCTAATTACAAAACTCATTAGCTGGGCCCAATAACAAGATACAAAACAAAGCCCAAATTTGGAGGCCCAACTCAAATAACCCAAAACAAAAAATCTAATCTGCCCACTTGCACTGCCTGTCTTCCATCCCAGACAACCAAAGAGCGCCACGTCAGCAACCAGCAGCACCATCACAGGCAACTTGCTCTTGCCACCGCCGGCTTCCACCTGCTACAGCCACCCTCGCCGAACCTGCAAAAATGGAAGAAAAGACAAAAATTTAGTGATATAAAACAAAATAATATGATTATAAAACTGGTTATAAAACCAGATTCAATGATGTAATGAAAGGATCCAGTTCTGGAAATGAATAGGAGCCCTTTTGAAAGATCAATATATTGACTCTTTTAGAAAACAATCAAATTCAACTCAAGACTATTAGCAATCCATTACATATTCTATTTGTTTATCTATATCCAATATTCGAATATACACACTCAGTAACAGAACAAACTCAAAGTTCAAACATCAAAGTCATACAGGTACATTTAATTTATTGCCATTTATATTTCAAACTTTAAAAACCCATCAGCTCTTCTAAACATGCATTAATATATGCATTTATGATCTCTGTTAATGTTCATTGTTTTTTGTTTTTTAAAGAAACGTATTAATAAGTATTATTAATATTAGTTATGATAGCAAACAACAAATTTATAACAGCATTAATGCATTAATAACAACCTTTAATATTTTTTTTAAAATGTTTTAATAAAAAAATAAAATGGAGATACGAACGGACTTATTTGCCTTTTGAGTTGCCACCGCCGGAGCAATCGCCGGAGTTCGTCGATCTGCCGTCGTTACACTCCCTATTGTTCGAACACCTGCACATACAACACTAAAATAGATTAAAACAAGCAGAGATGAATATCCAAAGGTTTTAATAATAAAGAACGAGGGAAGTTTTAAAAAAAATGGGTTTTAAAACAAAAAGATTTAAAAGAAGAAGAAAAGGGGATTAACTTTTCAGATCTGGATTGAGATCCAGATCCAGGGTTTAAAGATCTTGGTTGTGGAGAGGAGAAAAGAGACCCTCAAAACGGAAAGGTTTTTTAAAAAAGGAAAGGTTTTAAAATAAAAAAAATCTAAAAAGGGGCTTTTAAAGACCCTTAAAATTCAGCCTCAAAACGACATCGTTTTGGCCAACCCGATCCATGACCTGACTCGCTCCATTAGGATCCGCGTGTTTTCAACCTTTGGGTTATTTACCATTTTGGTCCTTCTGCTTTTTTCAAATTTTCAATCAAGTCATTTTGGTACTTTTAATTATTTATAAATTGGCCCAATAATTTTAAATGGTTTTCAATTTAATCCCTTGACTTTTTGAATGCATCAGAGGCTACCACGTGTCACTTTTTGGCTTATTTATGCAATTGATCCTTTTTTATTTTTAATTTGTTTTAATTAAATCCTTAAATCAACTTTTGTTTAATTACAACATTGGCCCAAGAATTTTTTAAGATTTACAAATTAGACTTTTGACTTTTAGATGCCTGTGGGGCTGCCACGTGTCACCCATTTTTTGTTTTATTGCTCTATTGATTTCTAAATTTTCCAAAAGTTACATTTTGACCCCGAACTTCTCCAAAATTTCATTTTTGACTTAACTTCCAAAAATTACATTTTTACCCCCAAAATTTCAAAAATTACATTTTTGACCCAAAAACTTCTAAAAATTATATTTTTACCCCCAAACTTTCAAAAATTCAATTTTTGACCTCAAAACTCTCGAAATTACTATTTTACCCCCGAATGTCCATAAATCCCATTTTTTATCTTATTTTTCTAAAAATTACCATTTTACCCTAAATGTCTAAAATGTCATTGTTAACCCCAAAATTTTCCAAAATTACCATTTTGCTCTCGAGAGTCCAAAATTACCATTTTGCCCTCGGGCATCCAAAAAGTCCCGTTTTTTATCCCGATTCTTTCGAAAATTATTATTTTACCCACGAACATCTAAAATGTCATTTCTAACCTCAAATGTTTCCAAAATTACCATTTTTGATCTCGAGAGTTCAAAATTACCATTTTTGCCCCCGAGAGTTCAAAATTACCATTTTACCCTCGGGTATCCAAAGGTCCCGATTTCAATCCCGATCGTGTCGTTTTCTTCCTTATTAATATTTACATTTAATTTTCATTATTATGCACTCGTATTTGGTTTTTTGCAATTTATCTGCTTCGTTATTTTACTTTGTGTTATTTAATATCCACATTTAACTGCTCATTCATATTAAACTCGCATATTTGTTTCCAAAATTGTTTTCATAAAAAAACTTTAAAATCGAGGCAATGTTTCCTAATCTTCGGTTATGAAAATTTGTGCCTTAACTCACTAGGTGCAACATTTCTTCAGATCGAGATAATCAAATATTCTTCTTCAAAATTTAAAAAAAAGTTTTACGAAGGAAAGCTCGTTATTTTTGGCTCTCGAAACGTTGTGTCCTAACTCACTGGACGTAACTTTCTTTCCCGATCACTTTGAAATAGAGAGGTTTCCAAACAAAATTGATTTCTCTAAACAGAACTCATGCATTCAATGATCATATCTTTAAACTTTATTCGAGCTTTCCCGGTTTACAAATTAAGACCCAAAAATAATTAATGTGGTACCAATTTTGGGCTTATGAGGGTACTAATCCTTCCTCATGCGTAATCGACTCCCGGACCTGTTTTTCTGGATTTCAAAGACCAACATTTTTTTAAACGTATTTTAAACGTTTTATGGTAATCCAATCACACCTAATAAAATATTGGTGGCAACTCCCATTTTTTCAAACTTTAAAATAATTTTTCGAAACTCCGTTTTCGAGGTGATTTCAACAATATCAAACACTAAAAATCTCTTTAATGGTCAATTGAATCTTAACTCTGTTAGTCTTGATATTGTTGGTCGTGTAAAAAAACGTAAATTCGAGTGCACTGAAATATATTATCTTTTTATCTGAGAATTAGAGAGAGATTAATAATTTTAGATATTATATTAAAAAACAAAGATTAATAATAGTGATAAAGAAAGTAAATAAAAAAACTCATTAATGATAATATTTTATTATATTTTTTTCACAGTAATTTCCGAACAAATATTTTTCAGAGTTTATTTTTTTTTTATAATAGCAATGCTAAGCTTATCTTAAAAGGTTGAATAAAAGAAAGTAGCATTGGAGATGAAATTAAGAGAGAATTTGATTTTTTTTTTTGTATCAATTTTTTTAAAATTAACTTAATTGATTATAATTTTTAAAAATTAATTTCATCAAATTAAAATTTAAGAATTAACATAATCGAATTGATTTTAAGTGAATTGGTTAACCAAATTTAGTTATTAAACTCGAATAAAACATATTTTATATATTATAAATATTTAAAAATATATTAAATTAAATTATTTTTTTGATGTGATTGATTTGAAAATTTAAAAACTAATAATGGATCGAAATAAGTGTCTAAACTAAACTCATAACTAAAAGAATTGTATAATTAGTTCAAACCGAAAATAATTAAATTGATTGGATGAATTTGAAGGTTTTCTTTTTGATAAAATTGAAGTATTTATAATTTTTTTTGAATTACAATAGGAGGGTTTTCAAATCCCTAACAACAATGTGATTAGTGTAACTTGAACCAAAATAATATTTAGGATTTGTTTAGTAGTGTTTTTTAAAAGCTCTTTTGACATGAAAAATATTTTTGAACCAAAAGAAATGCTAAACAAACAACTTTTGAAGAAAATTTTCGACTTTTCAAAAGCACTTTTCCCTAAATAAAAAGTTAAAATTTTTAATTTTTCTATCTCAAAAATACTTTTGATAGCTCAATTATATTTTCACCCTTTTAACACATGATATTTTCATTTCTTTGGTTAATTGCTTAAAAAAATATTTAAAATTTATTTTTCAAATATTAAATATTAATAACAAATTATAATAAGTTATTTTTTATATTCTTATTAAAATATCATAATATTAATTAATTTAAACATTATTTAAATGTTTATTTATTACTTTATAACACATGTTTAAAATTAATATTTTATTTCTCAAAAGTATTTTTTCACAGTTATACTAAACATTTAAATCTTAAACCAAAATTTTCAAAATTATTTTTTCAAAGAATTTTTTAAAAACATTTCTCAAAAATAATGCTAAATTAACACTAAAGACAGTGAATGTCTTAATCATCATTCCATCACATGAAGTTGATTTGTATTTCTTTTTAATATTTGAGTTAAATGAAAAAGTAGAAATAATACTTTATGAAGAAGGGAGATTGAATTTGGTGGTCGTCATTCCTGACGTCAGAAGCGAGTCCAATCCATAGTCAAAAGTCCAAACACGGTTTTAAGTAAATCCAACACCTATATGGCCTATGTCCTTATCATTAACCACTTTTCCACCATATTATCATTTCCATTAATTAAATCAAATGATTATATTCAGGCACCAAAATTAAATTTATTTATTTTTCTAATGATGGATATCGGTTAATTTATACGAAATTTCTGATTTAAAAAAAAATTAAACTGATTTTTTTATAAATTTATCGAACGACACTAATTCTAAAAAGAAAATGAAAAATGCGTCCTAAATTATATTTAAAAAAGGAATCATATATTTATAAAAGGGTAATCTGCTTTTCCAGAATATCCCACATAGCTTTAGGAATTCATTCTTAGTAACTTTCTCTAAAAACAAAAGGTGAAAGGTATGTTTGTTTGAATTTTCTTTTTCTTTCTTTTTTTTTTTAAGTTTTAACGTGTAAAATGATTTTCTTTTTAAAAATAGTTTTTGTAAAAGATGAAATTTAATATGTTCATAGTTATTTTCTGGTATAGTTGCTCATTTTAATAATGTCATCTACAATATTTAAATTTATATTTTTTCTTGAAAGTGTAATGTGTCTTACCATTAAATACAATGTTTATTAATAATTTTTGTCAAATTTTAATAATTTATTTTTGCGAAACACTTTGATTAAAGAAGAATTAATCTTTTTTTAAAAAATTTCTTACGGAAGAGGGAATATTATATAAAACCCGAAATAAATAAAACAAACTAGATTATGGCACACAAAAGATCTATGTAAAAATATATTTACAAATAGTTTATATTAAAGTTAAGTGATATTATTGGGAAGGCCATAGTATAAATCTACAAATGACTAAATTGAAAAAATTTAAATTTGAGGGGCCATGGCCCCCTGGGCCCTAATGTGGCTCCGCCACTACTTACAACGAGAGGATTAATTATTGCTACCGACAATAGATATTTTAGTTTCGACAAAAAAAGTAAAAATTAAAACTCATGTGCTTCAAGTTCAAATCATATCATAGTATTAATTTATTAAAAAGCATGAAAAGATAAAAATTATTTTTGTATTAATATTTTTATTTTGTATATAAAAATATTTTAATAATTTGTCAATTAAATTGGTACCCAATTGACTCATCACATCAATTCAGCAGGTGCTTAATATAAATATAAATTATATTTAAGTCTCTAATTAAATTGATATTACGAGTCAATCAAATATTAATTCAATTGAGAAAGCACTAAAAATCCATTATTTTTACAAAATAAAAAATATTATTATAAGTGTGTTTTTGTTTTTATATTTTTATGTAAAAAAATATAAAAATCAATATAAAATAGAATAGATTTAGAAAAATACTTAAGAGTGATATTTGAACCAAGGATACCATGGTCTCTAAAATCTAAGCTTCACCATTTTAACTAAAGCCTCATTTATTTTCTATAGAAATTTTTATAAATATATTTTTTACATAATTTTTTTCACTTAGATTGTGTGTGTCATAATTTAGTATCTCTATCTATATTGTCAATTAAGTTATTAATTGAATTTGGTGTCATGAATTAAATGACAACAATTGATAAAAATAACTCGTACTTTGTTAAATCACATAGTTATATACATAAAGGTAATTTTGTCATTTGATATTAATTTATTTTTTATTATAAAAATATGGTTAAAGTATTTTATAGGTTTAAGTATTTTTCACAAATTTGAAACTTAGTTTTTATACTTTTACTTTTAGGAATTTAGATTTTTAATCCTGAATCTTGAATCTTTTTTAACATGAACCTTGAAACCTTAAATCTTGAACACTGAAATCTTAGACGTTAGACTCAAGGTTCAAAATTTAAAATCCAAGGTTTAAGGTTCATGATTTAGGGTTTAGAATCCATGATCTAACATTTAAGGCCTAGGGTTTAGGATTTAATGTTTAAAGTCTAAGAACTAGGATTCATGATCCAAAAACTAAGGTTTAAGTTAAAAAAATTATCAAATTGATACGATAAAAAATATTGAAATGATATTAAATAATTGGTAAGAGATGCATGATGATGTAACCTATGTTTCATACAATCCTTTCCCTAAATGAAAATCTCCCGAAATTTTCCAGCTTCTCTTCGGTCCTATAACTGCATATTCTTGCTGGATCTTATAATCTAAAGCTAAAGAAATAAAGGGTTTTCATCTAAGCTAGCAACCTATTCATCATCCATATATGAATACAATTCAACATAAGACTAAGGTTTATCAGACTGCTGTTTCTCGCCATTAACGTGAAGTTCAAGCTCAGGGGTGTTGTCGCTGTTTCCTTTGTACTTATACCAACTTGCACATAACAAAAAGTAGCCCAAGTTTAAGATTCCTAGGCCAGCAATTATGTAATAGAAGTAATCCAATCTTCCCTTATTCAGATCCTCCTCTAACCAGTTTCCGGTGGCTGTGCGGTTTGTTGTTCGATGAACTATAAAGATCAACAAGCTACTGAAATAATTTGAACCTGCTAACCCACAGTAGAATAGAGACCCTCCGATGCTTTTCATGTTCTCAGGGAACTGCTTGTAGTAGAATTCAAGGAGGCCAATGGATGCAAACGCTTCCGTCAGTCCACCAAGTATGAATTGAGGGATTAAAAACGAGGCTGACATTGACGAAATGGCACCTTTCCTTGGCACAACTCCTAGGGTCGGTTTCGTCAGAGCTATGCTTCTTCGGTGTTGTTCTACCATCCCAGACACAAGCATGGTGAATATGGAGACAAACATCCCAATACCGATTCTCTGCAGGATTGTAATGCCCGCTTCTTTCCCTCTGATTTTTCGAAGGAATGGGACGATAGCTCGATCGTATACGGGTATGAAAATGGTCATGCTAAGCATCATGAAGACAACATAGGATGCAGCTGGGATCCTGAAGTTGTTGTTTCCAAAGCGTCTATCAGATTGAACGGCTTGGAACACGGCATAGGTGTGCAGTTGAACAAGGGTAACACAATACATGATTTGCGATGCCCATATAGGAAGCACTCTAAACAGGCATTTCACTTCTTCTACTTGCTGCAAGCTGCACAGTCTCCATGGATCCGCTGGTGATCCATCACCCTTTATTTCATCTTGGGGTGTAACAATTGCTGCTTTATCCAGGAATCTGAATACAAAAAAAAAAAAAACAAAACAAAAATACTAACTTAAGCCAATTCTCAACATGTTTTTTTCTTTCTCTTGTTTTAGCTACATTGCTTGGTCTCGAGGCATGCATTGGATATTTTTGAAGAAAACTGATTAGTAGGAGCAGATAGTGTGCTGACCTGAATTGGTCGGTATAGGGAACCTTGGAGTTGATAGACTTGGGAGGAATATACTTGAAAAGGGATAGCCAAGGCTGCTCCACAGGTTTTAATTTCCTTTTCTTGATAGCTACCACTATTACTTGTGCTACACTGGTCATTGGACTTCCAGTAGCTTTAACTTTGACATATATTTTGGAACCAACGAAATACACCACACAAGCTATAAACATGAGAGTTGCAGGAATCCCAAGGCCAATAGCCCAGCTCACGTTTGATTGAATGTAGACGATGAGGGTTAAGGATACCATCTGCGCAAAAGTGAAGGTGAAGACGTACCAATTGAAGAAGCTGTCGATTCCTCTCTTTCCAGCTTCTGTTTTAGGATTGAATTGGTCCACCCCAAATGCCAAGTTACATGGCCGAACTCCCCCAGCTCCCACGATCATTAGCCCCAAACCCGTTAGCAGAAATGCCAGTTGCCCTGTTGTTGGCCCCTCGCATTCCCCACTCTCTTTTGCTGCACACCGGTGAGGATGCAACTCTGGGATGGCTGCTGTTAGTTGTATTGCTAGCAATCCCTTCATAAACAAAAGAGCAAAGAAAAAAAATTAAAAAGCCAAAAGATTATATCAAAATTTGTAAGTTTGGTTGGATCAATGTCCTGTTATGGTTCAGCTTTAGATCTATACTTTTTAATGATTAATTTCGTTGTTGGGGGTTTTCAAATGAAGGGCAGGGGGTGATCTATGTTAATGTTATTACCAAGAAAGAGGCAGCTGTAGCAAATCCCAAGGTTTTGTAGCGACCGAAGTAAGTATCACAGAGGAAAGCTCCAACCAGGGTTCCAAAATTTGTAGTGCCATTGAAGACATTAATCATAGTTGCAGCCGTAATACTCTTCAAGTTGAAGACAGTAGTGAGGTAGATCAACAAGTTGGCTAAGGTACCAATGGCTCCCAGTTTCTCAAAGGTTTCATTCCCTGCCATGAATCATACACCTCAAAAAACCAAGGCAAAAAATCAAAACCAAACAAGCCTTTGTTCCAAAGTTACCTATAATAAATGGCATGGCTTTCCATCCTCTGTAGTTGATTTCAGGCTCACCATCTGTTGCGGCGGTAGCTTTCTCCTCCTTCTCCATTGCTTCTTTGTCACTCTTGTTCATTCTGTTATCCATTTCTTTCCACTGTTTGCTGATCAAGACTCTACCATCTCATTTATAACATTAATGGCATGTCTGAGACCTTTAGTGTGAACATAGCTCAGCTGAATGATTTAGAGAAGCAAACAAGTCGTGGTCTCCAAAACTTTACCCGTCACATTGTTCTTGCTTCTGATTGGCAACGCAAGAGACCCACCCTACCAATATTTCCTACCTCGATGTGATAAATATCAGGGATATATTCATATTACACAAAAATTCTGCTATAATTAGTTGATGTAATTACTCATATATATAAAACATTCAACAAATAAATCCAATTATTCTTATTTTGGGTAAATATTAGTGTGATAATGATTGAAAATTAATTATTCTGCTTTGTTTAACGTTATTGTAGCATCATTTAGAACAAAAATAGACAGTGAAAAAAAAATCAAATACAATCAATTTTTATTAACATATTAAATGATTTTATTTAACAATCGTTTCGATTAACAATCTTTATTCATCCAAATACCTTATCATACAATCAATAAATCTCTCCAAAAATGTAATTCAAATTAAAATTTATGTAGATAAAATCAAAATAAATGTATAATTTTAAAATTTACCTCACCTCTTTCAATTATATAAACCGATTAAATTAAACTCTCAGATTTTGTTTTCCGACTTTTCTACTGCTTATTGCCAGATGGCCTTGAGAGGAAAAGACAAATATATTCAATTTCGATGGCCATTTTTTCGACTTAAAAATCTAAACCAAATTGTTTATCTGTGATGGTTGAGTTGCACTAATAATCGAAAGAACGACAAATATTGTTTGTTTTATTGGAGTGTAAAAGATTGGAAATTAAAGAAACTGAGTATCTAGATATCTGGAAGTTAGATGAGTGGTTTCAAGAGTTTATCAATATTTTTGGTTCATATCTTTATTTTTCCTATTTGCCTTTTTTTTTAATTTTAAAAACAACACAACATAAAATTGTAAAAAAAAATTTAAAAGTATCAGCCAAATCTTAGTTTTGGGATTTGAGCTAAAAAAGCTTTTGGCACGCAATGAATTTTATAAAATTATTATTTATAAAGATGAAGTTTTAAATTTGAGCGTGAATTTTGATTCAATTATTTAATGTTGTAATATTTTAATAAATATTATATATAAAATTTGATTTGATTTTCACAAATCATCATGATTATTATTAATATAATAAATTTTTATATTTATATATTAAATACATAAATAATTTTATTTATCAAATGCAAAATTATATTAAAATATTTATTTTTTAAAATATATATAATTAAATCAAAATAAAATTTACGCATGTAGAAACTAACTTTTATATGTATAATTACATGAAATAAAATTTAATGTATGAAATTATATAATAGATAAAAAGTGATGTAATTTAATTATCTTTTTTCATAACAACCGGAGGGTCATCACAACCTTTAGCTTCAATCAGAACCACTTGGATAGTATATGAAGGATTGAATGTTGGACCACTTGGACAAAGTGCTTTCTTGCTTTATTTCATTTTTGTTATTTTTTTCTCTTGTTATTTTTTTTGTCTTTTTTTGTAGCTTATATTGTTGATTAGGCATAGGTTTCATTGTTATGTGTATATATGGATGTGTCATGGGCCACAGATCAAAATATGCGATCATTGCATTTGGAATGTCTCATGGAGGTCAATTGATCAAATGAAGCTCATTTAACCCGCTTAAATTGGCTCGACTCATGGAACATATAGAAAAGCTCATCTATTTGAAGCCTTGGTGGCTCAGTGAAACAGTTAAGTAAAACTAGAGTTATCAGAGTAATTAATGTAAATACTAAGAGATAAAGATGTATAGTTTAAATCCTTTAGGACTCCCATTTTGTAGATAGGCACAAATCTTAACCGTCGATGTAACTCAACTTTTACCGTTGAATTTGGAGGAGCTCAATTATAAATAAAGGTCTTCCCTCTTATTTGTAATCACTTAGTTGCAAACCTTCAAAGTAATAAAATACTTTTGAGAGCATTTACTCAAGCAATTGGTGTGCATTATTTTTCTCTATGGCTTTTCTGTTCGTTCTTTGCTCATTTGTTTTAAGTTTGCTTCCGTTTTGATTCGGTGCCTTAGAGAATTTCTACAAGAATTCTCATTTTTTAAGAATAGATTGACTTAGGTAGGATTTGAACCCAAGAAATCACCTAAGGCCATGCGTTTGTCAGAATAAAGTTCTAGCCCCATGACAGTTGATATCCAAGCCAGTGTTTGAAGGCGTTGATTAAGATTATGAAAGGAAGAAACAAGCAGAATGTCCCAATGGAGACCTATGAGAGGTCCAGGAAAAATAGTAGACTGAGGGACATGTTGTCGACCTTGGAAGGTTGGGTGACCAATCTCGAGGAATTCATGGGTGATGTGAAGGAAAAACTTGAGGTAGTTGATGGATGCATCGATGAGTTAGACTCGATTAGAGTGAAGCTCAAGGGCTATGTAGTGGATGCTCTCAGTTCCAATTAGAATGTGATAGAGAGACCCTCAATGCTACCATGGTTGATAAGGTTGAGAAGCTGACAGAGAAGAATAATGCTCTCGAAGCCATGGTAGCGACTTTGAAGGAATAGGTTGTAGAGCTCAAGGGGGAGTTCACTTTCTATAAAATTGCTCTAAGTAATGGGATGTTGGCTTCGGGATTAAAGAAACACAAAATGGATGTTCCCAAATTGAAAGAGTTTAATGGGACGAGGTTCATGAAGGGTGTGGACAATTTTCTCTGAGAGATGGAACAATACTTCTATGCAATAGACATTGAGGATGATGCCACTAAGGTAAACACTGTTGCAGTTTATTTTACTAATGTCACTTTTTTATAGTGGCATCGTAGGTCCACAAATGAGAAACGATGTGGTACTATGATTGGGACTTGAGAAGAGTTTCAAAAGAATTGAAGTAGCTTTACCCATAGTATGCCGAGAAGGAGGCCCGAGCTAAGTTGCATCGACTTACATAATAAGGCACTATTCGAGTGTATGTCAAAGACTTCAACGAATTGATGCTTCAAATATCCAACTTAAGTGAGAAAGAAGCATTCTGCAGGTTTGAAGACAAGTTGAACCATTGAGCAAACCAAGAGTTGCGTCGACAAGGTATCATTAAGCTTACTATAACCATAGTCGAGGCGGAGTCTTATGTTAAGCTTGGTCCAAGGAAAGACAAGTTCGGATCTTTCAAGCCCAAAGAGACGGGCAATGGTGGGGGAAACCATGAAGAATATGAAAATGAAAACGGTAAGAATGGTGGTAATAAGAGACCATATAATGGGAAGTGGAAGCCCAACAACAAACCGAAGAGGTTAGTGAAATGCTTCCTTTGTGATGGTCTGCATATGGTGAGGGATTATCTGAAGAAATCTGTGCTTTCTGCCATCGAAGGGGACGATAAGCTAGATAGAGCATCGATGAGACTTTGTTCGATTGTGCATTCTGTTGAAGCCAAAAGGTTCAAAGAGAATAAGAATAAGCCAATGAAGTGCCTTTTATGTTGTGGTCCGCATAGGATGCAAGATTGTCCAGAAAGGTCTAAGCTATCTGCAAGCAGCAAAGCAGAAGAAGAGGAGCAAAAGAATGAGGCTTTAAAGCTTGGGTCAATGATACTCAATTTTTCGAAAGCAAAAAGGGTTCGCAAGCAGAAAGGGTTGATGTGTATGGACATAAGCACTGCAGGCCAAAAAAAGAGTGCTCTTGTTGATACAAGGGCATCAGGCTTATTCATATCGGAGAAAGTCGTAGGTAAACTTGGTCTCATGGTTAGCAAATTGACTAAGAAGATCAAGATCATAACAACCGAAAAGGTCCCAATTATGGGAGTAGCACAAGGAGTTGAGCTACAAATCGATTAATGGAAAGGAAAGGAAAAGAAAGGAAGACGCCGAGGTAATTCACTTGGATGATTTTGACTTTGTTCTTGTCTTGAATTTCCTTGACAAGATTAATGTTTCGTTGGTTCCTATTGCCGATTGTTTATGAATCTTGGATACTCAACAACAACAATGCATTGTGCCTGTGAGTCGAGACATGAGGGGTGGAATAAATGTACTGTCAACAATCCAACTAGTCAAGGATGTTCCCTGTGGTGGGAATATTGACTTGGTAGAATAGAGTGTTACAAAAACCCCATTAGAGATGCTTGAAGGGTAAAATTAGTGATACAAACTGTGCAATTAAAGCGAGTAAATGTAACGAGCGAAGTACATTTCAAGCACTTTCCTAGTGTTTTACATTATGACTTACCATTGGTTTGGGCAAAAATATAAGTCCGAAAAATGGGCTTGGACAAAAAAATAAAGCCTGTTTAAAAATAGGTCGAACCTAAGGTAAGACTTTTTGGCTCGAGCCCGACCCTGACCCGGCTTGGCCCGAATTAGCATTTTCTTGCTATTTTTTGTTGTTTTCTCATTGTTTTGCTACTATTTTATTATTATGTTACTACTATTTTATTTTTATTGTTTGAATATTGTATAATTCTTGTTTTATTATTAATTTTATTATTATTTTAGAGGCATTTATTTATTAAGTTACACCTATCTTAGTGTTGTTTTAAGTATAAATATTTTTTAATATATTTTCAATTTGTTAGAAAATATTTATTTTAATATTTTTAGTATTTTTTATGTATTATATTTTTAATTATTAATATAAAAAATTAATTCGATTGGGTTGAGCCTAAATTTTAACATTTTTATTTGAATCAGGCTTTGATAATATTTTAAGCCTATTTTTGGAGTCGGGCCTAGGCTTAAAAATTTGGCAAGACCCAACCTAATCCATGGACAGATCTAATAGCAACAAGGCAATGTGGGGCGAATTTTTACTTACCTTGTTCTCAACACCAATCCACCCTACGCTCAATCTCATCCCAATTCCTAAGAAAAATCTGTCCTGAATTAAAAATTTAATAAGAGACCCAATTCAATTCTACTGACTTCAATTTAATTTAATTGTTTTATTTTTATTTAAGAGCAAATAAAATTACGTTTTTTACTTAGAAAATATGTCACATAAACCATTTATTTGGCAAAGCAATCCGAATCCAATTTCTTTTTTGAGTTTAGAGCAATAATTTTTTAGTTCAAAAAAAAAGAAATTATGTGCAACGGAAAAATGTAGAGAGAAGCAAAGAAATTATAGACTTCACAACCTTGAATTGCACGACTAGATGAGAGCAAAATAAATGGGAGAAATTTATGAGAAAATTGATGAGAGCAAACTAGAAAAAGGAAAAGTCAACGTGGGGATGAGCAACAGTGACTAAACAAAGGAGACGCACTAATTTTTTTTTAAAAATTTAATATATAATATTTATTAAAAATAAAAATTTAAAATGTATTAGATTTTATTGCACTCCCAATATTAATGAGCGAAAATATTTTATATTATAAAAATATATTAAGAAAATAATTTTTAATAGAGTGATAAGAGTTTTTTATATGAATTTGTTAATCTTATATTTAATGTGTAAATAATGTTTTTCAATTATTTTATTTAAAAATTATATAAAAATATGAAGAGATAAAAATATCCTTTTAATAATATTAATTATCCCTTAAAATAAAAGTATTTTAACAGAATTAAATTGATTGACTTGTAACAATATTTTAATCATCACTTTATATATAATATAATATAATATATTAGGGACATTTTTATAAATATCTTTAGACAAATAAAGTGAATTTGTTTTGAATCTGATCTCCATCCAATTATTTTTATAAGTTCACTCGATCTATTTTAGAAAAAGTTTCCTACTGTTAATGGATTAGGTGAAGTCAGAACCCGATATTCGACTTTCTTTATTTTCATCCTATCCATTTCTATCGAAGCGGTGGGATTCAAAATCCATATGGTTTGGTCATCTCTTCCAAAATTTCAGTATGATTATTGTATGAGAAGGAAAGTGGTCCCCTGTTGAAGACTGAATCACTGTCATCTCTTTACTTTCTATCTCATTTGGGTTTCAAAAGTTTTTGTCTCTGATATTTCGAGGACCCGTTTTAGTGTAGTAGTATTCACCCAATGAATTTTTTTATTATTTTAATTATGAAAAATTATAAAATAATTTTTTATTAATAAATTTGTTTTTCAGTCACTTAATTATAAAAAATTCTAAAATAGTTATATAATTATTTGATTTTTTCTTTTTTATCACTTAATTATTTGAGTTTTTAGTTATTTTCATTTTTATATTAGCTCGTTAATAACAAAAAAATTTATCAATAATTGAGTGATCATTTTATAACTTTTCATAATTAAATGATAAAAAAATTCATAATTAATTGACTAGTAATGTACTTTACCGTAACTTTAATCATCATTGAGCTTGTGGGATAAAAGTGTATATTTTATCACATTGTCGGTAAATTTTGTTGACACTTAATTTTGTCAAAGTTTATGAACTTGAACTTCAAATTATCAAGGGGCTATGAGCTTCTTTTTCTGGGTGTAATCATTTTGATTTTAAGATTAAATTATTATTAATTTAAGTTTGAAATGAATAATGATTGTATTTGAAAGATGGTATTTAGTTTTAATTTCAATTAATTTTATAACATTAAAAGTTTTATAACTTTTTTGATAATTTTAAATTTTAGAAGGACTTGATTGATTTTTTTTAATTTGTTATTAAAGTTATTTTGATATTTTAGTCTTATCAGTTTTAAAATTTTTTAATTTACTTTCAATAAAAGAGTAAAGTCAAATTGAATAAATGTATAAAAGTTTAGGATTAAAATTTTTATTATACTTTATATATAAATATTAAATTTTAATGGCTTTTTACTAACTCGTCTAATATACATGGATTAATTTATTTATTTTTTAAATAAAAAATTAAAATACAATTCAAAATATAGTAAAGGGGTTTTACCTTCCTAACATGCTTATATAAACAAATTTGTCTAATCGAACATTAATGTAATTATGTAAATTGTGTGAACCCTAAATTAAAAAAGCAATTAAAATAGATTTTTATGGGTTCACCCGAGAATTGCATGTAATTGAAAAATCAAAGAGGCCGGAAATGGACTTCAATGTCCATCCCAAATGAAGAGGTTTAACTTTCTCTCTGTCTATTGTTAACCTTCAACAGGTCTATTATTTTTTTTTGAATAAACTGGTGTGATTACATGGTAATATTTGTTCATACTTTCTTAATCCTTTGACAATGCACACACACTTTGCACACATAGGCGCTCGAACTCGGGACTCTTAGGATGAACAATATCTCCTTTTTCACTAGAGCCACTTGTTGGGTTCAGGTCTATTGTTAACTCTCTGTGTCTCTTGACATTGGGTTTTTATGTTAATTAAAGGTATGAAACTTAATATATGGATATGGTTTGACAATATGAAGAGACTTGCAACATTATTTCCGGTGAGTGGTTACCAACCAAGTATTATTCTACATTTCTACTTATTGCTGTATGCATAATTAAGTTAAAAAATTCTTGGCATCTGCTTTGAAAAATTATAACTACAATGGAGTTAAAAATTAAAGAATATTACATACGAAAATAATAATGAAATTATAAATTAATATATGATAAAGTTAAATTTTAACATCTACAAAATAAAAAAATAATTTTTAATCATTTAAAAATAATAAAAATATAAATTATAAAATTATATTTTGAGTTCTTAAAAATTTATAATTTAATTCTAATCTTTAAAAATAACTCTATTCTATAATCCCTAGTGAATGAGAGTGGCTACCAACTGCCCATAGGGTAGTTGCCACTTGCCGGGGGTTGCTGAAAAGGTGACTCCAATGAGTATTTAAATTTTAAAGTAATTGTAAGTATTTAATATGATAAAGAATTCAATTTTAGATAGTTTAAAGCGACGAGTAAAAATCGATAAAAAATCGAACATTTACCAAATTATAGAAGATGACGATAAAATCATCTTTAAAATCACTTGTAAAACTAAGATTAAATGCATAAGCAAGACTAAAAAATGTGCTACAAGAACAGATAAAAACTTTTTAAACTGAAGACTTATTAAATAATGGAAAAATAAACAAACAACATATAAAACCTAAGACAACACGAGTCCAAATTGACTCACTTCTTATGGGTTCGTTGAGAATGATTCTGATCTAGTTCATGGCCTATTAGAAGTCGAAGGCGTTCTGGTAGGATCCTCACCGACAGAAAAAGATTGTGGTCAGTTTGATAATGATTGAGTGACATTGCTTCTTCGGTCCAAGCCAGGGAATCCCTTATATAAGATGCAAAATGGATCTTGTTCTATCGTTGATCAGAAAAATCTCTATGAAAAATACAAATCGGAGTTTGAAGAAGGGGAAGGAGAAGGAGTACTCGACCCACAATAGATAGAGGAGGATTTATTCAATCACATAGTTTGGGCTCCTAGGATATGGCGCCCTTGGGGCTTTCTATTTGATTATATCGAAAAGCCCAATGAATTGAGATTTCCCTATTGGGCCGGATCATTTTGGGGCAAGCGGATCATTTATGATGAAAAGGATGAGCTTCAAGAGAATGATTCGGTGTGTGAAATAATTTATTATTTTGGAATACTTTCAAAATAGAAATAAATTAAGAAGTTGACGAAGAGCCACCCACTTTCCAAGAAATCTACTAGTGGACGGTGTAGTTTTAGCAAACAACATGTATTGTCATATGTCCATCACAACTTGTGAAGACAACAAAGATATCTACAAAATAGATCTGCTAATTAAAAAGAGAGAATACATGTGTCGTGAATGAGAAAAAAAAAGTTGATGGGAAGGGAGAAAAGGCAGGCAACAATCAACCTAGAGACAAACACCGCCGTTGGTAAAACGAAAGATGAAAAATAAATTACTCAGAGAAAAAAGAAAAAAAAATTAAAGTTTTTTTCGAAAGTGATTTTTTGGGTATTTAAATTTTGAATTTTGAGAGAAAGACTTTGCATTGTTCTCAAGTTAATTGACTATGTTACACTAGGCACTAGCATGACAAAAGTGTAAACTATATATGCGTTATATTATTCGAATTTGATTAAAAATATTGAATTTGCGTCCCTCATGTTTTAATTAATTAAACTCAAGATCAAATAATGAGCTTATTTTTTTTAATATAAAATTTCATTTCTTGTTTGAATATAAAGAACAAAATTTAAATTTAAATACATGATAAGAATAATCAATCAAGTTTTAATTTCATCTGATATAAAATTCAAATTTTAAAAATAAATTTTGATTCACAAATTTCGAATTTAGCTTAACTCAAAGTAATTCAACTAGTTGAATCGTATCTTGTACTAATTTGTATCGTGTGTTCAATTTTTTGGTTAAATAACATAAAATTTAAGGTGAAATGAATTTGGGGTTGTCCCTGACCCTTAGATTTGTTAAAATAAGAAGTCTTGCAAAGTATAAGTGAAAGTGTCACAAGCCGCGAATAGCACCGTGACAAAAACATCATCATAAATATCAATTATCCATATTCTCCACTCGGCTTCTAATTTTGATCGACGGGGCACTTAACAAAATGTTGATTGGGGACTTAATAATCTAATTAATTAATTCACATTTTCATTACTTAATTAGTTTGAATTAATTGTTTTTTTTATAATATTTTCCCATCTATTTTACAATTTCATCCAATTCTTTCTCATTAAGGATATGTGATCTATTTTCTTTTATATTTTTACCTATTCACTAATAGAATCATTCTTCGGATTCGATTGATAAAGACTAGTTGCCCAAAACAATTACTCTTATTTTGTTAATTTTTATTTTTAAAAAATGAGATTTGAGTATTAACTTTTTTTTATACAAATTGTTCACTTCTACTTATAACTCTTTCTCAATTTTTAAATTGGGAAAAAAATTAAACACATTTGAATTTATATCTTCTTACTTGCTGCAATACAACATGCCATTTAGACTAAAAATTTACTCAACATATATTTAATCTTTTTTATTATATAGTTAACAATAACATATCTATTTTTATTTATTAATAACATATTTAACATTTACATAATTACATAATTACAATTCAAGCAGTTGAATCTAAGGTTCAGAAGGCACATTAATTTGACTTTTGAGTTTTTTTTAATAATAAAAAAAGGGAACCCAATTTATTTAATCATAAAGCCCGACCTTGGAGTCATATGAAGGTGCGGTCATTTAGAGCCGAAGATTAAAAAGAATCCAAAATATTATTTTTCATCTATTTTTTTTTTAACTTTTAAAGGTCAAAATAATTTTTTTACCAACTTTAAGGTGCTTCAAAAAAGTATTTAACTTTTAAAGAATCAAATTTTTTTTATTAACTTTTAAAGGACTTAAAAAAAATTTTCCCAAAATTTTAAGAAATTTAAAATTTTATTTTATTGTTTTGCTTAGGGTCCAAAAATTTCAAAAAGGCTCCTGTTAACCATTACAAGAATCAGAACTCAGCAAGTCATTCTTAAGCAGCGCCTAGGACCAGGAATTGGTTCTTCAAAGCAGTGTAAAACATCTTCCCAGTTAGCATCTCTGGGTTTTTATTGGTAGCGTAATTTGTGTGGTTGAAAGTATAAAAACTTTGCAGATTTCACTGGCAAAAGAAGAATGAAATCACAAACCAAAATTGCATCTAAAATGCAAAGGCAATGAAGTTTGAAGGGATGGGAACACCCCACACATGGAGTGGTTCCCACTCAATAGTTCATCCCAATAATACAGAATAATAAAATTCCAAATCTCCTTTTGTGGAGCCAATTCCAAGGAAATATGTCAACTGGAAGTAAAGCAACATACTGTTGTTCAACATTAAAGCAGCTCCACCATGAAAGTTACTGAAATTGTAGATGAAGAATTTATAAAGTATAAATCAAAGCATTCTCATAGGTTTCCACATGACGGAAAATACTACTTTTTTCAGCTTTCAGTGAGATAGCTGTATTAGCAATTCAAAGCCTGCTAACTGTTATGTTTGATCTTATCTATTTGAATTTTGGATATGCAAATGGTCAAATGCCTGCATGGATGAGTAAAGCATAAAACAAGCTGCAATGGATTATGTAACATTTCCAAGAACCTTATCAGAAAAGATGTTATTTAATTACATTCCCGGTGAATTGAAGCTTATCCAACTCTGAGAAGTAAGAATCCCCCCAAAGGAAACTAAGATTACACAAGGGGGCAAAAAACAACCATTTCCAACCACAAACCAACACCAACACATTTGCATTTTAATGCCATTCATTGGGTTTTTATTGCTTATTGATAATTGCTACTACAACACAGACTTAATCAACAGAGATCATAAATACAGGAACTCAGTAAGACCAAGACCAAAAGGCATGATCATCAAGAGGGAACCCAAAATTACAGGAACCTGCAGGCGGGTCGGAGGAATCGATGTCTTGGACTTTAGGGAAGACGCATGAAGGAAGATGTAAGAAGCCCTTACTCAAATTGTCTTCCTCATCTTGTGATGAATCAGACTGATCTGGTTCAAATGGATAAGATGAACCAACACCCTCCAAGAGTACTGAAGAATGAACCCCATCAGTGTACTCGCTTTTGGCAGACACCACTGGCACAACCTTAGACTCTTCCCCCTCGACAGCCTCTGATGGTAGCTCTTGCGACAATGTTTTCGCATCAGGAAGCTCCGACTTCCCCTTCTCTTTCCCTTTCATAAGTAACTTGTCCGTGAGCTGAACAACCTGAAATATATAAATATGAAAATTGACTTCATTATTGACTATATGGAATTTTTGTACCTAATTAATTACCTCTTGTTTTAGTTTGTCATTCTCCTTGACGAGATTGTCATGGTCAGCCTTGAGGCTATTATAGCTGGCTTGCAAACTGTCATAGTCTTTCTCAAGCTGCTTGGTCTTCCATCGAGCCCTGCGGTTCTGAAACCATATGGCAACTTGTCGTGATTGCAGCCCAAGGTCTTTAGCCAGCTGAACTTTCCTATCGGGTTCAAGCTTGTTCTCCGCCTCGAAACTTTTCTCTAGAAACTGGACTTGGTCAACTGTAAGCCGTCTCTTCTTTTCAGGTCGATGTAAATACTCTTCTATATCCTCCTCTCCCTTCTCTTCTCCATCAAACGACCTAAAATATGATCTTCTCCGGTCAACGCCTTCGAAGCTTACCATCGATCTTGTACCTGAAACTGGACCATCATTTTTGAGATCACAAAATAAGGATGAGAATAAAATAAAATAAAAAGATGGAGAGAATACCAAGAAAAGGAGAAGAGCCTGGAATGAAAAGGGTATCAAGAGGCTCAGAAGAGGAAGGAACCCTTTGACTTTGAAGCAAAACAGAGAGATTATTAGAACCCGCATCAGAACTAGTATTACTACGATAAACCCTCCCACCCGCCATTAAAATTTTCAAGCTAAAGGATCGATCTTGCTGTTTTTTCAAAACATCAGCTTCATCATTATCATCAACATCGTCAGAAGAAGATCCAACAAGATTAAAAGGGGAAAAGAAGGACACTCTGGCTAGCTGGGTTTCTTTGTTTCAAAGAATATGAAATTCTTCACTTCACTTGTTTAAGGCTTGTGACGAAAGAAGCTGGTGATGATGATTTCAGTGATATGGGATGTGTGGGAACAGCGGCAGATCACACCCATCATCACTCAGAACAAGTTGAAATTTTGTTGAGTTTCCGGCAGAGGAAATAGATGGAAGGAAAGCTTGGGGAAGAAGATGAAGTGGCAAAGAGAGAAAATTTTAGAAAAAAAAAAAAACAGCGACAACAATGGGAGTTGAGTTTGATGGGTTTGTATGAAGTCCAGCAGATTGGTTTTCATGGGGGCATGATGTGCTTAATTTGATTTTATTTTATCTTTGTATAATAATCCTAAAATAGCTTTGTTAGTAAAGCAAATTAAATGTTTATAATGAATAATTTCTTTACACCTAAGGCCATCACTTTTTCATTGTGAAAAGGACTCAACTTTTGCTTGGAATAGTATCTCCTAGTTTTAGATTGCTACCAGTAGCTGGGATACAGGAACTTGCATGGCTTTCTTGGGCTGATATTGCCCTATTTGTTCTTTCAATTTGAAACAACACATGGATTTCATATGTAACATTGCAAAACCAATAGGGAATGAAAAGGAATCTTCCTTTAACTTATGAAAATGGGTAAAAGAGAAAATTGGATGACAACCCAAATATGATAACATATCTATCAAAATCATGACAAATTCAAGAAATTTTTAAAATTTCTAAAAAAAAAAATCTAAAAAATGATAAGGAATCATATAAACTCAAACTAGGCAATTTTGTATGTACATATTTATTTTTTTCATATAAGCCTTATTATTCCACATGCAGGAGCTTTTAAGTGGCCAAGAGAGAACAAAGCTTCTCTGATATCTTCTTTTTGTAATGACATGACAGCATCCATTCAATATACTATTGTGGTTGTTTGAGAGGAAGCAAGTGCTCCAAAAATATTTTCTTTACTACTCTACGATTGTCTTGAAGACGATACAAATGATTGATAAAAGCTTCCTTAATTCCCTCTGTATTTTTATTAACATTCCCACACCTATCTTTTAAGAACCAAATTCTATTATTAACTCTTCTCTTTAATGGTTCCAGCTTCTTGCTGCCAATTCCTTTTTAATCATCTTTTCCTTCTCAGGCATACCTCCTACCTCTGGATTTTTTATTCTAACAACATACTCACTCTGTTTAATTTTGGATACCATTTGAAAACCTCCCATGCCCTTACCATTGTATGAACAAAGAATGGAGTTCATGTGGGTTTTTGTTCATGTGCATTGAATAGATGGTGGGCGGCTATGAGTAAGTTCGGACACCATTCAAGGCCGCAACTATGGCCCATAGTCTGGGGCATTGGTATGGTCTGATCAAGCAGGCTCTTCGACCATTTGGAGCCCACAGGTTAACCCTTAGCCAAGTTGGGTCGCATGGTTGTAAATTCGAAAAATTTAGATCCTTTCTTTAGACATTTCCCACCTGCACAAGAAATTTCTGTATCAATCATTCAACACAAGAAAATGATAAATGGTCCTTTTCTTTCTACTATAAGATTTTGGATGTAAACACTGCCTTGTCTATTCTAGGTTTGGATTCGAAAATATCTTTCTTTTTTGTATATATCTATAGAAAACGAATTGAGTTAAAAAAATATTGGTGAAAGAATGCGATTTGGAAAATTTTTTTTATTTGATATTATTGCCAAAAAAATTTGTGGTGAATTCGTAACATATTTGGATAGAAAATTTTAAATATCTGATACTCAATTATTTTTCTAAAAAAATATCTACTTTAAATAAAAATATTTTGATGTTATTGTCTATTATCATTTACCAAAGTTCCAGAAATATTTAAAGATTGAATTGACACTTACTCAAAATTGATGAGGGTTTGAATACTGTGTATTGACATGATGATAAGAGTATTCGCCATCCAAATGTAGCCTAGATTCGAGTCGCGTTAGTCGCATTATTGTTAAAGCTTTACCCTCCTTTTAATTCACCAAAAACAAAATTGATGAGGGTTTTTTTTTATAAGTTACCACTCTACTTACCACATTCAATTGTTTTTTTTTATTTCACTTACCATTCGATTGTTAAATGAATCTTTTATAACTATATTTTTAATGTTGATTTTTTCTTTCATCAACATGATAACATTTTAACATCTTGATAACATGTTAAATAATGTCACCTAACATGATAGCATTTTAGCGTGCTGTAGAAAAATGACAATATGAGCTAGAAATCAATTGGAATACATTTAATATTCTTAATCACATTTATTTATATATTTAAATTTATTCTTAATCGCAATTTAAACTAATTTGTTCTATTTTAATTTCGTACATATTGCATATATCGCTTATCAATCGGGTTCCAATTCAACCGTAAGATTTTGATTGAATTAGTGTCATCCATCAAATACAATCGCGAAGTTACCAAAAGCTCCTTATTTACAGAATGAGATATGAATCCAAAACATAATAACTTTTAATGTCAAATTTACTATTTTAATATAATATATTTAATTATTATTACAATTTTTTTAAAAAAAATTTGTTACATTGATTTTTCATCTATTTGTAAAAATCTAGTATTATTATTATTATTAGATTCAACCCATATATTTTCATTTTATTAAATTATCGGTATATTATCTTCTTAGGGGAAAAAACATGGTTATCAACTCAATTTTGTAAGGTTTGAGAAAACTCCAGAACAACTTGAAGAGCCCCACGATCTAGCAACCGTTAACAACCAACATCTTCCGAGAGATGGATGACTAGTAACGGAAAAATATGATTATACAACGTAAGTAGTAAAAAGAATAATTAAAATATCAGCTGAATGAAAAATAATGGATATAAAGGCTAAATTTGGAGAAAAAGCTGATTTTAAAAAATATTTAGGAATTGTAATTTTTTTATATTTAACGAAATAAATCGATTTTGGAGAGAATAACAGAAAATACGTCTTATAAGATGCGTTTTCTGAATCTTTTGAAACATCAACTCTTTTGTCAGATGGTTAAATGTTAAATGTTTTATCATTGAGTTTCGGATTTGATTCCACTCCTACTCATATGAAGGGGGTTATACTTGATACATTCATACTGTACTTTTTAAACTCTACAAGCATAGTTAAAAAATTTTCACGTATTTCATTTCTTTTATGTATTTATATTTTTTTTAAATATTATACTCTACTCTATAAAGCACTTTCATCACCTTACTTATAAAATTTAAAAATTCAATATGCCAAACATTTTCTCAAATTTTAAATGCCTAACTAAATTATACAAGTGTTGTATAAATAAATAGAAGAGTTTATTTTTTAAGGTACAATACTTAGAAGAGTTATAACATAGACAGATAGACAATTAATTTTTTGATAATAATTGAAAGAGAAATTCCTAAATAAAAACCTACCGCAGCTCTCTGAAGATTCAAACCTAAATGAATTTTAGGAGGAATAACACTTAGTTACCAGTCCGAGTTCATAGATGTACATGTTATAAAGAAGTGGCGCGCGTGCATGGCAAAAACGTTGAAACATGCATCCCACCATATGTGGCCACAACGCTGTAGCAAATTACAATCCACAACTGAAGGCGCAATGGAGAAGGCTTTGCTTTAACGCAACTATTGCCATATCTCATCTCCTTCCCCCTTTTTATCATGTTGGGCAATCATGTGCCAGACTTATGGCTTAGTTGTCACCGCTATCATTTCATATATTCTATCTCATATCTCCAATTTTTTATGTTATAATCATAGGCGAAGCTAGAAATTTTTTTAGGGATCGAAATTAAATTGTAATTTTTAATAATTCATCTCTTTATAATTTTTAAAAAATTAAATTAAAATTTTATCATTTTTAGAAGAATTAAAGTGTAATTATATATTTACTATTTTAAAATTTTTAAAGAACTTAAATAGATAATTTTTTATTTTAAGGGGCTGAAATCCTTGCTAGCCCTTAGTAATGTCGCTCATTATAATTATGTTTAAATAATTTCATATTTTATATAATTTTTTATTAGTTAATAATTTGTGTTACATAGATTTTGATATATTTACATATTTATGTCATGTTTTTATTGTATTTTTAATTCGTTTTTTTATATTACATAATTGTGTCATGTCCAACATTGTCAACTCTTCAATAAGATGTGAAATTGATTGTAATAAGATTAAAAATAGTTAAGAACAATACCACTAAGATTAAATTAGTGAATATTTAGGATTCAAATGTCATAATAATGCAATTAAAATATGTTGATATTGCAAGTTAAATTTTAGTGGTATTGTTCTTAATTATTATATACATAAAATGACTTTTTGGATGCTTTATGAAATTTTTGTATTCTTATGGTATATTGTATTATGGAATGAATCACCTCTCCTATAAAATTGCATTTATGTATATGCTATGCTATATCGTAATGTTTTTTTAAGGTAAAATTCATTAATTCATTCAATGAATGAGATCATACAATTCGGAGGGAGAATAATAAACAATCATTGTACGCGCTGAAGGACAAGCTCCATCAACACAACAAAAGTTTCAACTTCAGCATCAATAGAACATTATGATGCGTTGACAATTAACTCTGTCACAACTCAAGCATAACATATCTGGAGTGATTGCAAGCACTTAATACAATAAGAAAATCAGCTCTGGATGGTTCAAAGCTGTAACAACCCTATACCCGGTTCACACGTATAAACCCGATATAGAAGTATTACATACAGTATCGGAGAATTTAACACGAGTATAATGAAAATTTTCTTTCAAACAATGTGTTTTAAAGTTATTTTATTCAAAACTCATCATTTCAATTCATCAACTCGTAGTAATCCAAAACAATATTTATAACCATCAATTGGAGACACATAATAGTACCATTTGTACATGCCATCTTTACCAAAAGTAATGTATCTAAACTGAAGTCTTCTAATAATGATGTAATGTGATGAGAGGTCCCTTAGCTTGACTTCAACTTCTCGTAGCTTTTGTACCTACGTGTTAAAATAAACACGTTAAGCCGGTGAAGGCTTAGTAAGCACTACAAAAGTAATGAATGATCATTTAAGTTCTCATGGATATAAACTTCTTGCCTTACTTACATGTAACATGTAACTTACCACAATGGCACAATTTACACTTTTATCCACTTTCTATAGCTTAGCTCATAGTAGACTATCATAGAACCATTAGGATATACGGAACAAATAGAGAGTACCAAAGTACTAACAAATAGCACATAAGTGCTGGGCAACAGAGAGCACACACAGTGCTAAACAACGAATACACAAAGTACTAATCAGAGAGCACACAAAGTGCTATTCAGAGAGCACACACAGTGCTAATAACAGAGAGCATGAGACGTGCTAAACAGAGAGCGCGCTAGTGTTCCTTAATGGCATGCCACTAATATCACAATGGTTCTAATTTATCTACTTGGGCACAATCCCAATTAGCATCATTTCTCATAAATGATATATCTCACATAAATATATCACTAAATACTTCACATTTATATTTTCAAAGTTGTTCACTTGCGTCACAGTCACTAAATTATTTATATCTTGAGCTAAAGAATTCGAAATTAAAATTCGTTTGATGTTTCTGAAACTACACTCAATCATCTTTTTACCATAAAATTTCTAGAATTTTTACTTTATCCAATTTGTACAGTAAATTCTTTCAATTTACTCGTTCTCTGCTGCCTGACAGTTTTGACCTTTCTTCACTAAAAATTATCTATCTTTTTGTACAGAGATCAAATGATGTTTCCATCTATTTATTTTAAAAACAGAATCATTAAGGAATTAATCATATAAATTTCAATCTCTAATAATTTTTCTATATTTTTCTATGATTTTTCAAAGTTAGAACAGGAGAACTCGAACCTACTCTGACCTTGTTACACAAAATCAGATATATCTCAGAATGTACAATTCTTTTCTTTCACTATTTCTTCCATATGAAACTAAACTCAATAAGCTTTAATTATATATTTAATTCGACCCTTAACTCATTATATACAATTTTTGGTGAATTTTCGAAGTTAATCCTCTGTTCTGTCCAAACTATTTTACTCAATCACACATAATTATCATTCTTATAATTATACATATCATTCTATTCATTTTATCACAATTAATCCCTTCATTTCATCATTGTAGATATTCATACTATGTACCTATATAACAATTTTTATGCTAATAATTCATATACCATTAGAGAAAGTAAACTATAATTCAAAACTCTTGTAGTACTTAGAACAAAAGGTTGATATTCTTCTCTTCTTACTCCTTGCTCTTCTCTTTGCCCTTTTCTTCAATTTGGTCCCTCTCCTTCTTTCCTTTCTCTTTAATTTCATATAAACACATATAAGCTAAAGGCTAAAATTCAATGATTTTCATGCTAAATTATGAAAATACACATGTATATCATGAGAATTTAATCATTTCTTACCTTTGTTCATGAAACCACAAAATTCTAATTCAATCCCTACACACTTTAACCCTTCAAAGTGAGCTCTACAAGGAAATTAAGGTGACTATTAACTTCCTTCTATGCCTTTCTTAAAGAAATTTCAAAGAAAATGGAAGATTTTAAAGCTTGAAGGGTTTAACAATGGCGGAAGGACTTAATTGAAATAAAATGAAAAGTTGGGTGGAAGGAGACATGCATGTGACGGTTGTGAAATGAGAAGAAAAGATGATATTTTCATCTTTTAATTCTTTTCCCTTTCTCTAATTCTCTAGATTTCTCCACTAAAAATATCTCTCTTATAAAAATGGTAAAATTCACTTTTAGTCCTTGAGCCTTCCAACTTTACACTTTGGCCCAATTCATTGCCTCCAAAAATATCTTTCACCAAATTACTTTTTTGCCCCTCCTTAATCACTATAATTCCCAATTGTCTCATAATTCATTTTGGCTAAATTTCTACTTTGTCCTTTCTTTCACACAATTACTAATTAATCCTTAAATTTTCATAATCTTCTTATTTTAACTACATGTACTAATTCTTAATTCAACTCTCATACTGTTCCAACTTCGGTTTAAAAACGCGGATGTTACAAAAGCAGTGGGCATAAATCAGCAAAAAAACTAAGCATCCACAAAGCTAGAGAGAACGACGATAAAACCAACCTAAAAATCACTCGCAAAAACAAGAATAAAAAACGTATTACAATTGTAGACAAAAACTTTAAAAGTAAAGATTTATTAAATAAAAAAAAAACAAAAAACATATAAAACTCAAGACACCACGAGTTCAAATCGATCATAAAATTGATGAAATTATCAATCCAACATTAAAACATATTTCACAAATCAATGTGAGAGGAAATTAGTATAGTAGTATTGGTCATCCAAAACCTCAGTTTAAGTGTATCAAGATTCCAGATTCAATATTAAATTATATTATTTGTTGAGAGGATGAAACATTTATAATAGAATCAGAATCTATATAAAATAAAAGGAAAAGAAAAACATAAAGTGAAGTAAAAGGCAGAATCAATATCAGCTTTTAAAATAATTATTTATTGGCTTAATGTTAGGATTATATGTCATCCAAATTCTCTTAGCATAAAAAAATTGTTTGAGCATAAATTTTGGACCAATCGATTAAAGGGATAGTTACAATGTATTTTAAGTAACATCATTCACGTGTGCTGATTCCCTTTTGGTTGAAGTAACAATAGAGAAATTAAAATCAAAATTTTAAAAATAATTATTTTAGGAAAAAAAACTATATCCCCTTTTATTATTTTAATACTCAACATTTTTGTAAAAAAAATAAAATTATTAAAATTCTCAAAACATCATCTTTGACATTCAACTAAAATATATTATTTATCAACGCTTACAAAATATCTACAAACATGTGTCATACATGTATTAAAAATGAGGCATAATCATTTTTTTATCCTCTAATTTTATAAAAAAATCATTTTAATCAGGATGAAACTAGAAAATTATTTTAGCAGACCAAAATTAAATTTTAATTTGTAATAGTCTATATTTTTATAATTTTTAAAAGATTAAATTAAATTTATAATTTTTAATTAATTTAAATAATTTAATTAATTTTTTAAAATAAAAATTATAATTTTTTATATATTTTTAATAAATTAATAGTTTTAAATTTTTTAAAAATATTTTTTTAAGTTTTAGAATTTTAAAAAATTAATTAAATGTTAACGTGTCATCCACGTGGCAATTTACATGTATGTCATGTCAACAAAGTTAAAAAACGTTAAATTTTTCATCTATTTTGAGATGATTGACAAAAATGTAAATTTAAGAACTAAAAGAGATAAAAAATTAAAATATCTGCAAACATGTTTTATACATGAATTAAAAACGAGCCATAATGGTTTTTTTGACCCTCTAATTTTATAAGAAAAATCATTTTAGCACTCCATTTAATTTTTAGTTTTTTAAGTTTTTGGATTTGTATTTTTTGTCAAATCACTCCATAATAGATGGAAAAATTAGCATTTGTTAATTTTGCTGACATGAATACACGTGGATATCATGTCAATATTTAATTAATTTTTAAAAATAATAAGTTTTTATATTTTTATATATTTTTAATAATTTATTGATTTTTAATTTTTTTAAAATAATTTTTTTAAAATAACTTTTTTAATTTTAAAAATTAATTAAATGTTAACGTGCTGCCATCCACGTGATAATTCACATATATATCATGCCAATAAAACTAAAAAAATATTAATTTTTTTATTTATTTTAAAGTGATTTGATAAAATAAATAAATTCAAGACCTAAAAAACAAAAAATTAAATAAAAAATTAGAATAACTTTTTTTAAGTTAAAAGAGCCAAATAAATTATTATGCTTAAAAAAAATGAATAAAATCTTTAAAGAGGTACGGAAGGGGGGCATGGATCAGTGGGCGGTGGTGTGTGACGGAACATCGGCTTACGTCCAGTACGACTCTTCCTTCATCAATAGGCAAAAGAGTTGGGCGTATAGTGACATTGTCCAACCTCTACAGTATGCCCATTCCTGCTATGGTCAACAAGATATGATGCTCAATAGCCTAGTTTAATGCACATGCAATCTCATTCTCGTGTGGTCACCCTTTAATTTCATTGGCTTTTATTTATTGTTTCCAAAAATGCTAATTCACCGTACATTGATTCATTATAATGGTTAACATATCAAGGCCAAGGGCCAAAACTTGTGGAAACCCACACCCAACTTCCAAGTTATTTGTTATGGCCGGAAAGCTTCAGCGATGTGTCCCATGAAAAGCATCTAAGCATGGGTGGCAATATATGCATGCAAGTAAATGGAAGGAAGTCTGGTCCCAATCCCCAAAGGCTATAAGCCACCCAATTTGGAGATTTGGAAAAGGTACGTCGTTATCACGTCCACATAATCGGCTGAGCAAAGGGACTTTCAGGTGGCCTACAAAGGAAACCGGTGATGAAGGTAATGCCATTGGAATCAAATAGTACACCACACTGCTCAGATGGCCTTCTTTGTAGTGACTTGACTTGTGAGAATTATAGCTGAAAACACTAGTAGAAACATGAAAAAGGGACAATAAATTCACATGTATTAGACAGCGACACGACATGACAAAGAGATTAGCTCTTTTTGTAAGATTAGAAATTCAAGCGGCCTAACCCAAGTAATCTGGAACAACTCTTTTATACAGGAAAAAAAAACAACTGTTTATCACTTTACCTATGTTAGGAAAGTCAAAATATAGGATCTATGGGGATAAAACACAGATAGTGGAAGTAGAAAAGGCACTTATCTCTTAAGATTAGCTTCAAGTCCCAATGGCATTACCACCAGAAAGTGTGAGTGTGGGTGTGGGTGTGGGGCATGTACAGAAAGCAATCACTATAACTTCATTTAATCTACTCCACTTGTTTCTTTTATTTTTATTTCTCTTTCTCAGATAGCATCTATGTATTGCACAGTCTGGACAGGCAATCATCTCACACCACATTCATTTCCAATTTGCAGCTAATATCAACTATAAAATAATCTCCCTACACATGTATAGACAAGTTTAAGTAGAAGCTGGCCTTAATATTTGCAAATATTTCCTCTTTGTGAGCTCCTTTGTGTAAATAATAAATATGATCATCATGAAGTTCAAATAATCTTCTCATTCGTGTTGATTTGATGATAATGATTAGGCATATCATCGGGGGTAATCGAAGCTAATCTAAAACAGAAAACATAACAGCATTTTTTCAATCATCATAACTAGGGTGCAAACATGTCTTGATTCCTAATCTAATATGCTTCTCATTTTTATCATGAATTCCTGAATGATTCACTATAACCAAGTGATCTTAGATAAGAATACACCTCCACTAGTATCCCTCTTTCTCTCTCTCCCCTTCAATCTACAACCTACACTGACAATATAGGAGGAAATGAGTAGTCACTATCATAGGGTCTAGACCTTTCTCTAAGGCTTGGACCACATATTTTGTCTATATAAATGACTCAAATCTCTACTACCTTTTATTCAAGAAATTGTGTATCAAAGTCTACTCTACCAGAGATATCCCACCTGAGTTTAAAACACTAAATATAATAATAACAATAAACGTTGCTATGGTGATCTTAACATCTTGTTCCTTTTTCTTATTTTTTCTTCACGCTTTGCCACTTGTTTCTAATTCAGTTGCTGGTTCATTTTGCAGGAAGAAGGACAAGAGTTAAACAAATGGGACGGGTATGTAAATTGGAGGAATAAACCTGCCATGAGAGGCCAACACGGTGGCATACTAGCAGCCTCCTTTGTCTTAGGTCAGTAGCACCATCATCTGTATTGCTTTTACGATTTGTTGTATTATCTTATATTGATATTGCAATTAAATTATGCCCTAGTGGTGGAGATACTGGAGAATCTAGCTTTCCTGGCTAATGCAAGCAACCTTGTGCTATACCTTTCAAAGTTCATGCACTACTCTCCATCAAGTTCTGCAAACATTGTTACCAATTTCATGGGAACAGCCTTCCTACTTGCTCTCTTTGGTGGCTTTTTATCGGATGCTTTCTTCACCACCTATCGCCTCTATTTGACAAGTGCTGCAATAGAATTCATGGTAAGAATCTTTAGTAAACTTAAACTCTTCAACTTTATGTTAATTTTTTCCCCATTGTCTTAGGAAGCTTAGATGACAACAATAAACTAGCCGAATATTGAAATATGAAAATCAACCAGCACAAAAGCTGCCATCAACTGGGGTACAAGCTGGTCATGAGAGCACTTAATTGGCTTTTTCAAGCTATGTTGCTCGGATTTTTCATTTTTGTTGAGTTAGTCAGCATCAAACACTTGTGTTTGATACATGGATATGGAGATATGACTTTCAAGGATCCTCACAATACATGTAAAAACTTAGAAAAACCTGACCATATCTGTTTTGGGCACTTAGCCATATCCAAAACTTACACCCAAATTCAGGTAACATAATTTTCAAGTCTCTTTGGTAGGTAGGGTGTAGAACAGAAATCACCACAAAGTATCTGTTTGTTATTTCAAGCACGACAAAACATTTAATGCTCCATTCATCTAGAAGCATGCTGCATGTCCCAATTAGCATTTCAAAGGGATATGGTACTACTCTAGGCCAACCCGATGAGGTCCCTACCTACAATTGACACATTATCAATGGGTTCAGAACAATATGACTCCATCACAAGTAAGACATAGCAAGCCTAGCCAATAAGGATACATGAAATCAAGGGGTGGGGCAGGGGGAATACAAAGATTGAAAGTGTTAATTTGGCCTGTCCTAGCATTGTAAACTTACATATCATGGCAACCGGGCTTGGTCCCACAAATGATTCTGCTTTTCCTTTAGAGAAATTTGATTGGTGGAAGAAAAAAATTCCACGTCTAATTCCCCATCTGTGAGTCCACTTCAATTGAATGCAGCCCATGTCCGGCCATGTAAAAGCTTGATTAAAAGCAGGTGTTATTAATGCAATTAAGGGGACAAAAGTGTATGTGCCATACAAGCTCCCCCAAACTTCATTAAGTAACTGTAGTGAGACCAAAAGAACATGATGCCCATTAAAACTACATTTGCCATTGTTTTTAGATATGTAATAAGTAATAGGGACTTTTGTTTGTTTGTTTTTTTCCCGCAGATATTTTTTACTTGGCTTATACATGATTTTTTTAACAAATTCTAATCATCAAACAGGGCTTATTGATACTCACAGTGCAAGCTCACACACCTTCATTGAAACCACCAATTTGTGCTTCAGCAAGCACTGAAATTCAATGCGAGAAAGTCAATCGGCAGAAAGCAGCCATGTTGTTTACTGGACTTTATCTGGCGGCACTAGGTGTTGGTGGAATAAAAGGTTCACTTCCCCCTCATGGAGCTGAGCAATTTGATGATACCACCCCACAAGGGAGGAAGCAGAGATCATCCTTCTTCAATTACTTTGTTTTCTCCCTCTCTTGTGGAGCTTTAATTGCAGTAACATTTGTGGTATGGATTGAAGACAACAAAGGGTGGCAATGGGGTTTTGGTGTTGCTACTGCTGCAATACTGGCTTCTGTACCCGTTTTTCTCCTTGGCTCTCCTATTTACAGGACAAAGATTCCAGCAGGAAGCCCCATTACCACAATGTTTAAGGTAGAAACTCAAACGAATAATTAAATTTAAGATTACAAAAGCACTGCAAGTTGCAAAGCTAGAGCTTGACTAAGTAACCCTTTCTCATTCATGCCCAACAGGTTTTAATTGCAGCAGTTTGCAACAATTGCAAGTCTAAGAATCCAAGCAATGCAGTCATGGGCATGGAGACAAGTCCCTCATCCTACACAACTGAAACCGGTGAAGAAGGGAATGCTACCAAGGTGAAGGTCCCAAGTCAGACTCTTACAGAAGACCTGAAGTTCCTAAATAAAGCAGTCACAGAAAAACCAGTTAACCCAATGTTACAGTGTACAGTAAAGCAAGTAGAAGAGGTGAAGGTAGTGCTAAAAATAATCCCGGTTTTTATGTGCACTATAATGCTGAACTGCTGCCTCGCTCAGCTCTCTACCTTTTCCATCCAACAAGCAGCCACCATGAACACCAAGATTGGTTCCTTAAAAGTTCCACCAGCTTCTCTACCTGTCTTCCCTGTCATCTTCGTGATGCTCATTGCACCAACCTATAACCATGTCGTGATTCCATTTGCAAGGAAAGTAACCAAGACTGAAATGGGAATTACTCATCTCCAGAGAATAGGAACAGGGCTGATTCTATCCATCGTTGCAATGGCAGTGGCAGCTCTAGTGGAAATGAAGAGGAAAATGGTAGCAGTCGAGTCGGGGCTACTTAATTCTGCGGAGCCTCTACCAATTACATTCCTATGGATAGCTCTCCAATACTTGTTTCTGGGATCTGCTGATCTTTTCACCTTAGCCGGCATGATGGACTTCTTCTTCACCGAGGCCCCGAAAAGCATGAGATCTTTGGCCACTTCCCTCTCTTGGGCTTCACTTTCCATGGGATACTATTTCAGTTCAGTGCTTATATCAGTGGTCAACAATATCACCAGCATCTTTCGACACACGCCATGGCTTTCTGGTAGCAATTTGAATCACTACCACCTAGAGAGGTTTTACTGGTTAATGTGCATACTTAGCAGTCTAAACTTCTTCCATTATCTCTTCTGGGCAAACCGTTACAAGTACAGAACAGAAAGCACAGCTGATTAAAATATCTAGAGATCTACTAGTCGTGGTCAACCTAATTCATCAGCTGTACACCCCATTTATATGAATGATTAATGTCTAATACCTTTTCACTTACATTTCAATCAGCTAATAAACGAGTCAAGCAATTACCACTTTGCTTACTCAATATTCAAGAGCAACACCATCCAAGAAAACAGCTTAATCTTGAAATACTTGCCTGCCTCCAAATGAAAAAAAGGATGTCTAAGTGGCACGAAATTAGCAATATTAACAACTAACGAGAGTATGGGTGTTTAACGTATAGCATGCAACTTTTACTTATAAACAGATTGAGATCAAAGTACATGAAAAGTATAATATGTAATGGAACGGTGAGCAGGACTATTCATGTTAGCTGGACTCTTCAAAGGGAGGCAAAGGGCAATGTCAGCCCATCCCCAGCTTGATTGATCTGAAGACAATATGTTTGACTGAAATTGGGAAATGTTGGAACGAAATAAATATTCCATTGAAATAAGAGCAATAAATGTGGTAGTGGTCCTGCATTCTCATGTGCTTAATCACAAGTCATCTTTCCTTGGTTTCTAGGCAATTCAACAGTTCATCATCATTAATTGAAACATTAACGCTTGCATGTGCCTACCCTTATACTGACACAATACAGCAAACAACATACCAGCACTTTGCAAGGTGAATAACCAACATTGATCAAAATAAGTAACATTCGGAATTCCAATCATCACACTCTTTTCAGAAGGTTTGCCTTAAATCACTAGATAACAATCAAACAGAACTAGTTCTCCTGCTTCTAGATGCAAAAAGTTTTATTATATTTAAATTTTATTTTTTTGAAGCCATGTAACGAAGGGGATGTAGCTCAGATGGTAGAGCGCTCGCTTAGCATGCGAGAGGTACGGGGATCGATATCCCGCATCTCCAAATTCTTTTCAATCCTTTTTGGATTTCTTGCTTCCATGTCCCGATTCCCAAACCCTCTTTCCTTGCTCAGAAATGGGACTTCATTCCTTATTTTAATTTTATTTTATGATTCTTGTAAAAGTTGCCTCAAAATATATAATTTTGTTATTGTGCTTTAAACTTGCAGCAGGTGCAAGGGTAATGAGAAAATTTTGCAAGTCAAACCAACTGACAAGGTGATTTACATATGCGAGAGTGGCTGGTATGGTCGATCAGCAACAATCGATTGTCCATAGTTTTTTGCGAGATGGCTTCTCTGTTAATGTCCCTGGGGAGGGGATTACTGCAAATGAAATGATGTGATTGACATGAATGGAATTGCTGCTGCTCGCCATGTCACTTCTCAGATTGTAATGGAGATGGACTCCTCCAGGCTACCTTTCTGTAACTATATGACTGGGTTCTACTTAAGACAGGGAATAATGGGTTTTGATGTTTGCCTGTTTAGTTCTTGCTGCCTTTGCTCTTGTAGTTGTGATTGTCATCCATGAACATGATTTGTTAAAAAATAACTAAAAAAATGATACTGCAGAACAAAATGTAATCATATGAAGTTATCAAAAATTATACAATATGATTATGACACAAAAATAATACCAAGAATTGCCTGGTCTAGTTCATGAGTTCCTCTTGCTGCAATATTGTCTCTTCTCATATGCAAATGCAGCACTTGTTTTCACTGCAATTGTTTCCACAGCATTAGCAGCTGCTTCATGGCTTAACTTCCGATGAACCCTTCATTAACTTAACTTTTTCTGCATTATTTGATATCTTTCACATCATTATTTATCACTGATACAAGGAACCTGTATACATAACAGTAAATACTATGACTTCGTGGGGACCAAATCAACTGAATATGATGAATTGGGTATTCTTTCTAGTGCTTGATAGCCATTGAAAGTCCAATTCTAGGAATACTATTGTTGTCCCTTAAATCGAGCTCCCCTGCAATGGAGACATAGAACCTTTGCCAAATTTCCTGCCGAAGAACAGCACTGACTTTGCCATCAGTATTCATACGAGCCTTCACCAATGTATATGGCAACAGTGCATGCTGGGCTCCAAATGTAAGGGTGGTTGCATCCCTGGAAATCCTATGCTTCAACTCAGCTGCAATTGCAGTCATTGTTGGGGGGTTCAGTAGATGATAAACCGATGCTTTTACACTGTCACAACTATCACTCCTGCATTGTCACAAATGCTAGGTTTTTTATTTCTTCTATTCTAACAGTAACAGTTCTACAGTAACAGTTCTATTTACTTCTCTAAATTTATATACTGAATGCTCACAGGGCCATGGAAGCAATAAGGAAGGCACTATTCAAGCTCAAACCGGCACTGAATTTGTTGAGAGTCCTTGTTGTTATGTCGATCCCCAGGTCGGCTCCAAGAGAGACGACAGTGCTTCCTATTACACCCGAGATGTTAGCAATCGGATCAAATCCATGTGCAGAGTTTGCCTTCAGTCCTATTCCAGCACTAAACCCCACATAATCACGCAAGTATTGCAGTTCTGCCTGTTATTGCAACCACCATTGCTGTAAGAATTAGCACTGTGCATACTTACAATAGATTCTTGTCCATATTTATTGTGCGTTACATTGTTCGAGTTTCAGATGACAAGCAAAGTTAAAGCATATTAAGTACCTGGCTTGAATCTGGAACAACAACTCTAAAAACTGTGTTCAATCCAGGCAAAACCTCTTCAACTGTAAAACCATAAAAAACTTCGTAAGCCAGGAAATGAATCATCAGCTGAATTTCCTACGAACAAGAAATTCTGCTGCACATGATAGACTCAATTCAACTCAATTGTGGCAAAGCAGATTCCTGGAAAGCAGACTTAAAATATAAAAGATAATAAGAAGAGAAAAATTACTTTGGCATGAGAAATCAAAACTCCAATCATAACTTTGGTACCGAATCTGTAGTGGTTGAGATTGAGCATAATCCTTGTACAGAAGATCTAACAAAACATTCAGATGGTAAGCATGAATGAAGACCAGCAAGTGGTTAAGGAAACAATTCTGAATCTGTATTAAACAATGTTATGAAGTAACCTCTAGCTTTCCTGCCTATAGCAAAGTATAAACCAGGATTCATGATAATTTGTTGTTTAAGCTTATAAACAGCGGATTTCAGCTTGTTTATTAACCTGTTTTAATTTTAATATATACATATATATATATATATTGTTTCAGGAATATTTATTGAGAATGAGAAGAATGAGGCAAAAAGGAAGCTTCAAAAGTAGTGACAAACAAAAGATTCCTGTATGAAACGAAATTTCCAGGAACCAATAATACGGTCCATCGAAAATGCCAGCCTAAATCAGATTTGCCTGTGTGAAGGATACTATTATTTGCTTCTTTAATTACTTTTCAGTCTTTTTTTTTTTTTCAAAGAGACTCTTAGTCACCTCATCAAGAGTTGGAATGGTTGGGCTAGTAAGAATCTGATCTTGGGTCAAGGCTGAATCTGCTCACAATCTAATCGAATGGAAGTACCATGAAAAATTTATCCCACTGCTGCTCCTGATCAGCAACATTTTTAGTAAGAGACATAAGAACATTGAACTCATCCTTCAAAGTTTCAACCTGACCCAAGTAATTGGCCATATCCTGTTGATTTTGCTGCAGATGAATAAGATTTGAGACAACTTTGTAAATCTACCTAATACTGTTAAAGTAGAAAAGTTTTGGCCTTAGTCCAAACTTTGTAACAAGTTTTGTAGGACTGAAACAAAGAAAGTAGCTTTGGCTTAAGTAAATGCCACAATAAACTACATAATTCGACAGAAGCGACCCAATTTCATCAGCTTCATTAACATCAATTTCTAGATGATCCATGTATCATTGCCCTATAAACCACAATTCAACAGAAGCGACCCAAGATACGTAATTATTATTGCCTTGAAGTTTCACAGTAATAATAGTTTGAGAACTTGAGGGATCCATATTGAAAAGAAAAATTTAATGAAAACAGCAGTCCGGGTCGAAATAGCAAGTTGACAGCACCACTGGAGTTGGATGAACAATATGAACCTTCCAGAAGACTTGTTGGAAAAAATTGGGTTTAGAAATAGATTTTGTTGCATAATGAAAAATATTCTTTTTTTCTACAATCTAGTTGTTGTGTTATTTATAGTATCTATGATTTGGGCTAAACGCTTTAGGTTGTGTTCTGACTATCTAACACAACCTACTTTATTATTCTTCAACCCTCAACTTATTTAAACTTTAAGCTCTAAATTCATAAATCGATTAATACAATGACTACTTTATTAATGTTCCAGTGGGTAAAATTAATTTTGAAACTAAAGTTGAACTCTCCCAAAAAATACAAATTATTAGAAAATGAATCTCTCTATTTATAAAAAAATACAAAACTTCTAGTTGAACAAGAGATAACAAAATAATAATATTTTAATAGAAAATATAAAGTTCCTCTGAGTTTGATTAAGGTGGGCAACGACTACCCTTCTAGAACTACGGTTTGAAGCTCATCACTCATCAACTGGACTCTTTATGTTCATTTGTATATTGAGTATAATTATATGTTTCTTTTTTGACTTTAAATGAACCCAATAACTAATTTTATATTTTCAAAATATTATTTATTTATTTAATTTAAATAAAATTAATTAATTTACTCAATTAAATTATTTTCTCAATCCAATTTTAATTCCATTAAAGTTATGACGACTTTATCATCTAAAATCTACAAGTAAATAAATTTAATTTTCTTGTTCAATAAAACTGTCATGATTAATTAATATAAGTTTTACTTCGAACTTCAATTAATTAATTACAATTAGTTAAATAATAATTAAAAAAATTAATTTAATCTCTAAATCATCTCTCTTGCTCATAGCAAAAAAAAACACACTTAGTGGATAAAGATACATGTGATTTTTGTCTTTAATTCATCGTTTTCATTTATTCATTGTATCGGTTCAAATAAAACCATCAAGGATTGTACCGAGATAATGAAGGAACAAATTAAACATATATAATTGGGGTTTCAATAATTTGTAATTAAATTTTGACTCTTCGTCTATTAATTACAATATTAATCATGGAGTCAATCTACTATATGTACCATGATTGAACTCTCCCCATCATAGACCATTATGAAAGCAACTTATCAAGTGCTCGATCAATAACCTTATTATATGTGTGTTACCCTCATAACATGTTATTAATTTCTTTGGGTTAAATCTGTTACTTTTCCATCAAATCATGCAATGCTAATAAAAAGATATCATCTACCCTTTATTAGGCTATCAATTCTAGTATTGTAAATGAAGCCCATGTTGAAAAAGTCATATACTCAACGTACTAGTTTTTGGCTTTATACTAACTGAACTCAAACTTTTAATACATCAAATGCACGCATAGGCAATCACTTTCTTAGGATTGAGGTGCTATAAAAGGATATAAAAGTTATTCAACTTTGATCTTGCCCAATGTATTATCAGTCTAAACAATCATATATGTATTTTATCAAACTATGAATTATTTAGATTACCTAATATAAGTTACCTTCGCTTTATGATTTGACTACAAAATGTAATTTAATATTAGTTAAACATAAACTAATCAGTGAGTTAATATTTACTTAAATATTTTGTTTTACGTGCAAAAACCATCAAAGATAAATACAAATTATATCAATGTAAATAATAAAATTTTATTAAACCAATCAATTCGAAAAATCACAAGTGTATATGATGAAAAAATATACTAAACGTAGTCACTATAACGAGGGTGGCTTACACGTCAGTGTGTGAGAGAAGGATAGAAACTATATGATGATACGTGTAGGGTACACGTGTGGATTTCGATGATCGGGCGAATTAGAAAAGTTGATTAGAAGTAGGTTTTCTAGTGAGATGGAGGATAAAAGTAATGTAACTCTAATATCATGTTAATAGAAAACAGATTGAAGCAAAGAAAAAATGGTTAAATAACATAAAACAACAATCATATAATATTCGAAGTTACTTGTAATATTGACATGAGTACTGAGTGTGCATCTCATTGATAATAATAAGACAGATATGCAAATCAAATTGTTGGTTTACTCTGCATTTGATTCAAACCTTTTAGACGCAAAAACTCCCAAACCAAATGCCAAAGCAAGTGTTAGAAGAATGTTGTTCCTAAGCAAATCCATAACCCTCTCCAATATTCCTCCATCCTTTCTCATCTCTTTGTCAGTAGCATTAATAATATTATCATCATCAGTCTGCTTGCTGTGTTCCTCACTCTCAGCATCACAATGTTGTTCATGTGTTGCTCCAGTTTGTTCATTGATTACTTCTTTTTGTTTTTCTTCTTCCTCCTCTTCTTGTAAACTCTTTTTCGTAGTGCTGGGATTGCTACTTTCTTCTTCTTCTTCTTCTTCTTCTTCTTCTTCTTCTTCTTCTTCTTCTGTTCTCTTGGGGAAAGTTAGACTGAGCATTTCATCCTCAAAAGATTGACCTACCTTTTTCATATCTAAATTCTCTGGCAATTTTAAAGCTTGCCCGAAATATGTGCATTTCTTATCATTCACTATTCTTTCTCCACTGATGGTTACATAGCCAGGGTATGCAAGTCCAACCTCCACCTCTTCCTTTTTGAAACCTATATTAATTGGGTTTTTCAATTTCAGTACATAAATATTTTTTGTGATGCAAAAACTTGAACAAACAAGTGGTTTGGATAACTGCTATCCTAGGAACCTCTATTGATGCTACTGCAAATTGTTTTCTGGATTTGGATAATTAATTCATCCTGTTCCTAATTTTATTTGGCATGAAATAATGGAGTTTTGATTTATTTAGTTTTTGTTACGATATTCACTATTACCAACTCAATAGCCTGTCGGGCCTTGATCCACATTCGATATAAGTTTGCAGATGCGCATTGTGGGTGAACCCAAGATGGGATCGCATAATATGGATTCGTCTACACATGGTGCGAATCCACTTCGAGTATACATGTATTAATGCTAAGGGGCTTAAAAGCAACAAGGAAAAGAAAAGAAAAGCAATTTCTATGCCTAGAAGGGGCTTAAAAGCAACAAGGAAAAGAAAAGAAAAGCAAAAAAAAAAAAAAGCTTCTGGATACTAACACATTCATGTGCCCACCATGATGAACAAAAATGACTGCAAAAAGGAAACATAGAGATGAAGGTGTTGATTTGTACCGGGAAGATGAACTAATAAATAATGTCTCATTGAGTCTTCAATCCAATTCAAATGGGGTACCAACTCTTCAACTGTTCGTGTTCCACGAATATCACCCATAATGAACCCAAATTCCAAATGAAGTATTAATACTGAAACCAGACATTAGCAGGTATAATGTTATTGGCCTGGGACTAAAAATATACTGTCTTCGTATATGTGCAGGCTTTTCATTCAAGTTTTCTTGTCCTTTATTCCTAACTTGGCCCATCTTAGGACATTGTTTTCTTAGGTTGTATTTGAATAGAAGATAAGAAAGATTTTATTCTTTTACTGTGCTTCAAGATTTTGCCAAGGGATATCATGGGGATAAGTAATTTTTTTGGGTATTTTATTCCAATAATACAGTCTTTTTAAAAAAAAAAAAAGAATTACAAACTAATACACATTTTATATTATTTGCTAAACTAGTACAAATTTTGTAAGAGGTGAGAGAAATCAATCTTTGAAAAACCGACTTTTTTTATATATTTTTTTAAATTCAATCAAACATCATCAGATTGATGGTAAAAATCAAAAGTTCAAGATCTTTTTAATGTTTTAAAAATACAAAAAAAAAGTCATTTTTTTAATTTTTTTATATTGGAATAAACACAATAAGTTTAATTTTGTAGTGAGATCACGTATAAGATTTTTGGATATGAATAGGATTATATTTGCATACTCAAATTCAAATACATACATATATTTTAAGAAGAGAAATTGAATAACAGAATGCTTTAATAGAGAGAGAATGTTATAAACAAGTAAACGAAAAGCTTGAACAAATCTTGTGACACCGAATAATATAATTGGTGGTGATTGATAGTGAAGAGTGAAATATATTAAATTTATTTGAACAAAAGATTAAGTAAATGAATATGTTAAAAAGAGAATTTTGTTAATCAAAATGTAAAAATGTCAAAAAAAAAAATCCTTTTACAAGTTGTGATAGACTCTTGTTTATAAATTTAAAAAATAGTAGTTATACAACCAAACATTCAATGCGAGTAAAACTTAGCGGATATGCTTATTACCGTCTACTATATCTGAATTCTAAATGGTTTAATTCTTATTTTGGGTCTTTACTTAATTACAATTTAATTCCTTACTTTATTTCTTAATTAAAAATTTATAGTAATTGAATTTTATAATTTAATCCCTAAGTTCAAATTAACCACATTTTTTACCAAATTGATGATCCAAAATTTAATTCACTTATAAAAAAATTTCATTTTAATATTTACGAACTCGATTTAAAAAAACAGGAACTCAAAATTACACTTTTCGACACTACTAAAAATCGGATCGTTACAAATATTAAGAAGAAACTTCTTAACTTCTTATATCTAATCTACCAAGTCAAACTTTTAGTAAGATCCCAAATTTGAAGATAACAAAATAAATAATAACTTTTTTGAAAAATAATTGATCGAAATAAAATATTCTAAACAAATATTGTTCCTAATATAGCTATTCTTGAAGCATAGTTATTCAAAACAAAAATTGTTCCAAACATTAATTGTTCTCAATAAGTAGTTCCCAAATCATAGTTACTATGGATAACAATCATTTTAAACCGAAGATATTGTCAAATGAAAATTGCTCTGAATAAAATAATTATTCTAGAAAAAAATATATTAAAAGCGTGTTTGTTTCATGAAAAATTACTTATGAAAAATGTTTTTTTTTTTTATATTTTCTTATATTCATTCCATGGCAAACAACTTGATAAACGAAAAGCTATTTTCAATTAAACAAATACCGTTTAAGTGAAGCAACACCAATATTTGTTCAAATTAACTTCATTAAATAATTTCCTGAAATATAATGTTAGGAGAGATAAGTATTAATAGGAAAGAATGAAGTATATAGCGATAGCAGATTTATGTTTATCATGATTGAACTCTTTTTCAATGGAAATTCATCTTTGTTTTATTCTTCATAAATGTGGGATGCAAGTGTGCATACATACACATTCAATATATTAACAGCAATTTCAATCAAATGTTCGACAAATGAAAACCCCAACCGAAAAAGCAATAACAACTGAAACAACGGCCCCTTTATGTTTCTTAAGAAACTTCATTGCCATCTCTAATGGACTCTCCCCTTCTTCCCATTTCTTCAACGTCTCTTTGGGAAAGCTCGCAACTTGGCAAGCTTCCTTACGCATCGCCTCTCCTTTGGGATGCCGCTCCTCCTCCTCATCTTCACGTTTACTTTGACTTTCAGGCTTGTCAATGTTGGTTTGTTTTTCAACAGTCGTTTCTCCTAAACCATTGGCAGCATCATTTCCATGGCTGAGCTCCTGCTGTTTGTCTTGTTCAGCAACCGATAGCTTCGGGAGAGTTACATGAAGAAAATCACCATCGAATTTCGCATTGATGTTATCCGTGTCTGAATTTTCAGGAACTTCAAAGGATTCCTCAAAGTATACGGATTTGTTCTCATCAACTCTTCTTTCTCCACTGATGATTATATGGCCAGTTGAAGCAAGCTCAAGCCTCAACTCCTCCTTTTTAAAACCTTAATCAACATGCCACAACGCACGAACATCAATAATATATACTGTAAAATGCTATATGTATATAGAGAGGGTATTGTATTTGTACCAGGAAGATCAACCAAGAGAAAACTGGCCTTGTCGTCATGAGTCCAATCAGAGGAAGGCACAATCTTTTGAGCTAAACGAGTAGCCATTGATCACCACTGGTTCCCAAATAGGCAAATTGCTGCTTGCTTTACAAGGAGGATCTATAATTCTTTGTATAGGTAGGAATGGAGAGATTTGGGTCATAAATGGTGATATATAGGTACGTATTTGAGCCATGTTGGTCTAATTTCTTGTGAATCTATGCGCATCAATTATTCCTAGCTTCACTTAGACTTTGCTCTTCTTCATTGTGTTACATGTCTTAGCTTCCTGCGCATGATATTCTTGCACTATCCAACAAGGAAAAACATGTTTTTTTTTTAGAATTTGTTGCAGACCATAGAATTTTAGACCTTATTCATTTTAGTCGAATAAGTAAGCATAAAGCAAAGCAACTAATTCAGTTTTATAATCTTTTTCTCTTTTAATGTCCCTTTCACAATCTAACAACCAATTTATTTATGAAAAAAATTGGTAAGTGCTACGTTTATTCCAATCCTTTTCATTGACATGGGAAATCTTAAAAGTAATTCCAGCCCAATTACATATCTCCACACCAACCTCTACATCAAATAGTAAAAACACCACTTTGTTTATCCAAATATAAATTCGTAACAAAGTAGTAAATTATTATAAGTAAGACAATAAACATAAATTTTATTATTAAAATTCCAAATTTTGTTTAAGCTATTAATACATTTAAAATTGAATTACATAATTATTCATAGTTTTCTTAATTTATCAATTTTGATATACATAAAATTTATTTTAGTCCCTCTACTAAAAATTGGTTTAGATTAATTTTTTTTTATATTAAAATTTTATTTAAATCATGACACCGTTACAATTTGTTATTAAGTTGTTGATACTTTGGACAAAATATATCTTACTCAATTGATTTACTCATGACTGGACCCATAAAAAACCTAATCATCCCCAAAATGTTCGTGATTTTTTTTTTAATATACTGGTGTGTGTGATTACATGATATAGTATCTGTTCATACTTTCTTAACCTTTTGACAACGCACACACACCTTGCACACACAGACGCTTGAACCCGAGACTCCTAAGATGAACAACATCTTCTTTTTCACTGGAATCACTTGTTAGGTTCAAAAGTCCATGAATTTTTAAACTATCATCATGCTTAAAAGCCCGTTAAGTGTATATTTTTTCAGTCACATGGTAGCTCAAAAACACATGGATTTTATGAGAGATGATTGGAGTTTTTTTATTGGTCAAGTTAAGTCATGGGTGTTAATTGGATATGATATATTTTATCTAAATTATCATTAATATAAAAACAAATTGTAATAATATAATGATTTGCATAAATTTTAAAATCTAAAGATTATTCTAAAACAATTTTTAATAAAAAAATTAAAAGGAAGTACTTGTTGGATTTAGAAGTAATGCACATGATGTAAATTAATTACAATTATTAACAATCCTGAAGGCCAATTTACATCATGTGCATTGCTTTGATAGTGAATGTTTTGGTCACATGATTGGTAATAAATCTTATTTATTTAATTTCGAAAAAAATCATGACGATCATGTAATTTTGGGAGATGACAATAAAAGTCAAATCATTGGGAAATGAAGCTTAAATATTGACGGAATGTCAAGGTTTCAAAAAGTTTTCCTTGTTGAAAGTTTGAAGATCAAATTGATCGATATCATCCAGTTATACAATCAATAAATGATTGTTAATTTCACTTAAAATAAGTGCTTGGTAAATTATTGTTCCAATGAGCCTGTAATGAAAGGAGTAAGGACATTTGACAATTGCTACAAGCTAATTCAACTTATGCAATGTAACAAGGCAAGTAGTTCTGAACTTGAGCCGTGGCATGAAACATTTGGTCATGTTAATTTCAAAGGTTTGCAATGTTTGGTTTGTTATGATGCTATCAGAGGATCTCCCAAATTAGGGAAAGCCATACTCAAAAGATATGGTGATTTTTTAAAAGACAAGAAGTAGAGCGAGTCTCATATATAGTTACAATTGATTTCAACAATTAATTTATTAAAGTTAATTTATATGCAGAAATAGATTTAAAAGATGAATATGTACTTGTTTGTGTGGATGATTATTGAAGATATACCTTTTACCTTTTCAACCTTACAAATTTTTTTCCAAAATATTTTCAAAAATTTCAAGTCTCGTGTGATAAAAAATTGATCTATAAATTATAGAAAACAATTCATTTATAATAAAAAAATTTGATAAAAAAATACATTTTGATTTTTTTGAAAAAAAAATTTAATTTCTTTTTTAAAACGAAAATTGTACATTATTAATCAATATAATTTCCATTTTAAATATTTATATATATATATATATTGATTAATTCTTTTTTGTCGGGATGTGCATGTAAATAAGATTTAATTTAAATATACATTATTTCCATTCAAAATATTATCCCACCGATTCAAATTGATGATATTTTAATTTATCATTTTAAATTATTGAGACAATTTTTTTATGTGACTTAAAATACTTGTTGAGATAATTGTTAAATTTTGTTTAAATTTTTTAATGAATAAAAAATAAGTTTTATGTTTAAATATTAATTTTTAACTCAATATTTTTTTAAAAAAATAAATAGATATTGTGCACCTGTCAAAAGTCGAGAGACCAATCTCATTAATGCATGTTTGTGAAACACGAGGCTGCCAAAACAAATGGAATTAAATTTTTTTATAATTTTACTTAAATTATCTCTGTATAATATTAGACGACTCGTGACTAACGGTTCTTCCAATAATAGGTTAAAGTATTTGAAATTTGTTATAAGGACCGGATTACGTTAATTTTTTATATTATTGAATGAATTAATCTAGTTTTTATATTATTAAAAAAATAAGTAGTTAAATTTATTATATAAAAATATATTAAAATTATTTTTTATTACAATTTAATTCCAATAAAAACATTTATTATATAAAAAATTCTTAAAAAAATTCAATAAAAATATTCCATTTATAGAACCAAAAAATTATAAAAGTGTTATATCTGTGAAACAGTAAATGATATTTTTCATACAATAAATGTTAATTATATTCTAATTTAGTGTTATTTGACTTTTTTAATAATACGGACTAAATTGATTCATTTAATAGTAGAAAAATTAATTTGATCAAGTCCCTATAATAGAGGGACCTCTCAAGTACATCTACCATTAATAATATTTATACTACTATTTAAACCTTTGATTGAGTTGGTGTCACGAATCAACCAAACACTAATTAAATTAAAAAATTACGAAAATACTCTTTTGTAATTAAAATAAATTATTTTATTCAAGAGTATAGTAGCCATGTCAAAGGAGAACTCCCTTTCAATAGAAGCATTCAGCAAAGGTGTGATGGATGCTAATTCTTCAACAAATTTGTAACTCGTGGAGCAACAAAAATCTGTTGCATGAAATCTGGAGAGAGTACTCATGAAGTTTGGAATATCTTCGTTCTAATCTCTAGTAGCTGCCATATCAAGTGCAACTTCATGTTTCATTCGAGCAATCAATCGAATATCTGATCTCTCCCATATTTGTATCTTGACTGAGTTGCAATTGTATTGTAAAAGTCTTCCATCTCAAGTCATTCAGCCTGATATAACCAACAAAACCACAATAACAACAAATAAACTTTTTCTTCTTCCACCATTTTTGGAAGTATCTTATGGCAGCTGTAGAATGAGTTCCAACTAGAGAAACTATTGGATGCCTTTACTTGAGATCATTCAAGAGTTTTTTGTATCTAAGCCTGAGATGCCTTGGTACGTACTCCACAATGATGGCACACAAGTCTACCATTGGGTCTCATCAGTGTGGACAATTTCTTCTTTCTTTGAATTTTCATGTGTCTCTCCATTGCCTTTTGCTTTGACAAAAACAACTGAAGACATTGTTTCATCACATGTATCAACATAATAAGTCTACCTCAGCCTAGTTCTCGTCTTCCAGCAGCAACAATCTCAATTAACTTATCGATTCCTGATCCTATCATCCTTTTCGAAATCAATTGGGTAGTTGATAACTTCTTTACAATTTCACTGAGTTTGACATTTTTAACAAATTTACATACTTGATCCAACATGATTTTGTATATTTACATAAAGTCTCATGCTGGTTCTACTTCACTATCACTGCGAATTTCAGAATCAGTTACAACTTCTATCATCAACTAGGAAGTAAAAGCAATATAATTATTTTACTTTCGTCATTCTCACTTTTTGAGTCTTCACCGCTCCATGAAACATTAAAAGACTTAAATATTTTTCATAGTGTTTGACTTGTACATTACCAAACCCTTCACACTCGTAACACAGAATGCCTCTCTTCTTTCTCCAGGGTTATCATTAATAGCTTCACCTTTCCTATTTCCTTTATTGATTTTTTTACCTCATCCAAATCCTTTACTCTATTTGGACAGCTTCTTGAATGTCTTGATGATGAAGTTTCTTAGCCTTTCCATCCGTTCTTGCAGCTATTTGAAGGCAACGTTTCCTTTAGTTGCAACTAGGGCTGCAACTTGCAGTGCACTGTTCTCCTTTTAGGCTCTTCAAGGTTCAGTATTGACCCCATGAGTTCATTAATTCTCATTGTATCAATGTCATTGGCGTCTTCTAAAATAGTCACTTTAATGGCAAATCATTTAGGGTGAGACCTTAGCTCTTTACGCATCAATTTGGAGTTTGAATGCTCCTCACCAAAAGCAAAAACTTGGTTAAAATATCACATAATTTAGCATTCAATTTAAAAAAAGTTTCTTCCTCAAGCATTCTCGAAGTTTTGAACCTTGTTGTTAACATTTAGAGTTTAAATCGAAATCCTTTCATATGTAATCTCCAAGATTGTCCAAGCTTCTTTTACAATAGTGCATTTTGTATATTTGTCTGAACTCTTGATCATCAACTTCACATAAGATGGCGTTTAAAACCTTAAAATTAGCATTTGCAAGCTTCTCATTATCAGTTGTCCATGTGGCCTTTAATTTATTATGTTCTATTTAAAAATTCAAAGAATTTGTTATGTTATATTTTAAAGTAAGTGAGAGATTGTTGTATATAATATACATGTATATTGTATAATGTATTTTCAAATAAATGAATTAGTATAGAATTTTATATCTATATACGTCATACAACAATAATCCATATTATGAAAGAAAGAATTTCATGTTTCACATAATATATGAAAGAAGAGAGAAGTATGTATTGTTTGAAAGGAGAACCATTGGGTTGGATCCAGAAATAACCATTGAGAACTCGAGGGATACAAAATTTGTGTTTTAAAGCTTTCTCCAAACCAAATAATGATGTTATATATAATTTCCTTGACCAAGCTGATATTCTAATGATTATTATGTATTGCGTACTTACAATCTCAGTTAGATATGTTAAATTTATAAGACTACGACTATTGAATAATAGTAAAAAATTCGATTAAATTTAAATACCTTTACTGAAATATATCCTAATGCTTGGATACGATTTTATACTTTCTGGGTACGTCATGGAATACATCTTCGGAACCCAGAAAAATAAATATATTACACATGGTAGGGAATCTTTCTTTTCCTACCATAGGGATATTAACTATGGAGTTTTCATTCTGAATTACAAAAACTGAACCACCCCTCTTTCCCATTATACTCTACAAATATGGCTATGTCTACCCTTCCAAATACCAACAAAATGGGGGAGTTGCCGAACTTCTCCACAAGGGCAAATAACTTACCCCAGCTGTTTTGATTTACTGATCCTCATCCAGATCAAGCCCCCCAATCCTCTTCTTCCTATCAAAAACAGCTTTAAAGGATTCGTGCTCTGCACGAAGTCGTTCTTGGAATGAACTTTGCTTCTTTGAATTGCCAATGCTGTTGGATGTATGGCTCTCCTCTTTAGGTAACGGGTTAGACTTCTGCATGTGATGATGTGAAAGCACAAGAAAAAGTTAAAAAGTTGGCCACTCAACTCCCCAGTGTCAACTAATTTTCTTTCAACATGAAAATGTTACAGAAAGCTAGCTGTTAACTAATTGGAGGATGTTCAATGAAATTATCTTCCATTTAAATCAAACTGGGTAAAACTGAAATAACAGAAGTGATAACTGTGCAACTGACCAGGTTGTAACCAGATCCTGGTCCAATGACTAGAGACAGCATCTTGGCCTTCTTGGCTGCACCTATTAAAAACCCAGTGTCACCACCCTGACAAATAAGCAAAATAAATCAGGGTTATTAGCCACCAGGAAATTACATAAAACCAAAAAACCTCAGAAGCAATAGCATGGACATGGGATATGAGAACAACAGAGTGACACTGGCAATTTTTCAAAAGATTTAGGACAACACACAGATATGAAATTAAAGAACCTATTAAACCTATTTTACTAGACTTTAGCTAATTATTTCATACTCAACCTTAACCAGGATATGGAATTAGAGAGTATATTAATATATTTTAATAAAATTAAGCTAATTATTCAAACTCAATCTTTGCCACCTACTTCACTGCACCCTTGCCTTCTCTTTTCATACCCAACCATTTAACCATCCCATTCTTGTTTCTTCTATCCTTTGGTTTAACCTCAAGTAAAAAATAATTTGAGTAAAGCATTATACCTGATCACTCCAACGTACAGATTTTCCTTTGTTCCCATATGCTTGGATCAAGCCCGAGAGAGCGTTCAAATTTCCCTTAATAGCTTCCGATCCTTCAGTTTCATCTTCATCCAAATTATTAGACCATTTACTCCTACTTAATTCTTTTACTTCCACAGGATAATCCCCCTCAGCATCCCATCTCTTCTCATCCTTTGAAGAATCTAAAGAGCCAAATCATAGGAAATTGGATGATTTAATAACATGCTAAACAGAAAAAATTGAATATCAATACCATATACAATGTGCTGTGAAACCTTTCCTGAAGACCAAAATACCCTCATTACTTTTATAATAAAAGCTTGTGATAAGAGTTAATGTTAGTTCAATTACATTTGAGTAAAGTAATAGTTTAATTGCACATCTAAGTTTCAGTTTTTCTTTTTGATGCATGAATATAATTAAATGGAAATTAAGAGGTTTGAAACTTTTGTAAAGATGAAAACACATTTATAATCCTCATTAATTTATTATTAAGGGTGTGCTTGGTTGGGTGGAAAAGTGGAGGGATGCGAAGAGGGAGTGGTAAAGTGGAAAGAAAATAAATTTTGCGTGTGCTTGGTTGGGAATGAGAGAAAAGAAAATAGGAGAGTTGATCATTTTCCATCCTAATGCATAAAATAAATCCTTCCAAATTGGAATGATGAGGAGAGGAAATGAGAGGTATATATTTCAAAACTATGCATTTTTAAAATGTTTTATTTTCTTTCCTTTCATTGTTCGACTCTACCAAGCAATGGATGGAAAGAAAATTAATTTTCTTTTTCCATTTTTCCAACCAAGCACACCTATGAAAAGAAAATTTATGTTTTCCATCCTTCTAGTTTTCTACCCCTTATATTTTTCATCCTTCTAATTTTCTTTCCACTCTACCAATCAAAGCCGAAAAGAACTTAATTGAACTAATTTCAAAGCTGTGATCTGGTCTAACAAATCACTAATTTTTATCTACAACTATATTACAACTTAATAGATAGAAAATATCCTAAATAATAAACTTATACTCATAATTGAAATTTTATTAACTTTAACCAAAATATAAACACTATATTCAAAAAAAAATTAAAATTAGGGTAAACTACAATAGAGGTCACCCAACTATGGTTTGTTTTCCCTTTTCTGGTCACCCAACTATTCAATTTTATCTTTTTTGGCCGGCAACTGGCTAATCTAAAAATGAAAACACCCAAAATCCAAGATAGTTGGGTGACCAAAAAGGACAAAATTGAAAAGTTCATTGACCATTTTGTAAATTTTCATAGTTGAGTGACCAAAAAAAATAAAGAAAACCATAGTTCGGTGACTACTAATGTATTTTACCCCAAAAATTATAACACTGCATGCAATATTGCTACAGCTATTTGCAAATAAAGTATGTGTGTGTGCACATGCATGTACATATACATATATATTATATGTATATATACACATAAAAGGTATCCTATAAAGCTGTACAAAGAACTTTAGTCTTGAGAAGGAAGCAAAAAGAAGAAAAATAATGCACACAAAATTTGTTAGTACCATACACTAAGGACCCTAATATTCGTTTATTTATTCCCTGCCCTTAGCTTTCTCTCCAGTATTTACATCTTCAAATTGTTCAGGAATGTTGCCATTAGTAGCTTCAATCAAACAGCAAAGAATTTCATAAGCACATAAAATTATGAACTACTGACATTATAGAATCCTCAACCTTTTATGACCCAACCAATCAATAAGGTGAGAACTCCCTGGACCAACCTATAAATAAAGCAGTCTTGGATTTATAGCAAGATTAAAATATGAGATACTGTATGCTAATTCAGTAATGGAAATCTCTGTTCTATATTGTTCTGAAACGCCACAGCAACATATATTCCTATATACAGTAACCCTTATACAAGACTGCACAACCTAGCAAATATATATACCAACAAAAACTGTGAAAACTGAAACTAGAGAACTCTTGCATTTGAGAAACAACATACATTATAGTTCAAGTTTCAGACTACACAACACACCCAAAGTATCAAAACTCATTTGAGATGCAACTAAAAAATAAAGAAAATATCTTGTCTAAAACCTAACACAAATGGATAATATTCTTAATATAAACAAATATGTCCATTCGTGTTAGTTACATGTATATGCATGTAATCCATAATGGAGGGCAAAGCAATGACCAACAAGTGATATTGAGTACAAACTGATGCAGAAGGCACATAAATGAAGAGAAGAAATATACCTTCGGGTACATGGTCTCCAAGAGTGGGCAAGTTCACTTTCTCAGTCTTTTGTTCTTGCTGTCCTGATAATCCTTCTTCACGATCTCCATCTTCCATGTCCATGTCAACCTGGCAGATATAAAAAGAGAAACCAGCTTAAACTATTTAGAATGCCAACTCCAAAATCACATGTTAACGAGTCTGTGTTACCACAATCCTTGCAGGGTGAAAAAACATGGCAAAACAGTGCCAAAACAAGTTATACAATGCTACAAGAAAGAGATTTTCCAAGTGACTTTTCCAGCTACAACCAATCTTCCTTATCAGAAAAACAAAATTAAACATACATTTCTGTTTAGGTGCCGAAAAGAATTTTACTTGCAAAGAAACATTTGACATTTGGACTAGAAGCTATCAGGGAAGCACTAGTAAATGGGCAAAAATAATTTACCCATATCATGACTAAACTTGAAATTTTTTTTTTCTCAATGGACATGGAAGGCACAACCAGAACTAAGATTTCAATCAGATTAGCATCATATGAAAGTCAATTACCTCCTGAATACCACTTTCCTTCAGGTCATCTCCATGGAATAATGACTGTCATAATAGCAAAATACACCATTCAGTAGAAAGTTACAATATATTCTTGTCGTATCATCTCAAAGTAACAAATTTTTTCAAATTACAGAAAACAAGTTTATGTTTAATATTTCTAAACCATGATGTTTGCTTTCTCCTTGAATTTCCAAAGAGTTATCCGTAGTTAAAATTGGAAGCAAACTTAGTAAAAAAAAGACCTTGATATCGAGTTGCAAGTATAAGGACGGAGCTTCTTGCCATTGTCCTGCCATCTGTTGGATATCATCTAGGGTAAAACCATGCACATTCCTAGCTGCACAGCCCTGAAATTCAACATTATGATCAGCTTTACGGACAATTGAGTGAGGAAAATCTCTTGTTCAGTTCATAAAAAAAAATCAGCAACTTGTCAAGTCAACATTAGAAAATAAACACATGCGTATCAGGCAATGTGACAAAAATCTTATTAAGAAAACACATTATACACACTCACCACAGGATCCTTATATGTAGCTTCTAACACGTAAACTTCATAACCGGATCTCTGAAAAAGAAAGGAACAATAAGAAAAAACAGCTAATGAACAAAAAAAGGGGAGGAACCAACTAAAGAACTCAATAGTCATCATCATTAACAGCTTAAAGAATAGCACATCAGTTGAATAACATGCAAACAGGGTTCCTATTGGTAGTTTCACCATGCTTCACCCTAGAGGTTCAAGTCCAGAATTATATATGTGAACGGTCAGAGTAGGATTTGGATTACTGCAGAACTTTTCTACAGGGTAAATGGAAATTCAAGGAAAAGTTTTCAAAAGTGAAGCAAAAAAATGGTGGCAACTGATTAAAACAAAAATATATATACTAAGGTTGTTCATATTTTATTATGATAAATGCAAAAAAAATGTTGTCAGAACAGAATAATCTCTAACCAACAAAGGGTCAACACCACCAACCTAAAAGCTAGCCCGTAACAAATTCATTGTATTGTACTGTTGAAAACATTCAGGTATAGAAAACAAAAGCAAAATGTAAAATAAGCTTTGAAATGTGTTCAAATCATTTGACCATAAATGAGAAAACCCATCATCAATAATAATAATAACAATAAACCCATTGAGACATCAAACTTGCATACGCACATACAGTCATGCTCATACTAGAAAATAAGAAATGCCTTAAACTAGATGATATTATAATAGTCAAGCATGAAATCTACATGCAAACTCGTAGCACTGGCAAGAAAAATACTGGGACCATAATGTAGGCTTTTCCACACCCCAAGTTCAAAAGCGATATAAGGAATATCAATAATAATTTGGTATACTCAATTGAATTTCTAGATGATATTAGAATAGTCAAGCATGAAATCCACATATTCAATTTTGGTACAAGGCACAATATATCAACAGTTTATTCAAAATCAGAAAAGTATAATGTCAACTAATTGTAACCTAAAAGGAAGATTTATGGTTGCCATTGCACAACAGGATTGCACCTTCTGAAGATAACACCATGGGCCTCAAATTACAAGTATTACAAGCATGACCAAAAGCATCCTATTTTTCCTCTCTTTTTCTTAACTGAATTACCTCTTAACCAGAGAACTTTACATTTCCATGAAAGCATCAACCAGTTTACATTTCCAAAGCAAACCAGAACCTCTAGCTAGGGGGGCAAGAAAACAAAACTAAAGATAAAAAGGTTGAATGAATGCCAGGGACAAAGACTTCCAAGTTCCCATCCAAAAGGATTACTTATATTTTTATCTCTTTCCCTAGATGGACCAACACTTTTTCCCATGCAGTAAAAGGATTAGATTAAATCGGAGCGCAAAAATACATAAGAATTCACAAGTAAAAAAAAAAGTTAAAATTAAAAGATGAGGAAGAAAACTCAAAAAGAAATAAGACATATGTTATGCAAATGAAGACCTGCACACCTTTAAAATATTCCCAGAGAACATACTTGCAGAGAGGGGTGTGAGAAAGAATTGAGAGTATACCTTTCCAATTGCCCAAAACTGAGCAAAATCAGCTACCCGCAGATTGCGGTCATCCACTAAGACGAAGCACACATACCAGCAAGAAAAGGGTCAATTGCCGAACAAAAACTGCATCTGTAGTTAGTAGAAAATGTAAGCAGTGCATGGGCACTGCATGACCACTTAAAATGCTAATGAAGCTAGATCACTTATGTGGTTAAATGCTGTAACAAGCCAGCATAACAGGGAGAATGTTTAATTGTTTCATCTAATGAAGCCTATGTGTTCACTTGTCCCATTTCTTTTTTCTCTCCTTGTGAAGGAATAATGAGAAAAGAATTCAAGCCATCCTCAGTTTTCTAAACCATACTGAAACTAATGCAGGTACATGAACCCATAATCTGAAGGAAACATCTTTACACTACCACCAAGAACAGAAGAATTTGAAAATAAAATATAGGCATCACCACAAAATCATCAGACCAAAAGGAAACATGTAACCATATCAGTATAAACTTAATTTTTCGACCACAAACATCATCTAATCCACTTAAAGAACAGAATGACAATAGTAATAGAACAAAAATAAAAATCAGTTGTGTTCAATAGTCTAGTATTCATTTGAAGAGCCATACCAATTACAAAACTGAAGATCCCATCTTCAAGGGTCCTCTTAAATGCTTTCAACATGCTTTCTCGATATGCCTGTAGCATATTACATAACATCAAATTCTTTTAAAACAATAAGAGCAGGTATCATGCATTAGCAAAGAAATAGTGCCATTAGGAATACAAAGACTAGGTTGCTGCCATGCATGCATCTACTAATATTTAAAAGCATAAGAAAAATCCAGCATTCCCTGACTGGAGACTTTTTCCAATCTAGCAGAATATTCAATGACTAGATGTTTTCAGCAGCAATGCAAAACCTAACCATGAAAAAGTACATAAACGCAAATTCCAACTCAAGCCCCTAACAAGATTGCCCATTTTATATAAATTATTAGCTTACCTCCTCCATTTCAGGTTCATAACAGTACTCCATAACCATCTTCTTCACTGTTTTCTTACTTCGAACTGAACTTGATGATTTTGAAACTTCTATCTCCTCATCCTTTAATTTATATGACATGAAACATATTATAAATTTCCACATAGCTAATCCTTCAACTGTCCATGAATATTAAACAGAAATAAGAAAAACTAACAGACCTTTTCAACTTCGGTCATAAAATAATCATCCATGGAATGGATGCGAGGAGCATCACCACCATTTTCAACCTCAAGATCTCGTAACATCTTTGCTAAGTAGCTCTTTCCGCTACCTAAACATAAAAGAAATGGTGTAAATTAAATATGCCAAACATGACCATACAGTTAATGCCATCTTAGCCTGTCTCCTTTATCCGCATATAAAGGTCACAAAGGTTTTTGTTGCACACTATGACCACAAGAAACACCCATAGCATTTTCTGAGGAAATTGAGGATAACCAGCAGATGCTCATAAAAGATGCAGTTCTCAAGCATACTCAGATTAAAAGCTGAAAGCATCATCTTATGTCACCATTGGTGCCACTTCAAAATTTTGTTTCCAGAAACTCATTACATAGATAAGCTTCATTACCTCCCAAGTGAGAAATACAGTCATATCATTACATCTTTCAATAACAGGAAAAAAACAAAACTAAACACTTGAAAGAAAGAAAAATACAAAGGATGAATCATAAATAAGATATGATCTGGATCTAGTTTCTCATTCAGCTAGTGGTGCACAAAGAACAAGTATAATTTCTTTTTTCTCTGATAAAAAACAAACATATTATTAACTTAAACCAATCAATTCAAAAAGGTCTGAACTCATTGTGAGCAAAGTTACATTTTTACATGCTAAAAGCCACTAAAAGTGTAACATTTAATTCTGAAATGTCAATTGTGTTCACTACCCATATTTTGAGAATAATTCAACTTACTTTTATTATTTAGCAAATATTAGCCATTGACTGCCTGCATTCCAGCAGCTAAAAAAAAGAGAGGTAAATACATCAACTGAAGTGCAAGTGTTTAGTATAAATTACCTGGAAGCCCTCGAAGAATTATCACAATATGATCAGGCCGAGAAGCTCTATGAGGCATCTTAAACAACTCAGAAGCATCAACAAATTTAGCCTTATCAGAAGATAATTCCTTTGTAGGAATGGCAGCATATTTCACAGAGGAAGTCCTATGGATAACCTGAGGATCCTAAACACAAAAAAAAAATGTAAAGATAACGTTCATCCTTAGAAAATACATTTTCAAACACCAATGCTGAATAACCAACTGAAAACAAGCGATTACCTCCCTATGGAAAGCATGTGGAGGAGGTTTGTTCTGATAGTAAGGCTCAGTAACCACCGGATAAGTGGAATGTGCTGTGACTGATGAACTAACACCTATTGGAAATAAAGAAACTGATGAATTGGATGATGAAGAATAAGCCTCCACGGGCAGAGGTGGTGGCGGAGAAGCTGGAAGAGGAGGAGGTGGCGGCTGAGACATGTGATTGCCGCCAGGGTGTGGCAAATAACTTCCCAGCCTCTGCTCATAACCTTGCCAATGATTGACCTCCGTGGGCACTGAATCTTTATGCTGAACCTGCTGCGGCTGATTATAATTATAATTATTATTGCCATAATAATCGGTATAATTATTAAGTGAATCTTCGATGTTATACATCTCTGAACTCCTTGGCAGCATTAAGTTGACGTTGTTATTGCTATTAATGTTATTATGGAGAGATTTATTCTCTTGGTTAAATCCACTAAATGAAGCAGCTCCATGATCACGAATCAACTTCAACCTTCTCTCATCCTCTGTCAAAATCCGAGCTGGACCCGAACAACCCTCCTCAATCCTCGGTCTTTTGTAGCTCCGATCGACGTCACCACCACCAGCCGTAGCATAATCGTAGCCGTAATTAGGGTTGGTATGCCAGGATCTAGGATCAGCGAACCCATTGATGTAAGGAGGAGGAGGGAGTGGATGTGCTGGGGCTGGGGCTGGGGCTGGGGCTGGGGCTGGCGGTGGTGGAGGTGGAGGTGGTGCCGGAGGTTGGAAGGGGTCGAATCCAGGTCGGGCATAATTGGGATGCTGAAGGTAATTAGGGTTTTGATGATGGTAAGGAGGGTAAGGAGGACAGAATGGGAAGTGAGGAATTGAACAAACTGGGCATGGGCTAGGCTGCTGTGGTGGCGGTGGTTGCCGCCACTGACTATAAGATTGTTGGGGATGATAGTATTGATCCATAATTTTGGAGTAAAGAATTGTCTGAGAATGAGAAATTCTAGGGTTTTAAAATTATAGTTGAAGAAAACACAGCTGAGGAGAAAGGAAGGGATGAAACTAGTTGTTTTTTTAACTCCGAATTTCAATGATAAAATAAAATTTTTAAAATGAAAATTAAATTAAAGAAAACAAAAATGGGGATAAATTGATTTAATCTATTAATTCAAAACTTAATTTTATAAATTAAATATTTTTATTTTAAACATTTATCTATATTTAGATCATTTATTCTTTAATTATATATTTTTAAATTATTAAATCATTAATTTTAAATAAATTTAATTATTATACATATTATAATTTGTATAATTGAAGAAAATACAGCTGAGCGATCACGGAAGGGGATGAAAATAGTTGTTCTTTTTAACTTCAAATTTCAATGATAAATTAAAATTTTTAAAATAAAAATTAAATTGAAGTGAATAAAAGTTGGGATAAATAAAAAATTATATTTGAACTCTATGATGTTTATGATGTATGCTATATCATATATATTATAGTACAATATTTTAAATAAAAATTATGTTTAAATTGTAGTTTTTTATATATATGGTACTCTTTATTTTAAGTATCTATTTTTATTTAGATAAATTACATTTTTATTCTATGTTTTTAAATTATATTGGATAATTAATTTTTAATAAACTTAATTATTATATGTATATTATAATTTGTAAGATTTTTCAATTAATCTTATTATTTATAATAAAAAAATTGTTATTTTTAATTTTAATTATTTTTCATAAATTAATTTATTTTTAGTACAAAATTTTAGAATAAAACTTTAGCATTTATGTTTACTATAATCTTTTTAATATAATATTTAAGTACAAAATTTTTCAACTTATTTTAGCAATTTAGATCTATATTTATTATATTCATTTTTAATATAATATTATCAAATTTCATAATAAAACGAATATTTAATGTATCATGTTAAAATTAATGTTAAAATGTGCCACAAGTTCTTTTACTTTTTAAAATTAAAAATTTAGTTCTCTATATATTTATTTCATGAATGTGCCACATTGTTAATTTTTTTATTAAATTCAAATTAATTAAAAATTATTTTTTAATTACATGACTATCAAATTAATATTTTTATTTAAAAAATATCACCACAACGAATTTAATAAAAAATATAGTGTTAATAGTTTGACTTAAATCTTAAATTTTAAATTTTAAAAATTAGAGAGACTAAATTCCATGAAATATAAATACAGAGACTAAATTTTTAATTTTTGAAAAGTGCAATGACTTGTAGTATAATTTAATCTAAAATTAAATTTACATTACGTTTTATTTCTTTTTTTAAAAAACATTGATAAACACTATTAATATACACAAATTAGTATTATATATTACAAGATTTTAAAAAACATTTGTGTTTACACTCTAAAATTTTGACATTTTGTATTATATCATGTTCACAAGTGTTGACTTAAAAATAATATGTTTTTAAAAAAATTAAAATAAAAAAGTATGTAATAGTATAAATACTATTTATATTATATAATTATAATATAGTCATACCATTTAAAAGAAACAAAACATAATTTTTTTAGTATCAGTATTTGATACATACTTTTTGATTTCATAAGCATTCTTAAACAATTGTTACGTGTTTTTTTTAATATTTTATTATACTCTTATAAGACGCTTATCAATTCTTTGATCTTACTTATGGAGTCTAACAATTTCACTATCAATATACCAAATTTTATTCATTTTTATTATATTAGTTAAAATATATTGTTTTAAAAAAATTAAAACATAATATAACCGTATAATAATGTTGAACAAGTGTATTAGTATAGCTGTTTTGTAATTCTGATTTTTTATTATACTTTCGATCATATTATGTTTTAGTTTTTATCTTATTATATGGATATATTATACTTTTAAAATTTACAAACATAATTTTTATTATATTAGTTAAAAACATATAGTTTATATTATGTTTTTAAAAAGTATTTATATTATTACAATATCTATTTAATTAAAACAGATTGAATCATTAAAATATTAATTTAAAAAGTTATGATAATATATAGAATAATTTTAATTTTACACCGTAAGTTGATCCCCTAATATTGTAATAGTATAATTACTTTTTTAAAATATGTAATGCTGTTTTTTAAAATATTTTTTTTAAATAATATTTAAAATAGTTTTTAAACATTAATATGAAATTAAAATACTTGAAATTAAAACTCAACGAATGGTTTTAGTAAAAAAAAGGATGTTGTTCATTCTTGGAGATCTGGGTTCGAGCACACGTGTGTGCAAAGTGTGTGTATATTGTCAAAAGGTTAAAAAAATATGAACATTCTTTCATATATAAAGGATAGTTTTTAAAATTGATATAATAATAAATTTAATCCTCGATATTTACACAATGTATCAATTTAGTCTTAATTTTGTAAAATTTAGCTCCCAATGCTTATAAATTATGTAATTTTTTTTTTTTTACATGAAATATAATTCAATACACAATGTGTAAATTAAAAATAAAAACAAAAATATTTATATTTAAAAAATCCTATTTATTATTAAAACTAGATAGTTACCGAATACTTTGTTTTTTCATATTTCAAATGACTAAGAACTTCGCTTTCAATGACAATTAACTCATGTCTTGTTAGCTTGAGCTACCTGCTATTGATGAAGAAAATCATAGCTTAAAAAAATTCTAAAGTTGTTAGACTTAAAATTGAGTTGAATTAATGAAGTGGATACTTTTTATTTTGACTAAATTCCCAAATTGGAGTCCAATCTTTTAGATGTTACTCGTATAAAATCAAATTTTTTAAAATGGTTATATAATGGCCTAACCTTTACAAAAATGTTCAAAATGAAAGTCAAATCTTTAAAAAATGTCAAATAAGAGCCAAACCTATTCGAAACTATTCAAATAATAACCAAATCTTTTCAAAAAGTGCTCAAATAAGGATTTCTCAAATGTTGTATATCACATTTCAAATTATGTTTTTTTTTCAAGTAACATCTAGTGTTTTTATTCTAAATATGTCATCGTTTATCTATTTTTTACTACAAACTAGGCTAAAGTGCGTGAAAAGTCTTTATTTGAGTATTTTTGCAAAGGTTAGACCTCTATGTGAATAATTCCTAAAAGGTTGAGCCCTAAGTTAAGCAACTAGAGTGTGCTTGGTTGAGTGGAAATCTGGATGAATGAAAGGAGGGAGTGAAAAAGTGGAAAGAAAATAAATTTTGAATGTGATTGGCGACAAAGAAAAGTGAGAGGAAAGAATATAGGGAGATGATCATTTTCCATCCTGATACATAAAAATTAATATCTCCAAATTAAAAAGATGAGATGAGAGAAAATAGGAGAGATGTGCATGTTAGATCAAATTATATATTTTTTAATTGTTTTCTTTTCTTTCCTTTCACTTTGCTTGGTAGAGTGAAAAGAAAATTAAAAAGGATGGAAAATTGAAGGTAAAAAACTAGAAGGATGAAAAACATAAATTTCCTTTTTATAGGTGTGCTAGGTAGGAAAGATGGAAAAATAGGAAGAAAAAAAAGAGGGTAATTTTTGTTTCTTCCCTTGCTTGGTAGAGTTGAAAAGTAAAATGAAAGAAAATAAAACAATTGAAAAATGAATAATTTGAACTAAAATACACTTCTCTCCCATTTATTCTCATCTCATATTTTTAAATTGGAAGAGTTTATTTTTATGCATTAGGGTAGAAATTGATCATTCCCAATTTTCTTTTCTTTCACTTTTCTTTCTTGCTAAGCACACTCCAAATTCATTTTCTTTCTGTTTTTTCACTCCATCCTTCCATCCCTCCACTTTTCTACCCAACCAAACACACCTTAAGTGTGTTTGTAGGGAAGAAAAGTGAAAAGAAATAAAATAAAAGAGATAATCATTTTTTATTCTAATACATAAAAACTAATTTTTCCAAATTTGAATGATAAGATGAGAAAAAATGAGAGTGAGGTACATATTAGTTCAAAATTATGTATTTTTAACAAATTTCATTTTATTTTCTCTTAATTTTCAACTCTGCCAAGCAATGTATGAAAAAAATTACTTTTCCTTTCAATTTTTCTATCTTTCCTACCAAACACACCTATGAAAAAAAAATATACTTTATTTTCTTTTATTTTTCTACCCCTTCAATTTTCAATCTTTCCAATTCACTTTCCACCTAAATCTTTGGCATTTTATTTTCAAGGAATTGAATTAATTATTTTCAAATTTTGGGTCATATGGTTCTTGTTGTTGTTCTTCAATTTTTCATTGAGTCAAACACAGGGATAATGTCACAAGTGGACCCTGCGTGTTCCTTTATTTTGCTTTATTTTGTTGCATATCAGGTGTTTTGCTGTGTTTTTGGATAACTTTGTGTGTATTCGGCTTTGGATCCTGCGTGTTTCATCCGGTCCAATTTTAATCCTATTCGGCATTTATTCAAAAAAAAAAATCATACCAAAATAAATTACCAGGCCCAAAACCAAAATAAACCTAACACATCCAAATATATTATCCAAATCCAAACCTTAAATGTAATAAATCAAACTCAACTAATATTATGCAAGTTAAAATTTAAATAAATTTAATTTAATAAAAAATTAAAGAAATTCAATCAAAACGCAGAACTTTGTTGTGTTAAACATCACAATTGCCAGAGTAATAATTATAGTTTTTTGTAACTGCAATAAATTTTAATTTTACAGATATATTTGACTAATAAAATGTAATTAATTTGTAATTTCTTACATCATATTTGGCAGTACATAATGTAATTATACAATTGCATAAATTTAAATTCATAAAAAACTATATTAATTATCATAAAAGATTATCAATAATACTTGAAAGAAAAAAAAATTATAAAAGCAATAAAATTGAATAATTGTATATAATATGCTAGTTCAAAAAAATATGTGATAAGAAGATTGCTATTAAAAGTAACATAAAATAAACATCTTATTGAATATCTAATTGCTCTAATATTTCATAGTTATTACTATTCTTTCTCTAACATTAAACAAATACTTCTTGTTGTTATTTGCTGTTAATATTAGAATGATTCACACCAAGTGTTACCCATAAACTTTTAAAAATATGAACTCTGAATCCTTGCATATATTGTCAAATCAATACCTTTTTTACAAAATAAAAATTCGCACAAAGTCTACAATCAAAATTAAATTATTAATATATTGAATTTATATAAAAAAAATATGATAAAGTTAACCTAATAACATCATTAGGAAGAAAGTCAAATATTTTATCAAATAATTATCAATTCTATATATTTCAACTTCACAATTTCCCTTAATTTATTCACGAATACACATAAGCATAGACAAAAGAACATTTGGGTAAGATCGTTTGAATAAAACTTTCCAATTTATACAAATTACAAACGATTGACTAATTTGTATAATAAACTGACTTCTCATAGGTCGAAACTGTTGTTGACTATTTTTTCTAACCTTAATCTTGTTATATATTTCTTATCATATATGTTTTTATATAATATTTAGAACTACCCATAATTCCTCCTAATTTTTAAATAAAAAGATAATGCGTTTTAACACACTTGAATACATATCCTTCAGCACTAACAACAATGATCATATATATTATGCATGCTAAATTTAACGTAAATTAAAATTTTTAATTATTTATTTTATGTAAAAAAACTTTCAATCGTTCGATAATATATACATATATATAGTATTTTAGATCAATATAATAAATACAGTATATCTATTTTGAAACTTTACACAAATAGCAGGTACAATTATATAAATAAATTTAATAAATAATTTATTAAAATATTAATAATACAAAAATATATCGAAAAATTTTACACTAATATAAATGAATCTCTCCTATATATTAAATTATTAATTTAAAAAACAATTTTTTTTCTTTCCAACGAATATCTATCTAATGAGTAGAAAGTTGACTTCCTCACAAATAAAGAAATAATTAAGATGAATGCAAAATATATAACATTACTTAATGGTTGCGTCCATGTGCAAAATCTTACTCATCATTGACCGGACTTCTATTATTCTCTTTGTATTTGTTTTCGTTTATGATTTTGTATTTATTACAAATATTGTCGAAAAAAATATGAGTATAGCATATATAATAACAATAATTATATATTATTATTTATTATCATAAAATGTTAATTCAAATTAAAAATAATCTAATTTAATTAAAATTTATTAGTCTTTTATTAAATACATTATGGATCAAATATATAGAGATACTTTAGTAATTATTTTTACACGTGGGACTAATCATGGTATTCGGTTATTAATATTTATATCTATATTTTCTTTTTACATAAACCAAGCCAAATTAATAAGAATTAGTTTCAAGAATTTAAATATTATGACCTTCGTTATATTACTTTAATTGGACTTTTAAATAATTTCATTAAATGAGTTGTTATCTCATTGATTGTGATAATATTATATTAAGTTTTTATTTTTTAACATAGTTATACTTGACAATATTTTTTAGAAAATAATTAATATTTTAAAATCTAGTTTCTTTTTTTAATTTCTTAGCTTTTTAAATAATATTTTAAAATTGTTTTTAAAACTAACATTCTTTAATAATTTAGTTTTGACACTATTTAAATTTGGTTTAACATTATATAAAAAATTAAATTTATTTTTAGATATCTACTTAAAAGTATTTGTTTAAATTTTGAACACTTGGACTAAAAAATGAAATCAATTATTTAAAAATTTTAATCAATGCAAATAAAAAGATTAGCATTAAAAAAATACGATACATGTTGATTATTTAAAGTACAAACAATACGATAGAGCTATCATAAAATAATGGAAAAGATATATACCTTGATTTTATAAAAAAAAAAAGAATTATTAATAATAAAAATAAAATAAAAAACATCTTCCCCGTACTAAAAAAAAATCCATACCTTTCAAAATAGAAGTTTGAAGTTTGAAAAAATTTCAGTGCAAGTATTTTGTGTATAATTAGGATTTTTATATAATTATATTGATACTTTTTTAGTTGTAATAGTAAGAAATGTTTAAAACTCGGAATTTATTTAGATAATACAAAGTAATTATATTAAGGTTTTTATTTCAGGTTTTGGGGTTTAATTTTATCTTAATTTTTTTTAATCTTCATTTTTTATCGTTATAATGAAATTATTTTTATTCGTAATTTTTTATTCTCTTCGGAGAAGTTTTTCAACGTAAAACAACCATTCTTACAATATTTCATTAAAATATTATGAAATTTGTGTTTAAAAAAGTACTTTTTCCTTTCTAATGTATTAATATTTTATGCATCATTGATATATAGGTCTCATGCACTATTAGTTAATAATAGGATGATTCATCATTACTAGGAGTGTAAATGAACAGAACGTTCGATGAACTGTTCGTGAACCGTTCGTATAACATTCGTTTATGTTCGTTTATTAAGCTAAATAAACGAGTATGAACAAAATTTTTATGTTCATTTAATAAACGAACGAACACGAACAGAGGTGTGTTCGGTTCGTTTATGTTCATGATCAAGCTCATTTATAACTCGTTTATTTATTAATGATATTTTCTTATAAAAATATTAAAATAATATTTGTGTATATTTTTATTGTTTGTTTGTTTATTATTCATTAACATTATTCGTGAACGTGTTCAATTATATGTTCATGAACATGTTCGATTAATGTTCGTGAACATGTTCGATTGATGTTCGTGAACATGTTCGATTAAGTTAAATGAACATGTTCATGAACATTAAACAAACGACCATGAACACACATAATTTAAAATAAACGAACATGAACAAAAATTTGAAATTCTTAACGAACACGAACCGAACATGAACAACTTCAAAAATAAATAAACGAACACGAACAAAGGTTTGTTCGTTCAAGCTCGGTTCATTTACAGCCCTAATAATTACTTATGTAAAATAAAAAAATTGAAGGACTTAAAATAAATACAATTAATTTTATTTAAATATAATTATTTAGTGTTTCGGGCTTTAGCTTTTGGGTTTTAGATTTGATTTTTTTATATATTTTTATGTTCAACAATTATAATTAATATTTATTTTTAAAATGAAATTAATTAATCATATTTAAATTACTAAATCAGCATTTTAAAATGTTACTTAGGCTACAACAAATTGCCATTGACTTATAGATATTTAAACAAAACCAGTTTATTATTTTATATATTAAGGAAAAGTCGCATTTGTTGTTAGCCCATATTTTGTTAGGTAAATTAAGAAAAATAAAAGGAAAATAGAGAGAAATTAAGTTAACTTTGTATTATTATTATTATTATTATTATTATTATTATTATTTAGCCTTTGAAATATTCTCTATCTTTCCCACTTCAAATGAAACACAGCCATATATTCCTCCACCTAAGAATTCCTTCATTATGTTACTTAGGTTCAATAATTTGTGATATTTATGCGTTTACTTTTTCTTTTCCTTGCAATTGTAAACAAAATTCAACATAAATTATTAAAATATACTAAAATCTTAAATTATTTAATCAATGATTCGTGCATATATTATGTACAAGTTAAATAAGATTCAATATAATATATATTAAAACATCAAATAAAAATATTTTTAAATTTATTTCTAAATATATATCTAAGAAATTCGTGAATTTAAAAATGATCATGAATACTACATTCCTAAATATTTTACTGTTTTTAAAAGTTAAATCTAAATTTTAATTATCAAGCCCTACCCAAAAGAATTGACAAACTATCAGTTTGAAAATATAGTTGAATTAATCCTCCCTGTATATCTCAACGTAGTGACTTGGATGCCTATATTATTCTTCAACTTTCCAATGCTTCAATAGTTTAAAATTGGTTGTACGACCGTTTGGAAACCAAGTCCCCTACATCATGTTAAATAGAGATGTTTGAATTTTTTTGAAATATTAAACAATTTAAATAGTTTAATTTTAAATACTTTATTGTATGGTTAGAGTTATTCAAGATAAAAGAAAAATATTTTACCATTTAAAACCTTTAAGAATCGGTTTTATAAAGAGATTATATTAATATCTAAGCAAATTGATATGCTTTAAAAAATAATAAAACTTATCTGTTAGAATAACGTAATGCTTATAAACAATCGCAAGCAAGAATAAAGAACAAAGCGTTGACCTAATAACTAGGATAGTTTAAACTTTAAACCAACTCAAGGCCTTCTCCATTTATGTATTACTTTAATTATGCATGTGGGTTATTTATGGGTAATTATATATATATATCATATGACCTTTTCCATACATGCATCCGTACGCAATTGAATATGCATATTCACATACATACATCATCCTTCATGTGTATATTTATATATACTAGAATGAAACCGTCATGAGTTAACTTCACATAAAAAATTTTATTTAAAATACAATTTTAAAATAAAATAAAGGTATTTAAGTATGGTAAACAATTAACTGTTAAAACATAAGTAGGGATAGTAACAGGGAGGGATAAAGTGAGTTTAATTTAATATCTGAATTCAAATTTTATTTTGTCTTTTTGTAATTCTTAGTTTTTTTTTAAGTGAATTATAAAAGGACGGTAGAACTTTAACAACGCGATTAACGCGACTCCAACTCAAATCACATTTGAGATAGTGAACATTCTGATCATTAAACTAACACAAGTTTTAATTCCTATTTATTAATTGCCTTATAATAGACATTTCTATCAACCTGCAAATAATAAAATTTGTTGGTAAAATAATGTTATCGTAAATCTATTAAAATTTTAATTTTCTGTCTATCTATGAAAATATATATATAATCTAAAAGGTCAATGCTCTCATTGTTTTTTTTTCTCTAGGGATTTTAATATAACTATTATTCAAGCAAGTAGGCAGTGTTTGAATTTGACAAAAACGTTGAAACTAGGGAAAAAAAAACTCTTTTTTTTTCAAAAAAAGAAATTGTTATTGGTTTTAATGAATAGATCTGCAGACGAGGGCTGACTCTTTCTTACCCAAATTTCGTCTTCTCTGTCTTTATCTGATGCAAACGCCGTTTCTACTCTCTTTATATTTTTAAATAGGTTCAAATATGCTTTTCATCCCTGTAATTTTAGAAAATTTGAGATTTGGTCATTTTACTTTTTAAAAATTCAATTTTTTTACTTTTCCAATTTTAAAATCCTAGGCCAATTATTTTCATTGACAGTGGTTTTCATTAAAATTAATCATTCAAACATGTTTATTTTCTGTCAATTATATGTCATGTCAAATGATGGTACCCTATAATCAACATGTCAAACTAGAAAACTTTGATGAAAGATACTTATGATTTTAATGATTGGACTGATATTTTTAAATAAAAAAGTTGCAGGACTTAATTTTTAACTTTTTAAGTACAAGGACTAAATATCAAATTCTCTACAAGTATAGGGATTAACAACATATCTTTACCATTTAAAAAAATATGTAAAATCAAAAGCCTTAGCACAATTGGCAAAGGTGGAGGACTTAAATCTTGAGTATTTAAGTTTGAGACTCACATGTGTAACTATATGATGGATCTATGAGTCTTGTCATGTATGAGTTTTAGTTCAATTAGTTTTAATTTGAGTACTATAATTATTTGATTATGCAATTATTAATCTATGTGTGCTGTAATATTTTAATTCTACATATTGTTTAAAAAATTAAAATAATAGTTTTAAAAATCTTAATTTACCAAACTTCATAAAAATTATATAAAAATTTTAAGAATTATTTATTAAGTAAATGTGAAATGAAAAATTAATTATATTAATGATGTATTTTATTTATTTATCTTAATTTTTATTATAAAAATATTATTACTTTAGAATTATTTTCAATTGATATTAAATGAAATTTAATTTAAATAAGTTTTGAATTATTTTTACTTATCATTAATTTTTAATTAATTATTCTAAATAAATTTGTTTAATTACAGTTGAATTTAAAATATTTAATATGTACTTGTATAAATTTGTTTTAATCCTCGTCAGCCGACAAGATATTAGCAGCCGTTTCCACTTTCCAACCGTAGGCTGTAGGAAGGCCAACTTCTTACTCATCCCTCTGCTTTTTCAAACACCACTTTCCATCTGTCGTGCATGTGTAATGTGTTAAACATGCCGCCACCAATTATCCTAACTTCATACCCTTGTTTTCTCTAAGGTTAAACTCTGCCATCACTCCCACAACTCTGCCTAAATTAGGAATTTAGTCTACCTATTTTATTCTTAGAAATTCAGTCCCTTTACTTTTTATATTTCAAAATTTAAATTCAATTGTTAACACTTTTAAAATTATTTTGTTAGATTTAAGTTTATTACAATGTTATTTTTAGTTACATGGTTACTAAGTAAATTTTTTTTATTTCAAAATGTCACACCAATAAATTTAACGAAAAATTTTAAGAGTTTTAACAATGAAATTTATATTTTAAAATCTAAAAAGTAAAAAGATCGAATTTATAAAAATAAAATCATGGACTAAATTCCAAAATTTAAGAAAAGTACATTTAGGATATATTTTTAAGTTTTTTTAATTATTAAAAAATCTATATATTTAAGAAATTGAATGTAAATTTATTATTATCGCGTTAAATTTCAATTACGCGCAAGAGATTAATATTAATTATTGAGAATTGGCCATATACTTAGGTAGTTTGGAAGTGTTATATCTCTACATTATTCGAATAAGTGTTCGTACTTGACATATCGTTGATTTTCGTGTTGTCTTTTTTTTGAAATAGCATTTTGACAGGCCATCTTGACTTCTGTACTTTTGAGTATGATCATCATCTATTCTACCTTGAGGGAGTCATTCGCTTGAGTTTAACACTATCCTAGTGTAAAAACACTTCCAAGACAGCAATGAGTTTAGTTAGGCATAATTATCTTGTAGTAATAGCGTCACATGATATACAAACATGATTATCTTTTACACATTTTGTGGGGTTAAATATATATCTAGCTACCACGCCATACAATAGACAAGAGAATTTCTCCTACAAATACCCTAAAGAAAGATGAAAAAAATCGAACCCTTCACACCCTAAAGTTACTTTATGCAAGCATCTTTTTAATTAATTTATCCTCGTCTATGCTGTGACTTTTAAACTCTTTAAATGAATTGATTTTCATCATACCACCTTGATCTCCTCCTCAACATTCATCCTTATTAAACTCGAAATAATAAATAGCTATATATATTATAAAAATGAATATAATTATATCACAACTTGGGAATCCCATTGCATCAATGGATCTATAAATAGTTATATTTAATTAAAGGAATTTTTTAAAAAAGTTTTAAATTGCACTGACATGCATGAGTTATGACTAATTTCTTTATTATATTGCAGGTATATACATATATTTCCCTTCAATTTATACTAAAATTAATCTAAAATAAATATATCGACCTCGGAAATTGAAAAAAACCAGACAAACATTAATTTACTGATCATTATCCTATTATCATATATATATATATATATATATATATATATATATATATATATATATATATATATATATATTCATTCAAATAATTTTGAATTAATACAAAAATATAACACCAGTATAATAAATTTAACAAATATAAAATTAATATGATAAACACAATACGATTTTATTTATGATTAATATAATTAACGGGAAATATTTAATATGCCATTTATTTTAAAATTTTATATTGTAATATCTATACAAGGATATAATCGGATGTACGTAGTTTTTGGCAAATGTCAAACCATTTTTCAAAATCAAGGACGAAACCAAAACAGTGCATACACCACCAACAGTCCATTGCAGAAGCAAAAGTTGAAATAATAATTGTAAAGTTAAAGACTTTTTTTTTATAGAAAAAAATTTTATGGCAAGGCCGTGGTTTTCTTACCCAAATTCACACTCTCCTTTTTTTCTTTATATATATATATATATGTTAAACTTGTATGAAATAAAGTGTCACGTCATACTTATCACCTTTTAATTATTTGATAGTATTTTAATAATTTTTTTCATCATATTGATACATAATTTTTATATATTTTTAAATTTAAACCTCAAACTTCGAGCCATGAACTTAAATTTTAAATTTCGAATCCGAATTTTAATACCTAAAAACGAATTTGAATCATAAGTCTCAAATCGTAAACCATAAACCACGAACCCTAAACAATAAACTTAAAACCTAAACTTGAACCTGAACCCTAAACTCAAAATCTAAACTCTAGGCCATGAACCCTAAATCAAATGGCCAAGATTAGGGTTTCAAATTTTTGGATTTTGAGTTTATGGTTTAAGGTTTGAGATTCAGAATTTAAGATTTAAGGTTCAGGGTCTACGTTAAAAAAATTACTAAAATTATATATCAATGACATCAGTGACAGAGCCAAAAAATTATTTTTATGGAGCGGAATTAAATTGTATTTTTTTACTATAGTAAAAATGTAATTTTATTTTTTAATATTCTATATTTTTATAATTTTTAAAGGATTAAATTAAATTTTTATCTTTTTGGGGGGCCAAAATGTATTTTTATCATTACAAATTTAAAATTTTATAAATTATAAAAGGCATAAATGAAAAATTTTCCTTTTTAGGGAGGTCAAGACCCCTGCCAAGTGCCAACCCCCTGACTCCGCCACTGAATGACATGGAAAAATTTATTGAAATATCATTAAATAATTAAAAAAGAATACAAGATGACGTGACGCATTGTTTCATATAATCTTTTATCTAATTATTGTTTAAAAATATAGATAATGTATGTTACTTAGCAAAAAAAAAAAACATTTCATTCTTATTGTAACAAAAAAAAAGGGATAATATAAGAATAAAAAAGAAATAAAGGGAAGGGAAAGTATAAAAAGGTACAAGTTCAAGCTATAATTCTTCACACAATTATATTAATGGGATTGCGTTTGGACTAGTTCGTTAAAACAGGTCAAGTTAGTACTGCATGGATTCGGAGGGTTACTCTTTTTTTTTAAGATTTTATCCCATGTTTGTCATCAATCCCCACCACCACCATTTTTTTAACCCTAAAACCCTCTACTCTTTGGGAAAGCCAGATCAACGATTTGTGCTAATATCCTTTGTCAAATTTAAAAAAAAAAAAAAATAGCCGCATCCCTTAGATTTATTTATTATTTTAGTGTTTTGAATTATTAAAAAAATAAATACTGAAAGTAGTTTCATCGGAGTCAGATTCCGAATCTCACTACAATATAGCCAAGTCTTACAAAAAAACAAGGCAAAGCTGCCGTCACCGGAGGTAAGAAAGTAAAAAAAAAAGAAAAAAGAGAGAAAGGTTAAAACCTTTGACCATGAACCAATCCAATACCCCCATGTGACGTTCGCAAAGTACGAAACTTCAACGAATGGAAGCAATGTTTGACATTAGGTGGGGACCGTGTATTGCGGCTCGAACCCCTCCCCCCTTTCTTTTCTTTTTTCATTCTTTTGCCCTTTGCCAGTACATGTAATCCAAAAGAGTTGAATTTCAATTCTTCCTTATATTTTTTTATTACATATGGGATAAATATATTAATAACTCCTTTTGTTGGTTCTTTTTTTTTTCTTTAATGCAAGTGGATTGGGGTTTTGTTGACATTAATGTTTATTTTGAGCATGAAGTCATTTTTATATGTATAGTGAAATTCACAACATTATTACAGCAGCCTCTCTATAAAAGCAGAAGGAACTTAGTTTGTTTGAGAGAGTTTATTACAAAAAAAAAAAAGAAAAAAAAGAGAAAGCTAAATGGAGGAGAATTTGAAGAAGAGATCTGATGATATAGGAGGTGCAGTTGTGAAGAAAGAGAAGATAGCTGATTCTTGTGCTGATGATGAAGACGCTGCTGCTGCTGTTGTTGTTGTTCTTCCCAAGGTCAAAACACACACCATTCTTCATTCCTTGCTGCTAAGTTTTCTATGTTTTAATGGCGGATTACCCCTTTTTCCCTCTATTTTTCTATAAACAAAACATTATATGTATGGCCTTTCTTAATTTATTAATTTTGATGACCAGGTAGGAGATAAAAGATGTGAGAATGATGATATTAAGCCATCTTCCCCTGGAAAAAAGGATTTAAGCAGCAGCAACAACAACAAGGTAAACAATGAATTAAACCCTGCTTTATATTAATTATTTTTTAATAATAATTTCAAGTAGATAACTAGAAAATTTTAAGATAAATTACATATTTATTAGCAAAAAATAAAATAAAAAACAATATATTTCTACTTTATCCAAAAGGGATATGTATATTTTCTGATCCTAGATAGTTCACCATATAACATCTCGCAAATCAACATCCGGCACATATGTTTTATACAAGAAAGAGACAAGTTGGATTTATACTGCATTTGGTTGTGGAAGAAATGAAGGGAAATATTCCAAGTTGGCTACGAAGCAATAAAATTAGGCAGATTTTTTGCAACAAACCTGAAGAATCAAGTCATGAAATTTGTGTCATCTTTTATAGATTTTTCAACCTTTGTTGTTTATTTTTCTTAAATCCCTTGATTTCTAGATTTTGACTAATGTATATGTTTCTTGTCTCGATGCTAGACTTGAAGTCACCGCCCATCCTTTTATTCTAGCCATTACTTTTCCAATTGCTTGGCTTCATTCTGGACTTCCAGCTTTGATTTTAATATAAATTAAATATACTCGTTTTATGCTAACTTAACATTGTGCAATATTAACACAGGTATCTCTAAAATCTGATACGGAAAGAACCGAACCTGAGTACTCCATGGCTTCTTCTTCAACTCGAAAGGAACAGGTTAGCTTTGTTTTATGTATATGTATGTATGTATGTATGTATCCATGAAAAATACAAACATGAATTTTATGCTTTAATAAAGGTATGGATTTTCAGATAAGGGTATAATTCTTGGGGAAAGCAATTGAAAATTCAATTATGACATGATTGTATTATATTTGCAATGAAGAAGATTATTTGGTTAAACTGATTATTGTGTTTTTTGTTATGCATGGAAATAGGATGATCAACTTGAATCTGCCAAAGCTGAGATGGGAGAGGTTAGAGAAGAAAATCAAAGACTAAAGATGTATTTAAATCGGATTATGAAGGATTATCAGAAGCTACAAATGCAATTTTATGATATTGTTGGACAAGATTCAAAGAAATCCCAAGAAGCAGAAAATACTGACCACCACCACCAACAGGAAGAAGAACCCGATCTTGTGTCTCTTACACTCGGAAGGTTTTCGAGTGATTCGAAAAAGGATGGTAAAAACAAAGCATCCTGCAGCCATGGAAAAGAGGAGGAGAGAGGGAATGAAGGTTTATCTCTTGGCTTAGATTACAAGCTTGAAGCTTCTAAGTCTGAGGTAGATGATGAAGCTTTGACAAATCCAAGCCCAGTGAACAGTACTCAAGAACTCAAGGAAGAAGAAACATGGCCATCAAGCAAAGTTCTCAAGACAACCAGAACCGGTGACGATGAAGTTTTGCAACAAAACCCTGTTAAGAAAGCTAGGGTTTGCGTCAGAACCAGATGCGAAACTCCCACGGTATTGTCATGGTGTTTATTGCATATAGATACAACTATATTAATCATGGTTATAATGTTCTTGTAATTTTTTACAGATGAATGATGGATGCCAATGGCGGAAATATGGACAGAAGATTGCTAAAGGAAACCCTTGCCCTCGGGCATATTATCGTTGCACAGTTGCACCTTCATGCCCTGTGAGAAAACAGGTGAATTTTGAAGGTTAATTTTCTTTTTTTTTTAAGCCATTAATGGCTACATTAATTAAACTGTTATCCTCTCTGAACTTACAGGTTCAAAGATGTGCTGAAGACTTGTCGATCTTAATCACAACTTATGAAGGAACCCACAATCATCCACTTCCAATGTCAGCCACTGCAATGGCTTCCACCACTTGTGCAGCAGCTTCAATGCTATTGTCTGGTGCATCGTCGTCGGGTTCCAATGTGGCATCGTTAACTTCCACCGCCAACCTCCATGGGCTCAGTGTCTACCTATCTGATAACTCAAAATCAAAGTTCTACTTGCCCAACTCTTCACTCTCGGCTGCCTCATCACACCCAACAATCACTCTTGACCTTACTTCAACACCATCTTCATCCTCATCATTTCCTTTCAATAGGTTTTCTTCAGCTTATCCCACTACATCAAGATATGCTTCCACAAGTCTCAGCTTTGGTTCTTCCGAATCCAACACTGTGTCTTGGGGCAATGGGCTTCTTAGCTATGGTGGTCCAAGTACTCAACCCTACATGAAAAACTCTCTCAACATTAATGGGAGACCACAGTCCACCATGGAGAACAATAGCATTTTTTCATCTTTCATGCAAAAGAATAACCTAAATCCTCCTCAACAGCCATTACCGGATACTATCGCTGCAGCAACCAAAGCAATCACGACAGACCCCAATTTCCAATCTGCTTTAGCGGCGGCTCTCACATCAATCATTGGAACCGGCAATAATAATAATAATGGTGGTGGTGGTAGCGGGGAGACCTTGGCACAAAAGTTGAAATGGGGAGAGCAGACATTTGCAGTGAACGGAAATGGATGTGGCTCAAGCTTCTTCAACAAACCACCTCCTTCCACTACTTCCCAACCAGGGAGTTTGATATTTCTACCACCTAATTCTTTGCCATTTTCAACGCCCAAGAGTGCCTCCACATCTCCTGGTGATACTGGAAATCACACCAATTGATTGTTTTTTTTTTCTCTTTTTTTGAATATTAATTTGTAATTAAGGATGTCTTTCATTAGTCTTGATTGGCATGTAATAATAGCAAGTTTGAAGAAATTTTCCTCTCAATGACAAGGATGGGAGGCATGGAAAATTTGAACAAGTTAATTTGGTTTTTCCACAAATATATATTTTTTGAAATTTATCTTTTATTTTCTATTAAACACAATTTCTTAACATAAATATATTATTTTTCTTTTTATAATATCTCTTTATTCTTGTAACAACCCAGTTTGTTAGTGGTGTCGAAAATTACGATTCTAATTCGTGAATATTAATATTCAATATTTACGATATTACTATAGAAGTATACTAAAATTTGGTATAATAATTTTGTTTAATTGATAGATAAGAGTGTAATGATCCTAAATCGGTGGTATTGACAAATGCAGATGGTAATTCCATTTCTGATGATATATAATATTTACGAGGTTAATATAAAGTTTAATTAAAGTTTTATCTTTTAATTTTATCAATCGGATAGTTTATTAAGATATAAGGATTAAATTGTAAAAAGGGTAAAAATTAATCGCTATATATTTTTAATTTCTAAAGGACTATAGTGGTAATTAAACCATAGTTCAAAATGACAAATAGGCCATTTTATATGTTAGTGAAGGTTGGTTGGAGGTTTTGTTAAAATAAAATTAAAAGTTTTATAATTAAAGAATAAAAGAAATATAAAACATAGAAAAATAAGGTCACCATCTTTATTTTTCTTCTATTCCACCGATTGTGAGAAGAAGATCAAGGAGAAGCCATTGTTTTGGCTTGAAGCTATTCGACCCTTGCAGGTAAGTAAATTAAAAGTTAATTTTTCGTAAATTTTATGTTTTTCTAAATATTGCTATTGATGAATGCTTGATGAAATTGGTGTTATTTGGTTAGATTTGATGCTTAGATATGAAGAAGGATTAATTTGTAAAGTGGAAATTGTTAGTTTTGAACATAGGGACTAAATTATAAATATCGTATGAAATTTATGTGAATATAGATATTAGAGAGAGGTAAAAGGGATGGAATTGAGATTTGTTTTGAAATCGAAGCTCAAATGTGAAAGTTATAGCGATTTCGATTTTAGAGACTAAATTGAATAAAATGAAAAACTTTAGATAGCATTTGAATAATACAATTGAACTGATACGTACATATAATAGGATGATACCAGATGTGTGGAATTGATAAATCGAATAGAATAATTGTATAGATAAAAAATTGAACCAAATAAAAATAATCGAAAAAAACAAAATTGTCGAATAGTCCTTAAAGTTTCAACTTGTTTGGTGATTTAACCAGATCAATTCATATTGTGGTTATACATATTTTTAATTTATTTTTGAAGTATGCAATTGTTTTGTATGTTTGTAATTTGAATTGTTTGTAATTTGGTACAAAAAGGTGTGATATGGACTAAATTGTAATTGAATTATAAATTGACTGATAAATTGAATACGGTGAATTGAAATTTGAGATATTTAATGAATTTATATTTGATTATGACTGGCCAAATAGTATTTATATGAATTTGTTTGATTATTGAAATAAAGGACTAAATTGAATAATTTTCAAAAAATATATGATGTTGTAATTGAATATGATTTACATAGAATATGCAAACAAAATGTTGTTTAACAGAACATCAAAACAAAATACCACACCGATCATAACCTATAAAATCACAAACAGTCAAACTTACCTTACGTAAATAACTATCTTATCGAATTCACACGTCAAAGCACCTCTCTCAAGATTCTTCGTCTAATGTTTTCAAAACCACCATATGGAAGAGATTCATTTGACTATACTTTTGAAATTTTCTCTTCAATAAGTCATTATTCTAATACTTCATTATTTTTAAGATACTTCAAACTTATCGATGCTAATATTTTCCATTTGTTGAATTGTTAAGTTTTTTTTTAAATTCCGCCAACGAGCTCCAATCAACAATTCAACATAGATCAATACCTATTGATGAGTAGAAAAACATACCTTAAATCCAAGTTGATCTAAGAATCAATATTTAAGTTTGAAGAAAAAAGTTGTTTTTTATTTTGATTTGAATATCCATGACGTCCAAAGTTGTTTTATAAAAAAAACTAAATTGTAGAAAAAAAGAGAAAAGAGAGCTTTTGATTAGTGCAATAAATGCAAACAAAAAAAAAAGACATATAGATCGATTTTAACAACCTAATGACTTAAATGAAAACTTTTGAATAGTTCAATAATCAATTTATAACTTTTTTTAGTTAAGTGACCAAAATAAAGACTTACCCATAATTTAATGGTATAATTTACTCTAATTTTAATGAATATACAAATGTAAAACAAATTAAATGATAATTGATTTAAAATAATATGTATTATTAATTATTAAATTTTTTACCGCATTTAAGTCTATGGTTGATATGAATAAAAATTCAATTATAAAAAAAATTATTTATATTGTATATCAATTTAGTAAGAGATAAATATCAAATTTATATATGAATTTTGTTTTAATGTGTAATTTGATACATGAATTTTGATTTGGTGCAATTATATACATTAAATTTGAATTATAGTTTACATGTATATATAACATTTTGATTTAATTATACACATTTAAAGATTAGATATATACATTTATTTTCATATTAGATTCATATAATTATATGTGTATACATCATGCTAATTCGATAATTTTATAAGTAATTTATGAAATTAAATTAAAATTTTATTAATAAAATTATATAAAATTAAAATTAATGTATATTAATCCATATTAAATTAAAATTAATGTATAGTTTGATATTTATCCATTTACTAATTAAATCAACATTAAAAGCTGTGTTGGAGTCGTGGCGTAAAAGGGAAAAGAAAATAGCCTGTGAATATTTATTAAATCAAAAATTTCTGAATCAAACAAACTAAATCGAATAAAAAATTTTGTTATTCAAATTCTTTCTTCGTTTCTATCGCTTTCTGATTTCCTCTGCTACTTTTTTCTCCACTCATCCCTTCCAATTTTCACTCTTCAAAGTTGATCAATTATATCAAGTTGAAACCCTAAACTCTTCAAAGTTTCCGGTTGCTTATCTCCTTGTTCAGCATTAACCTCCTGGTAATTTTTTCCTTTATTATTGTAAAGGCTTTCATTTATTTAAGTTATTTAAGTAGATCCAGGAGGAATATATCTAACCTTCATGTTTTTTGGGTGGAAAAGTTCTATGCTTTTGGATAGTTTCTTGGACCTTGAATTCTTTTTCTTGTTTTTTATCAATACTTTAGTGTTATGTTGTATTTGACTAGGGTTTATTTTAGGCTGAGAACTTGAAATTTAAAGAAAATGATCAGGGTGCTTGATATATTGGGTGAAAATTTTTGTTCTTTTAGATTTAATTAGAATATGAAATGAAAGAAGAGGAAGCACTTAATTGTATTATTGTAAATTAAACAGCTATAAGAATAACCAATTGGGTGAAGAAAGCTCATTGCTTGAAATTGTTGTTGTTGGTGGTGGTGTGCATGCGTGTGTGTAGGTGGTGACAATGTCAACTCCTGCAAGGAAGAGGCTAATGAGAGATTTTAAGAGGTTGCAACAAGATCCGCCTGCCGGTATCAGTGGAGCACCTCAAGACAACAATATTATGCTTTGGAATGCAGTTATATTTGGGTCAGTTTGGAACAAAAAGGATCTCTTTTTTTATTTTTTTACTTTCATGTTTTAGGATATTTGCTTTACTTCATTTGGCATTATCAGTATATTAAGTATGGTTCAATAAGCTATTCTGGTTTCTTTTCTGATTGGGAATGCAGTCCAGATGATACTCCATGGGATGGAGGTGAGTAACTCTGATGCCCAAAATCTTATTCAAATAGGATATTCTGTGCTTTCTTTTCACTTCTCAGTTGCTTCAGATTAATGTATATGTTGGATCTCATATTGTTTGTTACACATCCTTTTAGGTGACTTCATGTTCTTTTTTCTCCTTTGTCAACATAATTATCTTTTCTATCTCTGTTTATGACTGAAACTATAGCATACTCTTAGTTCTTATTACAGAGATGGATTTTTGTGCAAAATCATGTAGTTTAATTTTCTGGGCTCTGATTGTCACTTCATTGTATAATGCTCTGATGTGGTACAAACTTTAGACAAGGTTATGCGTTCAACAGTAACAGAGTCCATTTTTGTGAAAACTAAGAGCGGAGCCACATAGCAGTTTCCTTTTTGGTTATTCTGAGTTTTCTTTTACTATTGCCTTTGTTGTGATTCCTTAGTCTAAGCTTTCAAAATGTTAACAGTAATGTCTGTGCCATTGCCATAGCTTTCTAATGCATGCTCCATTAAGATCAGTCCATGCTCTAGATAGCCCTATGGTAGTTAGCATTAGAGATCCTAATCATGACTCAATCATTATTAAAATAACTAGAAGGTTTGGTTCCTGCGAGCTTCTACGTGGATGTTTATTCTGAATGTTTCAAGGACCCTGTCTTTTTTCCAAATTAAAAGTAATTATGTTACGATGAATGTACACGTATTGATATGTATTCGTGTTCACAGTTTTATTGGAGTACTGTTTCTGCCATGGCTATAAGATTGCTTGTAAGGGGGATTCTCTCTCACTAGTCTTGATATGAAATAGGAGGCGATAGTTTGATAAGGGAAAAAGGATAATGTTTGTTAAATAAGCATTTCCTTGTTAAATTTTCATCCACCAACCTCTAGGGTCCAAAATAATAGACCAAATTATAGAATCAACAGTTGGTGGTGGTTTAGTAGGAAGGTTGAATGTGTTAGTTTCTTATGTTAATATACACCTAGGGGAGAGGCCTTTCCCTTTATGAGAGTAAGTATAATAACTTCAAATTTCTAGTTGGAGAAGTCTGTATGACTTGCTTGCCCATATCAGATTAAATAACCCTATGAAGCTTTGACATGGTTCCACTCTTGATGTCTGTGCTGGATATATGCCTATGTCAGATAAATGTAATATGGCGCAGCCAAATTCATATTGGACATTGCTAGATGCCCCCAGGAAGAAAATTAGAAGCTATTTGATATCTTCTGACACTTCAATTTTTAACACTCTTTTGACCTTTGTGAAGTGACTTGTTTTTGAGTTATTCAGGTACGTTCAAGTTGACACTTCAATTCACTGAAGATTATCCAAACAAACCCCCAACAGTGAGATTTATCTCCCGGATGTTTCATCCAAACAGTAAGTTACAACTGTGTTGCTTTAACTCTTTATTTTCTTTGAAGTACCTAAGATATCTGGATATGGAGGTATGATCCTCAATTATATGAGAAAACTTAGAAAAGTCTGAGCATATCTATTTTTGAAAGACTTCCATATATCTAACACTTGATCCCCAGCCTTAGTATTGGTCAGTCTTCTCTAACAATCTGTATTATTCCATCTACGGATTCGGACTTAAAACCTTTTGAATCTTTTCAGTTTATGCCGATGGAAGTATTTGTCTGGACATTTTACAGAACCAATGGAGTCCTATATATGATGTAGCAGCTATTCTCACATCCATCCAGGTACTGTAGAAACCTTTTTTCTTGTATGAATATACTTGTTACTTGTCTATTATTATGAGACTATTGACAAGAATTGTTGCTACATACATCATATCAATGATTAGAAATTTTATTCAAGGAGGAGCCTTCCAACTTCCTATTCTTTTTTCTAGATTTAGATTAGGAAACTTTGATGAAATTTTGCTTACATATGTTTAGATGAGAGAAAAACTTGGAGGATTAAATTGTTCATATCATAGGATCCTTGAAATTTTAACTGCAAATAATGAGTGTTCTTCTAGGATTGAAGTTATCTATTGTTGAAAGGTTCATCATTTGCAATCATATTTTCAAGTTTACTTCAGCTGCTGCACTCAATCCCTATTTCGATTAATTATTTTGAGTAAAACCTACGTTATGTAATTATGTTAGATTCTTCAGAGTTTGCACTACCCCTAAAATTTTCCTTTCAGCCAAGATTGCGTTTTTATTTAATATGTATCTTATATATACACACCTATGCAGAAATGATTGTTTGAACTGGTGATCCTGAATTAGGGATTCAATATTTTATTTAACCCGTTAAGCTTAAAACAAAATACTGGTTACTTGTTTTTCTCATTTACTCTCATTTTAAAAAGGTAAGTGGTGTGTGTGATTATGTGATTAAATGATTTTAACTATCATTCCATTGAGGCAGTCATTGTTGTGTGATCCGAACCCAAACTCACCTGCAAACTCGGAAGCTGCTAGGATGTTTAGCGAGAACAAGCGTGAGTACAACCGAAGAGTAAGGGAGATTGTGGAGCAGAGCTGGACAGCGGACTAACTCCATGCAGTAGTGGAACTGTCAGTTTTTAAGGTTTGATATCGTGGTGACATTGCCACTTAGAGTGTTATTCTCAGTACCAATCAACTTTATCCTGTTCTCTTAGCATATTTTATATACCTCATCGACTTTTGCAATGTGCCGTAAGCTTGTGTAAAATAGCATATGAATTCTATGTGGTTTAAGGTGTCAGTATTGGCTATGAATCTGCATCCAACACGGGTTTATTTTTTAAAGTTTTATCATATATTATGAGGTTCATACCATAATATCCACATCCGAAAACATGTATGTATGTGTTTGTCTATATGCACTATTCTTCAAAAGCCACTTTGCCAGAGTCTTGCAGTCAACATAGCGATGAGCTTTTTCAGTACACTGAGACCAAGATTTGGCATAACTTAGATACCCGTTAAGAGTGCAATGCCCTGCCCATGGAATCAAAATATAATATAAAAATCGGGACTACATTCCAACAAAACCTATGTGAGCAGATGCAGGAGACATCAAATTTCCACTACCAACAGTAAAATCAACAGCATATTCACACCCCGGAGCAGGACACCACTTGATCTATCAGTCAGCATGAACAAAATAAATAAGGGCAAGAATGGTTAGAAGCAAAAGGACAAACCCCATCAAACCTAAGGGAACCATCATGTCATGTTCATTTATCCATTGCGTACACAGCATAAGTGCCAAATAAGATTGGACACTTGCATGCATACATGCACCGAGAGGAATCCGCTTAATTGTCCATTGTTGGCAAGCACACAAATCATATGCTATTCAGCGGTTGGCGGTGGAGGGGTTGGGCTGGTTCTAGTTCGCACCTTGCTGGCGATTGAGCAGGGTGTGCAAGTGGTGGTGGTTGGCACCAATGGAGGTTGGGTCGTTCAAGGTCAGTGGTGGCTTATGCGAACAAGCAACAGTGGTTCTTATGGTGTGGCTGGAACTGGGCAGGGAAGTGAAGAGCGATAGAGATGAAGGAGCAGGGGCTGGGGAGAAGATCTAGCTCCCAATGCTCCAATTTAATGCATTATTTTAGGTTTAGTGAAGAATTTCTATGTAATTTGGATTAAAGCTAATCATTTTTATTGTTCGAATTTTATCTTATTTTTGTAATTTATTAAAAAAATTATTAATTAGATAAAAGGATATGGTAAAATATTAATTGAAGCATCTGTGAAAAAGTAACAAAATCCCAAGAATTTCATAAAAAAATCAAACATTAAATGACGTGAAATGTTTAGACATAGGAGGATTCAAGATCAAACGACATCGTTTCATATGGTAAGAAAAAAACAACAAAACTATATAATATAATAATACAAGAGATCAAAAGGGCAAGACAGAAGGAAATACAGATAAAAGAGAAGAGAGCCGATGGTGTTAAACAGCTCGGCGGTGGTGGCAATAGCCAATATATCAGCAAATCTATGCCAATACATCGCCTGTAACCCAGAGCGGTTAAGCAGCGATCAGGTATTGCACCTCATCTTTTGCCTTCCTTGCCGTCATCTTGGCCGTCTTGCTGACTCTTTATGGCTCTACCTCTGCTTTAATCCTCCCGATCACCCTCTATCCGATTTCAGCGACGACGACGATGATCCCTCTCACTCCGATTGACCTTTCCTCTTCTCTATCGTATGTCCTTCTGCATTTCTTACTATTTTGAATTCTTCTTGTTTGTGGGGATTACCCATTTCTTTTCTTCTGCTTTCTTCTTTTTTCATGTAGTTATTGCTGTTGGGTACTCCTCATTTCTTGTAAATTTCTTATTAATTTTGTGCTAAATTTGAAAATCTTTTATGCTTATATTTTATTTTTAGGTTTAATTGGTTTGACTTTGATGTCCTCTTTAAATTACTTCTAGGTTAATTTTGTGTTTTTACTTTCTTGTTAAGAGGTTGGAATCAGGCAAAAGTATCATGTCAAATCATACGAATAACATTAACAAAATAACAAATAAGTCGATTGATTTGATACAATTTGTACCTCAAGTGATTGTATAGTAGCAGAAACAAACAATCCCAGTTTAAAGCAACAACCTAAGTAAAAAAAAACAAAAGAACAGGTCTTGACTTCACACCAGATTGGAACACTTTACTTATAAAGTTTAAAACCCTATACAAACATCAACCCATGAAAGACAACCCAATAGAGGATGGAATTTAAAGCATGGTTGAGCATTGGCCCCCTACATCACTCCGGACAGGCTGGTTTCTTCTGTCAGAGGTGCATCCTGTAATGGAGACGATGGTGAGAATTTTTCAGTGGATTATGTATAGGGGTTGTAGCATTGAACTACATTAGTTGTTGCAAGATATGAAACTTCTTACCATATTTTCTTTGTCCTCTTCAACAATCTCAGCTGCAGCCGAAGGGCAAACCTGATCTGTAAGCATAAAATAGAAAAAGCTCATAAGTCATGCACCCAAAGGAATAGTAATATGCTGAACCTAAAATTCATCTACACCCCCTTGCCTTCTTGATCAGCTGATTTGGTGCCCTGTCTCTTGGTCTTTTCCTTTCCTTTAACAGGCTCTGTTTTGGTAGTCTTCTGAGTTTTGGTATGTAACTTACGACTCCCACTGTCCGAAACAGGCCTTGAATTTGAACTGGTCTTATTCAAAAGCCTATTCCTGTTTGCAGCATTATTCTTTGGAGTAGCCTCTTTTGCTGATTTGGCCACTGATGATACCTGACCAGCATCAGTATTCAAGGACTTGGGTTTCAATCTCCTAGCTGCTGCTGCTACAGGAGAAACCCTGTGAACCTCATCATCCGATGACCGAGTTCCCTCATCAGGCACCTGTGAACAGGTTTCAGACACCTGTGGTTGCTCGGGATTGTCTGGAACATTGTAGCTCTCAAGTAGCTCCTTTATCGCTTCCCCATTTTCACCAAGATTATGGCGACGTATATAGGATTTAAGCTCATCACTCATTTTCTGAAGGGGCTGGGTTTAGTGTTAAAATGAGATTAGACCAAAAACAAAGACAAGTAAATATCAAATCCAGTATATTAAATTGCGTAAACCACTTTGATCATATGCGTGCAGGCTGAAAATATTATAAATAGCAAAAGCCAAAAAAAAAAGAGAAGGAAACTTGAACACAAGAAAATGAAAGGGCGTATAAAGGAAGATACAGTGGCATGAATTTGAGATTTATTTTAGCAAGAAATTTTTTATACGCAGCTATTGAATAGACCCAAAATCATATGAGAAGAATGCAAAAGGTGAAAAGAAGACACAGATAAAGCATACCTCACATCCAACTTCTAAGGCAAGTTTGAAAAATCCAAGTGAGACAGAATGCTTAGAAGCTGATTCAGAGAGCTTAATCTGCGACAGCCAGTAGGAAGCTGATGACAGTACACTGAACCTCCTTCGAGTTGATGATCTAGAAGCATCAGAAAGGGGTGTGTCACTTTTGCCTTGACCATTGCTTGATTTCTTGGCTGCTCTACCCTCGCATATAGGAGCGGCTGTCCCAACAAATTTTGGGGATGGAGTCACTGTTGATTTGGTTGGGATGGAAAGCCTCCTGGGCGGCTTCCCTGACCCAGATTTCTCCTTTGAAAGATCTAGAACACCCACACTCTTGCTTACACTGGGTGTTGCCCTCCCCCTATCAACCCCAAAGAAATCAAACCCTCTAACATTTACAAACATTCAAACGAAATACTATACAAATAAAACTCTACTCTTATCCAACCCTCACATAATATATCATTGAATGATACGAGGAAGATTGTCAACAAATGGATAATTAATTCTACAGAGACAAAAACCAAAGCACAAGCTATAGAATTTTGGGCATACCTTCTGGATGAAGAAGAATTGGATAAATCAGGCGCAGGCGGCTTCTGCTCCTTTGGTTTCATTGAGGATCGAAGTGGATAACGCAGCTTTGACTTCCCTGCACTCCCTGAAGACGGGAGAACAACGTTTAAGTCATTAAATTTGCTATCTAAAGGATAATATAGTGATATGTAATATTGGTCGGTAAACGCATTTAAAAAATAAATTATTAAAAGTTCTAATTTAACTTTGAATGGATTGAACCTTCCTTTTTCCAGATTATTTAACATTTCATTGGGTAATCGATACAATCTCTAAAAAACTGCTATTTTGGTAACAAATTCGCAAAGAAACTTACTTAAACCATCAACAAAAAGAACCTAAAACTGCATGGCAATTGGCTATGGGACTGTGTTTTCATGTAGTGAAACAGTAGCGATTATTTCTCAATATAAAATGAATGAATACTGTAAAACTTAAAAGAAACCAGATTTAGAAACCGAGAGAAATAGGGTCAGAAATTGAACCAGAAATTTGAGCAGCAGATTGTTGTTCTTTGACAGCCTCCTCCATGATTGCTCGTTTCTCTTCCAAGATTTTTCTCAAACAAAAAGAAAAAGAAATTTCTTGCTTGCTTGCTTTCAAGGCACGAACAAACCCAGAATTCTTATCTGAATTTTATAAGGAAATTTTGCCTTTCTTTTAACCTTCAGATGATTCACTGCTTTACTTTTGACTCAATATAATGGGCGGGAAAATTAAGCAGCAAAAAAGAAAAAAAAAACTAAAATTATCGAAAATCATAGTTCAACTGCTACTCGCAATTCTTTTGTTGGCTATCTACGCGCTTTATTTCTCTGACAGCTGCACCTCATAACGCTCCTCCTCTTTTAAAACCGCTGAAGTAATGGGGTTTTATTATACACGTGTCAATCATAGGAGGAGAGTAGCGTTTTTTTGTCTGGAGCATTGAGAGTGGGGAAGAAAAGAAGTAAAGACGATATGAACGAGAGAGGGAGCTGGAAGTGGGACCCACGCGCCATACCTAAATAAAAGGAAAGGGAGAAACATCAAACGGCAAAGCCCATTCGAATTTCAAATTTTGAAACAACAAAAAGGTACTTAAGAACCGGTTTTAAACGGTTAAGATGCCAGACAGACATTATGAGATATTATTAATCGAACATGTTTCATGTGGGCCCTTGTAGGCCCAACTTTCATTATTGCTTTGTTGGGCTTATCGTTCGGCCTTTTGTCACCTACCTTCACTCACCCATGCTGCCAAAATCAACCGCAAGTTAAGGGGTAAAAAACTAATGTTTACAGTAAATAATTGTCAAGGAAAAGAAAGTAAATAAAAGAAAAAAAGAAGGAAGGTTAAGGGAAAAAATATATTTATTTTGTTTGGATAATTAAAATCGGTAAAGGAAGGAAAATTCAATGTTTTTTTAACAATCTCATTATAGTAGGTTTTTATCATATTTGGATAATATACTTCAATGTACTCGAACTCATATTTTCCTGCATTGACAACAATACCCATAACAATCGAATTAAGATTCAATCGGCAAGCGAAGGATTTTTTTACCATATTTATTGTGTTAAACTATGAAAAGTTAAAAAAATAAATATTGGGTTGAATTAAATTATAAAATGTTGAATCAAAAGTTCAGAAAACACATATATTAGACCTAATACAGGAGAGACTCCAAACACATCATATTAAATGTGAGTAGTGGTGGAGCCACATTGAGGCCCAAGGCCTCCCAAAATTTACTTTTTTTTCAATCTTTTCTAAATTTACACTATGACCCCTAAAAAATATAAGTAAACTCCTTCAAGGTTTAAGATTTTTGCAAGTTCCCCCTTTGTATATATATTATAACCCTTTAAAATGGTAAATTTTTAATTTAGACTTTTTGTGATTTATAAAATTTTAAATTAGTAATTACACTTTTACCCCCTCAAAAATGATAAAAATTTAATTTAACACTTTAAAAATAATAAAGATATATACTATTAAAATGATGAAATTACATTTGTACTATCATAAAAATATACAATTTAGTATCTAGGGTGTGTCGCCCCCTACTAGGGGAGTATTTTCTATTAAATAAATATTATTTGTTATTCTTATTCAACTAGGATTCTTCTATCTCTCCTTATTAGTAGATGACACTGGTAGAGCTATTAACATAAGTTTTTACACACAAGCTTCGTATATTGTTATTCTATCCGAAAATAATAGAATTTTATTTTTTATGAATAAATGCTATTTTCTAGGAATTACAATTTCTATTAGTTTCTATTTGAGAGAACTACTTTTCTACTGAAAGTAATAAAATCGTATATTGTTTTGTATTTGGTTCGGGTTGCTCGATACCACACTTGGCATAATTTGAGATAGAGGATAGCAAAAAAAGTTGTTTGATTGAAAGCCGATAATGATTCAAATCTGTTTCACACAAAGCACATGTACTTTTTGAGAAAAAAATTATTGTTATAAATATCAAAAACCGACTCGGTTTTTAAAATTTTTAAACTTCCGTTGTAACTGAAAATTGTTTTCTTGATCTAATTATTCCAACAATGACAGGGTTAGAACCCACATCATCTAGATACTAGATGTAACTTTTAAATGTATCCCATTATTCATTTACTCTTTTATGCGATCAAAAGTGTCCATGGATCAAGTCAAGTCGAGTTGGAATCTAATTTTACAAAAACTTTCAAGTTGGGGCCGAAGCTTGACTCGACTCAGCCCACCCAAAAATCTCATATTACAGTTTAAAAATAATAAGATATAAAATATATTTTAAATAAAAATACTCAAGAATCATTTTATTTACATTTGAGCCGAATCATGGACAAAACCTTTTTAACAAAGCTCGACCCATGAATAACTTTAAATTTTATTAAACACTAGTTTAACGTTGCATTTGAAAAATATTGTAAAAAAATAGCTTTAACATTTTTTTTTTTAAAAATTTGATTTAAGATTTAAAACTTTAGTATGACTGTAAAAAAAAACTATTAAAAAATAAAATATTTATTTTAGATATAATATTGTAAAATAAAATATTCATTTACTAATATCTCCTTATCAATATTTACCCTTCTTTTAACTAAATAAGTCATTTTCGTTTGATTTTTATTCATTAAAGCAAAAATATATTTATTTGACAAAAAAAAAGAAGAAATACACTTAAATGAATATCTTGCATAAATCTTTTGTTTCATTTTACATCCATTGTATTTGTTTCAAACTTTTAGAATCAGATATTAAAATTCAATAATAGTAGTTTTATTTAAAAATTTGAATTCCTATATATGAAATTAGTATGAAAATATCTTAATATCTCAACAACATTATTTGCATATTCGTATTAAGATTTTTTAAAAATTATTTTTACTTTTAGTTAAAATATTAAAAATAAATTTAGTGATTATTCCTTTCAATAATATCATCTCAAATATTTGAACTCGTTTTCTTTTTACAAATATTATTTGTTTAATCATTACATCCTACACTTGTTGATAAGTAAATAAGGATTATGATAATACACTCGATTATTATTATTTATTTCTTTTAAGTCTCTATTGATATAATTGTGGTTCGAACTCAAGTTATTCTTGAAAAAAGTAAATATTCAATCAATAGACCATAAAATTTATCCTTTGAAGACTTTATGTTCCCTTCTACTTTTTTCGTCTATTTTATTCTACAATATTTTTTTTCTAAATTGGTAAGAATCTTATTGTATTTTTATTTTAATATTGGTATAATATCAAATTTAACTCTTAACGTTTTTATTTTTTTTATCATTTTGACCTTCAATTAGCTAAATTTGACCATTAACATTTTAAAATGAGTCAATTTATTATTTTTTAAATGGAAATGTTGACTAAAACATTATTTTTTTTAACGATGTTGGCATGACAATCGTCATGGTAATTCACATATATTTCATGCTAATATGACACTATTTGTTTATATGTCACATGGGCTACAATATTAAAAAATTTAATGTTTTATAAATATTTCAGTTAAAAAAGACAAAACAATTATTTTTAAAATGTTGATGGTCAAAATACGAGTTAAATTAATAAAAATATAAATGTTAAATGTGACATTATATCTTTATTATTTAATTTATGTTGTTAATTAATTAAAGTATTCTTTTAATATATATTCAAATTTTGGAAAGTAAGATTTATTAATGGTCAACAAAAGACAACTAAATGCACACTGCTATTCAAGACGTTAATAAAATTATTCATTGGTTAAAGTACTTGAAAAGTCCTTATATTATAGGAATTGAATTAAATTAATTCTTATATTATTAAAAATTAAATAAATTTAAATTGTAACAGAGTTAATATTTATCGTATAAAAAATATCTTAAAATTTATTTTTTCATTTCTAAACAAAAGATTTTATTTACAAAACAATAAAAACTTTAAAAATATTAATCCCGTAAGTAATAAATGATATTTTTTTAAACAATAAATGTTAATTCTATTCTAATTTAATATTATTTAATTCTTTTTAATAATACAAAAAATAAATAAATTAATTTAATAATAAAAATTAATTTGATTAAATCCCTATAATAAAAATATGTCTCCAACACATTCACCGTACAACATCTGTAACAACCAACTTAACACCTCCCTTAGTAAGCTGATCCTCTCCCCTGTTACGACCTAAACTTGTGTTATACCCTCGTTCTTTTTAAGGCCTTGAATTCTGATTCATATACTTATCGGTAAAATTGATTGTTTAATAATTAATTTAAAATAGTATAAAGTTTTGCTTGATTAATTATACTATTTTTATAATATAATACGGAATCTCACATAGTTTTGGTTTGAAGTTATGCAAATTGTGCAATCTAATTGGAAATAATAATAACATAATCATAATAATTATAAAAAAATTATATTCACACCTAAAGATCAGAGTCAACAACGGAATAAGTGGCCAAGAATGAGAATAAAGTCAAACAACTAAATTATGTGATGTCTCATCATCGAAGTTAAACACCACATCCCAATAATAAGAACGTAGAGTTTGTTGACCAGATTTTGTCTAAATACTAGGTTTTACAAGTTCTAAAATTTCATATTTGTAACTGTAATTATGATTATATTTGTAATTTTTAAAATAATATAAAAAATTAGTTTTATGAAAACTAAATTAATAAAAATACAATCATCCAATTATTCAATTTGTTCTATTTTGATCATCTAACTATTATTGTTTTTCAATTTTGTCATTCAATTTTTTAAAATTAAATATTAGTCTTTTTTTTGCCATTAATTTAGCAGTGAAAGTCAAACGTGAGCTTTTTTTATTGGCCTAATAATAAATTTAGCTCTTCAATATTTACATATTCTATCAATTTGATTATAAATTTAAAAGTTCAACAAATTTATCCTTCAATATTTACAGAATTTTTAATTTTAGTTATAATTATAAAATTTATATAATATATTTAAAAATCTTAAACACACTTTTTTTTATTTACTTGATCCCATCAATTGTGCTCATTTTCACATCAACCAAACATGTGAAAAACTTAGAAACTAAAACTATTTTTTATTCTGTCTTTTTTGTTTAGTCCTCATTTTCTTTTGCTACATTGTTAGTCTCGAAATGCCTAATTAAAATTTAGAAAGAAACTCAAAGTTAACAAATTTATAAACCCCAAAAAATGGTTGGGTTGACAACATCAACTCCGACAACTTTACTCATTGTTACAGAGATAGTACCAGATCTAAGCTTTAGTGTTATTATGCCTCTATCATTTCAAGCTCAAACATTAAAAAAGAGGTTGCACCAGTACATTTGAAATTTTCAACTTTGTCATTTGAATGTAAGAAATAATAAAATGGAAGATACGGTTGAAATCCATATTGCTACAAAAATCTTAAAAATATTTGTATATTTTCTTTTTAATTTTTTACAATTTATATATACTTTTAAAAAAATTTAAGATTTTTTTTATAATTTTTATAAATTTAGAATTAAAATGATAAATTTTGTAAAATTGAGAGCTAAATTTGTTAAATTTTTATATTTAAAATAAAAATTAATAAAATGTATAAACATTAAAGAATTAAATTTGTTATTAGACCAATAAAATAAAGTTCACATTAAACTTCCATTAGACAACTAACAAAAGAGTGACTGAAAAATTTAATTTCAAAAAATTGAGTGGCTAAAACGAAAAAAATAATAATATGGTGACTAAAATAGAATGAACTCAAATAATTGGGTGATTTTTTTTGTTGAAAGGGATAATGACAAGTTTTGCCCTGTACTTTAACGAATTTGCTAATGTGGTACCTATACTTTTAATTTGTTCATTTTGAGACATGTATTTTCTATCTGTATGATATTTTGGTACCCTACCCTAACGGGGTTAATTTTTGACGTGTTTGACACATGGACTTGTAATGAAATGAAACATGGCGATGTGAACCACACCAAAAATTTTAAATAGCAATCAAATGACTTCATATATGGCTCAAAAAATTAGACTCAAATATTTTTGAAACTTAAATCTAAGTAAAATCAAGACTCAAGCAAATCTTGAAAACAAAAATATCAGCAAAAGATCCCACAGAATTGAAGAACAAAAAAAAAAAAAAAAAGAGACAAGTTTGAAAGGAGAGTTCAAGCACTCATATATGGCTCTTTCGGCTTTATGGGTTGTAGGTAAGCCATTCAGAAATCTGAGTGGTGAAAGCTAAGAGAAGGCTAAGAGCAGCATTGATCTTTGACAGGAGGTCGATGCAGTAGCCGATGAAGCAGATTGGAAGAGGCAAAGTTGCCGGCTTTGGTTATCTTTTCATGGGTAGTAGGTACCATATTGACAATTTCGTTAAAGTACAGGGTAAAACTTGCCATTATCCCTTATTGAAATAAAAAAATAAACAAGAAATTTCTTTTTCTTTTGACGCAAAATTATAAATTTATTTGGAATATGTAAAAAGTAATGTCAGTGTGATGTCCGTCATCGTCCGTACCACAAGCAAGGAATATCCTTTTTGTTTTAGCCTACAAAAAATAATTTGTCCAACAACATAGGGACAGGGATGTAATTTTCCATTCCCACAAAACAGAATACCAAAGCATAACTTTTGTTTTGCCAACCAACTCCTTTTGTTGGTTAAAATAGAAACTTTGGATTCTTAACTATTTTAATTGGAGTTTTACTTTACATATTTGTGATGTTTGGATTTTCAATTTTACACATACATGTTATGAATAAAAATTTTCTGGTTTTTATCAATTTTTTGTTTTCTATACTTTATATTAATTTAATTTTTCGATATAATTGTTCAAAATTTATTTGTATTTATATTTATAATAATAATTTTAAAAAATTAATGCATAATTTGGTAATTATGTTTGACATTTTTTTAATGTGATATCTGTGTTTTTTTGGGTTCAATGTGATATTTATAGTTGACAAAATTTATATATTTTTGTACTTGAAGAGAATATTATTAATTTTTTAGTGTTAAATTCAAGTTTTAGAGCAACCTTAAAACATTGTTAACTTGAAACGCATTATCCTCATATTTAAAAATTGAAGAATGATTGTGGATAGTTCTAAATATTATATAAAAAAAAATATATGAAAATAATCTATGATGAGATTAATGTTACAAAAAAATCAGATTAAATCTCATTTATCATATCATTTTTGTCATATCATATTTGACAAAATCATGAAAAATTAAAATATAGTAATATTAGTTATTAACTTTCATCAAAATCTACTTTAAAATCCAAATTGAATACTAAAATATTAATAAGGTTATTTTATGTATCAAAATACAAATGTTAATTTTTGATCTAGTATAGTATCCTATTAAAAAAGTGTGATATTTAAATATTAAATAATATATTAAGAATAGGAAATCAATGAAAAATAGTTATTATTTTGTTAAAAAACAAATGAGGTCATGGGAAGTAATTAGGAGAATCTTTCTTACATTAAAATTTGCATTTACTCGCTTGTATCTTTCTTACCCATTTTCTTTCACTTCTAAATTAAAAGTTGAAATTAATTAAAGTTTATGAATGGCCTATGGGTGTTTTTGTTTATTATTAATTATTTTTAAATTTGATTTGATTGGAATTCTTCCAACGTGACCCAAATCACGGTTTAATATTTGTCCACAAAGCATAAACTATTTATTTATGGTTTGAAGAAATTCTTTGGCTTGTTTTCATTAAATTAAAATAAAGTAAACATTAATCACCTTCTGTCGTTGTTTTATCTCTGATTCAATAGTGATTTGGCATTTTGCTGATTTGCCAAGAAGCTGCATTTCCTTCCAGAAGCTCATACAATTCAATCAATTTGACTTTCTGTTTCTGGCCAACTTGTGAATTTTTAATTAATTTTTTTAATTTAATACGTAACGTATTGGTCAGGGGATGGTAAATATATAAATATACCTGATTATTTTGTAAAGTATGATATTTAAAAATATTAAGTAATTGATGATTTTTTTAATATATTGGTGTGATTATATTAATAGTATTTATTTATACTTTCTTAACTTTTTGATAAGCATACATATTTGCACACAGATACTCGAACCCTAGACTCTTAGGACGAATAATATATTCTTTTCCACTGAAATCACTAGTTGGGTTCAGCAATTGATGTATTAATATTGTTTCCGTGATATTTTTTCATGCTGTCTTTTATAATTTATGTTATTATTTAAAATTTTAATTGAGTTTATGTTATAAATTAATAGTGCATTAATTCAATTAGAAAAATTATAAAAATATTTTTTTATGTTTATAAGTTATGTTATTTTAGGATATTTTAATTTTTCAATTTCTTTTATAAAAATCAATATAAAATTTACATATAGTGAAATTTAAAAATATGTCACTTACGTCAATAAAAGTTTAATTTTACTATTAACTCAAAGCTTTATTTTAATATAATATATATTTTAATTTTATTATGCATACTTAATTATTTTCATTAATTGTATATATTGACTCAAGATTAGTGACACAACATGATGAATAGTTGTAGTACATTTAATATTTTTAATATGATGTATTTATACATTTAAATTTCATTTTATTTACAATTTAATATTTTTTAATTTTAATACCGTACATATCTTATGTGCAATTTAATACGCTTACACTATGATAATTTTGAGTATATTTTAATTATTTTTTATGTATCATATGGTGTATGATATTATTGGATACATACATAAGAAAGTCAATTAGGGAGGGATAATAAAAAATAATTAATTCATATAATGTTGACCAGTTTATGATATCATAATAAAATAATAATAATGGATAAAATACACTAATTATCACTCTAAAATGGTTATTTTTATTTTGATTATTTTAATTTTTTTGTCAATTTAATATTTTAATTAAGATAATTGTTCGAATTGGTCACTACTGTTAAAAATTCAATTAATTCACTAGCTCTTATATTGCAATTAAATAAAAAGAAATGTTTTGAACTGATTATAGAGATGACCCCAACCTTAGTCAAAAATAAAAAAAAATACCACATCAACAATCTATTAATGAATTAATTTAACAATAGTGATTAATTTGAATAATTATCTTAATTAAAATGATTAAATTGATAAAAATATTTTAGAATAACCCAAATAAAAACGATGATATTTTAAAGTGATACCGTAGTTATCTAATAATAATTGGGTGAATGTTATTTTTTGAAATTTAAGTTAGTTTGTTCTTTACTTGATGAAAAATATATGATATTTACTTTAACCTATTGGTTAAATATCCTAGAAATTTAATTCATAAAAAGGAACATCAACCAAAAATAAAAAAAAAAAGGTTAAAAGTAATAATAAAATAGCATTTAGTTTTATTTTTATATAATAAAATAACATATGTCAGGTCCCCAAGGGCATTTTGGCAATTTCTGTTAAGAACCGGGGGTATTTTGGACATGAAAACGATCAACATAAGCAAAGGGCCAAAGAGCCGAAACGCGTTAATACTTGAAGAGTAGAATAATAATATAACCGAACAAGGTTTGAAAATCGCGGGGAAATCTCGCAGAGTAGTAAAAGTATTGGAAAGGAGAATTCAGATTTCAGACTGGTTTATTCCTTTATTTAATAAATAAGCAGCATCCGGAAAGCAAAGTACGAAACAGCTGAGAAAAGCAGCTCCCTTTCCCTCCTATAAAACCATACCTGAAGACTTTAAACTCTTAATTTTCTCTGAATTTTGCAACTTGATTTTCGTCTAAGCAAACTCGGTATCAATGGCGGATCAGCGTCCAACACTGGGTCCAGCCAGTTTCTGGACGCAGGCCAACGCTCTTCTCAGAAAGAACTTAACTTTCCAGGTCCATCTCATTCAATTTCTCACCTTTTCCATTCATTTTATCCTCCTAAAAGATATCTTAGTTTTGTTGTGAAAATTCCGGGTTTTTTTAGTAAAGTTCAACTTGGAAAATGAAAAGCAATACTGGGTTAGAGTTTTTTTTTTTTTTTTTTTTAAGTTTCTTGCTGCGATTGCTTATTTCAGTTGTTGATGATTGGTTTGCTAGGTGGGATGATCTTTGATTTTTTCCCCTTGATAAAGTTTTTTTTTTTCCTTGAAAAGGTTTTGTTATTTATATATTATGGTATTTTGCAGAAAAGGAACATAGGGGCAAACATTCGGCTGATTTCCTTCCCGTTATTTTTCTGTGTTCTGTTTGTTGTGGTGCAACAAGTGTTGGACAGTTCAATAGATAATGCGAAAAATCGTTGTGGATGTATCTGTGTTGAAAGAAGCGCAAATGGTAATTGCCAGAGGAGAGAATGTGGGATACAGTACTCGACAGTAGATCAAGTAGGAACTTGTCCTATTCCCAGTCCCCGGAATGGCCTGCACTATTACAAGTACCAGCTCCCAAATATCGTGCAGTTAGATCTGATTCAAATATGGCTGCAGACTTCCCAGATGAGTCTTGCAGAAGTACGGGGACTTGTCCTGCAATTTCATTTTTCACAGGGAATAATCAAACGCTTAGTCAAAGTATGCATCTTACTTCTCATCCCTTGTTTTAAAATTCAAGTTTCTTTGGCTTTAAACTAATTGCTGCAGTGAAAGATGAAACCACATCAGATTAAAACCTTGCTTTTTCTGGCTTTGGTAGTTTTGACGCAGACCATGTTCTCAACTTCTTTGAATATCAATTCCTCTGATTTTACTAGCAGTGTGTCCAGCAATGTCCTGGTAAGTTGTTCTCCTTTTTGTTCCTTCATTTTTCCACTTACATATAGACATAGTTTCTGATTTTGGTGACGATTTACAATCTGATGTCATAATACTGCTTCCCGCCTTTTGGTTTATAATTTGTCTTCTCTAAATGTTTCAGGGTTCAGCAACATATCCCGAGGGTACCAATTTCCTTGAACCTGCTATTGTTCAAGCACTTCCCCTCTATAACGTTCAAAGTCAATGCACAGCAAACTCAACATTTTCTGTTGTCATCAACCAATCATCTATAGCCAGGGAAAAAGGTATAAGCCATTGTTATATGAATAAGACTGCATGAATAGACTATTTGAAATGCCACAATGGAAATTTTCAAGAATATTAGGCATGGTCATTTAAGGACAAGAAATATTTGTCGGTAAACATATTAATTTGAAGTTCCTTTGTGTTGTAAACTTATATAGCTGTTGCACTTTTCATATTCTTGTTTATTTTGCCAAGTACAAGTTTGTTGCACTAGTAGGTAGATTTTAGACTTGCTAGAATCTGTCTAACATTAAGGCTCCTTTATGCTACTTACATATATATTGTTTCTGGAAAACACATTTACGGATCTTATTGCCTTTGAGGTGTCATAGGGTCAAACTCTGCTTGTTGAACTTCTCTTGCCTGATTCATTATTATTTTTGAGATAGTCAGCAAAACTCGGAAACAATCTCAAAGTAGAGCACTTTGTAAACCTAATGTCTTAGATTAGCTCATTTATGTTAGAAATTCAATGCAGGAACTCACCCAAAATTGATTAATGGTCCTTCCATACAATATTACCTTTCTCTAAAGAAAAATTACAATATTGCATTAAAATTTTATTTCAGGAAGATGGTTATTCTATGCTTACTTCTTTAATTTTCTGTGCATGTAGAGGTACGATGTGTTCAAGGTTTATACCTATGGCGCAATAGTTCTTTCCAGGTGAACAATGAGCTGTATAGAGGTTACAGAAAAGGGAACTCAGAAGAGAAGATAAATGAGTTTGTTTCAGGTTAGTCTAGCTTAAATTGTGTTGCTGCTATTGCTTTACCTAATTTACATAAAATCATGTGTGGTAGAGAAAGATACTGACAAATTTTTCTTTTCCACAGCATATGATTTCTTGAACTCAGATGGCAATAGTTTTAATGTGAGCGTCTGGTACAATTCTACCTATAGGAATTACTCAACTGGTAATTCTATGGCATTGTTGCGGATTCCACGATCTGTCAATCTGGTATATATTTGAACTAGCTGAAGTCAGCTTTCCTCCTTGCCTGATTCTTTGGCAGTACTAATCTTATACCTGGGATTAATCTTAGACTCTCATATACAATTTAAAATGGTTGACAAAATATCATTCTCTAGTTTTCTAAAGAAAGGAGGGTGTGAATGTCTTGGAGTCAAATCTTGCTCATCAGTTTTACTTAAAGGATTGAACAAAAAAGTTATAAGGAAAAAGAGGCATCTATGAGAACCATTCTAAAATATGCGTTGATTTCTTTGTGGTTTGATTTCGCAAGCACACTGGTGTTATCTCTTGTGAGCTCATCATCTCTATCCAGTTTTGGTTCATAAGGTTGTGGTGATTTACATATCAACATCTGATAGCAGGAAATATTTTAGCAGGACAAATTTGTTTTGACTAAGCAGTTAGGGTCTAGGAAACTACGCGTGAGAGGCTTTAAAATCTCAGTTCTGTACTCTACTTCTTCAGCTGTGCTCCTCATACAGTTGTTAATGGGAATATGGTTGAACTAATGGTTCATTGTCTCTATTTTAGTCTTTTCCAGTCCATTTTTCTGGAGACTAGTTGTTCTGTTTTTGCAGCAAAATATGACAAATGTTTTTTACTTAAAATTTTGAATCATTTTAATTGGCTTATGGTGTTCCTTTCAGGCACAAATAGAAACCTTACCCATCATATTTGAGTTTTTTGGCTATACCATATATTCTATCTATGCACATTGCATTTTGGTTTAGACAGTGACTCGAAGGGATAGGGCTGCCTCAATGGTCCAAATCTGTTATACAATTTGCATCGTTAATGTGCTTTGCTCTTTTATAAATTTATTTCTTATTTCTTGCTACCTTTCTCTGTATTCCACAAATTTATATGGTAATTGCTTATTGATCAAAAGCTAGTGAATTCTGATATTTGCTAATGTCATATTTACAGGTATCCAATGCCTACCTTCAGTTTTTGCAAGGGCCTGCTACAAAAATGCTACTAGATTTTGTCAAAGAAATGCCAAAACCTGAAACAAAACTAAGAATTGATTTGTCATCTCTTCTGGGAACACTCTTCTTTACATGGGTTGTTTTACAACTATTCCCGGTAAGTATTTATCTCTTTTTCGTTGGTATTCGTCTTTATGTACAGTCCAGTCAGTGTCCCAATGGTTGCACAATTTTAACATTGTTACTCCTATAGCAAGTTGATCATTATCAAAATTATCACAGTTTGGTAACATTTATTTGATAGTAAAAGTTCTACAATCAAATTTAATTTCTAATTCAGACCGGGGAGATTTTTTAGATAAAAATCGAGGTTAGTTATGAACAATGCACAATATTCACACGAAGGGCCAAGGGAATACTTTTTTAGTGTTGTCATATAAAGAGATGATATAAGAGGTTGTCGCAAATTGACATGGACAACTATTGTCATTTGTCAGAGCTCCACTGTTCTTCATGTAATGGCATAGGCCCAGTAAGCAAAATCTAACCGTGCAGTTCTTCCTGCAATATTCCTTCCTTTTCACTTTACTCTTACGACATTTGGATAACTAATCTATGTTTTAGTTGTCGGCTTTCTGCATTGCCTCATAAGCCTATGAGCAAACTTATTATATTGAAAATCTGATCCAAGGTCATGGTTACAATTTTCTTTTCCTGAGTCATTGTCAACTGTCAGTTATGATCTCTTTCTGTTAATATCTTGACGGTTTATAATATATTGTTCTATATTTGTCTTAACATTCTGGTTTTCATTGTAGGTTGTGTTGGCTTCACTGGTCTATGAAAAACAACAAAAACTGCGAATTATGATGAAAATGCATGGGCTTGGAGATGGACCTTATTGGATGATATCTTATGCTTATTTTCTTGTCATCTCTTTGCTGTACATGTTATGTTTTGTGATATTTGGCTCAGTCATTGGTACTAATCTAATCAGTTAACTGCTCTTTAATATCTTTACTTCAAGCTTCTCTTTTAATGTGTTTGATTTCCTTCCAGGGTTGAAATTTTTCACACTAAACGATTATAGCATCCAGTTTGTGTTTTACTTCCTCTACATAAATCTGCAAATTTCCCTGGCCTTCCTTATAGCTGCAATGTTTACAAATGTTAAGACTGCTTCAGGTCTATTTTAGCTCTTCGATTCACTCCTCTTAGTTGGCTAAACTCTCCTCTTTTAAAGATTAGTTAACTGACTTATTTCTCGTAACTACTTTTCAATGGTTGCAGTTGTTGGATACATATTTGTGTTTGGAACGGGACTTTTAGGAGGCTTTCTCTTCCAGCCCTTCCTTGAAGATCCCTCATTTCCAAGTAAGTTTAACTGTTGAAGGAAGTATAAAAATGCAATTTGTTATCTTTATTTTGTATGCTTGAATTATTTGTTAATGAAACTAATATCTTGACTATATGATGCTTTAAAGAAGCTAATATCTTTTGCGGCCTGAAGAATACTGGTTTTAGCATTTAATTTTGTTGGCAGAGACCGTTCCTTTTATAAATGTTTGAATCACCTCATCCTACTATTTTTACTCATGCCTCTGAGAGTCAGTTACTTCTTTTGACTTATTGAATGGTGGGAACTGGGAAATAGTGATTAGTAAAGAATTGAGAAATGAATTCTATCCCAGAGGCTGTAGTAATAATACATTTGGCTTCTATAAACTTAGAATAGTTGTGACACATTTCTGGAAGTTTATTCTTTCAATCTCTAAAGATTCGTTATTATTCATTTAAACTGACCATCTTCACTTGTACCTTTCTCCATACTTACTACGAGACTCCTTTTTTTTGATTTTGTAGGTGGCTGGCTTATTGTAATGGAGTTATTTCCTGGATTCGCTTTGTATCGGGGATTATACGAGTTTGGAGAATATTCTTTCCAAGGAAATTATATGGGCACACATGGGATGCGGTGGGGGAATTTGAGTGATAGCTCTAATGGGCTGAGAGATGTCATGATTATCATTCTTGTTGAGTGGTTTGTGGTTCTATTTGTAGCGTATTATGTGGATCAGGTTTCATCTTCAGGTGCTGGGAAGAGCCCTCTGTTTTTCTTGCAAAGATTCCGTAGAAAGCCTGCATTATCTTTTAGGAGTTCTAGTCTACAAAGACAGGGATCAAAAGTTTTCGTTCAGATGGATAAAGATGATGTTAATCAGGAGGTAATATATTTCCGATTCTTTGGCTCTGTAGAATGCATCTTCTCATTTAAGGGTAGATTTCTTTGAAAGTCTCAGTGACCACTATTCCCTTAATTTTCATAGTCTTCCAAAAGACTAGCCTTTCACTCACTGACAGGTGGATCTTTATGATTCTATTAACATGATCATTTCTTATGGTAGAACCGAAAACGGTTTGATCATTCAAATCTTTCTAAAGAAGCATGAATTTCATTTTCTCCCTAATTTTCCATCCTTGAATGGTTTTGCTTCTTTCATTAGTTGGTCTAATGTGATAGAAGGGTGGCTATTTCTTGTTTATGCCTTAATGGAGCAGAGAATGTCCAGTTCAGGCTTCATGTTCCACCTCTTCCAACTTTAGTATTAGTAGTTTTCTTCTGATGTGCATCTCTAATAGCATCCTTCTAACTTTTATGCCATTTTCTTAACTCAACTAGGTCCATTGCCAATTTAAACAACTTTTTATGCATTGAGTAGTATACAACTGTAGCTTTGTATATATCGTTCAAAGTGTTGTGTTTGTAGCTCAATGTGATATGAATAACTCATTTGTATAATAATATTTTCTTTTATATTTTTGTTTCCAGCGAGAGAAAGTTGAACAGTTGCTACTTGATTCAACTGCAAGTTATCCCATCATTTGTGACAACCTCAAAAAGGTATATCCTGCAAGGGATGGAAATCCTGCGAAAATTGCTGTGAGAGGATTGTCTCTTGCTTTGCCTAGAGGGGAGTGTTTTGGCATGCTTGGACCCAATGGTGCTGGCAAGACTTCTTTAATTAATATGGTAGTGTATGATTTCTTTTTCTCTCTAATTTGAAAGTATGGTTCTTTTTTGCACTTAGCAGACTTGTATGCATTTTCTGTGACGTGAGGAACTGAAAGTGAAATCTTCCATGTTAGGATCTAGTTTGTTTCGCCAGTAGTAATTTTAGCCATTTTGTTCCCTATGTTGGGATTACTTTCGTCTTACTCCTGCCTGTATCTTATAAAGATAGAATCAGGTTTAGCTGTTAAAAACCATGCAAGAGTGATGTGTTATTCTGTGGACAGATGATTGGGCTCACAAAACCAACCTCAGGGACAGCATATCTTCAGGGTTTGGATATACTGACTTCTATGGATACAATCTATACAAGCATGGGTGTCTGCCCACAGCATGAGTATGATATAATTGTTTCCTTTTGCCAAGAAACAAATTGTTTTCCATGTTGAAAGATTTCTTATTTTGTTCTTTGTAAATTAGCCTGCTCTGGGAAACTTTAACTGGGAGGGAGCACTTGCTATTTTATGGGAGACTGAAGAACCTCAAAGGTTCTGCATTAAATCAAGTAAGTCAAGATTATCTATGTTCTGAGCTTGTTATGGATTTACTTGGAGAAGTTGATGCTCATAAATATTATTTAATTATAAATCTAAAGTCTAGAAGCCCTTCTATCAGACTTCCATTTTGTCTTTTAATATTCAAATATTAAGGGTGAATGGTGGATCTTCATCGAAAGCCAGGTTGAGGCAATGTAGTTTATCATCATGTAAAATATTTGGATTCTATTTTTGCTCATTCCCATGCAATTGCCTCAGGCAGTGGAAGACTCTCTTAAGAGTGTCAACCTATTTCATGGAGGGGTTGCAGACAAACATGCAGGCAAATACAGTGGAGGTATGAAGAGGAGGCTCAGCGTTGCCATTTCACTGATTGGGGATCCTAAGGTAAAATGGTTCACTCTACATTTCTATGTAAGACATTACTAAACTTATATCCTGGGGTGCTGTCATGGCTTTAATCATTTGAGATTTTGCAAATAGGTTGTCTTTATGGATGAACCCAGTACCGGTCTTGATCCAGCTTCAAGAAATAGTCTGTGGAGTGTTGTGAAACAGGCAAAACGAGACAGGGCAATTATTCTCACCAGTATCTCTCTCTCTCTCTCTCTGCACTGCCACTCTCGACTCACCATTCTTGATTTTAACCTATTTGCATGCTTTGCTCTCTCTTTTTTGCATTTCATTTAAAAAGATTATTGACAATAGAAGGTGAGAAGTATTGGCCCTTAGATACCAACAAATATTATCTGAATGTTTGCAGCGCACTCAATGGAAGAGGCAGAGGTGCTCTGTGATCGATTAGGATTTTTGTAGATGGCGGCTTACAGTGCATAGGAAATCCAAAAGAGGTTAGTTTGGCTGTAATACTAATTTTCTCAACTTGATAAAACTTCCATTCCTCTCATCTTTTACATGGTAGCGTGTTACACACCCTATCCATAGACCAGAGTTTTTGAACTAACCCTCTTATCTGCAGAATTTCTATTCTATTATCTTTAACATATCCATTCAATCTTCTATTTTTTCCAAACAAAAATCAAAATCTTTTTTCTAAAGTTTGGGTGTTTGATGTGAGAAAAGCTTTGTTAACCAATGATTGGTGTGTATGGCAGCTGAAGGGCAGATATGGAGGATCTTACATATTCACTATAACAACATCTTCAAATTACGAGGAAGAAGTGGAGAACATGGTACAACATCTCTCCCCAAATGCTAACAAGATATACCGAATCTCGGGAACGCAGAAGTTCGAGATGCCAAAGCAAGAGGTGAGAATAGCAGATGTATTCCAAGCAGTTGAGCATGCAAAGAGCAGGTTTACAGTGTTTGCATGGGGTTTGGCTGACACCACTCTTGAGGATGTCTTCATCAAGGTTGCTCGTGGGGCGCAGGACGTCAATATATTATCATGATTCTCACATTTCTCTTCCTCTTATTGTACCTACCATGTTCATGTATGATAAACCATTTCATTCCTTTTTTTTTTTGAAGTAGAAGCATTTCATTCATCTACAGATATTGTTGTAGTGTTACTTTTTGTTTTTGTCATATATGCATTTACTTTGTAAATGAGTTGGATTCTCCTTTCTTATTTATGGATTAAATAAAACTAGAATTTGTGTTACAAGAGAATGTGTGTGATGCTACTCTATAATATAATGTGACAATGTTGGCAAAGTGTTGCTCCTAGCGAAGTGAGGTTGCAGCATGAAGAGGTTATGGTGGCATAATAATCCCAATGAGAAGGAGACCTCTCAAAATGTCACCTCAGCACGACCAAGTTATTATTAAGTGAATAATATGTAAAAGATTAAAAAAGAAAAAGAAAAATATGAAAATCAAATTGGAAGTTTTAACAATATATAAAAATTCTGAAAATTTCAACAAATTAAAATTAAAAGAAATCAAAACTTTTGAAAATATAAAAGATAATATTTGCCTAAAATTATCCGTAACCCCTTTCAACCATTAAATAAGAAGATAAACACATTTCAACGCTTTTGAATCCATACCTTCTTACACTGAAAATGATACCATTGTGAATTATGCAAATAATACCTTCTTACACATTTTAGTAGCAAAATGTAATGCTTTTAGTGGCTGCATTCATTGTCACTAAAAATGCATTTCTAGTACTCATTTGTCCAAAGACCTGCTCTCTAGGATCAAAGAATTGTGCAAACGAGATTGGCGTATTTTCATTAGGCACATTCCAAGTGAAACGAATTATGCATCATATTATTTAGCGAACTTGATGAAAGACCATCCAAGTGGTCAACAAATTTTCCATTTTTCACCGAGTAAGGTTGCTGAGCAAATTCACATTGATTTTCAATCTTTTTACCTTATTTCTAAAGGTGGCCATGTTATTTTGTAATTGAACAGTTCTTTATATATTTTCACAAAAAAAAATGCATTTCTAGTAGTTATTATTAATAAAAAAATTTAAAACGTTAAATCTTTATACGTGGTTTTGGTCTTTATATTGATGTTTCCATTACGTATTTTGATATATCAATTTGATAGTTCATCGAGAGTTTTTTTATCTAAATAATAAAAAATAATTAATTGTGAAAATAATATGAAAAAATAATTAATTATGAGAATAGGTATTTGTTATAGTGTTTCGTTTGTGTCGCCTGACATATTAGCGGCACCAAATTAAAATGTGATAAACTAACATATTCAGGGACTTGATATGTAAATTGACCATTTAGATTGACTGCTAAAAGAAAACTTTAATGGTGTCGTTGATAGTGTGGCGACACCAAATTTTAAATAAGATTAATTGCTTTGTAAACTCTCCTTATCTATTATTTTCTTTTTATTCCACTTCAACATTAAAAATAGCGAGGCTTATTACCAATTAATCCAAAATTTTTTTTTTACTAAAATATATATATTTTTAAAAAGTCTATTCCAATTAAAAATAAAATTTACTTATTTTTCGAAAAATAATTTTTTTTCTAAATTTTGTTTGAAATAGTAGTTAATGGTATTCATAACAGTTTTTTTTCCGTTCACATTATATTTGGAAACTATAAATTCAACCAATAATTATAACTTATACATAATAAAATTTTTCTAAAGCTTTTATAATTATCTTTATTATTAATTGAACTAATTGATAAAAGGTCTTTCTGTGTTTAATGTTTAAAAAAATAAAAAAAATATACAAGACAATTAATCTTATTTATACGAGATGTCTTTATTAATTTGATAGTTTATCGAGTTATACAATAATATATAGATGAATATATATTTAATTTTTTTATTCTAAAAATAAATTATAAGATTTTGAGAGTGAAAGTATAATTTTATTATTATATTAATTTATAATATTATAAATTTTGAAGGATATTACAAAATAAATTTATATATTATTTTGAGGTTAAAATTATTACGCATAAATTATCTATAATAGTTGTAAATTTTTTATCCATGTAATAAATAAACATAAAATGATGATATAATTTGGGTTCGCATAAATCAACCAACTCGTATGTGAAGTGTGAACAGAGAGGGAAGAATACATTGTACGTCGAAATATGGAGATTGGTGAGAGCCAGATTTTTGAAGCTTCCTGAGAAAATAAAGGGAATGGGAATCTGACATAAATGAGAAGTACAGAAATTAATGTTAAAAGAGAGAGAAAGGGAAAGTTGAATTTTCTTTCCTGTAAAAACATGAACCAATGGTTTGTATGGCAATGAAGCTTTTTATATTTTTAAAATTCATTTGCTTCTTTTATTAAACACAAAAAGACAAAAAAGCCAGAGAAAAAATCCAAATTTTAGCACATCTGTGGGGGCCCCACCATTTCGACCGTTTTTTTTCCCTCTCTCCACTCTCACACGGTATTTGTGAAACATTTTCAATTTTATTTAGTATATTGAAAGTGTGACGTGTTTTTAATTTAAAAAGTGGTTAAAGATTCATCATTATCTCTTTTATTTAATTTTATTTTATATTTTAAAATTTAATTAAATATTATGTATCATTTACATGATAATCTAATGTAATGAAGTGACATTTTCGAGTGATTTAAGAAAAAAATATAAATTTAATACTTAAAAAACGAAAAATTAAAGGGGGAAAAATATCATGCCTATGAAAAACATCATCATCCATCAAAATTAGGGTACGTACCTTATAAAATGTAAAATGTTAGCTAATCAAAATAGCACATTTCTAGTTTTTTACTAAAAATATTAACTTTGGGGTATATAAATTTTTATGAATTCATGAAGTTGAATTTTAAGGAAAACTAATTTAAAGTTGAACTTAGTCATTCAAGTATATACTAAAAAATTTGAAATTTATTTTTGAAGTATGAATTGATTTAATTTATTCAATTGAAACTCGAATTTGAATATATTTCTTTTTTTTTATCGATTATATATATTTATTAAAGAAAAATATTATTATTATGAGGAATCATGAATAAATAATACAAAAACATGGTACATAGTGTAAATTATAAATAAATCGTTATAAATTAACATAAATGTCTTTCTTTTAGAATAATTTTAAAAATGAAATACAAATGGACAGTAACTACAGCACTAGCATAATTACATAAACTTGATCAAATTATTGAAATTTGCATCCTAATTTCGCCATTCTCAAATTAACTTGACGATGAACACTGATCAATCAAGAAAAACTTCCACAAGACACACCGCATCGGTAATGCACAAAAGGCCAAGTCTCAAATGACCTATCCTCATCCTCATCATCTCGGATCTATCATGATAAAGCCTTTCGAGAACAAATCTCAATAGATCTGATAATACCCTTATATTGATAAACTTCACATATACACTAGAACACGACCGTTTTGGAACACGACAAATAATAGATACAATTATATCAATTACTTAATAAATTCATTTAATATGCTTCAACAAAAACCTTAATTTAGTCGAAATTCCTTTTTGTCGGTTATGTTTTTTTTATTTGTTTTCATAGTATCTAATTTGACACGATCAAAACCCTAATTAAGATCAAGATTCTAAAGTCAACCAAGTCAAGAGGGTTTATGTTAACTTTTTCATGCATATATGTTAAGAATTCGTTGCTAGAAAAACCACAACCAATCAAACAACATATAATCATTTATACATGATTTCAACATATAATTAAGGATTTTTATTCGCATTCGATCGAAAAAGTACTAGTTGATTTATTCAAAATAATTAATAGAACATAAAAACATTAGTCAAGGTTCGATCATTCTGAAAAACAACAAAAAATATATACAATTATATTAAAATTTGAAGTACACGTTCATTTAATGTGATTCGATTGAAACCGTAATCTAGATAAAATTCATTTTTTTCTCATTTTCTTTTTTTTATTTGTCTTCATAGTATAGTATGTATTTAGTTTGACTCAATCAAAACCCTAAGTAAGATTGACATAAATATGTTAAAATAAAATGATGAAGGAATGCACATACTAGGGTTTTATGGTCAAATGGGAACAAGAACCCTTTTGTTTTTTTGTTACTAAAAAAATAGATTATTCAACTAACAGTTTGTAGGAATCAAAAGCACAAACATGCTATCCATCCTTAACTGGTGAAGGACCAAAAAGGGAGCTGTATGGAAAATCTGGGTGTCAGCTGAAAAATCTTTAATCATTCTAGCCAACAAGTGAGCGGCATAATTCACCTCCCTTAGAATATGCTCAAAACCAACTCTTCATTCACGACTACATAACTCCCGAATTCTTAGAACCAAATATCTATGTAAATACTCTCAGAAACCACCATTGATACTTTTAATAGCAAGTGCACAATTCATTTCAACATCTTTCCATTGAACATCCCACGCCATAATAAAACCGTCATAAATTTCCCATAATTCCGCTTGCTCAACACTACACCTGCCGAAGTTTCTACATATCCTACACACCAATTATCATACTCATCTCTCGCCATTATTATAGAGGCGACTAAATCTGAAACAGGACTACGAACATCATCTATATTCAATTTAATGGATAACAAAGGAGGTGTAACCCATTTTCGATCGCCATTGTAGGATAATTATATAAATATATGCTTAAAGTATATATGCAACTCTATTAATTGTGTTTGTAAACTTAAAAAAAAATACTAATCATTACAAATATCATAAAAGGAAGGTTGGTGAGAAAAAAGGAAAGAAAAAATGCATTCAAAAACAAATCTGATAATTTTAAAGACATTATAATTAAAAAATACAAAAAGAATATAAAAAATATAAACACAGTACAAAATATACAAATAATTGATTTTTTCAGTAAAGATTAAAGAGGGTCTGGAATTTCAAGCACGTGAGGAAAACATGGTAAGTAGCTTCGTTTTTCTTTGGTTGGGGCTGCAATTCTTAAACCTTCCATAGAAGTTGTAGGCCCCACCTTTTCCTTCTTTTTTTGTTAAAAATAATTAAAAAAATTACAAATATTTTTTCTTCCACCTATAAATTCGCTTCTCTTTCACCCATTTTTTTCATAAGCTCTCTCTCTCACTCTCTAAGTGAATATAAACTATAGCTAGAGAAAAAGAGAATTTGAAGCAAATTGAGCTTTTTTGTTTTGTTAACTTGATCCCCAAATAGCTAAAAGCTTCAACCCTTTAATCCAATTTGTAAGCCTTTTTTTCGTTTCTTTTATGATGGTTTGTGAATTTTTTTTCAACTTTCTCATTTCCATAGTTAGAGCTTATGGTTTCTTTTTATTTCTTCTTTTTGTTTTTTTATGGAATTTCTCTTTAAGGGCAGCATTTACTTTGAAATGAGAGTAAACCCCGTTTTTCATTACTTTTTGAAATGTATTGATTTTAGTGAAGGGTAGATCATTTATCTTGGTTACATTTTAGAGCTAAACTTAGATTTGATTTTCATTGTTGATTGTTAAAAGATATGGCATGTGCTTGAACCTTGATGAATTTTCTTTCCTTTTCTCATTGCAGTTTCTTAGCTTTATATATTTTCATAGAAGTGAAATAAAAAGATAACATCTTTTGGATAATTATAATTTCTCATTAATGTTGTAGATTTTTCAGGTTATTTTGCTTCGTAAGGAGAATTCAGTTGTAAGTTTTATCAAATTGTTTGATTCTTAATTCTTGGTTTTACTCACTAGACTATTCTTGTTATATGTGTTGCTTTTGATGACAAGCATTATTTTGTCTTTTTTTTGTGACAAATTTTTTTACTTAGTTTGGGTTGATAGAAGTGTGCTATTCCCTTTTCTTCTAAATTGAGTTCTTTTTTTTCTCTCTTGAGATTAGCATGAATAGTGTATTTCAGCTCTCCTGCAATTCTTCAGGGATTTTATAATAATTTTTTGTTGAATTTTATGGAATTCTATGATATGTGAATTGGTGCATTTCCTATATAAATCAGTCTCTCTCTCTCTCTCTCTCTCTCTCTCTCTCTCTCTCTCTCTGTATATATATTATATTTATATTTCATGTAGTGACTGATCAATTTTACATTTTATTATCATGAAGAACAAAAGGAAAGGTTTCCGGTGCTCTCACAAAGCTAGAACTAGTAAGAAGACAGAGAAGATCTTATGGTGAAAACGGGTGTCAAAGTACTCAAAGGTGACGAGAAGAAGGAAAAAAGGGAGGATGGCCAACGAGAAAAGCACCGCTATGCTTGGGACAATTCAGAATCAAGTTTACTGATCCACCAACTTGGGCGAGACATCTCGATTAACTGTCTCCTCCGTTGCTCAAGGTCTGATTATGGCATTATTGCAACTTTGAATACGGGTTTCCATTCTCTTGTACGGAGTGGTGAGCTGTACAAGTTGAGGCGACAAATGGGAATTGTTGAACATTGGGTTTACTTCTCCTGCAACCTTTTGGAGTGGGAAGCTTTTGATCCAATCCGTCGTCGATGGATGCGTTTGCCTAAAATGCAGGCTGATAACTGTTTCATGTGTTCTGATAAGGAGTCATTGGCTGTTGGGACCCAGCTATTGGTTTTTGGAAAAGAAATGACGTGCCCTATTGTCTATAAATATAGCCTTTTGACGCACACATGGACAACCGAGATGAGGATCAATACACCTAGGTTCTTGTTTGCATCTGCTAGTCTGGGTGAAACCGGAATTATAGCTGGTGGTTGTGATTTAAGTGGAAATGTCTTGAGCTCAGCAGAGCTTTATAATTCTGAAACTGGCAAGTGGGAGGCCATTCCAAGCATGAATAAGGCCAGAAAAATGTGTTCTGCGGTGTTCATGGAGGGGAAGTTTTATGTTATTGGTGGCATTGGGGTTGAGAATTTGAAAACAATAACATCCGTAGAGGTGTATGATTTGAAGACCAAGACTTGGAGTGATATACCTAACATGTACCCTACAACAAATGAGGGGGCTAGACCAACAGAAGAACCTCCTATAGCTGAAGCACCTCCTCTAGTGGCTGTTGTGAATAATGTGCTGTATGTACTTGATCATGTATTGCAGCAAGTGAAGAAATATGACAAGGAGAAGAACTTGTGGGTAATGGTAGGCCAATTACCTGAGCGTGTAGCCTCAATGAATGGGTGGGGGATAGCATTTAGGGCATGCGGGGATCAACTAATGGTTATTGGAGGACCTAGGGTTTTAGGTGCAGGGCTGGTTGAGATCAACTCTTGGGTCCCAAAGGAGGGTCCACTAGAATGGAACTTGGTCGCCAGAAAGTCCTCTAGCAGTTTTGTCTATAATTGTGCCGTCATGGGATGCTGACATGTGCATCTAGTTTCAGTGGCACCATGTCATTGCATGAAGTCTTTTTCTGCTACAACCTAAAGTTGTCTTCTTTGGGGAGGGGATTTCATGTTTTAATTAGATCTACAGAAACAGTCATGAGGGGAAGCTTGAAGATTTTGGCCCTTCTTAGTTTAATTATATTTTGTAACTTTCCTTCCATTTTCTTTTTGTTCCTTTTGTTGGGACCGTCAGGGTTTGTTAAAGTTTGTGTTATGTAGAACAAAGCATAGTTCCATAACAAAGTGTCATTACATTTTAGACTGTTTTCAATGTTAAGCAAATTTCTTTTGACAAAATATCAGTCTCCATTAATTATTGAACACGCACATATATTTATAACAGTTTACCCATTCCATACTCTTTTCCTCTAGGGAAAGAAAAAGATTGAAAGGATGTATGACCATGAAAAGCTTAATCCTTTCCTCCAGTGAGAGGGAGCAATAGCGGGAGGGAGAATATGGTCAGAGAGAGAGAGAGGGGTGAAAGGATTTTTTTGTTCATTTAATATTAATATTAATATTAATTTGTTATTTAATTATTATTTTTTTAAATTTTTAGTAAATTAATTTTTTAGGGTAAATTATCAAAATAGTCACTTTTGTTTAACTCATGTTACATTTTAGTCACTTATGTTTGAAATGTTAAGTTTTAGTCACTTACGTTATTGTATTGTTACGAAATAGGTACTTTATCGTTAAGATCTGTTACTTCTTGAAGGATAATTCGATGTGATAGTTAAAATGGGTTTTAAATTCCAAGCTGGATGTTCAACCAAGTAAATTAATTGAATTTTCTAGAGTAATTAAAGGAAAATGTTAATTTAGTTTCTCGAAATAATAAAAACCAATGCATTAGATTAATCCTTGAATTGTAAAAGAAGAACCTTTGGTCTCATTTTTCTTTTAATTTTCATTTCTATATTGACTGATAAAACCATCCATTTCTCTCTCTCCATCTTCTCCCTCCTGCATGTGCTCCCTCTCACTAGAGGAAAGGATTAAGCTTTTGATGATCATACTTCCTTTCAATTTTTTTCTTTCCCTAGAGGAAAAGAGTATGGAATTGGTAAATTATTAGAAATATATGTGTGTGTTCAATAATTGATGGAGACTGATATTTGGTTGAAAGAAACTTGCTTAACATTGAAAACAGTCTAAAATGTAATAGGACTTTGTTATGAAACTACGCTTTGTTCTACATAACACAAACTTTAACAAACCCAGATGGCAACCACCCAACAAAAGGAACAACAACGAAAATGGAAGGAAAGTGACGAAACATAATAAAACTAAGAAGGGTTGAAATCTTCAAGCCTTCTCTGATGACTGTGTCTGTGGATCTAATTAAAACATGAAATTCCCTCAAAGAAGATAATCTTGGGTTGTAGCAGAAAAAGACTTCATGTAACGAAATGGTGCCATCGAAACTAGATGTACATGTCAGCATCCCATGACGGTAGAGTTATAGACAAAATTGCCAGAGGGCTTTTTGGAGACCAAGTTCCATTCTAGTGGACCCTCTTTTGGGACCCAAGAGTTGATCTCAACCAACCCTGCCCTTAAAACCCTAGGTCCTCCAACAACCATTAGTTGATCCCCGCATGCCCTAAATGCTATCCCCCACCCATACGTTGAGATTGCACGCTTAGGTAATTGCCTTATCGTTACCCACAAGTTATTCTCCTTGTCATATTTCTTCACTTGCTTCAGTACATGATCAGCTACATACAACACATTATTCATAACCGCCACTAGAGGAGGTGCCTCAACTATAGGAGGTTCTTTTGTTGGTCCAGCCCCCTCGTTTACTGCAAGGTACATGTTAGGTATCTCACTCCAAGTTTGGTCTTCAAATCATACACCTCTCTAGATGTTGTTTTCAAATTATCAACCCCAATGCCACCAATAACATAAAACTTCTCATCCATGAACACCGTAGAACACATTTTTCTAGCCTTATTCATGCTTGGAATGGTCTCCCACTTGCCAGTTTCAGAATTATAAAGCTCGACTGAGCTCAAGACATTTCCACTCAGATCACAACCACCAGCTATAATTCCGACTGCACCCAGACTAGCAGATGCAAACAAGCACCTCGATGTATTCATCGTCATTCCGGTTGTCCAATTGTGCATCAAAAGGTTATATTTATAGACAATAGGGTACATTATTTCTTTTCCAAGAACCAAAAGTTGGGTTCCAACAGCCAATGACTCCTTATCAGAACACTTGAAACAGTGATTGGCCTGCATTTTAGGCAAACGCATCCATCGAGGACGGATTGGATCAAAAACCTCCCACTCCAAAAGGTTGTAAGAGAAGTAAACCCAATGTTCAACAATTCCGATTTGTCGCCTCAACTTGTACAGCTCTCCACTTCGTATAAGAGAGTGGAAACCCTTATTCAAAGTTGCAATGATGCCATAATCAGACCTTGAGCAACGGAGGAGACAGTTAATCGAGATGTCTTGCACAAGCTGGTGGATCAGTAAACTTGATTCTGAATTGTCCCAAGCATAGCGGTGCTTTTCTCGTAGGCCAATTTGGGCAAGCCACGTATCTTCCCTTTTTTCCTTCTTCTTGTCACCTTCGAGTACTTTGACACCCCTTTTCACCATATGATTTTCTATGTCTTACAAGTTCTAGCTTTGTGAGAGCACCTGAAACCTTCCCTTTTGTTCTTCATGATAATAATATGTAAAATTGATCAGTCACTACATGAAATATAAATATAATATATATATAGAGAGAGAGACTGATTTATATAGGAAATGCACCAATTCACATATCATAGAATTCCATTAAGCTTAACAAAAAATTATTATAAAATCCCTGCAAAAATCAATTGCAGGAAAGCTGAAATACGGTATTCATGCTAATCTCAAGAAAAAAAAAGAACTCAGTTTAGAAGAAAAGGAATAGCACACTTCTATCAACCCAAACTAAGCAAAAAAAAGAAAAAAAGAAAGACAAAATAGTGCTTATCATCAAAAGCAACTCTCATAACACTTTGATAAAACTTACAACTTGATACTCTTAACAAAGTAGAATGACCTGAAAAACCTACAACATTAATGAGAAATGATAATTATCCAAAAGATGTTATCTTTTTATTTCACTTCTATGAACACATATAAAGCAAAGAAACGGTGAGAAAAGGAAAGAAAATTCATCAAGAGTCAAGCACATGCCACATTTTTTAGCAATCAACATGAAAATCAAATCTAAGTTTAGCTCCAAAATGTAACCAAGATAAATGATCTCCACCTTTTCCTTCTTCTTTTTTTGTTAAAAATAATTAAAAAAATTACAAATATTTTTTCCTCCACCGATAAATTCACTTCTCTTTCACCCATTTTTTTCATAAGCTCTTTCTCTCACTCTCTAAGTGAATATAAACTATAGCTAGAGAAAAAGAGAATTTGAAGCAAATTGAGCTTTTTTGTTTTGTTAACTTGATCCCCAAATAGCTAAAAGCTTCAGCCCTTTTGTTATCCAATTTGTAAGCCTTTTTTTCGTTTCTTTCATGATGGTTTGTGGATTCTTTTTCAACTTTCTCACTTCCATAGTTAGAGCTTATGGTTTCTTTTTATTTCTTCTTTTTGTTTTTTTATGGAATTTCTCTTTAAGGGCAGCATTTACTTTGAAATGAGAGTAAACCCCGTTTTTCATTATTTTTTGAAATCTATTGATTTTAGTGAAGGGTGGATCATTTATCTTGGTTACATTTTGGAGCTAAACTTAGATTTGATTTTCATTGTTGATTGTTAAAAGATGTGGCATGTGCTTGAATCTTGATGAATTTTCTTTCCTTTTCTCACTGCAGTTTCTTAGCTTTATATATGTTCATAGAAGTGAAATAAAAAGATAACATCTTTTGGATAATTATCATTTCTCATTAATGTTGTAGATTTTTCAGGTTATTTTGCTTCGTAAGGAGAATTCAGTTGTAAGTTTTATCAAATTGTTTGATTCTTAATTCTTGGTTTTCCTCACTAGACTATTCTTGTTATGTGTGTCGCTTTTGATGATAAGCATTATTTTATCTTTTTTTGTGACAATTTTTTTACTTAGTTTAGGTTGATAGAAGTGTGCTATCCCTTTTTCTTCTAAATTAAGTTCTTTTTTTTTCTCTTGAGATTAGTATGAATAGTGTATTTCAGCTCTCCTACAATTCTGCAGGGATTTTATAATATTTTTTTGTTGAATTTTATGGAATTCTATGATATGTGAATTGGTGCATTTCCTATATAAATCAGTCTCTCTCTTTGTGTGTATATATATTATATTTATATTTCATGTAGTGACTGATCAATTTTACATTTTATTATCATGAAGAACAAAAGGGAAGGTTTCCGGTGCTCTCACAAAGCTAGAACTAGTAAGAAGACAGAGAAGATCTTATGGCGAAAATGGGTGTCAAAGTACTCAAAGGTGACGAGAAAAAGGAAAAAAGAGAGGATGGCCAACGAGAAAAGCACCGCTATGATTGGGACAATTCAGAATCAAGTTTACTGATCCATCAGCTTGGGCGAGACATCTCGATTAACTGTCTCCTCCATTGCTCAAGGTCTGATTATGGCATCATTGCAACTTTGAATACGGGTTTCCACCCTCTTGTACGGAGTGGTGAGCTGTACAAGTTGAGGAGAAAAATGAGAATTATTGAACATTGGGTTTACTTCTCCTGAAACCTTTTAGAGTGGGAAGCTTTTGATCCAATCCGTCGTCGATGGATGCGTTTGCCTAAAATGCCGGCCGATAACTGTTTCATGTGTTCTGATAAGGAGTCATTGGTTGTTGGGACCCAACTATTGGTTTTTGGAAAAGAAATGATGTGCCCTATTATCTATAAATATAGCCTTTTGACGCACGCATGGACAACCGAGATGAGGATCAATACACCTAGGTTCTTGTTTGCATCTGCTAGTCTGGGTGAAATCGGAATTATAGCTAGTGGTTGTGATTTGAGTGGAAATGTCTTGAGCTCAGTAGAGCTTTATAATTCTGAAGCTGGCAAGTGGGAGGCCATTCCAAGCATGAATAAGGCCAGAAAATGTGTTCTGCGGTGTTCATGGAGGGGAAGTTTTATGTTATTGGTGGCATTGGGGTTGAGAATTTGAAAAGAATAACATCCGTAGAGGTGAATGATTTGAAGACCAAGACTTGGAGTGAGATACCTAACATGTACCCTACAGCAAACGAGGAGGCTGGACCAACAGAAGAACCTCATATAGCTGAGGAACCTCCTCTAGTGGCTATTGTGAATAATGTGGTGTATGTACTTGATCATGTATTGCAGCAAGTGAAGAAATATGACAAGGAGAAGAACTTGTGGGTAATGGTAGGCCAATTACCTGAGCGTGTAGCCTTAATGAATGGGTGGAGGATAGCATTTAGGGCATGCGGGGATCAACTAATGGTTATTAGAGGACCTAGGGTTTTAGGTGAAGGGCTAGTTGAGATCAACTCTTGGGTCCCAAAGGAGGGTTCACTAGAATAGAACTTGGTCGCCAGAAAGTCCTCTAGCAGTTTTGTCTATAATTATGCCATCATGGGATGTTGACATGTGCATCTAGTTTCGGTGGCACCATGTCATTGCATGAAGTCTTTTTCTACTACAACCCAAAGTTGCCTTCTTGGGGAGGGGATTTCATGTTTTAATTAGATCCACAGACACAGTCATGGGGGGAAGCTTGAAGATTTCGACCCTTCTTAGTTTAATTATGTTTTGTAACTTTCCTTCCATTTTCCTTGTTGTTCCTTTTGTTGGGAGGTTACCGTCAGGGTTTGTTAAAGTTTGTGTTATGTAGAACAAAGCATAGTTCCATAAGAAAGTGTCATTACATTTTAGATTGTTTTATGTTAAGCAAGTTTCTTTCGACCAAATGTCAGTCTCCATCAATTATTGAACACGCACATATATTCATAACAGTTTACCCATTCCATACTCTTTTCCTCTAGGGAAAGAAAAAGTTTGAAAGGATGTATGATCATGAAAAGCTTAATCCTTACCTCCAATGAGAGGGAGCAATAGCGGGAAGGAGAAGATGGTGAGAGAGAAAGGGGAGAGGGATGAAAGGATTTTTTTTGTTCATTTAATATTAATATTAATATTAATATTAATATTAATTTGTTATTTAATTATTATTTTTTAAATTTTTAGTAAATTAATTTTTAGGGTAAATTATTAAAATAGTCACTTTTGTTTAACTCATGCTACATTTTAGTCACTTATGTTTGAAATGTTACGTTTTAGTCACTTACGTTATTGTTTTGTTACGAAATAGTTACTCTGTCGTTAAGATCTGTTACTTCTTGAAGGATAGTCAGATATGACAGTTAAAATGAGTTTTAAATTTCAACCTGAATGTTCAACCAAGTAAATTAATTGAATTTTCTAGAGTAATTAAAGGAAAATGTTAATTTAGTTTCTCGAAATAATAAAAACCAATGCATTAGATTAATCCTTGAATTGTAAAAGAAGAACCCTTGGTCTCATTTTTCTTTTAATTTTTGTTTCCATATTGACGAATAAAACCATTCATTTCTCTCTCTCCATCTTCTCCCTCTCGCATGTGCTCCCTCTCACTAGAGGAAAGGATTAAGCTTTTCATGATCATACATCCTTTCAGTCTTTTTCTTTCCCTAAAGGAAAAGAGTATGGAATGGGTAAATTGTTATAAATATATGTACGTGTTCAATAATTGATGGAGACTGATATTTGGTCGAAAAAAACTTGCTTAACATTGAAAACAGTCTAAAATGTAATGACACTTTGTTATGAAGTTATGCTTTGTTCTACATAACACAAACTTTAACAAACCCTGATGGCAACCTCCCAACAAAAGGAACAACAAAGAAAATGGAAGGAAAGTTGCAAAACATAATCAAACTAAGAAGGGCTGAAATCTTCAAGTTTCCCCTTATGACTGTGTCTGTGGATTTAATTAAAACATAAAATTCCCCAAAAGAAGACAATCTTGGGTTGTAGCAAAAAAAGACTTCATGCAACGAAATGGTGCCATTGAAACTAGATGCACATGTCAGCATCCCATGAGGGCAGAGTTATAGGCAAAACTGCTAGGGGGCTTTTTGGCGACCAAGTTCCATTCTAGTGGACCCTTCTTTGGGACCCAAGAGTTGATCTCAACCAGCCCTGCCTTAAAACCTTAGGTCCTCCAATAACCATTAGTTGATCCCCGTATGCCCTAAATGCTATCCCTCACCCATATGTTGAGATTGCACTCTCAGGTAATTGCCCTATCGTTACCCATAAGTTATTCTCCTTGTCATATTTCTTCACTTGTTTCAGTACATGATCAGCTACATATAGCACATTATTCATAACTGCCACTAGAGGAGGTGCCTCAGCTATAGGAGGTTCTTTTGTTGGTCTAGCCTCCTCGTTTGCTGCGGGGTACATGTTAGGTATCTCACTCCAAGTCTTGGTCTTCAAATCACACACCTCTCCGGATGTTACTGTTTTCAAATTCTCAACCCCAATACCACCAATAACATAAAACTTCCCTTCCATGAACACCGCAGAACACATTTTTCTAGCCTTATTCATGCTTGGAATGGTCTCCCACTTGCCAATTTCAGAATTATAAAGCTCGACTGAGCTCAAGACATTTCCACTCAGATCACAACCACCAACTATAATTCCGATTGCACCTAGACTAGCAGATGCAAACAAGCACCTCGGTGTATTCATCGTCATCCTGGTTATCCAAGTGTGCGTCAAAAGGCTATATTTATAGACAATAGAGTACATAATTTCTTTTCCAAGAACCAGAAGTTGGGTTCCAACAGCCAATGACCCCTTATTAGAACACTTGAAACAGTGATTGGCTGCATTTTAGGCAAACGCATCCATCGAGGACAGATTGGATCAAAAGGCTCCCACTCTAGAAGGTTGCAAGAGAAGTAAACCCAATGTTCAACAATTCTGATTTGTCGCCTCAGCAACTTGTACAGCTCACCACTCTGTATAAGAGAGTGAAAACCCGTATTCAAAGTTACAATGATGCCATAATCAGACCTTGAGCAACGAAGGAGACAGTTAATCGAGATGTCTCGCCCAAGTTGGTGGATCAGTAAACTTGATTCTGAATTGTCCCAAGCATAGCGATGCTTTTCTCGTTGGCCAATTTGGGCAAGCCACGTATCTACCCTTTTTTCCTTCTTCTTGTCACCTTTGAGTACTTTGACACCCCTTTTCGCCATAAGATCTTCTATGTCTTACAAGTTCTAGCTTTGTGAGAGCACCTGAAACCTTCCCTTTTGTTCTTCATGATAATAATATGTAAAATTGATCAGTCACTACATGAAATATAAATATAATATATATAGAGAGAGTGATTGATTTATATAGGAATTACACCAATTCACATATCATAGAATTCCATAAAGCTCAACAAAAAAATTATTATAAAATCCCTGCAGAAATCAATTGTAGGAGAACTGAAATACGGTATTATGCTAATCTCAAGGAAAAAAAAGAACTCAGTTTAGAAGAAAAGGAATAGCACACTTCTATCAACCCAAACTAAGCAAAAATAAAAAAAGACAAAATAATGCTTATCATCAAAAGCAACTCTCATAACAAGAATAGTCTAGTAATCAAAACCAAGAATTAAGAATCAAACAATCTGATAAAACTTACAACTTGATACTTTTAACAAAGCAGAATGACCTGAAAATTTTACAACATTAATGAGAAATGGTAATTATCAAAAAGATGTTATCTTTTTATTTCACTTCTATGAACACATATAAAGGTAAGAAACGGTGAGAAAAAGAAAGAAAATTCATCAAGAGTCAAGCACATGCCACATTTTTTAGCAATCAACATGAAAATCAAATTTAAGTTTAGCTCCAAAATACAACCAAGATAAATAATCTCCCCTTCACCAAAATCAATACACTTCAAATAATAAAAGAAATGTTTTACTCTCATTTCAAAGTAGATGCTGCCCTTAAAGAGAAATTCCATAAAAAAATAAAAAGAAACCATAAGCTTTAACTATGAAAATGAGAAAGTTGAAAAAGAATCCACAAATCATCATAAAAGAAACGAAAAAAGGCTTACAAATTGGATAACAAAGGGGTTGAAGCTTTTAGCTATTCGGGGATCAAATTAGCAAAACAAAAAAGCTCAATTTGCTTCAAATTCTCTCTTTCTCTAGCTATAGTTTATATTCACTTAGAGAGTGAGAGAAAGAGCTTATAAAAAAAATGGGTGAAAGAGAAGTGAATTTATAGGTGAAGGAAAAAATATTTGTATTTTTTTTTAATTATTTTTAACAAAAAAAAGAAGAAGGAAAAGGTGAGGCCTACAACTTCTATGGAAAGGAGTTGTTGTTTAAGAATTATGTTTTCCTCACGTGTTTTAAATTCCAAACCCTCCTTATTCTTTACTGAAAAAATCAATTATTTATATATTTTGTACTGTATTTATATTTTTTAATTATATTGTCTTTAAAATTACCAGATTTGTTTTGCATGCATTTTTTTTCTTTCCTTTTTCTTCTCACCAACCTTCCTTTTATGATATTTGTAATGATTAGTATTTCTTTTAAATTTACAAACACAATTAATAGAGTTGCATATATACTTTAAGCATATATTTATATCTAAAGTGGGTTCCACCTCCTTCGAGATCTATTAAATTGAATATCGATTGTGTTCGTAGTTCGGTTTCAGGTTTAGTTGCCTCGACAATAGTGACAAGAGATGAGTATGGTAATCGGATGTGTGGGATAGGTAGAAATATCGATAGGTATAGTGTTAAGCAAGCAGAATTATGAGTAATTTAATGACGGTCTTATTATGGTGTGGGATGCTAAATGGAGAGATGTTGTTGAAACAAATTGTGCACTTGTTATTAAAAGTATCAATGGTGGTTGAGAGGGTATTTACATAGAGATTTGGTTCTAAGAATTCGAGAGCTATGTAGTCGTGAATGGAGAGTTGGTTTTTAGCATATTTCAAAGGAGGTGAATTATGCTGCTCACTTGTTGGCTGGAATGATGAAAGATTTCCCGGTTGACACCCAAATTTCCATATAGCTCCCTCTTTAATCCTTCACTAGTTAACGATGGATAGCATGTCTTTGCTTTCGATTCTTGCTACAAATTATTAATTGAATAATCCATTTTCGTGTTACCAGAAAAATGTATCGTAATATGATGATTGATGACCATAGTTAAAAAACAAAAGGGTTCTTGTTCCCATTTGGCCATAAACCCTAATGTGTGCATTCCTTCCTCATTTTATTTAAAATTATTTATGTTAATCTTACTTAGGGTTTTGATTGAGTAAAACCAAATACATAGTATATTCGGAAGACAAATAAAAAATTAAAATTAGAAAAAAAGGAATTTCATCTAAATTACGATTTCGATCGAATCACATTAAATGAATTTGTACTTCAAATTTTAATAAAATTGTATATATTTTTTTATTGTAGTTCAGAATGATGGAACCTTGATTAATATTTTTATGTTCTATTAATTATTTTTGAATAAATCAACTAGTACTTTTCCAATAGAATGTGAATAAAAATCCTTTTATTTTAACACTTACATGTCAATAAGTTCAATTGAATTTTAATCTTTAAATGTTCATCCTAATTAGGGTTTTAATCGAGTCAAATCAATACTATGGAAACAAATAAAGATATATAATCGGTAAAGAAAAAATTTGATCTAAATTAAGATTTCGGTAAAATCACATTAAATGAATTTATACTTCAAAAATTAATATAAATGTATCCATTTTTTTTGTTGTTTTTCAAAACAATCAAATCCTCCATGACCATGAAGTTTGAGGTTTGATCCCTGCTTATGAAAATGAGGTACATTTCCTGACCAGTCGTTTATCTCTTTAGAGAGCACCTGTGATGAAAGTATTAGTCAATACTACTTGCGGTGAATACCCTAGTTTCGACAAAAAAAATGATTTGATTGATATCAATTATTTTGAATAAAAAAATTAATACTTTTCTTTTTTGCTCAATCATGAAATTACAAGGATGATCATTGATAAGACAAATCCCACAATGACAAAATTACAGACCAAAGCAGCATACCAACCAACCTCAGAGGATCTAACTCCTATGAATGGAACATGCCATAAGACAAATGTTTAAAAACAAAAAGTAAACTGCTGCCCAATTTCCCAACAGACCAACTCAAATCATCACCAATCCAAACCAAAAACCTCCCCCATAAAGACCTTGGATCTCAACTACATTTGTTGAAACCTGACAATGCAGAAAAGAAATACAGCCCAGGCACAACAAACAATTTCATCCACAAGACTCACCAAAAGCATCAACACAAGAAAAAAATGGATCAAACAAACAAGGGTAAAAGAGAATCACCACCAAGCTTTGAAAGTTTCAGCACGATTCACCCCAGCCACTGCCAACACAAATGTCATTTCATTCCCCCTCTGTTCAGCATTACCAAAGGATATTATACATCCCCTCTTTCTTCTGCTATCAATAACCTGAAAAATTGGTTGTAGTATTCTCAGCCGTAACTCAACATCCGATAACCAGTTGAGCACTACTATAGAGCCAACTTCAATCAAAATTGGGCAGCTTGATGCCCATCCCATACTTTCGACCATGTCCAGCGCTACTTTTATAGCTCCTACTTCAGCAATGTCAACTTCTTTAGCATCACTTGGACCCGATCATTTTACAGCTTTCAAGACCAGAGATTAGTACTTTTCTGATCAAGTGTGAATAAAAAACCCTTTTTTATATGTGGCAATTGAGACTATTTCGAGATGGCGTTTCAGTTTCGTGGAGGGACTAAAGGGTGTTCAACAATTTTCATGGAGAGATTACCCAAAAAAATCCAGTGAAAAAGGGTTATATGGAAAATTTTTGGCTATCACGGTCATTCCAAGGAAAGCTTTTTAGCTTCACCCCTGCTTTAATGTTAAATATCTCGACATTCATTAGTTGTTTGACATCTGTAAGATTAGATTGTGTCGGTGGAATAAGGCAAAGTGGCCTTATCCAACGCTTTTAGAGGAACGTATTGTTCACAGATCTTGATTAATGCTCTTATGTTCTATCAATTATTGAATAAAACCACTAGTACTTCCTTTTTATCAAATGTGAAATAAAAAAAAACCTTTATCGCATGAATAAGTTAACATAAATCTTCTTGACTTGGTTAACTTTATAATCTTGATCTTAATTAGAGTTTTGATCGTCTTAAATTAGATACTATGAAAACAAATAAAGAAAACATGATTGACAGAAAGGAATTTCGATTAAATTAAAATTTTTAAATGATTTATTAAAAATTTGATATGATTATATCTATTATTTGTTGTCTTCCACAATGGTCTAATCTAGATTAATGTTTCTGTGTTCTATTAATTATTTTGAATAAAGCAATTAGTACTTTATCAATTAAATATGAAAAAACCGTTTTATGTTAACAATACTTTAATAAATTAAAATAAATTCTCTTGATTTTATTAACTTATAACGTTTTAATGTCAATCATAATGAAAGTTTTAATCAAGTCAATTTGAATACTTACTATTTTAAAACTAATGTCAAATATTTCCCCCTCTCTTCTTTCTCTCTTTTTTAATCCTAATTGCTCAACTTTTTCAAACTAAATCATTGTTTCATCGGTGGCGTCGGCTTTTGAGTTGGCTGCTGGTCGTGGTTTCTTCAATATCATTTGTTGTTTGATTTTGTTTTTAATTTCAATCCACATTATTACAATTTTGTTCACAGCTCGTAGTTTTATTTTGCCTATATTTTTCGTGGTTTTGTTTTGTTCTCTTTTTGGAAGCTCTTGAGTGCATGTGTGTTAAAATGACATAAACTAAAAAAAAGAAAGCATAATACCCTCACCATCAAGAAAGCAGGGAATCGCAAAGAAGAACAAACTGGAAAACACACACACACACACACACACACACACACGTAAGAGAGGCATGGATTTTCGTCTCGGGTTGGGTAGAAATCAGGATAAGATTTGCTTATTTTGTTTAATTCTTAGTTTGCATGGTGGTTATGCTTGAAGTAAAGGGAGTGCGCTGATTATGGGGAAATGAGGGAGGAGAGCTTGATAGAAAATGGAGAAAGGAGAGGGAGAGGGAGAGGGAGAGTGAGCAGCTCTTGACTAAAATAACAGGGAGAGGGAGAGTGAGCAGCTCTTGACTAAAATAACATAGTTTACCCTAAACATTTTCTAAATTTCAATGATAAAATTAAAATTTTCCAATTGAATGACGAAAATAAAGGCCTTATATAGTTTAGCCTTTTTTTTTTTTTGCTACATAACTTTTTTATCGTATTTTTTAATAGATTAAAAAGGTTTACAATAAGCTAGAAAAAATCAAAGAGAGGGACTTCAAGTAATTGTAAGCTTTTTTTCCTGTCAAACGCCTAGCCATAACTTTTACTATTTAGCCGTTGCACCAGGTGCTAAAGTATGGGTGTTTTGTATGCATTGAACAAAAACGGGTTGTAATTGTATAGCGGTATCTGAAAACATAACTTGTGGACGCCTTAAAACGCTCATGATATCATTATGAATATACAAACTAAAACTATGAAAGTCTAGAAATATACATACCCAATTGAGATGTGATATGATTGCATCATGATGCATAAGGACACGATCTAATTTGTTATTGTACAATGTACCTAATATTTATACTACCTCTTTAACTGATTAGTCAACTGCTATTGAAAATAGATCACTAACTGCTAACTACTCTACAGCTTAGTCTTGTTGAAATTGTTTGTAACTTCTACTGCTACTGCTATTCTAATACATTTTAATCACTTATATTATCGTTTTGTTACAAAATAGTCACTCTAACTTTAAGATTTGTTACCTCCCAAATGATAGTCCGACGTGATAGTTAAAATGAGTTTTAACTGCCAATATAGATGTCCAACTAAGTAAATTAATTGATTTTTAATTAAATAAATTTAATTAATTAAATTTTTTAATTAATTAAAAGAAAATATTAATTTGATTTCTCGAAATAATCAAAAGCAATGCATTAAATTAATTCTTGAACAGAAAAAAAAAACCCTTAGTCTCCTTTTCCTTTTAGTTTTTTTTTTTCCATTTTAACTGAAAAAACATCCATTTTCATAGTTATCTTTGTTGAATTGAAACAGTAGAAACAAATTGAGTGCTCCATTAATCGGTTAGATTTTTATTCAAAATGGAAGAACAAATGATTGATTTAATGGAGGGTCTAGGCATGGATTAAGGTAAGTAATGAGTTTTTTTGTTCTTTACCTGAAATTTGGGTCCAGATATTATGAGTTTTTTTGTTCTTTTTCTCTGTCGTTCTGCCCCTCTTTTCTTCTTTGATGGTAATAAAAAAAACCCAATTGTTGCTTCATTTTAAACCGAAGAAATTTTGGTTTTAGTGTAAAATTTTGTATTATATTTTCATAATTTTTTAAAAATTTTCTCATCTCAGATGGGCATTCACGTTGGTATTTAAAACTCATTTTAATAGTCATATCGAATTGTCGTTTGGGAGGTAACAAATTTTAACGGCAGAGTTACTATTTCATAACAAAAAGATAACATATGTGATTAAAATGTAACATTTCAAACGTAGGTGACCAAAATGTAACCTGAGATAAACAAAAATGACTATTTTAAAAATTTTCCTTTTTTTTAATAATATGTATATTTTATAATTGACTTTCAAATTTTTTTAACGAATGTAACTATAGGAATCAACCTTAGTTACGATAATAAAATTTATTTGATTTGACAAAAAAAAAAATCAATTGCATGAATACATTTTCTTTTTATATTAATTCTTTTATTATGTTAATTAATTAATGGTTATTTGTAGTAAATTTATTGCTTATAATCTTTGTTATTATTGCGTTCTATGTTATATGGTTCTTTCTTAAAAAATGTAAGGTTAAGGTTCGTGGAAATAGGGATTTGAATTCGTATAACATCACATGAAGCTGTTAAGGTTAATATAGAATGTGCTGCTGCAGGAGGAGTATTGAGAGATCAGAATAGGGAATGGATTTTTGGTTTTAACTGTTGATTAGGGAAATGTTCAGTCTTTGAAGTCGAATTCTGAAGCATTTTCGATGGTGTTGGTGCAGACAGATAACTTAAAAGTTATTGTGACTATCGAGAAATCTTTGCTGAAGATTTCAAACTCAATAATAATCAAACGTATAACTCAACTATTAAAGAATATGGAGAGTTGATCACTAGAACATGTCCCTCGAAAAGAAAATAATGAAATTGATCGTATTGCTAAGTTGACATTTGACAGGGAAGAAAGCTTACAATTACTTAATAGTACTTCATTTTGATTCTTTCTAACATATTGTAAAGTTTCTTAATCTATTAAAAAAATGAGAAAAATTATGCAGCCGGCTAAACCATGTTATTTTAGTCAAGAGCCGCTCCCTCTCCCTTCTCCATTTTCTATCAAGCTCTCCTCCCTCATTTCCCCATAATCACCACATTCCCTTTACTTCAAGCATAACCACCATACAAACCAAGAATTTAACAAAATAAGCAAATCTTCTCTTGATTTCTACCTAACCCGAGACGAAAATCCATGCCTTTCTTGCGCGTGCGTGTGTGTTTTCCAGTTTGTTCTTCTTTGGGATTCCCTGCTTTCTTGATGGTGAGGGTATTATGCTGCTTTTTGTCCTAGTTTATGTCATTCTAGCACACATGCACTCCAGAGTCTTCAGGAACAATATGATAGCTTGCAAAAGTAGGAGTTTTTGAGTTTTGGCTTAGGTCTGCTATGGGTTGCTTCACTCCTTTCTATTTCTTCTTTGTGAGATTAGATTCGATTCTTAGTGTCTTTCTCTTTTTTCTTTGCATGCATTGTTTTTTTTTTTTTAATATGAATCTAGGAAGATTTAGAATTTGTTTTTACCTAAACTCTAGTTTTTCCTTATATATTTTTTCTCCTAAATTTAGCCTTTTATACAGCAATCTATGTGCTCAAGTCAAGTGAGTGTATTAAATTAAGATAGTGATGGGCCCTTTAGGTCCAATATCAAGCCCAATTTAAAGTCAATCCGGAGTTGGGTTGACCCGATACCAATCCAAATTCGACTCGTTTCTTTCTTTTGCTAAGAATCGACTCAGTATCTCATCCATGGAAGCATCGAATCAGTCGATCTGGTCCACTTTGTCTCTCATCTCCATCCAATCCTGAACATCGAAATTCCCTATTTACCCTCCTCGCCCTATCAAATTTCCCTCATCGCCCCATTTTTCCATGGCTTGACCCGGAAATCCGACTCAAATGGACTCTCTGCAAAGTCTCCCTCCACTATCGACTCTGTCCACCTCAGTTTCCTCTGCCCTCAACGCTAAACTCGGCGCCAACCATGATCTAACCCAAGCACCAAGTATCGTCGCCGAGTTTCTGACTCAGTGCGATGATCTGGAACGAAATCTAGTCCACCTCAACCGCACCCTCGAGTCAAACCTCGCATCTTACGCTTCCTTCTCTAATCGCATCGGCCACCTCTTCGGCATTGTAAATTCGAAATTGACCGATCTAGGATCCTCCGTTTCCCTTCGGACTTCCGTTTCAGGTTCGCATCAATGCAAAGTTTCGATATTGATATTGATATTGATTTTCTCTTCTTCTTCTTTTGTTTTTGAGTTATGTGCATGAAGAGCAATGGTTTTATCTTCTTCTTTTTTCTATGCGGAAATTTCTGTGTTATAGACGGAGAAGGGTTGGGAGAGGAGTTGCCGTCGTTGGCCAAGGAGGTGGCCAGAGTGGAAGCGGTCCGAGCATATGCAGGTGAGAGTTCTAAAATATCATAGATTATAGGAATTCTAAAATTCTTATTAAATTTAAGCAAAAGCACTAAATTTTTGTTTAGATAGTTAAGAATAATTATTCTTTGTAGTGTTCTGGTATTTCAGTTGTCGTGTTTCAATATGCAAAGAAAGGTGTTTTTTGTTTTTCTATAGTTGAAATTGAGGTAAAATTATTCATATTAGGGCTTACACTCTGCTTTTGCTATTTGGTTTCTTTCTTTTCTTTTTGCTTGTAAAATATGTATAGAAAGCTAAAAGTAGCAGAAGTTTTAAACAAATATAGCCTACTAATTATTAATATGATTTATTCTCTCCTGGTAAGAAGATATTGGTAGCCCATTGTTGCTTTTTCTCAATGACATGGAGGTAATACCTCCAAGTTGATGTCCTACCATCTGTAGATCTCACCCAACTTTATATTGGTTTATTGATATTTTTTTGGCTTGTTATTGGTTTCTTCTACAAGATGCATGTTAATATTTATTTGATTATAATTGTAATTCCTATTCGTTCATGTTTCTTCATTGACAAAATGTTATCTGAATAGAAAGATCTTCGTTGGAATTCTTAGTTTACCAAGCCTCAAAGCTCAAGTAGTTCAAGCTATTATATCCACATTTGGACTAAATCACTATGGATTTTCCTTTGCTGTGATTTATGAGTCTTATTGTTTCTGAAATGATTTGCTAATCTGATCTAACTGTTCTATCTCCAATAGTTATGATTTGTGTTGCTTTTGGATCTATCAATGGTGGTCTATTAGCCACCAGTTGCACATTTGCTTGTACCTTCTTGCAGAAACATTTAGCAATTGGGTGTAATGAGAAAATTTAGCAGTTGAGTTTAGTAGGCAAAATTTTTTTGGTAGCATAGTTTGTACTCGCATTTGTTCAATCCTTTTAGAATCAGATATAATACTAGACTGAGAACTTGGCTGCTGTTAGTGCTTTTGTGTCAAAAATGTCCTTTCGCTGCTATTAGCATGGTAGGGTGGTTTAGTAATATAGATATCACTATTGCGGCTGCTATTGGCATATGCTGATCCCTTTTTGAGCTTTATTTCGGTTTTTGGTAGCATAGTTTGTACTCGCGCTTGTTCAATCCTTTTAGAATCAGATATAATACTAGACTGAGAACTTGGCTGCTGTTAGTGCTTTTGTGTCACAAATGTCCTTTCGCTGCTATTAGCATGGTAGGGTGGTTTAGTAATATAGATATCACTATTGCGGCTGCTATTGGCATATGCTGATCCCTTTTTGAGCTTTATTTCGGTTTTTGGTAGCATAGTTTGTACTCGCATTTGTTCAATCCTTTTAGAATCAGATATAATACTAGACTGAGAACTTGGCTGCTGTTAGGGCTTTTGTGTCACAAATGTCCTTTCGCTGCTATTAGCATGGTAGGGTGGTTTAGTAATATAGATATCACTATTGCAGCTGCTATTGGCATATGCTGATCCCTTTTTGAGCTTTATTTCGGTTTTTGGTAGCATAGTTTGTACTCGCATTTGTTCAATCCTTTTAGAATCAGATATAATACTAGACTGAGAACTTGGCTGCTGTTAGTGCTTTTGTGTCACAAATGTCCTTTCACTGCTATTAGCATGGTAGGGTGGTTTAGTAATATAGATATCACTATTGCAGCTGCTATTGGCATATGCTGATCCCTTTTTAAGCTTTATTTCGGTGATTTTGTTGACTATGGATCTAGGTTCTTGTCTTGGTTGTAGAGATTAATTTGACATTTTCTTAGCCTCTTGAAAATGGACAAAGAGGATTGCTTTGATTGGAAAAGAAACTAATCAGCAAGATCTTCAGCAAAATTAGCTAGCTTTTTCTTGTATTTTTAATTTTAGTTAGTTTTTCCCTTTTGACACTTCCTTTTTGTTGCCTCTATGCAATTGTGATCTAATGCTCTCACCCATGCCTTTTTCCTTGAAAACTATCTTTTCTACCAGAGGTAGCATCAAAGCTGGATAATTTAATTGGTGATATTGAAGATGCTGTCTCTTCTACTATGAACAAAAATTCAAGAAAGGATTCTTCCGCCCAAAATTCAGAAGTAAGCACTGGAAAAATACAGTCATTCACACCATCTAATGGAAACCATGTTTTTTTTTGCCTAAACCTGTTTCTTTCTTGATGTTGCAGGAAACCCGCCTGGCTGCTATTAAAACACTCAAAGTGACAGAAGACTTGTTAACTTCAGTCACAAAGGCACGGCCTCAATGGGCACGTCTAGTCTCAGCTGTTGATCACCGAGTAGATCGAGCTCTAGCAATATTAAGACCCCAGGCAATTGCTGATCACCGAGCCCTTCTCACATCCTTTGGATGGCCACCATCACTTTCAAATTTGACTTCCTCAAGTCTGGGTGCAAGGAAATCAAGTGAAGTCCCAAATCCTCTTTTCACAATGCATGGTGATGTCAAACGTCGGTATTTTGAAAACTTTTTTGCCCTGTGCCGGCTGCAGGAGTTGCAGAGACAAAGAAAATCACGGCAACTTGAGGGCCATAATCGGGAGGTTGCTCTTCACCAACCACTTTGGGCAATTGAAGAGCTTGTCAATCCTGTATCTGTTGCATGCCAACGCCACTTTTCAAAGTGGATTGATAAACCAGAATTCATTTTTGCTCTGGTATATAAAATTACACGGGATTATGTTGATTCAATGGATGAGTTATTGCAGCCATTGGTTGATGAGGCAATGCTAACTGGTTACAGTTGCAAAGAAGAATGGATTTCTGCAATGGTAACATCCTTATCAACATACTTGGCAAAAGAGATATTCCCTATTTATATTGGTCAACTGAAGGAAGAGAGTGTGACTGGTATTAGATCACAGGCTAGGACATCTTGGCTCCATCTTATTGACTTGATGGTCTCTTTTGACAACCGGATAAAGCCTCTTGTAGAACAATCTGGGATCTTGCTTTCCCTCCTGGTAGATGGGACTCCGCGTAAGATTTCATCTCTATCTGTGTTCTGTGATCGACCTGACTGGCTTGATATATGGGCAGAAATAGAGCTAGATGATGCAATGGAAAAACTTAAACCAGAGATAGATGATGAAAGAAACTGGACTAAGAAGGTTCACGGGGCAGATCTCTATAATTCTGATGACTATAAATCCCCTGCAGTTTCCAGCATTACTTTTACGTGTTTATCATCTTTGATCGATCGGTGTCGATTGTTGCCAACAGTTTCTCTGAGGTCAAGGTTTCTGAGATTAACTAGTACACCAGTCATAAAAAAATTTTGGATTGCTTACTTCTCAGATGCCAAGAAGCTGAAGGATTGACTGCCTTAACAGATGATTATGCTCTAATCAAAGTTTCAAACTCTGTCAATGCAGCTCACTATTCCGAATCTATTTTAAAAGAATGGTGTGAGGATGTCTTTTTCCTGGAGATGGGATTGGATCAAGGTGAGCGTCTTGGAGAGTCTGTTGCTGAATATAGTGGTAGCGAGGTTCCAATTGAAGAGTATGGAAATGGTATTTTCCATGAGGAGATTGTGAAGTTTGAAGATTTCAGAACACAGTGGGTTGAGAAGATAACTATGGTTATTTTAAGAGGATTTGATGCCCGATGCCGAGATTACATAAAGAACAGAAGACAATGGCAGGAAAAGAGTGAAGAAGGTTGGAGTGTATCACAAACATTGGTAGGGGCCCTGGATTATTTGCAGGCGAAAATGGCAGTAATAGAAGAAAATTTAAACAGGGTAGACTTTGCGGGAATCTGGAGGAGACTGGCAGCGGGGGTGGATAAATTGATATTTAACGGCATTCTTATGAGCAATGCGAAGTTCCATGAGGAGGGGGTGGAGAGATTTGGGTATGATGTAGAGGTGGTATGGGGGGTATTTAGGGCATGGTGTTTGAGGCCGGAAGGATTCTTCCCGAAGGTGAGCGAGAGCTTGAAGTTGTTGAAGATGGAAAAGGAGCAACTTGAAGACAGCCTGAAAGGGGGGCAGAAACGGATGAAGGAGAATGGAATTAGGCATTTGAGTGTAGCTGAGGTAGAAAAGATTGGGAAAAACAGAGTATATACCAAGTAAAAAAACAAAAGGCTTTTAATTTTGGTTCCCTTCTGTCATTGTAGCTGAATTACACAGTAGACTTGGAGAAGGGAGTTGAAGTTGTCTCTGTTTGTATTTGGCTCTTGGATTATTAACCCATTTGTTTCAGAAATACAGTAGACCAATAAACAATGAAGATTGTTTTCTTCTTTTTTCACCATCATTCCTATTCCATTTTCAATGCAGATTCAACAGTCTTCGTCTATCCATCAGCATTTCTTAGCAAAATCCTAAATTGGATCATCTGTGCTGAAATTATTTAATATTATTTTTAAAAAAAAAAAAAAAAAAAAAAGATTTGGAGTCTTACTATTGACTCTCATCTTCATCCTAGAGATATAAGCAAAGCCATATTTATAGCAATCATTATGGGTTGGGTTGCTCAATCCTTCTATCCATGTATCTGGAGTCTCCTTGCTACCATTTTAATTTACTGCTTCCTATAGCAAAGCAATTAATTATTGTATTTTAATATTACTGGCCACATTGGTTGTACTTTATGCTAAATGTTGTTTCTCTTATTAAAAAATAAATAAATGTAGGACAGTTTTTAGATAGACTTAATTGAGTTTGGATAGACTGGATTTTAACTAATTTTATTGTCACATTGGTCTGATTTTAAAAAGTTACAAAACTCGAAAGTTCAAAAAAAAAAAAAAAAAAAAAAATCTTCTCCACATCTAACATCTTTATAGTAGAAGTGTTTATAAATCATCTGAATTCTAAGGGGTTGGCAGGGGAAATGGAAAATTTTGTTGGTTTAAAATTTTTAAAATTTTAAATTAATAAAGGTAAAATTTCACTTTGGCCCTCTAAAAATGATAAAATTTTAATTTAATCCTTTAAAAATTATAAAGATATAAATTATTAAAATGGTGAAATTGTATTTTTACTATCGTAAAAGTTACAATTTAATTTCTCCCCCTAAAAAGATTTTTTGGCTTTGTCCCTGGTGATGGGTTTAAACAACACATTTACTATTAAATTATATTGGAAATATCTTATATTTTTATAATTAAATTAAATATATATTAAACTTTTACTAGAATTTTTAATAGGTAAGTTGTTTTCGATGTGAGTAGAGAGGCGAAATCAAAAGTTTTTTTAGGGGTCAAAATTAAATTGTAATTTTTATGAGAGTAAAAATACAATTTCATCATTTGAATAGTTTATATCTTTATCATTCTTAAAGAATTAAATCAAATTTTTATTATTTTTAAAGGGATCAAAGTATAATTTTACTTTTATTAATTTAAAATTTTAAAAACTTAAATAAAAAAATTTATTTTAGGGAAGTTGGACCCCTGTTAGCTATGCCCCTGGGCGTAGTGGTACGAATTTTTATGTTGTAGTAAAGTGTTGAATAAAAGTCCAACCAAATCAGCAAAAAGATATCATATCCAAAGATAGAAAAAAGGTAGTTGGTGTGGTCCAATAATTTCCCCAACCTTAATGCTTGACCATTGAAAAACATGGCACTGCCCTGCCATGCATGGCGCATGCACTCAGACTTTGAACATTGACCCTATCATTTAACCTTTTCTCTATTACATTCATCCACTTTTTTTTTTTTTTCGTATTGTTATTATGTGTTTTCGTCCATCTTTTTAAAACATTTTTCACATATATTTAATATACTTCAATTTCATATGTATACTTATTTTTATGCGTAAATATAATTTTGATGAAGATAAAAAAAATATTAAAAAAAAACTAACAGTATTGGGACTTACTAATATAGACTTGTAGCGGCTAAAACAGAACAAAACACTCATTTTTAACGAAGTTAACATAGATATATTGAATCCATGTTGGTCTCGTGGTTAGAATGTTTATTATCTCAAGTGTGATATGGATTTAAGTTACGCTAATTTTTTTGTTCAACACGTGATTAAATAAAATCATAGTTTGAAATTAATGACACCATATGATTAATTTTTCATAATTTCAACTTAAATAAACTTACTATTTAGAGTTGAATTAACAACTCTACTGCTTTAAGTTTATTGAAAAACGTTGGACGAAATGTCAATTGAGTCTTAACTCAATTGATATCAATATTGTTGTTAGTGTAAGAGGACGTGAGTTCAATTGCGTTGAAACACATTATCCTATTATTTAAGGGTTAGGAAGAGAGTATGGATAGTTGTAGACATTGTATCAAAGAGAACATATATAATAAGAACCTACTATAAGATTAATATTTTAAAAAAACGTTGGAAGAAATAAAGTTTTCTTTTTAGGTGTTAATAAAAATATTGTTTTTTATTCAAAAAGTATTATTTTTATTGTTTGAATATGATAAATAAAAATAAATAATTTTTACACCGAAGTTTTAGATTTTATAAGTAGAGTTCACTGAGCTAAATGGTGTGAAAGATATAGTAAAAAGATGAAAAAAAATTAAATATATATAAAAAAAAATACATGTAACCCTTTCAATATTGTTTGTCTATATCCAGAATTAATATATATAAAAGGGCGAAACTGGCTTTACCATTAGTCAATTTTTATTTGATTAATTAACACAAAAGTTATAGAATAATTAAGATTAAAATATTATTAGTAAAAAATGATTTTGTGAATAATCTTAGAAAATCTGCATATTTTAAATCACAAATTCTAGTTTCTAACAGCAGACTAGTGTTACAGTTAAACCGTTAGAATTAATAGTTAACCAAACTGTCCTAGTCTTTGAGGAGAGAAGGCAGGAGTGAGTCATGGTCCCGACTTAAGACAACCACTTTCTAGAGAAAATAAAACTAAAGAAAACACTGTATCAACACAGATGATCAAACAATAGGAATGAATAGATATTCCAACATTATTGTTAAACAAATAGTATATATGAATCTACGTCCATTAATCACAATTATAAAACAAAACATAAGAAATATTAAATGTATTCCTCTTCTCCATTTAAGTGAAACAGTACGGTCAGCAACCGGAAATTTAGGGCGAAATTATGCAGTCGGTAAATCAAGACAAAGAAACAGTAGTTCCAGGAGGGGAGGGATGTCTAGAAAATACTAGCCCCGACATGTGAGTCGGTCCTAGTTTTCTTTTGTCTTTTGTGTTTTTCTCTCTAACCTTTGTCTTTATTGCTTTCTTCCTCCCTGATCGCATGGGTTAATTGGAATGTGAGGGGGCTTGGGAATTAGCATTAGCATTTTACAATTTAGGTTTAGATTTTAAAAATAGTGGAAATTGAAGTAATAAGTTATTTAAATATATAACATCATGATATTTTTTTAAATTCAGAAGCTTTGATATTTTTAAAATATTTTTGAATTTGATAAATCTACATTGTTTTACTGTTCTAATATGTGTTATATTGAATCACATTTAGTTTGTCCATTTCATGCTTAACACTTATAAATATAATAATTGAAATTCAAATCTAAATTTTAAATTCAAGTTCCCAAACGGAGCATTAAGCAAATCTTTCAGAGTTTTTAGAATCGAATAGGTGATTGAATCGATCAGTTATTGGTCTAATAGGTCGGATTAGTTCGATTAAATAAATCACTAAAAAATTCATAAAATCTTAAAAAATCTGAGTCAACCGTCTGATTCAATTTATTTTTAGCCTAATTTAATCAGACCGTAACGATTCTCGAATTGATAGATTTAATACTTTTTCTTCGAGATTCGAATGAATATCTCAACAAATTTTCAATCCAATCGATTCTATTAACGGATCCAATCTAATTTAATCAACCTTTAAATCCCGTGAACAAAATATGGATGAATAAGATGACAATGTTTCTATCTATTTAATGACGTTTTGATTTTTTACGTGAATTGTACTATAGGTGAAACTTTTACGATTATTTAATATTTAATTATACTTATTTAATCATGATTACTTTTTGTTGGATGTTTTGAAATATCATATCTATGTATGCTTCATACAAAAAAAAAACATATAAAAAAGTATTACTACAAAAAAGACACATATAAGATTAATTTATTTTAGATTTCATTCTTTTTCTCGTTCATAATAAAATTTTATTACAACCCAGAAGAGTGGAACTAACCAAAGGTTAAAAAAACACTGTAATAAGCACATCCTAATGGCACCAAAATAACACACTTGGATCTAACCTGTCATCACGCATACCACATCTTCAGATTGTCCAGTCATATTATCAACTAAAGGGTTTTATCTCGATCAAATTTCAAACTCCTCCACCCCAAATCAAACATGCATGTTAGGATTTAAGATTTTTGCCTTTATTGTAGTTATTTCGACATACATATATTACTTGTAATATCTTAAAAAAAAATCATGTGTTTATTTAATATTCTTTATGTATGTCCCTAATGATTTTTGCATGAAAGAAAAATGGTTAAGTAAATATTGACTCACTGATTTTTTTTTTAATACACTTACTGATATTTTTTATGTAGAAACCAACTTATATTAATTAGGTGATCTAAATAGTTTGTAGTGCATGGATCATAATGAGCAAATGGCTCGTGCTAGTACTATTATGTCATAAACAAGAGATAGCTTGTCTTAGCTCCCAAAGATAGAAACATAGAAATAGTTGGCTAGACTAACAATACATTGTACTGTACCCAAGTTGAATTAATTCATTTAAGATGTTTATAGTGTGACTTACTTAAATCCTCTTGTGAGGAACATTAGTGCGTGAATTTATTACGTGTTTTGTGTTATCAACTAGTAACAAAACTTTGATGAGAAAAAGTTTTCATGGGAGAGCTCAATCATTATAATTGTAGGATAGTGAGATTGCAAAGTGCAAGAGTGAGATTAAATCATCTTGTACTATTGAAATCACAGTGGATTATTCACTAAGTAAGACTTCACATATACGAACTGCGTAATCAATTGATTGTGTTCTTTATCTTACTTTTTAAATTTTAAATTGTTTTCAATAATTGCAATTCAAGTTACAACTTAACCAGCAACTCAACACTTATCAATACTGTAAATTGCACTTTTAATGTATAATTTAGATGTTTTTAAGAGTTAGAAAACTTGTACGAGATTGACCATACTTCAAATTGAGAAAGGATGCATTTCACAAACTGGCGTAGTGGCCACTTTCAGCAACTCATCTACACTGTAAATTATACTTTATGTTTAAGAGTTGGATTACTTGTTGTATTCTAAAGGTTTAGCTTAAACTTATAGTAGTGTTTGGAAATTAAGTTTTTAGATTTGAATTTCAAAAATAGTGTAAAACAAGTAGCAAACTACATAGAAATGCAACATTTATGATAAATTTTTAAATCTATGAATTTATTAGATACTTACGAAGTAATGAATTTGAATTTTTTTTTATTTGACAAGTACATGTTTTTATATTTTTCTAATATATATTATATTGAATCTCAATTAATTTGTTCATAATAATGCATTTTATTTTTATTATTTATATAATAAAAGAAATCTAAATTTTTAAATGGGATAATGTAAGTTTTGGCCAATGAACTTGGCAAATAGGTTCATATCGACTCTGAACTTTTTTATCCACTTTGACCTCTGAACTTGAAAATAGTTATTCATTTAAGTTCATTTTGTTAATGACTGTTAAAAACATGGGGATAATGTAACTTTTGACCCCTTGAACTTGACAACTAGGTTCATGTTGGTACTTGAACTTGATGATTAGATCCATTTTAATCATTGAACTCGCAAAATCTAAAAGTTTGATAATATGACATTCTGAGTTTTAAAAATAAAATTTTTTTATGATGATATGTCACAATCTCCAAGTATCATATTTAGTGTTTTAATAATTGAATCGATGGTTAAACAAGTTAGACCACCAATTCTCAATTCAACCAGTTCGATCGGTTCAACCATCGGACCAACGATAATTAAATAAATAATTAAAATTTCATAAAAATCTAAAAAAAAAGTAAATAAATATATAAAACCAATTTTACTTAGCTTTTTAGATTTTTTTATGAATTTTTAATTATTTATTTAAATATTGTTGGTTCGATAGTTGAACCGATCGAACTGGTTGAATTGAGATCTAGTGGTCTAACCTGTTCAACCATCAGTTCGATTATTAAAACATTGAATATGACACTCTAAGATTGTACCACATCATCAAACTTTTAAAAATTTTAAAGTTTAGAGATTAAAATGGATCTAGTTGTCAAATTCAAGTGTCAAAAACTAAAAAAAAAGTACAGGTACCAAAATGAATCTAATTATCAAGTTCAATGACTAATCTAGGCCTACTTACCAAGTTCAATGGTCAAAAAAATATATTATCCCTATTTGTTTTACGGTTATTAATAAAATAAACTTAAATAAATAACGATTTTTAAATTCAGAAACTAATATGAACCTATTTACTAAATTTAGGGTAAAAAATTACATTATTATTTTTTTAAATTATGCGGATAGACATATTTTGTAATTTGAACAACTATGATTTCAAATTATTGTTTAATAAGTGCTTTTTTTAAAAAAATAATTATAAATGCATATTGATCATTGATTGGTTGAGCGATGCGGATGGATATTTTTGCTACTTTAGGCTAAGAAATAAAGGAAGTGTTTCAATCTCTAAACAGTTGTCTAGATCCTACCATATCTATATTAGATTTTCAGGGCCCAAGCTGCTCAGATTTTATCTTTCCAACAAACGGAAAACGAAAATTAAGCTTTACAATCGGTTAATTATTTATTTTTTATTAATTATAAAGTAAAAATTTAAATTTTATCATTTGTTTAAAGTTTTTGTATTTTTTATATATTTTAATTTTTAAGAATTTAGTTTCTTTACTTTTTGAATTTAAAATTTTAGACTTATTTATTAATATTTTTAAAATTATTTTATTAAATTTATTAGTGTAATATTTTAAAATTAAAAAAAACTGATTTGGTATTTATGTAACAAAAAATAACATTGTAACATACCTGAATTTAGTAAAGAATTTTAACTTTATTAACAATTCTTAAAATTCACATTATAATTTTAATTAAAATAAAGTATTTAAGTTGACTAATAACATTACAAAAATTGAGATACCAAATTATATAAAAATCAAAACATATAAATTAAATTTCAAATGGAAGCGAAATATAGGAATCAAATAAAAATTTAATCATTCTTATAATTAAAAAAAAAAGAAGTTAGAATTGAAATTTACCTTTCATGTAAAAAAAAAAGAAAGGAAAATACAGAGGCAGGAGTCCATTGTGGAAGACCTTGGGGCCTTTCTCTTATATACAGTAGTTTAGATTTTCAAAAACCACTAATACCTTTATATGAAATTTCAATACTGTCTAAAAGTATATATATTTTAGATTCGATTTTGATTCAATTTTTAAAAATTATTAATATTTTTAACGGTCTAATATCATTTTATGTTGATATATATATTGTATATATAAATATAATTATTTAATATAAAAATAATTAAATATTTATTTGTAAAATATGTACTATTCAATCAAAATTAAAATTAAAATATCAAATAAAAAAATTATGCGGAATCAAATGAACATTAAATCAAATTTTATTCGTAAATTTGAGATTTATTCCATTGTTTTCTAAATGGATAATGTTATAAATAGAGCCTGAAGTATAGTTGAAAAACCCAAATGGAAGCAGCCGAATTAACCGCTTCCTCACCCTTACCGCCAACACAATTAAATACGACTTTTGATGTAGCTTTGACAAATCCGATCATGTGGCAGAAGATTTGTTCATAAATTAATATATATTTTTTCTTTTAGAAATATAAAAAGTTACATTTAAAAATAATATATTAGTTTTTAATAATATAAACAAATAAATATATTTTTTTTAAAATATGCAAGTAAAAAATTTACTCGTTACAAAATTTGAAGTTTATATTTTAAAAAATAAATCATGAAATCAAATCATTTTTTTATTTTCATTTGCTGAAATTATATAACAATATAAATAATTTAAAATTATATTTTAAGATATTGGTAATTAATTTTTAATATCTTATTGTTTAAAATATAAAAAATACTTTAAGATATTAAAATATTTAACCAAAATTAACTTCAGAAAATTCCATAATAACTTCAAAATTACAATATCTAAATTTATTTTTTATATTCTAAATTTTAAAAATGAAACATTTTTAATCTAGTAACTGAACATTTTCTAAAATCCAAATGTTACTCTAGTTAAAAATGATAAAGTTGGTAAGCAATTTATGTAATGTCATAGATTCAAATATTATCGTAAGTATGAATTTTTTTACATATAAAAAGATAAAAATATTCTTAAATTAATAATCTTAAGGGTCCCGAGTTCGAGCGTTTGTATGTGCAACATGTGTGTGCGTTGTCAAAGGGTTAAGAAAATATGAACAGATACTACCATGTAATCACACCAGTATATTTAAAATAATTTTTTTAATAATTTAATAATCAAATTGGAATCTGATTATAAATTACAACAACTCAATCAAAATATTTGTATATAGTATATATTTGTATTGCAAGAGACAAAAGGTACCAATTTGGTAAGATGTAAACATCTGAATTTTGTACATTTTTGTAGATATATATAATCTTTATTTAAAAAATTCAATTCGATAGTTCATAAACACTAATTTAAAGATTATTATTAGTGTGAAACAATATCTGACAAAAAATTTAGACTTCTTCATACAAATTAAAATAAAAAAATACAAAACAAAACAGTATGTATGTATGTATGTATGTATACACTTAATTAAATTTTACCATATTATTAAAAGTGATGCTCAAGTTCTACTTATATTAAAAAAATATATGTATGCCTTAATTACCAACTAAAATTTGACAAGTGTCAATTTAAATATGCAAAGTTTGCATTAACAAAAAAAAAAGTAATATATTTTCATATAATTAAACAAAAAAGTATTTGATTTCAGACTGAGTTAAGCATGGCCTGCATAGTTGTGGGCCAAAGTAATGCAGAAATATGTGACAAATGGGGTCTCCTGTTTGATTATTTTAGGTAAATCAGAAAGGCAACAATAACATTTTATTTTTTTAAATATGTTTTTATCAACTACCCTATTTTGCAATCTAACCCTCCAACTCTCTTTATAAGCAGCCTACTTCCTCCAATGTCAAACTCCACCACACACCATTATCAGTAATTGGAAGGAAAAGAGCAACAAAGGCAGCTAGGGTTCTTCATGTCTGGAGCTTCAAACAAAATCACAGATGATGAGCTCAATGCTCTCATCTTAAGACTTCGAACATTGCTTCCTCAGCTCAATCATGGCCCCCATGGCAGGGTAGTGTAGTTTCCTCTCTCTTTTCTTTATCCTGTCCTCCTCTCTTGTTTCCATGTCATTGACAAGGCTGAAGTAACTGAAATCCGTGCATGGTTTATGGTTAGGCAAGCTCTTTAGTCTTTACGATGACAATGTTCTGGTAATAACTGAACAATAAACAACAGGGAACCCTATGATCCTATGCAGACATTTTGGACTGACAATCATGATCAGGATAAACTGTATTATTTTATGTAATAACCCTTTCTTTTGTGTGTGTATGATTTTATGTTTGTAGGCATCATCATCGACAGCGAAAATTTTGAAAGAAACATGCAGTTATATCAGAAGATTACAGAAAGAAGTAGATGATTTGAGTGAGAGGCTATCGCAATGTCTAGATTCCATGGATATAACTAGCTCTGATGCTGAACTTCTTACAAATTTGCTTCAACAGTAAACCTTGTCCCCTTTCCTTTCTCAAATTGTCTCAAGTTTCAACGACAGACAACTACATATGTGTTTTTTTTTTTTTTTTTTGGTTAAGTGGAAACTGTCATGTTGTATTGTTTCTTAATTAATATCCGAATTTGATTGGGGCTGGGAGAATAATTAGAGTATAAATAATTTATATAAAAATTGAAAGTACTTTTCCAACTTTCATTGTATGATTGTATCTGTCTCATCTTGTTCTTCCTTGTTTGCCTCTATTACACTAAAATATTTTGGTGTTGGCCCCATCGAATTATGACAATTGCTTCTCCATCTAATATCTTTTATTTCTCCCCAGATTTCCTATGTCTCCCACCATTATTTTTTCCTCTTTACAAAATCTGAATCCAAGATTCTACATATTTTTTACCACTCTATTTTGATAATATTTCTTCATTAATTGTACCTTGTTGTGGGCGAATCTAGAGGGGTCTAGTAGGCCCCATTCTCCTAACTTCTGTCAAATTGCATTTTAACCCTATGAAGTTTGAAAATATAAACAATTTTAACCCTTACATTCAATATTTAAAAATATAATAACTTTATGTTTGGCCCCTCCAAAAGCTTTCTTATTTAGTTTATTTTTAATTTTGACTTCTTCTTTTTATAGAATTTTGTATTTTTTATGATAAATTTGGTAACATTTTTAGTTTAATACAAATTTTGCAGCTTTTTTAATGCATGTAACGTTGTGTTTTTATTTTGCAATATAAAATAATTCTATGACTATTTTGAGTATTTTATTTAATGCTTTATATTTTTAACAATAAGACTTTAAATCATACCTCGAATGTTTACTAATTTAATTTTTTAGGAATTTATATATTGTGTGCAATATTACTAACAAAGTTAATATTTTCATACAAAAGAAATTACTTGTACAAAGTTGAACCCAACCCGGAAAACTATTTTAACTTTTAATATTGAAGAACTGTTTTTATAATATAAATATAAATAAAATAAAATAAAGGAATATATTTGAAGTGTATCGTGATGTAATCTAATTTAAGTTTGTAGTTTCTATTTTTGAGTTGAACTTGTAAGCTAAACTTAAATAAAATAGTTATAGCTATAAAAAAAAGGAAAAAGAAAAAGAAAGGGTCGGTGGTTAAATTGGTATGACATTTGATTTTATATTCAACTGATTAGATGGAATAGTCCCGAAACAGCAATAATAATACTAATGGAAGAAAACCCTAAAAAAAGAAAGAAAGAAAGAAAGAAGGAATAGTCCATATTTTAATTAAGGAAGGAGAGATGAAGAAAGTAATAGATTGCTAAACAACCAGTATCATCACCAACAAACATCACATGGAATGTCAAACTCCATTTGCTTAATTTGCCTATCCATTTCATCATCACTCACCTGTATAGTTTGCTGTCTCATTTATTGGGGCTATATGGATACCTATCATGATAAATATCTCGTCCATTTTCATATTGCAACAAAGCAAAACCTTGTACTATGCAAATAAAATAAATTATTACGTATTGTTTATAAGCAATTAAGGAATCAAAATAGTGGACAATCTGAAACATTTTTTAATCGCTATTTTCAAAGCATTAATATAGGGATCAATTTATCCAAAACTGAAGCATAATTTTCCATTGAAAGGTCACATTCCACACCCCTTTTAAAACTAATTAAAAAAATAAAAGGGGGTTAGTGTTCAATTATTGTCATCCCAAGCAGAGCCACATATTGGATTCTGGAGGCACCAGCTTGCTATCCTACCACTGCGAAGAATGCAAAGTTGTCGCTGCTCTGTCAAACCAGCCTCACGCATTACCATTCTCCCTAGGATCGCACGAGACCCACAGCTTTCGCTCAAATCCCGTGGATCATTCCTTGCTTGGAAAGGGCAGACCAGTGATTTGCCACAATGAATCCGACCGCTTAAGCCAGACAAATTGTTCTATAACCCCAATTACCCCCCCGTGGGTCACAAGCTTGCGTTACCAAGCTCGGCGGAACAACAGCATTGCTTCCATCATATATAAACAACATGAACACTTTCCTAAAATATCGATGTGGGATTAGTTTACCTTTTCTGAGTCTACTGTTGTCAGTAGAATCGACAGTGTCAAGTAAAGCTATATAGAAGTTTCCATGTCTGGACAAAACCCTGGCATATTTGACAAACAATATCAAGTGCTAGAATGATAACCCCATGTCACAGGCATGAGTTAATTGAAGAATAGCAATATTGTTTAAATTAATTAATTTTTTAAGAATATATAAATATATTTTATCAGGACATTTTTCATTCCATTAAGGCTGAAACTTTTTGGATCCAAATATCAATGTATAGAGATAATTTTCCTTTTCAATTCCCACAAATAAATCAATCGTTGTTGAGACAAAGGGGGCTAACTCCTGGATTTAGAAAGGATAGTTTGGAGTGAGAGAAATGTCTGGGCATTCAGTGATAACAATGTCGTTCATAGACAGCCTGACATTAGTCTTTCTTGTCATGAGAATCATATAAAAGTAACCACTACTAGACAATGTGAAGAAGTAAATAGGAACTTGCACTATCTACCATATCCAAGTTTCAAGCAACCTATCATAATTACATAACATTACACAACCATTCATACTTCTTCACACTCACAAAAATGTCTCTTTCCCATGCACTTTATCTTGACAGCATATATATTATGGGTTGCTACTTGCTACATAGAGAGCTACAAGGTTCAATATCAGTAGCCACCGTCATCATATATGTAACCACTGCTCCTCGACTTGTCAGCCTGCAAACCCATGGAAGAACAATGGATTATTACAAAAACAAACAGTAGTCAAAATTTTCAAGAGCTCGTGAACGAACATAAATAGATGAAAAAAGATACTGTAATATCGAACTTCCTTGTATGAATGACAGCTCGCAAAAGCATGTAAATGAAAGAGAATCCAATCATTGATGTCATACCCTATGAATTAGCTTCTCAAATGCATCAGTCCCGTTCTCTTCAATGTATCTCTCAGCAGCAGTTAAAATATCGTCTGGTTTACTGAAGAAGTCCTTCTTCCTCGGGACATACCAGATATTAATTGTCTGTTGTGGGTTCATAAAGAAAGGTCTCAAATAATGCTCGTAAACATAAGCAGCGCCACTGAAGTATGGGATGACCAGCCAGCAGGTGAAAATCAGCTTCGCGTGAGACCAGATTGGGATCCTGTATTCATGTTCTCAAATGTTTCAGCAAGGTATAGGCAAATGCAAATTCTGAATGTGCATAATTATGATAAGAAGCCTTAAGCATACAACTTCCCTTCTTTAAAACCAGCATAAGTATCATGAAGTTTTTTGCACAAGAAATATAAAGATAAGTAATTAACACATTGGTGAAACTTCAATATAAAAAAGTTAGATTTAACTTGGCAATGCTTTCCACTTTTTTGATGGAATCGATCTGTTGAAATAAAGTCAGTTGAAACCCTTGGTAAAGAAATGGGTTCCTCTTCTAGTGGATGAGAAGCTACTTAAAGAATACAACAGGTTTGGTCACCTAAATTCTCAATTTTATAAGCACAATAACCATTTTTTTTCTTGAGTTGGTCAACTAGAATCATAATTGTTTAATCAAATGAAACATCTGAGCTTGTCTTATACGTCAGGTGACCGCCCCTTCTTTCCCTCTCTCAGACACCCCCAAAATGAAAGAGAAAAAGTTAACTCGGATTCCCGGAAAAGGGAAATGTTTATGTAGGGATAGTGTTAGAGCAAGAAATGTGCTATCTAGGAGCAACACAAACTTGATCATTCAAGAGCATAAAAATTTACCATTCAATGACTTTGGCAAAGGTGAGTTCCAGCAATGTAATCATGGAATAGAGAACCCAATATGTAAGCCATTGTCGGTCATCGGCACGAGACTCGGATTCAATTGCCCTAACTGAGGCATAACTGTTTAAGAATTCAATGCCATGGAACAATTAAACGAATTCAAGTTCAGACAACTTGTAAATTACACCAAGTAAAAGGGTAAGAGAAAAAAGTAAATGAAACCCCAAAAAGATTGAAAAACACACTCACAGAGGATACAGGAGACTAATAACTGGCCTGCAAAATCAACCCAAAAGGCAAAAACCAAATTAGAAAATAAAATAATAAAAATATTCAGAAACACACACACACAAATAACTTGAAGTTAAAAGCATACAATAAGCCTAAAACTCTATTTCTTTTCTCTTAGTTGATGTTTTCAAATTTACATTCTTACAGCAGCAATAGCATACATACATTACCCAAAGTAGAAACAAGAGGAAATTACCCAGCAAGAACATCAAAGTTCTTAAAAAAAACCTTAAGAAAACTTCCAGCCCCAGATCCCATATTCAGTTTACAATGCTCTTTTTCTTTCTGAAACCTCTGATATAAGAAACTAACCCAGGGCTTTGGTTTTGTTCTTATTGGGGTAGTTGCTTGAGTGACAAGTGTGTTTTGTATGTGTAAGAAAGATGCTAAAAGCTGGTTTATAAGAAAGGTTGGGGTTGTTTGGCGGTGGGAATCTAACGGTGGATAGTTTAAGAGTGATTAAAACGGACGGCTATGGATGTTCCTTAACTTTCAACAGACTGAAATTTAGGGGCTTCTTTTTCTTATTCGTTTGGTGGAACCAATCACTCTCGTACAAGAAATACCATAAAAGGGACTTTCTTCCACTGGAATTACATGATTGCCATTTCCTTTGTCTACGTAGCTCTTGGGCCGAATTACCTTCTCAAACTTTTTTACATTTTGTCTAAACTTGGTTCTGCTGATTAACTCGATTTTTTTTATTAATAAAAATTTCAAATTAATATTTTTTATAAAAAAATAAATTTAAATAACATAATATGACTTTATTATTAATTAAAAATTTCTAAGGCCATTAAAATAACTTTGTGATATTTTAAATAAATAAAAAGAAGGCCATTAAAACATCAACATCAAACCCGTTGATAACATCCCAAATTCATGTTTGGGGTAGTGGAAAGGTATCCTAACATAACCATGAATTGTACGCTATCACATAAACTCTGTAGGAGAAATGGAGTTACAAAGAGAGTTGAAATATGCTAAAAATTGCATCTGAATTTGGAACTTCAGCTTCTTGAGCAACCCATTTGGAACCTGCGCACCTTCATTTTTCCATTTAAGGCAAGGGCCAACACATCATATTCCTCCACATACCACACCTCCCTTACCTTTGCCTGTATCATATTCAAACATCAAACACAAAACCAACCAATCATATTATATATATATATATATATAACAAAGCATTCACATTCAATCATGTCCTTGCCGGTAGACTACTGCTATGCCTAGTACAAGAGGATTCACGTATTCGATGTTCATGTTCTTTGACAATGCAACAAAAATTTCCAGTGCTCGAGTGCTTCCTATGATGTGAGAATTGCATGCTAAATAAAGAAAAGACAAATTTGATTCTATTCTCTTGGTGTTCTTCCACAAAATGAGCTCAAAAGTTTCCCAGAGCCATTCTTTCTACAGGTTCCACAGTTCAACACCAAAGAACTTAGATATAGAACATAATACAATGTAATTAAATTAACTGTCCTTTAAAAAAACAGGGATGACCTCACTTCACGACAGTTAAAATGGTAACAACAAAGTAAGGACCAAGAAACTCCCATTCCGAATACTAATATTTTCATCATAACAAATGTGCCTTTGTTTATAGCCATTTGCGTGCATCTCCGATCCAATTATCATTGTCATTCTAGTTTTTGCAAACAAATTTACATCATATTGCGGTACAAGAACCAAATCATGCCGTGTTTCTATCATGCATAGTTGTTACCAGACTTTTAAAAAATCTTTAGTTATCATTAGATGACTTTCCTACCAAAAGTTCTAAATATCACAAAGGATATCCGATTAGCTTTTGAAGGAAAGCCAAAGAATTAAAAGACATATATGTTTCAAGCAGGTACTAAGGTAAAAACTCAATTATGAGCAAGAGAAACCGAGAAAACAGAAAACCTGCAATAACTATAGTATTCAGTACAGTTTTTATGGAAATTGATTCGGGTTACGATTGGAAGTATTTGGTTCAGTTCAATTTCTATGCATGTTCAAACCAAACCAAACCAAACTGAATTTTATTTTTATTAACTTTCAATAGATTTAAACTTTTATGATATAAAAATCAATATTTTGCATCTAAGTTACTGAAGAAAAAAACACTTAAAAGCATTACATAAAAAAATGAAACAATCCAAACCGATTTTGACTAGGTACATTAGTTATCAACTGTATTTGGTTCAATGTCAGTTCCAGAATACCACACCCAACCAGCAAATTTCTTTTCTAAAACAAAACTGTATCTTATCACTTTCAGGTGAGAATTTCATGCTATTGTTGCATGAATTGTCAATAGGGCCAAGGACAAGATTTGATGTTGAGTTTTTCTTTTCCTTTTTGTAGTTCAGATTTTAGTTATTTATATTAGTTGAAAATATGCAAAATAAAAGAAATAGTCTTGCAGGAAAGTCACAAAAAGGAAAAAATAAAAGTTAAGGTTCAATAAATAAAAGTACATATATTGGTGCATTGGAGTGCTTGACACCATTGCTAGCATATGATTTTGTCAACAGAGGAATCTGGCTTCAATTTCCTCATTGTGAAAGTTATAACTAATAAGAAAATACTCAAAAGTAATAAGCAAACCATGAAAAAATAAACGAATTTTGTAAAAGTTATAGAGAGAAATCAAGTATGATATTTTAGGAAAAAACAATTCTATGATAAGTAAAAAAACATTTATACAAGGAAATATTGATAACACTCTCTCTTTTTTTCTTCTTTTTGGAAAAGTAAACACACAAGAATTAAGTGGAAAGTTTGAAAAGCTTCAACTTAGAAGTTATAAAAAAGTTACAGTGGCCAAGAATAGAAATAAATAAAAATAAAAGAGTCAGAGTTAAATTATGATTTTCAAGAATTTAGAAGAGAGCAGAAGGGGGTGGCTGATTAAAATAAAGTAATTAATCAAAAAATGGGGATCATGCACATGTGAGATTTCATGCATGGGCGGATTAAAAATAAAGTGATAAATCAAAACATGACGATCACGCATAGGAAGCTATTCAGACAATGAAAATGCATACCAAGTAATGATACAAAGCATAACAACTTGCCTTAAATCCACGGATTTCACTGTTTAGTTGAGAGACTAGCTTATGGAAAAGTTTGATTGGATTTGAGGTACTATCAGTGTCCTGCATAAGACATGCATTGTATACATATATGTAAGAATATGAGCTTGTACCAATCACATAATTCTTGTAACTTCTATTCACCATTAGATCTAAACAAGGAAACTAATATAACAAAGCTTTGCCAGCCATACTTTTGCCATAGTGGCAAAAAGGCACAGTTTGCTCATACAAGAGTCAAGGGAAACCTTACGATGCTTGAGTCAGCAAATGGGTTTCTCCCAAATTACAACAGCAATTACTATCTAGTATTTCATGGTTCAAATATCATGGCAATATAAAGAGGAATGAAAATATACATGTTGACCTAGGGAACTCAAAAGAACATTGAAAGGGATGAAACAAAGAAGATGAATTTGTGATTGAAAATTCGGTCTCACGATGTGTGGGTTTAGTCCAACATTATGTTGGATTTATCCAGTTATTTGCTGGTCCATTGGTTAATTTCTTTATAGGATTAAATTCAGTAATTTCTTATATGGATGTAAAATTTGGCATTAATTGTAACTACTCTTAATGTACTTTTATAATGTAACTTCATAAAAATTAAGAATAAAAAGGAAATTACTGTAACTGGATAGAACTTAAAAATAATACCATGAGTGAAGCTTTAGGGTGACTCAGAAGCCTTGCAAAAGATGTGTGAAGAATAGCCTCATCATACTGCAAAAGTAAGCAAAAAAGTTCTATTTTAAAATAAAAAAGCATTTCCTTTACAACCACATAAATACTTATTATTGTCAAACAAGTCAAAGATCCTAAAAATGATGCCAAAACCATCAAATAAGAATTAACAGGCCAAGATATTACCATAAAAAAGTATAGCACTTATATTAGCAATGTTGCCATTTCTTTCTTTCTTCTTCTTTATTTTTGAAAGACACAATGTTGCCATTGAATATTACTAGTTTAGTCAAAATTAAGATTTTCGTAAGGATCTTACAAGTTGCTTCTCTGGTGCTCGTGGAAGTGCTGTTCTCAATTTAGCACGAATGCTTACCGGATCCGTTCCAGAAATTACCTACATAAAAATAAAAATGTGATCTGGCACTAAAAAGTATAAAAATCCTTTCTTTCCTTTTTCAATGGGTCATTTAGGAAAAAGGAGACTATAAGTGAAGGACTAACTTGCCAGCAGCCAAGAAGCACACCAGTCGAAGTTAAAACTACCCTGTCTAAGACAATTTCTAAAGGGCATAGCCCCTCTGCAACAGCTTTAACAGCAGCTGCTTCAGCTTCAATCTGACCAAAGAAAACGGGCTTCAAAAATCGAACCCAACATCTAACAAGCAAAAAAAAGAGGTACCAAAAAAGCTATAAAAGGCAAGTTACCTCAATTTCAGAGGCGGGAACAGGTGCAATATGATGCGATGCGTGGAACATACTGAAATGGTACAAGCTTGAGTTCTGAAACCAGATTGCTAACCAAAATATATAAGCAAGCGAACAAATGAGAATAAATGCAGAAAAAGCAGAAGTTATCAATTAATTAAAGGAATAAATGATAACTTATCCAAAACTATTCTTGTTATTAAAAAAAGTAACAAATAAGTTAAATAGATAACAGAAAAATGTGGAAGAAACAGCAACACAAAAATATACTTCTTTACAACAGATTACCTTTGTCAAAGTATGGATCAAATACTTGCTTTACAGCCTTCCTGTGACAAACAAAGCATGAATCAGAGTGTAATGTAAGGACTGCCCCCTGCCTCAACCCACAAAAAGGGCTAAGCATAAAATGGAAATATTAAATAGAAGTCCCCTTTAATTATCTTGAAGTCCTATAAATTATAGAAAGCCAGCTTCAACTCTTAAAACTTTTGCTAAAATGGCATGATGGGAAATCACACTCAACTAAGATCAGATCAAAGTTATTAGTGCAGGCATTTTACTTCTGGGGTCAATATTCTGATAAGAAGCAAGTGGGTCAAAAATTTAATAAAAACAACAAACGAAAAAAAAAAATCCAATGAAAACAAAATTTTACGAGATGGGCACTGAGTATTCTGTGCTCATATACAAAATGTTGGCCCGTACAGGAGGATGTGCTGCCTGAAACGAGAAGGAAAGCCATTATTAACCGCTTGTAGGGAAGGATTGATTATAGCTCGGTTGACTCATATATTACCTTAAGTACAGGTGTTACAAATCCATCTTTCAAAGTAAAGAGATCTGAAAGTGACAACGATTGAGAAGTTTCACCATGTTTAAGAAAAGCTGCTCCATGCTGGTCCAAATCCCTTTCCATTTTATCATACAATGTTGATCTTCTATTGCTATTTGCCATGGCAGAATCTGATAAAAATATCCCTAACAAAGTTAACACACTGAAGTCTAAGTGTGCAAAGCTTGCCTGAATTTGTGCAAAGCTCCGATTTAAAACAAAAAAAGGCTATCAATTTAATTTTTTATCAAAAATTTGATAAAAGAAAATTATAAAATGAGAATGTTTAATAATAAGGGAAGCATGATGAACTAACACCACGAATTCATAAATGGAAACATTATGTTCTACGGATCTCAAACCTAAAACCATCAAAATTAAGCGGTGTCAGGTAGCTCAAACAGTCATCCAAAAGAGTTCAACCTTTTAATGCATATCATAAAAGCAATATTAAGTAAAAGGGAAGACTGTAAATCAATAAACACACACACACAATATTTACACTCAAAATCCCGAATCCTAGCAAGAAAACGCGAAGTTTCATCAAATCCCAGCAACAAAAACACATAAACCCAGGACAATTTTAAAGCTCATATGAAAAATTAGGACCTCATGATAAACAACTAAGCTTCTCGTTAGTTATTTTAAACCTAAAATGCGATTAGATCTTAAAAGCCATCATATTTTCAACTTTAATTACCAAGAAAACTTGGTAGAAGAAGAAAGAGTACCTGAAGAAGGAAGGGAAGAAAGAGAGGTGGAATTTCGGAGAGCCAATTGGAAGAGAAAGAAGAACAAAGCAAGGGAGGAGAACCATATTAAAGCAACAGTTTTGGAATGGGTCCACCAATTTCTAACTCTACCCATCACCATTCTTTTGCTTCTGTGTCGACGTCTTCCTTGAAATAGAAACTACGAGTGTCGATGTTTGGTACGGGGCCAATTTTTTCCTGCCCCGACTTCCACCCGACGTTAAAATATTTTAATGCTTACTTTGGCCCCCAAACTATACATATTTTCTCATTTTGCTACCTAACACTCTTTTTTTTTCTAACTTTTGTGCTTATCCTATCACCCGGGTTCAGTTCAATCATTTTGTAACTGTGTTAAAAACTGATGGGAAAATTCCATTAATGGGTCACCCAGTTATGGTCGTATTTTTTTTGGTCACTTAACTATGAAAAATTACAAAATCATCACACTCTTCAATTTTGTCTTTTTGATCACCCAACAATCTTGGATGTTTGAGTGTTCCATTTTTATTTTAGCCAACTGAAGACCAAAAAGGAAAAATTGAATAATTAGGTGACTATTTTGTGACTTTTGATAGTAAGTGACCAAAAAAAATTATTAATAATTGAATGATTATTTTGTATTTTTCATAATTGAGTGACGAAAAAAGAAAAAATCATAATTGAGTGACCTCTATCGTAGTTTACCAAAACTATTTGACATATGGCGTCAATCAGATTGTGTCACGCGACACCTCATTCAAACAAAATATGTCTCATTACCTTCATGTTTATTAAAATTAAAAAATATTTTTAAATCAAAAATAGTATTTAAAAATAATATTTAAAAATTTTAAAAATATACCTATTACTTTGACTTGTGATGATTAGGCGTTGACCAGTGTTGACTAAATTTCACTTTGAATTTTTTATGTTTTAAAATTCTCATAATTTTTAATAAAAATATATACTTTCTTTTGCAATTTTTAAAAGTTATTAGAAATTTTCTAAAATTTGTATTTTTTTTAATTTTTAATTTTTAATTATTAGAATTTTATATCTTTTATGTAACTTATAGATCTATAATGAGTTAAATTGTTTATGCGGTTGGAAGATCCGTAAATTAATGAATTAGTAATTGAGAGAAAGTTAAAACATAATTTATAAAAGATGCTTGCAATTTATTTCTCTTGATTTAAGCACATGCTAGGGCTGAGAAAAAAAAATCAAACAGAGAAACTGAGTTAAATCAGTAATTCGATTCGCCTCGATTTTTATTTTTTATAATTTAATTTAGTTTCAGTTAAATGATGTCATCGAACCACATCAATGATCAATTCGATTTCAATTTATTTTATTGGACACTAAAAAAATCCAAAAAAAAACCTAATTAAAATTTTCAAAAAAAACCCAATATTTTTTTTTTGAATATATAAGTCTAATATATTTTCAAACAATCTATCAAACTTGAGGAAAGAAAACTAAACTAGAGAAGAAGGAATTAAAATCAGAATACAAAAAGGGGTCTTTTTATTTTATTGATTCACCTCTAATTAATATCTCATGTATTCATAAAGCAAAGTTATTAGTTGCAAATACTAATTAGCATTAACAAGAACCCATACTTTCTTTGCTACTCACTAACAGAATCATAGTCGTATTGACTCCCAATTTAGTTGACATCAGCATTGTTGTCAATGTAAGAAGATATGGGTTTGGGTGCACAAAAACGCATTATCCTTTTATATAAAAATTGGGGAGAGACTGAATAATTTAAACATTATATCAAAAACAAAGATTAAAAATCATGATATTACACTCATATGAAAGGAAGTAGATAAAAAAACTAACAGGATAACAAACATAACATCAATACAACTAATGAAACTGAAATGCAGTTCCCTCATCTAACTCTACTAAGCTACAAACTGAATACAATTCTCTACCACATATAAACCCAGTTAAAACCTAAAACAAAACACATTGCTTCTAAGAGCCAATTTGCCAATTTAGTATTGCTTTTCAAAAACACTTTTGAGTAAAAGTTAATAATACACTATAATTTAGCTAATATATATTTTCTAGGTTTTTAGGGGAAAGGGCCACAAAGAAAAGCAAATATGCAAAAATGACCAAATTGACACAATGCATAAATGTTAAGGATTAAAATTGCTATTATACCAATTTTAGCCTACTCGTGACCAAAAAAGGTAAAATTGAATAGTTGAGTGATCATTTTATAATTTTTCAAAATTGAGTGACAAAAAGAAGAGAAATTTACTAATAGTTGGATCACTACTAATGTACTTTATCAAAAATAATTTGATGCATGAAAGGTTAATTTTGTAACAATGAGGTGTGGTTTGTTGATTGCTCACCTCATCCCTTAACCATGAGGTCAAGGATTTGATTCCCGTCTATAAAAATAAAACACATTTTATAATTAATCGTTTATCTCTTTAAATAATACCCATGACAAAAATATTAATCATTACTATCAACCTGTAAACTTGGATTAAAAGAAAAAAGTTAAATACAAGCATAATGGAAGAATCAATGCGTGAGAGAGTGGGAGTGATCTGAAAGGGTTTGCCGGTATAAAGGGAAATGCCCCCACTACTAAAAATTAATCAGCGCTCCACCACATTAATATGGTTTGTAAATGGTGTTTTTAAACTATCTTTAAAACCAGTTAAGGTCATATTAAATCCCAATAAGCTACCGGTATTCACTATATTCATATGGTCACATCCAACTACTGTGTGTGGTGCTAATTTATTTCTACTAGTAAGAGTATATATGAACAAAACTTTCGATGAATTATTCGTGAATCGTTCGTATAACGTTCGTTTACTAAGTTAAATAAACGACTATGAACAAAATTTTTATATTTGTTTAATAAACTAACAAACACAAATAGATATGTGTTCAGTTCGTTTATATTCACGAACAAGCTCGTTTATTACTCATTTATTTATTAATGATATTTTTTTATAAAAATATTAAAATAATATATTTGTATATATTTTTATTTATTGTTTGTTTGTTTATTATTGATTAACATTGTTTATGAACATGTTCAATTATATGTTCGTGAACATTAAACAAACAAACATGAACACGTATAATTTTAAATAAAAGAACATGAACAAAAAATTTGAAATTTTTGACGAATACAAACTGAACACGAACAAACTTAAAAATAAATAAAAGAACATAAACAAAAATTTATTTGTTCAAGCTCAATTTATTTACAATCTTATTTATTAGTGATATATAATTCAGTAACAAAATTTAGTAAAATAAAAAAATCTATTTTTAATAGAAATATTCAAAGATTAGATGATGACATGACGTTTTTTAGTTAACTAAGATTAAATGTGATCCAACAAATAACTTTGTATATGATATTCAATATATTTGAATTTATGTTTATTTATATTATAATAATATCGATATTAATTAAATTATGATTTTATAATAATTTTTTTATTTTTAAATAAAACTTTCAAATCGTGAAAATTTTTATAAATTTTAATTTAATTTACTAATACTCAACTCAAATATAATATATATTTTCCATTCCACCTATTGATGGGAGAAAAATTTAAATTAAATTTAATTGAGGAATAAAAGCGGTCAAATCAAACTTATTCTTCCCATCGAAGAGCAGCTCTACTTTCATCATATCTTTCACTGTCTCTATTCTACTATTATTACTGCTGTACGTAGTGCACAAACTTTGTGGCCTTTACCACAAAATATGAATAAATGAAACTAAAATAAAATAAATATTCAATTATTGGTTAGGTAGGAGGATGGTATATTTTTATTGCTTTTAAATATATTTATTCTGTAGTTAACACAATAAATTTAATGAATTCAAGAAAAAAAATGTCATTTCATTATCCAAAATCACTACACATTTCCAAAAAAAAAAATCTAAAAAAGAAATTAAAGATGAAATTAAGTTGTTACCGAAAAAAAAGATGAGATTAAGATAAAATACTATTGAGTGTGATAAAATAATATAAAACAGTGTCTTCACCTCTGTCTGTCAGTCTCTTACTCTTCATCAAACCCTAAAAGTAAAATAACCCATTTTTATCACACCGAAAAAATATTTTTTTTTGTGAATAATAAATAAAATAAAACTCTTTTTTTTTTTCAAAGAGAAATCAGAACTCACGTGTGTTACACATCAAATTACACAACCAATCAAAAGAAGTAAAGGAGGATGCATGGTCGATGATGATCATTTCTATGAGTGATGACTAGTTGTATCATGTCGATCATCGACGCCACCAGCTCCGTCGTGGTGCGAATGTGACCCGCTCACTTGTGACTCAGATACGACAGTGCCCGGCACTTGCCGATAAGGATTCAATCCGGCTAACATATTGAAATGCCCTTCACTTAAGCCACTACTTCCACCACCACCGCCACCACTGGAGACGCTGCTTGACCCCAATTGTTGACCTGACAATAAGGCCATCGGCGTTGGAAAATTCATGAAATGCAACCCACTAGACATAGGGCCCTTATACAAAGCACTGTTAGTAACCGATGGAAACGTCCATACAGGATCACGGTCGGCGCTCATAACTTGATTATTAGAATTAGTAACCATCCAAAAATTCGCCGGAATCTGACCGTGACTTGCCGCCGGGATTTCCCCAGTGCTTGACTGCAACAAGTAGTTTCCCATTTGATGTTGTGAAGATAAATCTTGGTCGGGTCTTCTTTTCCTTCCTAGAACACCTTCTTCAGTTTCTGATATTTCCAACGACGTACCATCATTGTCACGCAACTCTTGCTTAGTTTGGAACATGAAGTTCAAGTTACTACTAGTATTCGATTGGAAATTAAGGAGTGTCGGGGCTGTTTCGAGTCCGATTCCGGGGAACAAACTCCGACGTTGTTGCATAGAGAAGTTGGAGTTGAAACCCGAGGAGCGTAGCTGAGAAGGAACTGACATGCTTGAGCCGGAGCTACGGAGGGAGATGTTGAGGGAAGTGAAGTTTGCAGGGATGGTGCCGGTGCCCGTGGCGGCGATCACTGCTGGTTCAGCTTGTTGGAGCAGCCACTCGATTGTTTCACCATCGGATTTGTGGCCAAGCTCACGGGTGAGTTGAAAAACCCTAGCTGCACAAAGAGCTGGCATGCGGATCCTACGACCACGTCCGTCGACCTTGGTGTGTCGGTCCTTGGTAGAAGTACGTTTAGGGGGAGGTTTTTTGGAAGGGTCGGGGGAGATTTGGAGGGCAGAAATGGAAGTGGGGGTGTTAGTTTGATCGGCAGAGGAAGAGGAGAGGGCCATAGAAGGGAAAGTGGGGGAGGAAGAGGATGAACAAGGGTGGTTGTCTTCTTCTTTCTTCTCTAGCAATTGGAATGGAAAAGTAGGGCGTTGGTGGTGGTTGTGGCGGTGGTGGTGGAGTTGATGATCATCACTACCTCCTCCTTCCATGATACCATTAAAAGTAGTACAGGTTGTTTGGCTAATGTAATGCCTTTCTTTTTCTTTATGAGAGACAGCTTGTGATGGCGATGACAGATAGATTAATGGGGGGGGGGGGAGATTTGATTAATTTAATTTGCTTTTCTTTCATCAAAATATCTCTTTTCAAGGGTTTGTAATTCCCTTTCAGAATTCATGTGCTCCAGGAGAGGGATAGTCATAGACGATTTAATAGGCAAGTGAGGGCAAGCTTTAGGCACTTGCCTTTAGTATTATTTGATTAATCCAAAGCCTCATATTATCGAAACCTAAGCCAAAACATAATGTAATATAATATTAACAACTGGAACCTTTGAAAATCAAAAGTGTAAAAAGAAAAAACAGTGAAAAATAGAATTTTGTCCTTACAATTAAATATAGAAAATGGGAAGAGAAATGATATTGTGGTTGGAGTGACAGAGGGCTATGGTTCAGATTCCACGTGAGGTGGCCTTTTTTATGATTGAATCCATAAAGACAATGGTGGGGGAGTGTAGGACACCATCCCAAGTCAAAAAATTTTGTTTGAAAGATTTTTTAAAAAAGGAAAAGATTTATGAAATGGGACCCCTACTCTCCATTCAAGTCATCATTTCATTTTGCCTTTGTTTTGGGGGAGGAGCACTTCGGGATTCCTCTTCTTTCTTTTCTTTACTTTGCCTTCTCCAGTGTGTGTTTTAGGGTTTCCGAAACACATCATCTCTTCTTTGGCCCCCTTTTCCTCATTAAAGACAATTTAAAAGCAATCACTTTGGGTTAACACTTTGTTTCCATACTTTATTCCCTTGGATTATATGATACGTCTGAACAAATTAGGGTTTTCTTTGGGGATAACTATTGATTATAACTTCATAATATACTTCACTTTAATTATTCCCAAATCCTTTTGCCTTGGACTTACATGATCAGATGGTGAAAAAACTGTTGTTTCTTTTTATACTATCCAGTTTTTCCTCATTATTGCTATACGTTTTCCTCCTCTCTGTCCAACTTTATGAGATTCAAAAGCAATTAAAACAAAAAACAACATATACGAGCTTTATTCTTCTCAAAATATAAATACAACCATTTTTGTTTCACTACAATATTTATCACACGCGTACACATGTAGAAACTACGTACTTAAAACATCAGTGTTAACTTAAAAATGGCATATAATAAACAATAAAATCTATGGTTTGAAGCTAATTAATAATAACACATGAAATATATGACTATTTTAAAATGAAAAAGTAAATTAAATTGTGAGTAAAATTAAATTTAAACACGTAAATACATCATATTACGAATGCTAAATGCATTGCAATTATTGATCATGGTGTTATCAATTTTGAGCAGTGGCATAAACAAGGACATGTGATGGCTTTGCCCCTCTTCAAAATGGTAAAATTCTTTGTAACCCCTTTAAGATTTTTAAAATTATTAGTATAATGGTAAAATTTCACTTTGGCCCATAAAATTATGATTCATCTTTGGCCTTTTTTAAAGCAATTTTCTGGCGTCGCCCTTTAACTTGAGTTAGTGTCTAGTTGATTTGTGGCACTAACTCAATTAACAATAATATTATCAATACCAAAAATATTATCACACTCGTATGCAAGTGAAAACTAAGTACTTAGAACATAAATATTAGTTTAAAAACAACATAAAATAAATAATGAAATGTATTGTTTGAAATTAATTAATCATAATAATAGATGAAAATTTACGATATTAAAATTAAAAATTAGATTAAATTTTGAGTTAACAAAATTTAAATACATAAATACATCATATTAAGAATATCAAATGCATTACGTTTTTTTATCATGGGGTTATTTTTAAATGTGAGTTAATGTCGAGTTGATTTGTGACATCAATTCAATTAACAACATTATCAATATACAATTGATGAATGTGATAAAATATGCATAATACATGTATTAAAATGTAAATATTATATTAAAATAAAATTTTGACTTAGCAGTAAAATTAATGTTTTTATTGATGCTAATAGCATGAGATCAAATCCATCCACATGTCAATTTTTTTTAAAAGTAAAAATACTAAAATACCTTTGAATAAAATAACTTAATTTAATTACGGAAGAACATTTTCATAATTGCATTAACTAAATTGGTGTCTAATTGACTCGTAACATTAACTCGGTTAAGAACTTAAGTAATAGTACAGATGTTTTATTAATTTCGCTCTTATATAGTGGTGTCTAATTAATTATTCTGATAAATAATTAATTAATGAACATATTATAAAATAATCATAAAGTCCCTTAATTGGACCCTCGAGGCTTAAAATACGTATTAGAAGGGAATTGAGACTTGTTTTTGTGCTCCGCAGAATTTTTTTTCGTAAATTTTTTTTTTCAAATTCGATATAACCTCTTTTATAAACATCTAACATTCCCTGCAATTTCAACCTACTACCAAAACAATTTAAACTCAAATTCACCTAAATCATAATCAATTCATTAACATATTAATTTAATAATTAAACATTCTTAATATTACTCAAAATTTACTAATAACTTTATTCATTTTTCATTCAAACTTAATGCCAAATTTTATAATATACTCTTTACCTTTTTATTAAACTAATATCAAAATATATTGTATATATATATATATATATATATATTTTACAACCAACATTACATGTAACATATACAACACTTAGAACATGCCACTTTTACCAAAAGGAGAGAATTACATCACCGAGTTTATACTGAGGTCGGGATCGATCTGGATGCTGAATCAGGACCTTAATTTCTACTAACCTGCGCACGGAAACAACCGTACGCTGAGTATTTCATACTCAGTGGTATTACTATAATTCAAATTATAAATTACCAAATAAATTTCACATAATCAATCATATAATACGTGAATACATATTATCTTAATTTATACACCACTTTCATTCCATATCAATAACAAATCAATTTAACCAAATAACAACCAAATATCATAAATAATTAGGTACTAATAACTTTTGAAACCTTTGATTTATCCATTTCATTCTCATTTCTCAATTTCATCACATATCACTCTATATGCCTCAATTTTTCATTTCTATTCAATTTTTCTTTTCCACATTGTTTACCCCTATTAACAAGATTCAGACATTGGCGGATACATGGATCCAACCAAACACACAAGAATGACACCGAGTACCTCATCAGATAGTTCGAAGCAATAAAGTGGCATCTAGTGTCTCATCGGCTTAGTCGAAGTAAAGTGGTACCCAGTACCTCATCGAATCTATCCGAAGTAAAACAATGACACCCAGTATCTCATCGACTCAAGGTCGAAGTATCCCTAAACTCTTCCAATCCTATGGCATGCCAACTATATCCGACTCAGCCCGACTAGTTAATAGGGATTTTCAATTTACAATTCATATCACTTTCAATTTCAATTTCACTTTCACTTTCAATATTGATCACAAATCATTTAAATTCAATTCAAATATACTATTAATTCAATATCAATTTTCATTCATCTCAATATTAACGCTTACCTCATATTCACTTATTAAATATAAATATCGAAATAAACATTAAATAATGAATAATTCAAAATATAGTAATACAAACTCGAATTTCGCGATTACTCCTCGATAACTTTCTCCTTTCCTTTTTGTGCCGATGCTTCGAGTTTTTTGCTATCTACGAAAATAATAATAATTTACGCTATTAATTACAACACTAATTTATAATAATAATTGAATTTCTATCTACTTTAAACTCTAATTCCAATTTAATCCTAATTAACTCATTTATTTTTCTAACTTAATTCATACTTTATTTTTATTCAATTTCCTTCCATATTCTACTTAACTATTTAATGTTCATAATAAAACTCTAATTTAAAATTTCTTTCAATTTAATCCGTCTATCACAAAACTTATAGCTTCTTTTACAATTTATTCTCTTTATCAATTCTAACTTGAAATTCATTCAATTAAATCTCTAATTCATTATTTTGTTCAACATGAACTATGTTCAAAAACCTTAAAACTTCCAAGACCTGAACTTAATTTCATCAAAACTTTGTTCTAAAACTTCTAAAACATCTAATTTAAGAGAAAGGGGCTTAATTGACTTACCAATTAAAACTTTAAGCTTCAAAATTCTAGTTTCCCCTTTTTTTTTTCCTTCCCTTTTCTTCCTTCCCTTTTTCGTTTGAGCATCTGTTCCTCCATCCCTTCTTTTGTTTCTTTTTTCTTTTCTTTATTCTTTTATATCTTATATATCTATATATATATATTAGTTAGTAATAATATTAATAAATTATAAATATCTATTTATTTAAATAATAAGTAAATAAATATTTATTTTACAAATGTACAAATATAATTTTTACACATGTATATTTTGTTACCATATATTTAGCTTTAATTTATATATATATATATTTCATTAATATAATATTATAATATTAATTAAATAATAATTTATACTATTATATTCTAATATTAATTAATAATAACTTCAATCATAAAAAAAATCTTTAGATTTTTCTCTTGTTTTGTCGCCTCAAATTATGAAATCGGCATAATTTCTATTTTAGTCTCTCTTTCTTTTTTTTAATCTATAATTAGGCTTTCACCCCTTATTCAATTTAGTTCTTTTTACTAATTACTCTAAATTAAATTAAATTCACCTAATTAAAGCCTAATTAAACACACTACTAGACTCATAATTACTCCTAATAATTATTTATGAACTCGGTTTACTAAGACGGAGGCCTATAACTCACTTTTTCGATGCCCGTGAATTTAGGTCATTACACAGTGAAATGATGCTCTAGTGAGAGAGTCATTCTTCTTTTTCATGGTGGTCTGAAACCACGAGCCAAATAGGAATTGGAATGTCGAGGGATCCAATAATTGACCAAAGCTATGATCATGACAAAGTCCTTAATCGAGCTTGTTTTGAGGAAAGACAAGTTCAAGTCTTCTAAACTCAAAGAGAAGGGCAATGCTAAAGGAGACTATGAGGAAGAACAAGATAAAAATTACATAAATGATAATGGTAAAAATGGTGGTATTGGAAAACCATAAAATAGGAAGAAGAAACCTAACAACCATTAAAAGGGCAAAGTGGATGAAAAGAAGCCAATATAGTGCTTCTTATTGTTGTAGGCCGCATATGATGCAAGACTACCCACAGCGATTCAAGTTTGTCACAATCAATATATAAGAGAAAGCAGAGCCTGAAGAGGGTAAACAGTTAAAACTTAGGTCGATAATACTTAATTTTGCTAAAGAGAAGAGGGATCACAAGCATAGAGAGTTGATTTGTAACATCCTAGATTTGGCAAGTCTAAGATTTTGGCATATTGTAGTAAGATAGTTTGTCTGGCGAAGAGTAATCCGCCCAATTGCATATTTTGGTGTATAGACATGGGCATATAGTAACTGTCATATAAGTAAATGAGGATTTTATTATCAAATATTTTTTGTTTAAAGAATGTTGTGATAAGCAGCAAAGGATAACTATGGTATGAGTTGTCGCCAAAAGTATAATATGCCTTGTTAGTTTGAAGTACTGTGCTAGTTAAGTTATAAAATAATCTTGTTAGAAACCAACTGGATGGATTGGTCTGATATTTATTATATAGAATCCTCATTTATGTTTTTCTCAGAAATTGTAGACCAATAAGAAAGCAAAGTCTAAATCATGTGACATTTATTAAGTTCCACTAAGAGAGTAGGGTCGTATATATATATGTGTGAGAAGGATTTTGTAGGAAGTTTTTCATCTTTCTTAAAAATGTTAATCTCTTTTTTTTTTTTTTTTGGAGTCTAAATATATCTTTTCTTGGTTAAGTTGGAAGATATGATTTTGAAATCTAATCAATAGTTATTCCATCTTTAGGTAAGTATGACAGTTATATATGTTAGATTCTAAATATGAACATATTTTAATTAAGTAATTTCTACATGCATATGTTTAATTGAATTACGAATTATTATTAATTTAAGGAAAATAGCAAATAAATGGATTCAATAATCTTAATTTACTTGAAAACATATCTCCAAATTAAAGGTCCGTTTGTTTACATGTAAAAGATTTTACGAAAAATATTTTCTGTATTTTCCTGTGTTTGTTTCACAGCAAACAGTTTGGTCAACGAAAAATGACTTATAGGTCAATGTAAAATAAACCTTTTTTCTTCTAAAATGACTTACGCTTAATGACTTACCCTTTTGAAAAGCGTAAATCATTTTTCGGAAAAGAGCTCCTCTCTAGATAATTTTATTTTTATATAAAAATTAACTCAATCAAGGTTAATATTATTATATTGATAATAAATGATATTTTTATTTTTAAAATATTTAAAAATTATTAAATTATTAAATTATTAATATAAATATTATTTTTTTAAGATTATTAAACATACATATTTAATTATTTATATTTAGTCATATAATAAATTATTAATATAATTAATATAATTTATTATTTTAATAAACTATTTAATGTTTCAATTTTATTTTAATAATTTTAAATAATATTCTTCACATATTATTAAAAATATTCAATATTAATATTTTAATAATAAATATTCTGTAGTATAAAGGTTAAAATATGTCATAAGTCTATGTTCTCTTCACAAAGTTACAATTTAGTCTCTGTACTTTTATTTTCAAGAATTTAGTCTTTTTACTTTTCAGATTTGAAAATCAAGTCCAATTATTGACATTGTTAAAATTTTTTGTCAATTTTGTTGATGTCATATTTTTAAATAAAAAATATGCACTTGGTAATCATGTAACTAAAAAATGACATTGTAATGAACTTGAAATTAACAAAATATTTTTAATATATGCATAAAAATGTAAAATATAAATTTATAGAAATAAAATAAACTCAATTAAACAATGAAAATATAAGAAAATCTCAAATATATGTTTCTTTCATTTAAAATAGTTTTTATGAAATATTTTAAGAAATATGTCTAACAATAAAAAATTTTGTTACACAAATTCATCAAAACACCAAAAAATATTAATTTTTTTATAAAAATAATTATTTTTTAAAAATTATTTTCAATGAAACAAGTGACCCTAAAATGTTCAATGATGATCCTAGTCTCTAGCCTTTTTGGGCTGAAACATTTTAATTTGTTGGATCTTCTAAATCCTTTTAAGGCTCTACATAAATGATAATTTAGGGATAACAAATTGATAATGGAAGATTACGTTTATTTGCATATTAAATTTTGAGTGAATATATATATATATATATATATATATATATATATATATATATATATATATATATATTGATTTTCATATCAATTTTTTAATTTATATTAAAGTAAATTATATTAATACTCATTTAATTAGAAAAAATTATTTTATGCATTCAAAATAAAAATTTAAAAATTAAACCTCCACATTATATAATTTAATTATTTTAATTATTCTCGTTAAAATAAAATAACGTGATAATTAAAAAGTAATATAATAAAAAATTTAACATTTAAGTTTTATATATTATATCAATTTAGTTATAATTTTAAAAAATTTATCCTTAAAATTTATAAATGATTTCAATTTTATCTTAATTATAAAAATTTTTTTGAAGAAATATATAAAAATACATAAATATTTTTAAAAAATATAATAATAAATTTCATATTTATATTAATATTAATATTAAATAAATACAATTTTATCACTATTAAATAAAATAAAAATCCCTCCCCCGCCCCCGGGTCCCTCTCCCTGTTTGCTGTTGCTGCAGCTGAAGTTTCAGCAACTTTCTCAAACGTTTCATTTATTGCGCAAAAACAAAAACAATTTAATCACCATACAATACCCAAATTCCTTCATTCCAAGAAAAAAGAATCAATTCAAGCCTTACATATAACAAAGGCACGGTCTTAAGACCACACAGTTCCCTGGTCACATGCTTCTCTTCATCACCACTTTTCGCTAGTTCACTAGGGTTCTTCTCCATCGATGCCATCCCCTACTACTGCAGTTGCAAATGCAAAAGTCAAAGAGTTAAGTTGCATGTGTCTTGTAGGCATCAAATATAATCGTCTTGGCTGCCTAATTATCGTCTCAGGCTATTCGATATCAAGCGGCTCTGCCGTCACTAGTAATTTTCGTCATATTTTCAGCAGCAGCAACAACAGAGAGGGAGAGGGACGGTGTTGGAGGGATAGGGAGCTAGTGGGATTTTTATTTTATTTAATATAATTATAATTATAATTATAATTATTTAATTTTAATATAAGTTTTAATTTTTATTATATTTTTAACATATTTTTAATATATTTTTTTAACTTTTTAGAATTAAGATCAAATTGAGATTATTTGTAAATTTTGAAGATTAATTTTTTTAAAATTATAACTAAATTTTTATAACATGTAAAAGTTGAGGGCTAAATTTATTATTATATCAATTTTTAATTGTATTACTATTATTTTAGAGATATTTACTTGTTAAATTGCTCAATTTTAATATTATTTAAATATAAAAACTTTTTTAATTTATTTTTAATTTATTAAGAAATATTTATTTTAATATTTTTAATATTTTTTATATATTTTATTTTTTAAAAGATTTATAAAAAAAATTAATACAGACGGATCGAGATTAATTTAGATTTTAGTATTTTTATTATGATTGAATTTAAGTAAAAAAATTAAGCCTATTTTTAAGCTCAAGATGAACCTGGACTTATGAATCAGGTCTAGAATTTTGTTAGGGCCTACCTAATCTATGGACAACTCCACCCGCTCCTGTCGAAAGGTCCTCAAAAACCATCTAGCCACCTGTTCTTGACTGAAGACTCTCATCAACAGGACACTCACTCTTCTGTTTAGAATTTTTTTTCCGCATGAAGGATAAGAGATCAACCTTCAAGCATATATAACCACTTTATTGCCATCAACATCCTTCTTCATGTCCTCGGCATCTTCACTCATATTCTTCAACTCTTCGCTCTATCTAGGTAAATTATGTTAAAAAAATATAAACATTACATATATAATAAAAATAATTCATAAAAGATTAGTTAAAATTAAAAATATTTAATTTAATTAAAATTTATTAGGCTTTAATCAGCACGATCGCATCCTCCTTCATATCTGATACCCAACATCAACATGTGATTTGATTAATTTCTATGCTTCTCGTATGAGCAAAATTAAAGAAGAGAAAAAAAAAAATAGAAACAATAAAGGAAAAGAAATTAAAATAGTACTAAAAGAATATGGTGGCCCATAAGAAATGACAACCACAAAAAAAGATAAAAAGGAAAAATAGTAAATAGCTGTCTCTTTGTAATCTAGTGTTGAATTTGATGGAAATTTGAGGTTTCAAATGTGTTGGTGTTGTTAGTTGTTAGTATAACTGATCATGTGCAGCTTGATCCGATTCGAAAGTTCGTTTGAAAAATAAGAAGGTTTGAATAAAAATATAGATTCGAAAAATGGATTTGAACAAAAAATGAGATCCATTTTTTAAATAGGTCGAATATCGAGTAAAATTTTTTTGGCTCGAACCTCGACCCTACTCGAATAAATTAATTATTTTTAATAAAAGTATTATATTGTTATTTTGATTTTTTTACTGTTTTGGTTGTTTTCTTACTGTTTTGATGTTGTTTTTATTGTTTTGGTTGCTATTTTGATTTTTTTTTACTATTTTGGTATTTTTTTGTTGTTATTTTTGTTATTGTTTTGATTATTATTTTTGTTTTTAGATGTTATTTTTATGCATTTTTATTATTGTTTCGTTATCTTTTTTAATACTATTTGAATATTATAGAATTTATGTTTTATTGTTAATTTTTTTACTACTTTATTTGTAACAATCTTAATATAAAAAAATTTTAACGTATTTTAAATTTATTAATTTTAATGTTTTTAAGTGTATTTGATATATTATATATTTTTTAAATTTATTGTATATAATAAAATAATTTAAAAAAATTAATACGGGCCGAGCCGAATCGGGTTTAAGTTTGACTTTTATAATTTAGGTTGGGCTTAGACAAAATCTTAGACCCGTTTTTTGGGTTGAGCAAAGACCGTGCCTAATAATTGGACATAAAATCTTGTTGAAACCCGACCCGACCGGCCCACGATCAGCTCTAGTTGTTAGCATAATACATATCATAAAATAAAAAAATAAAGAAAATAACAAGTAGTATAAGATTTGGTATGTAAAATAAAATGAAGATGGTATTGTCGGAGATGAAGTAATAGCAAAGTGTGCAGTGAGCAGTGGTGGTGTGAGTGTTTTGGATAAGGGAGTGAGACCAATGTTGCTGCCTTTCCTCACACCACATGTCCTTGCTTCTCAACACCACGCTTTCTTTTTCTCAAAAACAACAACAACAACACGCTTTACCTTCCAACTCTGTCGGCTGGTTTTAGTAAATGGATTCTTTTTATATTAAGGTTTTTTATTCAACTATACACATACTAAATAAATAACAATAATTTTTTACAATTTTAATTTAAAATAATTATAAAAATATATTTAAACAACACAAAATAATTAGATAAAAATGAAATTACAAAGTAGTTAGTACCATAAATTTTTTTGGACAACACAAAAAGTTCAATTTTAATGGGTTGGAGAAGTGAGCAGATTGAAAGTCAACAAAGTAGATCCTGCATGGCGCCCGCTTTACTCCTGCAATCTCTATTATGGTGAGGATATTATTTTTCTTAATTATATGCTGGAAGTTGGAGCAGCCACGTTATGGCTGCTGCAGAACCAACATATAAACAATGTGTAGTAGAGATGGGGGCCTCACGAGAGCTAATTACATATTTCTAAATGGACAATGGATCCATTCTGATTTGACTTGGTATCCACTACTAACCTACCCGCAATTCCATTATTATTTCTCTTCTCAATTTTTTTCCCTTATGTTCGGATTTATATTTTTTTAAAGTACAATGTATTTTACAATAACAGATTAGTTATTTTATTATATATAAATATTATAATATTTCTTTTGAATGATATTTTAAATGTAATTACAACATTAACATATGAACATAAATATGTTACTAATCGAATGATTGTCATTACATTTAAACTATATATGCTGTTTATAATATTAAAGTTTTCTATTAAATATTTCCTATCATATTGTATATTATTATTATAATTATTTAATTTTTTCAAATTATATTTATGCTTTCTGTTGAAAATTTTAAGAGTTTTGCAATTACAGCTGTTCTGACAAGTCTTGCATCTGCAGATATAGTGGCGGCACACATTATATAAAGGAGTAGGCACGATAATTATGGGTTAAATTCTTAAGAGGTCCGTTTATTGTAGAAATTAAATCAAATTAACCATTTTATTATTAAATGAATCAATTTTATTCTTATACTATTAAAAAGAATTATATATATCTAAATTATAATACAATTAGTATTTTCTTAAAATTTATTTTTTCAATTGTAATTCAATTTCTAACAAAATAGTTTATTTACAATCCCATAAGACTTTGTTAAGCGGTAAATGATGTTTTCTAAAAGTAAATGGTTTTTTTTGAATATTTCTAAAAGTAAATGTTAAATTTATTCTAAATTGACATTTTTTTATTTTTTTAATTATATAAAGATTAAATCAAACCATTTAATGATAGAGGGATTAATTTGATTAAATCTTTATAATAGAGGGACCTCTAAGGTACATTCACCTGTATTTAAGGTAAATTATAAGCGAGAATACCTTTTGGATCGAGGAGGTCCCAGACGTTGCAGCAGCTGCAGTAGCGGCGGATGGGTGGTGGGTCGACCCTCCTGACTAGTTTATAGAGTGCTGGATCGTCGAACTTGGCCACCTTTGGGTTTGGGTTGCTGTTTCCAGAATTTCATGGTTGGGTGCTTTGAATGGTTCATTCAGGCGATTCGTATGGATAATGAAGGGACTTCCATTTTTGCTGTTTAATTTTATTTTTCCTTTGATTAATTTGGTAGACCTTTCATGCCCAGCTTGCAATATGAGATCAGATGCCCTATTTAGTATTTACCTGGTTCAACCCCTGGTAGGGGTAACCACTGCCCACATAAACTAGTCACAATTGTTTGCACAAATCATAATGTTGATATTGTGAGTTTATTGGATGAAGTTATGGGTTCATTTCTTTTGCAAATTCTTAAATACTTATATAAAATTATAGAGTTAAGGTATATCAGTGCCTTTGCTGAAGGCAATAGTGGTATTCTTGACCCAATGCTTTACCCAAGAAGTGAAGTATCTAGTGTTAATGTAACTTGTATTCTAGATCCTACAAATGCCCTGCACCTTTTGATTTGTTGGAGACGACACATTTGCTAATGAAGTTGAGAAAATATGAGTTTTTTATCCCATCTCCTGCATATCATTCGCATGGCAATTCCTAGCCAACAAAGGCAGAGATACTTGGAGGAGGATGAAACTTGGATGATCCAACATTAGTTCTGCCGCCGTCAATGGGCGACTAAACTCTTGCACCAACGTCACATAATTTAAACCATACTTTCTCCATGTTCAACAACAACAAAAAAAGAGTTGCTTGAAAGAAGAAATTTTAATGGTTAAAAGGGGTTAAATAGTCAATTATGCTAATAATTTATCTGGCAATTTCGTGGATTCCACATATGCATCATACGATACTTTTGTTGCCATGTGATATTTCCGTCACACCATTAATAGAGGGTAACGGTTCAGTGGGTAAAACGTAACAAATTGATAATGTTAATAATTATATAATAATTTTTAAGTTCGAAGATCAAAATATAATTTAAAACATACATAAATGACTAAGCATATACTTTATCCTATATTTTAATTAGGGGAAGAATCCACTTACATCTGTATAAAACTTGAATGATTTTACACCTTTCCTTAACTTTTTTTATATAATTAATATTTAAATAATCCAACAGTCATATTTCATATTCTATTCATGTAGATCAGATCATGCATGTTAAATTTGGCATAAATTAAAATTTTCTAACTATTTATTTTATATAAAAATCTTTCGATCTTTATATATATATCAATATAAACAACATATTGGATCAATATGATAGAGATATCAAATTGATTTGAAATTTTACATGTATAACAAGAACAAATATATTAACAACTTCAACGATCAGATTGTCAAAACCATTTAAGTTTTACACCGGTATGAATTACAACACCTTTCGTTTGAATTTTTATATATTATTTTAAAATTTTAAAATTTACATTTATATATTTTAAAATTTTATTTAAAAATGAATTTTTGAATTATTTAAAATTTATATATAATATGTTTTTTAATTTTTAAATAAATGTAATAAACATAATATTTTTAAAATAATTCTAATTGTGCTATGTATCATACATTTTGCGACATTGTGTAACAAAATAATGGTTTAATTATGAGAGGAAAATTTTAGATATCGAAATGAAAAAGGAGTATGGGTTAAGGGCTAAAGTAAGTATTAAGCCTTTTTTTTTTGCTCGCAAAAGGAAACTATAAAATCACAAGCCCAAAGCAGCACTCATCATGGGTTCTGCTGAATTTTAGCTCCAAAGGTCCAACTTGCATTTAAAATCTACCTAGAAAATACGTAATTTAGTTTTGGGTAAACTGCCTGGCTGGTAAGGAGGTGAGACTGCGGTGGGGCTTGTTCTGAGTGTGATTAGCCCAAGTGCGAACCACGATGTTGCCATGTTGTTGAAGCTGAAAGGGTAAAGAGAGGGCAATGACCATCAGCCTATTCCACCAAAGTAGAGAGACAATGATCATGTTGTTGAAGTTAGGGGTGAGTAAAATCCGATTCGATTTGAAAAACTCGATAAAAAATTTAAATTTTGAATTAAATAGTTCGAGTTATTTGAGTTATTCGAATCTACTCGAATTAAAAATTAAGTTTTTCGATTTAACTCGGATACAAATTACACAATTTGAGTTATCCGAAAATCCGAATAAGAAAAGGTAAAACTACGTCGTTTTGATAAATATTTACCTTTTTTAAAGTTAAAAATCAAAACCATTAAGTTAAAAGGTAAAATTATGTCATTTTGATAAATGTTTGCCCATTAAGTTAAAAGGCAAAACCATTATATTGTTTATGTAGTTAAATAATATTATACTTCGTTTACTAGTTAAATAATCGGTCCATGTAAACGCAACATTGAGTATAAATAATATAATTCGTTAACTCGACTCGACTCGAATCGAAATTTTTTGACTCAATTCGATTCGATTCGAAAAAATTTCAAATTGAATTCGGTTGCAAAAATAGGATTCGTCAACTTGACTAACTCGAAAATTTTTGACTCGATTCAACTCGACTCGATCGAATACTCACTCCTAGTTGAAGCTGAAAAATTTATTAGGTTTAAGAGGAAGAAGAGGTGGTGGGGGTCAATCTTTATGGTTCACATAAACCTCTTTTATGCAGGAAGAAGGCAGAAAAACTTTTTAGGGCCGAAATTAAATTTTAATTTTTATGATAATAAAAATATAATTTCATCATTTGAAAAATTTTTAAAGGATTAAATCGAATTTTTATCATTTTTATAAGGTCAAAATATAATTTTACTTTAATTTTATTTAAAATTTTAAAATATTTAAAGGATTTAAATGAAAAGTTCTTATTTTAGGATACTGGGCCCCTGCCACCTCTTTGCTTTTATGCGTTTTGAGTTGAAGACATTCATCAACCATGTAGTCTATGTTATCATGTTCTGCCTGCTCCCCCAACAATACCCTTCCCGCTGTTTATGCTCATCTTAAAACTCCACAACTACTGTACTGGGAAATTTCTCAACACTTTTTTCCTTTTTAATAATCGAAGATTAAATACAAAATCAAATCGATTGAATTGAAAATTGATATTTAATGTGATTTAATATTAATACAAGTAAAAAAAATTATGTAATTTGATGGTTTTTTTCATAATTATTCTTTAAATGTTATAAAAGGTGTTAGATTGAAAATTGAAAATTCAGTGAGTGTTATTTGTTGTAGAATTGATACCTCTCATACCTGAGGGCTCAATAATATTAAATTATTAAAATAGTGGATGAGCTAGTTCTTAAGTCTCAACCATAAATGGTTGAGCTCTAAGTGGTCCAATGCCCATTTCAGCTTCTAATAATTTCATTTTCAGATAAAAGTAATATTTAATCACTTCACAATTTTGGTCCTAGTTTCTTCTTCTTTTTTATCTTTAGTTTTGAAATTTAGTAATATTTCTCAATTTAGTTTTGAATTTGGATTTTATTAATGTATGATGGCGTGGCATTTTAAGATTGTATCATGTCATCACTTGAATTATTTTATTTTTTTAATTTTCAAGTGATGATATAGTACGATTTCAAAATGTTACATCATCAAACTTTAATGAATCCAAGTTTAACGACCAAATTAGAAAAAATTACCAAAATTTAAGATTAATATGAACAAAAAAAATTAAAGACCAAATTAAAAAAAATACTAAATTCAAGGATTGAATTATATTGGCCCTTTCCCAACATTCCTTTGCCACCATTTTGCTTTATTTAGCAAATTCATAGTATTTGAATATATCAATTATATATATATATATTTGAAATTCCATATTTTCAAATAGATTAAAATATGTCATAATTTTTTGTATTCTCTATGAATTTGAAATTTAGTTTATGTACTTTTATGTATAGGAATTTAATTTATTTACTTTTTAAATTTCAAAATTCAGTCTTAACTGGTGAAATTATTATTTTTAGTTTTATGGTTATTAAATGAGTATATATTTTTTATTTCAAAATGTCACCCAAAAAATTTAACAAAAAATTAATAATATTAATAATTGAAATTGAATTTTAAAACTTAAAAAACAGAGAGATCAAATTTTTAAAAATTAAAATATAAAAATTTAAATTTAAATTTATGAAGAGTATAAAAAATATATGTAATGATGTATAAAAAAAATTGAGATAAATATGCACCCATTTCCAGGTTATTGAGTTTGCAACCCCACTTATGTAGTTCATCTTAGTTTGGCTGTTGGGTGATATGACCTAATGATATCCCAAAAATCTAAGAATGAATGAATATTGTGTTGTTTTTGCCATAATTTCAACTCAGACTGAAAATGAGAGAACAAAGCAATGGGATCCACTTGTCCCCATGGACCAAGCCGGATCGTTGTCTACTTCCTTATATATTTTTACGTCTAACTTCAAAAATCAAGTCTGATTCAACCCATCAGCCAATCTTATTGTTTCAATAACAATAAAATATTAAAAACTATATTTTTATAGGAATTTATGAGTCTACCTAACTTATTGCAGCATGTTATGTATATATGCATGTTGAAACATGTGCTTGTGGGCAAACATTCTTGGTAGTTTTCATCATTAAAATTTGTAACACCATTCCATTCTGGTCAAGGGGATGATGATATATATGCCACAAGTTTTGGACCTAGGCAAATTTTCATCCTATTGTTTGCAAATTCAGTTTGCACCATAACTAAAGCTGGATTAGCCACCTTTCAAACAATTAAATCTTAGCCACCATATTTGTTATTTTCAGGCTGGTTGGCTAGTAAAGAGTTTTCGATTGTCCAACCCCAAGCAACCAACCAACCATGCTTACTAGACTGAGTTGAAAGCTCAATGTTTGAAACAGCGCTTGAAAACAACAATGCACTGTGTAAACTGAAAACAGCAATGTACTGTTTGAAAACAACAAGACATGAAGTGACAAAGGCAATACCGAAAGCTTAATCTGCTAGGAAATGGTTCAACTACTACATATAATGGAAGGGTTGCAATTGTAATTCATCAACCAAAGCGACAAGACGACATGGCAAAACTGGGAGGTGGGACTAGGGATTTTACTTACAACATAATTAAAGAAATAAATATAATCCCACGTTTTGCGTGTCTTCATGTTGTTGTGAATAAAATGTCAAAGCAAATGAGGTCTGCTGTTGTAGCTCGTAGGCTTTTCAAGGAAGGGAAAGATCAAAAGCAACTTTGAATAAAAAGTAAACTGACTCGACAAAAGTGTAGGTCTATTAACCTTCTTTTTCCGGTCCAATTTGCCTTCACATTCTCCTCTCATGTTTCCATGCTGTTGTGCATTTCAGTGACACAAAACTATATGGACTTCAACTTTCTGTAGAGACAATCAGTACTTGAAAAGCCATAGCACATGTGAAATATTCTTGACAAACTAACTACATGATTAAAAGAAAATCTATGTCCATATGCAACGATTTCAGCTATCTTCTTCATTAATCACCATTGCTTTACCCATCTCAGTATGGAAAATGCTTTTTAGGAACTATGCTGCTTGGACTCTTCGTTTTTCCGTCTCTTGTGTATGCAGTTTCAGCAACCATGACTGCTTTGTGACTCTTGCACCCCAATATCCCGCCTGATCGGCTTCTTTGCGCCACTTTGGTGGCGACTGCGTTTGGTTTCTTTACATCATAATCCGCTGCACCCGCGGTGACGACGCTCCATTCAACGCTGGTCCCGCCCGGTGCATACGGTGGTGTCATGCAGCTAGACATGCCATCCGAGGCATGCCCTGGCCTGGGCCTTGGGAACAACGCGGCTGGACCATCGCCGCATATGTTATCAATCTCAAAGAGATCTGAACTGCAATCGCTTTCGACATCATCGCCTGCTTGGCTACTTCTCGAAACAGATGAAATAGTCGGGGCATTTGGGATGGCATCCCAAGTTAACATAGACAGTTTGCTTTCGAGGTTCTTAGTTATGTCCCCTTTCTTCATCGCAGTGGATCCGAATACTTCGAGGGAATTTCGTGGATTATCCAATTGTGTTTTGAGTTTCAGAACCGGCGATCGGAAACACACTTCTCTGTTAGAACCCACACTCATCTGATCAAACTTATCTTTGGCTTCCATCAGTTTCCTTCTTACTTGTTTCGCATGAACCCTCCCATGATCAACATTCTGATTGACGTAAACAGATTTCCCATCGGAACAAGACCCGGTGCAGCTAAGATTAGAGAAAAAAAAGCTCCTTCCATCAACCCTTTTTGGCTTGTTTACGGATCGATTCCCCGTGAAACTTCGTAGCAAAACGCTTTGGCTACTCCAACTTGCTTCGGAACTGGCAGTGGGTGTCCCAGGCCAGCGGCGTGGACCCACCGGATGCAGCAGATCATCATCACCATCATCGAGTTTCATATTGAAGTAATTTTCAGCTCCAAAAACACTGATTTCACCCACTCGGGTCTTATTCCTTTCTAGTCGTCCTATGGCAACTTGGGGAGGCTTAATCCTATTCCCAGGTTCTGCAAACTTATGCACAAAGATCTCTTCTGCGGTAGTAAGGTAAGAAGAAAAGGAGACGTCACTGAGACTGGTGTTTTTCCTTTTCTCACCGTCCATCATCTCAAACTTGATGGATTGAATTTGAAGTATTTCGAAACTGGCAATCCCAAAACTAATTTAAGGAGAGAAGTTTGGGTATGATCCAGGAAGAAGTGGAGGTCAGTTGGCTTCTTAAGAGGTCCTACTTGCTTGGGGCATTGAATGACAATTCATCACCTTTTTGCTCACTACATCTAGTTTCATTTTTCATTCTACCACTATTTCTTGATCCTGTTAAAGACGAGATACATGTTTCTTCTGTAGATATGGACACCTCACGAAATGACACGTCTCCTTTCCAATCCAAGGAAATGGTTAATTTATGTTTTGGATCACTAGATTTAGCACAACTTTCATTTTACTCCAACTTTTAATTTTATTAAATTACAGCTCCAAATCTAGTTATCATTATTATTTTGTTTCCTTGGTTCTTTCTTCTTTGATGTTTATTTCTAGTGGAGTTAGTTAAGCTCAAGCTATATCTATTCATATTGCATCATCAATTAATTAGACATTATTTTAAGGAGTAAAATATTATTTCTTTACAAAATGATATCATTTTTTGAAAATATTTTTGTTTTTTATATCTTTTTATATTAAAATATTAAAAAATATTTAGGGTTTGGTTGGACAATTTTTTTTACAAATAATTGTAATTTTCTTGGCATGTTAGGCTGACAGAGTGTAATTACATTGTAATTTCTTATATCATGTTTGATAGTATAAATTATAATTACACATTTACATAATTTATATTTTTTAAATATTAATTACTATAAAAATTATTAACATGATTAAAATTATTTTTAAATAAATAACAATAATTAAAATCAAATCATCATAAGTATTATTTAGTTTAAAAAAGTAGTTGCCAATGATAATAACAAAAAAAAAAAACAGCATATGCAATTTTATATAATTATTTTAGTGCATATTTGTTCGGTTATTCCCTTTTTAATATTTAACATATGCTCTTTATCATCATTTGTTTGTCTTTGATTGAGTTCATCATCATTTAAATTTTAATGTGCATCATTAAGATTATCAAAATTTCCTTTTTTTCATGTATGGATCATTTTAATTTCACATATGATTGAAGTTATAAAATATGGAACATGTTAATATGATCCAACCGAATCTTTTTTATACTAAGGTGATTTTAATATGCGGAATATTTTTTTTAGAATAACAAATGTCTTCTCAACCAGATTTAAAAGCCTTAAATCTCTCAAATTAAAGAGTTTGTGAGTAGTCTATAATGCTTGTGTCTAGTATCATTCTCTCAAATGATATCATATCTCACGAAATGGTACAATAAATTCTTTTATATTTACATAATTAATATCGACCTTATAATGTTTGAGTTCAAAATTTAAATAATCTGTAGTTTGATTATAAAAACTATATAATAAACTTAATTTTAGAGTAAATTTTAATAGAAAGATTAAAATCAACTGTACATGGTAGTATGGTAAACTTTGACATATGGGCATATAGAATGAAGAAAAACCATTAGCCTGATGTAAGAACAAATTAGTGAAAAGAGTGGGTTTGATTAAACAAGATGACCTACTCAAAATGCTAGTCATTGAAGAAAATTTAAACATAAATTCAAAAGAAAAATCAAAGCTTTAACGAAATTCAAGAAAAAAAAGAAAAGAACCCACTGTTATTATGAAAAACAAAACCCCAATAAACACAACCCACTAAGTGAAAAGCCCAAAGAAAACCCACTAAACAAAAGAACATATATAAAAAATAGTATAACTTAGTTGAGAATGGGATTTGAACCCTCGCCCTTTCGGATCAGAACCTTAATCTGGCGCCTTAGACCAACTCGGCCATCTCAAACTTTGTGAAATGTTTCCTGTTTTTTATATATAACTATTAAAAACAATTTGGCATAATGGCTTCCTTGACCCTTCAACTTTACAATTTTTTTTTATTTTAGCACTTATTTAATTTTTAATCTCTTTTAACCCTTAAACTTGCATTACTTATCAAATCACTCTAAAATAAATGAAAAAACTTATATCTATTAACTTTGATGATGTGGCAATCCGTCGCATTAGTAACTAATTAATTTTCAAAAATTAAAAATATTTTTTGAATTTGCAGTAAGCAGGATACTGATCTACAGATTATTAATTCAACTTGGGTTTTAAGCTGCTTTTGTGTCGTAAATTAATTCATTGATGGCATATTGTTTAACATACATTAGGTCAGCTTACAAAACTCACATAAAGATTTGAAATTTGTACTCATAAATCAATTAAAACCTGCATAAGAAGCAGCGCGGTAAAGAAGGAAATTCTCACCATACTCAATTAAAAGGTTACATGCATGCGTAGGGGCTGTGGCTGAGCCGTCTCACAATCCAAACCCCAACCCAAATCCCGAATCCGTCTCTACTTTCACGCACCCTTCCACCAAAGCCATTCTTTTCCTTTCTCCTGCTCCTCAAAGCGTTGTTGAAAAGAATGAAAATTGGAGATACTTTATATGACCCTGCTCGCCGTTCGATTGAGTATACGAGTTGGGTCCCAATTTAAGCTTCAAATGCCGACATCTGAACCGTTGATTGGGTTGAATTCTGAAACTCCCGCTACCTTTTCTCCCTTTGGAATACCCCTCAGCCACGCCAATACAAATTGGAGTTCAATCTCTTCTTGGCTACTTTCGAGCATTATAAATGCTGTAACTTTTTTCTGGTATCCTTTCTTTCTTTAATTCTATGTTTCAGTTTTTTTATTGTCTATGCTAATATCGAGTAGTTAATGCATTGCTGCTTTTTGTTTGTTTCCTGAGAAAGTGGAAGAAAAGAAGACAAATTTTTTAACCCATTTGCTTTGTTTACTTGTTTCCCATATTATCTTAGATTTGGCATTGAAGATTTTGATTCCTTTTCCTATCTGTTATTAATTGAAGTTTAGAGCTTTTCATTCCTGAAAAGAGTATCTAATTTTGGATTAGGGTTTTTCGAATTACAAACTAATGGTCATATCATCTTTTTGGGTTATTTTTTTCTTGTTTTAGGATAAACCATAGTTTGCTGTGAGAAGAAGAGCTGAACGCCTTCAGATGTTAATTGGCTTAAGAGGTTTGAATATGATTATATTGTGTTAGATTTCTCGTTTCGGAATGAGTCCTGCTTTGCTTCCTAAACATGTAGCTGCAGTTGTAAAACACCAAAGCGATCCGCTCAAAGCGCTTCAAATGTTCAATGCAGTAAAGAAAGAAGATGGATTCAAGCATACTTTGTTCACCTATAAGTGCATGATTGACAAGCTTGGGTTTCATGGGGAGTTTGAGGCTATGGAGAAGGTACTGCTAGAGATGAGATTGAATGTCGACAACAGTCTGCTTGAAGGAGTTTATATCGGGTGCATGAGAAATTATGGACGCAAACAGAAAGTTCAGGAAGCTATCGATGTGTTTGAAAGGATGGATTTTTATAATTGCGAGCCGACAGTTCTATCATATAATGCAATCATGAATATTTTGGTTGAATATGGATATTTCAATCAAGCGCACAAGGTGTATATGAGAATGAGAGATAAAGGGATTGTCCCTGACGTGTACACTTTTACGATTAGGATAAAGTCATTTTGTAGGACAAAGAGGCCTCATGCTGCTTTGAGGCTTCTTAGAAACATGCCTATGCAAGGATGTGAGATAAATGCAGCAGCTTATTGTACTGTAGTAGGAGGGTTTTTTGAAGAGAACCATCACATTGAGGCATATGAGTTGTTTGATGAGATGCTTAAGCTCGGAATTGCTCCAAATATCACTGCATTTAATAAACTTATACACATTCTTTGCAAGAAGGGGAATGTTCGAGAAAGCGAAAAGCTGCTGAACAAGGTCATGAAGAGGGGAGTGTCTCCAAATTTGTTTACAGTCAATATCTTTATCCAAGGGCTTTGCAGAAAAGGTGCACTAAATGAGGCCGTTAGTTTTTTGAACGGTGTGGCTAAGGAAGGTCTGAAACCAGATGTTGTTACATACAATACCTTAATATGTGGCTTGTGTAAGAACGCTAAGGTTGTAGAAGCTGAAATATTTTTGCATAAAATGGTGAATGAAGGTTTGGAGCCAGATGGTTTTACCTACAATGCTGTCATTGATGGATATTACAAATTGGGCATAATACAAAATGCAGATAAGATTCTCAACGATGCAGTTTTCAAGGGTTTTATGCCTGATGAATTCACCTATTGTTCCTTAATTAACGGTTTATGCCAGCATGGTGAGACAGACCGTGCTGTGGCTGTATTTAATGAGGCTTTGGGGAAAGGATTAAAACCTAATATTATCATGTATAACTCTCTTATCAAAGGGTTGTCTTTACAGGGGCTCATTTTGCAAGCCTTGCAGCTGATGAATGAGATGTCGGAAAATGGTTGCAGTCCCAACATATGGACTTACAATATAGTTATAAATGGATTATGCAAGATGGGTTGTGTCTCTGATGCTAATAATTTACTGAATGATGCTATTGTGAAAGGTTACCTTCCGGATATTTTTACATTTAATACTTTGATCGATGGATACTGTAAGCAGTTGAAAGTGGAAAATGCAGTTGAGATTTTAAATCAAATGTGGAACTATGATGTTATTCCTGATGTGATCACATATAACTCTGTGCTGAATGGCCTCTGTAAAACTTCTAAGTCCGAAGATGTCATGGAAACTTTTAAAACCATGATGGAGAAAGGGTGCATTCCCAATGTAATCACATACAATATACTTGTTGAGAGCCTCTGTAAAGCTCAAAAAGTTAACGAAGCAATGGACTTGCTTGAGGAAATAGAAAAGAAGGGTCTTTCTCCAGATATCGTTAGTTTTGGCACGCTGATCCATGGATTTTGTGATAATGGAGACCTGGATGGAGCATATCAGCTGTTTAGAAGAATGGGACAAAGATACAAGGTTTGTCATACAACGGCGACGTACAACATTATGATAAATGCTTTTTCTGAGAAGCTAAAGATTAATATGGCTGAGAAGCTTTTCCATGAAATGGGTGAAAATGGTTGTACCCCAGACGGTTACACTTATCGTGTCATGATCGATGGCTTCTGCAAAACGGGAAGAGTTGATTCAGGATATGATGTCCTTCTGGAAAAAGTTGCGAAAGGGTTTGTTCCATCGTTAACAACATTCGGACGGGTTATAAACTGTCTTTGCGTAGAGAATGGGGTTAATAATGCAGTTGGTCTCATCCACCTTATGGTGAAAAAGGGCATTGTTCCTGAGATCGTGAACACCATTTTCGAGTCAGATAAGAAGGAAATTGCAGCTCCTAAGATAGTTGTAGAAGATTTGTTGAAAAAGGGTCATATAACTTATTATGCATATGATCTTCTTCATGATGGAGTTAGAGATAAAAAGCTGCTAAAAAAGCTTCAAAGTGGGTAATATCATAATTTTCATAGAGGATTGTATACTGTTTTGAATCACAAATTTATAAAAATATGTTTTTATTATAAACGTAGTAAAATGTCATTACAATCATCAATTATGTGTTTTTATAAGTTAAAGTTACTATGCCATTATCTTCAAGCATCCCTTGCTATGGAAGAAACCCTTTAATAATAAATGGAAAAGAAATAATCAATAGTGCTGTCTAAGTCTTTATATTGCTTTCCCATTTTGCCTAAAATACTCCATGTTAGGTACGGTTTGACAATAATACGACATTCCAAGAATCTTACGTGATTATGAAATTTTTAATATAAAAATATACATTTGCATTCAAGTTTACTCATTAATAATATTTGACTCGCTATACCAAACAGCTATATGCAGTGTGCTGTTGCAGACATAAGTTTTGCTCCCAACAGCTTAGCATCTGCTGTTGCAGATATTGCATCGTTAGTTCCAACATTTACAAGCTCCTTTGAGAAGGGATGGTTAGAATCAAGAGCTCTCGCTTTAACATGTCATTATCAGGATGGAAAAGTGCCATCTGCCGCATCAAATTTCACTACAGGGCCTGAATATTTTCACAAATTTTACCCCCCTTTGAGAAATTGATGTGCATCTTTGGGTACAGATTTCCAAGCAACTAGCTTCAGAACAATGAATACTGAAGTCAGATAATTCACATAGAACTCCAACCAGGTTCCTTCCTCACCCCGCTTCCCTCCATCAGGCTTCTGATCTCTAGGGCTCCTTCCCACTGACCCATGTCAGCACAGATATTAGATAAGGAAACATAAGCTCCTGCAGCACTTGGTTCTAACTCAGTAACCTTTTTGGCTGCGAGCCTTCCAAGTTCAACATCTCCATGTACTTTACATGCAGCAAGTAGTGTTCCCCAAATGAAGGCATCAGGCTCAATAGGCATGTTGTTTATAAACTTTTCAGCTTCTTTCAATTTCCCAGACCGACCAAGAATATCAACCATGCAGGCATAGTGACGACAATTTGGTTGAATCCCATAGTCTTTGGCCATCGAGTTAAGATGGTAGTAACCTTCTTCAATCAGCCCGTTATGACTACAAGCAGATAAAACCTTAACGAAAGTTACAGGGTCAGGGTTGATTCCTTGTTTCTTCATGACCTCATAGATTCTTAGGGCCTCTACACCTTTTCCATGCTTAGCATAGCTTGAGATCATAGCTGTCCAACCTACCAAATCAGGTTTATCTATCTCGTTGAATGCAGTTTCACAATCTTTAATGCTCCCACATTCAGAATACATCGTAACAAGTGAACTTCCAACAAAAACTTCTGAATCTAAGCCCACTTTCATTACAAGTGCATGCAGTTGAGTCCCAATGCCTGATTTGTTTGGAAGTGCACAAGCCCTAAGGATGGATGAAAGTGTGTAAGAGTTTACGGCCAAATTAGAGTTCATCATTGCACAAAAAAGCGACACTGCCTCTTGAACTAAACCACTTTGTGCATACCCAGAAATCAAGGATGAATATGATACAAGATCTTTTTGGACAAGCATGTCAAATACCTTTCCTGCTAATTGTAGTGCTCTGCATTTTGAGTATACAGTTATAAGTGTGCTACAAATAAGTGCTTCATTGCCAAGACCTGCACGGATTGCATAGCCATGAATTTCTTTGCCTTTACGCAGACAACAAAGAGAAGAGCATGCAGAAAGAGTTGCACTTAGAGTCATTTGATCAGGGTTGGTGTCTTCAGACTGCATGTCTTTGAACATTTGAACAGCATGATCTGCATAGCCATGTTCTGTAAACCCAGCAATCATTGAAGCCCATGAAATATTGTCGTGGACAGGCATACTCTGAAATACTTTTAATGAGTCTTCTAAACTACAGCATTTGGAGTACATTGTGAAAAGAGAAGTCTCGACGGAAAGATCAAAGATCAACCCAGTTTTAAGAGTGTAACAGTGCATCTGCCTCCCCAGTTTTAGACATTCTATCACACTAAAGACACTAGACGTACAAAACCTATCTGGTCTCACACCCTCTTTTAACATTCTCCTTAACAATTCAATTACATATTGAGAACTCTGTTTCTGAGCAAAAGAAGAAATCAACAGAGCTAATGTATCTGAGGGACTCCTCATGCTTTCCATCTCTTTGAACACTATTTCAGCCATACCAATGACTCCTATTTTGGAGTACATATTTACCAAAGCAACTTGTATTACCGAATCCTTACAAAATCCACTCTTTATAATCCATGAATGGATTTGTGTTGCCTCTTCAATCATGTTTAGTTTAGCACAAGCAGAAATCACAGCAGTAGCAGTGTAGTTGTTTACTTCCAAGTTCATATATCTCATTTCATTAAAAAACTTGAGGGCACTGATACAATCATCCTTCCGTACAAATCCAGAAATTATAGCAGTCCAAGAAACAACATTTCGCGTAGGCATCTGTGAAAATGCCTTCACAGCTTCATCCATGTCTCCACTCTTGACATAGAAATTGATCAAGGCAGTTCCCACAAAGACATCTACCGCACCACATTTAATTATCCGCCCCTGAACTTCTTTTCCAATCTGAAGCTCTTTGAGTGCAGCACAAGCAGTCAAAACACTGGAGAACGTAAAGCTGTTAGGCATCAAAAACTGCTTTTCCATTTGAACAAAAAGATCCAAAGCAATCCAATTTTCTTCGTTCTCAACAGCTGCAGATATAATACCATTCCAACAGACCACATTCTCACAACTTGAAACGTCATAAAACACCCTCAAAGCATCCCAAAAGGCACAACATTTTGCAAACAAGTCAATCATTCCAGTACGAACATACCCATTCGAAAAAAGCCCATTTTTTATCGTAACTGAATAAACCTGCTTACCAAAACTAATACTTTGCATAGCAACACAAGCCGAAAGCACATTTCTATAACTAATCTCATCAGGTTCAAAACCGGAAATCCACATTTTGCTAAACCATAACCAAGAACTCTCAAACAAGTTGTTGTAATTAAAGCCAGAAATCAGAGTATTCCATGAAGTTACGGTTGGTTCAGGCATTTTATCAAACAACTCGACAGCTTCTTCCATTGAACCCCATTTGCAGTACCAATCAAGCAAATTGTTTGCAACAAAGATATCGGCTTGAAGTTTTGACGTTTTGAGTAGATGGGCATGTAAAATTTTGGTGCTTTTAATTGTATAGTTTCTTGATCTTCTGTAATCAATGACAAAGTTAGAAGCAGTAGAAAAAGTTGGACTTGTTTCGTCATTTTCTACGCTGAATATAGGTGGGGCTTCAATGGCTGCGAGAGTTGAGATACATTTACAAGAAGAGTAAGAGATATGAGTATGAAATTGTTTATTCAGAACAGAACGCATTTCTGAGCACGAATCTGTGGAGGTTGTTTGATCTTGTGAGATTACATTCCTTACTAGCAGCCAAGTTATAATTTTACGTTATATATAATATAACGCAACAATTGGCTCAATAATGTCAAGATCGCCGAATTGGTCTAATGCGCCAGTTTCAGGTACTGGTCCGAGTTAGAATCTCATTCTTCACATAAATCTTATTTTAATTCCTATTGAGGATGCTGGGTTTGAATACCATTGTTGTGGCTGCACTCCATAAATTCAATTTAAATAACAATAAATATTTTAAAGAGTAAAACCGGTATTTTGGATGAGACAGATCAACTGAAATAACATTTAAAATCACCCAATCAATGCATAACTCTAATTTGTACCACACTTATTTATATATTAATATTTAAGCGAGGAGTTTCAAATAAAGCTTGTCCTAACCTTATGTTTGAATTGAAGTAATCTAAAGAAAAGGAAAGAAAGGATCCCTCGTTTGGTTAACAATTTTTCATTTAGATAAGGGAAAGTTAAGGAAGTTGAGTATACCTCGCATGAGAAAATTAAAGAAAAGAATTGACATATTTATTTCTTTTTTGGATCATTAAAATTTATAAAGAAAAGTGAAATAAAAGAACATATCGGTTGGTTAATCTGTTGAAAGGAATGAAATGAATTGTTATATATTTTGTAATTGTAACTTTTACATAAATAAAACATAATAAAATTAAATTAAAAGTTATAGACATAATTAAAGTGTTCCATTAATATATAGACATATTTTTATTTAAGGCAAGTTTATTTCACTGAATTAGAAAAAAATGTTCATCTTAACGGATTTACAAATTAAGTACTTCCAACAAATATGGTTTGACCTTCATTGCCTTGAGAAACAAGGAACTGACCCATTAATTATAGAAACCCTATCAATTATTCAACTTACTATCATACATCATCTTTTACTTGATGGGGCAGGAGATTCAACACTCATGTCTGGAAATGTGTAGGACACGAAGAAAAGACATTTTTATTACCAGTCATAATGAATCTATATGTTCCTTTACTCAGTTGAACTGGTTTACTTCCAGTCCCCGACTCCCACCTCTTCTCAATTGATTTTTTTTCATCACTGACCAAATCTCACGAATATGAGGAAAAAGAAACCCAACCCCCAAGAATTTAGTCAATTACCAGCTATAAGAAAAATTACTACAGGGATGAGCAAAGCAGATCCAGGGGCTAACAACTAAATACTCATTCACTTTTAAATCAAACACCTCACAATAATAATGTTCACGATTCATGGTCTCTTCATGTCAAAAAATTTAATTCAAACACAAGTAAAATTGAAAGTAAAGCTTCCATTATCTCATCTTTTAGCTCTTTGATGAAAGCTTTTCCTTGGTTTTCTGAATCTTCAAAACCTTCTTCACTATCTTCTGTTCTTCAACCAAAAAGGCCCGAATGATCCTACATTTCCGTAAATTATTCATCAGCACAAAAGAAAAAAGTGCTAAGGTCAAAATAATTCACATTTGAAGCACCTGTCATTGTCTCAAAAAGAAGAAAATTCATGAATTGAATATCGAAATTAATACTATTTGCAAATAGATCAAGCACACCTCTCCCTGACTGCACTGCCAGATAACACACCACCATAGGGACGGTTCACAGTCCTCCTGTTCCTAGGTAACCTAGACCTCTTGTATTCCGCAGGTCTCAAGTGAGGAATCTGCACATCGAGCAATACCAAGTACATCAGGAGGATTTCTAACTACATGTAGTAGTCAGCCAATTGCTTCCAGCACTAAATTTTAATTAGCTTTGATCAGAAAAACAATTAACTGATTAGCATGATAAGTATCAGTAGTCTTGGCAATATTAGACACAACACTCAGAAAAAAATTTGACATAACATGAACACATCACGGATGCATGAGTTTCTCAAAACCTATATAATACAAAATTACTGATGTATCAAAATAATATTACAAATGATTATGATACTTAACAAAATACCCAAACAAGACATTGATACACGAATCGTCAGATCTAATTATAATCATCAGCATTCAAAGCAATTCATCCAAAAGATAACAACCTATCAATTCAAAATCTATTAGCTATTACAAGTCTAAAAGCATTATTTTCAATTTCCTTCCGTAACACTAATACAAGTAAACTTCTGATGATAAAACAGAATCTAAAAGTTAATGGGTTATTTAGAAAATGCAAAATTAACAAACCCCTTGGATTCGTTTGCCAGTAACAGGACATTTGGGTCCGGTAGCTCTCTTCTTAGTTGTCTGGTAGACAAGTTTTCCTCCTTCAAATTGCAGCCAATGTCAACAAAAATAAGCAGATTTTTATAAAACAAGAATAAATGAATTCATCAATATGTAAAAACAAAACCATTGAAGAAGTATAAAATTACCAGGAGTTTTGACGACCCGATGCTGGTTGGACTTGGTGGCATAGCTGTGGCGGGTCCGGTATGTCAGCCGTTGAACCATTTTTCTTCGTCTTCTTTGATATTCTCTCTGTGGATGGAGGCGGAGACCGGAAGCGTTTTTGGTAGTAGTGAAGATAGCAAATAAAAGCTTTGGGATTGAATGACAAAGGATGCCCTAAATCTGACGGCTAGATTATCTTTTCTATAAACGGTTGAGATTTTGTATCCTTCGCTACTTTACTACTATTTATTTACTTTTTGGTTAAAATCTGTTGTAAGTCCCTATACTCTTTACAATTTTAAATTTTAGTATTTTTATTTTTATTTTCAGAAATTTAATTCCGCTATTTTTTAAAATTCAAAAATTTAGGTATAATTGTTAATAGTGTTCTATGATGTTTGCATTTATAAAGAGTGTAAGGAAGGCCTTCAACGGGTGGGGTGGTTTTATTAATTTGAATATTAAAGATCTCTTTGAACAGTAAAGAGTAATTGAATGAAAATATAATTATTAAGAAATGTAAAAAAGCTCACCTCTCCGATTCATCATTGCGTGTCATTATCGTGTAATTCTAAAGAGCTGCACCCAAATTTAATTATTAAGTAACTTTCTAAACACTACTTAAATATTAAATGTAGGTAAGGGTATTTTGTATAGTTTAGTGGGAACGATAGGAATTAATGGGTGATGATGACTAAGCAATTTTTATGCTAAAACTCCTCCATTATATCAACTCTCCCATCTCCAAGAACTAAGCAATTTTTATGCTAAAACTTTACTAAAATAGCTCTACAACTCTCAAACATCTTTATCCACCTCTAATAATTTTTCAAAAAAAAAAAGAAAAGAACTCCTCTAATGATTCTAATTGTGTGTGTCTGAAGGTTTGGTCAAACAATTTTTCTGCATCAAAAGATAACATCGTACGTGTACTTCGATTTACCTTAAAACTTAACTTCAATGTGGCCGGCTACTACGTGGACCATTGGGCTTCTTTTATAGGCTTCTTGGGATATCCAATCGTTATAGGTTGCTCCACCTAATGGGCCTTCTTGGGTTGCAAAATCCGCCTAAGTAATTAGTCAAAATATGGGTTTTAAATGCCCAAAATGGGCCTTACCTCAAGCCCAATAATAAAGTCCAAATGACTCAATTACATAATTAAATAAAAAATAAAAATCTCAAGTGATGGGAATCCAAATTTGTTTTCACTACTTATTACATCTTTTATAAACTTTCGAAGTGTCAAAATTCTTTTTATCTGAATTGTCGGAAATTTAGCATTAGCTTTTCTAAAATGGTAAATATTAAAAAACAATTATTAAATATAAAATTTTCCAAAAAATAGAAATTAATCAAATATAAGTTCCCAAAATAGAAAGGTTACAACTTTTCATAATATAAAAGCTATCGAATAGACATAATTTGACTTTGAACTCATTGAATGGATAGACTTATTTGGCTTTGAACTGAAATTTGAAAAGACATTTTGCCTTTTTTTCTTTCATACATAATATCGTTTTATACATGTATATATATTTTATGAATATGAAGACTATGATTGTTCGATAAATATATAAATATACACATTCCATTTTATATTAAACGGGTGTTTGATTCGTCAAATGTAATATTTCGGTAATATTATATTTTTGAATGAGATTACGGTATTTGAATTTTAACATTTCAATTATCTCGTGATCTCACATTACGATCATTTCGTAATATAATGTATAATCTCATTACAGTCCATTCCTCAAGTAATCTTAAGTTAAGAACATAATATTAAAATTTATCCCAATTTGCCCTTTGTTTTTAATATTCTAATCAATTTAGTTTTTTCTTAAATAAAATTTAGAATTAATAAAAAAAAAATTCTTAATAGTGAATTGGTGGATATCGTACATTACAATTATAATCATTATATTTTATTTAATAATTTATTTAATAATATGTTAATTATGGTTGATGTTGCAATCTCTTTTGATGAATTATTATAATTATGATTTTTAAATTATTTCAACACAATATATTTACTTATTAATATATAAATTGAAATAAAAAATAAGAATTGTAATAATTTATCATAATTTTATGAAAAATGAGACTAAAAAAATATTAAAGGTACTAAACTTAATAAAAAAATAAATTCTATTAGAATGACAATTGAGTAAAATATGTTTTTAATTAATTTTACATTCTGTCAAGCAAATATCTGAATCTTACATTCCACCCAAATGAATCAAATAAGATAGTATCACATTCCACCCATAATCTTACATTCTCGTAATCCTATTACGAAATGTAATTTAAGATTCAGCGAACCAAATGTCCCTAAATTATTTATTTGGAAATACACTATATACAACACATTACATACAACAACATCTAAAATGATTATTAAACAAATAAATCAAATAATACTTTATTTTATTATTTTGCTTCTTACCTATAAGAAAGCTTAAGGCTATAGTTAGTATGGAAGATGGAAGGAATAAGGATGAAAAACTTTTCAGTCTTTATAATAATTCTATCAAATTTAACAATAAGCACAAGCAAATTCTTTGATGTGAAGGATTAGGTATGAGTTTCCAGAGCAGATTTTAGACATAGAGGAAGAACTACCCTTAGATGTTGTGGTGTGAATTGGCATTAGCTAGGTCGAATGATATCCCCTTGACCTAATATCACTTAATGTTGTCAACTTTACTTTATCTCTAACTCCTATACATAGACTAAACCCTAAAACTGTGAAAATAAGATTCTAAAATTAAAAGCAGAAACATTCAAGTCTAAGCTATATAATTAAGCATTAATTAGTTAACAGTTTTCCTGAATCATTGAGACAGTTGTAAATACAACGCTTGTGTTTTTTCCGAACTTGGACTCAGAAGTAAAGAACAAGTCATCTGTTTTAGTTCTTACAAAGTCAGCTGTATTATTCATTGAAGCTGCCATTAGACAATGACAATACAAGCTTGTTGATCCCTTCTTCTGTTAGACTTAGCATCATCCCATTGAGCTACTTGTTTATTTTGGTAAATTTACTCCTTTCACAATTCAAGCTACCTTCATTCTTTTCCAAACTGTACTATTTTCTTTAATTTTACTTATAAAAAGATAAATGTGTATATATATTATTTTTAAATAATAATAAAATTAATAGAGCTCAAATCCTATCTAATTCGTAAAGAATTTAAAAAGACTTTGGACTGAGCTTTACTCCATCAACATTAACTTTTTTCTTTAAACATACATATTTACCTTCAATATTCTTAATATTATTTTTATATGTGATATATTATAGGGGTTTCGAGATTCTGGTATGAATAAAAAGAATTTTTCTTTTTCTGATTAAACAAAGAGTCGGAGAAAGACAAGAAGAGGGAGAAGAGTGTTGTTGAGGTTGAGAAGGTTAAGTGTAGAGAGTAAGTACTCAATGTTACTACTTTAAAGTAATCTTATGTATAGTATTAGTATCAAGTATAGTTGCCCAAGTCCAGCTTGATTCGAAATACAAATCTCAAATTCTACTCAATCTCGTCTATATTTAAAATGACGACTAATCTAAGATCATTTAGGTTCACTCATATTATTCCTTTATTTTGAAAATGTAATTATTTTTGTTTGATATTTAGTAATTATATATATTACTACCCTTATATATTTTTCTTTTATTAATTTTTTTATAATCTTTTATTAAATCTAAATATACACAACTTAACATATTTTTTAATATTTAAAATATAATATAAATTACATAATATATAAAATAAAATAAAAATAACATACTATAAACTTAAAAAGGAGTCGAGTTGCTATCAAAAGTTGGATATTAGAACCTAAGCCTAATCTATATTTTAAACAAATCTATTTTTTAAGTATAATATTTTTACTTAAATCCTCTTAAAATTCGAGCGAAGCTTGAGACTTAGATAGAGCTATAAATTAAAAAAGTGTTGATGAATAGTTCATTAACAGTTTTTTTTTGTTCGTTTTTATATAAACGAATATGAATAAGATTTTGAGGCTCATTTATAAAATGAACTGAACACAAATAAATTTTATTCAATAATTAATTTATGTTCATGAACAAGTTTCTTTATATTCGTTTAAAGCTCGTTTTTTATTCTATGAGTATATATGTTAATAAAACTATTATGATTTATATGTTTTTAATTTTTAATATAATTATTAATATTTATATTTGACTATTTTATATCTAAAAAATTATATTTGTTTGTTTATTATCCATGAATATTGTTTGTGAACACAGAGGCGAAATTAGGGGCTGGTAGGGGCTCAATCCCTCTTGAAATAGAAAATTTTTCATTTAAGTCTTTTAAAAATTTTAAAATTTTAAATTAGTAAAGGTAAACTTGTACTTTGGCACTCCCTAAAAATATAAAAATTTGATTTAATCTTTTAAAAATTATAATTTAATTTTGACCCCCTAAAAAATTTTTGATTTCGCCCCTGCATGAACATATTTGTTTGACAGGCCCGTTTTTGACATTTTTGGGGCCCTAGGCAAAATAATAAAAGTTGAAGAAAAAAGAAATTTTGTCACTTAAAAGTTGGTAAAAAAAATTGAGACCCTTAAAAGTTGATAATTTTTTTTAACCTGTATAAATTAAAAAAAATTTTGAGCCCCTTAAAAATTTAAAGAAAACAAAAAATTAGATCATTTTAGTCTTGGACCCTGAGCGACCGTATCTCTGGATGACCCTCAAGGCCGGACTTGTTGTTTGATGTTCATAAACATATTCATTTAACTTAAATAAATGAATTATAAATAAACAAATATAAATAAAAAAATTGAAAATTCTTAAGGATAATAATAAAAAATTATTGATGGAAGTTGGATTTATTTACCCCCGTAGACTTAAATAATAACCTGAGATATGAAAATGTGAATGGTACATTGAAAACGTCAACGTAAACTTTCAATCTCGAAGGTTTGACTTTTGTAAAACTGATGATGAAGTTCATAATATTTACGCGACAGCACCTCACATATTAAACCGCATTCAATTAGCTGTCGGGTAAGTGGGACCCCCAATACGTGGCCATCATTGACATGGTTTCAGACTTTAGACGTTATCAGATCTGCGTGTAAACTGATTTCCGTCTTGATAATCTTTTAAATATATGAATGTCTTTGGCGTTTGACATGTGTACCCAAAACAATATCCAACGGTAGGAAAACAAAATAAAATATCAAATATAAGTTGTCCCTTACCCTGTGGGCTCCATTTATTACCTAACAGCTCCAGTCATGTGGCACCTGTCCTATATCACTCAACACACACTATATGTATATATATTGTCAACAACTTTTACTATAAAACTCTCATAACACAGTTAAGTTTGCTAGTTTTTATATTTTTTATTTTTTTTATCTATAACAGAAATTATCGTTAATTAAGAAGTACAATTTTTACTAAATTAATTCTTTATAACAATTTATTCTTTTAAATTTTATTAAAATTAATTTTGTTTTCACGTGGAATAAAAATAATACATTTTAGTTAAATTATTATTTTAATAAAATATTTTAAATTTCATATAAAAATACGTTAATCATATTTTATTAAATAAAAAAATCTTTAATAAATAAAATTATATTTGTAAATTTTATTAAAAATACAATCTAAATCTCACTAATTAATAATACTTTTTTATTAAAAAAATAATATATGATCTAAATCTCAAATATTGTTATAGGTGTATAACAACCACATCTTTATAACATAAAAAATTCTGATAAATAAATAGATTTGTTATAGAGAGGGTTGATTATATTAATAAATAAAATTGAGTTTAATTTGGTTCGATAGTTTTTTTTTTAATATTTTGAATTATTCGTGATAATTTAGTTCACTTTGATTAACAAAACGTATTTTGTTTTATGACTTTTAAATTATTTGATAAATTTTTAAAATTATTTTTATAAATATTTCTAAAAAATAATATTTCAAGTAAAAAAATAGTAACTCTTAAATAGTTTTTTTAAAATAATTTTTATATAGTATTTTAAGTTACTTTTACTAAATATAAAATATTTATTTTTACATAAAATAAAATAAATTATAAATTAAATAAAAAATAGAGTTCCATTCATTTTATTTTTAATTTGTGAATAAAAAACCGTCCAAACATCATGATTCAATGTCAAAACATGAATAAAATCAAATTAAGTAAGGATCTTTTGAAGATTTTTAATATCATAAAGTTTCATTAGTTGAAGGGATTTGTTTAAAAAAAATTACAAAATAAACATGGATGCGATAAACGGAAAAAATGAACCCATATGTAATAGCAATGAGGTCGAACGCATTTTGTGTATTCCACTTACTCCTATACCGAATGATACAATTGCTTGCAGCCATAGTCCGAATGGAGTCTACACACGCAAAAGAAAAGGCTTACAGTTGGCTATGATTCACCATGGACCGCATAGGCTCATATGGCACATGATTTGGGAAATGAAAACTCTCTCAAAACTTAAAACTCTTGTGTGGAGTCTCTGTCATGGCATTCTCCAAAAAACTGCTTCGACATGCTATGCACGTTTTGGGGGACTGCCTTGTATCCCTTCATCGCTTTGCGCCTTGTGGTTCTTAGAAATGTGCGATGTGGAGTAGTTGGAGCATGCATTGAGGTCTCTAGATCGTAAAGTTTTTAATAGTCTCGTGGTTATTTTATAGTATCTTTATTAATTTTACGGTCTAAATTTACTCTTATTTGAATCGATTGATTTTGAAATGAAATCTTTTCAATAATAATTATTAACTCCATTTGAATATTCAAGAAAAAAAATTTATTTTTCAGTCATCTACTCTTATTGATTTCGATATAAAATATAGAATTCGACTTGATGAAGCCAACTCATAAGCATATTTAATAAAGTAAAAAGATGTGGCCATTAACTTTAACTAAGAAAAGCTAGCACATCAAGCCATCATCTTCTCTTTTCCTATGAATCAAATGTCCTTCAATGTTGTTGCTTACAAGTACTCTTCCTTAAATGTAGTCCCACGTTGCTTCATCACCCACCATACAAGTGCCATTTAGGGCCATGCCAATGGGTGAAATGGATGGAATTTGGTGCCCACAATGCCATGTGGGCTGACTTTATACTTGACATTTGGTATAAGGCTTTTTTATTATCAGTTTAAGTATAATGAATTTTTTTTATCCTTTAATTTTATTAAAAAAATTATTTTAGTTTTTCATTTAAATTTTTATCTTTTTAACCCTCAAATTTATGTTTTTCATTTAAGAAAATATGTAATTGTTGAATAATAAAATATAGAAGAATGGAAGACAGACCAAAAGTGCATGTAAAAACCAAACAAATGAATGATTAAGGTTAAGTATGTTTGTTAGTTGTTCACACACACATTTCCCAAGGGGATTTGATGTTCATTTATTTGCCTGATGTTTGTTACTTCTTATTTTCGTGCTAGCAATTCATCTAATCAAGTTATTTGGATGACTCAGCACACCCAATTTAAAACAATGCCCATGCTATCATTTCACTTCCTCTATTTCTCAATAGCCAATTTACTATTTTGAGGTATTCTTGGCTCGGATCGAATTGAATTAAAATTTAGTGATTTATCATAAAATCAGATGATTATTAAATTGGTAAAAAGTAAATTGAATCGAGTTAAAAATTAATTTAAATACTTAATTCTGTTGTTATAATTTATAAAATAAATGGATGTTTATGTTTCTATTATTAGTTATTTGTATTTTTTTTTTATAAATTTTCTAGATATTTTTTTATTGGTTGAATTGAAAATTTTAACTGATTAAATTAAAATTAATAATCTAACCGATTTAATCACCATTTTGATCTCTACAACATTTTTAATATTTGGTAATAATAACAAATCTACTTAATAAACAAAATGACAGAATTTGGGGGGTCTTACCATTTTCATATAATTAGTTACACATAACAGAAGTTGCTTCCAAAGCAGCATCAATTTATATAAATACTTCTGCCATCAACACTCAATTTTCCCAAATTGGAAGGCATGGGCTATGATTAATAATAAAATTTTGTAAACGCTTTCCTTTGTTTTTGAAATGTATGAACATAAGGTGTAGCACAATTCACAAATGTGAAAGACCCGAAAAATAAGTAAAAGGACGTAAATGCTGATGTCTGCTATGATAGGAGATGGGACAACTTACTGGTTTCTAGAAATCTCATTTCTTCTACTTTTTTCCTTTGTCTTTTAGTCATCTCAATATTTTAGCTATGACTTTAAAATTCAATGCACACCCAAGATGATAATGATAGTGTTAATAAAATGAATCATTTTATAACATTCATCCACTGCTCATCTATTTTAAGAATAGTCTGAATTCAAATTATTGTTAAAATTTAATTTAAATAATTCGTTAATTTGAATTTGAATTTTTTTTATTTTTTAATATAATAAAATAAACACAATTTAATTTCGTATCAAATAAACCCAAATTCAATCATGATGATATGTAGGAACTGAAAATTTGTAATTGCCTAGCAGCATGTGAATAGGGGAGGGTCGATGTCAGCCACCCCACCCAATTAATACTCACTCCTTTAAGTAAGAAATAGTCAAAATGATGGTTTAAGCGTCATGGCATCAAGTCTTCAACTTTGCCCTCCTATTCTTCCCTTGTCATAACAACCTTGTTTTGCTATTGCTTTCACCATTATTGTCCTTACATTGCACTTAATCAACAAAATTAATTGATTTTATATCTACACTATATTAAAACAACTTATTGAATTAATATCATACCAATTTAATTGATTCCATATTAGCTCCGATTGTATCGATTGACGCTCATTAATTTACTACAAAACTAAAACAATCGATTTTTTATTTCACATTAATGAATTTTTTTATTTGTATTGATTGCATTGATTTATTTTGCTCAATTTTAATCACTTTAGTCGAAATATTGTATACCGATTGGTGCATGAATGCTATTCAAAATATATATAATTGATAATTTGTTATTTTCTAGTAATAAATAATAAAAAAGACATAATTTCTAATAGTTTTTTATGAACTTTCATCTTATATGTTTAGTTCAGGATAATTTTGTTGTGGATAATCTTGCTTTTTATTTGTTTATTTTAGATATTTGTGAGATGTTTATTCATAAGTATTTGATGTAATTGATAAATATTTTATATTTGAAATTTATTTAATCTCGTTAATTTAATATTTATCATACTGATGTCAATATGTACCATCTTCAATAAAAAAACAATACACCCGTTAATGATATTGACTACCTCAATTACAAGACAGCAACTTAATTAATAAAATTACTTCAAAATTTTAAAACTTATCAACAATAATATAAATTTGATGATGATTATTACTTTTTCATAAAAAAAAATCAGATTTTTTTTTAAAATACATTCATGCACATAGTTATTGTGCCACAATTTAAATATTTATATTATGTTGATGACTCAAATTTGTATTTGTCATTCTACATATGAAATGTGGAAAATTATGATGGCATAAGGTGGAAGGGGTTTTTCCTTCTTCGCAATCTTGTAAAGCAGTATTCAACCATTTATCCCTTTGCATGTGTGATATGGGCATTGAAAGTTAAGTTTTCAGTTAGGGTTTATATAATTTTTCTTTTTGTTCACATTTCTTTGAAATTTGTACCTTGCTTCCCATTATCTCATGATGTGATACAAAAAGCCAAATTTATCTTTTTGTGCCAACTCATCTAATCTTATCAGTTGAGTCAAAATTTAAATGGTTCATAGGAAAAGAATTGAATGAAACAGTGACATCACGACATTTGTGTCCCTTTTCCAATAGTTTTATGCCACATCAGTATTTTCATTCTTAATTTCAATATTTTCATCCTAAAAAAAATCAAATTACAATTAAAATCCTGAAATTTAGGATGAAATTGTTGATGTGTCATAAAACTATTGGAAAGGGATAATATCCCTGTTTCATACAATCCTTTCTCATGGTTCATATATATCTTCAACCTAAGTGATTGTCTCAAAAATCAATAAATACGAGTCGACTAAACTTTAATTTAATTGATATTATTTTTATTATAATGAATAAGAAAACGTAAACTCGAACTCATTTAAATATGTGTGATTGTTCAATTTTAAAAATTGAAGGTACGAATAATACTAAAAATAGTATAAAAAAGATCGATAAATACAAAATTCATAACAACTATAATAATTGTAGTGTTATTAACCAAATAAAAATTTTGAGTTCACACCTCACACTTATAAATGGACCCGAATGTAATTTTTTAATGTCATAAGAGAATTGCAGTATTATAATAAAATTGTAGTGTTATGCAATCTGTTCAAAGTATCTTGAGTTGACAGAGGGACCAATCTAACATATATAATTAGGGTTTAAATTATTTGTTAGTAAGTTTCAACTCCATGTCTAACAATTACAAAGTTATTTAGTCATGGAGTCAATACACTAAAAGTACCGTGACTAATCTCCCCACTATATACCATTACAAAAGCTTCATTTGTTAAGCTTCAATCCAATGACCTTGTAATATGTATGTTGCATTTAGGATATCCATGATCTCTTTAGATTAAATTTGTTCACCTAATTTGAACCAGTTTATCTCATGACCACCATTGTATCTTCCATAATAAAAATTATCATTATTTACAATCACCATTATATCACCTTGTCATATAATAATAATAATAAATATATATTTCTTTAAATATAAATAATTTTTTTTTAATATAATGGTGTGGTTATATGGTAGTATCTGTTCATACTTTTTTAACCCTTTGACAACGCACACACACTTTACATACACAGGTGTTCGAACCCAGATCTCCTAGGATGAATAACATCCTCTTTTTCACTGGAGCCACTCGTTGGGTTCCAATGTAAATAAATTATTTAAACATTATTTTGAAACAATTTTAAATCATATGAAAACCATACAAAAGAATCAATTTATTATTAGAATAATCATTTAGTAGATACATTTATTTAATTTTAAACGTGACAATGTGAACCCTATTCTACCTTTAATGTATCAAACAAATTATGATTATGATTAGTTGTTAATTTGATTGTTTCCATAGTCTGTAAGAGGAAAAGGATATCTGCAAATGTATGCAATGATAAATAAATATCAAAGGGTCAGAAATAGTTGGCTCCCTTTGAAGGCAAAAGTTAAGCTCTCCTTTTCCATCCTATTCCATATATTCAATGAAGGGCCAAACCCCCTAATATTTTCCATCATTGTTAACCTTACCCTTCGTTCTCCTTTTTATCTTAATCAACCTTAATAAAAAAAATCGATATTTTTGTTTAAAATTGGTTTATTTCAATCCCTTTTAACATAGTAAATTTTTATTTTTATATTAATACTTATATATTTGGATAATTAAATTAAAATGTTCGAATAAATTGAGTATTAAAATTTCTATCAATATACGCCATTTCAATTGTTGCAACAATAACAACGCAAAATGAATTAAGATTTAATCAACATTTGAATGTATTGAATTGGTTCAAAGCATTAAAATAATGTTATGTGAGCATAATTCAAACCCGCATTACTTTCATTGTAAGTTTGATGATTACCAAATTTCAATATGGTAAGTTTTTAGTTTATATAAATAGCTTCTCTAAGTAACATAACGGAAAATGATTGTATGAAAAAGTGACGCCACACCATTTGTATTTTTTTCAATAATTTAATATCACATCTGTATTTTTTTTTGAAAAAATTTAAATTTAAATGAAAACCCTAAAATTTAAGATAAACTTACTGATTTGACATTAAACTATTAAAAATAAATAATATCTCTATTTCATACAATTATTTCTCGTAACATATATTATACATATGTGTGTGTTCTATGAGAAATAATTCATAGGTCATTTTCAAGTAGTAAATTATTTGGAATTCTAATACTCATTTTGATTAGACAAAAGAAAACCAAAACAAATGATGATAAAAGATATTATTGCAAAGATTTTCAATTGACACCCAAAAAAAAAATGGAATAGTTTTATTAATGAAAACTATGTGAAAGGTCGTAAGTTAAGGAGATTTCGATGAAGCCAATGTGTTTTGTCAAATAAAAACGGCATTAATGTGAAAGGAAATTAAATAAAATGACCTGTAATGCTACTCGCTGGTTGCTACTTGTCTACACATTTAATTAGGGTTTTAGTCTATCAATTCCGCAAATCGCTTTATCTTAGCCAATAGGCTTCCAAGAGTATTTATAAGCCACTAGGACATATATGTCTATATGTATACATTCCATTTGAAATTCAGTTCTTAGGGATTTCGAATTCGAGTGTCTGTATGTGCGTTGTCAAATGATTAAGAAAGTATGAATAGATACTACCATGTAATCACACCAGTATATTAAAAAAAACTTATATAGATTTTCAAATTCAAGTTCAATTATTAATATCGTTAATATTTTTTTGTTGAATTTATTGTTGTGATATTTTAAAGTTAAAAAAGAATCATTTAGTAGTTATGTAATCAAAAATGATATTGCAATGAACTTGATTTTAATAGAAAAATTTTAACATTATTAATAATTGGATTGCATTTTTAAAAGTAAAAAGTAAAAGGTCTAAATTCCTTGAAATAAAAGTCAATGGACTAAATTTCAAATATATGAAGAGTATAGGGACTTGAAGCATATTTTGACCTTATTTTTAATAGTCTCTATAGAAGGTTGTTTGGTAGAAAGATAAATTGTTGCAACTTACAAACAAGTGAACGAGATGTACTGAGAGAAGGCATTGAAAAAGACTAGAGCATACTCGATAACACTAAACACAACAACAAACGATAATTTGTAAGGTAGAGAAAAACTATGTATGACTCAAAATAAAGATGAAAAAATGAATAGATTATTTTACATTGGTATTCAATTACTTTATAATTAAATTTAATAAAAAATTATAGATAAATTATTTGAATTAAACTAAAAAAACTTGTTCAAATATGATCTAATATCTATTGAACGAATAACTCAAACTTTAAAAAGATCATATCATTAGAGGTGTTTGTGGGTGAGGCTCAACCGATATTCGATTTCAAAAAAAATATGGGCATTTCTCTTTTTAAAAAAAATGACAAATCATTTTATATTTAAACTTAATTGTATAAATACTATTAATATATATTATATTTTTATCATTTTAAATAGTAAAACGGGCCAAGTTGGGCTAGTCAAGGTTAAAAATATTAATCTAAGCCCATCATAAAAACGAGTTGATCGATGAGGTTGATTAGGTTACACAACCTATGAATGCCTCTTATTACCATTCAAGGAGTATATAACATATTTTTTGAAATTTCAGAACTTTTTTTTTCTATTTTTTATAATTTAATATGTTTTTTTAAATATTTTTTTATTTTTGAATTTTATATCATTTTTGTTATAAATTTTTATGTTTTTATTAAAAATATGAAAAAAGTTAATTTTAAATTTTTTATGTAGTTTTTAAAAATAAGGACCAAATTAACAAAAATTGTAAACGTTAAGGGGTAAAAAAATTATTTTACCATTTTAACCATTACATCAATATCTTTTAACGGTAACATTAGATAGACGGACAAGATTTTTAAATATCAAAGTAGAATGACTTAATTGTTTTCAAAATTAAAGTATAAAAATTAAATTTTAAGTTATGAAATCTATTTGATATATTACTTAAAATTGAGTAGAGAGTATAACTAGATTATTTGATAAATATAAATATAAATTATGAAAAATATTCTATATTTTATCTTTAATTTTTTAATATATTTTATCCTTAATTTTTAAATATAAATAAAATCAAATTTTAAATGTCTTTATAGGAAAATATATTGTTAAAATAAATAAAATTAAACTGAATTAATTGAAAGCAAGTGATAACTAACTCTTATTTACTTATTATTTTCCAAACTTTTTATAGATAAAATTTTATCAGGTTGCTTAAAATTTTAGATTAAATAAAATAATAAAAATATTGTTTCCAATTGATTTAAAAATGTCAACACTTAATCAAATAATGTGTTGCTTAAACTTGAAGTCATTCAAATTAATTAAAGATAGTTAAAAGTTAGCAATTAATAAAGAGATTCAAACTTGAAGCAAAGAGTATATGTATGGCTGCTAACAACATTTTTTGGCCATTAGTTACTAAGACCTAATAATATAGGTTTTCATAATTAGGATGTTGATTGCTTGAGAAGGACTACAAATAAACAATTGCCATCATACCATTAACTAAGTTATTAGTAAACAAATTTATGTGTTTATTTTACGCCTCTTTTATAATAAATTTTAACATTTAAATAACTAATTCCTTATTTTTAACAATAATTAAAGCTGTCTGTGTTTATTTTATTTTTTGCTCAGTAAATGTGAAGGGCATGCGAACTAAGTTATTTTCATTCTTACTATCATTTCAGATTAAGCTGTTAAATTAAATCAATTAATGGGATTATTAAATATCCCTTACTTATACATCCTCACTAAACCTTTAAATTTCACAATTTAAAATTAATAAGCAATTTTATATTACATTGTTTTTTCAATTATTTTATCTAATAAAAATATTTGACATTTGCTAAATATTTATTCTCATTTTTTAACTTTGAAATAAAGTAATTATTACCTTAAGAAAACACTCTTTTTCATAAAATTTATTTCATCTATTTTTCTTTAAAATTTTAATTTGAAACATTTAAAATGAAATTTTTAGTTGAACCCCGTGTATTGACCTGATAGTCAAGAATGTTGACCGCTTCAAGTGTGATTGGAATTCGAGTCACGTTAGTCACTGTTTAATTATCATTATTATCTTTTGATTTCAAATTTAGAGTATATACTTAGGAATTAAGGATTTATATTGAGTTATTGATTTCAAATTTTAAATTTAAGGTTTATATTTAAATAAAATATTAGTATTTATTTATAATTCATCCATTATTTTTATTTCACTCGTGATGATAATATTATGTTGATGTTCACTTATGCACTAACATATATAAAATATTTATATTTATCATTATACTTCAACAAGTTACTTAAAAGAAGCAAGTGGGTCATGTTTGCCTATTAAATTTTAGCAAACCCCATTTTTCTTTAGCAAAACGATAAATTTAATTTTTAATATTTATGTTTTTTTAATTTAAATTTTATTTATTTTTAATTAAATTTGATTTTCAATTTTTTAAAAGAGAGAAATTTAATCGTAAATCCTTCAAAATGAATTGAATTATTACATTTATATTAGTTAAATATATTTATTTGTATGGAAATGGGTAGAAAATGAATAACAAAATCATGATTAGCGAATTCAAGTATCTGCACAAAATTTTCCTTGACAAGATAAAGTCTGATTGGTAAAAAAGAAAATTAAGAAAAAAAAGAGTGAAAAGAGAGTGTTAATCGGTGGCACCTCCAAGTCTAAGCATAGCATACCCGACAATGAATGCCACACGGTTTTTGAGAGGCAAAGCTGCTAAGAGGCAAAGCAAGAGTCTAAACCATAGGTGGACTTTTGGCAAGCAATGAGTAAATGCTGTTTGACTCTCTTTTTTCTATTTTTTTATTTGGGATGAGTAAGCAAACCCCCCCCCCCCCTCCCATTTACCCCATCACTCAGGTCAGCCTCTCTTCTCTATCTTCTTCCCTTTATATATATAAATAAACCAAACCCTTGCCTTTCAGCCTTGTCTGTCTCCACCATTTTCTCTTAGGGTATTTACATGGTAGACACAATAAAACAGATTTCAACATCTACCAAGCTATATCTAAAACCCTCTACCTTTACATACCAATTACATCAACATTTAAATCCTTCATAATCCTTTTTTGTTTCTCAAACATTGAATCCATTCTTCTTCTTCTTCTTCTTCTTCTTCAAGTTGGTCTTAAGCTTTGTGCTAAAGAGAGAAGAAATTTAAGTGGAGAGATGGGTAGGCCTCCTTGCTGTGACAAAATCGGTGTGAAGAAGGGACCATGGACTCCTGAAGAAGATATCATATTGGTCTCTTATATTCAACAACATGGTCCAGGAAACTGGAGATCTGTTCCTACTAATACTGGTATATAATCAGTTTCACTCTTTTTCAGCTTCCAAGTTTTAACTTCAATCCCCTTTTCTTGGTCTTTTTTCCATTTTTTTCGTTTGGGGTGTTAGTTGGAATCATTAAAGAGGTGCAATAAATATACAGGCCTCTTCCTTTTTTACGTTAAATTCATCTTGTTTCTTTCCATTACTCTCCTTTCAGATGTGTGTGGGGGGTTTTAACTTTTGGTCTCTTCATTAGGGATTTGGTTTCGTTCAATGATTTTCTTTTTTTAATGTTGATGTTTCAGGTTTGCTTAGATGCAGCAAGAGTTGCAGGCTCCGATGGACCAACTATCTCCGGCCAGGTATCAAACGTGGTAACTTCACTGAAGAAGAAGAGAAGATGATCATCCATCTCCAAGCTCTTTTAGGCAATAGGTAAGACTATGATCATAAAATATTTGTTCCTCTCTCTCTCTCTCTCTCTCTCTCTCTCTCTCTCTCTCTCTCGGTCTCTTACTTAAAGTGTTTGTTTTTTTTGGGGGTGCAGATGGGCTGCCATAGCTTCCTATCTTCCTCAGAGAACAGATAATGACATAAAGAATTACTGGAACACCCATTTGAAAAAGAAGCTGAAAAAGGTTGAAACAGGCGTTGATGGCCAAAATCAAGATGGTTTTTCTTCTGCACAATCAGTGTCCAAAGGGCAGTGGGAGAGGAGGCTTCAAACGGATATCAGGATGGCTAAACAGGCCCTTTCTGATGCTTTATCCCTTGATAAACCAAACTCTTTGGCAAATTCCATTGAGTTCAAGCTCTCTCACCCTTACTTAAGTCCAGCTCAATCTCAATCATCTACTACTTATGCATCAAGTGCTGAGAACATATCACGGTTGCTCCAGAACTGGATGAAGATTCCACCCAAACCCGAACCTGCGCCTTGTCAAACCAAATCAGCCGAAACAATGACTCAGAACTCCAGTTCTAGTGATGAAGGAGCGTTGAGTGAAGCCACACCCGAGGGTTTTGATTCCTTTTTTAGCTTCAACTCCTCTAATTCAGACAATATTTCTCATGAATCCGTGTCGGTGGCCGAGAACAGTGTGTTCCAAGATGAAAGCAAGCCCAACTTGGGGGATCAAGTCCCTCTCAGATTAATAGAGAAATGGCTGTTGGATGATGCTTCAGCCCAGGCTCATGATGATGACCTAATAAGCATGTCTTTACAAGATAGTGCTGCTTTGTTTTGAAAAACTAAGTTAATATAACGCATCAAAGTTTTAATTAGGCTTCCTTTTTCTTTTGTTTTTGTTTTTTTTGTTTTTGGGTGTGGGTGGGTTTTTTTAGGCCTTTCTTTCTACAGTTTATAAGCAGAAAGATAACAACCCTCTCTGGGAAGAAGCAAGAAACAAGAAGTGTAAATTACAGCTGTGCTATATATATATATATATATATGTACTGGATCATAATAAATTAGAAATCCCAATATACTAATTAACTTGGAATTTCATTTTGTAATTGTTCTTGCAATTCAATTATGGTGAAATCCAAACTTAGATTTAGGGTTTAATTTCGCTGCTGCTGCTTAAACCATCAACAAATTTTAAAAATGCCTACAACAACAATAACATGCTTATTGATTGTTTTGTTTAAGTTTACAAAGTCCCTGTAAGAACGAAGACCCAAATTATTTTCAAATAAAAAACCAGCTTTGTTTTCCAAAAACAAATCAATCAATAACCATCTTTTTTTTTTTAAAGTTCATTAGGGATATATTTAAAAAAAATGGTGTTATAGCTATTTGTTCAATTTAGGACTAGTTTTTTAATTATTTAATTAAGGTTTTTTGCTAACAACGGACTTTAGGGCATTTGAAATTTACTGTGTTAAGTAGGGTACAATTTTAAATACGATTTAATATAATATTTGATATTTGAGTTTATTATTTTTTTAGATTTCATTTGGATTAACAATACGATTAATTTCAATTAGGTTAAAAAAAAAGTTGACAATATAATTAATTATTGTAGTAGTGAAATTGGAAATTGTAATTGTGAAATTAAAATCAGTGGTTAAGTACTTGTTTGGATTCAATCATATCAGTAGTAGTTAGATGAATTATTATGAGGAGAAAAAATGATCATTGAAGACATTGAATCAAAAGATTAAAATGTGTATATAAACAATTAATTTTATTTTATAAACTTGACAAATAATAATTTTTTAAAAAGTTTATTTATGGCATATAATGATTTTATTAATGATAATTAATAATAAATAATATCAAAGAATAATTTTTTATTTTTGTAATATTTGTTAAATTAATTAATATTAATTTTATAATGATAAAATCTATAATTATAAGATTGTTTCTAACTTTTAAGTATTTAATTTAAATTTTAAGGTTAATTTGATAAAATTAATTAATAATATTAATAATTAAGTTTCATCAAAACACTCCAATAACTCGGAAAAAAAACTCATAGCCATCATACTATATTTAACAAATTAAACGCAAAGTTAAATAAATTCACAATTAACATTAAATTTTTGCTATTAATAAAATCAAGAAATTCAAATGTATTATTAATAATTAATTTCATTAGTCAATTGTAAAAACTCGTATTAAACACTAAATATTTAATATTGTTACCTATGGTATTAAAATGTATAATTTTTATCAAATATAGGTATCACATTGGATAAAAAAAGAGTATAAAAACCCATTAAAAAAAGTCAAATTCAAGTACCAAATTATATTAAAAATGAAATTAATTAACAATTATTGAATTTAATATAAAAGTATTGCTACAAATAAAATCCTAACTAATTGATTTTGGACCTTATGATTAACTAATATTGTTTTTTTAAGGGACTGCATTGAATTTAAGTCTTCCATCAAGATCAATCTTGAATTCAATCCATGATTACCTCTTGCCTTACCCCATATTTTAAAAAAGAAATACTAATGGACTTAGCGCTAATCCTATTTAATATTTATGCTACTTGTGATTCTTGTATAGTACCACCTGAATGACATTAAATTTTGAAATATATAGCGAAAGTCTAAAACTTTTAGACTCAAATTAGATATGCTACTTGTGCTTATTTTTTGGGGTCAGAAGACAGTCCTGTTGATTTCTAGAAGAGATAAAAACAAATTGCAGTGAATTTACCAAGTTGTAATTAGCTTCCAAACACTCATGCATACAAAAACCAACTGATTCATCATCAATATTGTCTGCCAATTCCGACATGCCACCTCCCAAAGCTTGAGGATTTTGAGTTTTGTCTATTCAGCCCACCAGTTTAACCGTCTTGCTCATTATTTAGAAGGGTTATACCCTCCTCATGGCACTCTCACCCAAATATCTAACAATCACGATATAAAGGAAAAACATGGCCATTTCGCCCATCGCAACCCCACCGGACCACATTTAAAAAAGGAAAATTATGGTAAAGCTTCATCCTATAATTTGTCAAAATATCACGTGAGCCACATGATCCACAGAAGATATATGGGGAAGAACTTTTGCCATCATTTATCAATTCATCACCTCCTCGGGTTTGATGACGCCTATCTAGTCGTCTCACATAATCCCCGCACATCAACCCCAACAATATTGTTAAATTGACATTTGTCACTTTACCTTCTACACCTACGAGATATACTGCTTGATAGCTAGGACCTATGCCTAGCCAATCTCCCTCTATAAATACACCTAACACCAAGTCAGGGGGAAACAATTTGACATCTAAACACACGATCAAATCTATATCCTATATTCTGTTCAAATAATTTTTCAATTCAGGGTACGTTTGTTTCACAAAATATAACTTACAAAAAAATATTTTATGTATTCTTCTATGTTTGTTTCATAAAAAATAATTTAGTCAACAGAAAATAATTTACAGAGCAATCAAAAATAAACCTTTTTTTTCCTGTAACTTACCCTTTTGAAAAACATAGGTCATTTTCTAAAATAGCTCATTTATTAATAAATTTATTCTTATAAAAAAGTTAACTAGAATCAAGCCTTATATTATTTATTTCAAAAAAAAAAGCCTTATATTATTATGTAAATGATAAACTTCTAATTTTAGTTTTTAAAAATATTAAAATATTAATATAAATATTATAATATTCAATATTAGTAAACATATATATGTAATTATTTATATTTAATAATATAAGAATTATTAGCATAATTAATATAATAATAAATTATTTAATATTATATTTTTATTTAAATAATAAGTTTTAACAATTATAGTTTTAAAGTTTAAATAATATTCTTAATATATAACTAAAAATTAATTATATTAATATTTTATTAATAAATATATATTAAAATTTATAGACATTTAATAATAAAAATTTTATAACATAAAATATGAATATTTTAATGATATAAATATGAGCATTTGTTTAAATCTTGCTTAGCTTCATTTATCCCTTCCAAAATTAATTTGTCACTATCTCCTCCACGTCGTGACGTCGTCAACTTAGTATGTCACGTCGCAACATCAAGTCACACGGCGTCGCGACGTTAAAAACTGTTGGCTAACGTTGCGGTGAGAGAAGTTGATTAGAGAAGTTGATTGTCGCTACGAGAATCTTGCTTTTGGTAAAAATTAAGTCATTTGGTGCTTATTTCATGACATCTTGTTATACACAAACTTTGGTGCGTTTTGCACAACATTTACCTATACAAAAACATACTAAACACATACCAAAACATAGCATTTAACCATTTTCTAATCAACTAAATCATTATACCTCATTTGGAACCAAATCATTACAAGTGTACTTAATACAAATTTAACCTAATCAAACATACATATAGCCATTGCATATCATCATTAAACCATACCAAACCATGCTCAAAATTTCCATTGAGTTCCATACCAAAGGTCTCAACATTTTACCAAGGCAAACACATAAACACATGACCATTTTCCATTCCAAAATCAAGCATTAACATAGTTCAAACAATGATCTAGCCAAAGTAAAATCATATAAGTATAACACATATGTACATGTTACAGAACCATGCTTAAAACAATCAAAAGACTACAAAATCAATAACTAAATAGTGTGAGCTTCAAGGCGATCCTATCGACGAGTTCCAGAAACCAACAATCTATAAAAAAAAGGGAAAAACAATCGGGTAAGCATTTCGAATGCTTAATAAGTTCATAGGTATTAAAATAAATAACTTACCTTAATTTAATCAAACATAACAATCTAATTAATGTGATACAATTTTCCTAACATAGCATTTCACAACGATAAGGTGAGTCGTCACATATCGAGTCATATAGCAATTCAACATTAATACGCTATTCAATTTAGTACAATTCACAATTCAATTCCATTTACAATATCTAAACATCAAATTTGTAACATTTCATTGCCATTTTTCTTTTGCATTAATCATTTAGCCCAATGGACTCTGGTAAATAAACTCGGATACATGGATAACTACACCATACCAGAGAGCATTGTATTGCTGAATAAAGAGCACCGAAGTGCTAAACCCATATAAGTGCGCAAATAACCATATTGGCATGCTAATCATATTCTAATAGTTTACTAAGTTCATGTGGGCATTAATATTGTATTTGTAACATTTGAATCCCTTTAGTGACGCCATATACATACAATCCCATTATAAAACATTTTGTACTCAATCGGGTACATATAACACATATTATCATTTCTTTACGATTTAGTCCATGTCTCACCTTTTTGTACCAAATCGTAATCAATTCAAAATTAAAATTAAACATAAAAAAATTCATAATTGATACATATTTCATTTTTATTACATATAATTACACCATATGAACTTACCTGTAAAAAACCGCAATATCAAGATGTCAGGGAAGAATATGCAATTTTCCCTTTTCCTCGATTATCTTCCGGTTGGTTCGATTCTCAATCTATATAATAATTCATTTCAATTTATCAATTCTAAATACTTTATAACATTCTATTTTATGCACGTGACAGTTCAATTTCATTTTTCAAATATTCTCTAAAGTTTTGCATTTTATTCAATTTAGTACTTAAAATTGAAATTGCTATAACTTTCAAATTTGAGCATCGGTTTCCAAATCGATCTCAATTTCATCCTTCTACATCTGTCTACTGTCCATAATTACCGAAATTTAACATCAATTTCGAAATATTTACAGTTTAATCCATAGCAATTAATTTTTACTATTTTCAATTTAATCCTTATACCTTAATTAACTATCCTCAGACCACCTTCATTCATTGGGAAACAAACCTCATCCCAACCAATTCTTGCACCTGTAGCAGAAGCTTCTTTCCCCTTCGAAAAGCACTAAAAATCTGAGAGAGTTTCTTAATAATTTTCTCTGCTAGAACAGAGATCCTATGCCAAAAATTATGGATGTTGAAAATAATGGATTGCAGTAGCTGCAGCCTCCCTGCAAAAGAAAGATATTTTGAAGTCCAACTTCGAATTCTAGTAGTAATCTTATCAATGAGAATTTTGCAGTCATTTTATTTCAAATTTCTACCCACCAAGGGAACCCCTAAATATCTAACCGGTAAGGATCTGAGCTTGGAACCAGTTAGCTCCATAATTTGTTGAAGATCCAGTTGACTCATCCCTGAGTGAAACATCTGATTTTCTTTTATAGTAGAAATAATCAAGATTTTATTTTATAGCAACAATTGATTCCACTGTCCCCTTGGTAAACACCAAAAGGTCATTAGCAAAACATAATTGAGTTGACTGAAATCGTTTGCATTTAGGATGAAATTCGACGACACCATGTTTACCTGCACAATTCAACAAACAGATAAGGCATTCACCCTCAATAGGAATAGATAAGGGGACAAGCAATCCCCTTGGCACCTGAAAATTAACCTTCAAGCCCCCCATTAATAGAGGGTCCAGTGATACAACTTTTAATGCAACCACAGAATAACTCAGGAAAGCCTAACACTCGCAATACCTACAAAATGAAATTCCGGTTGAGAGAATGGAAAGCCATCCTAAGATCAATCTTTAAGGCACACCTAAAAGATAAATGCTTTCTCCCATAACCAAATACAGTTTCTTGAGCAAGTAACACGTAGTAAACCAGATTCCTCCAATCAATAAAAGCACTTTGATTGCTGGTGATTGTAATATCAGGCAGACACACCTTCATCCCATATGTAATATTCTTGGTAATACACCTTCATTAAGATTATCTATATTAAGGAAATACTGTTGAGGAAATCATCCCTTTAAGTATGATGCTGAAACCTCACTTGAAAGTAACGGTGGTTGTTGAACATAATTAACGCCACCAAAGATGAGTCAGCATTAGATTTGTACATTATTGAGTTTTTAAGGGTTTTTATGATGGTTAAGACCTCAATCAATACCAATTAAATTAAACGAGATGCGACAGGCCGCACTTATTTCAATTTTTTTTTATTTTTTTATGATTCATATTTGAGATTCATAATTATTATTTTTAGTAATATCATTAACAAAATTCAAAATTATGTGGATGCCTATAATCCTATTTGTAAGATTGACTGTAACCCAAAAGACCTTCTTAAATTGTATAAACATTGAAATTATTTTGTTAAAAATGTTTTTACTTTTCTATTTATTCCCATGAACCGACACTCATGTATTAATAGCGACCATCAATGTTAATGAAATTGTACTACTCACTTTTTTACTTTCGGGCTCAAAATATTAATTTATAATTCAATCAATGCTATGAATACAAATGGTACAGACTTCTGTATTAAAAATCAAATTATATTTTATCTTTTTAATTATAAATTAATCTCTTTATTTTAAATTAAAAAGTAAATTAATTTTTCTGTTAAAAGTTATATTCATTTCTATAATAAAAATTCTTATACGTCACCAATGAGATATCATGGCATGTGTCTAGTTATTCTGTTATCCACACCAGTTTTTTACAATACAAATGAATAAAATTTTACTTTTTAATATAGATTAATTAATTTATTTTTAAATAAAATGAATAAAATACAATATGTGAAAGTAATGGGGATTAAAGAATTAATGGCCTGCTTCACAAAATGTCATTATGACAAACAGCTACCCATTCCCCTTTTTCTTTCTTTCTTTCATTTTTCAGTGTTCTCACTGTGGAAAATGTGGATCATTAGTATTGGCGGAATTAAATTTTGCAATTTTAGATATTATAATTATTATTTAAAATTAACAAAAGTAATCATTTTTTGAAGCTGCATATAACTTATCCAAATGCTTTACTTTTATTAATAATGAATTCGAATTATTTATATCTCTTAATTTTTATTTTAAATAAATTGTATAATTAAGATATTTTGCATTTAGATATGATAAGAGACATGATCTCTATCATATGTTTATGAGACAGACAAAGCATGTGCATCTAAATCCTCTCTTTTACACCTAAAATCTCCGGTTTAAGCTTATATGCATATAGGATGAGGAATCAATTTCTTCACTAATCTAAAAGATAAGCTAATTGGTCCCCCGATATGTCGCAAAATTGTCGTGTGAGTTGTTTTTGTAGGGTCTATTTCTACTGTTCTTATTAAATTTTATTTGAGTTTTTATATTAATAATCTACTTTATCATGGTATAATATGATATATTACTGATATAAATTTTAGTATTTGTTTTTACTATTTTAATGTAATATAATTTGATTCTCTACTTTTATAAATTGATTTTTTTAAAATAGTTATTATCTTCAATCAGTATGGTTAAAATGTTAAAATAGAGATTTTCTTTTTCTTAAAATACACATTTTAACTTATCATGTGAGATAGATTTATTTTTGTTTAAAATGTATTTAAGAAAAAATGTATATCTATGTAAAGGAATGCCACAGGCCGTTTTTCCATGAAAGGTATATAACTCTTTTATTTCTAATTTTTAGCCATTATAAATTAACGGTCAATTTACAATTTTGATCCTTTATTTATGCGCATATTTGAGATTTAATTTTTATATTTTAATCTAACATTATTTAGTTCTTTACTTTTTCAATTACAATTTTTTTGTCAGAAATTTTTACAATAATATTAGTTAGTCCAAATTGTTAACAGTTTCACTTTTTTCGATTAAAGCATTAACTTGAATTTCTTTTTAAAAAAGATCCTAACAAAATAAAACTCTATTTCAATGTGATAAATTGGAATGTGTATTTTAAAAAAATTAATCTTTACAATTTAATCGAAATAATTAAGGGTGTCAACTATTTGAACCAACTAATAATATTATAAAAGTACATTATCCAAATTATGTCAAAATTAAAGTAAAGAAACTATCATAAATATCAACATAGTGTTGAGGCAATAACCATATCAACTAGTAATATCATTTGATTTAATTATTTAAAATAGGATATGAATTTTTAAATTCGAAAAATAAAAGAGATTAAATTCTTGAAAATAAAAAGATGATGGCTAGATTTCAAATGTATAAATAGAACAAAGATCTAAAACCCTAACACTAACAACAATGCGATTTAAAATCAAATCACACTTGAGACGGTGAACACACTGACCATCAGGTCAACACACGGGTTTCTGATATTCAAAATTCATCATATAATTTGATATATATGTATATAAGATAAATATAAGGAATGCGAAACGTGGGGAGCATTTTAATCATAGGGTTAGATAAATGGATGTCGACTGATCTAAGAAAGAGCTGCATAATTGGGTACATAGGGCTTGGGGCCCTTTGCATATGCAGGGCTAGCCTAACCTTTTGAGTTGGGCTTAACATTGAAGCCTTAAATGAGGACAATAAGCTGTCTCTGTAAAAGTATATGGTAATAGAGCAGTAGACCACACAGGTTTTTCATATCATCCTGTCTCCCCAGTTGAATCAATTTGGTCTGGTTTCTATCAACCATGGTAGTTGGTAGACATCAAAAGAAAACCAATTTGGTGTGGGTTTTATGTTTAAATTTCATGAAAAACAAGCAAACATGGTTTTGTTGAACATCTATAGTATAAAGGCCTTCTCACTACTCTAATGTTTCTAATTACACAAATTCCATCATTTGATTCTTCGGACAAACAAAAAAAAACATCAGCTAAATTCAATACTCAAACATCACAGCCCCCCCCCCCCCCCCCCCCTGCAAAACTAAAATCTACTAAGTAAGAAAACTAGGAAGCTTGCTACACTTTTGCGTATAGTAGAAACTACAAACATCCTTTTGCTGACAAGCAGCCTCACCATGTCTTGCCTGTAAAATGACAAAAACAAAAACAGAATCGAATGTCTCAACATCTGTTGTGAATTGGGTCGGATCCTTTCTTGACACTTCTTTTGTTTGATCGATTTGGATCAAACATGGTTGAAGGTGCCGGCGCCAAACTTGGTGGGGTTTGCAAAGAATCCACTGAACCAGCAGCCCTGAGAATGCGTGAGTTTTCAACCAAGGGAGACAACCCTTTATCCCATTTGAGAGCAAGATCAATGCCTCTCATGGCGGAAACAATCTGTGTCTGAAATACCAAGAGAGCAATACAAGAAACAAGAATGAACCCTCTGGTATTAACTGAAAAACCCATTGTGTTGTTTTCTTTGAAGTGTTGAACGAGAGACAGAAGACAAGAGGTATCTGTTGGTGGAAGACAATGATGTGCAAAAATTAAACTTTGTTGTCTGTCTGAGACAGGCAGCCACCAGGTTATGTTGAAGGGGCTTATATGATCTGCAGGAATGGAGCCTGAAGGTTATCTTTTATGGGATTCGGAAAGACTAAAAAGCACAAAGCAATGTCGGGGGGCCCCATGTAGGGAAGTTTCAGATTCACCCCAATCATAAGCCTGCCATGGAAGCAATATAAAAGGTTTCACTTTCATTACAAGACTCTGACAGGTTTGAACATAAAGTTATAGTTAGAACACACTATCCTTGGGAAGACAAGTATCTTATCTTTTCCATTTTTACCATAATTTGAATTCCAAGATACATCAATATTTTGTTTTGTTCTAGAATTTTGGAGTTATTGTGATAGATTAAATTTAGCATGATCTGAGTAGATCACTAAATGGATAGGTTTAGTCTTTTTTCTTTTATTTACAAAAATAAAATTTGAAAAATACTAATTTCTTTACCATTCGATTATTCGATTTCCGCCAACATCCTGCAAAGACCAAGTCTCTGCCGACTTGCCACATCATCCGACAATGCTGACATGAACTTGCTCCTTGTCTGGAATTATGCTCGGCATATGTTCGTGGCTGCTTCATTTCTTTTTTTTCTTTGTAAAAATAATTTGATCCGGGTTCCAACTTAAAATCCAATTCAGAAAACTCAAAGAGAGAGATTCCATTTTGAGGAGTTTTTGTTTCTTATTCTCTGCTCTTTGATTAAGAGATCATCTCGCTTTTTTTTTTTATATCTCTATTAATTTTGTGTATCAACAAATTTAAACTAAATACAACGCAAATTATATTCTAATATATATATATATATATATCCATGATTGCAATGTTAATACAAAAAGTTAGTGGGTAAATACTTAAATATGTTCAAATATTCGTGCAAATTAATCCCTTAAATTCATGAAACTACATAAAATAATGCTGAACCATCAATGATCATTTTCGAAAATTTTATATGATTTGGATTTGAGAAAAAGAAAATAACATAAAAAGAAATGTAGTTAATAGCTTTAATTGGCATGATAAATAAAGTGATATTGGTACAGGAAGAAGAAAGGCATTAAAAGTAGAGATGTTGAATGGAAGGGTGAAGAACAGTAATATCTCAAAATAAAGAGAAACACAAATAAGTAGCTTTATTTAACAAATAAATCATCAAACTTTAGAATTCCAACCTCTTCTCTCCATTCAACAAAACTCATACTTTCTCTTTATGCTTTTCTTGCCTTTGGTTTTCCCCAATACAACCACATCATCCCCTCCAACAATGACCCATCACTCTTCATTTTTAATTTAATATGCTCGACCCTTTGCTTTTGCTAATTTTTATTTTAATATTTTTTTTACCATCTTAATAAAATACGTGGATAATGATATGCGAGCCTTCATTTCATATCGTGTGTGTCGCGTATGGGTTTTATCATCTTCTTTTCTTGGGTTTGGTCAAGTTATTACTAATCCTTTATTTGTTATGTTTCGCACTAATTTAATTTTATGTTATAATTGGTCACATATATTTGTAATTAACTCAATTGATATTAGTATTGTTGTCAATGCAAGAAGTCATGAGTTCGAATGTGCTGAAACGTATTATCCTCCTATTTAAAAGTTGAAAGGACTATGAATAATTTTAAACATTGTATAAAAAGAAAACTTATATGATAATAACTTATAATAAACCACATTAGATAAATTGGCATATATTATATATTAAATAGATTGGTAGATTACAAAATGTTGGTGTTGGGATGTCATATATTATTATTATTATTATTATTATTATTAGGAATATTAAAAGGCAAGAGATTGCAAATATATAAAAGAAGAGAAAGAGGAATGCAGATTCCCAAGGTTGGTCCTAAATTAGGATAGGATTTATGAACCTTTTTTAGTTGAAAGACCCCACATTAGCTGTTCAACAACAATGGCTGTTTTCCTGTTTAGATTCATAAAACTCAAACTCCACCATGTCTTTCATATAATACCCTCTTCCTTTTCTCTTCCCATCTTTACTTCTTATTCCATCTCTTTACTATACTTTATTTTAACTAATCTCCTCATTTAAATTTATTGTTTAATACTTTTAAAATAATTTTTATAAAAACTACCCTACAAAAAAAATTATACTTTTTTTTTTTTACAAACTATCATTTATATTAAAATATATATTTTTTAAATAAATAGAGCTCTAAGATGATGTTCAGATAAATAAATAGACTATCATTTTTTAACTATCACATCATTATACAGAGCAATGGTTAAAATTCTTGTCTGACAGTCATTTGATTCAGGTTTAAACTGTGTGGCCCCAAACCCCACCACTAATATTGTATATATAAAAAAACTATATAAGAACTTTGATTTAATCTACAATGTTATACAAAATTTTGATTTGTGTAATTTTATACATAAAATATTGATTTGATTCAATTTTCACAAACTAATTAAATAATTATGCTTATTCATCATAAAAATAAATTGATATATCTATTTTTTTAAATGTGTATAAATAAATTAAAGATTTAAGTTTCATTGACATATTTGAACTACAATCAAAATTTTATATGTATAATTACATCAAATTAAAATTTATATATTAAGTTATACATTAGATCAAATTTTATATATAATTTACGATTAGAGTCTAAGCCTGAGGCGAAGACCCAAAAATCACCTACCGCCGGACGGAACTATGTCCTCCTCGTCTTTCTCACTTCTCACCTTCAGATTTGAGAGAGAATGCCCCAAGCACTTAAACATGTAGCATGCTAAAACTTGTTGCTTTCTCTGGTCCAAGACTCTCTCAAGTTCTTTAAAAGGTCCTCAACTGTAAAATGAAAATATTTGTTTGCATAGTTAAATTTCTTTGTTTTTCTTAACCTTTTTACATTATTTTTGTGTCACCTGCAATTCTTGAAATTGAAAATGTTATCCTTGCTTTAGTGTTGGATATTTACAAACTGTTAAGAGATAGGATTTTCTTTTTCTTCTTTTCTTCTTATTGTGTTTGGTTGCCGAGAGATTACTGAGAAATTGGATTTATGAACTATTTTTTTTAGGATAGGTGGTGGTGTTGGGTTCCGGTAATGGAGGCTAGGTCTATGAGGGTAAAGTATAGGAGGGAGTGAAGGCGGAGTAGTATTTGTTAGGTTGTAACAGTGGGGGTGATGAAGGTGAACCAATGGTCATGCTTCAAACAAGGTGAGATGAAAGCAAGCATAATAAAGGAAAACCTGGAGAAATTCTAAGAAAGGATTACGTTTCTGTGAGCGTTGCCGCAATCCAAGTTCCTTATGCAATGAAATTGAGGCAAACAGATTCAAGTTTTATGTACAAAGATTAACACTGAAATTAATGCCTTGAAATAAGTAAGGTGGGGGGGGGGGGGGGAATTATCTTCAGGGTCTTCTGAATAAACAATTCAAGTACGACATAATAAATGCGATCAACACGAATCAACTCGTTTTCTTACAATGCTTGTAGAATGAGTAAAACAGTTTACCCATAATTTGATTACTAACATACCAGACCACCATAGCCACTTACCGGAGAAAAGGGCTCTCACATTATTGAAGTGGCTCCTGGTGAGCAGCTGCTGCAGGTCCTGGTGCTATAGTGAACAGACCACGACGTTGTCCGGCTTGTATCATAAATGCAACTTCAGTTGCTGCAAGAGCTGCTGCTTCCTGTTTCAACGGGGAAAAATAAATTAATTGCCACAAGTACTATAGAATTTAAAATAACTTGAACCAGCTAAAACAGGAGGAGGATAATTCGGATTTTGTTTAAGAAACTACATGAACACGGCAACTAATACGAGTGAAAGAGGATGTCATATATGGAAACCTTTGAAGGTGTAACTACCTATTCCTAAACAGTTTTAAGCAATATTTTTTTCCCAAGTCTCAAACCAGACAAGCATATGTGTGGAACAGATCTTGAAAGAAGAGAATCTAAGTTTTCAGTATTCTTCTGTGATGTAGATCAACCTCAACATGCTTAAGTACTGTTTCAAAAAAATATCAAAGGAACTAAGAGACATTACCTGTCTCTGCCTTCGGCGCTGCAATATGCTGATGGCCCAGGCCATGATGTAACATGGGAGAAGAAAGCCAGCAGCGCGAAGCATGAAAAGCTGCATAGCATAAAAAAGAATTCAACTAAACAGCAAAACAATGTGAATTACTAAAAGATAGATGCAAATTCATCTCATGCTTACAGAGAAAAATGCCGATGCATCATCATCCCCATCTCCAGCAGTTAGGTACAGAGCATGCCTTAAGAGTAGAAGAGCCATTAACTGCAAATAAACAGAGAAAATGAGATACAAACGGATGTAGAAGAGAAAATTAACAGCAATTCATGTTATTTATTGGGTATGGAGGAAAAATCTTTCATCAAACTGAAAACCAAAACCATGATTATGTTTGCCTCCAAAAACAAAAACTAGTAATTCAGGATTTGGGACCTAAATCAAAGGTCCAGATGGGGCTCATGAATCATGACTAGTGCCATGCCACTTCAAAAAGACAAGGGCAAATCAGATAAAAGAATACTGCATTGCAATATTGCATTACAGACAAGATACCTTGAATATTGAAACTCAATCCACTGAGAGCAGAAAGCTCATAAAAGAAATAAAAGGAACCGCAAAGATTTTATTATTAACATAATGCCAATAAGTAGGAAGGAGTAATGAATTGTTTTCTTTCTATAGAGAAATTATAGCTTACAATTAGGACTGCAGACCGGCAAAATGCGGCTCCACTAGAATTGGACTCAGCATATTCATCATAATCTGCCTCCAAAAGATGGCGTTCTGCAGCTGCCATGGCTAAAATCCGAGGATCACGCAAATCCAAAGGTGCACCAGAGATTGTCCAACCCTCACTGTATCAACATATAAAGGTGGAAAAATAAGAGGTCAACGGTTATGAGCATACAGTAGCATCCTCAAAACATAAAAGGCTCTTAGTTACAAGACAACCATCGACAATGAAAACCAAGAATGAAAGAGACCAAAGTTAGAGCCACACTGATGACTGATCTTTATCATGTCTATCTTCTGCGTAAGCGAGTGCACTTGTGAGACTTACCTGATATCAATTGTAGCATCCTCTGACTGAGGGGGTGGTGGTGGTGCAGTATATCCTGGTTGGTAAGGCTGCAAAATAAATATATACTGGTTGGTGATTTGACAACATGCAACAGCAAGATAAGCAATTTTACAAAAGATTGATGCATAAGACCCTATTTATCAGCAGGCAAAACTTCACCTTGAACCAGACACTCAATTTTAAGTCCCCAACACAAATCGCGAAACTGATTTCATGCTGAAAATATAAGTTGATAGGCAACGCCCACCTTGAGAACAGAGGATTATGGCTCAAATAGTTATGAGTACACTTTGTCATTTGAAGACAAGCGACACCAAAATAAGAAAAATTATCAAAATCTGGTGCATAAGACCATGACAGAACTCCATTTCATAAATCTGACATGTAGTTCCCAACACATAAAGCAAAACTTATGTCATGTTGAACATAGAAGAGGCAGATCCACAGCATCCAACCTCGAGCATGAAGTACACCCCGCAAAAAAGTGATAAACAAGATATATAAATAATTGTTGGAATCTGTTAAGTGATTTTAGATCAAATCATGGTTTTCAAAGCTCAGTGCTTAAAAGGTAGCTGCTGATGTTCATCTCATGTTCCACTTGCGGGAAAATTTTACTTTAAAGAACAAATATGCCACGAATATTGCCACATCATATTCAATAAATTAAGTATCATTTGTGGCAGGAAAATGTGACTCGCAATGAGCATATAATTTGCTAATTTACAAAGGACAACCAGGAAGATGATGTTACATGGGAAAGGCCAAGTGAACAATATAAAATGTTAGTTTATTCATAGACTGTATAAGCCGTCATTAATGCAATAAACAACTGAGCTTCTGTTCCATGTACTTGAATGGTTTCATCCAGACACCTTGAAACAGATAGATCATTGACATTTCAAACATAAAAGTCAATGCTTTCACACATAAAACACTTTAATGACAAAGGATTTTATATTTGTGGTTAAACAATGAGTACAGAACCAGTCAAGAAAAGAATGCAACAAGGTCAAAAGACCAATTCTATTGTGGAAGTAAAATCCACCACAAATATTCCCTAGGATACCAAAGAAAAGAGTGAAACATCCGTGAAGTTGTTAGTCTAAAGATTACAATGAACAATTCAAAACCATGAAACACCATAACATGTAAACATAAACTAACAGGAAACAAAAGGGAAAAACCAAAAGGCTTCCACCAAGATAAGGGAGATCAAAATTAAGATAAAGTGACCATAACCATATGACTAGTATGTTTGTTGTTGTTTGAAATTAAAAGTTGCCAGAATATAAAGGTCTTTTCCCTTTTAAGTGCATGAGAAAAAGCATCACTCAACCACAAAGATCAAAGATGTGCAACTTTAGACCATTGTTATTAAATTGATTCATCAACAAAATGAAACTAAATTAAAATTGTTACCCTCTAAAACCAGATACTTGTTTATTTAACAAATATGCAAATTGATGTTGGTGAATGCAAATGCAAAAGGTAGCAGATTTATTCCTCCTAGATGAACTAATAATGAAGGTGGAACCATTTCGAGAACTGAGGTTTACCTGATGACAGATCTCACAAGTTATATCACCTTTCTCATTACACCAATGCTGAACACATTTCCTGTGAGCAAACTGGATAACAAAATTTTGTCAGCTAATACTGTTACACTCCAAGAAAAAGAAGATAAGCCAATGAAGCCATATCTTAATCAAAACATGTGTTACTTGGAAGTAATTAACAGTAAAAAGGAAGGAAAACCATCAAGGCCTTTCTCCACATCATGATGGCATTCAAACAGTAGCTCACATATACCTTTTCATAACTTAGAGCTAATGGTAATTGATAATTTTAGAGCTAATAGAAAGCCATCATTGCAGCAGACTAAACTGCTTTACTGAATAAATTGAAATAGGAAGCTTCAGGGAGTAAGCATCAAGATATGCCAAGACAATGAATACCTTCAGGCTACCATTACAAGCACAAGGAGTCTCCAAATTCTTAATGCAGTCCTCCTCCTGGCAGATACGGCATTCAGCTGTCTGTATAAGTGGTTCTTCTTCGTCACAGCAACCATGTTCTTCCACTTCCTTAACACCAATAGCACAAGCATTTGGGTCAGAGGCTTGAGAAGAACCTTCACCGGAAGATCCTGCAGCCTCAGTTTCTTGCATTGATTGCAAACTTTCAGGTGTTATAAGACGGTCCACACATAAAACCAGATGATCACCCATTTTTATCCAAAATGAAATGTCCTTATAACATACAGCAATGTAGAAGACGTTTCAGTTAGCAAGGATAACAGTTGAGGCTTTAGCTGCAAAATGCACTTCCAAAATTAACATTCCAGGCTTTGACTTTAAAGCTAAGTGAAGGATTCAACTGTTTGTAATATAATAAACCAAAACCTTCCCTTTTTCTTTTTTACTTTGTGTAATTACTGAAACTCCTAGCATATGTTTATCAGATGCTTTGAAATTCTATTTCTCATTAACTCTCTTGTTTTATTATTTATCTTCATATGTAATTCCAATTTTCCCTTTATTTATTTTTTAAAAGTTTCTTCCTATAGGCTACACTCACAATAAATATCCAAATTAACAAGCCCAAAATTTTCAGCTTTAGCTATCCATCAAAAAAGAAAATCCAGCTTTTACTCAAAATTTTCAGGGTCCTTTTTTTTTCACTTTCCGCTGAAAATGAGAAAAGAAAAAAACAAATTATTTCCATTTTCTGGGCAACCAAACAACTCAATCCAACCGAACCCAAACCAAACCGAAATTCCCAAACTCGAAAGAAAATCAAATCAAAACAAAAAACAAAATACCACAATAATGATCAGAATAGAACAAATCCATTAACAAAAACAAAACATACCAGTATGAACAATTACCCGTAAATACCGCTTTGATCTTGGAGTCTAAAATGTTCTTTTGCTTATCTTTATAACGCTTTAATGAAAAGTCTAAAGCCTTCCCTTCCCTTTGCTTGGAGGTGAAACAACTGGACAATAGAGATTTTCTTCTTCTCTTTTTCTTTTATGTAAAAAATATATAATTTTAGTAAAAAAAATGGGATTGTGATTGAGACATGGAAGCTCGGTTTCAACGAAGTTTTTGTAGTTTGGTGAATTGGTCTAAAACAAAGAAACGAAGCTTTGTGGATTAGGCTGCTTAACGTCCGTCCAACGTTAAGGATTATTACGTTATCTCCAGAAGTCTCTCCCACATTTTTGTATAACGGACGTCAAAGGTTATGATCGGAAATTCCTTTGTAGACCATTGTATTTCGGACAAAAACTATATAAATATATGTCGGCCAAACCATCGAAGGATTTTTTATTTTTTGCTTAAATTTTGTTATAATATCTCTGTAAATTTAAATTCTAAATTAAATAGTTTGTAAGATAATAATAAAAATTAAATTCATTTTTTCTTTTGGTTTATTTTATAAAATTTTCCTTTCTATCTTAATTGAAATAGTTTGTGAATATAAATATCTCACTTAAATTTTTTTAATAGGTATAATTCGGTTCTCAAAATACAGGAGACAAGTATAGTTTGAAATTAATTTCAAAGATTCTTTTGTAATTAAACCATTTTAAAAACATAATTTAACCCCCAAAGGATGTACGATTGAATATTAAAATGCAGTTTGTATTTTACATCGTATTGTAAATATCGAGAATATTATATTTATTTGAGAATCATTAGTTTCTTTTGATGAATTAATATAAAATTTAAAAAGAAAGAAGACTTTGGTGGTAGAAAAGTAGTAAGTATAACACTTTTTTTTTTTTATAAACTATAAAAAGAAATTAGAGTGTTGGACCCGCTCTTGTTTTGATGGGTAGAAAAATAAAAATAATACTTGGTCGCCAACATTGAATTTAGGGTTGATTCATCAATTCATGATTTAAATTTGCTGGAAAATTCATCATTATTTAAAACAATATTAAAAATATTTATAAATATAAAAAAATAAAAGTATAATAAAGGTTCTTATATTAGGAGTGAGATTGTATTTTATTCTTATAATAAAATATTTATTAAAATTTTTATCTATTTATGTTATTAAAAATTAATCTCTAGACGTCATCATGATGTACACGTGACACATCACATGTCATTGTCTAGTTATTTTGTCAATCACGTCAATTTTTATTAATATAAATAAATAATATTTTAACAAAAAATATCAATTTACTCTTTAATAATATATAAAAACTAATTTATTTTTTTTAATAAAAACAAAACAAAATACAATTCAACTCTTAAAACAGATAATTTTTACATTCCTTTTAATTCTAAATTTAGAGCAGACAAACATTGGAAAGATCTATTTGACTCCTTACAAGCTATTTTTTAGGCCGTTTATAATTTATCATATTTTTTAATTGTAAATATTAAAAAATTCTCAACCTACCAATATAAATCTAAAACCTTTAATAATATATATATAATTTCTCTTACCAGGAGTAAGACATTTTTCTATTTCTTGACTTTGACTATGTTTTTCTTTTCCTCTCCTGTGAAACCATGAAATATTTTTGTGCCTATCTACCCATCACATCCCTATTATTTTCAATGATGTATGTAAGAAACGTTCATTAAGCAAACAAAAGAAATTAAATTAAAAATAAATAAAAATGCAAACTTTACTTTTTATTTAATAAAAAAGATTTCATCAACACGTGGTAGGTTTTTAACTCTATTTATGAAAATAAAAAAATACATTATTAATATATTAAATATTATCCCTTAAAATAATTAATTTTATTTATAACCAGAAATACAAACTATGTGAATTATACAGGAAATGTAGAAATCATAATTCAAGATATAAAATTTAATAAATCATAAACCAAAATCTATCATGTCAAATCATCAAAAACAAAACGATAATAGAACTAGATGCGGAAGCGTACATGAATTAATCAGTTTCTTGAAATCTACGGATCTTGAGATTTTGATCTTCCAAATTAGTACACAAGTAATTTTGAGAAGATGACTCTCTTTTTTCCAAAGAAGGGATATTAGAAAAGCTTTCTTGTATGTAATTTGAGGACCATAACTTTAATATTTATAACTTTGGCACATAACCCTAATTCCTAATCAACCCATCATCAATTAGAAATTAGTCTTCAATTAGAATTTAGTTATTAGAGTATCTACACATATTTATCTCATACTTTATTTAATAATTAAAGCACAATAAACTTTAACTAAATTAGATCAGTTTTAATTCGGGCTGACATATTATGATAGTAAATAATAACATGTAATTACCCTTATTATATATTTGATGTCCATATTTTCCAACAATCTCCCACTTAGACCGCATATATATACTAATTACTCTATAATTACATGTCATTATATAAACTTATGAGCTCAAAACTTTACTATCATATCCAAAAGGTATTCCGAATAATCTCGTCCATTAATTATGTTAACATAGAACCAAGGCGACTTTCGTTACGTATATCGTAACTAAATCTTCCCTAATCACGTATATTAACACAACCAAATGACATAGATCAAGCATGGATGTGTAGCATGGAAATTACATGCAATATTATAACATGTTTATTTTCAACTGGTCCTTCTTAAACTTAGTGAAATCAAACTTTATCAAAATCAGAGTGTGAATAAACCAAATAAACTTTATTTTTGCAGAAAATAAACTTAATATCCATAAACTGAAATAGCTGCAAATGTGCCTATAACATAAAAACATTTAAAAGTACAAACTCCCACTAAAACCAAAAATCCTTAAATGACATTACAACCGTAGGAGCAATGTGCTCTTATAAAACCTTAGGTATAGTCCCTTAGTAAGCGGATCCGCAATCATGGAGTTTGTCTAAATATGTTTTATAGACACTTAACAACTCTGAACTCTTATTTTAACAACCAAGAACTTAAAGTCTATGTGTTTTGACTTTTATATGCTCTTGTTGCTATTGGAATAAAAGACTGCAATTTGTTTTCACAATTTATACATTAGTGACAAAAATCATGTATCCATATTCCATCAAAATCGGAGTCTGTATACCTGATGATCTCTAACTGATCAGACTTCCTATATGTGAGCATGTAATCATTTGTTCTCTGAAAATACCTTATAACCCTCTTGGATGCTATCCAATGGTCCAAACCAAGGTTTCTTAAATATCTGCTTAACATTCCAATAGTGAACACAATATTCCAATGTATACAAACCTGAACATACATTAGACTTCCCACAGCTAAAGTGTAAAAATTCTTATGCATTTTTTCAATCTCAAAATCATTCTTAGGGCATTGATTGAGACTATACTTATTATTGACAAGTAGTATGTCATTAACATATAAAACCAAATATAGAACCTTACTCCCACTAAACTTATGTATATACAATTATCGACCAGATTTATCTCTAAACTGAATAAGATAATTATTTGGTAAAATTTGTAATACTACTGACGAGAAGTCTGCTTAAGCTCATAGATGAATTTCTTTAATTTGCAAATCATTAACTTTGCATCATTAGACACAAAGTTCTCTAGTTACATCATATAAATGCATGATCAATGTTACTATTGAGAAGCCATTAACTTAATATTCATCTAATGCAGCTTAAGGTTAAAATATTCCACTAAAGCCATTATAATCCTTTCTCTAGTAGACCTTCTTAATGACATTCGTTCTTGAGGTTGTTAAGTTTGTTCTTTTGGAACAATTACCTCATCTTGAATAGGGAGTTATTCAACATTGCCTTGTTGAGGTTCTGGATTCACTTCTTGATCAATGATAGGTATGATAACCTGAATATCGTCAAAAGTGATGGTAAGAACTGAGTTAGAATTCAATTCCTCCTCAAAAGCAATGTCTCTAACCTTAATTCTCCCTCCAAACTCAACATCCTCAAAAATGTTACAATTCTCTAAAAAAAATATTCCTAATTGTGGGATCATAAAACTCATAGCTCTTAGATTGTTTAGAATAACCAATAAAGTAGTTGTTCACTATTTTGGAGTCCAAGTTCTTTTCATGTGGCCTATAAGGCCTTACCTCAGTTGGACATCCCCAAATATGTAAGTGCTTTAGACTAGACTTTTGACTTATCCAAAGCTCATAAGGTGTTTTTGCAACTGCTTTAGTGTGTATCCTATTCAGAATGTAAGTTGTTGTCTTTAGAGGCATCGATTAAATGAGCACTTTCAGACTTATCATATTCCAACCTTTCTTCCTCTTGTACACAATGAGAAATTAGCTCATTTAGAATCCATTTCTCCTTTAGACAGATGTAATTAATTTAAAATTGGTTAAACTGTGCAGGAAGCGATACCAAAACCATATGAACAAGCAATTCATCAAAAACTTAATCTTAAGTGCCTTAAGTCTTGAAGCAACATGGAACATCTCTATAATGTATTCCCTCACATTTCCTTGACCCTTTATACTTTATAAACATAAAAAAATTCAAAAGTGATGTCATCTCAACCTTATCGTTTTTGACAAAACATTTCTCAATTTCGTCAAGGAAACCTTAGCCTGAGTAATCTCTTTAGATTTTGTGCCCCTAAAGGCTTTTGGAATATTGTGCTTAATGATCATTAGACTCATGCGATTTGAACGATCCCACCTCTCAATATCCCTTTTAACATAAAGGGTGTTCTTCGCAGTGAGAGGTGCGAGTTGTTCTTCCCTTAGTGCAAGGTCTATATGTCCACACAACCAAGCACCATAAATGCCTTTTCCATTTCTTAAAATTAGTCCCATTAAAAATGGGTATAGAATTTATATCAGCAGATATTTTGGCAGCAAAAGATGATAGATGAATATAGAACAAAATAGATAAAAACAAGCTTACGTGAGTATTCATAAGTAAACAATAAATTCAAAATAATGGCTAATCTCATCTCAAGATACCAAACACAACATTAATATTAAGTCTTTGGACAGTAATACTAACTGTAAGCGGTACTCTTGTAGTAGTAATCAAACATTGACAATAAATTATGTCAAACAATGAATAAATCTTTGGACTAACTTATTGCTCACATAAAGTACCTTATAATTGTCACACATTTATCACCACAGATGTTTTTGAAATTCATCCAAATATTAACTTACATTTGGGTCAATTAATAAACGCATGAATCACAAAAACATATAATCATCTTAATATTTTAAATAAACTAATCTATGCAAAAGAGGTCACTTTGACGGCATTTTGTTTCAACTAATCTATTTAAAATATTAGACATCCTTAATTAAAATCCAGAGCCAAAATCTGAATTTATTTGTTTCAAAATATTTCTCTTAATTTCTTTTTTTTTCAATCAAACTAAAAGATAATAGTATATATATGTATATATATTTATCACAAAACAACATACAGTGATGTTGGCAAATAATAATAACTAAATATATCAACATAACCTCACATAAGCCTTCAAATTTAAACCAAAATAATTTGAATAAAGGAAAACCTCATATCAAGATATCGGACACTCCATTAATATTTCATCTTTGGACAAAATATTAACTTGTAAGTGATATCTTGGTATAGTAATCAAACACTGACAATAAGAACATGTCGAACAATAAATCTTCATTTGGACCGATTTACTGCTCACATGTAAAACTGAATAATTGTCACATGTTTATTACAACAGCTGCACATGTAATATTATTAACCTTAATTTGGACCGATCAATATTACCATAACTTAAGTTACATGCACACAACCTTTTATATTTTAAAAGAAAATAATTTACACAAAAAATCACTTTGGCGACTTATTGCTTCGATTAAGTTATTTTAAAATATATAAACATTCCAATATTCAAATTGAAAATTTTCGTAACAGTTAAAAGGTCAAAACTAAATTTTTTTTATTGCTTTATAGTTTTCGAAATAACTCAAAATAAAATTGTTTAAACAGCACAATAAAAAAAACAAAAAACCTTAATCTTTAACTGATACATATATATATATATATATATATTTAATAACCATATATGTCAAAACCAAACAAAAATAATGTAGTGATGCAAGGTCAAATAATTGACAAGCACATGAGTTCATAATTTTGGCATAGACAAAACACCAAAGCAATTCATGCATATACGTGTATTCAAAGTCAAATATAAAACTTTACCTTACATATACCATATAAATCCAAAATTGTTTTTATGATAAAACAAAGATTCACATGAATACTAGAAAAATATTTTCAAGCCAATAAATCTCAAAAACATAATTTTAATAGTTGACATATATCACAATTCATAAAATAAACCATATCATAATAATTTAACCAAATATTTGGAATCATAAGATTTCAAAACTTAATATCATAAAAATAAATTTAAAATTAAATTCCTTAAACATGCATCAATTTAGCATGAATTTACATCAAAGCACCCATAAAAATAATTTAACAATATATATAATTGAATCCATAAAAATTTATCCGCAACCTTAGCATCAATATACAAAATTTAAAATAATAACATTTTATATATTCAATAATATCCAACTCATGCATTATATCTTTAAAATCACACTGCTTTTGTTTCAAAAGCATAAGAAAAATTAACAGTATTTATATATTATGATTAACATGAATTTACTTCAAAGTATTCAAAAACTGAATAAATATTCATAGCATAAAATTAATAACTTCAATGAATATCCGTAAAAGCTAAATATAATACAAATATACAATTTGTATCAAATGTATACTAAAAAATAGAAGCTTCGATTATTATTAAAAAAAACTATACATACTAAAAATAAACAAATAACCAATATGTATGGTTTCATAACGAAACCCAATCACCATCATTAAAACTAAAATAATGGAATTTAACACATAATAATAACAACAGTACAATTACAAATCCATCAACCACATCAATATGCTCAATAAAATAATAGAATTTAACACAAACACATACTTTTATACTTGAACTAAATATAATATTTAAAAACATAAAAATTTAACCATATAACAATAATATTATCCAAATTCCAAAATATATACTTAATCTGAATACTATGAAAAAAATAAGCATATAAACTCCATAATAAATATCAATGAATTAATATTATTCCAAAACAATCTTTATAACAATAAGTTAAAGATTTTAATCAAGAATTCAATCGCATGAATATTTATTAAGTATCAAGAATCAAAACTTTTATTAACAAGAACACTAAATTAATATTTTAAATCCATATTTAATTTTTAAGATCACACAAATATTTCAAACCCTAAAATTTGTATGGAATTAAAATAAAAAATAATTTAACTCGTGAGTAAAAAAAATTGAAATAAATAAATGCATCATATTAAAATATTAAATAATTTTTAAATTTTGTGAGAGAGAACATTTTAGATTAAAAATTATTTTTTTAAAGTTCAGTCAATAATTATTATCAATATATTGATAAATAATTTATTTATAAATTTATTAAATATGAGTTTAATATCTAAGCATGTTATTTTTATTTAAAAACTAGTATAGTTATATATGATTTTCCAAATAATTACTAAAAATTATAGAAAAACCTTAAAAATATAAGAAATTATTAAATTACTTAAAAGTATTTGAAATACCGTCTAAAATAAACTTAAACAACTGATTATCTAAATTCAAATTATAGAAAATTATTTAAATTTATTAAAAATTATAAAAATATTATTAAAGGTTATTATCGTGTATATTATCAACATTAAAAACAAAAATATCAACTCGATTAAGAGGATTCATACATGTGTGAATATGTATGTATGCATGCTTGAATTCTTTAAATATGCTATATATGTAAATGTAGTTTTTATATTTTTCTATAATTTCATATAATTCTTAATATTTTCTTATAATTTTGCTATGATTATTAATAATTTAAGAAACCTCTCCAAAATGAATTTTGATGTCGTGTGCACGTTCATATGTCCAATTTCATTCTATATGTCAATTTTAATAATGTTAAAATATTTTTTTATAATTTTTTATAGTTATTAGGGTGTATTTAGATGAAAAATCTTAAATTTAAAAGAGATTTTTATTTGTATTAAGATTTTCAAAATTTAATAAATAAATTTACTTATTTAAATAAATATATCGAAGAATTTCAAGATAAAATTTTAATAGCTCAACCCCAAATTCTTTTTTTTTAAATTGCACCTAAATAAGTGGTTCTTTTAAAAGTTCCTCATAAATTTATTTATTTTAATACACATCATATGCATATATGTGTATGTATGCACACATCATAACAATATGAGAAGGAAACAAAATTTACGTGGCACAGTTTATATGTTGTCATTTAGCGCACTAATATAATAACAAATGTAGTTAATAGGTCTTAATAGAAAAATAAAATTTCCATAATAAAATAGAAAGCTTCAACAAAAGGTAATAAAAGATTACAATATTTATAAAAATAAAAGGTAAAAGAATAGAAAGATTAAGCCCAAGGTGATCAAATATAGGTTTTGGTTTTATTCTGCAATGTTTATTTAACTTACCTTCATTATTTAAAGTAAAACAAAAATAAATATGATATTATAATTTTTTTTTTTTACAATTTTAACATTCAAATAAGTTGATATTAATATCCAAATCATGATGATTTTTTTGTATTGTTTTAATATTAACTATTTTTAAGGTTAAATAACATTAATATAACCAAATTTAAATAGGTTATACATTTTTTTTAAAATATTTTGCTTACATTCCTTTTTTATTTTGATTTTTTAAAGAAATTTATTAACAATGTTGAACAAAAACTAATGTTATAGTAAATATTATAAAAATAATATACACAATTTACCAATGTGTCGCACTATAATATATTTCTATATAATTATAAATTGATGATCTCACTATAAGATAAAAACATAAACTTCAAAAATTATTTTTATTTGATTATAATATATATTTTTAAATTTTATTTATTAAAACTATTTATAATTTTTACAAATATAATGATATTTATGTTCTACATTTTTATACTATTTAATTTTAAAATAATTCTTCTTTTTTATAAATATTTTTATTTTGTAAAATTCCTTTAATACAATGTTTTCTAAATAATTATTTATTTAAACAAAACAATTACAAATCTTAGCATTTTAAATTGATGAATATTTTAAAATTCTCAAAAATTTTAAATTTTTTCATTCAAACCCGCTTTTAATTTTTTTTTATAATTTTATAATTATTTGAAAAATTATGTCTAGAATAACTATGAAGAAAATAGTTGTCCGAATTTTAATTTGTCCAAATTATTCTAGATGTAGTTTTTAAATAATTACAATTTTTGTAAAAATTTTAGTTTTTTAAAAATGATCATGTTAACATGGAACATATGTGGCATGTCATATGTTATTATCTGGTTGCTTTCTAAATCATGTTAACATTTAAGGTTGATTTAATATTGTTTTTGAAAAGTGTTTTTAAAAAGTATTTTGAAAAAATGATTTTGAGAAGTACTTTTAAAAAGTTTGATTTAATAGTATTTCTGTTAAAAAATGTTTTTAAGATATAAAATGTTCATTTTAGATATGATGTTATAAAATAATAAATAAATGTTTAAATAATGTTCAAATTAGTTAATATTATGATATTTAAGTAAGAAAATAAAAAATAATTTATTATAATTTATTATTAATATATTAATATATAAAAAATTAATTTTAAAAGTTTTTTAAGCAATTAACCAAAGAAGAAAAAATAATATATGTTGAAGGGATAAAAACTTAATTAAACGGTTAAAAGTGCTGTTGAAAAAAAATCAAAAATTTTAATTTTTCTATTTGAAAAAAAATACTTTTGAAAAATAAAAAACTTTCCTAAAAATTATTTATTTAACATTCTTTTTACTTTAAGGCTCTTTTTGTTTGCCAGTAAAATAATTTCCGGAAAATATTTTCTTCTTTTCCTGTGTTTGTTTGTTAGAAAATCAACTCATTATGTAAATGATTCTCCAAAACACGGAAAAATCAACCTCTTTTAAGGGAAATGTCTTACGCATTTTTTTTCAGTAAGACATTTTCGGGAAAATCCCCCTTCCCCCTTCCCCCTTCCCTTTTCATTGCCACCCCGACCCAATGCTTGTCGTCGGCGTCTTCCCTCTTTTTGCCTCTTCCTGAAGACAAGTCCTGAAGTAACTGACTGAGTAAAGAACAATAATGAAGAGTTTCGAGAAAGCTTTTCAAGGTTTTTCTTTTTCCTTTTATTTTTTTCCCTTTTGTTTCTTGAGAATCTGAAATCATTTGTTTTGATATTGTTGTTGTTGGGAAATTGTTTAGGGTTTGGAACAGATGAGGATGCGATAATTGAGATATTGGGACACAGGGATACAAATCAAAGGAAGAAGATTAGAGAAACTTATTACTAGCTTTACAATGAAACTCTAATTAATGCTATTAAGTCTGAACTTTCTGGTGATTTTAGATTATGTTCTCTTCTGTTCTTTCTTCCCCCACCCCTTTTTTTAATTTTTTTAAAAAATCTTCTTGACTGATTCCTTACTCTGAATGACAACATTGTTGTTTAGTTGATTTAATTAAGATCAGTGTGAAATTCCTATCGAAGTTTCAATGATTGTTTGTTGAAATATTTGTAGCAAACCCATAAATTTTAACGTGTAGAAACAAGCTTGAATTTCACACTAACCTTCAAAATTGCTTATTATTTTCTATCAGTTTTCTGTATGCTGTTCTATCAACCTTTTTCTTATGTTATTTTCATGCATTTGGATATTATGGATGTCTTCCTGGAACTTTTTTGTTTCTTTGAATTTATTAGGTTATTCAAATTTTAATTTGCAGAGCCCTGATAAGCTCCTAGAGAGATCATTGCATAGCTTTGATGGTTCAAGTACTTGTGAGGACTTTGTCAGTCTTGTTCATTCATGGTTAAGCAAAAATACAGGTGTTCTGCATTGGTCATTTACATTGTTATCAACAATTAATGTGTTTTTTTTTAGAAATATACTTTTGTCCAAATACATCAAACTGAAACCTACTAGTGCAACTTGTGCATATTCATCAAACTCTGGTATTAAAACTTGCATTTCTTCTCTTCCAAGAACCCCAATGGCCAAATGTTGCAATCTTAGATCCTAAAGATCACTATCACCCCATTTAAAAACAAAGGTTTACAATAGAAACCTCAATGCATTGTTGCAGGATTTTGTTCCATTTAGTTCTCAAAACTCATGTTAATCTAAATATATAGATTATGATTTATAAGGAGTTCGGAAGAGAGAGACCAATGCTTTTTCCATCTATTCTCTTTTTTGTAATATTGCTACTAGTCGATTACTGAATGCTTCTTCTACTTTAACTTATTTAATTGGTGTATATTTTCTAGTGGTCAAAGTCACTTGGTAACACTATTGGTGAGACCAATCAGAGTGAATTAGCAGCTTTCATCTCATATGCCTTGGCGTTTCCTAACAACTTTTTTGCTCTTGTAGATACATATAATGTAAGTACAACTTCCTTGAGTGTTAGCTTTAAAACAAGTTTGGGGAAGCCTATTTTATCATAACATTTATCAGCACTAACATTGCAGTTGTGTCATCCATTTTTTAGGTAATGAGGTGTGGAGTCCCCAACTTTTGTGCAGTTGCTTTGGCACTTAATGACTTGGGATATATCTAAGGCTTATAGATATGACAGTTTATTTTCTTATAAGATCAGTTTGTTGCATGCTCTAAATTGGGTTAAAAGACTTTCTATTGTTCCCATTTGGTACTTTGCATGTACTTATATTCAGTTCAGTAATTTGTTATCATTTTTCCAGTGGTTTTCACAAGTTGATTAATTGTATTAGTAGAATTCTTTGTTTGAACTGAAAATGAATTAATTTATAATTAAATCTTCATATTTCATATGGCTATACTTAATATATTTAATTTGATCTATTTATTTATAAATAAATTATTGCAATATATGTAAAAATAATGTAAAATATAAATTTAATAGATATAAAATAAACTCAATTAAATAATAATAAAAATAATAAATTCTCAAATGTATGTTTGTTTCATTTAAAACAAATTTTCTGAAATATTTTCAAGCAATCTGCCAAACAACAAAAAAATATTTTACACATATTCATCCAAACATCAGAAAATATTAATTTTTCCAGAAAAGTAATTCATTTTTCAGAAATTTTTTTTCGAAAACTATTTTCAGTCAAACAAACGGGACCTAAAAATACTTTTTTATATTAAAAATATTTTTAAAAAATATTACTAAATACTACCTTATTGATAAGAGTGAATGAAATTTTTGAAAGAAGAGATAAAGTTAGTACAGAAATTAATCTATATTTTTAATTAAACGACAACACACAATCCAACTCTAAGAAAATACTCTATTGTAATTTTTACCTTTAAAAATCAACAACTCAATTGAATTAATCAAATAAATTATTTATTTTACAAATTAATAACAGAATTAATTTATTTTTAGTCGATTTCAGTAACTGATCCTTATCGATTCCACTGCTGATTCTCTCTCTATATATTTTGAATTTTCTAGATAAGTTTCCTTCGAAACAAAGCCAAATTAACAAATCTTTTCGATTCTACTTCTCCTTCGCCTCTACTTTTTTGGTACGCTAATTCTCTCTCCATCTCTCTCTGCCATTAATTCCTAAATTTTCCATTAAATCTGCTTGTTTTCTGTCGATTAGCTTCTGCTTGATTTCTTGTTGGCTTTAGATCTCAGTTATTGATTTCGTTTGACAATAATTTTAAATTCAATCTCTTGCTTTTAGTAGGTTATCGGATTTTTAGGTAATTTCTGGAATTATATTTGATTGTTTATAATTTAAACGTTATATAAACTTATTTATCGTGGACTGTTTCTAGGGTTTTGTCTGGAAGCTGGAGTTGCGGAGGTAAAATTTGACTTTGATTGTGTGCTGTTTGCTAACATAGGGTTTAATTAAGATGGTGCACATTGGTAGTAGCGATGATTAAGAAAGGGGAAGTTTTCTCCTTTTTCTTTTAAAGGCAAATGTAGTAAATAATTTGTATGTGGAATGTTAATTACCATGATTACTGTGAGTGGAGTTTTCTGGCAATTGTAGGCCAAGCCTGAATTTTGGGCGTTGTTTCTGCTACGAAGCAAAGGGCAACAAGTGCGTTTGTCTATAGCGGGAAAAAAAAAGCCTTTACAGTAGTTGAAAATTGAAAACTAAAATTTCTGTAACAGCCTAAAAGCGTCATTTTTACTTTGAAGGGTTTGCTAATGAGTGCCCTAAGCACAGTTAATTAATATCCTATTTATTGTAACAAATGCAATAGTTAACAACTCTGTTCTTGATCTCTGATGCATTGAGTAGAGATATTACATTGGATGGTAACTTCAAGGAACATCGTTACAAAATCCTTATTCTAATATCTAGCAATCTTAAATGAATATTTGTTGCATTTTAACTATTGCTCCTTTCCTTTATAGCAACAATCGTGGAAGCAAAATGCAAACACCTAGGAGTTCCTACTCTTTTCTTTATTGAAGTTGTTTAAGTCAATGCAATGAACTGGTCTTTTTACATGTGATTCATTTAGTTTTTTTTTACCTTTGGTTCCCTTAACCCTTTTTATTTCTCATAAGTGGTTACTTCGGAATGTGTGATGTGGCATTTACTATTGTGGAGAATATTCCTTGTGGTCATTTAAGTTCTGATTCCTTGTGGTCATATAAGTTTTGACAGTCATACGTAGCTTTTTGTTTTTTTGATTCATTGTGCTCAATGCTTATCTGGTGATGGCTTGCTGTTCCCAAGAAGATGTCTCAAACTGATTTAACACTCATGAGCTGCTGGATGATCTTTTCTTTTTGGTATTCCTTTGCTGAAATTAATGCAGCTTACAGTATGCCAGAAGACACAGAGTACCGCTGTTTTATTGGTAACCTTTCATGGTCAACATCTGATAGGGGCCTAAAAGATGCATTTGAAAAGTTTGGAAATCTTCTTGAGGCTAAGGTAATAAGTCATGAAAAACTCTCTCTTCAGGACATCTTTTCTCTTATTATTATTATTTAATTTATTAAATGCTTGAGTTACTGATTATCATCATTAAATTTGATCCTGGTCAAACACTATTTTTTACTTGTTGTTGCATTTAGACAAGGTTATAGCTTTCGTTAATTAATAAGCTTTTTTGAGTGTCTTTGTTTGCACCTTCATGCTTCCACCCTCTGTTTTCTGTTTACCCTCCATGCTTGTGTTTTCTGTTTCAGAATGTTGACCCTTCTCCCTTTTGAAAACTATACTTTCTACCAATGGATGTCAGTTTATTCTCCAATACAGACTGAAGGCGATTCAAAAGCTGAAAGCTTAAGTACTTACAGATGGCCCTAATATGTTTTATGCAGCAAAACTAGTAATAATAATAGCATTATTTATTTAAAGCGTGATAACTGATAAAATGTTATGGAACTTCATTATTTTCTAAGTACATTTTGGTATTAATTTCCCTGGTTTTGGTCTGCACTTCTGACTATTATTTTGGTATTTTAATCAATCATCAACCTGATTTGACTCAGAAACTTTCGTTTGATTCAGGTAGCTACTGACAAGTTTTCTGGCCGTTCTCGTGGATTCGGATTTGTCACTTTTGATGAGAAAGCAGCAATGGAAGAAGCTATTGAAGCAATGAATGGAATGGATTTGGATGGGCGGAATATAACTGTTGATAGAGCTAAACCTCAACAAGGGTCAGGGAGAGATTATGATGGTGACCGTAGTCGTGATCGTGATCGTGGACGTGATCGTGACCACGATCGTAGCCGGGGCTATGATGGCAGTCGTGGATCTAATGGTGGGGAGTGTTTTAAGTGTGGGAAACCTGGACACTTTGCTAGGGAGTGTCCTAGTGACGGGGCTAGGGGGGGCAAGTATGGTGGTAAGGGGGATCGTTATGGTGGTGGTAGTGATGGTGGCCGTTATGGTCCTGATCGAAATGGAGACCGATTTGGTGGGCGCAGCAGAGATGCAGGTAGTCGAGGGGGGTCTGGTAGTGACAGATATAATCGTGATCGTTCTGGACCGTATGATCGCCGTGGAGCTGGAGGTCCTCGTTCTGGATAAGATGACTTTTTGTGGTATGCAGATCTACTTATCCTTTTTGCTTGCTAATTTCTTCTTCTTTTTCAATTATGGATTCTATGTCTAATTTTTGTTGTGCTGATGGAAGCATACTTTGATTGCAGCTGATGAACCAGGGTTGCTGCTTTTATGGCAAAGCATGAAGTTTTTTTTTATTATCCTTTTTACAGGATGTTCTCTCTTCGTTGTTTTGTGGGGTGGAACAATATAGTAGTTCAGTCCTTTCACCTTTGAAGTGTGAACTTGGCACAAATCTTCAACTATTTATGTGTTCCTAAATGCTGTGTTCGATGGAGTCTTGTGCTTTCTTGACATGCTCTTCACATATGGTCTTATGCTCTCTGAATGCTCCATTTTTTGTGATTCATGCATTGTCAACAGCAATTGCCCTTCCTTCTGTCCGGGTTTTGTTGACTTTTTTTGAATGCCCAACATGGAAGATGGTTTGGTCTTTGGTTGGTAACGTTGGTTATATGGAAGAATCCACCATTTGGGTTTTGCTTCTTCTCACTTTGAGGAGTAGAATCTTGCTCTAGAAGTAAATGCCCATTTTGGCTGGCCCTGTTTTCAGTATCTTACTAAATAAACAGGAGTCAAGCGGGTAATTTATTTCTTACATATTGCTTTAATCCGCGCTAGTTTTTTCTTCTTTTTTAAAAAAAAATTAAATAGTATGTGCGGTATTAATGTTATTGACCTTTTGGCAGGATGGTTGGCCGTTTGTACTTTGTGCCCTTTATGGATACTTGATTGGGTTTCTTTGTTGCTAATTGGACATGGTTTTATAAACTTAAAACATCAACAAGGGATCTGCATAGTAATTGAATATATAAGCACACCCCATGTTCTTCATGGTGCACTGATGGAAGAGTTCCATTTCCTCTAAACCAATGGTAGGTTGTTTGGAAGCTCTTTGATGAGTTCATCAACCGCCGTTCTTCCTTCCCATGAGCCTATAAACTGTTGCTCTGGGTGCAGATCGCCGTTCTCCGTGCCTTGTTGTAAACTGAGCTCTAGTTTTTGACCCTTTTGGCTAAAAGCTCAGGAAGTGGTCAAGATATAGTTGGATTCAGCTTAAGTTGGTGATTTCCAAAGTCCTTTTTTGGTTCCTAGGGTCAGCTCTCTTCAGAGTTCAGACTTTATGGGTTGTGGTTTGTTTGCCTCTGGTTGTTGTCTTCAATTCTTAGCTGCTCCGGTTCCTTTCTGTCATTTTTATTATCGTAGTGTGGTATATGGCATGTTTGGGATGTTTTCTTGGTTGCCTGACATGCATGAATTGTTTGCTGGGCTTCTCTTTTTCTATTTATTATTGTTTGAATTAGATTAGGATGCCTGTGTTTCTCATAGGACATACCTGTTTAGTTGGCGGTATGAATAATGATAAATTAACATGAATCTCACTGAATACAAGTGTAAATGGATATTAAATTTGATATCCCATCAAAGGGATGGATGTAATTATGTTCAAATTAAGATGTTAGCCTTTTTGTAGGATCCAAGTGGTTGATCTATCAGGTTGCCTTGCTGTTATAGGCTCATATGCGTGGCAGCATGAATTGCTCTTTCATTCACCTATGTCTTTATTTTTGGTCATATAGATAAGATCTCCATTCATATGAAACGGGAGGTCGTTCAGGTCAAAAACTTCTATGCATTGTTTTGCTCTCTAGTATTGGTTACGTTGTGGCTTTCAGGCACTAGGTTGTGTTTTTTCAATTGTATAAACTCGCTCTTGCATGATAAATTGTTAAACTAGTAAGACCTTTGTATGGATTTTTACATTTGTGGTGGAGCCTTATTGCTCAACTTTCTTTAAATACAATATATTCTTTTAATAATCATCAAATGGTGTCTAAATCCAACCTGTTAAAGAATTAATGTATCAATACCGAGAGTCGATATGGGAGAAAACAAGAAAAGAAGGGGTTTTGCCTTTGCGCATGAGGCCATTACGCCCATAAAAGAGACGAAACAGAAGATATAACATGATTAGAAGAATTAATGCTGCTATAATGTGATTAGTTTTTGTTTCCAAGTTGAAATGTGGTATGTGACATTCTTTTTGTTTGGGTTCCATCACTCAAACTAAGTTCATAATCTTAACAGTGTTCTCTTTTTAAAAAATAATTGAGCCCGCATCCCTTTTAATGAGCCTCAACTTTAAATTTTAAAAGAATGTATTAAAAATCCAAAATTTTAAATATATATTAAATATTAGAAAAATATAATAATATAAATTTATTTTTAAAATCTTAAAATTTATTTAAAATTAAAAATAGCTGATATTTTAAGAATATATATATATTGATCAGCAGTCATTAATTTTAAGTGACAATAGATTCTAGAAGCCAACCAGTACTGGTCAACTTCCGTCAATTATATATATATATATAATTTTTTAGTTTTCTAAAATTTCAATTAATATTCTTTAAAAAGGTTAAAATGTGCCACAAGTCTATATTTCTCAAAAAACAGGAACTTAGTCCCTATCCTTTTTTCTCATGAAATTTAGTCCTTTTACTTTTCATATTTCAAAATTCAAGTCCAACTGTTAACTTTAATTATTTATTTTTGTTAAATTCAAGTTAATTACAAAATCATTTCTTAAATTACATGATTAGCAAGTGAGTATTTTTTATTTCAAAAAATGTCATAGCAACAAATTGATTTTTTTTTTTTACAATTTTAACAATTGAAATTGAATTTTGAAAACTGAAAAGTAAATGAACACTAAGATCTTAATTTTCAAAAAGTACAAAAAATATAGCATATTTTAACCTTTTTAAAATTAATTAACTTTTGAAGAAGTAAAATATGTTGCAATTTCATTGGTTCAATTTAGAAAAAGTTAACATTGCCAGTATTGGGTAGGTGTATAAATGAACGGAATGTTCGATGAACTGTTCTTGAACCGTTCGTTTACTAAGTTAAATAAACGAGTATAAATAATTTTTTTATGTTCGTTTAATAAACGAACGAACACGAATAGAGATGTGTTCGGTTCATTTATGTTCATGAACAAGCTCGTTTATTGACTCGTTTATGACTCATTTATTTATTAATGATATTTTCTTATAAAATATTAAAATAATATCCGTGTGTATGTATTTATTTATTATTCATTAATATTGTTCGTGAATATGTTCAATTATATGTTCATGAACATTATGAACATGTTCGTTTAATGTTCGTGAATATGTTCGATTAAGTTAAATGAATATGTTCGTGAATATTAAACAAACGAATATGAACACACATAATTTTAAATAAACGAACATGAACAAAAACTTGAAATCTTAACAAACACGAACTGAACACGAACAAGTTTAAAAATAAACAAGTGAACATGAACAAATATTTGTTCGTTCAAGCTCGGTTCATTTACAGCCCTAGTCTTAAGTACCGAATTGGGTGATAGAACCCAAAGTTAAATACTTAATTTGGGAATATATATATATATATATATAAGTGCCATTTTGAACTTTGAAGCTAAATTTAAATACCTTTTAGTATATTATTTCATTTTTAATCTACTCATAAACTTAAATATGTTGAAATCCATGACTTTCAAGTTGCTGTAAGAGGACAGTACCGTTGATGACTAAGATGAGCAAGGGCAAGAGGTGTGGCGGAGGTCCTAAGACGATTCGCCCAGTAAGGAGATAGAGAGAACTTTTTGTATGTTCTCCTTTGAAGGAATTCCGAGTCTATTATATCCCTTTAAATCTTCTCAATGTCTTTTAATGAGGGTGGGTGTAAGAGATAGGTAATAGATGTTTTGTCAATATGATGGTCTTGCTACAGGGGTGCATGGTTCAGATGTCATTGGCAGAGGTGCATCGTCGAAGGTGACTGGTTGACAAAGGTTCTTGTAATTAAGCTAATACTCGATTGACATAATTATGATAAATGGGTAAGTGAAGAGGAGATTATGAATAAGTAAACCGAAACCCTGCTTTGGTTGAGAGGAAGATAGATATATATAATTGTGAGTATAGAAGTTGCTTTAGCCAGCGCAAGTTTGCATGCATGGCTGCTACGTGGATTACCTAAGGTTTAGGGGCCTACTTCAGCAACATCAAGATCCCAAGCAAGCGTGGGATCATTTGTTTATATCCAAACCCCCAAATCCCACTCCTTTAATCATGATATTGCACTTGGGAATTGGATTATATTCAGTAATCCCCCACTGTTAGTTTTTAGATATCGTCAAGAGATTTAGTTCAATGATTTACACTCGTATGTTCATAAACAACATTTTATCAGTCACTGTAACAGATACATACACTGACAAGTGATAACCTGTTTTCTTTTTCTTTTTTTTTCCTGGTTTCCGCTCAACCTTTGTAACTGTGGATTAGAACTATGGGACTGCATTTAACGTACGCATGAAAATTAAAGTATGAGTTCACTTCATTATTATCCATATATATAGAGAGAGAAAAGAAACGGAGATCAAATAATTTGTTATTGATTAGCAGTTACGTTCCATAAGATATTATTTTTCTCTTAATTATGATCAGTAACTGCTTCTCCATATGATCATCATCATTGATCTGGGTTTATGTCTTTATGATGAGACCTATGCACCGCCAAATGTACGATTTTTAAACACTGAACGTGAATTCCTTTTATCTTTCTTTCTTTCTTTCTCATTTCTGCAGATAGATTCTAGAATCAAATGATAAACCTATTGAATCTCAGAGACATACACAGGACAAGTAATAAATAAGCAAGGCCATGATGATGATGATTCATGCACGGCAAGTTTTATCTATTGACGGCGCACCATATTCCAATGCTATTCATTAATAGCTTTACCCCACCCTCTATATATATACCACTATTATCGCCTCTTCACATTTCCAAACCCTAAACTCCATCCTTAATATTCAGAACCACCATTAATATTCTTTCTCCAAATCAAGAAATGGCAAATCAGTGCTCCCTTAATGGTTGTTGGTTCAAGTCTTCTGAAGTGATCGCCAAAGAAGAAGAGGAACACTACTCATCTCCTTTCCCACCCCATCTTCCTCTTGATTCAAGGTGGCATTCATTAATGATTGTGTGGCACTTGTTATAAATCTTCTGCATATTTTTTTTTCTTTACTTAAGAATATTCTGCTTAAAATGAATTTTTCTTCGGTGCAAGTAGTACTGTGTATTGTAATCCAATGGATTGGCAGTTTCCCATCGAACAAGGCTTTTGCGATGAAGTTCCTTTGATGAGCACCTTCTCCACTGATCCTTTATATGCTTCGTTGGACATTGAACAAACTTCAACTCCAACTCCAACTCAAGGTCATCTTCTTCTTCTTATTTGCTTTCATTATTTATTTTTTTTGAGAAACCAGACTGGGCAATTTATTCAATAATAACAGAATAACAAAGTGTTTTCTGGAAAGCTTAAACAATCAAACAATCAAAACTAAAACTTAAAGCTAAAGGCCTTAAAACCAGACTATGAACGGCCTCATAAGCCAGAGAAAAAGACATTAAATAAAATTAAAAGGAGAAAAACAGAAGAATAAATACGCCCACGTCATCGGAAAACAACATCCATCATTATTATTAAAGCATCTTCAATCACCCATCTTAAATTAATAGTATATATTATCATTGCAGATGGTTATGATGAAAATGGGAATGGGTTTTGGGATGAACTGGGTTTGTTGTTTGAACCCTGCAACAAACAACCAATGCTTAAAGATGAAGATATGAACGGGGAAGAAGTGATGAAGAAAGAGAGGGTTTCAAGTAAGAGGTGCAAGGAAGATCAACGCAATATTAGGGTTAAATTGCTGTCAAGGAAAGTCATCTCACAGTACTTTTATATGCCAATAATTCAAGCAGCAAAAGAGCTTAACGTGGGGCTGACACTGTTGAAAAAAAGGTGTAGGGAACTCGGAATCAGGAGGTGGCCTCACCGCAAGCTTACGAGCCTCCAAACCCTTATCAACAACGTTCAGGTACGTACCGTTCTCATTGATTAATTAATAAGGCTGAAACTCGACGTTGGTTGCAGTTTATATATAATGGATGGGACGGTTTAAAAAAGCTTATAACTTGTAACATAAATTTATTAATGACTAAGAATATGGAAATTGTTTTATATGATTGGTGTTGATATTATGAAAAATGACAGGAGTTGGAGGAAGGAGAAGAAAGGGAAAGCAAAGTGAGGGAGGCAATAGAGGTTTTGGAAAGGGAGAGGAAAATGTTGGAAGAGATGCCGGACATGGATTTGGAAGACAAGACCAAAAGACTTAGGCAAGCCTGTTTCAAGGCTAATTACAAGAGGAGAAAGCTCGTGCCATCTTCCACCGGTGCTGGTGGTAGCCAAGCAAGTGATTTGGATTTAATTGCTAGAGCTAATTGTAGCAGGGGTTTGTCAGACTCTTTTTCATCAACCATCACCATGATCTAAGTCTAAACTATTTATTTCAATCTCTAACAAATATATAAAGATTGAAGAGTTACATTATTGTCATCTTCAAAACAAAAAATACCCTTTAAATTTGGTACTCCATATGCAATTTCCTTCTCAATGCTGGCTTAAGAGTTTTCGAAGCCTTGTTTCCGTAATCAGATAACCCTTGGCTCTCACAACATCTAATGTGGTAACACCATTTAAACAGACAAAATGCTTAAGCAAACTCAAAGAAACATTACTTAAGACTTTAAATCAATCACAGAAAACATTTGCAGGGCTTTTATTTGTGTATTATGATGTTTAAAATTGAAATTTTTATTTATATTATCTTCAATAATCGTACGCTAGATGTGTTACTATAAAGATTAAAAGTGACAATTTCAGGAATAAACTGATAATGTATAAATCACATTACATTCAGTATTTGGTAGCAACTTGTTGCATCACTCAACATGTAGATGAAAGCGGCATCTTGTTATATTATCGCCTAATATAATAAAATAATTACATTAATGATAAAAATGCAAAGCATCTCATTTGGTTAAGTATTCAGTGGTTGATAATTTCTTCACCAAATTATATGTACGAATTTATCATTATTAAATCGTCACCAATAATAAAATAATATTCTTTAAAAAAAAAGATATTGTCATATTGTTGATAACATACTACATCGTAATCGAATATAAATAAATAGTAACGCTAATGAAATAATACATAACTTCATCTTATTATCAAAATAATGAAAGAGAGTTTTGTTGCTAAATCATATATATAATCGATATTGACATAATATATCATTTCATAATATGCTAAAATATTGTTTTGGATTAATTTGAAATGGTCACATATTATCATAATGACAATAAAGGAGGATAAAGTAAGTTAGTAATCAATATTTTGAGACAACCATTCGGATCACCTCATAATCAATATTCCATGACAATCATTTAAAGGCCTAATTATAAATAACTTCATCATGAATTATTAATGAAAGAAGTAAAGCCATCATTGGTGGTAGGAATCGTTGCCATAACATTCAATTTATAGTAACATTGTCAAAAATATAATATATCATCGCTTAATGTGTTAAAACAATATGAAAATTTGTGATCTAATTATAAGCGAATTTGTCAATAATTATAGTAGGATCATCAGCAATAATAAAATGTAATTATTAGAGGTCTTGTATTGGATTTTAAAAGGACAACTTTTTAAGCTCACTTTTGGTCATGAAAGTGTGGGGTAAGGGAATAAGTGAAGAAATAGGGATGATGGGAACACATTGGCAGGTTGCTCCAAAGTTTAATTGCAGTTGCAACTGGAGGAAATGATTGAAGTTGAGGGATATTGCTTCTCAAGATTTTAGTAATACGAGAGCAACTAGAGTCTAGAAAGGTATCTGTATCCAAAATATGGAAAGAAATCAGGCGAGGGAAGGAGAGGGTTTCCTTTACATATTCCAAACTTGCCTTTTGTTGCTAGGATGCCTATCCTTGTCTGACTCATTTCATGGGGTTTCGATATGAAGGGATGTTGCAATCTTTGTCATGATGGGCTATGTCTTGGATTCGACAACTTCATTGGGTTGTTACAAAGTTGCTTACATTGGTTTTGAAGATTGCATTTATCTATTAGTTGGGCTATTTTTCATAACGATTAGCCTATGACCGTTGAAGCAAGTAGTGTGGATTCATGTATAGGACCTGGACCCAGCATCTAAACTGCTGGCTTGCTTTGACTTATAGAGAACTGGTTCTTTCTATGCATGCATGTATGGCGGCCACCTACCTTTTGTATGGTAGTTATGAGCTTTATCGGATCAAAGGTTGGACCAAAAAATGAAAAGAAAACCAACAATCCAATTACCTTATATTAGACACGAGTATGAAAATTGGCACACTTTCCTTACCATGTAGAGACAAAAAACAGAGCAGAACATGACAGAATCGGACACCAATGTTGCAATGATTTAAAGCCATTGTCTCTCTCTAGGCTTCTTATACATATATGTATTTACAAGGACACATATTAGCAATAACAATCATAATTCTAAGCTAGCAAGCTATTAGTTATTCTCGTCACTTGTAGCCGCTTAATTCTTGATGGCCGCTAACAGCAGTAATTTGATCAACCACTCACCATTCTACGGTCCTGCACAACACATAGAAGCATATGTTGGCTCCCATTTAAGGTTAAAGCAATTAAGGAACAAGAACAATTCACAGGCAGAGTAAGTTTGAAAAATGTTTGTTTACCTAAAATAACATGCATCCAAATATGAGATAGCCAACAGCCAATCAGATGGAACCAATTTCCAGGTCCGTAACATGACTGATCTTTGGCCGTTCTCCACCCTCTTCTTGGCATTGTTCTATTAGCAGGGGACATCCATGAATCTCCAAATGCTTCAGAGAGGAAGGTAGTCCATCCTCGGGAAAGGACTGAATTAAGGGACAATCCTCCAAATACATGTCCGTGAGTGAGTGAAGGCTTTTTAAGGTCTGTTTGGAACCTAGAGAGCTTAGACTGGAACATGAGCCAATCATTAGACATTCAAGTGCTGTCGGTAACCCTTCATCAGGAAGTGCTTCAAGCTTTGGACACCCTCGAATAGAGAGAAGTTGGAGAGTTGACAAGCTTTTCAACGACCCTTCTTCTTCAGACAATGAACACAGATCTTCGCATTCACTGATATACAGACTTTTAAGCCCGGAAGATGTGGCAATTTGGGGAAGGAGGTAAGGTTTGAGATTTTCGAGATGACCAGGGAGTAGAGAGAGTTGGTGCTCGGTATTTGCCTTAGGAGTGCATCACTAGAACACATTTCAAGAGCTAAATGTTGAAGACGTTGAGAGAGAGGAGGGGCAGTTACTTGTACACATCCTCTTATTTCCAGCTTCTGTGGAAAAAATATACGAGGAAGTGCTTGTATGTTTGGGCAGTTTAGCAGTTTCAGTTCCAAAAGACCAATAAGAGAAGGCCTAGGTTGGCCTATTGGGTTGCGTTGCTCATCTACGGCAGTGAGCGTACCTTCATGCCAATCCTCCAGCACAAGATTGTCAATAAGTATTAAAAACATCAGATGAGGAGCCATTGGAAGAGCCTTGAGTGAATCACACTTCTTTATCTTCAGAACTGTTAAATTTAGCATCAAGTTTGGTACCTTCCTTAGCTTGGGGCAGGTACTGATTTGTAGTCTATTCAATGTAGGACATTGATCCTCTGGCCATTCTTCCAGTTCCAGCATCCCTTTGATGTAGAGTGCTCTAAGGCGAGGTAATTGACCAACAGAGATTGTAGTACATTTAATGCAATGACTTAAGGTAAGTGTTCTCAAATTTTGAAGCAAACCACTTGTCATCCAGGAAGGAAATTTTGAGCCCCTGAAGTGATGAAGGGTCAGGCCTTTGAGATTTGAATGAGGCTGGAGGTGATTGAGGTCCCTCTCTGCTCTGACTTCATCTTCTTGGTTGAAGTCTTTGTCAGTCCATTCTAACAGCAGCATCTGAAGGCTCTCCTTCTGGTTTAGCTTTGCCTCAGCTGCATTTACTGCATTCTCCAGGTTGGAGATATGCAGCTTTCCTGTAAGATCCGCCATGTCCTTCAGTTCTCCAATGCCACGTCCCGATGTACTGCTGAGTACTCGAAATGCATGCAAATTCTGTAGCCTGGTTAAGTTTCCCATCCTTGGTGGCAGCTCCCTACACTTGAACCAAAACATGTCATCTAGCTCAAGATAAATCAGGTTAACCATTTTACCAAGGTCCTTGGGCAATTCAAAAAGCCAAATGCACCCTAGAAGCTTAAGTGTCTGCAAATTCCAGAGCTTACATACTGAGTTGGGAAGCTTTTTGATCTCTGTCCTAGAGAGATCCAAGTAGCGTAATAGCTTCAACTCTCCAACAGAGTCTGGTATTTCCGTGAGCAAGCTCGAACTTAGATCCAAGGCACGAATGTATTTTAGAGAACGAAACATCTGGTCCAGAGTTTGCCCTCCTAAGCTTTTCAAGCACTCGCTAGGCAGCAGGAGTGTGCGCAGCTTATTACACGTCTTAAAAACCTGCTTGCAGGTAGGACCCTCTAAATCCTGACAGAGCAATGAGACATGACGACATTGTTGAGAGAAAACACACGACTTGTGGTCCATCACTTGGCAGCACTGGGGACTTGAAACTGATACTGCCAACTCATGGATAAGATCGTGCATTCTATATCTCTCTTTGTTATCAATGTCTAGAGTTTGGAAGAAAGACCTGGTTAACAACTCATCAAAGTATTCACGTCCAGTCTCCTCTGCACTTTTTTGCCCTCTAGGTTGAATAAATGCTTGAGCCATCCACAGCTTGACCAGCTCCTTCCTATCAAAAACATAGGCCTTTGGAAATATAGAGCAATATGAATAACACTGTTTTAAATAGGAAGGCAGGTGGTCATAACTCAATTTCAAGGCTGGCAAAATTTTGGGCTTATTGAGGCTTTTCTCGTCTTCTAGCTCCCATATGCTGTCTCTCAAGATTCCTTTCCATTTGTCTACATCAACATTACCACGCAGAAGACCTCCCATTGCCTTCACCGCCAAAGGCAAGCCATTGCACTTGCCCACAATTTCCCTACCGATGCTTTCCAATTCGCTGGACATGTTGGTATTGTCTTTGAAAGCAATTTTTTTGAACAAGGACCAACATTCCTGCTGGGGAAGATCTTGTAAGGTATAGGGAGTTTGGGTCGCCATAATGTCAGACACTCTGGTGGATCGGGAAGTGACTAAAACTCTAGTGCCCTTACCTCCTAGCTTCAAAATGTTTCCAAGTGGCTCCCAGTCTTGGTAATTGTCAACCCAAACATCATCTAAAACCAGCAGAAAGTCTTTCCCAGCTAAGATGTCTTTAAAGCGTGTCAGTAGGCTGTCCATGGATAAGTTATTAGAGACCTCCATTTGAGTGTGAAATTCTATGATTCCCCTGACTATCCTTTGGAGATTGAAATCAATGGTGACACAGACCCACATCCTATACTCAAAGTGCTTCTTAACTCGTTCATCGTTGAAGATGAGTTGAGCAAGAGTTGTTTTGCCTAGGCCTCCCATCCCAGTGACGGGAATGACAGAGACATCACCTTCCCTATTATCACTTTCATTTGATAGCATCTGATCTATTAGTTTATCTTTATCAGAATCCCTACCTAACACATCGGTTGTGTCTACGAAGGAATTGGTGAGTGGAAAGTGGTTCTGACTTTGGGAGTCAGACCTTGCAGCATCACTACTTACATTGAGATCGAAATTGCTCTTCTCTTTAGCAATCAAGTCAAATTTTGTTAAAATTTGTTTGATTTCAGGTGCCATACGGATTCGAAATGGGATTCTGCGTAACTTGGAGAGGTGAGCTTCCGTTGCAAATGTGTCTAATATGTCCTCTACATCAAAAGCAATATCTTTGAGCTTTGAGAGCCACACTTTCAAAGATCGACCACAGGCTGCATCCATCTGCTTCTTCTCTGCATCCTCAAGCACAGCTGCAATGGTGATTAGATTGCTTGACAGCTTTTCCAGCTCCTTCTTAGCACCCCTGATTGCAGCAAATTCTTCGTTGATCAAGGTTGCAACAGTTTCAGTGAGCTTGGACACGATAGGACTAACAAAAATCGAAGCTATCTCAGCCATAACTAGTTGAAATTCGGTCTTGTTGATCACAACTCCTGCAAGAATGAAGAAAAAAGTTAGTTGAAATTCAGTCTTATTGAGCTCAGCCATAACTAGTTGAAATTCACTCTTATCTGAGACATAACTAGTTAATTATTTGTTATGCTGCATGGAAGAATTACACAGAAACTCACCAGCAAGAGAAACTCAGTTGGAACTAAATGACACGACAGGAAGATTACTCAACAACAAAAACCCTAAAATTGATTACTCATTTGGATCTTGAAACAGGATGAATTAATTGATTTGGTTTCCTTTGGTTCATGATTCTGTCTATATATAGATCAAGTTCAGACAGTAGAGATACCTCCGAAACTTCTTCTTAGTTTCTTCGACACAGATTGAACTGGTTTTCCATATACAGGGCAAAAGAAGACTTGGAACTGGCCTTCCACTATACGTGTTCCTCTGTCAAGAAGAAGGAAAAAAAGAGAGAAATAGTCTTAAAGTGAAAATGTTAAGGGGAGGACCAGTCTTTCTCCAATAGTGGGGTTCATCTTGACTTTTTCTGGCTCAAAATTTTTGTTTTGACGCGCTTCCTTGGAAAAAGAAACTTACAGCAAATTTCATCTCATGTTCTTGGAAATTGCAAGTATGCTTCCTCTCCCATCCTTTACATTTCCTTTACATTGTTCTTCAGGTTTCACTATAAAAAGATAAAAAGAATGGATTGAAGTCAATACAGGAAATTAAAGCTTATACGATTGTGTAAACTCTTTGTTTTTGTCTGGGTACATAACATAATCAACGAACATGTTTAAGATCAAGAAGAAGAACAAGAACGAGGAGGCCTTCCTAGATCACAAGACAAAGGTATGTTTCAAATCTTTAATTTATCAATCTAACAAAAAATTCACAAAAATATATTTTGATGTCATGCAGAAAACCTGGGAAGATGCAAAGACTGGTAAAAACTGCTTCATGTTGTACGCACGGTCACTCTACGTGACATGGGGTGGCCGTGAGTACTGGACCTGGGACAGTTTTAAAGACACAAGGTTGGATTTTTTTTCTCTCTCTTCTTCTTTTCATGGATTTTTTTTTTGTTTGTTTCAGTGATCCATTGATACATGATTTGCAGTGATGAAAACATCGAAGTAGCGAAATTAAGCCATGTATGTTGGGTGGATGTGAGAGGGAAGTTGAAAATATCAGAGCTTTCCCCTGCAACTTTATACGAAGTTGTGTATGAAGTAAAGTTGACAAAAGGGGCATCTGGTTGGGAGCTCCCAGTGAAGCTCAGACTATCCCTCCCTAATGGAAGAGTCCAAGAAAGGCAAGTTAGCCTCTTGCAGAAGCCTAGAGGGCAATGCATAGAGCTCAATGTGGGCACTTTTCATACACCAGATGATGAAGATGATGAAACTGGAGAAGTTTGCTTTGACATCTATCAACATGGGGGCCATTGGAAAAGCGGACTTGTTGTGAGGGGTGCCATTTTAAGGCCTAAAAAAACCTGAAATGCTTGTATATCATAAACTATACTAAAAGTTGAATCAGCAAAATATGAATTTAGTTAACTCAACTTAATCTATCCTTTAATCTCATCACCATTATCTAATTAAGTGATCTACAGAGGACATTATGCATTTAAACTTTCTCAAGTCTGCAATTCTATCACTAGCTTGTCATGTCCTCTTCTTGAAAGTAACAACTATTATGGCATTGCCTCTTCTCTTGCCCAACTCTCTATGTAACCATAGCATCATTCAGAAAAGTTGGAGGTAAAGCATATTGTGAAGATAACATTGATAAGAAAAGCAACTATAAATCCTAAACATAAGTATGGAAAAAAAAACCATAACACCGTATACCAACTTACTTTGTTTGATACATAAATGTTAATTTAATTTATAAACTTAAATTCAAAAAATATATAATTTTATACCCATAGTATTTAAATCTTTTGAGCTTAAATTCGAGTTTAAATCTAATATATATCTTTTTCGATCCCGTCAGATCCAGCAAGCAAGCGGTAAAGTTTGAAAATAGAATTAGCCACCAACATCTCAACCTTGGAAGGGCGAATTCCGAGCATTGTCGATATTACCCGACTTTATAAGAAATAAAGGGAAGAAAAATATAAAAAAAAAATAAAGAGAGAAATAATATAAAAGAAAAAAAGGGAAATAAAAGAATTAAAAATATTTTGAAGTTTATTGACTTAATTTTTTTTTAAAACTGATATAACATTTGGGTGTAAAATTGGTAATAAAAAAATAATAATTTAAGTATCAATTGTAATCAAAGAAATATAGTTTTGGTATCAATTTACGAGTTACGTTTTTTTGAAATAGACTCAAAGATTTGACTAACATTTGATAAACGAAGATACCAACTTAGAAAATAAATAATTTAGATACCACTAGTAATAAAAAAAAAAATTACAAGCATGAAGATGAAAAAAATGTATAATTTAAGTGAAAATCTATTGATTGTATTTGTACAGCATATACTTGAAATCCAAAATAGGTGGGAATTGTGTATACATAATTTGGTGAAAGGCCCAAAGCTGCAAGAGGTAACAAAATATAGGTACCACAAGTTGGGGACCAGTTCAATATTTTTTTATAATAGGCCCACTTCAATTTTAGTCCATATAAGAAAATGATAAAATCAAAAATCAATTCAAATCATACCCATCTCTACTTCTTTAAAATCAGAATTTTGTATTTTATAAAAAAAAAATCATAAATTTGTAAGTGTGCTTGATGTATTGTCATTAAATAGATTTCAAGAAATGTAAATTTTATTCCGCACATTCTGACAAGGTTAATGAAAGATATCTCATATGATCCACGAGCATTTTAAGTTTCTTGATTAAAGCTGTTGATCGAATTCATTTAGATATAAAATTTTGATCAAGTTGAAATTTTTAAAAAATATGATGTGTAAAATTTGAATCTTGTAATATTTTATAAAGATATTCTATAAAAAAAAGTAAAAACATTTTCATATTAACATTTATTATTTTTTAAAAATATTGGACTTTTAATCATAACCATTTCAAATTTAAATTAATATTCAATTAACTAACTTAATTAAGAATTCATTCTTCAATTTTTTTGTCGATTAGTCTAATTGGATTATTAGTTTATTTTGATTTAATTCCACTCGAATTTTAGATAAAATATTTTAATTTAAAATGATTCAATTTAAAGTATCATTATGTAAATAATAACTATATGTTTAATTTAATTATCAAAATATAAAAATAACATTTTTGAAGAGTAAAACAAGATTTAATCCTAATTTTTCAAGTAAGGAGTAAGAAAACATCAGTAGTATTATAATCATACGACGTTGCTTTAACCATAAAAGCTCTGCCAAAAAGGTCTACGCTCTGCTCTGCTCCCTGTTTTAGCCAAACTATTTGTACAAATATCCAAATCAAAGAGCTTAGCTTAATTTAATTTAATTTAATAATAAACAGCATATTATTAAGGAAAAAGGAAGAGCATGCTTGTTAGACTGTTGAACCGCCCACGCGGCCGACCAAAATTAATCAAATAAAATAAGTCCTTGAATCAGACATTTTTTATTTTTTTATTTTTTAAAACCCCGTAAGTATCCCATTAAATTAATACTAATGCTACCATCAGTTTGACTCTTTTCACACCGAAAGATACAAAAGTTGCACAAACTGCCTTTTTATCTCTTCTATACGTGTACCCTTTTTATATTACTTCAACAAAATAAAGCATGAATCCCTCCACTAAAGCCGACACGTGTCTTCCTCTATACACACCATTATAAACTCCAAATTAAAACTAATCGGACAGGTGTCGGAAACCCATTGCACTGTTTTCAACTATGTCAAAGCCAAAGGAAAGGCCCTTTTTAGTGGGTGGTGAGGACCCACTTTGAATTTTTATGGAGCTGACGTGGACAGACGACGCGTTTTAAATTTAGCGAGGCTTGATTTTCAGATTTTGTGAAGCTGAGCTGGAATGACTGCAGCGTGTAGAAAGAAATTGCTCCAATAGGAGCAGGCCACGTAGGACAATGCTATAAACCTAACCAGTCAGGGCACTTTTTTTTTTTTTAATCCATTAGAAATTAATGGATGCTTGCTTTTCCCTCTCTCTTTTTTGGATTTTTATTATATTTGATTTTAGAGTTTCGATCAATATAATATAAAATGAATTGAATCATAGTCATGGAACTCAAAAAAGGAAAAAAGAAGGGGAAAAAAAAAAAGTAAATGAAGGACTTTGATTTGATTTGATTTTATAATCATAGAAACTTTGGGTCAAACTTATCACTTGGGCTGTTCAATCAAAGGGTAAAAAATCGATTTAACCGGTTAAGTTCAAAATTCTCTATTCACCACTAGGCTATCAAACTTAATCTCTTATTTTAGGAGAAATTCGATTAAGCAAAATTAGCTGAATTGATTTCTTATTTATTTAATCTCCTTTTTTATGGATGCTCTCAAAAAGAAAGAAGTATTTTCAATCTCTAAATATTGCAAGTCAAAGATGTAATTCTATTAATTAAGCGCTACCTCGACCATTTTGCCCTTTTCTTGTTTATTTAATTGGTTTTTTTGTTTTGTTTCAAAAAAAATTGGTTTTTTGTTTTTCTATAATCACCCTTTAGATTTTAGTTTTATTATATGAAATCTTTACCTTTTTTATTTAATATGTGTGATTTTCTTACCATTGTAGAATATTATTAATTCATTTTTGGGAGAAATTAGATAAAAAAAACTTTTCAAAATTAATCTAATTTGATTTTAACATTTAAAACTTAGAATCCCACTTGACTTAACTTATTTTTCAATTATAAAACAAATTGTTTTATACTTACAAAGTTGGAAATTTATTTTAGAAGTAAAATTGAATTATACCTTGATTAAAAGTATAATTTTATTATTGTATTAATTTATTATTTCAAAATTTTTAAAAAGATCAAACTAAAATTTTATTATGTCGAGAAGTACAAAAATAAAATTATATCATTTTGGTAGAGGCTAAACCCCTTCCTACTCCATCAATGTCCAAAGTTATTACAATCGGATCAGATCAATTGATTAAATCGAAAATCAGTCGGTGTATCAATTCGAAGCAAGTAAAGTAATCGATTGTCCCTAAGCTGGTATGAATTAATTGAATTGGAGGAAAAGACTAATTGAAATAGTTGAACTGAGTTATATATTTCTTATTTTTTAAAAATTTAATTAATTAAAACAAGGTTGTTGGCCTAAACGGTAAGATCATCGGTATAGTTCCACAAATATTGTTGGTATGAATGAGATCCTATATATTAAAAAGGTTAACATATTTTATAAGTGGTTGTGCTCTTAGTAAATTTGAAATCGAGTCTTTATACATTTATTTTCAAAAATTTAATCGATCTATTTTTCAAATTTTAAAAAATAGGTTCAATTATTAATACAACTAAAATGTTTGTTAAATTTACTAGTGTGACATTTTAAAATAAATAAGATAAACTCACTTGATAATCATGTAACAAAAAAAAATATTGTAATGAACTGAATTTAATAAAAGAATTTCGATTACACTAATAATTAAACTTATATTTTAATTAAAAAAAACAAGTAAAAAGAATAAATTTCAAAACTTAATTATTATGCTTAGAAGCTTAATAAAAATAAAAATAAAAAGTAAAGATAAATTCAACTTAAAGCCGATTGAATTAGCCATTTAGAAATAAAGATGAATGTGGAGTGAAGCTTAAATAATAAATAGCGTCGATACTTTGCTAAAACCTATCAGTTTCCATCACTACTTCTTATCTTATATAACAAAAGAAAAAGGTGAGGCAAAAGCAAGGAGAGCTCTTCAATTGTCATTTTCTAAATATAAAAAAATGCATAATGTCATAATCACATCTACTGAAACATATTTAAAGACTAAAATGGAGAAGAATGGTTTGAAATATCAACATTTACAATTAACATGTGTGTCTTAAGTGAAAGATTGTATAATTAATCTAAGAATTATAATTAAATCATGAGTTTATCTCTTAGTTATAAAAATTTGTATTTTTTTTATTTATTAGTCAAAATGTATGACTATTTATTCAGAGTGTAAATTTATTAAAAGATGTGTTTCTCTGGATGATTTTATGAATAAACATGAAATTTCATGTACATAACACAATGATTTCATTTGAAACGTCACATCAAAAACTTTGAAATAAAGTTTCGTTCTATACTCCCTCAATTGTTTAGTGCACATAAATTGTTGTATAATTAGCTACTATAGAACTTCTTCATAGGAATTGACATTCATGCTATATATTACTCTGTTTTCGGTTGATTGTTTTTGTTTATGGAAAACACAAATAGCTAATGATTTTTATTGTATTCTCGAGATTTATTTGCTTGTAACTCATTCGCATGCTAAAACGTATGATACTGACAGATAAAATCTTAAAGATGGTGACTTGATACACATTTCATACTTTGTCAAATTAAAAAAAATCTAATGCTAATTCGATTACAATTTTAGAAGACGATGCTTATACAAGTGGATGAACCTTTATTCTTGGTAAAGATGTTATTTCTTGAGATTCCAAGAAATAACCTATTATTGATTCCACTATGACAACTAAATACGTTGTATTACCATATGTGCTTTTATGGCTTAAGCCAATTTCACTAATTTTTAAGTGAGATTATTCTAACAATGACATATAACCAAGTATATAATGGAAAGTAAAAGCACATTAGGCTAAGACATAGTTATGTCCACCAATTAATTTATGATGGAGTATCATTATTAATTCTATGAGGTTAAGCGAAAACTTGATGGATCATTTGACAAAAAATATTGCTAGAGATATAATAAATAATACCTCAAGAGAGATGGGGCTAGAGCCCATTAGTTTGACTCGCCCATAACAAAAAGTCAACTTGATGTTTGGTATAATATCAAGTCTTAAGTTCACTAAGACAAAATCATCTCAAGGTAAAAGTGTTGGATACCTATAATGATAAGGAAAGAATGAGAATTTACTCTTAATGGATTCAAAATATAAATATGTTAGAATGATATAATTGTGTAAATACACTTTGCGAGATTTACCTAAATGGGTGTGAGGTTGACTGTCACTAGGAGCTTAATCGATTGGTGTTGAAATCGTTATGTGAGATTTGTTCATGTTCAGTTAATCAAATAGAATAACTAGTTGAAAGCAATGTTTTAAAAATCGAATCGATAATTGAACCAGTCAAACCATTGATTATTAGTTAAACTAATTTAACTATCGATTCAACGATAATTAAATAAACAATTTAAAAAATCATAAAAATTAATAAAAGATTAAAATATATTAAATAATTCACAATCCGGTTCAATTGTTGGTTTTTTGTCCTAGTTTTCGTTTTTTACTGGTTCTAAGTGGTTCACTCATAAGCAAATTCAATCCCTTTGTCTGAATCAATATATCAATCGATTCTTAATCCAACCAATTTGATTCTAACAATATTGGTTCAAAGCATAGTCTACTATGCAATTTTGATAAACAATATGTTTTCAGTCATTAACTGAAGGTTCAATTGTAATGTATCTTCATTTGTGTAAATTTCTAAGATTATAAAAATCTAAAATATTTTGAAAATGAAAGGAGATTGTTGGAATGTTTTCAAAATATTTATAATGTTCCAATAGTTATAAGTGAAATGTTAAAATTATAAGAAATCTAAAAGCTAAAAATAGTTGGAATGTTGAATTATGTCTCTTAATTATTTAAAATTGTGTCATTTTAATCAAAAGGTGTGACAATTCGATTGTGCTGTCGTGTCTTTATGATCATTAGTGGAATTTCCTACAAATAGTAAAAAGATTTCACTTGGTATATCACATTAAGAAAACTTCAAAACAAAGTCTCATTTTATTCCCTCTTAATCTTATGGTTTTCATAAATTGTTTTATAAAAAAAATTACTACATGAGTTATTTAAAGAAATTAATATTTTTGTTATACACTGTTCAGTGCTCAGTAAATTATTTTTGTCGGTAATGTAACACCCAAAAACCATAACCATCTCCGATCTAAGGTCTCAAGGTTTACAAAACTTTACGAGTTTTTTTTACATACATACCAATCAATCACAATTTATAGAATTATAAACTTGCAACTCAAAATATTAACTTCATTTAATCTTACACATTCATTTACAACATCTCAATAAATTAGGAATCAAAATTCATATCACATATCATGACATCTATATTCCATGTCAAATCATAATACCACAATATCATCCAAGCTACATCAATCATTCTTACTATCACTATGTAGTACCCAAAATCCGATATCATCGTTGATTAGGGTTTCAAGGTCTTTCGATCATTTATCGTTAAATAATTTCTAATATCACTTCATTTTAATATAACTATAAACTTAAATAACAATACAATCTATTTAGGGCAAAAATGTCATTTCATAATTCTGAGGGACTTCTACCGGTACCTGTTGAACAAGTATCGATAGAAGTCAAGTCAGTAAATAACTTAAAATAGCTGCAGTTTCCTATCGGTAGTTGGGAAGGTTCTGCCGATACAAGTATGACTAGTACCGATACAATTATTACTTCTACCGACACAATAAACTCCAGAAAGCAAAGAAGTTTTACCCTATAGTTTTTACCGATACAAGTGTTCAAACTATCGATACTACTACATACAGAACTACCGATACCTCAGAAACTTTTACTGAAACAATGCAAAACAGTAACCAAAGTTCAAATTTCCTATATGTAACATCTGTGTTTTTGAACCGAAGTTAGAACAGTATTAGAGTAGAATTGAGTATTAGAATATGTAGTTAAAATAAGAAAGGTTAGGAAAATTTAAGGATTAAATAGTAATTGTGAGAAATCATGAGGGACTAAATAACAATTTATCCAAATTAAATTATGAGTCATCATGGGAATTAGATTGATTAAGGAGGGGCAAAAGAGTAATTTGGTGAAAGATATTTTTGGAGGCAATGTTTTGGGCCAAAGTGTAAAGTTGGAAGGCCCAACGACTAAAAGTACAATTTTACCATTTTTATAAGAGAGATATTTTTAGTGGAGAAATCTAGAGAATTTGAGAGAAATAAAATTAAATAAAAGATGAAAATATCATATTTTTCATTCTTCCAACGTCACATGCATATCTCTCCTTTCCAACTTTTGCTTTTATTCCAAATAGGTCCTTTCACCATTGTTAAACCTTCCAAGCTTCAAAATCTTCCATTTTCTTTGAAATTTCTTTAAGAAAGGCATAGAAGGAAGTTAGTAGTCACCTTAATTTCCTTGTAGAGCTCACTTTGAAGGGTTAAAGTGTGTAGGGATTGAATTAGAACTTTAGGGTTTCATGAACAAAGGTAAGAACTGATTAAATTCTCATGATATACATGTGTATTTTCATAATTTAGCATGAAAATCATTGAATTTTAGCCTTTAGCTTATATGTGTTTATATTAAATTGAAGAGAAAGGAAAGAAGGAGAGGGACCAAATTGAAGAAAAGGGCAAAGAGAAGAGCAATGAGTAAGAAGAGAAGAATACCAACCTTTTTGTTGTAAGTACTACAAGATTTTAAATTGAAAATTTATTCTCTTTAAAGTATATGATTTTAATATATGATTAATTGTGATAAAAATGAGTAAAATGATATGTTTAGTTATAAGTATGGTGATTATGTGTGATTAAATGAAGTTTAGTGCAAAAGAATATGAGAAGGGAAATATTCTCATTAAAACAGTTTGGATAGAATCAGAGGACTAACTTCAAAAATTCACCAAATATTGTATAAAAAGAGTTAAGGGTCTAATTAAACATGTGATTAAATCTTATTTAGCATAGTTTTATATGGAAGAAACGGTGAAAGAAAAGGAATTGTATATTTTGAGATATACTAGTTTTTGTGTAACAAGGTCAGAGTAGATTCGAGTTTCCCTGTTTTGACTTTGAAAAATCATAGAAAAATGTAGAAAAATTATTAAAGACTGAAATTTATATGGGTAAATCCTTAATGAGTCTATTTTTAAAATAAACAAACGGGATCATTATTAGATTTTTGTACTAAAATATAATTAATTTTTAGTGAAGAAAGGTCGAAACTGTCAGGCAGCAGAGAAGGGGAAAATTGAAAGTATTTTCTGTACGATTTGGCTAAAGTAAAAATTCTGGAAATTTTATGGTAAAAAGATAATTGAGTCTAGTTTCAGAAAAATCAAGCGGATAATAATTTCAAATTTTGTAGCTCAAGATATAAATAATTTAGTGACTGTGACTCAAATGGATAGCTTTGAAAACTTATGTGAAAATAAGAGTAAAGAGGTATATGATGATATATATGTGAAATATACATGTTGATGTGGTTGTGTTTAGTGAAGGAGTGAAATATAACAACTATGAGAAATGTTATTATATGAGATTTTATGCCCATGTAAATAAGTTAGAACCATTGTGATATTAGTGGGATGCCATTAAGAAACATTAGCGCGCTTACTGTTCAGCACTGTGTGTGCTTACTGATTTGCACTATATGTGCTTACTGATTTGCACTGTGTGTGCTTACTGTTTTGCATTACGTGTGCCTATTTATTTGCACTGTGTATGCTTACTGTTTCTCCAGCACTTATGTGCTCATTGATAGTACTTCGGTACTCGCTGTTAGTTCCGTATATCTAAAAGATTCTATGAAAGTCTAAAATGGGCTAATATGAGGAAAAAGTGGATCAAAGTATGAATTAAACTAATGTGGTAAGTGACATGGTTTATGCAAGTAAGGCAAGAAGTTTATAAACATGAGAAATTTAATAGTTATTCATTACTTTTGTAGTACTTACTAAGCCTTCACCGGCTTAACGTGTTTATTTTAATGCGTAGGTATAGTAGCTACGAGGGGATAAACCAAGGCAAGGGACCTCTCATCACATCAGCTCACCTTTGGAAGATTCAATTCCAGGTATTTACTCTTGGTAAAAATGGCATGTACAACGGTGCTTATATATGTCCTTAATGAAAGGAAAATGTTATTTTGAAATACTTTGAGTTGATGAAATGAATTGATGATATTTTGAATAAAATGATTTAAAAATACATTGTTTGGAAGAAAATTTTATTATACTCATGTTTAATTCTTCGGCACTGTATGTAATACTTCTATACCGGGTTCCTACGTGTGAACCGGGTATAGGGGTGTTACACTATACTTTTATCGACACATCCAAGAGTTCTACCGAAACAAGTGTGTAGAATTCTAATATACACATAAGTTTTCAAGTTTGCAAGTATTCTTTACCACAAGGCAATTAGTCAAGAATCAAAACTTACATAACCTATACATGATAACACTTGTTTCATCACATAACCACAAGATACAATTATTCAGGAGCACACATGACATTGTGTTTCAATGCATATTAGCCTACATAATCATTAAGCAAGCATACAAACTTAAGTTCAACTTTCAACCAAGTATAGCAATGAACCAATCAACCTAAAATCAAGCGTTTCAAGGATAATATCATCCTAGTACATGTCATATAACCAAGTGATGTAAATATTACCGAACGACCACCCGAGATAGTGTGATTTCTTGAGGTGATCCGATCTCCTAGCAGCAAAATAGAATCTACAAAACAACAACAATTTCATAGGTAAGCTTACATAGCTTAGTAAGTTTGCATAACCTGTAAATCTTACCACAATTAATAATTTAATAATACAAAGGAAACAATTGAGATTACTTGATTCGATCATAACAAAATACGATTAATTGTGGTTGTCGCAGAATATAGCTCATTCGAGCCCAGAATAAAGTAATGCTCATTTGAGCCCAAAACAGTTTAGCTCATTTGTTTCCATCCCATGAATATTGTAAAGACGATTGGAACCCTAGTACACGTTTCATATTGTGCCATAGTCCAACTATGGTCTTACATGTGCATTGCCATGGCTCGGCCATGGTCTTACATTCATAATGCCATAACCCCAGTTATGGTCTTAACATCAGAATGCCATAGCCCAGCTATGGTCTTACATCTATATACACTGCCATGGTCCAACCATGGTCTTACGTCAGAATGTCATAGCCCAACTATGGTTTTAACATTTGAATGTCATAACCCAGCTATGGTCTTACATCTATATACACTGTCATGGTCCAACCATGGTCTTACGTCAGAATGTCGCTTGTCTCCATTGATATAATGAGTTATCATTTTCGTAACTTTTTAACAACTCTTGTTCTATCAACAAATAAATTTAATATTAGAAATTTTAGATCATTTAAACTTTATCATTCGTATACAATTAAAAATATAATTGAGTTCATTTTAAATGAACTTACAAGACTAATTTGTAATAATGGCTCAGAGTATCTCAATCAGTGATCAACATAATATCAATTCATTATTTCTATTTTCAGTTACACATATCAATATAATCTAACATTATGCAATTAGGTTCATAAATTACATAAAAATTATTCTAAAATTAAACCGAACGAACTTTTCGGATTAATTTGCAGTAATCGTCAAAGTATAGAGACTATTCCATAATTTTCTCTTTGCCTCAATTTTTAACCCATTCTTGATCTAAAATAATAATTTCATTCAATTAACTAATTCCAACAATAAAATATACTTATTTTATGCAATTAAGTCTTTTTTGACATTTTTACAAAATTACCCTTAGCTTTTCACTTTTATTCAATTTAGTCTCTTAGCTCAAAACTTGCAATTTAACCATTTTTATTCAATTTCAGCCTAGCCGAATATTCAATGGCTTCATAACAGTCCTTACATGACATTATTTCACAACAAATACATGTACTTGTATTGTTTTAATAATTTAATCCTTAAACCCTAAAATCGTCAAAAATCACTTTACAAAATCATCAAATTTAACAACCAAACTCATAATAATTCCATAAATTTTCAAGAATAAGCTCATCCATCAATGGTAAAGTTTATAACATTTAAAAAATTCACAAATTAGTCCTTGGGTTAGCTAGATAAGCTAATACGGACTCAAAAACATTAATTTTACCAAAAACGGACGAGGTTTGCTCACTAAATCTTCAAACCAAAGTGGCCGAATGTTCTTCCTCCTTCAACTAGGGTTTTCGGCTTCTAAGAGAAGAAGATGATAAAAAATTTTGACTACTTTTTACTTTAATTTAACTTTAACCTATTTTATTTCAAAATTACCATTTTGCCCTTAATTAATTCATTCCAAATCCAAAAATTTCAAGGCCATGACCGTCCAATTACTGCCTTAATGGTATAATTACCACCTAAGTATCTTAACTTACCTTTCAATTAGCTTCTAACACCTTTAATTAACAGAATTCAACTTTTGCACCTTTTTCAATTTAATCCTTTTTATTTAATTAACTATCTAAACAATAAAATTTCATAACCAAAGCTTAATACGATGCAAATGACCTCGTAAATATTAGATAATTAATATTTATGGTCTGACACATCAAAGTGGTGGCTTCGAAACCACCATTCCAATCATATTAAAAAATAGACTAATTAGTAAATCCTAATTTAATTTGGATTTAATTGCAATTTACCAAAATATAAAGAGTTCCACATCATTTCTGTTATTAGGCCATTTAAGGAGGGTCCAATTTCATAATCGATCCTTCAATTATATTAAATTCCAATCAAACAAACTTATTTACAATTTAGCCTTAAACTAATTAGGACTAAATGAAGAAATAACCCAAAAGTTAGTGGATGATAATCATTCCACCACAGCTTAGACTTTTTGACCATGGTTTAATTGCCATTTTGGTCCCTTTACTATTTTTTAATCAATAACAATTAACTTTTATCACTTTTACAATTTACTCTTTTTTCACCAATTAAGCAATTAATTATCAAAATTACCCAATCAAACTTTAATTCAAATATAATAAGACTATGTAAATATTTAATAAAAATGTTTACAACCTTGAATTTAGGTTTGTTAACATCGTTAAAGTTGTTAAATTTACGTTTGTTAACATTATCTTTTTGTTAATAGCTATGAAATGAGTTTTTTTTTTTTAATTTATAAATATCACACTAACGAATTTAACAGATGAATTTTAAGGTGACATTAATAATTTAACCTGAATTTTAAAATTTGAAAAGTAAAAATATTAAATTCCATCAAATAAATGTAGAATAACTAACTTTCAAAATTACGAAAAGTAAAGTAAAAGGACTTTAAACATATTTTCAAAATTTGATTATGTTGTATAAATTCTACACCGAAAACGATGCATGAAATACAAACTCAAATAATAAAAGGACATATCAACTAGCTGAAAATGGATTAAAAAATGACATATACATGTTTAAAAAAATTAGTAGAGACTAAAAAGCAATGTAGGCAGTCCTCAAATGATTGGTTATAGGCCTTGAGAACAGAGATTAGAGATTAGAAAATGGAAATGCAGCCATACCTGATGGAATTGAAGCTTTAAATTACTAGTTGCACCATTCGTGTGGAGTTCTGTCATCTAAGCTCGTTTAATTTTTTTCCTCCTAAATTAGATATTTGCCCTGAATGTTTTCTGTAAAAGAAGAAAAATAGTAAACTTATTGTAAAGGTCTTTATATTACGAGTCAGATTGCATTTTGTTTTTTCTACTCGAAAAAAGATAAATTAACTAATGTATATTAGATTAAAGAGTAAATTGAATTTTATCCATTTTTACTATTAAAAATTGATGTGACTAATGGAATAACCTGACAATACATCATGACATGGATAAATTTTTAAGCATAGAAATGGATGATTTTTTTAACAGAATGATCAATTTGCTCTTAAATATAACGGACAAATATAGCTAAGTTCGAAATGAAAGATAAGAAGAATATTTGGATGAAAATTTCGGAGCAACGCTTTTATGATATTTGAAACGGATAGAATCTTATGTGATGACTTAAAAGTTAAAGCGTTCACAACTTTAGATGTGATCTGAATTCGAACCGTATTAATCATATTTTTTTGTTTGGATTTTAGTTTATTATTGTAATTCACACAAAAAAAACCATTTGAAAGGTATAAATTTGATTGCAAATATTTTTAGGATAAAATTAAATTTGTGTATGTTGATGGAGAATGACCCTATTTCCTTTATTGGTCGAGAAAAGCATGTATGTTCCTTTCTACTTCTCCGGCTGATATCTCTCGTTTTTTTTTTCTTCTTTTATAAATATATCTAAAAATTATTAATCACATTGCTGAATCCGAAATAATAATAACAATAAAAGAGATAATTATAAAATCTGACTTTAAAAATCTCACCTCCAAACAGTAGCTAAAAGAAAAAGGAAAAAAAAATAGTAGATAGCAGTAGCATCAAATCACAGGGAGACTTTTATCCATTATTCAACCAACGCCAGAACTCCACATCACAAAAGCAGCCAAACAGTGCCCTGGTTGCACAAACTCTCCATTCTACCCTACTCCGAATCAAAAGAAAAAGCCAAAGAAAAAGAAAATCTCAAGGCCACAAGAACTTGTGGCTGAGAATCAAACCATGGTGATGTCGTGGCATCCACCTCTCTTTTAAACCCATCCATTAACCCTCACTATTAACTTCATATCACTTCACACCAATTTACCAACCCCCCCGCCCCCTAAAAAAAAAAATCAATACCTGCGAATTTTCTTAGCTGGTTCTTGAGAAAATGCAAGAAAGTAAGGACCCTGGGATCAAGTTGTTTGGTAAGAAGATTCATTTACCTGCTGATGGAGAGATTTCAACTCTCTCTGTTGATGAACTCTCTGTTGTTGAATTCGAAAAGGCTCAGTGTGGGAACAGAGTAGTAGATGATGAAGACTATGAAGAATTTGATGATGATGATGATGATGATGATGGTGATGGTGATGGTGATGAAGAAGAAGATGAACAGAAAGACAAAACAGAGCAGGTTGGCTAATTCAATTAAACAATGTTTCTTTTTAATCTTCTTGGGGATTTTAAGGATTACCCATTTCTTGAAATGGTGAAAAATTAATGGCTCAAGTTTACTTTTTCTTGAATTTTCCATTTTTGGATCCTACTTGTTTTGGTAGAACTAGCTTTTTCTTTTTCCTGCTAATCTTTTGGATTCTTACCCCCCCCCCCCAAAAAAAAACTATTGAATTACTATACAATTCTTTTAAAAATATGAAACTGAAAATATTTATTTAGCTTCCAGATTGTTTTTTTTTTACTTATCTGGGCTTTGATTATTTGGAGTGGGGCTAGAAAATCAGAAAATTTTTTTTGGGGGGGGGGGGTGATTATTATACAAGAAATTTGAAGCCCTCCTTCTGCCAAATGTCTATTTTTTTTACTTCTTTATTGATTTTAGCCAATCAATATTTTCCAGATTCCACATCCCGTAGATCCTTTTAACCGGGAAAGTCTTCCCTGCTTGGTTTTTCAATATATCTGTTAGATTCCTTCTTATTTGCAGTATTAAAATCTTTGTTAGCTTTGTTTTTGTTGAATATCTCGATAAGTTTTAAACTATTAACTGATTTCCGAAAACTTTCAAGAAATTTCATGGAATATCTTATTGTTAATATGTGTATGCCCCCTTGATTATATTAATCAAACTTTAAACAATTTTCATATAAAACAATATAAAAAAGGAGCTGGGATGTTGTTTAGGAATTAGGACCCTTATCATATTTTTATTTGTTTGTTTCTCGAGAAAATTTTCTTGATTCTGGCTAAGAACTGAGATAGGATCATGTAGAAAATTTTTTGGTCTATTTAAAGTTTCTTATTAGGGAAGCATATTAAATTTCAGGATTCTTTAGCAGAACAGATTGCTGATACTGGACAAGCAGATGACAACATCCTGCCGTCAAATAGAGAGGAATCAACAAATCCAGAGACCTCGCTGGAGCCTAATGGAAACCCGAAAACTCCCTCTATTGACGAAGAAACCGGAAAATCGAAGACCGGAAAGACTGATAAAGAACAAAGTGATGGTAGCAAATCACAGGAGAAAACACTTAAAAAGCCAGATCAAATACTTCCATGCCCCCGCTGCAATAGCATGGATACAAAGTTTTGCTACTACAATAATTACAACATCAATCAACCTCGTCATTTCTGCAAAGCCTGTCAAAGATACTGGACTGCAGGTGGTACGATGAGAAACGTACCAGTAGGAGCTGGTCGTCGTAAGAATAAGAACTCTGCCTCGCATTACCGACACATCTCCATTTCGGAGGCTCTTCAAGCAGCTCGAATCGATGCTCCTAATGCAGCACATCACCCTGCCTTGAAAAGCAATGGAAGGGTCCTTAGCTTTGGCCTAGATGCACCCATTTGTGATTCCATGGCCTCTGTCTTAAACCTTGGGGAGAAAAAGGTTTTGAATGGTGCCCGAAATGGATTTCATGGTCTTGAAGAACAAAGAGTTTCGGTTCCAAACAGAAGGGAAAACGGTGATGATTGCTCGAGTGGATCTTCTATCACGGTTTCAAACTCAATGGAGGAAAGTGGTAGAAGTTGCGTTCAGGAAAATAGGATGGGCAACATTAATGGCTTCCCTTCACCAATTCCTTGTTTACCTGGTGTTCCTTGGCCTTATCCATGGAATTCCGCGGTGCCTCCACCGGCATTTTGCCCATCCGGATTTCCCATGTCATTCTATCCTGCTGCAGCCTATTGGAACTGTGGGATTCCCGGCACTTGGAACGTGCCTTGGTTGTCTCCTCAGTCATCATCCACTTCTTCAAACCACAAGGCTCCAACTTCAGGTCCAATTTCGCCGACATTGGGCAAACATTCTAGGGAAGGGGACATGGCCAAAGTAGATGATTCAGAAAAACAGAAGGCAACAAAACAGAAGAACGGATGCGTTCTGGTTCCGAAAACTTTAAGGATCGATGATCCGAGTGAAGCTGCAAAAAGTTCCATATGGGCGACACTTGGGATTAAGAACGAATCACTTAGTGGGGGAGGGCTTTTCAAGGCTTTCCATCCGAAGAGTGATGAAAAGAATCACGTAGCTGAAGCATCACCAGTGTTGAGAGCAAACCCTGCAGCCTTGTCTAGATCCCTCAACTTCCATGAGAGTTCTTGAAAGCTAGGTTCTTGATATATAGGCCATAAATACTTGTGAAACACTTACCGGGATCGTCTCGTTGGGGAGTTAGACAGCTGCTGCCCAGGACAAAGACCGGAGACGGGCACGGGAAAGGGAAAGGAGGGTTTAGTCCATTTTTCCCCCGCTAGGATGATGAGAAAAGCTCAGGGAAAACTGATTTCTCTTGTTGTAACAGTACAATAAACAGTAAAGATACGGGTTTAGATTTTTTACTTAGCGCTTGCTCAGTTTGTATTCATGTATATATCTCTATATATGTAACATACCATGACAGTCTTGGAGAACTATATCTTTAGGTGTATTGAACTAAACTTTCATACTGAAACTCAAGAGTGGAAGTCTTTTTCCTCATTTTATACTTTACTCTTCTCGCAGTTTCTCTACTCCAATAATCGACGTGACAAAAGTTGAATATACCCGTATCAGATGGAAGTGAAGGAGCAAAAAGCAACCATGGAAGAAATAGTGGTATTGTGAAGCAAAGATGGAATTCCATTCCAAGGACCACCTTTATGTTGAAGATAAGCTTGAATATTTTTTTCGAAAACAGGCCAAGTGACTTTCCTTTTCACTCGCCAATGGAATCCAAACAACGTGCACTGAAAAGGCAAATACCTGCTGACCTGAAGTTCCCTCGTATAAAAATAAATCATTATTTATTACGCTGCATTCCCTTCTCCTTTTTCAAAATCCACTTTTACACAGTCAGTGATGTTAATAATAAAACTAAAACCAACCGCCAAATCCTTACCCAGGAATGAATCGTAAGTTTTGCAGACTGCAGTGTGATTCATGGTGGCCACTTTGATCAAATTCTTATGTGCATGCCTAAACCTAGTTTTAGTTGAAGATTCATAAACCCTAATATTTGCAAAAACAAGTAATAAAAGTAACAAGGAAATGTTAAAAGTGAATGGGAGCAACGGAGTGGGGGCAGGGTGATAGATATTTAGAAGGAAAGCAGGAAACAGAAGCCACATGATGAAACACTATTCCATCATATCCTTTTGTCTTTTCTTCCTACTTTCGCTTTCCTTTCTCTACTTTTTCTTCGAAAGCTGTTGCCCATTGCTTTTCATCCATGTCTTTTTTTTTTTTTTTTAAGCTTCTGTTCAATAATTCTTTATCCATTTATATTAGTCCCCACTATTTTTTTTTTTATCTTTTAACAATTTAATCCATGAATTTATAAATATAAATATAATTTTTATGTTTTGAATTGATATGATATTTTTATTATTGAGAACCAACTTTATTATACTCAAAAGTTATTCATTATTATTTTTTCGAGATAAATATTAAATTTATATATAAATTCTATTTCAATGTATATTTTGATAAATAAATTTTTAATTATACATATGAAATTCGAATTGTAGTTCATATATATACATGGAATCTTGATTTTAATTCTATCGTATAAATTTTAAAGAATTGAATATGTACATTTATTTTCATATTGGATTCATATATGTTTAACAATTATAGTTAATGTTTATTTTTAAAAAAAAAGATAAATTTACTTAAATTTATTTTTGAACCCTTTAATACTTTTTGTTTTACATAAATAATGATGTGTCATCTTATTATCGATTAATGATATATTAAACTTATACATTAAATTAAAAGAATAAAATATTTTATATAAATGTGAAACATCAATTAAAAATTCAAGAGTAAATAAATAAATTTATTATATTAGATATTTTTAAATATTAATATTAATAATTAGGTCTACCTATCAATTGTAGACCATCCATGTAGGTTTATTTTCCCATTTGAAGAGGCTTCTGTTTTAATATATAAAATATATTAGAGGATTTGAAAGTTTTTTTTTATATTAAACAGATAATTAAATATTTTTAATTTATGAATGGTTATAGATAAGCATGAAATATATACGAGATTGTCGATTAAATCTTAATTCGATTGGAATGGATATTATTGTCAATGTAAAAGGACGCGAGTTAAAGTACGTTGCTGCACATTATCCTCTTATTTATGAGTTGAGGAGAGATTATGGATAATTCTAAGAATTGTATTAAAAAGAGTATATATGATCGGGATGTATAATAAAATTATTAAAAAAAAGAGAGATTATACGAAACTACTTGATCTTTTCCTTAAAATAAAATAGAAAAACATGGAAAAGAAAAAGGAAGAATGACATTAAAGTTGACCTAAATAGAGGCTTTATGAAAACCTTCAATTCAAACCCTTAATTAGTAGAAGTAAAGTGTGGGGTTCATTTCTAAAAACACAAAAACTCTAATTATTGGCATGTTTAGAACCATGTCTAATCTTAATTATTTGAGAATGATTTTCTTTTTTTTTTTGGGGGGGGGGGGGGGGGGGGGCTTTAATCTGTAAATTCCCACTTTTTAATGCATAGCCAATGTTAATCTTGCATTCATGCTTTTTGGCATCCATATCTAACAGTAACAATTACTTTAAGGTTGACTTTAGATTCAAAAGTGAAATATAAAATAATTGGCACTCAGAGTCAACCTCCCACTACCACTTAATCTCTTACTCTCTGTGACTTTTATTATTGTTTAAACTTTTAAGTGGAGATATGCACTTGCTCAAAAAGTTTTTTCTTGTTCTCTTTTGCTAAAGTAGTTTATTTTAGGGTTGAATCCACTTACACACTAAGGAATTTCATAATTATTTTAAGTTCCTTTTAACTCAGTAAGTACAGACAGACTTTTATGCCTAAACCACATTACTTTATAATTAATTTTATATCGAATTTTAAAAATAATTATTGAAAAAAATAATCACGAATTATAAATATAAATTAATAAAAATTAAAATAAAAGGAAGGGAACCCATTTTAGATTTGTTTTATGTTACTTAAATTTGTTTTTCAAATGGTTTAATTATTATTATTTTCAAAAATTGAAACATTTTGACATTTAAATAAATAAACCCAACATGTCTCATGAGAAAACAGCCAACATCTAAAACAAAGAAGAAATAAAGAAAGGCCTTGATTTGGAAAAGATGGGTCAAAACTCATGGGTTGATTGGTCCAATTAAAGGGCAAAAATGCACTCCTTGGTTCCATAAAGTCAAAAAAGTTAAACCCTTTTTTTTTTTTTTTTAGGTTTGAATAAAGTAATTTTCCAGATGAAATTTTAATCCACTTTTTTTTTCAACCAAGAAATGCAAAATCATTTTCTCCATAACAATGAGTTTTATGGGACACGTGTATGTCACTATATTGATGTTCCTGACCGAAGTTAAAAGAAAAATACTAAAACATGTTAAAGTTTTATATAATATAAACTTTAATAAATATTAAGGTAAAAAAGGTTGGGAAAAAAAAACACATGTCCTTTTCAAAACCAAAAGAAAACCCTGTGTTTGTGTATCACTTTGTTTAAAATATTATATATTTATATAAATAATAAATAGAGTTATGTTGGTAAAATATATGATATTGTTATAAGTTTTGAGACATGGGCATGTTTTAAGGTAATCATGTTTACTTGCTCCGCCCTCCAAGTTTGATCCCTGCTTTTGAATTTTCACATGTATATTAGTTAGACCCACGAAAAGCAAAAGTAGATCCCAAAATACTAGACATTCTCAAAATTTTATTAAAATATAATATATGAATGTTTATCAAAACTAATAATAAAAGTAATATTTTTAAAACAATTACGATAAGACAAAATATGCAAATAAGTGGCTGGATCTTAATTTGACTGGTATAATAAGAAGACGTGAGTTCAAGTGCGCTGAAACACATTATAATACTCTTATTTATGGGTTTGGAAAATTATGAGTAATTTTAAGCATTATGTAAAAAAAAAAAAAACAAATATAATCCAGACTTATAATGAAATTGTATTATTACACAATACTACGAAAATGTTCTTTACCTTAATCATCATTCCAATACCACAACTATATAATTATTATCCTTGGATCAACACTATGACAAGTTCCTACAGCAGATAGTAATATTATTGAATTCTACACCCACCTGAATCCTCCGCATGATGAACATTGCCATATGCTGAAAGTTCGATTAGATCCATGTCCCGACCTAAAAGTTCAATGGCACAATTGAAAGTCAAGGATTACCAAAATCCTGGTTGTCATCTTATCAGGAAGAAAAAAGATCATACAAAATTAGCAGTACCTGAAACCCGACAATAAGAACTTTTCTGAATAAGATCAGCTCTAGACAACTCAGTCCGATTTCCCTTTGATCGATTAACAGTTGCCTAATGTTATCAAAACAAAATTCCAAGCATCAGATTCCTGATTCTTTAGGTAAATTACAACTATGGAGTAAAAATTAGTCGAGAAAAGAAAAACATTCCAAGTGATTCAAAATTGTTTAACAACTCAATGGAACTAATACAGTTGCAAAAGATTAAGCACTCAAATATGGACTAGCATGTTTCGAATATACACCAATATCTTCTAAAGCCTATGTTTGGATGAGGAAACAACTCGTCGTACTCTACTCGAAGAGTTAGTCCCCACTTTGAATTGCCATCATAGGCAGTCCCGCATATAAGAATGTACAGGCTAAGTTTTATTTGTATCCTTATTTCTAAAGATTGACTGCATTAATAGAAAGAGTTTGTTACCGCTTATAGATACAGAAAATATCCACACTAAATACTGGATCACTTTGTTATATTATGGTAAAAAGAAAGTCCCACTAAAATCCTTCAACAACACATTGGGAGGTAATTCTCTCTCATTCCTAATTCATGTACTTCACAAGGTTTGAACCTAAGATCTCTATTCTGGAAATCAATTTAACTCTCTGTCGTCCTCTAACCCATGAACTTCCCAGGGTCTAAACCTAATATCTCTAAATTGGAAATCGATTTAACTCTGTCATCCTCTAAATTATGTACTTCAAGGGTTTGAACCTAAGATTTCTAAAAGTCATAACATCAAAGACATCAATTCTAACCAAGTAAAAGATTGACCAGAGCAAGCTACTCTCTAAATGATTGCATTTTCCATACAAGGCATGCTTTTTCCACCTTATTAGAAGGAATAATGACTCACTTTTTCGTCTTATTGTACTTTCACATACTACTTTTAATTTGTTCATTACTTGCTAAAAGAAAATCTACCTTAGGTAGATGATATTTGACTCAATTTTAGTAGTAGGTAGACAGTTATAAGATTTTCAGCAATGAAGATTCTTGAGAAAACCAATAAATTGTGAATGAGAAGTGGATAAATGATTGCCTGGTCTTTGTATGTTAAGATAGATATATGCATCATAATTAACAATGGAAAAAAAAATCATCCAATCCTTCAATATTTGAAAATGCATCAAGGCCATTTTGATCTTTATAAAATTCTTAGTCAACCAAACACTAATAAAAATATTATAAGCAATACTCTTTGGCCCCCCACTAACTTAAACTTTTGGTTTCACCACTGAGTCACTGATTGGTATCAGGCCTGAAAAAGGCAATTTCAACTGTGCTATGGCTACTCATACTCTGCAAACTTGATTAAAATAGTTTCCAAGGGAAAGCTTATATTCAAAAACGTTATTTTGTATATTCATTTCAGAATACCAAAGACTGATAAGGATTCTTCAATTCAATGCATTTAATTAAAAAGTTCCATTGCCATGCTTTTTATTTTTTGGTTCTAACCATTACTATGCTTAATACTTGGTTATAGTTATCTTTGTACTTGGTTCTTTTCATTTTCCATCCTTTTTGTTATGGTACTATGGTAAGGCAAATCAAGGTGGCTAGTCGCAAGCCAATAGAACATTGAACTCAGTTTAAGGAGAGGAAGATGGGTAGCCCCGAGATGATTCTTGGGCCTCAAATTGCAACATTCCCATGATTCAAGTCAATGAAGTGTATTCAAGACTCAATAGGCAAGTAGCTGCAAATCCAGTTAAGCCAGAGTGCAAGCATATAGTAATTACCTTTCCAAGTACATGAAAAGATCAACTACTTTTTGTAGACTGATGTCAGCTGTACCCTATGACTATCGGTCTCTCCCATACTTTATTGCATTGCCAAAAAAAAAAAAAAATTCTATTTTGGCAGGTTGAAAATATTTTTAAACCAGAAGCATGTCAGGAAATTTAGAAAAAACAGAAAGAAGGAAGTTGAAGATGCTATAGGAGGGAAAATCTCATACCTGTAAAACCTGACAGTTTTCTAAAGTGCTTTTTCCTCCCTGAAATTCATGAAAAGAAATCAAATCAGGAGCCAGACTCGGTAGATCCAGAACAGAGATGCATGGAGTTCATGCATATAACAATACTACACAATAAATTCAAGAGAGGGAAAGTTCAGGGACAGTCTTTGAGAGATTTAATAACGAAGAGAGTATGCTTAGAACTTTTTGTTAAGTACGTACGACTGTACGTGGTAATTGAATATCTGAGTAAATAATTACAAATGAAGGTCATTGTACACAAGAAAGCTATATGTAAGGAACAATGAAAGCTGAAAAAGAAAAACACAGTTTGGTGGGTTCTCTAGTGAATAGTGAAGCACTACAGCAGGGCAGCAAATATTCAGGATTAAACACAACTTTGTCTATATTAGCTAGAGGGAGTCCTGTGAATACATGATGCTTTCACCCTCAGCAAATATTAAACCTTTTGAGAATATGACCTAACACCGTGAGATTAGCCTCAAGGTCCTCCACTGCAACTTATATCATCTTGTACGTGAAAAATATGTTGAACATTAATTGAACAAAATAGTCCAGCTTAAGTGGGAACATTTCACAAGCTGCCTCAATACAACATCAACTACTATGGCTTCTACAACCTTGTCACCAATTTCTGATCTTCACGTATTTTTTCCCTTTAGAAATTTTTAATACTGCTAATCATCATGCCTGATTCTTTCTACCAAATGATTCTCACCCAAAAGAGACTAGCATTTCAAGTTTTGCTTCATTAAGAGTGATTCAGAATAAAATATTCAGCTCGAAAGAAATTTTTCTATAGTTCTATGAAATCATTCCATTAAAAAATGGCTAAGTCATGACCAGTGCCGAACTAGAATTATTCCTTCACTCAGGGATCCAATCAGTTTTGGTCCTTGTGGATTCAAAGTCTTAACATCATAGTCTGCGGAATATAGTTATGGAATTCTTTGCAAGTGAGTAATCACATTCACAAATGACATTCTAATATAACAAATTTAGCAGAGGTATATTTTCACATATGAAATGGAGTAATAAATCAAACAGCAATCTTGTTTCCTCTCTTTTTTGCTAATATCTGCTTTTGACTATAGAGGAATTACAGAATTCTTAGAACAAAAGTACTCACAAAACATAAAATTAGGAATTACATAATGAACCCAGAACAAATCTACAACACCCAAACCAAGCCAAACCCTCTTCAGAAAACAAGATACAACAAAATATTCAAACTTCGATTTCAAAATTTCATGTTTTTGTTAAATTTTATTATAGTATTGAATGCATAATTAAATGAATTTCAATCCACGATTGATAGAAAAATAAATAAATCCAAATATTCAAATTCATCTTAACAAATATAGCAAATGTTAGAACTAAGGGGGGAAAAGAGAAAAACTACCTTGGAGTAAGGGATGATATGGTCGTAGTCATGGCACAAGCATCCAGGACAACCAACGAGCTTCCTGAAAACAATGTTACCAACAGCGTCGCGGCGCCAGCGATCTGGGTCTCGTCCCTTGACCTTCTCGGCCTTTTCCCAGCATTGTTGCTTGACGCTGTAAGGAAAGCTCCGGGGATTAGAGTTTGAATCTTGCGAAATTTGGAGACCTTCAAAGAGACTGGTAACTGCGGAGCTCCGTCCTTGCTCAGTCACGGACAGTTCACTGTCGACCAAAGAGGCTGAGGGCGGCGTAAGCTTTGATGAGCGTGAACGACGTGGAGAGGATGGGCGAGACTTTGATTGTTGCTTGGTTTTGGAATCTTTGCCATCAATTATCATTTTTCTCTTTTGGTTGGTGTTGCCTTGCCTTCATTTGGGAGGGAACTTTATTTAACTTCTCCCAATCCCGATAATTGTGTATAAATAATTTGGATAAACTACGATGTTGGTAACTCTATTATTCTAAGTTTTTATGGGTCAATTCGGACCGGACTTAAGCATAATATTAATAAATTTTATGTTTATTTAAATTTGATCTGATTTGAAATATAAGTATAAAATTTTGTCTAAACTCATTTATATTTACAAAAAAATTAACTCAAGCCTATTTTAAATCCGTCCATATTATTATTTAATTTTAAAATAAATATTTATATTATATTATTTTAATATTTAATAAATTTATACATTTTTTATTTATTAAAATTTTTTATATAGTTATCTTAACATTATTTTAATTTTTACATTTGAGTAGTATTATATATTTAGTATAAATTTATTTATTTTAATATGTTCTAAATACATAATATATAAAAATAACATAATATAAAGTATTATAAACTTAAAAATGGGTTAGATTGGGCTGGGCTTGGGCCTTGAATGTTCAAGTTCAGCTCGACCCATATTTTAAACGGGTCTATTTTTTTTCAAGCCCATTTTTCGAGCTTAATATTTTTGTTCAAACCCTCTCAAATTTTAAGTTTACCTTCGAGCTTTGATAAGTAACTCGACCCATGAACAAATCTAGGGTCAACGGACTTCAAAAAATATAATGGATCTTTAACAATTAATTATGTTTTTTTGTCACTTAACCATTAAATGTCTAACGGAAAGATAACATGATTTTTTTAAAAGATAAAGTTAGCCTATAACATTTGTCAATTTTGTCAATATAATAACATTTAAGATAGATTTTATTATTAAAGTCATTTAGTAATTAAACATTTTCAAAGCACTTCAAAGACTTGCAAAATACTTAAGAACGTGTTTTTAAATGTGTTTGAACTCATTCGAATGTTTTTTAGCCACCAAAATGTTCTAATGTGTTTAAAATGTTTTAAAATCGTTTTGGTAACTAAGTATCAACACTAGTGGTCTAGGTTTTGATACGTTGCAAGCCAATAGCCATATAACAAAACAAGAAGGTCATGTATCAATACATCCCTTAGAAGTGCCGATACATGCTTTAGATGTACCGACACGTGGCTATCAGAACGGTCACTAATGGCTATGTTTATGATAAGTGTTGATACATCATTGAAATGTATCGATACATGAGTTGCAAATCCACTTTTTAAGGTCGAGATTAATGCATTCAATGGCTCCAAAACATCTCCAACGGTTATAAACATCCACAAAATTGTTCTTTCGTATAAATACAAATAAAAAACACATCAAGACATAAGAGAGACACATCTAAACATTGAAACCAATAAAATTCACTTCAAATATTCCTTTTCTCTATTCTCTTGTACGTAATCTTTTAGGTGCTTATTGTAATATCTTTTATCATTCTCCTTGTTTGAGTGAACTGACACTTGTAAATACGCATCATTGAGAGGTCTTCATTGTTTACATATTTTCTTTTTATAATTAAAGAGTGTACTTAAGGTTGTTGGGTAGAAAACCTTAAGGGGATTTAAAGGGTTTCTAGTTGTATTGTAGAAGTTAGAGGAATTTAGTGAAGCTATAAAAACTAGGGAGAATGGTCTATCTTAACCTTGTTAAAAAGATAAAAATAGTAAATGTTAGAGCTTTTTCCTTAAAAGATAGCAATTCTTATAGTTAATTGGGAAAATATTTAGTTGAGGTATACTGAGGTAGTAAAGGTAAGAAATTAGAGTCGAACCATTAAAAATCGAAATGTCCAAGCTTTTCTTCCTTGTACTTTTATTTTTAAAAAGTTTGTAGAGAAAATTCTAAATACCAATTCATCCTCCTTGATATTTTTGGGCTTAAACACTTTAGCTCTCAATTTTCAAAATTTAGTCAAATTGGTTTCTTTTGGATAAGAAAGCTAATTGAACCATTAAAAATTTAATGGGAATTACATGGAAGTCTGCATGACCGTCTATGTGTTATTTACTGTTAACATGGATAATTTTTCTAAAACTTTTTGTGAACTTTTTTTAAATATTCTGAATTTTTAAATATTTTTATTAACTTTTTTCAATGTTTTCTCAAATATATGTGAATTGCTACTTGAGCAGTCACGTCGATGTCATTAAAATTTTAATGGTCCATTCAACTTTTTTCATCTAAAAGAGAGCAATTTGGCTAAATTTTAAAGGTTGACTTGAGGGCCAATGTGATCTCAAAAAATAGAATTATGGGCCAAAGTGACAAAAGAAGTAAACATTAAAGGCTAAATTTATCATTATGCTTATTTTATTTAGCATAATAAGAATTTTAGTTTTAGTGTTTACGAGTTATATCAGTTTGGTCCTACATATAAAATGGTTAACTTTCAATATTTATACATTATATCAATTTGACCATGTAACATCCGCATGCTTGAACCGGATTTGGAACAGTGATAAAATAGAATTGAGAATTAGAAATGTTTAGCTGAAGTGAAGAAGGTTAGAAAAATTTAAGGAATAAATAGTAAATGAGAGAAAATATGGGGGACTAAATAGCGAATTATCCAAATTGAATTTTGAGTCATCATGGGAATTAGATTGATTGAGGAGGGGCAAAAGAGTAATTTGGTGGAAGATATTTTTGGAGACAATGTTTTGGGCCAAAGTGTAAAGATGGAAGGCCCAAAGACTAAAAGTGCAATTTTACCATTATTAAAGAAAGATATTTTTATAAAGAGAAATTGATAGAAAAAATCTAGAAAAATGAAGAAAAGAAATGATGAAAAGGCTATAAAAGCCATCAGCGATGGTGCTTCACGTTAGCCACCATTTTCTCACAATTTCAACTTTTACTTTTCTTACAAATTAGTCCTTTTTCACTAAATACAAATCAATTAAGCTAGTTTCTTCCAAATTTCTTTAAGATTAGTGAATAAAATTATTAGAGAAGTATAGTAGCTATCCAATTGTTAAAAGAAATGCATCCATACTTGTCTTGGAGGAGAAAGAAAATGGGAATTAGTGTTGAATACAAGTGATTAAGGTAAGAAAGCTAAACTCCTCTTTAAATACATGTTAGTTTTGGTTTAGAAACATACATTATGATATGTTAGAATGATTTTAATATGAATATATGTGTTTTGTATGAAATTGAAGAGAAAGAAAAGAAGGAGAAGGACTCAATTGAAGAGAAATGAAAAGAGAGGATCAAAGAGGGAAAGGAAGCTTTCTACAAGAGTTGTAAGTACTACAAGTATTAAAAGGTTTAGAATTAATTAAGTTAAAGTATTTATAATTTTAGCATATATGATTAATTATGATAAAATGATATGTTTAATTATAAATGTTAATTATGTATGATTAAATGAAATTTAGTGTCAAGAGACATGAAAAAGGAAACATGTCCATTAAAACAGTTTGGACAGAATAGAGGACTAACTTCGAAAATTCACCAAAAATTGTATAAAATGAGTTAAGAGTTGAATTAAATATGTAATTAAAGCTTATTGAATTTAGTTTCATATGGAAGAAACAATGAAAGAAAAGGAATTTTACATTCTGAGATATACTAGTTTTAGTGCAACAAGGTCAGAGTGGATTTGGGTTCCCCTGTTTTGACTTTGAAAAGTCATAGAAAAATGTAGAAAAATTATTAGAGGCTGAAATTTATATGGTTGAATACTTAATGAGTCTATTTTCAAAAGAAACAGACGAGAACATTATTGGATCTCTGTACTAAAAGATAAATATTTTTTAGTAAAGAAAGGTCGAAACTGTCAAGTTGCAGAGAAGGGGTAAATTGAAAATGTAGAAAAATTATTAGAGGCTGAAATTTATGTGGTTGAATACTTAATGAGTCTATTTTCAAAAGAAACAGACGAGAACATTATTGGATCTCTGTACTAAAAGATAAATATTTTTTAGTAAAGAAAGGTCGAAACTGTCAGGTAGCAGAGAAGGGGTAAATTGAAAGAATTTACTGTACAAATTGGCTAAATTAAAAATTCTGTAATTTTTATGGTAAAAATATATTTGAGTCTAGTTTCAAGAACATCAAGCAGATATTAAATTTGAATTTTATAACTCAAGATATAAATAATTTAGTTACTGTGACGCAAGTGGACAGTTTTGAAAATTAATGTGAAAATAAGAGTAAAGAGGTATATAATGATATATATATATGTGAGAAAAATATATGTGTGAAATATTATGTGGTTAATTATAAAGATTGATTGTGTGATTAATTGGTGAAATTGTGGATTTATTTGAGGAAACAAAGGTGAGAAATACATGAATATGTATATTTGAATTGAATTTGAATGATTTGTGATCAAAATTGAAAGTGAAAGTGAAAGTGAAATTGGAATTAAAAGTGATATGAATTGTAAATTGAAAATCCCTATTAACTAGTCGGGCTGAGTCGGATATAGTTGGCATGCCATAGGATTGGAAGAGTTTAGGGATACTTCGACCTTGAGTCGATGAGACATTGGGTGTCATTATTTTATTTCGGATAGATTCGATGAGGTACTGGATACCACTTTACTTCGGCTAAGCCGATGAGACACTGGGTGTCACTTTATTGCTTCGAACTATCTGATGAGGCATTGGGTGCCATTCTGGTGTGTTTGGTTGGATCCGTGTATCCACCAAGGTCCGAATCTTGTTAATAGGGTAAATAATGTGAAAAAGAAAGAATGTGCAAATCGTGACATTGAGGTAAGTAAAACTTTGAACACATGAAAGGTAAGTATTATATGTGTATAAGTAATCAAATAATGATAAAACTAAGTAAGCTAAAGAGGCTAAAATAGCTAAGTTGTAAAAAGTGAATGAATGTATATAATGTGTTAACAAGAAAAGTTAAATGATATATATATGTGAAAGGTATGTATTTTATATGAATAAATATTCACATGTATGTTGAAATGAGTTAATAAAAAGTTTAGAATTGATTAAGCCTTCACCGGCTTAACGCGTAGGAACAAGATATTTGAGAAGCTAAGGTTGGATTAGGTGTCTCTCATCAAATCACATCAACATTGGAAGATTGCAAGACAAGGTGTATTTATTTTGTGTGAAATGGCATGTACAAATGGTACTTATATGTCCTCAATGAATGGGTTATAAATGTTATTTTGATGATACTTGATTATTTTATGATATTTTAGTAAAATGATTCAATTACACATTATTTGAAAGAAATTTTTTTTGTATTCATTTTTAATTCTCTGACACTGTATGTAATACTCTTATACCGGGTTTATACGTGTGAATCGAGTGTAGGGGTGTTACAGACCATGCTTTAAAAAAATAAAAAATACTAATTTCAAAAAAATAAAAATTTATTAAAAAACACGTAAAAGAAACTTTGAATATCAACTAGAAGTTTATCATGCATATGTATTAGATTATGGCACACCCACAATGTGGATGAAAAAAAAAATATGTAAAAATCTAGAGTAAATTGTATAAATGATCACCCAATTATGCTTGTGTTCCTGTTTTGGTCACCCAAGTTTAAAATTTTTAATTTAAGCACTATCATTTGTATTTGTTCTTATTTTGGTCACCCGTTATTAAATTGATAACAAAAATAATGATGTGGCCTTTTTATAACTGAAATGATAACGCATTTAGTTCTCAATGCTTACATATTCTATCAATGCGATCCTAATTCTAAATAATTCGATAAATTTAATCTTTTACATTTACAAATTTTATCAATTTAATCCTCTAACTTAAAAAAAGTTTAAAGAAAGAATCATCTTTCTTTTTCCAGGTTTCAAAGAACACCCAACAAGAAGATATCAAGAGTATAGCTTTTTTTTACACTAAACGGAACCTTAATCCAATAAATAAATAAAATAAATGGTTCTCAAAACAAAGGTATTTTCAATAAGGGTTCATTTAGTGTTAAAAAAAAAATTAATCATAGTCTTGGTATTTGATTGTTGGGCGTTCTTTGAAACCTGAAAAACATGAGTTGATTCTTCCTTTTCTTTCTTTAAACTGGATCAAATTGATAAAATTTATAAATATAAAGAGTTAAATTTATTAAATTATTTAGAAATAAAATAAAATAGATAAAAATATATAAGTTTTGAGAACTAAATGTGGAATTATACCAATTAGAAGAAAACCACATCATTATTTTTTGTTGTTAATTTAATGATAAATGATTGAAATAGGAACGAATACAAACTTTAATGCTTAAGTTGAAATTTTTTAAGTTTAATGACCAAAATAGGAACTCAATCATAATTAGGTTAGCATTTGTATTTAAAATATATTTTGTAGTTATAAAAACTTTGTTTCATATAAATTTTAAGGTATATATATTATAATATTTTAAATATTTTAATATTATATTTGTGCTTAAAATAATCAGGTTGAATTAAGCTCCCAAAAAGCAGGAATTTTAGTTAGAAAATTGTTTGGACGTGTTGATATGTGTTCACATTAGATTTTCAATTTTCATAAAAGTAAACTTAATATTTTGTGCCAATCTTTGTTAGGTGGAATGTAAAAAAAACAATTTTTAGGTATCCAACCAGTTTAGCAATTTTTGAGAAAATATAAAAATAAAATATTTTTGAATCCAACAAATGGTTCCAGTGGAAAAGAAGATGTTCATCCTAGAGGTCTCGAGTTTAACCGTCTGTGTGTACAACGTGTGTGTTTTGTCAAAGAGTTAAAAAAGTATGAACAGATACTACCTGATGTAATCACACCAATATATTCAAAAAAAAATAATAATAAAATATAATAAATCTTTTGATATGGGCAAGAACATGATTCCCTAATAAAGAAATAATACTTGACTAAACTACATGCATGGACCCTACCGCGAAAGAATAAAAAAAGAAGGTTTCTCCTTTAAGCATAAATCAAACTTTTAAAAGAAAAACATGGGTGTGTTTTGAATAAATAAGATGTATGCTATTTTAAAATTTTATATTAAGAATTTCGATTTCAAATTTTTGTAATGAAATTATGGTTTCCAATCATAAGAATAAAGAACATAAAGAATAGGGAAATTTTCTCCTAATAATTCCAACACGTTATAACCATTAGATACCCATCGACGAAAAGCAGCGCAGAGATTGTTCATAGAAACTTCCATCAACCTATTCTATTTTCCTTACAATTGGCCTTACCCACCAAGAAAGTGCTAAGAACTTACAATTGTTGCACCCTTTGCCCTTAAGGAAACCGAAAAGGTAAGGTTTTTTTGTGATCATAATCTAACATTTTAATTTGTGCGTGTCTATCATAATTTTATTTAAAATATTTTATATTTATATAAATTTTAATACTTCATGTTATAAAAGATATTTTTATCGTATCATATAAAAAAATTTATATAAGAGTTTTTCAGGGTATCGAACATTATAAAATGCAGGTAATGCGTGGAAATTACAGATGAATGCACTTGTTTTTCCTTGACACTTCTTCATTAATTTGACTCTTCAACATACATTATAAATATGAGGGCAGCGTGGCATCCACACTCCAACACCATCCATTCCTTTGCAATTTGAATACATACACATCGATCTAATTTCGTTGTTTCTGGATCCATCCCTTCATCAAAACAAAATGCAGAAATCATCGTGGTCAACAAACGAGATGATTCCACTGTGGGGAATCATCCTATCTCTTCTCTTTCTGAACTTGGTAATAATACTGCATGATTTCTATTCAAGCTTTCGTTTCATTCTCAGTATACTCAAATCTTTCCTGGGAGTCATTTCTTATATCTGGGTTCCTTCCAATCCTAAACCACCCACAACCCAGAAAATTTGCAGAAACGGCAATGAAATTTTGACTGCAGCTGCCGAAGATCAAAGTACAGAAAGCAATGATGACCGAAATCTCTCGTTTTCAGAATTGAAAAGGGTGATGGAGAAAGAGGGGAGTAGTGAAATAGGTGGGGTGTTCGAGGAAGAAGAACCGAGTTTAATGGAAGTGAAAGAAGCATTCGATGTATTGGATGAAAATAAGGATGGGTTCGTCGATGCAAAGGAGTTAAGGAATGCATTGATTTCGTTAGGTTTGATGGAGGAAGCTACGGAAGATGAGTGCAAAACAATGATTAAAAGGTTCGATGATAATTGTGATGGCCGAATTGATTTTATCGAATTTGTAAAAGTTTTGGAGACAAGTTTTTGCTTCTGAGCTTAACTAACCTTCATTTCAATCTTCATTCACTGTTGTATAGTTAATTCCAAAATTATCTAAAATTTAGATTAAATTCACAGTCTATTTGTTTTTTCTTTTAATTTTCTTTATTTCTTTTTGCTTTTTATTTTCTTATGTTTTTTCTTTTGGTGTTCAGCAAAACAAATATTAATGGTTATCCCTTCAAATTATCCATAAATTATTCCCTAAAGCAAGATAAAAGTGTGTTTGGTTAAGACATTGACTTTGGTTAAGACGATTGACTCAACATATCCAAAGGATATCTAATTTACCCTACAGGAAAAGTCATCAACTATCTTATACGAAAATAATTCAACACGTATAGCTCAATTGAATGACAGTTACTTCAAAAAAGAAATAACGAAATATATTTCATTAAAATTATTCTCCATTCATGATATTGAGAAAAAAAATTATATAGAAGTTTACTAAATTCGTTCTAATGATAATTTGACAGGTTTTTTTACCAAGCATTGTCAACTACAACATTTGAAAGACTAGTATGTATGATTGGAATGCATCAATTCAAATATGCGATGTTGCTTTTAAGAAGAGTCTAAAACACATACTCTTTTCTTTTAATCAAAGTTTTGTCCCAATAGATTTTCTTAGAAAAAGTTTTTAAGGAGATAAATTATAATGAAAATTTGTATGTTCTTCTTTCTTCATTAAGTTTTTGTCCCATAGCGCTTTTAATTTGTACGTTCTTCTTTCTTCATTAAGTTTTTGTCCCATAACGCTTTTTGTAATGAAGTTTTGACAAGACACATTTTCATTAATGAACATCCAAAAGGAATTTTATAAATATTTTCACAAGTGAATGTCCCTTAAACTCTTATAACCTAAAGAAAAATATGAATAAAATTCCAACTCTTAAGACTCTCGTGGAATTTAAGGTGCATTTGATTGGTTGAATTATTATACATTGTGGCATGTAATGTTACATTCTAGAATAATATTAAGTTATTTGGATTCTTAACATTTTAAACCTCTCGTAATCTCATATTTTCAAATAGTGTCAAGATGTCGTAATATAAAATATAATCTCAATGCCACTTATTCTTTTAATTTTAGATCACGAGTGTAATCTTAAATTTTGGATTACTATATTTTTTTATTATTTTAATTAATTTAATTTTTTTCAAATAAAATTTAAGTGATTAAAAATAAAAATGGATTATACTATAGCAGATGATAACAAAATCCCATGGATAACATCTTCTGCGACTCATAAACACATGTCAAGCAACGATTGGTTGTAAAAGATGAAGGTGGCAGATATGTAAATAATGTAAAATTGGTCCCAGATTATCATTTCTTAGCCAATAACAAGAAAGAAAGAGATTATAGATAAAGGGATAAATCTTAATTCATCTCGACCGTTGGATTCAACAAAATCAATCAATCAAGTCCAAGCTTTAATGACAACCACACGTCTCTATGAATATCGTAGTACAAAGCTGAGGCTGAAGCCATGCACTAAAACATTTACTTTCCCTTACCCATAACCCATCCTTTCTTTCTGCCGGAAATTATGTCTGCCGTCACTACACAAGCCTCGGCTGCCGTTTTCCGCCCATGCACGTCGAAAACTAGGTTTCTTAAGGGGAATTCTGGTAAGTTAAACCGGGAAGTTTGCTTCAAACCAATGTCTTCTTCATCAATCAGCTCATTCAAAGTTGAAGCCAAGAAAGGGGAGTGGTTGCCTGGTTTAGCTTCACCGGCTTACCTCAATGGAAGGTACATTCTTTTAGTTCTACTATTCGGTATCTAAATCATATTCTTAACATTGGTTATAAAAATATGGAAATGCAGTCTTCCAGGTGACAATGGATTCGACCCTCTTGGATTGGCGGAGGATCCGGAGAACTTGAGATGGTTCGTGCAAGCAGAGCTGGTGAATGGGCGCTGGGCAATGTTGGGTGTTGCAGGGATGCTTTTGCCTGAAGTATTCACCAAGATTGGGCTGATCAATACTCCCCAATGGTACGATGCTGGAAAATCCGAATACTTCGCATCCTCCTCCACCCTATTTGTGATCGAGTTCATATTGTTCCACTACGTGGAGATCAGACGGTGGCAAGACATCAAGAACCCAGGATGTGTGAACCAAGATCCCATCTTCAAGCAATACAGCCTGCCCCCACACGAGTGTGGATACCCTGGTGGCATTTTCAACCCCCTCAACTTTGCTCCTACACTCGAGGCCAAGGAAAAGGAGCTTGCCAATGGGAGATTGGCAATGTTGGCCTTCTTGGGATTCATAATTCAACACAACGTGACTGGGAAAGGACCATTTGACAACCTGTTACAGCACCTCTCTGATCCATGGCACAACACCATCATCAACACAATCAGGGGTTATTAAATTCAATTTCCCAGTTGAGTTTCCTTTTTTGTTTTTTCATTCAAGATTTAAATCATCTTCCCATTGCAAACAAAGAAGCTCCAATTTACAAGTAAAATTTCAGATGGCATCTTATCTTATATTTTCAAACTAATGATAGTAAATGTTCATCTTAATTTTCTACAAAAGAGTATTTTAGTGTACATTTTGGGGGATTTGGGAAGTAACTTTCAAACCCATCCCCATTAAAACTGTGCTTAAAACAAATTAAAAAAGGAAAGAAAAGAAAAGGAAGTTCATATACAGGAGCCATTTATCATGTTAAGCAGGAAACACTGGCCAGATATCTGATTCCACCAGAAAAACTCCATTGCTGGGTCAATTCTATCACAATAAAAGGCACAAGCAGGAAATGTTTGGATTCCGATGCATAACTGTGAGTCGCTTCAGCTACAAATTATGACATTGACCAGATGGAGGTGTTTGATTCATAAAAGTTGATTTTGTTTGCTGCGGTAAACAACAATCTGAATCAATGACTTTGCAGGCAGATTCAATTCCTAGAACACCCTAAACTATATCTAAGTAAATAAAACAAATCTGAGTATAAGACAATCCAATGACTTATATCCTAGAGTTAGGGAAAGAACAAGGCAAATGATGTTCCTCACCTGATGGTAGGAGTTCCCATCAAACATAGCAATGCCACAAGGACCTGAAGAAGATATCCAAGCTTGATGACCACCATTAGACATAGGTTCCGGGGCTTCAAAGTCGGTAATAACTTGGTAAACTCCAGGATCGCCTTGTAAGTTCTCCACCATCTCAGACTTCAACTTCACGTCATCTTGCAAATTTGAGGTACTAAATTGCTGGTACAAGTATTGCTTACCGAGTTGGGAATTTAAGTATGCATTATTCCCTAACTCATTCAGGACATTGCTTTCCTGTATTGTATTATCAACTTGTACTGAATTGCCAATATCGGTTTGTTTACCAGGGACAAAGAAACCAGAATAGCCTGCAAGGGAGCCATCTGTAGGGCACTCCGTATCTCTGGATCAAATAAACACCAAAAAATAAGAATGCAATTTATATGCCACTCCACAATAAATCATTTGAGATTAAAACAACCACGAATCTGCTGGTTGGCCTTGAGAGACATTTTATTTTCATAAAATTGAATATCCAAGCAGACTAAGAGGAATTCAATTTTAAGTTACGTATCCATAATGGTCTTACAGATTAGGGAGAAAGTTCGATTCATTATGCAATAACATTTGTTGATTGTCATTGTTCGGAAGCCATGTAACAGGTTGGGCTTCTTGCACCCCACCAATCATCACAGGCAAAGGCATTGCGTTCTGAAACTGTAAGCCAGAGTAAGTTTAAGACACTTCCCCCAAACCAAAGAAAGACAGATAAGTACTTTTTCTACCTGGCCAGTGGATTCTAGTGGCAGAAGATGGTGCTTTCCATAGTTTTCCTGCCAAGAAAGTACCATGCATAAGTAATTTATAGTTAAACATGGCTTCGTATTAACTTGGTAACTTTATCAGTGCAAAGAGGCTAAAGAACAAGGCAGTTTTCAGCAGGATCCGGTATTGCTAACCTTTATTGTAGTTAAACTTATGTTAATCAAACTCAGGTGTGAGTGTTGGATACAAGTATATGTTAGACATGAGTATGGTCAGATTTTATAAGTTTTTTCATGTATTTGAAAGATCCTTGGAGGTTATATCCCCATATTCATCTGCTAGGCATGAGTATTGGACACAGATACTTCAAAAGAAATGAAGAGTCGGAGTAAATACAGAGTTAAACAACCCTATCATTTGAATCAAGCAAATACATGCAATATCTTGATCATACTTTAGATATGGACATATATATAATAAACATATATATGCATGCCGCATGCCAATGAGCATATTTATTTCTGTGTCTCTGAAGTTGAAAAAAAATGTATAAAAGTGCATGCAGATCACTATTACTAAAAGAAAACAACATACCTTGTGTATCCGGATACGCTCAATGGATTCTCTAAGTGAATCTTCCATCTGCCTAAGATGTTCTATGTTGTCAATTTTATCCGGATTATTCCAGTAGCTGAAATCATTGCATGATAACATAAGAATTACCCGAATGATTCCATAAAGCAATTAATCATGTTTTTGCAGTGATAATATGCACATATTACTGTCCAAACTGTATCGGAAAACACAAACAGTTAAGAAGGAACACAACCAAAATAAAGAGATAGACAGGGTACAGAACAACCAAAAATCAACATAATTGCTACCATCCAAAGGTTAGAGGTGAGCTACAGATTGAGAGCAGTTACAGGGTTTGAGTTAAAGCAAACATTTAAGCTGAATAAGGCTTTTAGCATCAGAGACATCTTTCAGAGAGTTATGTGAAAATCAAAATTTTTAAATCCAGGTTTATATTCTTCTGCATGATGCAACCTTAAATGACAAGCAAATCTCTTGAATTATATTTTTCTCATTATAATATCCCCATGATAATATATCGCAACATTAAACATATTAATCAAGTTCATTTCCACCATATATTAATTCTATTCAAATTGGCAACAAACATGCCACGTAAAATCCTAATGCAGTAAATGCTGAAACTTCCATAGTGGCCTCAAAATGCATCTTGTATTTTCTATACTCGGGAAAACGTTAACCTAAAACACCAAATTCAGAAAAAGTGGTTAATTAGGGCTTAAAAGATTTGTATAAAAGATGTTACAACGGACAAAGATTGCATGCCTTGCAGTACATTAGAGTTTAAGAATATAATTTACTGTAACACGATAATTGTAAACGGTAAGACCGCTTCTTATTTCATGCAAACATTTTATAAACAAGACCAAAAAGAAAAAGCAATACTTTAACAACCAAAAGCTCCAAAGGTGCACCTCAGTCTCTTATGTACTTCGTTAAGCCGACCTTGCAACATTGATACTTCATTAGTCATTTCCTGAAAGTAGCAAATATCTGAGAAACTTAAAAAAAAAAAAAGAATAACTAGAAAATCTAAGATCAAATGGGACACATGTAATGCAGGCAAACTTCATACCTCAACAGACTGACTGCAGCACCAGTAAAAAAGAAAGAAAAAAGAAAAAGAAAAGAAATTAGATTCTTCCCAATCTCTTACTTGAATAGAAACATACTATCTAGAAGAAAATGAAATAATGGTCACATACGTTGCACCTAGAAAGTCTTGTATGTTTAAATCATGATCCAATTTCTTGAAGGTTTTCTTCAGTGCCTATATTCCCAATAACAAGACTCAAAAATTAGAATGATAATAGAGTAATAATGCTTTACTCTTCAGTTGAAGCAGAAGATATTGAAGAAAGTAAATGTCAAGGAGCCTTACTTCAAGGCTCTCCAGCTTCCTGTTGAAGACCAACGAACACCAGTTAGCTAAAATGCCATTTGAATACAAACAGATTATTCAAGAAGTCAAAATTCAGAGTGCACACCTTTTTGCCCTTTCTTGTGGTGTTAATTGTGCAAACTTCGCAATAACCTCTTCAATGGTGCTGGGAGAAAAAAGAAAGAAAACAAGCACAAAAAATGTACCTTACTTTCTTCTACAAACATGGTATCTTCTTTTATATACACAATAATACATAAATATATGATTATTTAGACAATAATATATCTATAGCTATTTTGGAATTGCTTGTTATTTGCCTGACACTGTGTTATGAAGAAAGCGAAGAATCACAGTAATTATGGTTCTAATTAAATAAGAAAAAATCAAAAACAGCACAAATTCAGAGATCAAAAAGGCAAAGAATATACTTTATTAAAATCCTAGTCCACTCTGGCCAAAAAAATAAAAACATCTTAGTCCACCATGTTTACTAATTAATCCAACTGATCATCACAACTGTCTAAGAAAAAAAATGAAAGAATATCTTTATCTGTAGTTAAGATAAAACATACACAAATTCTCAATATATATGTTCTATTTCTTACACTCATGTTATAAGTTGTGTTGATATGAAATTGATTTCTCTATCAAAGGAAAATAAATGGATATCAGAAGGTCGAATGTAGCTATCATTTGCAAACAAACAAGATTTTAAATGTTTCAAAGAACTGAAGAAGTCGCAGGGAATGCACAAAAAGTAATAGCATTAAATCAGCAATCTCTTCTGAAACATAAACTTAGGCCCTCCAAGAAATTAAAACATGATTCCATTCTTCCAATACCTGCGCTCTCCATGGAATAGAGTAGGCTTTCCGGTTGGAGAAAACATGAGAAGGATAATATGAATGTCACATAGTATTGATAATTCCTTAGCTTTCTTCAAGATTCCAGTTCTTCGTTTGGAATATGTAACTTGTCTATTGCTATAGCTCTCTAACCTTTTAATTTTTAGTTTAACCCTTCCCATTCTGCAAATTCACAAGAAAATCTTAGGTCCTTTTCTTAAACCATATTTTCATTCTAAGTAAAAAATCTCAACATTTACTCACTTTAATTAAGCAAAATAACGCTGTACAAGTGGAGCTCTCATTCCAGGCACCAACATTAAACAACCATCTGATCTTCAATAGAATTTCAAACACAAATACTCAAAACTGGAAAATTATCTGAAAATTTAATAGAAAATGTTGAAACATAAAATAGAAAAAGCATTTGTTGACACCCATCATCATGTTCCCTTTTCCACACAAACAGAGCATATCTTATCAAGCGAAAAAAAAATAAAGGTTTTAAGTTCAATATGATTAAATTTTCAAAAACCCAGAAAGGAAATATCAAAAAATAAAAATAAAAAAGAGAGAAATTTTTTAACCCCAATAGAGAGAACAAATATTTTCTCTTACTGATAATAAAAAAACCAATATTTTCTCTTTGTCCCAAAAGGAAACCCAATTTACAGAAATGGAGTATACCCAGAAAAGAAAATCGTAGAGGAATAAAAAAACAACAGTAGATGTGAAGAATTCATTGAGATAGAAAAAGAAATCAATCATACAGTGAAGCTAAAGAGGAAAAAATAAAAGAAAAAAACAACGACAGCTTACAATTTAGAAAGAAGGAGGAGGAGGAGGGGTCAGGCTATGATTTCGGTAGACAAAAACACACTGAAATTTCGTTTCTTCACGAAGAAGAGGTGAGCTTAGAGACGGTGGAGAGAGCCAGCCAAATGGACGGTGAAATGTTCGATAAAATGTCTAACAAAATCTAAACCAGAGGATTGCATAACTCGGGCCGGGTCGGTAATCTTTTTGTATTTAAAACACCCCATTCATTATTCAAAAAATATTTTACAATTATATTTCTATATTTATTATAAATTAAATAAAAAATTAAAATTATTAAATAGCCATTTCCATCAATTCAAATTAAAAAAAGTTACGTCTGTGTTGTATGAGCCTAGCTTTACTCATATGTAGGGATGAAATCATAAAATTTTGTTAAGAAATGAAAAAATTAAATGGTATATTTTTATGATAGTAAAAATATAAATTATTTTAATATTTATATTTTTATAATTTTTAAAAGATTAAATTAAATTTTTATTAATTTTAAAGGGTCAAAATAAAATTTTATCTTTACAAATTTAAATTTTTATAAATTTTAAAGGTACTTAAATGAAAAAAAATCATTTTAAGGGACTATGGCTATGCTCTTGATGAAGATATATAATCTAAACAATAATAAAGTATTAAAAACTAAAAATCTTATACTAATATTTTAGTATTTTAATTATATTTATGATTGACATTAATAAAATTATTTTTATTACTTTCAAATTTATTTTTTAATTAATAAAATAAAATTTAATGTAGGATCAATATTTTCTATACTTTATCCAACACCAAATAAAATAGCTCTACTCCTAGGGAAAAAAATCTTATTTTTATTTTTATTTTTATTAAAATTTAAAAATTAATATTATTTTAATTTTTAATTATAAATTTATAATATTATATTTTTATAATAAAAAAATATTTAATACATTATCAGTAGAGTTTTTAAACTCCATAAGCACGATCATGAAGTTGATAAATTGTTTTATAGGAATATAGTAAACTATTTAAAAAAAAACACATGACAATTTTCAAGGTTACTATAGAGAAATAATTGTTATAAACTTACTATATAATTTATATCGTGAATTTTTATCAATAAAAATGTGATAATTATATTTAAATAAAATGAGAATCAAATCAATAAAATTAAAAGACGTATAATACGAGAAGGCATTTTTGCGATTATGCATATTTTATTTTACATGATTAATTATAAAGTTCATAAATCTAACAAATTTAATTAATTAATATGAATTATCAAATTAAATTAATTAATTTATCATGAGTTATTAAATTTAAGTAATCAATTTAAATGTTTATAATGTTTCAAATTCATAGTGGAATATTTAATTAAGGAAATTAATAATTTATTGAATTGATATCTTTAATTCTGCTCATCAGAAATTATTTTCATTTAATAAAATATGATTAATAGATTTCTTCATTTAAAATTCAACATTTTATTGAAATAATATTTTAACTAAGATAATTTTTATTTAATAAATGATAATTAATATGCTTGCTTAACGTTATTCATGATTATGGATATTATTATTATTATAAGTGAAAAGTTATAAAGAATTAAAATAAAATATAAAAAAATAGTTTTTAAAAAAAACTTGATTATTATAACAAAATATTGTTATAACAATAATTGTTATAGAGAAAGTTGACGATAGGACAAATAAATTACGACAGTATATATTATGAGGATAAAACAAAATTATATAAAACTCGTACAAATTTTATTATCCGTCGAATGCTGATTACAGATTGCTTCACATAAAAGCAAAAATTGTAGCAAACCAAAAAGAAGTGGCGGCCGGCAAGTTTTTAAATCAAATCCCCACCGCCACCGCTGCCAATTACTCTGTCTCCGCCTTTGTCAAAAGAGAGCAGAACAGAAATAAAACAGCAACCACCACCACCACCACCACCTTTAAATTTAACTTCAATGACGAGGGCCCATCTTAAAATTAAAAGTCTTCTCACCATTTCAACTACTCTACGAATTTAAAGCTTTTTTTTTTTTTACTTGAATAGAGTTGTAGCCTCATATTATGATTATATCTATCCTGATGGATCTATTCTATTCATTTCGACCACTCTACTAATTAAAAGGACTGCAATGCAATATTACGATTATCATCACTATTATATTACGGATTCTGGAGAGTTTAGGGGAACTGTGAGCCGGTGAAGGTTTGGCCAAAGGACCAATTACGAGGGACGACATTGTTAGAGACAAGAGTTCGACCATCACTGGTGGTGACCTTAAAGGACAGACTTTGTCCATTAAGGTAAGTGTTGCTCTGCCAGTTTTGGCCCCAGTTCCTGGACATGGGTTGCCAACCGCTTCTTGAACCTTTTATGGAAACCGATACAACATCGCCGGCACCTCCTACGTTGGTGATTAGGACTAGGTTGAAGTATGAATGTCCATTGATTGTGAATCTTATGCCTCCTCTCTTCCTGCACGCTACCCTACAAAAATTCCACACAATACCCAACTCTTATATAAAAAACTAAAGATGAAACTTAATCTATCTCCTCTATCCTCATTATTATTATACAAGTTCATCCAATTCAGGTAAAAAGGACAAAAATATAATGAAAAAACTCATTTATTATTAAATTCCAAAGTTCATAAATTTTTTTCGGTTCTTAGTCTTTCTAGAGTTCTAGTCGATTTCTTAGTTTTTTTCAGTCGACCAATCAATTGGAGTTTATCTTTTTTTGAAATAAATTATCATTATTATTATTATTATTGTGATTGGGAACGTCAGTAAAGGGTGATAATACCTTCTATAAGCAACAGGAACAATCCCGGCTTTGTAATGGGCGATTCGTTGGAAAACAGGTTGAGAGAGATCAAAATGATGCAGAGGAGGGTTGCACCAGCCGCCAGCATTGTTTGGGAGGGCACTATTTGGTGGGCAGAAGTTGGTGGCAGTGACCACAATCGAGCCAGGCAGGCACCACCGTGGGTCATTCACGCACTTTATCTCGAAACAAGCTCCACAACTCATGCCATTATTAAACAGCGCAGTGCTTAAAGCTGCTGTATTAGTCCCGTACCCTTGGGTGTATAGGTTGCCATATCCACACGCCCCGCCTTCAAAATTATCAAAACAATTGCTTTACACTTCAAATTTTAACAACAACAACAAAAACAACAAAGAACCATTACTGACGAAGTTTGATTAGTGTGATACACCCGACATCCGTACTTTAATGTGTACAAGTATCATATGATAAAATCAGCATCAAAATTTCACGTTTATAATTAAGAAAAAAAATAAAATCTGAAACGTACCCATTGTGCCAGAGGCATCACCACCGCCGTAGAAAGTGGCATGAGCATCAACCCATCCCCCACCATATCCATAAGCATAGGAGAAAAAATGAAGAAAAACCATGAAAAGTAGAGGAAAAAGTGCCATTTTCGTGGTGAATTTAAGAAAAGATTGGGTATCCTTTGGGCTTTAGGTAGCTTAGGGAGGAAGAAACGAAGCAGTGGTGTTTTGAGTAGTGGGGGAAGGAGGAGGAGGTGGGGGGGATATATAGAAAGGCGACGAGTGGGAACGTCACACCATCTTGGCTAATGAGGTGTGGGGGTGGGACCTTTCGAACCGCCAGGTGGAAGCGGTCTCTTCCACGCTGTGGACCCCAACTCAAGTTGGCATTCAAACCACGTTCTTTTCTGCTTCCCTTGGCTCTTTTAGTACTCTCGACGGTTGATGCATTCGATTTGGGTGAGAGATGGGGTTCATTATTATAAGGTTTTATATTTGATGTTGTTATTCGGGATGTTTGACTGTATAATAGGAGGGGTTTACATCGTGAATGAAGTGGAGCATTAGAACCATCCAAATCAGGAGTTTCAAAAAAGTTTGGGGGTGAATCTTGATGGTGTGCTCAATAAGAAGTAATGTTAGATAGCAAAATTTAATAAAATTCCAAGCACATTTATTCAAATTTTTTAAAATATAATGATAAATATCAATGAAAATAAAATATAATGACAAATTTCAATATTTATTTATAGTAAAATGATAAATTTACATTTTAATTTATTAAAAATTCGAAAAAATTAGGATCGGGAGGAAAAACCACCCGACCCTCCGTTCCAACCCTACCTATAAAATATTTTTATAAACAACAAAGGAAGTTATAAATATTAAAAGAATGTAAAAGTAATCGAATAAAGCCTAAAATCAGGGTCTCACTTACTAGATGATAAAAGAGAAGCGTTTGTATACTTGGATTGTTGTATGAAAAAGTAGGCAACGATAAGAAGGTGCATTGCACTTGGAATGATGTTATAAATTTGTAAGTGAATTGGATTTATATCATGCTTCGTATTTATTGTTTATAATGGATTACTTTTTTTTCTTTCTAAATTGTATGAATAATTTTTGTTGTGCCTCTTTATTTATTTACTGATAATTATTTTCTCAAATTATAACTCAATTGATATTGAATCAAAGAATTATTATAATGAATATTAAAAAAATGAATATTTATTTGAATCCAATGAGTGGTTCTAGTGGAACAGAAGATGTTATTCATCCTGTGTGCAAAGTGCATCTGTTTTGTCAAGAAGTTAAAAAAATATGAACAAATATTACCATATAATCACACTAATATATTTAAAAAAAAACAATATTTACTTTGTATGATTTAGAATAGCCTGGTAGAGGACATGTCGGGAAGCGGAAACCGACCAATTTTATTGATTTATTGCCTTCTTTAGTTAGAGCCGTTAATTAGAACTGAAAAAAGACCTGTCAAAGTCGAGAAATATGAAAATATGAGGAGCCAGTTACAAAGATAATGGGATTTAAGTTTGAACTCCGATATTAAATGTTTTTCATTTTATCAAATAAATGAGATTATCACAGTGAATTAATTATTGATAATTTTTTTCATATTTCAACCCCATAAAATTAAGATTACTCTTTATAAAATTAATGTATTAATAAAAAAATTTGAAAAAATTATCGAATCAAACTGATATCATCTCTACTCAAGTTTTCTAAATTAATTTGGGATTGTGGGTTTTGAGATTTTATTTTGACAAAATGGTTTTGCTTTAAAAAAGATTATTTCGTAAAATTTAAATTTCCTTTTCACAAATATTTCTAAAATATATAAAATTTTGAGTAAATAAAAATAATCAATCGTTTTTATATTATGTTTTTTGAAAATTCAATTTTGTATAGTATTTTAAATTATTTTCACTATTTTAAATATTAAAATATTTTTTATATTATAAAAAAATAATTATAAATTAATAAAAAATAAATTGGGTTCAAATAATTATGATTTTTAACTTATAAACCAAAAGTCGTCCAAATATTATTAGATCGGATTAATTTTTACTTTTAAATACGATGACATATGTATAAGATAAAAATGTGATAAAATAATTAAAAATACAAAATATAATAAAAATAATATAAACATATGGAAGTATGTATATTATAAATAAAAATAAAAATTAAAGGATAATCAAATAGAGGTTAGAATGTATGTGATTGGAGTGGTAACCAAACAATTATATTATAATGTGTATATATATATATATATATATAAATAGAACAGTTTTAGCAATTGACCACATGCTTTTATTTTGGTTTTGAAGAAAGCTGAGTATTCAAATGGAAATGGTATAGAATTGGGAATTCTCATCATTTAATTGAATGCTAACAAAATCTGTAAGGATGAAGCTGAGAGGCAGGGGAAAGGGTGAGGCTGCACATGGCCTGGGTGGTGCTGGCATTGGGGAAATTAAAAGGTGGTTACATCGGGAGGACCAAAATTACCTCTTCCTCATTTATTATTTATTTTATGTTCTTCAATTTATTCAATCTTCAAATACAAAAATATCTTAGAAAAAATATTATATACGTAGATGACTTAATTTTTACGGTAATCATCGATGCCACTTGATATACCAGCAGCCCCTCCCAATGATGACTCAATCATCATCTCTTTTTTTTTCAAAAATTTGTTCAGGTGTCGTCACTGTATTAGACGGTATTAGAATATATTTTTTAAAATATTAGTTAAAAATATGAGTACTCAAGGAGGAAAAAATTTTAATGATTGTCGCTAGTGTGTTAGGTGACATCGAAAATTTTTTTGAAAAACAAAATTGGCTATGTTAGAAAGTAAAAAAATATTCAATTTTTTTTTATGTTATCGGTGTGTTAGATAATGATGGATAAAAATTAAATTGCTTATGAATGGTCATGATTAGTTAGTACATACATATATTGAATATTGGAACTTATATGAATTTAAGCATGTTATATTGTATTGGTTAGTGTTAGAATATGAAATTTGATAATGAGATTTAACATGAGCTGCAATTGTGAGAGATTATACATAGTGGGTTATGATCCGGAAAGTTGGTATGAATTAATCGAGTCAGTTTGGAATATAGTATGCTAACATGTTATACTTTTGAACTAGATTATGGAACTTATTTAAATGAACTTAAGTAGAATAAATAATGGACTGAGTTGATTACTCAACATACGATTTGTTTTCCGTGTATAGGTTAGGATATATTCAAGATCTTGAATTTCGATTTCAACATCTAGAGAAAATCTCAGACTCAAACGTTTTGGTGTATTTACATTTTTAATAGTTTGGCATGTACCTATCTAGTTGAGTCATTATTCGTATTTATTTATGTTTATATGAACTTGAGTATCAATTTTTTTTAATATACTAGTGTGATTACATGAGAATATCTGTTCATACTTCCTTAACCTTTTGACAACGCACACGCATAGGTGGTCGAACTTGGGTCTCCTAAGATGAACAACATCCTCTTTTTCATTGGAGTCACTCGTTGGGTTCACTTGAGTATCAAATTAGTATTTATTGAATTTAATTAATAGTGTTATTATATGCTCATAAGTAAGTTATTTGAATTGTGATGTGTATTTGTATCTAAATTAGTTGTAGTTGCCCTAACAATGAATGTGACACACTGTAGCTTGGACCCAACAATCAAGTCAAGTATGAGGTGTTATAATGGAATCAAGTTCTGCAACAATTTGGGTGCATACAAGATATTCCAGACGTTCCACATATATTTGACAATGTCCAAGAGATTAATTAGATGGGAAAAGAAGGAAAGAATTGGACATTGGAACATCAATAATATATTACATTGTGGAACGCTTGGATGGAGAGGCGGCCTCAGTTGCAGTCCTATTTGTTTAATTTCACGCCTTTGGTCCACTGCCAACATTGATACATGGAGAACGAGTTGTCTTATTTATTTAGGTTTCAATGTCCGGGTTCAAGATTCAAGTTTGAGGTTTAAAATTCACGGTTTATAGTTTAAAGTTTAGGATTTAAGGTCTAAGATTTAGTGTCAGGTTTAAGGTTCGGTGTTTGTGGTTAGAACTTAATGTTTGGGATTTTAAGTTCGGGGTTAAAGATTTAAGGTTAAAAATTATAAAAATTGTTTATCAATGACATAAAATTTTTTGATAAAATACCATTAAATAATTAAAAAAATAACCATAAATAATATATTGAGAAGAGTTCATAAAATAATTTCTCCTTTTTCAACCTAAGGATAAACTCAGCAACTCAAATATTTCTACTTCTTCAAGTAATAAAGATGATGCTGATGAGTTTAGAGTGTCGGCTTGAAATGTATAAATATCTGGTTTATCAAGCCGCAGTCATAGCCCATAGACGTCAAACATGCCAACCACCGACTTTTGTTCTAACATGCTATGAAATATTGGAGTAGTCAAAATCTCCAACAATTATTTTTAGTATTGTTTCAAGTAATATCTTTTGTTTGATATTTAGAACAATATACAATTAATTAGAGTAAATTGATTCGTAATTATTTGTTTATTCTAATAATTAGAATAAATTAACGTATTAAAGTGATCCTTACAAGAATGAATGATGAAATTTAAATTTAAATGAACTGTTGAAAAATATAGAATGATTGAAATGTGTCTGAGGAAGTGTTCACTTCCTAAAGCACTATGACAGGTTGGCATGTCTCTATATTTATGTGATTGACAATTTCTTGAACTGAATTTGTTGGGTTGTGGTGACATTATATATTGTATCTAATATTAATAAAGATCATATCACTTTGAAAAAATATGTTTAAATGATCGAATCATGTCTATTTAATCCATTGAAAGGAAGTTGAATCAATTGAAACGTATGCTAACAATCCTTGTTTGTTTTATTTATTACATTTATTTTTACCTGAATGATTTTATTATATCTTTGTTCATAAAATGGTGGACATATTAGGTAGACCCAAATAGAGTTGTCAATGGGAGGGCCATTCGGTCCATTCGAAAAAAAAGAGGGTTTGAGAAAAATATAGGTCCGAAAAAAGGTTTGGACAAAAATATAAGCCCAATTGAATCTCGAGTAAGATTTTTTTGGTCAGGACTTGATCTAGCCCGAATTTTTAATAAAAAATCTCTGTTGTTTTTGCGGTCGTTTTGCTACCATTTCACTATTATGTTGCTACTATTTTGTTGTTAATGTTTGGATATTGTATAACATTCTTTTATTATTAATTTTACTACTATTTTAGAAGCATTTGCTTATTAAGTTTCACTTATCTTAGTGTTATTTTTTTTGAAATATATCTTAGTGTTATGTAAGTATAATTTTTTTTTAAATTTATTTTCAATTTGTTGTGAAATGATTATTTTAATATTTTTAGTGTATTATATTTTTTAATTTTTTATATAAAAATAAAATTAAAGAAATTAATACGGATTGGATCAGACCCGAAATTTTATATTTTTATCCGGATCGAATTTGAGAAAAATCTAGGTCCAGTTTTGGGGGCCGAGTTGAGCCCGAATCTAACAATCAAACCTAAATTTTGTTAAGAACCGACCCGACCTATTACAACTCTAAAACCAAATGTGACATTATTTTGAATTATTTTCATTAGTGTGGTTAACAATTTTACCGACTGGCATTCATTTAAAAAATGGAAAGAGTTAATTAATATAAATTTATAGTGTAAAAAAAAAAAGAGGAGGAGGAGTTATTGGTAAATCTGTTGAATCACTGGATACATGAAGAGTTAGGAAGCATGAATGAAACTTGAAATTTAGTCAAAAAACTCAGGCGGCTTGAAAGTGGTGAACATCTTTCTCAATTTTGTTGGTATCAATCTGTCCAAATGGTTAAGTGGGCATAAAACAAGAATCACAGTAGTTTAACAACAATTAGTTCAATCCAAAACAATACCAAGAGGTTGAATAAATACAATATTTGCTGCGGCTTTATTCTCACTCAGCATTTATTTTCTTTTAATGTGAGGAAACTTGATTAAACAACATCCTTAACCTTTGTCTCCCATTGCTATTTGTTTGATGGCTTAAATAACTAAAACCATTATACTCGTGAAACATAAAGTATTAGCACTTTTTTGATAAATCCATAACTTGCAAGGACTACCACCAAAATTTGACCCAAATCACTATCATTTCTCCCTCCTCCGTTTGATACAAAGACGAAGTGAAGGCGGAAAACATGATGAACCAAAAGTCTTTTCTCCCATTCATCTTTCACTGCTTTTACTTTTATCATCACAAAGTGAAGTGAGGCTTCAGCCAACTTTTATCACTAATTTAGACCCAACAATTCATCTATTTTATTCTATTTTAAATGATTCATATTTATGTAAATTTATTATTATTATTGTTGTCTTATACATTTTTCAACATTTATTTGGAATGATGGTTAAAGTTCCTGTTTCACATTTAGATAACATAAGCTCAAATCTTATTATCTCTTTCTTCTCTCAATATTATATAATGATGAAAAATAATATTAGCAATAGTAAAGAAAAAAATGTGATAATATCTAGACATGAAATATATATTTTTTTAATTTCAAATTCCTTTAGAAGGAGGTGTTATTTGTGGACAAAAAAAAAATATATTTGTATGATTACATGATATTATCTGTTCATACTTTTTAACTCTTTGACAAAGCACACACATCTTGCACACACAGACGCTTGAACTCAAGACTTCTAGGATAAACATATTTTTTTCACTGGAGCCATTTGTTAGGTATATAAATTATATAAATTCTAATTCATTTATTTATGTCATAACTATATTATATCCAAAATCATCACATGTATAGACATTAATTTAAACTCCAAATTTATTAAATATCACTTCTTTAAATAAGAAAATAAAAACAAAAACAAACCAATTTCGTTAGAATTTGATTTGCTTGTTACCTTATTAACAAAAATAAAAACAGTAAATCATGGGATTAGATGAGTTGTAAAGGTCTCTCTTACTTTAATCAATAGTCAAGGATTCAAGCCTCGTCTTAAATATGAAACAACTTTAAAACTCGTTATCAGAGTTATTAAGCTCGCTCCAGCGGATACAAGATTTGAAACGCTTTAAAGAAATGTCAATTTTACTAGATCAAAATTATATATATATATAAACAAATTTATGGTCTGAACTTGGATTAAACCTAATCACAAATGAGCAAGCCGTGTAACATGAATAAGACAGTGCCGTGAGTAAGAAGCCAAAACATAACATCCATTTCTTCTTCCTATTAGTTCTTATCATGATATCTCAAGGATTCTGTTTGAAAGATGACGTTAAAGATTTCGCTTTCACAATCAGGCCCTAACCTTTCCTCATTTTGTAATATTACACAATATGTCCCATGGCATGGGGCCTATACCTATCAAAACCCCCCATCTTGTAACTGGAATCGACCTGGCGAACACCTTTAGATGGGGCCATGGGGGTGGGGTCAAATAGCTGAAGCTCCTTTTGATTTTGGTGGTGAAATAATGTGAATCTGTTCCTGTCCCCAACATGATGGTGATGGAATCAATGTCTTTTTGCTTTACCATTTCCAGATTGCAGCCGTAAACTGAAATGAAAGAAACCTTGCATGAACATGAACCATCAAGCTTTTTTTATATCCGTTTTACGACTTACTTCTCTCTTTGGTTTGCTTGTTTTTACATAAAGATGACACAAGGATGCGATTTAGGGTTTAATTGTTCACCCATCAACTTGAATTCATAAATTATATCAATATCTTATATATTTAAAGTTTAGGGTTTAGGTCGCAGCACCCATGCCAACCGTACTAAAAATAATTTTTTTAGAAGCGTCAGAAGAAGAGTCGCGACACCCATGTCAATTTTTTTTGTGCCGTCTTAAGTAAAAAAAAAATGTTGCGATAAGCCTGTTTTGTTGTAGTGTATTATATTTAACTATTATATATTATATAAATTATATAAAATATATGTAAAAATAGAAGTAAGAATATTACATAAAGATATTCTTATATGTTAAAATAAAAACTATTTATTCTTTTCATAAAAGAAACATTAATCATATAAAAGAACTTGAGTTAAAAATTTTGTTCAGACTCAAAAAGATATATCGTATAAAGATAGAGATGTATTAAATTAGTTTCAATAAAATTGTAAAAAGGTAAGGAAGTAAGGTCACATCATAAAATTGGGAATGGGAAGAGGCCAAATTTAAAAGATGATTCAACATATGCATAAAGATACAAAAGATTGAGTTTGGTTGAGCTCAGTGCGTCATTATTAGGTTTGTTGGTCAGTGCTCCATCATCCACTTGCCATTTCCTCAATTTCCTTTTATCTCAACCTCTACAATATATATTATGATCCAAACAGATATTATCATAAATTGTTCTACATACAAAATAGGACTATAGATTAAAATGTGTTAGAATTTTTTGTTGTTGTTGAAAACTGCCCTCTTATTAAGTAATCGTATTTGCATGTGCAACAACAAAAATATTGTTCGTCCCATCATTTTTAATAAATGTAATCATTGTTTCACCATCAAGCTCAATCTCTAAGTTAGAAATCTTCAGTTGTGCTGCTAAGGAAAGTCCCTCTTTGGGTGCCCACAACTTAGTTTCAACACTAGTAGCCGATGGAATGTGCCTATACGACACTTAATCTCCTTTCTCATTTCCGATGATGGCATCAACTCCACCTAGGTTTCCCAATGCTGATCCACCGGTGTTGAGTTTGAATAAGCCTACTACTAGTGCACACCATGCACTTGACTTGGTCCATCTTAGGCAAAGATTTAGATAGCAACCTACCAAACAAAGTAAAAATGTTCTCTTGATTTGCTCATAACTTTATTGATTATGTTAAACTACCTTTGGTTACTCAAATAAAGAAGCAAAACATAAGATACATTTGTATCCTATAGACTATGAAATGGTTAACTTGTACCAGTTTTCAAATGCAAGAAACAAAGTACAAGCAAAAGTGACGATAAAAGTGAACATTTCTGATGATATTGTGATAAATAATAGAAAAAATAAGGACAACAAAATTGTCCGTATAATTTGATTTTTTTATATCTGTGAAACCTAATTCAATGAGATAAATTCACTATCCTTGAACTTAGTACAACAAGTGATCCAAGTTCTAACATTTTTCAGTAAAGATTTTTCACTTTGAAGATTAAATCTCTCATCATTAAATTTACTGCTGAGATCTTAGTTTGTAAAACCAACAACAAAATGTTACAATAACACGCTGTTGTTGTGTCCATAAATTTTTTTAATATTTTTATAATTTCTTTTGTAATTATTTTACTGTTTTTGTAAATTTTTAAAATTTTCGAATGAATGATAAGATCATTATAATGTTACGATGAAAAGAACCTGAAAGGTCGAAATAGAAATAAACGGAATATCTTTAAACCCCATTCCCCAACAAATTTAGTACCAAGGATCCAACTTGAAACAAATAACCCGATTTGTACGTGGGCGGAGGAGCTGAAACGAATGTGCAAAATATATGGGCTGCTCCATTATGCATCACCCTTAACCCTAAACTGGTACCCTTCCCTTCTCACCTCTATATAAATAACCCACCTAAACCTAGTCAATAAACCCCAAGTTCCCTTTTCTCTTCCCGCATTTCTTACAAAACCCTAACTCCCATTTCTTATTCGTCTTGTCTCTTTTTGCCTGTGATGGTGTTAAATATACTCTGAGAGATTGATTTTCTCTTTGAAATAAATCAAATCTGAGGCAAAAAAAGAGAAGGTTACTTGACATGACATTGTGGTTTGCTTGTTTAGTTTTGATTATCACAAAAAAGGGGGTTTTATGTAAATATGGAGGTGATAGGCAGATGATGATAAAAATAGACAGGGACATCTGCACTCCCTTCTTTGGGTGATTGATGACTTAGTCTTAAATGGGAATCTCTCTGATGCTTTGCTTTGCTTTTTTATCTTATTTCTTTTCAATTACTCTGCTCTTTTTCCTAATTTTGTCTTCTAAACTCTGAACTTGCTCTGTTTCACATCCGTTTGTTTTGAATTGATGTTTTAACTGTGGAGTACAGATTTTGGTAAAATCTCACACTGTTCCGCTTTCTTTTGTTTTGTATTTTTGGGCAAAAAATTATCAGACGAGTCAAAATATTTATATTGTTTTGATTTTTGGGCAAAAATTATCAGACCCACACTGGGTGAGTCAAAATATTTATATTAAAAAAATATATTTATAAAAATATATCGGAGTGAGAAGATTTTTTTTTATATGGTATGAAAATGTAAAAATACCACTTATTTTTCAAAGTAGAGAGTATTTAATGAATTAAGTTGTGTGGCCACTTTATATTAGATAATAAATTATATATTTGTATATAATAAAATTATTTAATTTTTAATTTAGTAACACGTTTTCTTTTAAATGAAAATTTTAAGAAATTAAAAGAAAACTTAAAAAAGAAAATGAAAGAGGGGTTTTGATGAATCTTCGAAAATTATAGGTTATGACATTCAATAGCAGCAGCCGGAAATTTGACCTCTTCAACACTTTGGTTAATCCCCTAAATTCGAATATTTTGTTCAACAGTTTGAATATTGATTATAAGAGAATTTAAATAAAAATATAAGATTAATCTAATATTATATTTATAATAAAACAATTTTATATTTAACAATTACAACCCCGTGAAGTTAGAAAATTTATATTGATATTAAAATTAAATTGTATATTTTTTATGATAGTAAAAATGTAAATTTACTATTTTAATAGGTCTTATCTTTAAAAATTTTAAAAAATTAAAATAAAATTTATGAGCATACAAAAAATACCCTACACGTGCATACAAAGAAAAAAAAAATCAAATCTCACTTTTTTTATTTTCAAAAATAAAAAAATCAAAATTTTAAATTTTGGAAGTTTTGGTTAAAGAAATTGTGCAATGGATTACATTTATGAGCTTGAATGAACCAATTTTGGAAACAAATGGATCACAAGTTCAAGTTTTAAAAATTTGGTTAATTGGGATGTCTAGAAGCTCAGCATGAAGTTTGGAAAAAGACTTAGTTGAATACCATACCAAATTTAACATATGTTCGACTTAATCCATAAATATAAAAACTATTCAAATTTATTTTACAAAATAATTCTATTTCATGGTCAAGTTTCAAATTTAAGCATTGACATCTAAAAAGTTTTAAGAACATCAGTGGTAAGTTTTCATTTGATAGTATTTTAAAATAGCCTCTAAATTAATTAGATTAAATTACAATGATATCAAAAACATAAAATTAAAAAAAACCTGATAAAAGGAGGACTTACAAAGATACAAGTTGGCCGAACTTCTTTAGCCAACAACCATGGAGTTTTTCGGTGGGAGAGAACCATATGAAGAAGATGATAATTTTTTTTTCTTTTGTTTATTTTAAACATTTACTTAATTACCAAATTAACCTTAAGTAACTCTTTTAAATTTCATTAAATAATAGCCTTTAACCGTCCATTAACATTCATCATGGTCTAATTACCACATAAATCTTTTCAATTTGATCATTTAAGCCCTTTAATTAAAAAAATCAAAATCAATTAATTTTTACTCTTTTTACAATTTAATCTTTTGTCTTTAATTAACTATTCATACATCAAAATTATCAGACTAAATTTTAATACAACACTCTAATAACCTTGTAAATATTAGTAAATTTTAAATAAATAATATTAAATATATTAAAAAACATTTAAATATAATTTTTTTAAAAATATAATAAATATGCAACCCAAATTTTATTATTTAATTAAAAATAAAATAATCATTTTGTATATTCTTTGATAAAATTTTAACCAAACAAACAATATTAAAACATTATTACTCTATTCCATTTAATTAATCAAATCATGTAATGCATACTAAACATCTTATCTCACGAATGCGTGAGTAAAATTAAAAATAATGAAACATATGATTTGAAACTATTTATTAATAATAATTATAAATGAAATATCTACGATATGAAAATTATAAAATAAAGATTAAATTTAAGAAAGTAATAAAAATGTATAAATATATTAAATTAGGGCTTTAGCTGAGTGGTAAATGTAAGATTACATGGTAGCATATGTTTATACTTTTTTAATATTTTAACAACACACACCCTTTGCACACACAGGTGCTCGAACCCAAAACTTCTAGGATGAATAACATCCTCTTTTCCACTAGAACCACTTGTTGGATTCATCTCATGAATATTTTTATTGGTTTTTTCTAATGAAAAAGACAAAAAGTAATTTTAAATAATATAACTTAGTTTAATTAAAAAAGGAAATTTTCGTAATTTAACAACCGAATTGATGATCTGATTGAGGGTGTCACCAACTCAATAAAACACATAAATAATAGATAATATTATGATATCTTTACCTCATTCCCACCAAATTACTATTATTTTCTTACTCTATCCAAATATAGTAAATCAAAATTCTAATGTGGTGTAAAATTTATTCAATATTAAGAAACGAGATGAAATTATGAAAAAATATTAAGTACATTATTAATAGAGTTTTTAAACTTAACAAATAGAATTAAAGTATCGACAAATATTTTATAAAGATATAATAAAATATTAAACTAATAAGCATTAAAAAAAGAAATATATGACAAACTTTAAAATTTGCTTATAGAATAAAAGAAATATATTGTGAAATTATTGATGAGATATTTATTATCCAAAAAAGAAAAGAAAGGGGGCAAAGGCAATGTCAAGTTGCCGATTCCCATACACGTGAACAAATTGGCAAGTGGGGTCAAACCTTGATTAGGAAACCGAGTCATCCACGTCAGTGCCACGCTTATTTGACTCCACCTTCACTTTCAGAATTCCTCAGTTGCTTCTGGATATTGATTGCTTGCTAGATGACACATATTCTCCATTCACATCCCACACTCTTTTCGAACTTCAATTTTATCTCAGTTAAATATCTTTTTAAAAATTTTAATGCATATCAATTTTTTTATTATTTTCATTTGTAAAATTCCAAATATTTGTTTGTGAGAAATTGAAAACAAACTCTAGTTGTTAAATCTCCCTGCGCTGAAAATTTAAAACAGTGGTTTATATTAGGTTAAACTTTATTATTAGTTTTTGTATTTTATGAAAGTTGTGGATTTAATTCTGTATTTTAATTAGATAAATTTTAATTTTAGTATTTTTTGAATTTTAAAACTTTAGTCTTCACCAAACAATAATTCTTAAATTTATTAAGTTTTTTTTTATTTTTAAAATCTGATGCATTAAACATATTATCATATACGTAATACTACGTCAGCTTGTTATTTTCATACATTACTTACTACAATCACGGTTAATGAATTAACAGTTGGCATTTATGTCAAGATTGAAATTTCAAAACTTAAACAATAATTAGAGAATATGGACTAAGTCCACAACTGTACACATAGTACAAGATTAGTATTTGAACTTAACCAAACGGATTTAACTATTACAATTTGGGTCAGGACTAAAATTTTAAAATTTGAAATGTATAGGGACTAAAATTAATCAATTCAAAAAAGTACATGAATTAAAATTGATCAAATCAAAGTATAAGAACTAAATCCGCAACTCTTGAAAAATAAAAGGACTAAATAGTAGAATTTAACCTTTATATTATCATGTATTAAAATGTGTGTTTTTGTTGGAACATTTTTGTCATACTTGGAAGATGCAAATATGTTGCAACAGACTTTCTATTTGTTGTTTGCGTCTGGCCTAAACCAATTTTCATATTTTGAGTGTTGTCTATTTTTTACTTGTAAGATATTTTTTGAGTGATATTTATCACAATTTTTATGCAACAAATTAGGAATTTTCTTAAGAAGAAACTAGAATAATTAATGTAGTTTCGAGAGTTATTGAATTATAGGATTTTATGTTTTTTTTTTATTATTATCCTTTGACTTGAATATGAGATTTTGGTTATTCGGAAAGAGATCTTGATCAGATTATGGAGGATTATTTGGAAAGATATTGAATCTGAGATTATGTAGGAGATTATTTGGAAAGAAGTTTGTTCCTCCAGAGTGGTGTCGATTGGAACTAATATTGGAAAGCATTATTTTGTATATTTTGAACGATTTTTTTTTGTGCCTTTTGTGAGAATTTATTGTACACATCTTTGAGTGTATTTATTAGCCTTCTGTAGGGAGATTTGGGTGGAGAGTGAGTGCCCACAAACAATATGATCTTTGTGGCTATATCTTTTGGTGTGTTTAGATAGATTGAGTTGGCTAGCAAAGTTTGTGCTATGGAAAGTTTGTATAGTGGACCGTTCTCTAAGCAAGGTCCTACAAAAGTAGGTTGTTGAAATGAACCGTGTCAACAAATCCTTATTCTCCATCTTTTATTTGTCTTGTTGTTTTTCTCATCGCAACTGTTAAACAAAACTTTCATTACAACACCAATTACGTCATCCAACTAAAATAGATCATTTACTAGACTTAATCAAACTTTCAATTGGTATTAGAGCCACATCTGAACATATCTGGTGAGATCCTAAAATCCATAGAGTTGGAGTTCATAAAAGAAAGAAGTTCTATCCTTAGTCCACCTTTATTGATCAATGCTTCAAATTATACTTATTGAGAAGCTCGAATTAGGACACTTGTGAAATCCATTGATAAGAAAACTTGGATGGATATAAAGGATGGTTATAGAAAGCCTACAACCACTAATAAAAATGGGGTTTTGTCACTAAAGGTAAAGAGTAGTTGCACTGCTGAAAAAGAAAGAGTTGTTAATTGGAACTCAAAGGAACTCAAAGGAACTCAAAGTCATTTTTAATTTTTTTGACATTGAGAAATTAAGCATGAACTATTTTGGAAAATCAACAAGTAGGAACAATCTCTGTAGAACTATTTAAGCTTGAAATACTTAAAATTAGGTTTGAAATTTTGAAAATGAATAAAGATGAAAATATTTATGAATTTTATGTTCATTTGTGTGAGATTTCTAATGGAGCTTTTTGTTTTGGTGATTTTTCCATAAAGGTGACCGTAATCGAGGAAGCTAAGGACATTACCTCCATGCGGCTAAATGAGCTTGTGGGTTCTCTTAGAACCATTAAATTAAATCCATAAAAGGCTAAACGAGAAAGAGTGAAACTTGAAAAACACATTACATTCATTATTTAACCTATTGTTGCAACAATAGTTTCGTTTGCTACCACTTTAGAAGACTTGGAAGAAAAAGTGAACTCTTGTCAAAAAACTTTACCCAAGCACTCAGAAGGCTATCCCTGAAAAATAACAATGTTGATGGCGAGAAATACTTCCCAAAGAACAAGGGGAAGCCAATGGTTAAAGATGAAGAACCTTGTGATAAAAAGAAAGACATTCAATGCTACGATGGGAGGGATTCAATCACATTGAATATGAGTGTGCTATCACTCTAAAGAAATCCTTCACAATGACATGGGGTGATGAAGAAGCAAGGGGCAAAGACTCTGAAGATGATGATAAAATTAGTAACTATGTAGACGTAGGTAGCAACTGTTAATCTTGACAATCAATTCTCGTGTTGCCTTGCAAAATGTCCTATACAAATATATCAAAGTCGCAAAACCTCAGTTGTATCTATCGACCATCTTGAAAAACTCTAATAGAGAAGTGTACATTGTGTTCCTCCTACCATCCAAAGCATTAAAGCTCCAGCATATCAATCTATCACCTTCATTGTTGCATGTGATTAAAGGGCCAGTTCTAATATATTTCACATGATTTTCATCTAGTTCATTTTTGTTGTTATCCTTAAACGAGGCGGCAACAAAAAAATCGATGACACTCATAATTTTAATGTTGTATTTAATATTTTATTATAATAAAAGGTTGGATACATTTGAAGACAAATTTCAGTTTGAATGATGAAAGTGAGTGTTACAAAAAGTTTATGGTGTTTGGAAGTTGACTTAAAAGAACAGTGGTGAGACAAAAATATTGTGGCTGTGTGTAAATTTACCACATGAAAACCAAGTGGGCTCAAACGAAGACTACATCTACTCACTGCCACGGCATCTGGGACCTCCCTCTTTTGTTTTCCCCCATCTTAGCTGGCTATGGTAATCAATTATTTATTATTATTGTTATTAAAAGTTTTTTTTTAATTAAATTGAATCTATTTTTATTTTAAAAATATTTTTATTTTTTAATTTTAAAAATTAAATAAAAACGTTTAACAAAATAGAAATAAAAATTTGTTTGGTAACTATTTTTAAAGCATGTGAAATAAAATAATATTTAAAAAATTGTTTTAAAAAAATATTTGTGTTCATGAATTAGAATCAGAGTCAGTTTATTTAAAGTTACATCATTTGTGTTCATTATTTTCACCTTTAGAAAGCATCTTTAGTGAAAACAATGAAAAGAAGTTTTTTAATTTTCACAAATCATTCCGTTTCCAAGAAAAGAAAACAGAAATGAGTGGGGTATGGAACCAATCGGAATATAAATAGGGCCAGAAATCTAGTAAAAATAGTAAATCGTCTCTCAATAGAACCCTAGAAATGGTTTAATTATCTTTTCTTGAAGGAACAGCACAATAATGCTCTTTAGTTGGCCTCAACCACCGCCGATTACACTATCTAACACCTTCAATCAATATGATATATATAAAAATTATTATCATGTACACCTTGAAAACAAAAATACAATGGCAATTCCTTGATCATAACTTCATTGTAACATTTGCAGGATTCAATTCAAAAAAACCCCAGAAGCCTGCTTATGAATAACCCAGCTAATCATGACGATGATGTATAAAAATGGGGAAATTGAGATCTTCCAACATAAAAAATGGAGACTACCATAACAAAACTCTTGGATTAGCTTCACATCATATCAAAACCTATAGCAGAGCACCCTCTTTTTGGAGCGTTATCCGATTATTATCTGCTTTGTTCAAGATACCAGACAGTTCCATGGTTCTGATGAACATGGAATCGTTCAAGGAAGGTGATTGGAAACCACTTAATGATAATTCACCAGCCGATACTAGTTTCATCACCTCAGACTCATCCAAACCTTTGGCCGGGCCAAGGCTGCCTTCATCCGATCCGTGCTTTGCCAATGCAGCTTTGAATTTCTTGATCTGCAAACATGATATATGTCAAGCACTTACTAATACGAAATGGAAGAATGCTATACCGAAAAGCTTACCGTAGCAGTGGTGCAGCTGAAGCTGCTTACTCGCCCTTCAGCACCTTTATAGAACCTAAAGAAGGGTAAGACATGGATATTGAGACATTGACACATCTTCTTCAGTTCTTCATAGTTCACTTCAAGGAAAATCGCATTTGGATTCTGTTCAGCCAATTGACAGATCTGATACAACCAACAAACCTTACACACAAGGAAAATAAACCAAGACTTTTTTTTTTTTTTTTTGGTTAAAAATCTTTACACACAATTATACCTTAGGATGGAGGGCTTTGCAACCACCACAACCGGGTGAATAGAAGTCGATAATCACCAATCGATCACCAGCATTTTGTAAGGAACATACAAGTTCTTCAGCAGAGTGGATCTTCACCATGTTCGGTTTAAGATTTTTTTCCCACCATCTCATACATCGGCTCACACAGGTTGTTTCAGCCTGGGAAAAAAAAAACCAATTGCTTTAAACATCAGCTTCCAGCCCAACATATTAAAACAAAATGAACCCAGAAAAGAAAAACCTTTGAAATCCAAAAGTAAAGCAAGGTTTTTTGACATACTTGAACAGAGAATTTGTTTTCAGGTTTGGTGGCGCAGTTTCTTGAACCATTCTGATCTGGGACAACAAGTGGTTTCCCCAAAAATTCAAAGGTTAAAACAGGAAACTTTTTTGATGATGAAGAAGCCTTGGAATCTAAAGAAGTGGATGGGGTCGAAAAGCAGGAAGCTCTATTGGACTGGGAGCTCAACATAGTCTCATTGAACCCAGAAAAACATGAACCACACTTGAATGAAAAAGAAGCCATTACGCAGTTCTCAAAATGAACCAAAAGTGAAGATTTTGAGCAAAACAATGTGCTCTCTGAAAGTTGGGATGGTCGAAGAGAGAGAAAGAGAGACAAAGAAAGAAGAAAGGTTGGAGAGGAGGACTGGGTGTTGGTAGAGATATAAAACGGGAGAGAGTAAAGTGGGGTCAATATGATTTGGATTTAAGGTTATCCAATTTGATTTTCTTTTTTTCTTTTTAAATATCATAATCCAATTTGTTTTCTACTGATTGAGAATTATATAAACAAAATATTTTGGTGTATAATTCCCACCGAATTTCATGATAATCAACTACTTCTGAAATCTTGAGGATAATCAGATCAACCTTTTTTTAGGGAAAAAAATTAAAATTATACAGAAATTTTAATTTAATGTGTAATTACATATATAAATTTTAATTTGGTACAATTATATATTTAAAATTTTAATGCTAGTTTAAATATATATTTAAAATTTTAATTTTGATTTAACCATACATATTTAAAGAAATACATCAATTTATTTTTATATTAGATAAATATAATTATTTATGTATGCTACTGCATAATTTTACAAGAATACATAAATTTAAAAAACTAAACCTCAAAATTTACAAATGGTCTCAAATTTATTTTAATTCTAAAAAATATATAAAAATACATAAATATTTTTAAGAATTTAATAATTTTCATTAGGTTAAAAGACGCTTATTTTTAAAATAATGTAAAATACAGTTACCCCTTATAGTTTCAAGGATGCCCACTTAGTCTCTCATGTTTGAAAATGAGACAAAAATTCTCATACCCCTTGAAATATATTTTCTAAGCAATTTTTTAATAAAAAACAATTATACATTTTTTTATAATTTATGTCCCACTATATCTAGACTATGTATAGATTTATTATGGTATAAATTCAGATATATTTATAGTTATTGGTGATTACATCTGTAACCTTTAAAAAAAACTTTCATATATTAATCGAAAAATACACCATGTTTAATATATTAACATATTATAATATAATGCAATTTATATTTTAATTTAATAATAATTATAATTAATTTTGTATTATTTTCATTTGATAGTTTTTATTTTACATTATGAATTCCACTATCATTTTATGGAATCTTTTCCTTTTTGGTTGAAGAAGATTCAGTACGACCAATTAGTATACATGATGGTAATTATAAGATATAATTAAAAAGATTGCAAGTGGTCCTTACTAATAATAGTTTCATTATTCAAACTTCCAGACAGATCAGCTGTAAATCTTATCCATCATTTCATTATATCCCAAAAACAAAATCATACCTCACTTGCTTCAAACAAATTTTAAGGATAACTTTTTATTTTTATATTTTTGCAATTATTTAAATATAGCTTAATCCATAATTAATTTATCTTATTTTTCTTATCTTGGTATTTAAATTTTTGTTTCATCACTAGTGGTACCTATTTCAACTAATTTTTTTATAAAGTTGGTATCTTTATTCAACTATGTAATTTTCTCATTTTGGTACCTAATTTTTTATTTAAATGTACCTAAATTATTTTTATTCAAATTAATATCTAAACTATGCATTTTTCGCTTTTTGGTACGTAATTTTTTTTATTGAAATATACCCAAATTATTTTTTTCCTAAATTAGTACTTTTGTTAGTTCAATCATTAGTTAAACCGTTATATCTATTTAGCAAAATAACCAATTAAAAGTTGACATGTGGCAAAAAAAAGGCAAAAAACATTATTTTTTTCTTATATGTTTTATTATTTTTCTTTTTTTTTCTTCACTAATCAGATTGTTGGTTCTCGATTTGATCAGTTCGTCAATTTTGATCAAATAAATTATTAAAAATTCATAAATTAAAAAAATATATAAACTCATTTCAATTGGTTTTTGTAATTTGCTTCAACTAGTTTGTATTGATTTGTGAGTCAATTGGGTTCAACCCTTATCTCCAAATCAATACCTTAATTGGCTCTTGATCTAGTCAATCCGGTTTTGAAAACATTAGTTTTGATTGGTGAAATAATTTTTTCAACCTCATCAAGTTAAGCGAATAGGTAGCGAAGTCGAAAACGAAATTAATCATCAGCGTCTAGACCTCAGGAGGGCAAATTTCGAGCATTGCTAGTATTGTTAAGCATTATAAAAGAATAAGAAAGAAAAAAAGAGAACGAATGTAAAAGGAAAATAAAATACATTTAAAAAATATTTTTTAAGTTTATACGACTTGGTGGTTTATTATTGGTTCGAATTTTTTCTAATAGATATAATATTTTGGTGTAAAATGAGTAACAAAAGAATAGTTTAAGTATCAACTTGAAAATAAAGATATAATTTAGATACTAATTTGTAGGTTAAGGCCTTTTTAAAATAAATTTATCGGTTTTACAAATGATTGGACTAATGGACTGAAAAAGAAGTAGTTTACCAATCTTAGACGCTTTACACACAATACCATCAGTGTTCAGCTTATACCAGCCTTCCTCGGGTGAAATCCACCCTATTAATCTACAAGTTTTGTTTTGTCTTTGTCTGAACAAACTTTTAAATTTTAGAACTTAAGATATATAACAATTCATTACTCAATAAAATGATGATTAAAATATATTTCAAGTTTCTGTGTTCTTTATACATTTGAAATTTAATTTTATTATTAATTTAAAAAAATTAACTTATTTATTTTTAAAATTTAAAATTTAAATTCAATTTGTTAACATAATTAAATTTTTTCTATTAAATATGTTTGCATATCCCTTTAAAAATTTAAAAAAAAAAGCAATAACCGTATTACAGAAAATGGTAGTATAATAAACTTAAATTTAATTGAAAATATATTAGCAGTGTTAAAATTCAATTCACTTATTTAAATTCAAAAAAATATTGTCAAAGAAGAAACACTTACAACCTAAAAAAAATATTTTGGGTGGGGACCTGAATGGAGACAAATTATGGCAATAAAGAAAGAAATAACCCTCAAATTGAGCATTTTTTAATCTGAAAACTATGTTAGACAAGTGATCAATTTTAAAAATATTTTACGCTTATAAAATTCAATTAAATATTAATATTTTGGGTATCAAATTTGGATTGGCCAAACCTCTGAAAGCAAATATTATATATAAATAAATAAATAAAATGAAGTAAAAGTTCCAAAGCAGCCACATTCAATGAGACAGATGAAATTATGTACTCTGCGAAAAAAGAAACAAACCAAAGATGAAGATAATGTCAGGTTTATTAGTACTTTAATAAAATTTATAATTTTTTTATTACTGCAAAACTTTAACGATTCATAGCATCTCACAACCACATGCTTGTAATTAGCATTGGATGAACCCCAAAATAATTAATGTTCAGAGTATCATAGGTGTTCATGACTAGGATTGATTTTCAAATAATGTTATTTTTATTGTTTGATAATTGAAATTATTTTACATTATAGTTAATTTTAATAAAAATATTAGTTTTAACAAATAATAATGTGGATGGAATATAACCATTTAAATAGAAAAGATATTGTACTTGTGAAACCATCTTTAAATCTATTAATGCACCTAACCAAACAAATTTGTTACAACCACAATTAATTTTTGGCTCAATGAATCTTAGCTCGATTAGTTTGAACATTATTATTAGTGCAGGAGGATGTGAGTTTAATTGTGCTGAAGTTTATTCTCCTATTTATGGGTTGAGAAGGGGTTATAGATAGTTCTAGTTCTAAACATTGTGTCAAAAAGAACAAATACGATCAAAACTAATAATAATATTGTTTTGTAATTTTAGCTTATTTTTAATGATATTTATTTATTTTGGTACTTTAATTTAATAATTACGTTAATTTTGATATTCATATACTTTTTTTTTAAATTTGATACTTATTTGATAATCAGGGGCAAATCCAGAGGGTTGGAAAGGCCTTGACCTCCTCTAAAATAAAATTTTTTTATTTTAAATATTAAATTAGTAAAAATAAAATTACATTTTGACCCCCTAAAATGATAAAATTACATTTTAAATTAGGAAAAATTATAATTTAATTCTGATTTCCCCTAAAAAAAAATTTCTGACCTCTCTCCTATTGATAATTAAATTAATTTTGATCCTTCAATTTAGATTCTATTATATTTATTTTCATGTTATTTTAGTAGTATATCTCAATTCATCTCATATTTAACATAAATTATTATAATGTTTCAATTTTAATTTTAAAATCCTTCATGATGACGTTGATGATTGCCAACATTATACATTATTTTTTGGGGAGAGTTTATAAGTGCAAATATATGTCTAAATAATTACAAAATAAAATTAAATTAACATAGAGTATAAAAAGATAAAGAATCAAAATATAATTGAATAACATCTACACATAATAATTGCTCATGTCGAGAACGAAAATTTATGCATAACAATTACAATTATCAAACTTGATTTATCTAAAACCCTAATCTTTGTCGACAATTCTAAAACTTGGTTCACTGCCATCATACATTATTAAATTAAAAATGATGAGTGATAAGAAAAAAAAATCAATGGTATTTGATTGGAGAAGTGAAATTAATAAAATATTAATGAAAAATAGCACATGCGACTCCTTTTATAAATTCAGAAATTGCAATGGATTAGCATAGGAATAAGGATAGACATAGGGATAGGGATAGGGATAGGGATAGAGATGGTGCCATATCTTCACATGGGAATAGATTGAAACAGTCGAAGAAGAATAGAAAGAGGATTGTGGTTCAGCTTTTGTTTCTGAAAGAATAAAAAGATATTTATTTTAGGATTTTTGGATAAAATAAAAGTGGGGTAGCAATTGCTTTTAAAAGTATTGCCCACGGATTTTCTTTATATTCTCTTCACATACGTATTACCCATTGTTTTGGAGCCCTAGTTTTACTAAAACCAAGGCTAACATTGACTTGCATTTTTTAAATCACTTTGTTTTATATTTTTATAATTATATTAAATTATTTTAATAAAAAGATATATCACTTTATGATTTATTATAATTTTAAAATTATATACGTCAACAAATGTTGAGTGCAATAATAAAGAGAACGAGGTTCAAACTTTGAAAACAATATTGTTGGAAAGAGAAACCATGAACCCTAAACATTTACGGTAATACAAACATGAAAAATACCAAAAATTAAAATTATATTAATTTATTTAATTTAACATCTCAGTGAAAAGATTAAATTATGCCCAAAATCACTAAATTATTAGTAAATTTATGTTTTAGTCACTCAACTTTTAAAAGTTACAAAATGGTCACTGAGCTATTTGAAAGTTTTCATTTAAGTCACCGGACTGTTAAAAATCGATATTCTATGGCCTTCTTTGTTCACACCACCTGCACTAACTAAAAACTCTCATTCTCCAATTCTCTTCTATAGTTCAATTTTTTTCATGAAACAACTTTGAATGTCACAAATCTACAAACCAAAATCTAAATAACTTTTTTCTCCGATCTTCAACAATGGCTATCAAATTGATTAGGATCTAAAGTATGTTCTTCCACTCATTGATGGGTACTGATTCACCGTACCAGTCGTTGAATTGAGAGAGTGACAACCAAGTTATTTTAATTTCAATTCTCATGATTCCCATCGCGTGTATGTATTTTTCTAGATTTATCAAAATATAAAAACAAAATAATATTTGTGAGTTTGTAAGAGAAATGAGATTTTGATAATTTTACAATCATGTTAATATGTGACATTAACTCAACCAAACACATTACTATAGTATTAGATTTTTTCACATCGATAATGTGGCTGTTAAAAATATGTTCTTTTAAAATTTAAATAATAGTGAATACAGGTGGAGTGGTAATAAGCTTTTACTCTAATATTTTTAAACAAGTGTTCGATTCTTGAACTTGTAATTTGTAACTCTTTTATTTAAAGATGATATAAAAGTATGAAAAGATGAATGTGAATATTAATTATAATTTTAAAATAAATATTTCTTTAATTTCATGGTGACCCACTGACAAGATAAGATAACATGTTTTTGGTATAAAAGAAAAAGATAAGATAATTGGATGTATGTTTCTAACTTATATCCCATAAATTATCCCAAGAAATGAATTACACGTGGTTGTCAATCTCATCTTCTATGAATTTCCCAAGAAAAAAAGCCATAAGTCTCATTTGAAAAGACCGGCCTGCTTCACAAAGCCCAAAGTTATGAATGAGGCGTCATCAGCGTCGGTCACCTTTCCTCAACATTCTCAAAAAATTCAGGATAGGCTACAAAGTGGTAAGTGTAGGGTTTTAGAACATCTTGTCTCCATCTCCATATACTATTTTCTAAAGTCTTCATGTCACTTACACATTCATATGCAGAATATTTGAGGGACAAATATCTGTCACCCGTCGTGTATAGAATAATTATCTATTAGAATACTTAACATTCGTCTTTTTAAAAATATTTAAAAAATTAATATTTGATATATTGATAGTGTATTTTTTTAATTCCACGAATCAATTTAAAATGTTATCATTTATTTCATTTCTTTTTACATTTACTTGTCAACTTTAATATAAAATATTTCGTCATATTTAAAAAAAAAAAAAAAAAACCCCTTCACTACCACTTGTGGAATTTGTTTCTGTAAATCCATACTGAGGAAAACCCAAACCCAAAACTGAAAAAGGACTGCAATTACCAATCCAATTTATTGCTTGTAATCCATGAAGCAAAGCTCAAGGAACTGGAACTGGGTAATTCTTGAAACAAATTAATCCAATTACAGTAAAGACTTAAAATTTCACATTACTTAAAGAAAAAATTTACTCAAACAGAAATACATATAAGTTAATCTTGCACATGTGGAAAATTAAACAACCATCTCTTTCCTGTTTTTACCTTATCAATTTATCCACTTGACTATATGATGAGTGTGTTAGCTAGAAAATATGATTTATATTAATAAATGCCTTTATTTAATTTTAATTGGAAATCATAATTTAAGAAAAAAGTGTAGATGTATGTACAAGTAGAAGTAGAAGAGAATTTCATGTTCATGTTTCTTTTTTTGAGAGAAATTTCATGTTCATGTTTCATTATAGGTAGGTTTGCTTCAATTTTATATTAGATTTCTCCAATTAATGTTGTCTTGTTGATTAACTTAATAATTTTTTAGAGCACAATATTTTATTATGATGACAAATTTATTTTATACTTGCAAATATAATAATAAAATGAGTATCAACCGTAAATAAACAATTAATTCAAAATCTGACCCATGATTCTAGCTATAATCGGTAAATGAGGAATTTGTGGTATCTTCCTATCTTAATTTTTAACGTATACAACCTAACGATGTGGTTTCAGTGGAAAAGAGAAATATGTTCATTTTAGGAGATTCGAGTTCTAGTATTTGTGTGTGTAAGGTTTGTGTGAGTTATCAAAAGGTTAAGAAAGTATGAACAGATATATTCAAAAAAAATTAACGCATAATACTTAAAAAGATATATTACACCATTAATCACTAAATTATAGGCAGTTTTCGTTTTGATCACTTAATTAAAAAAAGTTACAATTTGGTTACTGAATTGTTCTAAAGTTTTCATTTAAGTCACTAAGTTATTCAAAAGTTTGTATTTAAACCATTGGGTTAATTTTTTTTAAAAGTCCCACCATTGAGCTCCAAATGACGATTTGACAATCGGTATGGCGGATCTGATGGTCAATGCCGAAGATCGAAGAAAAAAGTTGTTTGAATTTTAGTTCGTAGATCCATAACATCCAGAGTTGTTTTGTGAAAAAAATTGTACTATAGAAGAGAAAGGGGAAGATAAAGCCATATATATAGTATCGATTTTAACAGTTCAATGACTTATATGAAAATTTTTAAATAATTTAATTACTAAATTATAATTATTTTAGTTAAGTGACCAGAACAAAAACTTCGATAGTTTATAGAGAAACAAATGAGAAACGTTGGGAAGGAAGAAAATGAGGTTGTATTTGTTTCATTTCTGCAAGCATTCAAAGACACGTCCCTTATAACTTCATTATGTTTTCCCTCATTTTCTTCATGAAGGTTCTAAGAGAAGACCTTACTTTTCCGGTAGGTGTGGTTAGATTTAATCACTTTGAATGGAAATAAATATTTAGGAGATGATTATAGTGAAGGGCAATTTCATTTATTTCAATATATATATATATATATATACGTATTATTCGAAAGTAAATTCAAGTAATTGTAATCTTTATATTATTTTTAAATAACATATAAGGTTGAAGATAACATTAATTATGTACATACATGTCAATGAAGAATTGACATTATTGGTTAAAGTCGAGATCTTAGGTCTTTAGTATCAAAGTTGAAGTTTTGTTATGTGCATTTTCAATGTGTGGGTCTCCAAACTAATATGTATGTTTGTCATGGATGAATTTTGTTCAATTCTTTTTAGTTTTTTTTTGATGATTTACAAAAAGCGATTAACGTGACTCGAACCCAAATCACACTTAAAGCAATGAACACCTTTAACCATTAGGTCAATACACGGGGTTCAGTTCTTTCTAGTTCTTTATTCACTATGCTTTGTTTTAGTTTAATTCTATTTTATAGTTGGTCATACTTTATTTATAACCGTAATGATTTGTAACGGTAAAAAGCTCTAAAAAAAACTATTTATTTATATTCATAAATATAGATAATTTTTTTTTTGAATGTACTGGTGTGATTACATGGTAATATCTGTTCATACTTTCTTAACTTTTAGTAAACGCGCAAACACCTTGCACACATAGGTGCTCAAACTCGGAACCTCAAGGATGAACAACATCCTCTTTTTCACTGAAGCCACATGTTGGGCAAACATTAAATATTGTAAAAGTCTATTGAATTTTATATAAGCTGATATTGTTGTTGTTGGAACAATAAGAAAGTGTGAGTTTGAACATTAATTATTAAGCGCATACAACAAAGAGGAGTGAATTTGAACTTTGTTAAGCGCGTATTACGTAACTTATTTGAAAGAATTTTTAAATTGAATGAGAAGAATTTTTAATTTTAAATTCTTTAAGTATATTATATGATACAAAATAAGACAAATATCAAATATTTCCTCAAGACCTAATACAATTGAATTGACTGCTTTCGAGATATTTCTTTCTTTTTAGATCAATATATTTGCACAATAAATAAAGAAAGGGAAACAAAGATCACCAAGATCTCCTTCATTTGTCCCTTATAACATATAATAATTTTAATCGAAATATTTGAGGGGTTTTTTTTTAATAGGAGATTCAAATCTTGTTTGAAAAAGAGATGTATAAACTAATGTTGATTATAAAGAATTGAATGTTTAAACTACTAAATTGTTATTATCGAAATTAGCTCGATAAGGGGTCCATTGCTTTCTTTATCTTGTATTCCCCCCCCCCACCCTTTAACTTGTATTTATCATGCATATAATAATAGGGAATATGCTTTTCTTTCTCAACCCACCAAGCTTTGTAAACCCTAAATCAAATTCAAGCCCTTCAAACCTCCATTCCCCCCCCCCCCCAAGAAGTAGCATTTAATTATTTTAGGGTTTGGATTTCAATATCTGCAAATTCTTGTCCCATCTCTCAAGTTCAAAAGCATAAGAAAAACATTGTTGTTCGAACCAAGACCCAAAACAGAAGGAATTCTAACAACATTAAACATGACATGAATAAGGCATATGACAAATTCTTACAAACAGTCGTGGAAGCAACAAGCTTCTCTCCTAAATAGATTTGTTTAATCATGAGTTCTTTCTCGTAAGCTGTCAAGTGTTTGTTAATGGTGATTAAACAATGACTCATTTATCCTCCAAGAGTGATTAGATACAAAGGGATATTTTTTCTTCATATTTATTTATATATATAGTATCATAACATCATGGACCTTGCATTAACAAAGGCTTTAATGAACAATAGATCTTTAGTGTTGGCAAAAGTTTTTGAAATAGTTATCTATGTGCCAATGAAAGTGGTCACTTGTCTACTTTGGCTATCAATGCGCTAAGCATATAATTTATCTTACTTGTTAGTATGTTTGACCAAAATATTTTGCTACTTTACTTGAATTTTTTTGAGGATTTTTGCTTTATCAAGGAGTAAGAGAGATATATAGATGGGTTGCGCTCCCTCACCCATGCCATTTGGCCGTACTTAATAGGCCTATTTATAATTCATTGATCTCTTGTTAGGTTAGCAATGTCATGTGAAGTGATCAAGATGCAGGGTATGTTGGTGGCAAGTGATAAGTGTCTTGTGAGAGTGATTAGATCTCAAGCGTAATTGATTTACGTACTCCTTACAACCTTCTAACATAGTTTCCCTAGAAAACTAGGCTAGACGATAGAGTTGGCAATCCAACAGAGTCAAGTGTTGCAAGTACTTTGATGAAGGTGTCTTTGGTAGCAAAGGTGACCCTATCAAGATATGTGTAACAAGATTAATAAAAAAATCTAGGTTAAAATATGCTATAAGCTTTTGTACTCTTCATAAATTTGAAATTTAGTCTTTACAACTTTATTTTTACGAATTAGTCCCTCTACTCTTTGGGTTTCAAAACTCAAGTCGTTAGCACTTTTAATTTTTTTGCTAAATTTATTGGTGTAACATTTTACAATAAAAAAATACTCACTTGATAGCAATGTAACTAAAAAATACTTTCTAATAAACAATCATTTAACAAAATAATTTTAATAGAGTTAACAATTAGACCTAAATTTTGAAATATGAAAAATAGAGAGACTGAATTATTAGAAATAAAAGTATAGAAACTAAATTGTAACTTACAAAAAGTATAAGGACGTTTCTTAATCCCTACTTAGTGTTTATTAAACAAGTTTGGTTGAGAAAAACTGAAAACAAGGCGCCAAGTGGCAGCTGGAGGGGCAGAGAGTATCAAGTTTTCAAAATTTCTTAATGATGACATACGTGGCAGTATGAACCTTTGATTTTATGTGCCAAGATAATTCCATAAAAGAGATCAACTTTACACGTGTCTTCCAATGATTGGGTTCTTCTTTGAAAGGGAATGTATCTGTCCCTACTATACTAACATAAATAGAATGGATATATTCTTGAAATAATTACAAAATAATTAAAAAATTATACTACTAGATAAGCAATTCTATTTTGCCCCATATGATTAGATACCCTAATTACTCACCAATTTATTAATAATTGATATTTGTTTATATTTACATGTTGTTGGATTATTTTAATCTTATTTTGGTATCAATTTAATTCAATCGAGATGAAATTTTATTCCAATTTCTTTTTATACTTTTAAATATTTATAATTTTCTTTCAAAAACTGCAATAAGTTAAGTAACATTGTTCTCCATTACCCATAATTTGATCTCTCTTTTTAAAATCTGTGGTTTCTTATTTTTACATTTAGAAAGTTGATTTAATTAAAAATTTAGAAAATAAAATATCTCTTAATATGAAAAAATTCCTTATTTTCAAATTTTACTTTTACTTTTTGCTGCATCTAATAACATCTTCAAGTAAAACTGTTACGATTTTATCAAAAACAAAAGCAAAACTGTTACCAGAAGCTGCTCAACTTTTTTCCCTCGAAAAATTAAAAAACTTTTTCCACTTTCTTCTTTTTCTATTTATATATAAAAATTAAATGAATCTACGAAATCATAAAATTGAAATTTTAAATACTATTATGTTAATTCTCTATGTGTGAATTTTTTATTTATTTATATAAAAATAAAAAAATATTCTTTTAATAATATATTTTGTGAAAATAATTTTTTTATTTTTTAATTGAATTAGTGTTTAATTAATTCGTAACACAAACTCAATCAAAAGTTTTAAATCTGATATATATTACGTGAAAATTCTATAAACAATATAAGATTACAACCTCGTTTCAAAAGTTATTTTTAATTCAAGCTTGAATTTAATTTGACCCTCCTTAATTCGATAACTTGTTTGATTGTTTGTAACCTATTATTCAAATTCGAATCACAATTGTAAAGAAGGAATTGCTTTTTTTTTTTATTTGAGTAAAGTATCATCATAATTTGTATGTAAAAAAAGTGACATCATATGATTGAGTTTTAATTCGATTGGCATGAATATTGTTACCGACCATGCATTATCCTCCTATTTATGGGTTGGGGGATTATGGATAATTTTAAGTATTGTGTAAAAAAAAACAAATTAATATTAAGTGACTATTCAAGCTTTGAAAAAAAAAAACAGTTAGGTAAGTTCTATTTTTTAATGTTAATTATTATAGGGTTGTATCACAATTTGGACTTTAAATTATATTTATTTTCTATTTTGATATTTAAAAGGTTTTTTTCTTCACATTGTTACCTAATCTGCCATTTTATTATATGTTTTAGTTTTAGAAAATATATTTTTTAATTAATTTTATTTTTTTATTCGATATAAATGAATGACATGGATTAAAATGTTACATCGTGCATTAGTAGATGTTGATTTTTATTTCTTAACACTATTAATGAAAAGTTAAGAATCATATAACACGATTTCACGTCTTCATTCAACCCCTCCGATAATGCAAGATGTAATGATATGAAATATGTGCTAAGCAACCCATATTTTAGCTTTCTTGATTGAGCATTGTAATTCAACTTTTTTTTTAACAAGAAAAGAACATATAATTCATAATCAAATCGTGGCATAAATCTTTAAGGATTATTAAAAAAATTATATTCAATATATGATTAAATTTAATAAAATAATACCGTAATTATATTTTTATTGTAAAATGAATATAAATAATATTGATTAGGATTTTCCCATAATAAATCATAAATCAGCAATGGGGAATATAATTATTCTATTGAAAGCTAATAATTGATAAAAATGAAGAAGAGGTGGAATGAGGTTAGAGTTAGGATTTGGTTGGTTGGAGTCCCAAAACACCCAACATGAAATTAGATTGAAAAAGAGTGAGAAAAAGATATAAAACTATTCTATTTTTCAATGTGAAAAAGGAGCAGAGCTTTTTCCTTTCAAATAGTTGTTGATTCTAATTTCAGATAAATTGCAGTGTGAATGCATGGAAAGATAACAGAAACTGAAGTTTTCAGCTTCCAAAAATTAGATAATTTTGTTTATTCAACTTAATTAGCCCCATCTTAGTTCTCATCACCATCAAATAAACTAGCATTTATTCATTTTTTTATATCCATATTATTATAAAAACTCTTAATTAAATTCAGAAATCCAAGTTAATAAAAACCTAAATTCAACTAGTTTAATAAATATAAATTAAGGTGAATGTGTTTTTTTTTTACTTAAAATAATAATTAACTAGTTTTCTTCTCATACGCACTCTTTCTTACTTAAATGGAAAACTACCAACTTTTTACTTTACACAATTCCTCAATTTTTTTTATACACTTATTATTCCTCAAAATATAATTAAAACATTTCACCCAAATTCTATGTATTTAACAATCTAAATTATATGTATATAATTAATTGAGAAAAAGCAAATATGTATATATTAAATCTGTTTGGGTTTCGTCTCAATAAATTTGGTTATGATTGAATTTAAAAAAAACAATAAAAAATTACAAATATAAAGATTCAACATATGTTTAATAGTGTTAAAATATAAGTTTATCTATATTCATTATTAAATAAGTTTTAAAAGAATATATTTTTATTATAAAATATATTCTTTTATCCATGAGAAGGACAAAATCTGGTACTAATTATGATTTTAAATTTTCAAAATAATTTTCAAGATTAGCTTTGGAAAAATATATAAGAATATAATAGAGTTGAAATTAATATTAAAAGTAATTACATATACAAACGTTCATTCGGAGAGAAACGTGAGAGCGGGACCAATTAATTATAAGTTGTTTTCTTTTACGATGGAATTATATTTTGAAATGTTAAATATTTTTAAGTTAAAAGGAGATTTTTTTTCAATCAGTGTGCTAATAGCAATACCATAATGAACAATGAGAGTGTATTTAATATTCTTAACTTATGCATTTACCTATTTAAAATTTTTTTTACTCACAACTTAATATTTAATTTTGTACATAGATGTTATAATTATTAATTTTAAACTTTTAAATTAAATTTCAGGTTTGAAATTCTTATTAGTTTAGTGTGATTGTATAAAAATAAAGATAAAAATAAAAATGAAATCATAGGTATGTTTGTGTAAGTATTTTAATTGTGTGTATGTAATAAAATTGGAAAAGGCTAAAAGAACAAAGGAAGTTGCCTTAGGAACCACGTTTCTTTCTCCCCATACACCAGTATTTAGGGGGGCTTTGTATCTCATGCTGCCTTTTTCTCTCTTAAACACCCTCTCTTATCTTTCAGGTTTACTACTTTTTTACTTCCATGGCTTCTCCCTTTTCTCTCTCAATCCTCAACTTTATTATCTTTTCCCCCAACTTCCCTTAGCTTTATATAACCTTTCTTCCTATCTCTTTTTCTTCATCACTTTCCATTTCCATTTGATTGTGTTTTCTCTGCTGCTTGCTTTGGACATTAAGAACTTCACCTGCCTCGTCAGTTCATACATATGTATGTACGTATGCATACACAGATACATATATTAAGACAGAGATTAAAAGGGTGTGTTTTCTAAGGATTTTCAGCTGGAATTTGTGGGTTTCTTTTTGCAGATTTTGGAACACAAGCTTTAGGGTTTAAGGTTGTTACAGGAATGGCAAACATTGGTGCAATTGGTCAAGAAAATGATCGAATGGATTTGCCCCCAGGTTTCAGGTTCCATCCAACAGATGAAGAGCTTATTTCTCACTACTTATACAAGAAAGTTCTTGACGTTAACTTCAGTGCTAAAGCCATTGGAGAGGTGGATTTAAACAAGTCTGAGCCTTGGGAATTACCTTGTAAGAGTTGTTAATTTAACCTTTTTTGTCAAACATGTGACTGTTTTCTTGAAAGTTTTTTTTTTTTTTCTCATGTGTTGTTTGGTTGCAGGGAAAGCGAAAATGGGTGAGAAAGAATGGTATTTTTTCTGTGTGAGGGACAGGAAATATCCTACGGGGTTGAGGACGAATAGGGCCACTGATTCAGGGTACTGGAAAGCAACGGGGAAAGACAAAGAGATTTATAGAGGGAAATCATTGGTTGGGATGAAGAAAACACTTGTTTTCTACAAAGGGAGAGCTCCAAAAGGTGAAAAAACCAACTGGGTCATGCATGAATATAGACTGGAAGGCAAGTATTCAGTCCATAATCTCCCTAAAACTGCCAAGGTAAAACCATCAATTCTCTTTTCCTCTGTTTTCCTTCTGTCTTAAAAGCAAGTTAAATCAATGGAGTTTTTGATGGATCCTTTTTTTTTTTTTTGTAGAATGAATGGGTTATTTGCAGGGTGTTTCAAAAGAATTCTGGTGGGAAGAAAACTCATATTTCAGGTCTGGTTAATATGGGTTCATTTGGAAATGAATTGGGTCCTTCCGGTCTTCCACCATTAATGGATTCTTCTTCAAGTTTCAATGCCAAGAAAAACCCTGTTTCTGAATCGGTTTACGTGCCCTGCTTCTCCAATCCCGTCGACGTTCAACGCATTCAACTCGAAACAATCGATCATTTTCCCGAGAATCCTCTCCTCCTCCCTGTTTCATCGAATCCAACAAATATTTTCCCGAGATTCCCAGCTCCAAACCCTTTCTTCTCGGCTCAACCCGTCACTTTCCCAACCAATCTTCACCTCCCTGGCTCTGTTTTAGTGCAAGAACAATCCATACTCAGGGATTTACTTGAAAACCATGGATCAAACATGAAATCAGAGAGGGAAACAATGGTTACTGTTTCACAAGAAACTGGTTTAACCACTGATGTCAACAATGAAATCTCTTCTGTTGTGTCCAATCTCGAGATTCGAAAGAGGCCATTTGATGATCAACAACACCCTTCTGCTTCAACCGGACCTCTGGATTTCGATTGTTTCTGGCATTACTGAAAAAAAAATCCCATTATTGTCTGCAAAATTAGAGTTTATGTTACTATTATTGTCTGCAAAAAAAAAAAAAAACCATGGTTTGAGTTTGTGTACGAGATTTTCATTCAACTGCTCCAAAATCAAAACTTTGAAAAAAAATTGAAGCTTAAAATCATGTAATATAAAATTATAATTAAATCCCAATATTACAGAAAAAACTTTTAAACTGCTCTTGTTTCTGAGTTTTGGTTATTTCCGTATTTAAAAAATATTATTTTATTGTATGATGTAATGTTATTATCATTATTGTCAATTTGCATAGATATAGTATTTGTCAGATATGAGATTCAGTTGGTAGCAAACTGATGATTATTTTTCTTGATATTAATTAAAATAATGGCAATTCAGCCTGTAGGATGTTACTGCTTACATCAATGGTGCCATGAGTTTCATTCTTATTTTTCTTTTTTTATTCCCTGAATCTTCATCTGATATCATCATTTCACCATATGCACCTTTTCAATCCAATTTTATATATTCCTTATTTCATTTCCTTTTTTGTTTAAATCGCACTACGATTTATATTTCTCAATCCAACTTCTACTTTTTCAAATAATAATAATAATAATTAAGCTCTTAACAATACATTCAATTGAGCTCTCGGACGTTACAATTTCTATCCGTTAAATTCTTTAACTAATAATTTTAATGGTCAACTGTTAATGTAAAGTGATTGTCATTTTTTATTTTTTGATTGAGTTAATTGTCATAGATATTCTCATTTTATAATTTTTTTTAAATTGGTCTCAAATTTTAAAATGTTTTAATTATCTTTTTAAATTATTAATGTTATATCAATCAATGTCTTTTGTTATTAAAATCGTTAAATGACACATTCAATCTTATGTAATTAAGTTTAAAATAAAAATTTTAAAGAAAAATAGAACATTGTCGCATAACTTTTAAAAGAGTGAACAATAAATTTTTTGTAAAAATTTCGAAAACCTCGAAATCAATTTTTACAATATTAATTTTATTCTTATATTTTTCATTTTAAATTTTATCACATAAAATTTGACGTATCATTTAATTGTTAAATTAATGATTTTAATAATAAAAAAACCTTAGACAATGAATTTAGATGTGGAAAATCATAAAAGGTTGAATATCCAAGATTTCACTATAAAAGCAAAAGAAAATTGGAAGGAAGAAAGCTTGGATATTGGTGTTGCAAGCTCTGGTAAATGATAATCTTAGATTTGGAAGATTAATAGCCTAATAGGTGCCACTGAGAATAGCTTAGAAATTTATGTTAAAGAGGTTTCCCTAAAAATTTCTTTTCAAAAAGTAAGACATTTTACCTTTAAAAAAAACCAAACAAAGAAACCATTTTTGATTGCCTTAAAAAAATTGAAGTGTTCACTAATTTATGTGTGATTTGGTTCGAATCGTATTATCATGTTTTATTATTCAAATTTTCTCTTATTTTTGTATTTAAAAAAATTTAAATTACCCATTTTATTTTAAAAAATCACAAAAAAGTAAAATATTTTACATTAAAAAACAAATCCTTAATGTTTCATATCACTCCAATTGATGTGCATATGAAAAAGAATAATAAAAAAAAAAGTGAATCTCATGAGTAACAGTAAATATTACACCTCGTTATTAAATTGAATTTAAAAATAAATATTTTTATTTTTATTTAGATATTATTAAAATTATTTCTAACTGTTATAAATAAATATTAATAACTTTCAAATTTAATATTTTAACTTTAGGGTTTAAGATATTATGTTTAAGAGTTTAAGGTCTTAGGTTTAAAATTTAAGGTTTTAACGTTTATTTATAATGAAATATTATTTAATTATGTTCAAATAAAATTATTAGTATTTATTCATAAGTCCTCCATTATTTTTTATTTTACTTAATGATGAAATGACATGTTATTGTTCCTCAATGGTACATGAAATGACATGTTATTATTTTACTTAAACAGGAGCAAAGTCAAAAAAAAATTTTAGGAGAGTTGAAATTAAATTGTAATTTTTAGGATAGTAAAAATACAATTTTTAAAGGATTAAATAAAAATTTTATAATTTTTAAGGGGGTAAAAGTGTAATTTTACCTTTATTAATTTAATATTTTAAAAATTTTAAAGGACCTAGAATTTTTTTTCCATTTTAAGGGAGGCCAGGCCCTGCCAGTAGAGGCGATCATGTGTCGGGCCACCCGACTCGGCCCGAAGGCCCGCCCGAAAAATGGGCGAGTTTGAGTAAAAATGTAAGCCCGAAAAATGGACTTAGACAAAAAATGAGGCCCATTTTTAAAATGAGCCGGGCCTTGGGTTTGATTTTCTTGACCCGAGCTCGACTCGGCCCGGATTTATAATAATGATTTTATTTTTATTTTTAATACTTTTTTTTTGCTTGTAATAATGGTCTGTTACTGCTAATGGCCTCAAAATTGGCCATATTATCAACCTTTTGCCCCTTGCTTCCCTTCGAATATATATATTTTTGCTTAAACTGTGCTTTGCTAGTGCTTCTGCTTTATTGTGAGCATCGATGAAAAAGATTTTCAAGTATTGAAGGATATTCTATTTTTTTGATTTAGTTAAAGCTTGTCCATAGTTTTAATGACATTGCAAATTGCACAAGCGGAAATGGAAGTCATTGATGATTGTTTTATCATTAATTTTGCTACTATTTTAGTTGTAACTATCTTAATATAAAGGGTTCTTATTGTATTTTCAATTTGTTTGTTGTTTTACGAATTGTTTTAATATCGTTTTTAATTTGTTTGTTGTTTTACGAATTGTTTTAATATCGTTTTTAATTTGTTTGTTGTTTTAATATTTGTTTTAATATTTTTAAATATATTTGATATATCATATTTTAAAATTATTTATATAATAAAATAATCTTAAAAAAATTAATATGGGCTAGATCGAGCTGAGCTTGGATTTAACTATTATAATATGGGTCGGGCTAGAGCTAATTTTTAGGCCCATTTTTTGGGCCGGATTGGGCTCGGGCCTAGAAAGTGAATTAAATTTTTATTGGAACCCGATCCGAACTCGGCCCATGATCACCTCTACCTGAAAGCCCCATGGGTTCGCCCCAGCCTTTAATGTAACCATCCACTTTTATTAAATATATAGAACTACAATATTTTTATTGAAAATATTTTTAAAATTGGTATAATGATTTATTTGGCCCTCGGGTTTAAAAAAAGTCATTTTAGTCCATTTTAATTTTCGTCTCTTTCAGCCATTGAACTTGCATTATTTATCAAATCACTCTCAAAATGGATGGAAAAGTTAACATTTGTTAACTTTACTGATGTGGTAGTCCATGTGTATACCATGTCAGTAAATAAGAGATAAAACAGTTACAGTTTTAAATATAAAAAATTAGGGTAAACTGTAAAAATAGTCACCCAATTATTAACGTGTTTTTGTTTTGATCACTCAAGTTTTAATTTTTTTTTATTTTAATCACTAACATTATCGGAATTCAATACTTTGGTCACTAATCCGTTAAATCACTAATGAAAACCTTTTTTATTAGCATAATAAAAAATAGAGTCCTCTGGTTCTGCTCATGTTTCTACGGCTGGTGTTTTTAGAGATGCAAATGGGCAATGGTTACTAGGCTTTGGGAGGAATATAGGATGTTGCACTGCTGTTGACGCTGAACCTTGGGCCGTTTTGATGGAATAAAAAGCTTGCTAAAAAGTATGGTTTTAATTGGCTGGTGATTAAGTTTGATAGTCTTCAAGTGGTTAATATGGTCTTGAAGAAGAAGAATGGAGGTGGGAGTGTTGCGTTAGCACGTCCAATACAAAGCCTTCTGGCTTCCATAGACTACATCAGGAATCAAATTTACTAGCAGACTGCAATGAACATCGAGCCTGGCTTGAAGGAGTATCCTCTGCCTATGGATCTGATTCGTGAGCTGTTAAGGAAGGAAATGGATTCTCCTGCTGAGTGTTAGTTTGTTAGCTAGTTTGTGCTAATTCTCTTTTGTTAAAGAAAAAAGTATTTTTTTTATAAAAATACATAAGATTTCATAAAAAAAAATACTTATAAAATTATAAATTTTTTTAAATAAATATTTATTTGTTACTTTTAACATGAAATGTCTTTATTAAGATAATAATTTTATAAATAAAACAATTTAAAAGAAAAATCATGAAGAAGACTTAAGTAAATTAAACTTTTACTTTTTTCAACATTAACGACCATCATGTTTAAGTTGAGTTAAAATTATAGCTAGAGGGTGGGTACAATTGGATATATACAAGTGAAGATGAAGTCTTGGAGATCCAATAGGTAAAAGGCCATTTTTCTCAACCGATTCTTAGTTGGATGGCACGACAACGAATGATCTGAAAATCGAGAAATTTGAAGTAAGCGTTATTGATGCTAGTGGTTGTGGGTGAAGGTGGTGTCCAACAAATTTGACAAGGACTAAAGAATAAGGCATACATAAATAAATTACTATTTATAAAATAAATAATATAGTCGAAATCTTGCTTGTGGATTTCTTAATTATTTTATTTATAAAATAATATTTAATAAATAAATTTTATGTTAAAAAAAAGAAAAAAAAGGTATTAATTTATTTATAATTTTGTATGTAATTTTATAAAATCCTATGTATCTTTTATTGAAAAATGAATTTTTAAATATTATTTTTTTTAAAGTTATTAAAATTTTTAATTATTAAGAACCAAGACTAAATTGATAGAATTTTTAAAATTGATGGTTAAATTTGTTGAATTTTTAGAATTAGGATCGAATTGATAGAATTTGTAAACATTAGAAAGCTAAATTTATTATTATGACAATAAGAAAAGCCTTCCGTTGGTTATTTAATGGATGAGTGACCAAAATATTAAATATGGATAACGTTAGTGACGAAAATAAAAATTTTTAAACATGAGCGACCAAAACAAAACATGCTAATAGTTGGATGACTTTTGTTATAGTTCATCCATGGTCTTACGCTACCTACCACATACCAGACTACCATGACATCTTTCATCCATGGTCTCACGCCATATACCATCGTCATGATGTCGCTCCGAAAGACCGGTCGGTACCACCGTTGTGGTAAATACCATTCCATTCCTTCATATCCCAAATCCTCCTCCCATTACCTCCTTACATCACCTAACATTGATGCTCGAACACCGCAATGTTCCTTCCGTAAAGTTCGAAGCTTCTCCTAAAACAATAACTAATCGACTCTCTCCCCTTTTTCGTTCCTAACTTCCTCTATACCCGAGGTTTATCCATAGTCATGCAATGCATATTCATATCATCCTATTTCATGCTTATGCAACATGGCATACTTAAACAACATAGACCATAATAGCGGACTTGGAGTCTTAGGAACTCACCAGAAACTTTATCATCTCCATAGCTTATCCTTCTCTTTAATGGCAGAGCCTCCATTCTCCTGGCCGTAACTTACAACCAAAATAACCATGAGTTATACTCAATAGTTTTAACCTTAACCCATTTTCCAAAAACATGCAGAACCCTTGAAATAATTTTGGTGTTCATAACTTTATTCTACTTACACAGAAAGGTTAAGAATCTTACTCACTTATTGGTTTTCTCTACTTAAAATTGTCAAATTCAAAAATTAAATGTTACTTTATCATCCAAACACCAAATTACACGGTAATATCATCATCTAACTATATAGCATCAGTAATTGTTGAGGGAAGGTTGGTCTCGAACCCTCAACAGAAGATATTGTCACATTCGAGGAGGCAAGTGAACGTGATTGGGCTCTCATCGAAGTGCAGGCGACAAAACTCTTGAGTGGGACAATACCTTCCATTGAGAGCACGAAATCAACCTGGCCTCAACAATAATAAATAATAAAGTTTTTGAAAATAATAATAATTAATAATTGAGATTTGTTGTACATGTTAGTGTTACTATTAGTTATTCAAGAAGCGCGCATCTTAAAAATTGTTGAAATTTCAAGTAAAAAATAATAGAATGTAAATTATTAGAAAGAAGTACCAAACTTTGGTCAAATATTGTTTATGGTTGGAGTTATTCATTATAATTTTAAGGGGTAAATCTCAAAATTATACATGAACTATGATTTAATGTACAATTGTATACATGAACTTTGATTTTGTGTAATTTTATACATGAAATTTTGATTTGATCCAATTATTGTAAATTATTAAAATAATTATTGATATAACATTATTTTATGTCTATATATTGCATACATAAACAATTATCTTTATCCAATATAAAAATAAATTGATGTGTTTATTTTTTAAATGTGTATGATTAAATCAAAATTAAAGTTTCAAGCATATATTTGACCCACAATTAGAGTTTCATGTATATAATTGAGCCAAATTAAAGTTCATGTATACAATTACACATTAAATCAAAGTTTAGGTATAATTTTAAGATTTATCCCTAATTTAAATATTGAGAATTTAATACGTTCAAAAAATGTGTTAAAGACTTTTTTTTTTTAAGAAATGAGTGGGGTATTTTTGGCAAATTTTTATCCAACCTGATTTATTATAATATAAAAGTTGAAGGGGGGTCGATTCTTTTATAAAAATAATAGAGAAGTAGATGGTTTTTAACATGGTGGATTTTTAAAATATATATATTTGGATGGACTTATGTGGATATTTTACATCATTTTAGCCCTTAAAGGAACTTTCAATGAATTTGAGTAAAGTAAATGACATTCACTCTCCACTAACCAATTTTAAATATGGAAATTTATTTGACTAATAATGAAACAAAACCCAAAAAAAGAGGTATTAAAAGCAAAATCCATGTGAAGAATTTGAATTTTTCATTAATTAGGTTTATCATTCATTCATAAAACCTTTACCTTTTATACAATTCATTAATTTCTTTTCTTTGGTCAGTTATACTATTCATTCATTTCATTAATCACATATTCCTTTTTCTGTTTTTTTTTTTTGGGGGGGGGGGGGGGGGGTTAGCAAACTTTTCTTCATGATGTAAGAATATGCTTCTGTTATTGAATTTTCTTTTTTATTCATACATAAAAATATTATTTTGATAGATTATTGTTCTTTTAAGTTAAAAGAAGTATAAATCGAATTATAGTTTTAGGCGCATTACCAAATGTTTTAAATTTTCTTTTTCATATTGATCAATGAGTGAGGATTCTATTTTCATCTTGAATATAAAATAATTTTAAAATTAATCATCATTTATTTTTTTAATAAGATATATATATTAAAAAAATTAATTATTAAACTCGTTGTAATAAATACCTTAAAAAATAAAAGAAAGGAATGTTGTAAATCCAATCCCATTCCATGCAATCAAAACAAATTCGAGTCCTACACGTCATGGTCCTTCAGTATATTCAAGTGTGCTGATTGTCTTTGAAAAATTTTGTGGAAGACATAATCGTTTATGATTTACAATTTTATATTTATGTCGAATATTTTGATGTTTTTAATAATTTAAATTTATATGATTAATATAGAAAAGAAAAGTTGACACAAACCCTAGCGTATACCTAAATTGTCCAATCTTCCCATCTAGTTTCGGCCTAGAATAGATCGGACATGGTTTTATTATTTTAAGACAAAAACATATACTATAACTTCAATGTCTCGATTTCTTTTAAATAATTCAACTACTTGAACTCCAATAAAAGATTGAAATGCTAGAGCAAATCCACACACTTTTGGAGCTTTGTTAAGTCTTCTTTTTAAGAAAAAAATTAACTTATTTTTTTATGAATGAGATTATACAATTTTAAAAAATAATAATAAATATTTATTATCGACGGTAAAAAATAAATTTTATTAACACGACAAAGGTTTCTACCTTAGCAATAATAGAATATTATAACATTTTGACAATTATTTTGTCACAATTTAAGTGCAATATATTTGGAGTGATTAGAAGCACCTATCACGATAAGGGAACCAATCTCAGATGGTCCAAAACGACGGGCAAAATCAACAAAAGAACCAAGCAATCACCAAACTAGAGAGGACGTCGTCAAACCCATATCTAAAAACCATTAGCAAAAGTAAGACTACATGCATAAGCAAAACTAAAAACTTGTACAAGATAATACAAAAACTTCCACAAGGGAAGACTTATTAAACAATAAAAAAAATATAAAACTTAAAGCAACATGGGTCCAAATCGACTCATGAAACTATTTATTATTTCAAAATATTCTCAAAATAGAAACAAATCTAAATGCCAACAAAAAGTCACAAATCACTAGTTCTTAATGTCACATTCAAATAATGATGTAATCACACCAGTATATTAAAAAAAAAATCACTAGTTCTTAATGTCACATTCAACTCTAAATATTACATGTTGCATGTGAATTTATGTGTTTGTTTTTTTTATATTTTAAATAATATATTTCTATTATATGTTATTTATGTAAAGCAATATCGTTCAAAAGGTTGAATATAATTAAAATATTACAATAAAAATAAATCAAACAACAAAAGTTTGAATAAAATAATAATGAAATTCTGATATTTTTGGAGATATTTAGTTACCGATGAAAATATCTGCATTGGTAAGCTCTTATATTTAATAAAATGTCAATAAAAGTGTAAGATAAAATTGAATGTCTTTTTTAACATTAAAATTAAATATTTTTTTAAATATACTAGTGTGATTACATAGTAATATCTGTTTATATTTTCGTAACCTTTTGACAACGCACACACCTTGCACACATAAGCGCTCGAATATTACTTAATATCAATATATAATAATATAAAATTGATAAAAGGTATTTTAATCAATTAAAAATATTATCAATTCATATTTTTATAAATATTAATTTCTAATGTCATATGAATTGCACATAATTTTATATATTTAAATTTTATAATTTGTTACAATGTAATTTTATTTCATATAATTAATGTAAAGTAATATTTTTCAAAATAATAAAATATATAAATTACTTTTATATTCCAAATATCTTATTAAAAGCATTAATACAATACTAAAAAATGATATAGTGTAAAATAATGTTATGCACTATTTAATTTTAATTGTTATTTTAATAGTCAATCAATTAACTATAATAATTCATAGATAATATATATAATTAATGGAAATATAATATATTTATTTCGATACTTCTGGGGGTAATTGTGTACAGATATGGGCTGGAATGCTCTTGGATTCCAGCAGAACAAAGAAAATTAAAATCTACAATATAAATATCGAAAATATATTAATTTTTTATTGAATTTTTTTATATTAATTAAAAAATAGATGCATTAGCGTCCACCAATTAAATCTTTGGAGTTTTATATTTTTGTAAATTTACTTCCTGCATCACAATTATTTTGCATATCCATTTTTATAAATGACGTCAGGTTTCCGGGGCCAGGTGGAAGAGAATTAAGAGTCAGGCCTTTTTAACGGTCGACACGTAATCAAGTGGGGCCCTGTCTCTTTTACGTTAAAGAGACCACGCGTTTTAGCTTTTGACTTTTGAGTACCGTTGCTGTATCCTATCGCATTTCAATTTCTTTTCTCTATTTTTTTTATTTTTTAACGTGTATGAGCTTAAATTAGATAATATAATTTGTCATATATTTTAGATTAAATTCTTTTATTAGTCCCTATATTTTATTAAAGTTTTAGATTTAGTCTTTATATTTTAATTTGATTATTTTTAGTCTTATTGCTTTTCAAATTTTAAAATTTCAATTCTTATCAAAGAATAATTATTAAATTCATTAAATTAAGTTATATTATTTTCAAGATTTAATGCGGCAAGCATAATCATATTACTTATTAAAAATCTAATTAATGGATTAACAACCGTCATTTTGTATCAATATTGACTTTTCAAATTTTGAAAAAAAATATAAAGACTTGAAATGATTCAATTTAAAAATATGAACTAAATCTACAACTATACGCATAGTACAATATTAGTAATTGAATTTAACCAATTATGCTATTTTAGTTAGGACTAAATTTCAAAATTTGAAAAGTATAGACACTAAATCTATAACTTTGCAAAGATAAATAACAAAGTTTAACATATATTTGATTATATGTATATTTAAATAAGTTTATATAAAATTTACATTGACTCGTATTTAGTAGTAGCAATATAAATAAGAGTTAATGGTATTTTACCTCTATTTTTTTAATTTTTTATTTGATCGATTAAAACAATATATCATAAATAAAGCAAACATTAGGTTTTAAATTTTTTTCCAGCAAAATAACTCAACTGGGCCCACACAAATAGAAGAAAACAAGAAAGGGAAATTAAAACGACACAAACAAAATCTTTGATGTATTAATTTTTTTCCTTGATGTATTAATTTTGTTAATAAGAGTTTATGAATAAGGATATAGGAACTTTGTTTTTCTTTATTTGTTAATTAGAAAAAAAGAGAGAAAGTTTTGTTTATAAATATATTATTTAATTCGCAACAATTTTTTTGATATTATATAATTGGAGGATGGTAAGGGAGACGATAATATTTGAGTCCATGTCATCTCGATACTAGAAGAAAATTTAAATCATTATTCTAAACAAATCTTGACTCTTGACTCATTCACAGCAATTTTTTTAAGAAAAAATTATTATTAATAAGATTCATGAACAATAAGAATATAAAGACTTGGCATATAATATAAACAATAAATAAAGAACTACAAACAATACACAAATGTTATGTCTATAAAATAATCTCATAAAAAAAAAGACAAATTGACAGATTTAATGCAGACTTTCATTCTAACCTTCCAATAGGGATAGTTACTATTCTCAAGCATACGAGTACGAGTAATCGACGAATCTTTTATTGTCAGTAAAAAATAACACCTAAATTCATCACCATAGATATTAAGTGTTTACTTGATACCAATTATTAATATATATTTATATAAAAGAGGGGTTTCTATCTAAACCAATCTAAAATTAATTTAATTGTATACGCTTTTATAAATTATTATATGATTAATGTTTGTTTAATCAATCTTCATATTTGATATTTTGTTTTTTACATAATAAAATTCAAATAAAATAAAGAAGCCTAACTATGTATTCAATGTGAAAAAAATTAAACTATTAAATATATGTAAAATATAGTACTTTCAATCAATATAAATTTCAAATTAATTAAAATCTTACGTAGACCGTAAATGCAATTATGACATTGAATAAAACGATCAATATATTAAATTTGTCAATTATATACAAAATTATAAAAACTTATAAAATTAATTAGCTTTTGAACTAATGTATGTTTATTGAGGGTTCAACTTGAATTGTTCATGGGTCGGGTCGAGCTCTAATAAAATTTTAGGTTTAATTGATAGGTTCGGGCTCGACTTCAAAAATGGGTCTAACTTTTTGTCTAAGATCAATTTAGATTATACATGCTAAATCCGAGACTGACTCGATCTATACTAATTTTTTAAAAAATATATTATTATATAAAATAAATTTAAAAAATATAATACATCAAATACATTAAAAACATTAAAACAAATGTTTCCTAACAAAATTTAAAAAGACATGTCTCCGGGCAAAAAAAAAAAACTTACCCGAAGCTCAGTCTGTTTAGAAAATTGGTCTCGTTTTTTGTCCAAGCCCATATTTTGAACTTATATTTTTATCCAAAGCTTTACATTTTTCGAGCAGACCTTTGGACCTGATCAGATAATCTAACCCATGGACAATTCTAGATTCAAACTCACAATTTAGACGGAAATAGTTCCCGAATCTATAAAGCATCAACTATGTATTGAAGTCATTTGAGTGGGTTCAAAGTCAACCATGTAACATATAGTGTTTTAAAATTAAATAAATATTTTAAAGTTTATGATAAAATAAAGAATAATATTTGATATATTGTCCATGCATAAATTTTATAACTATTAGTCAATAACAATATGACATTTCATTATTAAATAAAATGAAAATGGTGAAAGACTTAAAATAATTAATAATAATTTTAATTAAATATAATTATTCATACAAATAATTTTTGGATTTTGAGTGTAAGGTTATTAGTGTTTATTCATAATACTTAAAACTAATAAATTTTTAAATAAAATTATTAGTATCTATTTTTCAAGAAATGGATTACTCATTTGATTTTATAAAATTGATTCGAGATGGATAGATTTTTTTTTTTTAAAAAAGTTGATAAATTTCTGGAAAAAAATGATTAAGAAGACCGAATTAAACTAGGGAAATAGTAAAAATGATAATACAAATTAAGATAGCCACATGAAACAAAATGTTAAAAAAGGTGCAAAGATCCAACTAATTAAAATGTTAAGCAACGTGTTAAAACCGGGTTTAGTTCAAATTAGAAAGAGTTCAATAATGAAGCATATATTTGCATAATTTGATGAAAGCTGGAATGCTTTAAATAATGGGGTTGAAATGATTCAACAAATTCTGAAAATAGAAATAGATTATAGAACGAACGATATGATATTAAATGAATGTATAGCCAAATATAGGTTACTTTAGGATAAGGTATGGTGGAGGGTGATGCCTTATCTTCAATTTCTACTTATATAAAGTCCATTGATTTGTTCTAAACCTACATACGATGTCAGGGATGGGGATTGTTGCTATTTTCTCATTTTACTTTTACAAGAAAAATGGTTAACCTTACACGATTTTCCTCGTAAGCAATGCTTTTAGCCTTACATGGTTAATTTGAGTTCACATAATCTCATCTCATTGCTTGCGCATTCTTTTAGGGAATAGGCTCATGAATATATATATTAATGGGGAGAAGGAGTTGGATGTTGGCAAAACTTGTCTATGAAAGGCCGTGTTTTATGAGATGTGGAGTTCTGAATTGTTCCAAAAATATAAACGATCGAAATGTAAGATTATTGTTTTCCCATCTTTACTTTAGATTCATGCATACCAAGATATATGGCTAATTATGAATAGATAGATCGAATTTTTGGACTTTGCCTTGTTTGACAATGCTCATCATCAGCAGCACAATGGAAGAGAGGAGGTTGAACCCTCGAGATTCTTATTTCTTAAACCTTACTATTTGAGTTGAATCCGGGAATTAGGGTTCCTCCTTTGAACTTACATCGGCTTGAGTAACCCATTTTGCTGTTCAAAATTATGATTTGGGTAAAATCATACTGAGTCGAATTGCTAATTATCTGTTCCAAACCAGACAGTTTGTGGGACAAATACAGTGTGGCTTTGCTGTCATGGATTTTGTTGTCAAGGAGAGATTTGAGGCACCAGAAAAGAAAGGAAGTGAGGTAAGAGAGAAAGGATTGTATGGTGCCACTATATTGTTGCCTTTTGGACTGTCTTTGTTGCTGGCAAAGGTGGGAAATAAAATGAACGGTTTCAATATCATTTTCCATTTGCTTTATTCGCCACAATCCTTATTTTTGACAACGATTTTCCTTTTTGTTTGATTCCTGGAAAAACTTCAAAAAATACTATAATTATCATATATTTATTCAAATCTATATATTTCATAATTCACTTTAATTAGTATTCTTTTATATTTGTGTAAATGATCGTAATGATTTGTGTAATTTTTTTAACTTTAGAGAATAGTTTTAAAGATCCGAATCTCCTCTCTCAACCTTTCCATTTCCACCAGAGATTCATTTCTTTTTTCTATTTCTTTCCTACAAGAAAAATCTCATGATATTTATTCAAAAGTTAACAGAAATTGATAACAATAAGAGACCCACCATTAGTTTTGGTCTTTTATTTATGTATACTGGAAAATTTTAATTATAAGGCATCACAATCCTTTATTGATGCCAAAGTGAGAATAATATAGTGATCACCTAACATGCTTTGACTGAATTGAACCTGTCATTTCCTTTTCCTTCACATTCCCAATCTTTTTTCCCCACTCAACAAAGTCAACAATTAGAGGAAATTGGCATTGTCATCTGATTTTACAGCTGAAATAATCATATTCAATCTTTCATATTGATGAATCCACAAAATTAATACCTATTTTGTATTTAGCAGGGATGGATCAACACGTATCATAGACTTATCAAAGATTAGATATTCACTTATTTTCTGTTAAAAAAGATTTTAAATACATACTAAATTCTAAATTCATGAAAAATGCGGAAACTTATGACATATTTTAACCAATAATCAATCATTTTTTAGAGGAATCAATTCTTTTGTCTAAGAAATTTAGCTGATGTATGTGGGATTTAGTAATGTTTTCTTGTTAGAGTTGTGTGACTCGAATATTTGTTTAAAAAAATAGTGATAAAATAGACCCCCGACCGGGGGTGTTGGGATACGGGTCATGCTGCACAAGTAGAATCCGTATAGAACTACACTTCTTCAATTTGACATCGATTAGAATAAAGTTTTTCAACCTTACTACACTTCCCGTGATTTTTCCGAAAGAATTTTCCACCTAAAATCTGTGTCTTTTGTTTTTCATTTTCTTATTGTTTCGCTATCATTTCTATTATCAATGTTATTTCAACATTTCTAATGCCCCTTATTGAAACGTAGAATCAACAAATATGATTATTGTTAATATGAGATGGTGACTCCAACTCATGAATAAATTCAACATATGATTGTTAATTATTCCATGATTATAAATAAAGAAATAATATTTAGATTCAAAAGGGAACAAGTATGATTTGGATTAAATCTTCAGTAGATTTTGTTTAGATTGTTATGTTTCTGAGATGATTGGATGATGTCTATTTCAAGCCAAGGGATTAATTCAAATATTCAGTACATGAAGACGTGGATATCTGATATATATATATTGCAGTTGCTTTCAATCCCTGGTATCTTCCCATGACCTTTTTGCACTTTCATCACTTCATCTCCATTTGACCTTTGCTAAAATTGGGGGATATGCATAGTTGGGATAAGATGGAGACCCTTTCAGTACTATTTCCTTAATTCAATTTATAAATAAATATTTTATTATTTTATTTAAGAACAACATTTTGGAAATCCAAATACCACCAGGATCGACTGGCAGCAAAATAGCCCAAGCAAGGTAGTTTTCAGCCCCCTTACAATCTCCTATATTTGTACTAACGCGCATAGGTTGCAAGGCCAACAGATTGACCCTTAATCAACCCTACTAATCCTATTAGGCTACAACAATGGGATCAACCAACCCCTTCTTACCTACAGAAAACGACATCCCTTAAGGTAGGCTCAAAACTGAGTACAAAAACTAGGTACCAGCATCAGCTTCACTGTAAAACTATTCCCTCCATTTCCATTATACCAAGCCTTTTGGTCTGACTTAAGCATTGGAGAATGTCCCAAAGCCTTTCTATAGCTCACTCTTGTTTTGCATGAAGCACTATAACTTTACCTCAGATCGAAAGCTTAAGCTCCTAGCCTCCAACCCAACTCAGCGTATGTGAGAAGTGGGCAACAATCCATGAATCCCTTTACTAAGATGGCTACCACACCAGTTGCCGCTTCTTTAGTCATTTTTGCATAATCGATCGATATAATTTTAATCACTAATTCTAGTAAATTTTGGACATGATTGCTACTAATGTTAGTGAATTTTGTTTATTTTTTACATTTGAAATTTATGTCGTAAAGATAATAGAAATTAATGATGGTCAAGGCATGGAACATGAGGACTTTTTTTATCAAGTAAATTACTATGAGTTTCGTTTGAAATATGTAGTTTTTTTTTTTTATATTTAATCACTTAGGGTTTTCGTTTTCCTTGAAGGATGTTTATTATATTCGGTGATTTTGTTATTTTACGATTTTTATTATTTTAAGATTTTATCATTTTAAAATATTGTTTTTGTAATTTTCCTTTGTTTTCAATAATATTTCCGCATTTTTCTAAAATTATGAGTAGCTAAATTTTATTTTTCTACTCAAATAGAAGCTCGATTTTACTAGGTATATATATGAGATTCAAAGTGTTTTTCATTCTTTTTTATTCAATTGGTATTTGCTCATTCTCCATTTTATGGGATAGGTTGTACCACTTTTTATTGTTACTCTTTGTATCATTCCAAGTTGGGTCTACTGTTTGGCATTTAAGATGATAAATAGTTAATTAAATTCGTAATTATCTTTTTATTTTAATAATTAAAATAAATTAATATAATTTGATTGAGTTGAGTAATTAAATTATGCTATGGGAGTAGATAATTTAATTTAAATGAATTGTACGCTTAAAGTTGGATCTTTGCAGTTCGTAAAGTTGTTGATGAATTGAATTTTTAAAGTTCCTTTTAAGATTGTTCAATTGGCAAGGATTAATTGTCAAGTTGATTTTGCAGTTAATTTACAATATAAGAAAAGATTTATGATTTGTTGTTTGATCCCTATAATCGGCGAATAAGAAGACTTCATAAATCCATGATAATATCAATACTAAGGCTAATATAACACGTAAACACTTTAATGTCTGGCTTAAACCCTCAAGACTTACTATCCTTTAAAGTCTTAGTTTATTGAGGCCAGCAGCTATGGCACCCTCCACAATAACAGCCTCCCAAGTGTCTTCGCTTCAAGTGCCATCATCCTTCACAAACTAGGTATCCCTACAACCTTTTTTGACTCTTACACCAACCTCTTGCATATGAGTTTGTATACCCAACCAAAAGTACTTGGTTTCCCATCTATTTCTAGTACTACTAGTTATCCTAATGCTTCAACACTACTTGAAACCAACACCTTTGTCTGCAATGCGTGCGACAATTGACCCTATAACCCCACAATCAAATCCTACATTTGTTTTTGTTCAAAAAAAAAAAAAGCCTACATTTGTAAATGCGATCATACCTGACACCAAAAGCTATCTCTCAACCCTCTTTTGCATATATGGGGTACCCTTGAGCATCGACACACCAAGGACATGACTATTATGCCTAATACCTGCAACAGATCTAAACCCTTACTTGTGATCCTCAGCTGCCCAACAAAAACTTTTGAATCAAAGGAGCAACTATTGCAAAACCAAAGGCGACAACCCAAACTTGCCGGTGAACAACAATGTATTCCCACCAAATGTCCCAAAACCTTTGGCTCATCTGTATAACAATTTGGGTCGTATAATAGAGAAAGAAACCCACATACAACACAAGACAACATAATGCTGACCATCAATGTTTAGCAGTACCTGTACACAGAGCTAGTACAACAAATCGAGCTTTGAGATAAAAGATAAAAAGTCTCAAACAACCCAACAAAGATAACTTTGATTCGTGGTATGCATAACATAGCCCCTTTTAACTAGTTGATTGGCAAGTGGAGGTTCCTCCAAAGGTTACGCTATCTCTAAATACATACGATGGAACCACGAACCTCATGGATCATGCGAATCACTTGTGCTCCTTCAATAACTTTAAGGTGTGTCTAATCTGATTTAGTACCACATTTTCCCTACTACGCTTATAGGCATTGCTAGAACCTGGCACTGCTCATTGACACAACCAGCTCAACTGATAGCTCCTAAGATGCGATCAACCAATCCCCTCTGAGCTATAAAAAAATTAGCCACTAAGGGAACCTCAAAAGCCAGTACCATTATCACCTTCATTTTTTCTTGATCTCCTTTATTATTAGTCTACAAAAGTATTATAAACTTAAAATAGAAAAAAAAATATATGTTAATAGTTTGGATTTGATAAAAAATATATATGAACTAATATTTTGAACTTCAAAATTTCAATCTAAAATTTAAATATGATTGAATTTTTTAAAGTCTTTATCCAAGTTTGAGTGGACTCGATAGTTAGAAGTTTTTTTTGGTACAACGACAATTCAAATTCAGATTCTTCTTGAAAAAATTAAACACCTATCAATAGATCACAATTTGGGTTCAAGCCATAATTAGTTTTAATATTTAAAAATAATAAAATGAAATTATCAATACGGACTGGGCTAGGCCAATCAGAATTTGAAAATACTTTATCTACTATCCAACTCAAGTGGGCTGAAACTAATTTTTGTACTGATTTATTATTGATAAACTAATATGATTCCCTATCCGCATTGGGCTACAATTTTTGGACCAAATTATAAACTAAACATTTGAAGGTCCAAATGTGCAATCATTTATACCAATTGAATTAATTTTTTTTTGAATATACTAGTGTGATTACATAGTAGTATCTGTTCATATTTTTTTAACCCTTTGACAACGCACACACACCTTGCACGCATAGGTACTCGAACTCGGGACCCTTAGGATGAACATCCTCTTTTCCACTGGAGCCACTTGTTGGGTTCCCAATTGAATTAAATTAAATTTAAAACATTTTTTAAAAAGTAATACAATTTTTATTAAATCAAAATACAAATGATTGTGTTAGGCACATATTGTTTTATATTGAAGCATGATTATGGTTCCTCTACTATGTTTAAATTTAAGATTTATTATCTATAGTTTAATTCGATATAATTCAATTCTTCTACGTAATATCATTAGTTAGCCAAAATAGTTGATACCCTTGTTTTTTTGGCGAATTATAATAACTGGAAGAAAACCGAACAACAAACACGACTAGCGCGACTCGAACCTAGACCACACCTGAGACGGTGAACACCCTTGACCATTAGTCCATTACATGGGGTTTAATTGATACCCTTAATTAGTTTGTTTAAATTGTTGAGGTTGAATTTTTGTTAAAAATATTTTTTTGAATATACTGGTGTGATTACATGGTAGTATCTGTTCATACTTTCTTAACCCTTTGACAACACACACACAACTTGCACACACAGGTGCTCAAACCCAGGTCTTCTATGATGAACATCATCATGTTTTCCACTGGAGCCACTCGTTGGATTCTTTTGTTAAAAATATTTATTCCAACTTCATGCATAAATATATTTTGTATTATAAATGTGTTTTAAAGAGAAATTCAAGTTATCACTTTAATTAGAATAGTTAAGAATATTAATTATTTGGGTTAACTAATAGTTGTAAAAATAAAGAATCATATTATATCAAATTAAAATAATAATAATAACTAAATCACAAATGTGAGCATACTAGAAGAAATGTTACCCGATGGAATTTTGGATCCAAATTAGAAGAAACAAAAATGGCCCAGTGTAATTGTGGACTGAACTTAGGTCTACTACTGGTGGCCAGAATCTGCTTCTGTTCTACGCCCGCGACCCATTTTCCCTGCTTTTTCCTTTTTTTTTTTTATAAATAAAAACAACTTAAAAGGAATAACTAAAAAATTACGAGTCCAACTAGTAGTTTCAGTAAAAAAAAAGATATTATTCATCTTAAAAATTTCGAATTTGAACACATATACATAAAGTATGTATTGTCAAAAAATTAAAAAAAAGTATCAACAGATTAAATCCACTTCGACTAACTCTCGAACAGACTGTTTCCTCTCTTCTTTTTATATACAATGTATACTTGGAAGCGAAATCATAAGTATAAATAACCACATTAATGACATAATTAAAATCTTATGGTCCCTCTTCTCTCTCCGATATTGCAATTTTGATGGAAAAAGAAGAAAAAGCTGAAGTACACCCAAACCTGAATCTAATTGTGTCCATTAATTTGCACAACTGAGCAGTACGCAGCGCCAACCATTGAAGATAACCCACAGATCAAAGCGACACGTGTTGCCATTACATAATTTCCTTCTTATGTCTCTCCTAGTTTTGTTGACGAATTTAGTATTGTCTTTGTCGTTGCCTTTCTTTGACATTTTCTCTCTCCAAGTCATCCTGTGGTGAGATTTTAACAAAACTGAGGCTCTAATTTCCAAACTCCTTTACAGATTAGATATAAAAGATAGAGCAGTTTTTGATAAGAAAAGAGAGGGAAAAAGGAAATTAAAGATGTCAACAGCTTCTTCATTGTGTTCATCAACTCAAGTTAATGGCTTTGGAGGGGGACTTAGGCTTCTAAGAACCCATCTTTCTCAACCCAAGTCCTTTTCTTTTACTAGGTTATCTTTTTCATTTTTGAATTCCTTTTCTGGGTTGCTCTTCAGTTTTAGATGGTAAACAAGCAAATTTATTGGGGTATTGCGAAAAAATCCCGTTCAGAAATATTGACATTTTCTTGTGAAGGACCTTAATTTCCTTTGCAATTCGATAATTAAACCTTTTTTACAGCGAAGAGTCTTATTTTTTTTAAATTATTCTGTAATGTTTTCAACACAAATGAAGATGGTTTGTGATGAAAGTAAAGGGCTTGTACAATTAAAATAAAGCAAATCAGGTTTAGGGATTTTATTACAGTGTTATTGAGTATTTAATGTTTGATATATTGCCTAAGCAATTCGATGAAACTTTAGTTGCATGGTTTGGTGCTTACTTAGGAGCAAAATTGCGATCTTGGATGCGCCTTTTAGGGTTGCAAATGGAATAGATGTTATCACTGTATGATTTCAATCAGATTTGAATTTTGTTCTTCAAGGTCTCATAAGAAATTTTAATATGCTTTTCTTACTTTCTTTTCTTAAATGGTCAGGAGGAGAACTGCTACAGTAGTGAAGGCAACTGCTCGAGTCGATAAATTTTCAAAAAGCGATATCATTGTTTCCCCATCTATACTCTCTGCTAATTTCGCTAAGTTGGGGGAGCAGGTTTTGATTGAGCTGCATTATTGCTTTAGGTATGGAACTCAATTTGAATAGTCTTTGAAGTTCACATGTCACGTTTTCTCTAGGTGAAAGCCGTAGAAGTGGCAGGCTGTGATTGGATCCATGTTGATGTAATGGATGGCCGATTTGTTCCAAACATTACGATTGGACCTCTCGTGGTTGATGCCTTACGACCTGTGACAGATCTTCCACTAGATGTGCATTTGGTATGCTGCTTTGCATAACTAACTAACCAGTATCAGTAATAGAGATATTTTCTCACCCTGAGCTTGATGCACTGCAGATGATTGTGGAACCAGAGCAGCGAGTTCAGGATTTTATTAAGGCTGGTGCAGACATAGTCAGTGTTCACTGTGAGCAATCATCAACCATTCATTTGCATCGTACACTTAATCAAGTAAGACTTTTCTTTTCCCGAGCCGTTCTTACATATTTTCCATGATAAAGTTGACACTTTACATACAATATTGGAATGGAGTCTACCAAATATTATCTTCAAATCAAGTGCAGCTCAAAAGCCTCTGTTTTTTCATGCCAAATTTCACTTGCTTTTTAACTGGAACTTGCCATACTTTCTATGTTAAGCTTTTTGCTGCACGGGTTCCAGCTTTCAGTTAAAAACTACTGATAAAGAAGTTCATGCATGATGAATCATTTATGCTGTATCGTGCTTTGTACCACATGACATAGGGAAGGAACGTTCAGAATTCCTAGGAGCCTATAAAATCCTACTGAATTCATCTTGTTCAAGCTAGCTCTATGTTCTGAACTTATTTGCCTTCACTTTTCTTCCGGGGCATGACTTAAGAATCAGTTAAAGTATTAGGTTTATCAGCCTCACTCCAACTCTAAGCCGTGCATTATTGCTCCTTAAAACTTTGTGGTCAGCATGTCCAAATGTTTCCTTTTACAGGTTTTTGTTTTATGACCATCAAGGTGTTGCTGATACTATTGCGAATTTTTTTTATTGTTTGCCATCCTATGCTCAATAATATATCTTGTTTGCTCGCTTTCTCTATTGCCTGCGTTTCTTTTATGAAACTGCCCACAAATTTCTGAAAACTTTTCTTGTTGTGCAGATAAAAGATCTGGGCGCTAAAGCTGGAGTTGTCTTAAACCCTGCAACCCCGCTTAGTACGATAGAATATGTACTTGATGGTGAGTTTTTATTTTCAATCTCTTTTCCGCTTTCTTTTCTTTCCGTCAAAGGATGATTTTATATGCAGCGTATTGCATACGGGAGACAAGTAGTTGATTGATGCTAGACCTTGCCTATTGATAAGTCAGGAATAAAGGATGAAGAAATAGTTGAAAGAATGTTATAAGAATGGCCTCCTTTTTCTACTAAAACAGAAGCAATTGATTGCTATGTGTAGAATGATGAGAGGTCCTTCTGCATCATTGTAACATTTCCAGTACAGGTGTTCTGAGTTCATTTGGCTAAATTGAAAGAAAGAGAAAAACTGACTTGATAATCTCTGTTTTGCATTTGAACAGTGGTTGATCTAGTCTTGATTATGTCGGTCAACCCTGGCTTTGGTGGGCAGAGCTTTATTGAGAGTCAAGTCAAGAAAATCTCTGACTTGAGACGAATGTGCGCGGAGAAGGTATCAGTTGCTTCTATCTATATATTCATCTTTTATCTATTTATGCTTTAGAATTTGGTCAAATTTTCTTCATATATTTCCCTTGCAGGGTGTTAATCCATGGATTGAAGTCGATGGTGGAGTTGGTCCAAAGAATGCATATAAGGTACCCCATTAGAATCATGTGGTTTACCTTCAGACAACATTCATCTATACACTCCATGCATAACCTGTGTCCTAAATTCTAACATTATCACTTGCTGAGACCTATTGTTGCTTTTTCTCGACCTATGTTACTCTGGCTCGAGTGTGACAAGTGTTAGTGTAGGATATGAGTATGTTCTTCATGTTATCAATATTATTCATGATATTCAAAACTAGTAAAAGAAAATTGGGTTGCTCCGTTAATACTCTCCCTCTCACCCCCTTCTCCCTTTGCCGGCAGGTTATTGAGGCAGGAGCAAATGCTCTAGTGGCTGGTTCAGCTGTATTTGGTGCAAAAGATTATGCTGAAGGTAAAGATAAGGCATTATTTATTATTTTTCATGCATATAAATCAATGCATTTTAATAAAAAATTTTGGCTCCAACAATTTAAACAGCTATTAGAGGAATCAAAACCAGCAAAAGGCCAGAAGCAGTGGCAGTGTAATTATACTGCAGGAGATCTGATCGGCTCCAATGTATGATATCTGTATTTTACATTCTCATGTATGCTACCCTCTAACTTACAGAATTTTGCTCGATTGTATAACTGAATGTTGTATATACTTGTTGGATTGCATGAATTCTGCTACACATGATTTAGAACAGAAATGCAGATACATGAAGAAAAGCTAGTTTGAATTCTTTCTGATAAATTTTGTTGTTTAATTTGCCATGGCTGTCTCGGTATTTGCAGATAATATGCAGGTCATGACTGTTTAATATGCAAATCATTGATATCTAGTCAGATAGATCCTGAATCTTGGTGTCATAATCATATGGTCGATAAATGAAGCATGCTTAGTGTATCATGTCTTTCTCAGGAACTCAATGATTCATATCCATGTGAAGCATTTTTTCAATGAACTGCAGACTGCAATTCATTTCAGTAATAAAGCAAGCGTTCATGCCAGTTTTTTTTGTCATTAAATCTTTTTCTAACATGGCTTGTTTTGAGGACACTATAATACAATTCCTAGTTTCTGCTGACTATGTTACTTGGATTTGGCTATAATGTCAGATATGGATGCATCTGACATGGGTATGTTTAATTTTTTTGCCAAGTTTTTTCATGTATTTGGAGAGTAATATTTTCATACCGAGCAGTGATCTAAGGCTCTTCATTCTTCATACTAACTAAAATCCGGCTTACGTTCAGAGAGAGATCAGGCAAAGCTTTTTGCCTTTTTGGACCAGAAAACCTAAGACATTTATAATGCATTTTCTAGGTATTACACAAAAGAGCTAGCAGGGCTATCTGTTGGGCGGCTATTATAAATGAAACCACCCATTCGCCTAAACTTTATTGTTGTCCAAATTCCTATCATCAGACAAATAGCAATTGGATTGGTCGAAGTGTCATGATTCAGAATATTATGATTATTAACTGCTAAGGGATATGTTTACAGGAAAACCAGAATCGGAAATTTAAATAGTGGCCACAACCGTGATAACATAGCGCAACAGACTTACATTTTGAAACCTTTGGTTGGTCAGAACTCAGGCAGGCTTGATATTTGAAGAGAGTAGTCATATGCTTTCATATTGATAGTCAAATATTTGAGGGCTTCATATATCTCGGTCTTTAAAGGATGATCATCATCCCCAGAGATGAACTCACTGATTTCACTAGCTACCTCAATTGAACTACACCCAGGAGCCCTTCTCAGCTGCTTTATCTGATCCCTGACTTCCACTTTCTTATCCCACATCCCTTTGGCAGCATAGATATTCGACATTGCAACGCTGTCCCCAACATATCCAGGCTCCACCTCCTGCAACTGGAGCTTAACTTTTTCACCAAGCTCAATTTCTCCATTGATATTACAAGCTCCTAACAATGTCCTCCATATCACTGCATTAGCTTGACCAGGCATCTCAATGATGAAATTATAGGCTTCTTTTAGCAGCCCAGCTCGGCAAAAAAGATCAACCATGCAACCAAAATGAACCTCTCTAGGCTTCAAACCGTAATAATCAACCATACGTTGGTAATGTTTCTTTCCTTCTTCAACCATTCCTCCATGGCTACAAGCCATCAAAACCCCAATAAAAGTAACGTCGTTAGGAAGAATCGTTGAACTTCCACGATTCTCTTCCTTATTCTTGCTATTCTTCCATTTTATTTCTTCCATTTCACCAAAAAGCTTAAGAGCTTCATTTGCTTGTCCATGCAATGCATGTCCCACGATCATGGAAGTCCAGGTTGTCACGTCCTTTTCTCCTAAGCTATCAAACAATTTCCTTGCAGTTTGTATCTCACCACATTTCGCATACATGTTAATGAGAGCGTTATTAAGGCCCGAGTCTGCGATGAGCTCTGGTTTTCGCCGAACGAATGCTTGAATCCACTCTCCCATCTCTAGTGCACCAAGGTGGGCACAGGCAGAGAGAGCAACCGTCAGTGTCACTTGGTCAGGTTCCACATTAAGCAGTTGCATCTTCCGGAACAGCTCTACAGCTTTTTGGGGCTTCTGGTTGACAACATAAGCCGAAATCAAGGCTGTCCAGGAAATCGTATTCTTGCTGAGAATTCCATCAAACACGTGATGCGCATAAAGAAGATTCCCTAATGTGGAGTAGAAGTTTAAAAGTGAGGTTTGGAGGTGAATGACAGAGTGAAACCCAAATTTTATTAGGTTGGCATGTAATTGTTGGCCTTCAAGAGAGAAAGGGGTTTTGGTGCAAGCTTGTATGACAAATAAGAAAGAGAAGCTGTCAATAGACGAAGGATTGTACCGTAATAATTGTCTAAAGAAGAGGATGGCTTTGGCGTTGCAATTGGAGGTGAGGTATGTTTTAAGGGTTTGGTTTGCTTTGGGTGGTTTAAGGTTTGAGTGAAGATGGGATTTGGATTGATGGGCACTTGAAGAAAACTTGTACAGTTTCGTTCGGATTAAATGAACCCTCTTAAAGATTTTCATCATCAAAGTGAAATACAACTCAACCCGTGTTCAGTTGGTAATCTTCATAAAGAATCCAAGGAGCACTGGAGTTCATTTTGGCCCCCTTGCGTTTTGATGGCTCATATTTATTTGTAATATCCATACGAGCGCCACTTACATTTGCATCTTGTTTAACTTTTGTCTTTCAAATGTTAGTTAAAGAAGCCATTCTCGCCAATCCACCCAACTCCAGAGCTCTACAGCAACACCTCATTTCCCTTCTTCAAAACCCTAAGATCATAAAACAAAAACTTACCCAAGTCCACACCCAGATCATCATCAACGGTTTTTACCAGAAAAATTACATCTTAGTTCACCTTCTTTCATTCTATGTTACTTCTAGTAATCTCCTACAGGCGTTTAAACTATTTCGATCTATCGAAAAACCAAGTACTACAGTCTGGAACCAGGTCATCAGGGGGTGTTCAAGAACTGAAATCCCTGAAAGATCACTTGAATTGTACAAGCAGATGGTTGCATTGGGGGCAATTCCTGATGGGTTTACTTATTCGTACGTTTTGAGTGCTTGCACGAGGTCGGGGATGTTGAGAGAAGGGGAACAGATTCATGGGAGAGTTTTGGTTGATGGGTATTCCTCCAATGTGTTTGTTAGAACAAATTTGATTAATTTATATGGAATGGTTGGGGTCGGTGATGGCATAGTACATGCGCGTAAAGTGTTTGATGAAATGGCGGAGAGAAATGTGGTGAGTTGGAATTCGTTGTTAGCTGGGTATATTAGGTGTGGGGACGCCGATACGGCGAGGAGAGTTTTTGATGAGATGCCGGATAAGAATGTGGTGTCCTGGACAACAATGATTGCCGGGTTTGCTAGGAATGGGAAGTGTAAGCAAGCTTTGTCTTTTTTTGAACAGATGAGGAGAGCTCGTGTGGAACTGGATCAGGTAGCGTTGGTGGCTGCATTATCAGCTTCTGCTGAATTGGGTGATTTGGAATTGGGGAAATGGATTCACTCCTACATAAAAGAGACGTCTCAATTTCGAAACCAACAATTGTTGGTGTCTTTGAACAATGCACTTATTCACATGTATGCTAGTTGTGGTTTGATAGAGGAAGCTTATGAAGTACTTCGATGCATGCCAGAAAGAAGTACGGTTTCTTGGACAAGCATGATCACGGGATTAGCAAAACATAGTTTTGCGCAAGAAGCTATTACTGTGTTTGAATGTATGCTAAGCTTGGGGGAGAGAGAAGTCAAGCCTGATGAAATAACCTACATTGGAGTTCTCTTTGCTTGTAGTCATGCCGGATTTGTCAAGGAGGGTCAGCATTATTTTACTCAAATGACTACACATTGGAGAATTAAGCCCAGGATTGAGCACTATTGCTGCATGATTGATCTGTTCAGCCGTGCTGGTTTCTTTGATGAAGCATTGAATCTTATTGAAACCATGCCTTTAACACCCAATGATGCAGTATGGGGTGCCCTACTTGGCGGTTGTAGGATTCACAAGAATGTTGAACTCGCCTCTCAAGTGGCTCAAAAAATCGATGTCGAGCTTGATCCCAACTATGCTGCTGGGTATCTTGTGTTGTTGTCAAATGTGTATGCTACGGCCAAGAGGTGGCAGGATGTTGCTAATGTGAGACAGAAAATGATCAAATCGGGTGTGAAAAAGCCTGCAGGTCGGAGTCGGGTTCAAATTGATGGAGTTATTCATGATTTCAAGGCAGGCGACAACACCAGCAAACGCACATCTTCAATCTATGATATCCTTTGGCAAGTTACTAGACAGGCAAAGCAACAAGGGTACGAGTTAGACATATTCGAAGCAATGTCAGTTGTCGAGTAATACATAGAGCAGGGATTTGCAGTCATTCCTTCCGTAATTACCAATTTCAGAGGCTTAAAACTTGGTCAATCCTTTCAACCCTAACTCATCATTTACCAAGCCCAGATGGTTAAACCTTCTCAAGTAAAGAAATCCCCTCTGTCCCACTTCACACGTGCATTTTCATATTGCTAACCCGAAATGGCTGGGGAGAAGAAAGGTACCAACTGCAGTGTCAGCAAGGTGAGGCCCATAGCTTAACGGATTAGACCATGTGGCTGTGAACCAGTGTCCAGGCGGATCAATCTCCCTTCTTTTCTTTCTTTTTCTCTCTCGCGTGAGATTTTTCAGTTAAAATCGAGAAAATCGATCCAATTAATTTAGTCGATTTTGATTAGGGTGATTTCAATTTTTTTTTTCCGGTTATGGATTTTATTTTGTGGTTATTTCGATTGATTACTGATTTTTATATTTCCAAATTTGACTCAATCGAAAGAATTAACTTAATTTAATTTTTAAACTGTAAATTATAAAAATAATTATTTTTGTTTGTTTCAAGTTACATTTTAATTATTTATTTTTGAAGTGTTATGTTTTAGTCATATATGTTAAATTTAATCCGTTAAAAAGTAAAAATCCAAAAAGTTTTTTCTTGAAAAAACACTTGAAAATTACGTGGATAATATATATTATATTATATATGATAAATAGTGGTTTAACAGCTACATCACCAAATATTAATATTTAATAATTAAATAATTTAAATGAAAATTTTTAAATAATTGAATAATTATTTTGTATTTTTTTAAGTTAAGTTGCTAAATTGTAAACTTTCAAATAATCATTCTTTTCCTTTCTTCTTCACACGTTCTATTCTCCTTCACTTTCTTTCTTTATTTTTCTTTTTCTCCTATGCAACCCTGCCACCGCTTACCCGCCGCCGTCCGGCGAGTAGCACCACCAGAAGATCCCTTTCATTTTCTTTTTTTTTTCCACTTTCATGGTTTCGATCTCCCAAAACACCAACAAAAAGCGGCGAAGGTTGAAACCATGATTCAAAAAAAAAAAAACTGGAACATTCGGATTTTGAAACGGAGTTCCGCTGCTCAAGAACCCGGCTCAAACCGAGATACGTCCTCTGACTTTTCTTTTTTATATTTGCTTCCTTCTTTTTATTCTCTGATTGCTTCTCTTAGGGTGCTTGCAGGTAAGGTTACAACAGCAGTTATTTTTAATCTTACATGATATGAAATTGGTATGCAAGCAAAGGTGTGGGTATGAAGAAGAAAACCACTTGCTGAAAACAGGAATGGCTTGCAGCTATGGTTGTTGAAGGTTTCTGCAAAGAATGACACCTGATCCACTGCCCTTTCTCTTTCCCATTTTTATTTTATTGTAGCTTTCACGTTAAGTCTCGGATCCATATCCACGCCGGTTAACAATATTAATATTATTATTTTCTTATTTATGTTTACTTATTAAAAAAACATAATATTTATTTATCCTCCAACTTTATAAAAATTCATTTTAGTCTTCCTTATTTTTTTTTGTACCTTTTAACCTTTGAACGTGAAAATACACATGTATATCCGTTAACAAAGTTTAAAAAATCTTAGATTTTTCATTCATATTGAATGAGTTGAAAAAAAATCAATTTAAAAATTAAAAAAATTAAAAATTAAATAAAAAATTAAAATAATTTTTTTATAAAGTTTGAAAGACTAAATAAAAAATTATGCCATCATAAATATATATGAAAGATAAAACTGTTTTGTTTTATAGTGATGTGATGGTGAATGGTCATATATGAAAACGTTAATGGAATCGAAAAGGAAACCCAGCTGAGGAAGTAACCCAGAAAATCCTTTTCCTTAAGTGTGGGTTAATTCATGCAATTGGCGCCTTCATCATCTAATTTCTATATCTCCTTTCTTTCAAGTCTAAAAGAAGAAATAACAAAACACTTGTTTTCTCTTTCGAAATGGATCCGACGCCGACGTCCGAAAATCGACCCGAAATCTGTTTTTTCGATTTGGAGACCACCGTCCCTCAGCGGCGCGGCCAAGGCTACTCCATTCTCGAATTTGGTGCCATTTTAGTTTGCCCCAAGAGGCTCGTTGAGCTCCACAACTACTCCTCTCTGGTCCGACCCGACGACCTCTCTTCCGTTTCCCTTTCCTCTGTGCGCTGCAACGGTATCACTCGAGGAGCCGTCGTTTCGGCACCTTCCTTTTCCGAAATCGCCGACAAAGTTCACGACCTTCTCCATGGTCAGCATCTCATACTCAAATTTCCTTCTTCTTTTTTTGTTTTCCTTCTGGTTTTAAGTATATGAAGTTTTTAAATGAATTTTGCAGGAAGGGTTTGGGCCGGTCATAATATAGTGAGGTTTGATTGCGTGAGAATAAGGGAGGCGTTCGAGAAGCTTGGTAGGGCGGCGCCGGAGCCTAAGGGAATTATCGATTCATTGGCTTTGTTGACTCAAAGATTTGGAAGGAGAGCGGGTAATATGAAGGTATTTTTATTTCTTATAAAAACTTCAGCCTACGGGATCGGAAGGCCGACCAGTTTGACCCTTTTTTTTTTTTCTATTTCCAACATATTGCAAGTTTTGGCAGTTGATATGGAGTTTCGTTTGATGTACTTAAATGCAGATGGCAACTCTTGCCAACTATTTCGAGATTGGCCTGCAGTCACACAGGCAAGTCTTTAATGAATATATAAACTCTTTTCACCTAGGATGAGAGTGGGAATTTTTTGTTTCACTGAAATAAACATCCTGCTATATGATCATTCAGGAGCTTGGATGATGTTCGCATGAACCTTGAAGTTGTCAAGTATTGTGCAACCGTTTTGTTCCTGGTATGGTACTAGTTTTTGAGTGGCAAATGTTGTAACACTTGTGTTGTTTTCAACGATGTGTCTTTGGTCTCACAAAATTTAAGCACCATATTTCACTTGCCTGAACTTGGGAAATGTTAGATCAGAGATTTTTTACCAAAGCCTTATAATTTATCTTCAGGAATCAAGTCTCCCGGATATACTGGGTTCCCCGATATCACCGAGTAGTGGTGGCGGTAAATCATCTCCCGAGCCGCCTAGCCCAAACATGCACACCCTTTCTTCAAGTCCAACTTCAGAAAATGTTCCAAATCCATCTCCAGCAAGTGTAGGAAATAGTGAACACCATTCTAGAATTTCTCTTCTGACTCATCACACTGGAGAGGCAAATGCTGAGGTGTCTAATCCGGTTCAACCGGATCCTTTCAATATGGGTCTAGTCAGAAACGAAATAAAAACCGAGGCCCTTCAATCAGATGTCACCATGGAAGAAAAAACTGAGCAAAAGTCTCAGGACATAGATATTGCTGAAGGTAGCAGTAGTTATGCAGGGTTCTTAGCACTTGATGAAGTTTCTCTTACTTCTATTAATGCATCTCTGGTCCCATATTACCGTGGCACGCAACGAATAAAACTGTTGCACGAGAATGTTGGTCTGCAACTCTTTTGTCCTTGTTTGAGAGTGCGGTTTGGAGTCAATGGGAAGTTTCTTGACCAAGGTGGCTGGCCACGTTTGAGCTTCGTAGTTGATGCTTCTCCGAGTTTATGCGAGGTTCTGGATGCTTGTGATAATGCTGCCAAAACAATTTTCGAAGATTGCGGAAGCAGTTCCGAGTGGAAGCCTATCGTGGGCAGAAATGATCGTTACATCAACAATCCGACCGTGAGACTGCAGTAAGTTCCCCTACATTAAATGTTATGTTTCAGACAGTTTTAAGACATGGACTTGATCTTGAATCTTGTAATAATTTCATTGATTCTTTGATTTGTTTCTGGCAGCATACCTACTGTAGTCAACGATAATATTGCCCGCTATGCTGCTGAGATTCATCAGAAGGATAGCTCCGGTACTGTGCAGAAGCTCGTATTCAGCAAATTTGATGCTGCAGAGCTTGGTAACTTACTCAGAGGTGGGATCTTTGTGGATGCATTCTTCAGCTTAGATACTTATGATTATCAGCAGAATGCAGGCATCAGATTGGTGGCCAAAAAATTGGTTATACATCAGATTAGGGGTGATTGACCCATTTCAGATTGTTTCCAGATATGTAATAGTACTGTTTATGCTAAATCTGACTCAGATATGAATTGATTTCTCTCATTCATAGCTTTAGAATGACAAAGGGCACTGATAAAAATATTAACTGCTGTAAATTTATGTAATTGCAATTTAAACTGTAATATTACATGCAGAGTTTAGAAAGAGTTATATAACAGATATTGCTAAGAGTTGAATAATTTCATTTTCTTTTATTTACTGTAGCATTACGATTTTTAGTCTTTGTTTTTTGATACAATATTTAGAATTACCTATAACCCCTCTCAACCCTTCAATAAGAGGATAATACACTTCAGTGCACTCAAATCCACGTTTTCTTGTACGGACAATAATACCGATACCAATTAAGCTAAAATTCAATCAACAATAATTTCAATTTTATACGTTGGATATTTCGTGCAAATAAATAAATTTGTTATGGTCTAATCATTTATGTATCTTTATTATTTTTAAAAATCGTCTAAATGCTCAAATTGTGTTTACATAACTTTTTTAAAATATTTGTATAAGTTCAAATCTTTGTCAAAATACTTAAATAAAAGCTAAAGATCTATTTTTTAAAAAAGAAAATTAAAATTTTCAAAACTATCAAATAAAGATCAAATATTTTTTAAAGTGCTCAAGGAATAGCTTTTCAAATGTTGTTTATCATATTTTAAATTATGTTTTTTTTTCTTTTTTTAAATAATATTTGATTCAATTGTCATATGTTCTATTGTTAAGATATCAAGCATTCACATAATTTTTACAGATAAAGTTGAAATGTGTGAAAAGCTTTTATTTAAGTACTTCCGTAAGTGTTTGGCCTTTATATATCCATTATGAAATGTTTGGCTTTTATGTAAACAACCTCTAAGAGGTTGTATCCAAATTCACACATTTAATCTTATTTTGTGGTATCATAATCATGTTTCTTATTTGATATTTATCAATGTGGAAATATAAAAACCGTTAATAAAACATTAGATTGCAGCACACCAACAATATAGGTGACAAATATACTTATTAAAGTTTGTGCAAAAATCAAATGATGATTTGATTGAAATGATAAAGTTAAATGTTTAAAATTTATTGTGTCACAAGTTTAAGTTTCACTACGATTGAATTTTTATTGATTTATAAAATGAAAAAATTGACAAAAACACACTTATAATAATATAACCTTCTACATAAAAAGTTATTTTAATAACTTTTCAATTGAATTGATATCCAATTGATTTGTGACACCAATTCAATTAGGAGCTTAATATAAACTCAATTATGGTATATTCACGATGTGGGTGAAAATATTTATTTAATAAATTTATAAAAATTTAATATAAATAATAGATATGTTTTAAGTTGAGATCCTTTGACATATTTATTTTATAAATATGTTTTTTCAAAAAAAATGAATTAAGCCCCTTCAAATTTTTTGTACTAAATTAAGTCCTCAATTAACAATTTTAACCAACGAGATCTTCTGACAAATGTTGACCATTAAAAACTAACAGAAACACTGGCTTGTTTATTAATAGATGCCACATCAGCGCCGTTTGCTAATGTGAGCAAATTAAATTTCTTTAATTATTTTAAAAACAAGTACACCAAAAAATCTAAACAAATGGTTGTCCAAATTCATTTATATATGTATACTTTTTTGTCTAGGTTTATTCTAAAATTATAAAACACAAAAATTTATTAAAAATATTAGAAATTAATTAAAAAATTTATGAAATTTATAGAAAAACAAATTGTTACAAACCATAAATTTTTCTAAAAAATAATTTATATTAGAAATCAATTAAAAACCATAAATTTTAAAAAAAATTAAAATTTTATAAAAACTAATTTTCTCATTGTGATTAAATTATTTAACTAATATAACTTGCACAAATTAAAAAATGAGAGGTAAAAATATAAAAACATTGTTAACCTTAATTTTATGATATAAGTTATTGATGTTCATATATATTTTTATAATTTTTAATCAATTTCTAATAATATTTATAAATTATAAAAAATATAATTTATTATTTTTTTTCTTTATAATTCTAGAATGTATGTAGAGAAATGATATCTATATTTCTTTTGTACTTATTTTAAAAATACTTAAAAAAAATTTTGCCAATGTGGCTTCTAATACTTGCCACGTCAAGGTTGCTGTTAGTTTCCAACTATCAACGTTGGTCAAAATTGTTAATTTAAGGCTTGTCAAGAGTTTAATTGATTTTTTTTAAAAAGTTGAAGGCTTATTCTACCAATAAATTATTTTACGTGGACTGCTGCGTAATTATAAAAGTTGATTCAGGTGCAAAACATGCTCATAAATTTTATGATTCCATTCTAAGCTGCAATCTACAAAACATGGTAGAAACCGATGGAATTTTAGAAAGCTTATTATTTGAATGGGAAAATCTCAATTCCATCGATCATAAAAAACTAGCCCAATCCTCAAAATCAGAACCCAGTCAACCAATAAAGCAGCCATGGTCGATGGTGATGATACGAGACTCCCTTCCTCAATCCGACCTCTCCGTCTTCCCTCCCATCAACCATGAAAATCTCCATTATCAAATTCAACAGCAACAAAACCCAGTTCCCGAACCATCTCTTTTACCGCCGTCCGATGCCGGCGATGCCATCCAATCATCCGGTGATCATGGGTTCGGAGTTTGGTTGGGGACTTTGCTTCAGCTTGTGCGTGCTAAGATCGTTACCCTCGCCTGTTATTTCGGTTATGAAAACGGGACCATTGGAAGGGCATTTCGGTCTTTTAGAGGGGTCGCTGACGTGGCGCTCCTGGTGCTATTATGGTGGTTGTGCAAGCGGATACGGCGGCGGAGGTGCGGGGAAGAGAGCGTGGAACGGTTGAAAACAATAATAAAAGAGAAAGACGAGGTAAGGTATTTGTTGAAATGCCTAAGTGAATTCAAACCAACAAATTTTGGTCCAATAAAACTCGGACAGTACTATTTTGGACTTCAGTCTCTTGTTGGTAATGCATTCTGGAATCAATGTATGTTGATTGTACAGAAAATTGTGGGATTGTTGAACCAGATTGCCCAAATGAATGCAAGTATGGGTAGCAAGTCGTAAAGCTCAAGCTTTCAAAGCTGACCCAGTGATCACATCTGGTTCAAGATTCACCCATTTTGATGGCAATCCTGGAGGTAATTTTTAAGACCAAAAGATCACCATTTCTCTATTTGGTTGATAAATGGGATTTATTATTGATTGCCGTGTAGTTATAGTGTATGGAGTATATTTTCTTTCCCCAAATTTATGTCTTTTTTATATATGGATTAGTGAGTATTGTTTTGTTCATCGGGGTTGTGGTTATTTTAGGTTATAATAAAATAATAATTAAATAATTAAAAATGACACTTCACATCATTTTAAATTTGCTTGAATTTTTTTTATGTCAATTTAACAGTCAACAGAATAATTACCTTAAAAAATTGGTATCACAAACGGGCAACATGTGATCGAGACTTCCATTTACTTCTAAATTATCTATTATTGTTCTAATCACGCTTAACGTGAGGTGAATTAATTTTGAGATAAATATCAAAATTATACATGAATTATGATTTAATGTTAATTTTGTGTAATTTTGTACATGAAGGTTGGATTATATTAGCATTTTGTATACTTCATACCTTCATTCATAAGTAGATTTTGGATGATCCCTATTTCGAAAAGTACATGGAAGAATCAGATCTCGATAATATTAACGATGTAGATTTAGAGTTAGACAATGATGAACTTAATCAATGACCAACATTTGATGAAAATGAACTTATGTTAAATATTAAAAAGGGAATAACTCAACAAATATGAAACATTAGAACAATTAGGTAAAATTACATATGATGTCTATTTTTTTTATTAATTTTATTAGTAATTGTATTATCAACTACTTTTTTGAACTAACATAATACATATGATGATTTGATTTAATGTTTGTTACATGTTTAGAATTTCTTTTATCATGCTAATAATTTTTTATAGTAATTAATTCTTTTAAAAATATAAATTATGAAATTGTGTAATTATAATTTGTATTATCAAACATGATATAAAAAATTACAATATAATTATACTCTATTAACCAAGCACATTTAAAGAATTACAATTCTTTATAATTACAAGAATGTAATTTTTACACTTTTATTCAATTACTCTTTTATCCAAATAGACCTTTAAAATTTATTCTTAATTTTTTACATTCAAAATTTTAATCTATTCAATTTTTGAATTTAAAAAATTCAAGTATTAATTTTTAATCTATTAAAATTCTTTTGCTATTTGATTCGGAATATTGAAATTTAATAGAAAAAATACAATGTAATAGACCTGAAATTTAGTGTTTGACAATTTTTAGAAATTCACAACATTATAATCGAAATAAAATATTTAAACTAATTATGACATTATAAAAATTAACATATCAAATTATGTAAAAAATTAAGTATAAAGATTAAATATTAAATTGGAGCATAATATAAAAACCAAAATTAAAATTTGACCATTATTATTATATAATCTAAAAAAAAAAAGTAAAAGGTTGTATGTTTAGACAGATGTACACCCATATAATAATATGATAATAAAATTTAAGATATCAAATTATGTCAAAAATTAAAATATAAAAAAAATTTAAAATTTGAACATAATCATCTTAAAAGGCTTTGATTGTATGAAAAATGTTATATTTAATAAATTTTATTATGTTCATGTTTAAATGACTGACACAAGCAAAACACAACACATAAATTTATGTAAGTCTAAAATATGTAGAAAACTATGAATCGAAGAAGCAAGTAACAAAATTTTGGTTCTAATGAAATGGATCCCTCCTACAGTCATAGCAGTTCAGTTGGATTTTGCAGTTAAAGGAAAACCCCAACCCAAATACACGAGACAAAACCAAAGATGAAACCGTAGGTCATGGCTCTAACATTACACTTCACAGTATGACAAGAATTCAGTATATAGAAGCATATACCACAGCTACCAATACGCTGTTTGTCCCGACAACTCACTCCGTGGTACAACCCCAAAACTCAAACTTTTTCATGATTTGATCCCAGTAAATGATAACTAAACATTCTAATCAAGTATTTATCGGCAACTTAAGCTTCCTTCTTCTATATTTTCCCTCTTTTTGCTGCTTGCTATGACCAATAAAAAACATGGAAACCATAACTTTTTCATTTAATTCCATACAATTATACCAAACAAGTTGAAGTGTATGGCAATTGAAATTAGCTTTTCAACTGCGAATTTATATTACCTATATGACACGTTTAATACCTGTTCCCATCGCTAGCTCTTTGATTCAGTTTTTCCATGCACTGAACGCCGGATGTCGAGCTGATCAACAATCTCCAAAGGAGTTGCCGTCTCGTTCCTGATCCTCTTAATGTTGGGGCCTAACAATCCCCTATGTCTAAACCCATAAAGCTTAAGCACCTGGTTATCAGCAAAATTGAATGCCCTTTGCATGCTGCGCAAGCACCTCTCCACAGAGTAATCTCCATAACTCCCACAGGGCTTGCAGCCCACAAAATGAGTCACAAACGGCCACCTCTCATCTCCCAATCCCGGATGATATTTCTCCATCATCTCTTCGTACCTATCAACCAGCCCTGCCCAATAACCATGCAAATAGTATTGATTCTCAATGAACACTTTATCCATCCATTGATCCTTTTGCGAAAGCAACAAGTAAATCAAAGCCGACTGGTCATCGGCTTCGAATGCAGGCCTTCCTTTTAAATTAGCAGTCAAAATCCTCCCAGCCTCCTCACGAATCGGACCCTTAGGTCCCATCGGCGCCCACGCATCGAGCAAATCCAATGACCACTGGCAATTCCGAAACAGAAAACTCCCTGTATTCAATGCGATCCACGACTTCTGCTCAAATAACAAATCGGGGTAGCCATGAATAACCAAATTATACTTCTCATACTTGGACAAAGGAATCTCAAACACCATATCTGTAAAAAAAGCATCACTATCCATCCACCAAATCCACTCAAGTTCGGGATGAGACAACATTAACCTCCTAATCAATGGCAATTTCGCCCAATAACCAGCAAGTTCCTTATCTAAATGAGCCATGTTATAAACAATTTCAATCCCATGAAGCCTACAGTAATCAATCTTATTCTTTATCGCTTTCAATAAATAGTGGTCTCCTATAGCATTGTCACAAGGGTTAGGGGGCGACCCAGTGACGAGCAAGATTCGTGCTTTTCCATTAACAAAATTAGGGAATTCAGGGTTTTTAGAAAGCCAAACCTTACGCTGCTGATCCCAGTCCGAAATTTTGGGCCCCAGAGTGTATGTAACATTAGGATTGAGCTCAGTTTCAGGAGATTCATCGGGATCCGTAGGGTCGGAGTCGGAGCGGATCTCAGCTAGGATCCGGTTGGTTTCTTCGATCAGGTTTTGGTTGATGGCTTCGGCTTCGGAGCTTCCCAAATTTCCGACGCCGATTGTGCCGCGCAAGACGAGGATCGTAACGAAGCCGCAAAGGATTGTGATTTTAATGTTGTTGAATGTCTTGTGCATCTGCCTGCCACGTGGCATAGCGGGAAATCCACGGTTTCTTCCGCCAGCGCCAGCCTCGTTGCGGATTGTAGGTAAACCTCCGCCGCCGCCAGTAGAAGATCTCTTCTGCGGAGCGAAATTATCTTGACCCATAAGGGCTATATTTTGCTACGCTGAAGAGATTCAAGATTCTTCTTTAATCTCGTGTTCTGTGAAATAATTAAATCCCCCTAAACGTATATAGCATTATGGCATTAGCATTAAGGGTTTGATTATTTGTTCCCTTCAACTGTATTTTTTTACTTGTAGGTTTAAAAGCAAGGAGAATTTAAAACCCTAAAAGTAAGGAATGATTGAAGGAAGAAGATGGGAAATTGGGGGAAGATCTGATCCAGAATGCGGAATTGATAGACTCGTCATCCTTACGCATTTCCATTATTTTATAATTATTTGAATAATTAATTCCTATCTCTGTCACAGGGTGGAAAATATATTTATAAAATTCTTATATTAAAATCAAATGAGGACATACTTTTTTTTATTAATATTTTCTAAAAATTAAGATATTTTAATAATTTTTAAATTAAATTACTGCTCCTCACAGTATAGTTGTTTTCTGTAATCAAATATTTATATTATCCTATTTATAATGTCTTTTTAGTATATTTATATATATTAATATTTAAAATGATAAAAACATATTTTTTATATAAGAAAGTTACTAAATTATACTTTTAATTATTATATTATGAGTAAATTTTTATTTTGATCACTTAATTAAAAAAATTATAATTTAATTATTGAATTATTTAAAAATTTTCATTTAAATCATTGTGTTGTTAAAACTTAAAATCGATATTATATGATTTTTTTTGTTCACACTATTTGTACTAAGAAAAAAAATTTTGTTTTTTTTTTTTTTACAATTCAATTTTTTAATAAAATAATTTTAGACATCACGAATTTGAAAATCAAAATTTAAATAGTTATTTCTTTGATTGTTGTCATCGAATCAACTTGAATTTAAGATATATTCTTTTATTTGTCAATAAATATTGATCCATCATATCGATCGTTAAATCGTCAGTTAAAGTATGTTATTTTAAAAAAAAAAGTAATGAAACCTACCTACACAATTACAACTTCCAAAAAAATGCAATACAGACATTTTATTTATGTTCGTGTATTATCAAATGTTCTTTTTGTAATATATTCCTTCTTCAAAATTAAATTATAGTTTAAGAACATCTGGCCCGGTGCTTGCGGACTGATTTCGGACAGCACAGCTAGCGTCAACGCCTTGAATCCAACTTCTCTTGTCCTCCAAAAACTAAAATAAAGGCCCATTCCCGACGCTACTTAAAGCGCGTGGATTGCACTGTACAAATATCCACTGTTACTGTATTGAATTGAATCGCACGGACATGGGACGTGAGTGGTGATGGTGGACACTGGAAGTATCTTGAACAGGAACATGAAGGACCCTCTTCCGATCCCATCTCAACCACTGTCTTAAAACCCCGTTCCATGTAGCCATGTGCAAAACTAAACCATACCTATTCCATTTCACTATCCTTTGTATTTCATCTAGTCACTGATCACGAATTTTAAGGTAAAAAAAATCATTATCATCTTATCTAACTCCCCGTTAAGTTCAAAATTATTTTGTTCAGTAAATATTCTAAAAATAAAAGTGCCAGATTAAAAATGTTAACAAAGTACATGAACCCAGAAAAAAAAGGGGGGGGGGATGACATTAACCCATACCATTTTATTTAGAAACAGATTTATTCTTTTGAGATGTTATTTTCCTACCCTTATTTCCTTTGATAATCTTGTGCTTCATTTTCACTGTATTCTTAGCCATTTTACAGTCCTTAAGATTGAACTCCTTCACCTTTCTCGTTGGCTTGAAAACTTGAGTGATTGAAGGGTCCAAAACATCAGTGGAGAAGGAAACACTAACACCCAAAGCAACAGCTTCATCCCACAGCTCTCGACCCTTTTCAAAGTTGCCTCCCCTGCAAAGTTTTGGTATAAGCACGTCATAAACTGGTCCATACCCACCCAATGAGCTTTTCTTCATCTTCTCAAACAACTCAACAGCAAAATTCACTCTCTCCACTCCACAAAGAACACCAATGAGATCATAGTAAAACTTACAATCAGGGGTCAACCCCTGTTCAATCATCTCATCAACTATCATATTTCCCTTGCCAAATCTTCCTGTCATGTACAATACTCTGGCAACAAGATAATATGTTATCCAATCCGGAGCACAGCCGGTTTTTTTCATCAAGTCAAGAATCCGACATGATTCTTTCACTCTTCTTGTCTTCCCCAAACAAGAAAGCAATATGTTATAACTGACTGATGTTGGGGCAATTCTATAGGATCTCATTTCCATCATCACGTTTAAAGCTTCCGGAACGAGGCCAGAAGGATTGCATTTAACGTTTGCCCCACAAAGGCACCTAAGGAATGTGTTATAGCAATACAAATCAAGCTCAACGCCACCTGACTTCATCTCCTTGATAACTCTGCGAGCTTCCTTTACATTCTCTTGAATGGACCAACCATAAAGGAGACTCCTATATATACAAGGCTCAACACCAGCAATCTTGTCCTTGTGATGATAAACCACACCTTCAGCTTTCTTAGCATGCCCTTTAGCACATAAAGCATTAACAATGGCAGTCAAACTGAAACTATCTTGCGGGCACTTGAACTTTTCCAAGTTCTTGAAAATGCCCAATGCCTCATCTTCTCTCCCCAATTTAACCAACATATCAGCCACAACACTGAAAGTCTGGCTCTCAATTAGTCGCCCCTCATTCCTAAGATCCGAAATCAATATCTCTATTGCCCTATGATCCTTCTGTTTTGCAAACACTCGAACCGCATAGTTAAAATCCTTATCTTCCAAACTATAACTTAAACTCTTAACCGACCACAAGAAAAATCTCAGTAACCTTCTAGTCGGAGCTACATTTTCGCAATACTTTATAACCTCAGTAACAAGTAACGATGATAAAGAAAGCTTAAACCGGTTTAAACTCGACTCCAGGTCATCTAAACCACCAATGGAGCTCAAAACTAACTTACAAAGCTCCTCCAGTTCCGGTGATTTTGTTGATGATGAATATAGAGAGTGTAAAATATTTTTGGGTTTGTGGGTATTGATAATTTGCGTCAAAAAGCGGTGCCAAACGGGTGGAAACAAGAAACGCATAGCTTCTGAAGAAATTTATCAAACAGGTTGTGTGCGTAGTATCAAACTTGAATTCGACACATAGATTCGAAAACAGAATTGAGTTATTAAGCTTTGTCCTCGTGGGATTTGAAGCTTACTATCCACTAATGTAATTTTGAGAGAAGAAAAAGGAAGAAAACTAAAAGAGAAGAGTCATTGGGTTTCATCGTTTTTTCTTCGTTCCAGCCAAGAAAGCAGCATTGAGTTGTTAAGCTAAGTCAATGTGTAATTTGAAGGGAAAGTCAAGGGCATTAAAGACCTTTCAACTCAAATTCCAAAATTTACAAACTCCGAAGTTCAAAAACCCAAATGAAAACGATTTCGTAGAATATAAAAGGTTAAATTCTGTTGCTAATTAGGTTAAAAGTATAAAAAAAAATTGATTGGAATTTGAGTTTTGTAAATTAGGTTTAGGTGGGTTTTTGAATTTTTCATCATCAATATTTTTATTTTAATGTATTTGATATATTTTTGTTCTAAATAAGTATCTATATTTTAAATATTTAATTTTCACACGTATACACGTATGTAAATTTAATTGAATTAAAATAGTGAATTCAATTTAAAAATTGGGGTTCAATATTTAGTTCGAGTTTGATTCAACATCAATTTTCAAGCTTGAGTTCAGTTTGAGACATAATCAAACTACTCGAACTCGAGTAATTTGTTTATCAATTTTTATACTTAAATTGAACTTGAGCTTGATTGAGTTCGTTTTTAATCAAGTTGAAGCTAATTTGTACTTAAGCTCTTTCTATATATTCATAATATACAAATATATTAAAATGAAACGCTTGCTTATGCTTTCATCATTCGAACAGAGTATTATGGTTCTCAAATTTTGCTCGATTGATGGCTACTTGAGCTTGAGATTAACTAGATAATTTTGAACAAAATTTAAGTTTTTTTTCAAGTCGAACTCGAATAACTTAGAAGTACCAATGTCTTGTTTACACCCTAAGTGAATTTAGGATGATGCCATGTGTCTTTAAAATGTAATAAATTAAGGCCTAATAAACAATTTGGTACGTGAGTTTGACACTCTTTTTTAATGTGGTATTTGTGTTTCTTTTGGTTCTAATTGAAAAAAGTTATACATTTTGATACTTGAAAGTGAAAGTATTAACTTTTTAGTGTTTAATTCAAGTTTTGGAGTTGATATGATGAAAATTCATAATTAGTTAATATTAGCAATTAACTTTCATCAAATGAACCTTATAACTCAAATCAAATCACGTTCATCAAACTATATTTAACAAATTAAACAAATTCACAATTAATGCTAAATTTAAAATTATTCTATTAACAAAATCATGAAAAATTCAAACCTAATAATATTAGCAATTAACTTTCAGCAAATTAATTCAAAACCCGAATTGAACACTAAAAAGTTAACATCATTATCTTTGGGCACCAAAACTTATAACTTTTATCAAATACAAGTACTACATTACAAAAAATATATCAAACTTGAATATCAAATGATATATTAAGCCAAATAATAATAAAACTTTGCAATGGCCTAAACTCTCTTATAGAAATTTTTTATTCTACTATATATTAATGGACCAAATAATAAATAATAATACTTAAAAGGTATTTTGCTGAAATAGGTAATTTAATCCATTTTTTTTATTTCTAGTAATTTAATCTCTCTATTTTTCAAGTTTTAAAATCAAGTCCAATTGTTAATTTTAATAAATTTAAGTTTATTATAATATTATTCTTGTTGTTACATAGTCATAAAGTGAATATTTTATCATTTTAAAATGTCACATTAATAAATTTAAATTGTTTTAATAATGTTAACAATTAAATCTAAAACATGTTTTACCCTTTATTTAATATTTATGAATTAATATTTGAATTTAATCTAAATTCGAAGTTGATTTAAGTTTTAATTTTATTTCAAAATTTAAATTAAAGTTTAATTGAATTGGAGTAAAGAAAATTGAGGGTTGAATTTAGTAAAGTTTGGACACAACATGGTTAACAATATAGAGAGAGAAATAAAAAATCAAAACACGATCAAAAGTTGCAATAATTATTAAACACTTGAAACACGACTATAAAAGGAACAAAAAAACCCCAGAAATTACATTGAAGTCAATGCTCAGAAGAACATTTCGTATGTAGTTACTAATCAAAGAGTAAAAGAGGGGAAAAAAAAACATGCTGAGAACTGCACAAAGAGATTCTACAAACACAGCACAAAGAACTGTGGTTGAATTTGGAGATAAAAAAAAAGCTAGATAAACAACTTCTATAAGCTAAAATCTGAAATGGGGTTTCAAATTCTCCACACTTGATTAAACTCTCAATTGATTCTGTTCTATTACCTTCCAGTGATACTTACTGCATCCGGAAAAGGTACCTGAGAACCCACTGTTACATTAGAATCATCACTTTCGGCCGCCACCGCCACGGTTGGGTTCATTTTGGCCTCACCACTTTCACTTCCTTTTTCCAACGCCTTAATGTTACTCTTATCTTCCAGTCGATCAGTCTGGGAAGAAGCCACTTGAAGTTGCAATGAATATTCCAAGTTCCATAACACATCCCCCATGCTCGGTCTGTCAACTCCGTATTCTGCCAAACATTTCTCTGCCGCTTCTGTAAATTTCTTCAGTGATCCTTCGCATATCGTCCCTGCAATTTTGGGGTCAACTATTTTCTCTATCATACCTTTTTTATGCCACTGCATTGCCCAGTCGGCTAAGCTAACTTGATCCCTAGGTAATCCAGGACAAATCACTGCCCTCGCACATAATACCTCGAAAAGAACCACACCGAACGAGTAAACATCTGATTTCTCTGTCAGTTGTTGTCTCCTGAAGTATTCAGGGTCCAGATACCCGAAACTCCCTTTCACTGCCGTGCTAACATGGCCTTGGTCCATTGCAGCCGCTTTCGATAGCCCAAAATCGGACACTTTGGCCACGAAGTTTTCGTCGAGGAGAATGTTGGTGGTCTTGACGTCACGGTGTATGATTCCTTGTGCCGCACCGGTGTGGAGATAATGCAACCCTCGAGCCGCACCGATGCAGATTTCGAGGCGTTGTTGCCATGTCAATGTGGGTTTATTGGCGGAGCCATAAAGATGGTCCCGAAATGGACCATTAGCCATATATTCATAGACCAAGATCATCTCCGAATCCTCATCGCAAAACCCTATGAGTGAGACGAGATGACGATGGCGAAGCTTGGAAAGCATTTGGATTTCGGTTTCGAATTCGTTAACGCCTTGTTCGGATCCATGGTTCCCTCGTTTGATTGCAACCTTGGTGCCATCTTCTAATGTCCCGATAAACACCTTGCCGAAGCCACCAACACCGATGACTGTCTTTTCGTCAAAATTTTGGGTCGCATTTTGTAGCTCGCTTAAACTGAAGAAGCGTCCAAGGCCATTAGAGTAAACACTAGAATACCCACTCTTGCTTTTTCTTGACCCAAAGAGGCTTGATTTCCTGGAGCTGAAATTAGATTTGCTGCCATGTATTGGTAATAGCCAAGATGAGAAGCTTTTCTTTTTTTGCCAATCTTGGGGTCGTTTTTTCCATCGGACACAAACAACCCCAAGGAACAACATTGCAACGAAAGCCAATGCCAGCCCTGAAATCGCCACAACTTTGAGTTTGCTTAATGCAGGCCCTTTATATGAACCATCAACAGCATATAACCCATCCAAGCTATCAGCTAGATTGCTCATCTTCATCACTTCCAAGCCATTGAGGATTGCATTAGGCAATCCGGCGGTGGGTGTTGGACCAACTTGAACCGTGATTGAATCATTGGTTATCAATGAAGCATTGAGCACAAAATCTGTGTAATACGCAGTGGACAACTCGCCAGCTTTTTCACTGAGATCCAGACCCGACATCCCCATCAAGCCGTTTATGTACACATTGAAGTATAATTCATTGAGTGTCTTGCTTACAATGTCGCAAAAGTGCATCCTGATGAGATACGAAAAGGTTCCATCCACCTTCATCGCCCAAGAGAGATTGAAATTGGGCGATATAGTTTGCTGATAAGCTTTGGTCGCCATCCGATCCGCGGTTAAGTAAACCATATCGGGGGCGACCAATCGAGTCATCCCTTGGTCGGGTCGGTATTTGACGTTGGTACCTTTGGCTGCCTCAGTTCCCTCGGGAAACAAATTGTAGGGGGTATCAGGAGCCCATGTTCTGGACAGTGTATCGTTGCGTGGAGTTATGATCGGCCCTCCCATATTCAACCGATAGGAGACTTCCAACGCATAATTGGATAAACCATTGAGGGTGTTACCTTGGGGTACTGAAGATGCAGAATCAGAGAGAAGTTCATCAGGGATCCCCGCAATCTCAATTGCATTGACGAAAGCGCAAGAATCCTTTTTGGGCTTGAAAAGGAGGGAGAAATGTTGAGTCGCATTAACCAGGTATTCCTTCAAAACCACCTTGGAATCGTTATTCACAGAGAAATCATGTAAAAGGACGAACTTATCTGTTTGAACTGTGAAAACCGCGGTTTTCAGATCATATTTTTGGTGACGAATTGGATAAAAATAGAGACGAACCCAATGCTTGCCAGGCTTGGAAATGAAGAAGGAATAGGTTGAATCCGAAGAGAAGATCCTTGCAGTTGTATAAAGATCCTTCAGGGTGGAAGGGGTGGAATTGGAGAAGGCACTTTCGGGGATGGAAGCAACCGACGCTTGAATATCTTCAGTGGTGGATAAATAGCTGCTTGTTTCAGTATCCGACTTGAATGTTCGTCCATCATCCATCTTCATTTCGCTTTTAGAACCACAGTTTAGAAGATAACTATCCGAAGGCTTAAATGAAGTCGGCGAAGAAGATGGAGCCGGCGAAACTGCAGGAGAAGCCGCACCCTCATTATCTGCCAAAACTATGCTTCTTTTAAGGTTCAACAAAACTACACAAAACAAAAGGGAGGAGACATAAAGAGCCCTTGTCGGCCTATGATGGTCTCCCCCCATTGCTCAAACCAACGCCCCCGCAAACCGCCGTATATTAAGGTGGCGATGATGGTGGTGGCGGCGGTGGTTGTCGGGGGTAGGTAGTGGGTGAGAATACAACAAAAGAAAACAAGAAAAAAAAAACTAATTTGTACAAAACAAGAAACACACAGAAAAGAATATTAACAAGACAGGTAGAGAAAAGGGCTGTTTGCGGGAAACATGTAAGAAATGAAGAACATATACGTGCTAAGCTGTAATGTGGATATTTTCTTGGGGTGGAGGGTATTGAAAGGAAGAAGACGACTTGGTAAAATGGAGATCAGATTATAGTAAAAAGAATATTTATAACAAATCGCGAGGTTTTCTTTGGGCCAATGAAGAATCAAATTGTTGGTGTCACGATCTTAGCTTTATTAAGACTTGAAGCTCCTTTACGTTGTGTTCCCACGTTTAGAAACACGCATGAACTTCTCATGCTCTCTCTTTTTTCTTGATATTCTAAATATCAAATTCTATATTTATAATTAATCAAATATTAAAGATCTATGCTTTGGACAAGTTAGGGTAACCAAGATTTTCACACTAAAATTATCTATTACTTCAACTTCCTCTCAACGCTTTGGCTTCGACCTTTGTTTACAACGTCTACAACGTTTGACTACAACGAAAATAGAAAAACAAATATATACATATAATATAAAATAAATATGTATTCACAAAAATCATATAAAAATGAAAAAAATTCTACCATCATCTAAATATTATTATTGTTGTTGTCATTGTGATCTAGAAATTAATTAAATCGGGTCCTAAATTTTGGTTAAAATGTTTTAAAAAAAATTCTGTTGAAAATTGCAATCAATTTCGTTGAAAATTAACTAAAAAATCAATATTTTGTAAAATTATTAAACAATATTATAAGGTTAATCTTGTCATTAATTTTATTATATAATCTTTCTTTTTTTTTTTAAATGCATAATCTCTTGAAAGTTAACTAACATGCCATTTTCAATAAAAAAAAATCTGGTTTATTTTAGGTCATTCTATTTTTTAGTCCTTAAAATATATGTAAATTGTGGATTTAATTCTCTTACTCTAATCTGATAATTTTTAATTTTCAAACTTTTCAAAAATTGAAAACAGTAGCTGTTGATCCTATTAAGTTTTGTTATTTAAAAAATTTTATATACAATAGGCACTTTATCATATTTTATCATATACATAATATTATGTTGACATGACATTTTCACGTAATACTAAAAAAAATCATATCATTTTAATCAATGGATTTAACAACTTACACTTTTAATTAAAACTCAAAACTAAAAATGTTCATGGACTGATCAGCTTAACCCCGTTTGGGGAGCTTATGTTTTCCAACCTCAAGCTGAGCCATTTTATTGTTTAGAAGAAATAAAAATAATTTTATATTGTTATTTATATATTTTTACAATTAAATGTAAGTGATTATTTATTGAATACTAAAACGGGTTATTTGAGCTGGCATAGGCCCAACCCAAGCTTGCATTTTTTTTTAAATCAGACCTCAACCTGATTCATGAACAATTTTTAATCAATATTAAAATTTTAAATTTTAAAAAATATATGATGAAAAATAATTAAATCAGAGAATACATACTAAATAAAAAACTCAGGCATAACATCAGGCTAGTAGCAATTTTTTTCCTAACATATTTAAATATTCTTGTTTAGATAAGAACTGAATTTTCAAAAAAACAAATAGTGTCTGAATTAAAATTGACCAAGTCAAAATACAAGGATTGAATTAACAATTTACACATATTACAAGGACCAGTAGTGGAATATGACGTATATTTTAAAATGTGGTATTTTTTTATAGTTTTTGCCATTTCACTAATTCGAGCTAACGAATCTCTTTCTTTTTGTCATTGAATTTCTCAATTAAATTTGTTGCAACGCTTATAATGATCAACTTTATGAAGATCCTATTTGATTTCGTATGCTTGTAGCATTGGGTTGAGATATATTTTAGGCATAATAATTCATTAAAAAGTCATTTTATCATTCCATTTAATTTTTCAATTCTTTTAACCCTTAAACTTGCATTGTTTTCAAGATGAAAAAATTAACATCTATTAATATTGTTAATGCGGCATACACGTGTATGCCACGTCAAAAATTAATTAAAATATTAAAAATTAAAAAATATTATAATGATTAAAAACATAAAAATTATAACAAATATTTTTATATTTTAAATAATTAGTTGCAAATGTAACGTTGATACTAAATTAGAGAGTCAAATATCCGCAAAGGACCCAAATAGATGTCTTCAGCAATTATCAGTTTAGGCTTAGGGCTAGAAAAAGCCCATGGAATGGTGGACAGGCCCAGTTTGCTTTTACGAAAGAAAATTTAAAAGCCTTATGTTTGATTAATCTCATCATCTTCGACGCCGTTTCTCAGCGAACCACCAGAAACATCCAGTATTGTTGTTGCTTGCTAAAAGGCCTTAAACAAAAGTGTGTTTCGATTTCGGCAAGTTTGGGGGCTTTTCCTTTTCTTGTTGGATTTGGATTTACTGTCGGTTTTAGTTCTTATTAATCACTATCTTCCTCTCTGTATCTCCTGGTGAGTTTATATTCTTTTTCTCTGTAATCAAATGCATTAATTTCTTAGTTACAGTTGAATCTTCAATATTGATTTTCTGGTGGTTTACGCTCTTCCTCGGTGGCGCACGTTCCTTTTTCCACCGCTTCTGGAAAAGCAGAATACCATTGGCTTTCAGGATTAGGGTTGGCGTCTTTCTCTGCCGCTTCTCTCACTTCAATCTCCTGGTAGGGTCACTTAGTCCTCGAATTCGTTCTCTAGTTTCAACTAATTTCAGTTTTTATTTTGTTAAATGTGGGTTTTTTTTTTTTTTTTTGTAACTTCCAGGAGGCAGGAAAGCGTGAAGCTTTAAAATTAGTTGAAAGGGAATTTTAGATTTTGGAAATTGTGAGGGGAAAATATGGATGAAGGGAAGAGAGGGGATCAGATGGATCAGTTTCATAGAAACGAAGCAATCTCAGCCGTTGCTGACGAGAGTTTTTTAGGTGAAGAAGACGATGATTATGAAGACCTTTACAATGATGTTAATGTTGGTGAAGGGTTTCTTCAATCTTTAAGAAGAAACGAAGATTTAGGGTTTAGAAACGAGGAAACTAAGAACAGTTCAAATAATAATAATGGTGGGAAAGTTGGTGGACCACCAATGGGTGCCCCAGAATCTGATGTTTCAATTCCAGGGGTTGCAGGTGTTGGTGAAAGAGAAGATTCTAGGGTTTCTTATGAGAGTCAAGGGTTTAGGGCAGGTGGTGGTGATGTCAAAGGACCTAGTGCGGGTTTTGGTGTTAGTGGAGGTGGCCTTAGGGTTGAGTTAGCACAGGGGTCGAATAAATTGAATGAGGTGGCTGCGGAGCAAAGTGGGAATAAGAGTAGTAGTTTAGGTAGTGTAGGTGGTATGGGACATCAGGGACACGGTGTAGGGAATGTAGGGAGTGTTGAGAATGAGGGTTTGGTCAGACAAGGAGTAGGAGGTCCAAGTGTGAATGGCCCCGGTGGCACTGTTGGTGGCAGTGTTGGTGGTGGTCCTATGATTGGGAATGGAGGTGGAAACGTGGGTGTTGCTAGTGTTGGCCCTGGAGTTGGTGCAAGTGGTGGTGCAGGCGGTGGGACAATATTGTTTGTTGGAGATTTGCATTGGTGGACAACAGATGCTGAACTGGAGTCTGAGTTGTACAAGTATGGACCTGTGAAGGAAGTGAAGTTTTTTGATGAGAAAGCTAGTGGGAAGTCAAAAGGGTATTGTCAGGTTGAATTTTATGATCCAGCCGCAGCAACAGCTTGTAAGGAGGGAATGAATGGGCATATGTTTAACGGAAGGCCTTGTGTTGTTGCCTTTGCATCACCGTTTACGGTTAAGAAAATGGGAGAGGCTCAGTTAAATAGGAATCAGCAGATGGCACAGACTGCTCTTTCGCAAGCAAGGAGGGGCCCTAATGATGCTGGAGGTAAGACTGGTGCTGCTAATATTCAAACCGGTGGGAATTATCAAGGTGGAGATAATAATAGAGGTTATGGGAGAGGGAATTGGGGGAGAGGAAATACTCAGGGGATGGGAAATAGAGGGCCAGTTGGTCCTATGAGGAATAGGGCTGGTGGAATGGGTGGTAGAGGTATCATGGGAAATGGTGGAAATGGATTTGGGCAAGGCATGGGTGCAACACCTCCTCTTATGCACCCACAGTCGATGATGGGTCAAGGTTTCGATCCTGCTTTTGGTGGACCCATGGGAAGAATGGGCAGTTATGGAGGTTTTCCTGGTGCTCCAACGCCACCATTTTCAGGAATTTTACCTTCATTTCCTCCTGTTGGAGGAGTTGGTTTGCCTGGAGTGGCTCCTCATATTAACCCTGCATTTTTCGGAAGAGGTATGCCTATGAATGGTATGGGGATGATGCCCTCGAGTGGTGTAGATGGACCTAATATGGGAATGTGGTCGGATCCTAGCATGGGAGGATGGGGTGGTGATGAGCACGGTGGTGGGAGAGCTGGAGAGTCAAGTTACGGGGAGGAAGCTGCATCCGACCATCAATATGGTGAGGTTAGTCATGAGAGAGGTTGGCAAAACCCATCTAAAGAAAAAGATAGAGCTTCTGAAAGGGAGTGGTCTGGCTCATCTGAAAGAAGGTACCGTGATGATAGGGAACCAGGATATGATAGGGACATACCTAGGGAGAAGGATATGGGCCATGTTCATGATTGGCCAGAAAGAAGGCACCGAGATGATAGAGACATTGGTCGAGAACGTGATAGGGAGCGATCTAGAGATCGTGATCGTGATAGGGAACGTGATCGGGATAGGGATAGGGATCGATATAGGGAAGACAGAGACCGATATGCAGATCATCGTAGGTACAGGGACCGTGAGCCTGAGCATGATGATGATTGGGACAGGGGACGGTCATCACGGACTCACAGCAAGTCCCGATTGTCACAAGAAGATGAGCATCGCTCAAGATCTAGAGATGCTGATTATGGGAAGAGGCCACGGCTTACCTCAGAGTGACTTATCTGAGACCTCTTATATCAGGAACTTTCTGTTAGAAAATTCAAAAAAAAAAAAAAAAGGGATCCGTATCAGCAGAAACATTGGGTTCATTGTTCTCTTTTGCTGTCTCTCTTAACTGGTGGTATGTGGTCATCAATTCATAGCCATTCTGAGTTCAATGCCTGAATTCGTCGATTGCTCCTCTTTCCTTGTAGTAAGGCGTCAATTTTGTATGATAGAAGTAAGTTCCTCGACTATAGTTTTCTTATCATATTATCTGAGTATCTTACTATCCACGAACATATCCTTCAATTTCTTATCTGAATGAATGGGATTTTGTAATACTTGTTTTCATGTGCATACAGTACACAAATTTCTCAACTGATATTCTTGTGTCTAAATCATCGAGGATCTCAAAATGTTGGCAATAGGCTAAGCTAATATTTGTGTAATGATGGTCTATATTCGCTTTTCTGCTATACATGGTACATGCTAATTATGACTTAATCCCGACATTAGGCTTTTTGGGTAGAGTGAAAAGAAAATTGAAAAGATGAATTGAAGGAGTAGAAATATAGAAAAAAAAATTCCTTCCCACTGGTGTGCTCGGTACTTGGTAGGAGAGATGGAAAAATTGAAAGGAAAAAAGTAATCTCCTTTACCATGTTGAAAAATGAGAGGAAAATAAATGGAACTTTTGAGAATGTGTAATTTTGAACTAACATATATCTCTTTTTCATTTTCTCTCATCTTATCATTCCAATTTGAAATGATTTGGTTTTTATGCATTAAGAAGGAAAACAGTCTCTCTCTTATTTTCTTTCCTACCAGGCACACTCAATGTTTTAGGTGCCTTGGATGTATGTGCTTAGTGTTCCTAACATAAATTAGGATATCATTGGTTGTTTCCCTTGCTTTTATACGCAGTTAATTCCTGATAATGAATTTTTTTGGTTGTAAAATGCTAAACTTATCTTCCTGAATTTTTTATAGGTAGTTCTTTTTCTGGTTTTTTGCAGTATGTTTCCCTTGTGTTTAGAGATTTAGTTATAAAGCAAATCATTCATTATTGCTTCCAACTATTGTACATTTCTCAAGTTTAACATGGTTTCTAATTACAAATGTTGGCCTAATTGTTTGATCTTCTGGCTGGAAGGTATTCAATTCAATATTGCTGATATTTGAAGTTGTTGAGCTGAAGTACGGGTATGGTGGAGATGAAGATGAAGATGAAGATCACAGGCTTGAAAATTTGGGAGAGACAGGAGGTGGTGTTTCCTTTTTTTTTTTTTTTGGCTGGATTAATGTAGAAGTGGAACCATGGTTTTAAGTAGTTATAGCTTTTAATTTGGAATTATGTTTTAGTTGATTAACACTTTGATGATGATGATGATGATGATGATGATGATGAAACCAATGTTGTGGATGATGTTATGGCAAGGAAGTCTGTTAGATTATTCCAGGACTTAGAAAAAGTAGTTTCAATTATGATGTAATAATAGGGATATAGCTGAGGATGTTACTGCTGGGTGATTGGTGACTTGCATTTTCTGTTGGCTGTTTTGTTGTATTATTTATTTTTCTGGCCCCCCTCCCTCCTTTATTATTATTTTTTTTGTTGTTATTTTTGGCTAGTTGCTAGAATACAATTTGTTTAACCTTGTAAAATATGTAACCTTGGAAATTGTACAAAATGAATGTTATAAGAGGAAAGTATTTCTGATGTTTTTGTAGATTTTTATAGCATAAAAGAAAAAAGGGTGAACATGTTTTATTTACTAATAAAAAGAAATCTATGTACCCGATGCTTATTGTTGCATGGGATAGAGGACTTAAATCACCAAAAATGTGCATTTGCTTGGGTCTACTGCAACGGTTTAGAAACATTATTTTGATACTCATTATTAATTTCCTTTTATCCTTTAAGATAATAAAATTGTGTTTTTTTTAGAATGTAGAATGTGGCTTTAATAATGATGTATTTTTTGTTCTTATTAATTTTGTTAGTTAGTCTTACAATCCAATTAAATTGATACATTTATATCTTAAGTTTGTGTTGTTATACATTCAGAAGCAAAAGAAGAATCGTTGACAGAAGCTGTTTATTGAGATATCTGTGGTGCTTATGTTAACACATAACTTAGCATATTTATGTACATAAATTAATTTATTCAAATTTTGAGAGATATGATTAAGGGGGCAAAAAGGGTGGACAAGACAGCTGAAAGGTACCCAATAAGGTTTTGTATCTTTGTTAACCAACTTATTATTACTTATGTTTCACTTCAATTGTTTTATTCTTTAGGTAAAAGACTTTTTCAATCCCTACAATAACATCCAACCCATTGCAATAATGGCACATTGTTTTTAGAATCAAGACTAAATTAACACTGTGTATAAATATTGAGTGTTAAAGTTGTTATTATGTCAATTTTAAAAGTAGGCGCATCATCTTTCAATTAGTCACTTAACGGTTGGTGACAAAAAATTAAATAATTAAGTGATTATTTTGTAACTTTTCAGAGTTGGATGATCAAAAATAACATATTAATAATAATTTTAAAAAATTACAAATATAACATAAAATAATAATTTTAAAAAATCGTGGAAAAGGTTGAACATATTAGAATTTATATAATAAGATTATTAATATCTGTGATAAATTTTATATAAATTTATATTATTTTAAATATGGTTGAACATAAAATAGAATTGAGAAATCATTAAGATCTAAATTTCGTTTATGATATAAATTGTTTTTTAATAAAAAAATTAACACTTGATGTGATTATATATTTAAAAGGCATCAACTTTGAAATCATAAATATTTATAAAAAAATCCATATGAATTTAAAAAATAATCATTGATAACTTAATTATATATTTATTTTTTATCACACCATTTGTTCATTTACATTATTTTTAAGATTCAAAAGTTTTAATTTTTAAACCATTAGGCAACACTTATTAATTTCCAAATGAAGCATGGAATGTGCTGACAACCAAACAAATTGTGGTTTGTGGATGCTTCACCCATTCCATTTGAATGGTTTTGAATTTTTATTTTTATTTTTTAAAAGTGAGACAGTTGAAAGGCACTCAAAGTATGAGTGTTGTGAATTTGTCAACAACTTAACCTGCACTTTTCCATGGCCTAATTACTTTTATTATTTATTTAAGACTTTCTTAAATCCAATGAATTATTGAGATGCAGACTGCTTTCATTTTCAGTATAGGTAATGTTGAGATCAGATTCCTCCAAATTTCGACCCATCATTTTGATTACATCTATCTGTACTGATTGTGGTATAATCATATTTTCAGTATACGTATGGTCTTGGACTGGATGCTCCCACATGCACAAAATGTGCTTTCTCTTCCCCAACTACGTAACTTAACCACATTTATCCTCGAAGATAATTAGTCTCGAGGTTCACCACTTCATAACTTCCCTTTAATTCAGAGGTAATTGTTTTTACTATTTTTGTTAGAGCCACTCTTACCTCACCTTGCCTAGTCACAACCACATTAGACTACAACCTTTTTTTTTGTAGGCACCATTTTGCTAGTTGCAGACCTCACACACACATGGCACACGAAGCGCCTTTAATTTGTCTCGTCAAGAATAAGCGTCGAATCCTTTTATGCATGGACCACACATGAGGTCTTACTTGGTCCATGTCAATCCCATCGCCACTTATGTAGAAGGTTCTTTAAGTGGCCAACTACAACAATATCAATATCGATCATGTGTCAAGGCCTAATGTTGAGAATGGTCAACCTTACCTATAAATACTCATTTTTTTTACTAGAAGGATTTCTTCAATCTTGGATGTAGACAAAACAATTTTCAAACAAATTATCATGAGTTAAAAATGATGACATCACCTATTGTTTCATAATTAAGAGATAAATAAGAAAAAAAATTATATTATCACTAATTAAATTAAAATAATTAAGTGATCATATTAAATAATTATTTTATTTTTAATTAATTAAATTAATATGAGATAAATAATTATGACACAATATATAATACATCATTTTTAACTCGGGATAATTTCAGCTTTACATGTATGCTTTGTGATTGGTTTAAAGAATTCTTTATCTAGGCTCCTATGCTTCGTACTCCGGCTTTTTTCTATGCGATTTTTTACACTTCACCATCATGTGAACTGTCATTCTCCATCTTTTATCTCTTATGATCCTCAACAATAATTAAAATTAGCTTAACCATATTTTTTAATTGAAAATATATACACTTATGAATGTTATGAAACTTGAATTAGGGAAATAAATTTTGTTTATAATTTCCATTTCAAGTAAAACATCAATTCCTTGCCTAAATTCTTCCATAATTATGGACTACCAAATCACAAGTATGAGGATAAGATAACTACAAAAAATATGTATATATATTAAAATAATACATATGAAAATGAAGGGATATGTCAAGTTTGAACAACTTGATTAAACTTTACTCAATAATATTATTTTGATAAATTAATTATTGAAATTTGGGGTTATGTTTTGTATGTTTCCCAATATCCATTATCTACAATCCCATTATTGCACATGATTCTTGCTTTATTTTAGAGTTGTTAAATAACTAAATGCAAAAAAAAAGGGTATCTTTTAGAGATTATTATCTGTCCTTTGGGCCACACACTTAATCCATTGATCACTAAGTTCTAACTAATCTAATCAATTTCCATAAAATTAATTAAATATATTTTAGAAACAATTGAAGGGTTTTCTTTTTCCAAAATAAAAAATGCAACTAGTAAGGCAAAATGTTTTCTAAATAATTTTAACTTATTCGAATTCATATTCTCCTGCATTAATAACAATATTTATGTCAATCGAACTAAAACTGAATAAAAAAATTTAATAGATTTAATTTTATTGCAATAAGTGAATTTTGAGAAAAAAATGAAATATATTTAAAGCAACAAAAATAGGTAGAAATTAAATTTAAATGATTGTTGTTCAAGTTCAATAATAATGCCAGTAAACCACTTGAAGCCACATTATGTGCACTCGTATATATATATATATTAAATATTAATTATTAAAATCCACGATTTTCCCTTTTCTTTGCTTGGTCAGAACTCAAAATCCTAATTAATATCTTCAAATTTCAAACTTCATCACTTACAAAACTTTTTTGAATAAAAAATAATTAAATAAACTTAACTTCACATTTATTTAATGGATTTAATCTGATTTTTTATTGGATGAAGTAAATTTTTATACTGGGTTGACCTCCACACTTTTATAAATTAATCCAATTTGCTTATTGAAAACCAAAATATATTCAGATTTAAATACACAATTTAATTATTTCAACCGTTTTATAAAGGTACATTATTTTCCCGCTTGCAAATCATATTCACATACATATAAACATTCTTTAATATTTATCCAGTGAGATCAATTTATTTAATATCAGATTTTTTTACTTTAGAAATTATAATAAAAAATAGAACCAAATATTAATTCCATACAACTATAAATAAATTAGAAGGTTTTTTTTTTCTTTTGGCTTTTGAAAATCAGTCGCAATCCAATTTTTTAGTTTTCTTACTGCTCATCAGATTCGATTATGTGTGGATTAATTTGGTAGCCCATATTATTCTAAAAAATAATATTTTTAAGGAATAAAATTAATATTTATTTAGACAATATTTTAATTTCATATTAATGTTTATATATTTTTAATTAATAAACAGTAATTTGAATAAGATGAAATCTGCTGGAATTTTAAAAAATTACCCAATATGAGCCAGCACAACTCTTAATTAATTTCATTAATTAACTAAAATGGTGAAGGAAAACCATCCAAATTCGTCTTTGTCTGCCAAAAAAATATTTAATTTCATTAATTAATTATTATGTGACAAACTCTTTATTTAGAAACCCACTTGAACAACTAACTTTTAAAGTTAAACAAACCCAATTTTTACGATATATATTTAAAGTATTGGAGTCTATTTAGATGCATAAAATCCTTTAAACATAAATGGAATTAAATTAAAGTTAATATTTGGTATATTAACTATGTTTTTTTTATTTCATAAGTAATTTCAAAAAATTATCACGTGTTTTTTTAATATTTTATTATATTTTTATAGAATACTTGTTAACTCCGACTTTACTTGTAGGATCTAAAAACTCTACTAATAATGTACTAAATATTTTCTCGTATTATTAATATATTATTATAAGAAAGGAAGGTCAAAACCACTACTCACCAACTTCACAATACCTTATCTCATGGACCATTGCCAAGTCATTCCAAACCTACCTTAACCTTGCTACCCTTGGTTTGTTTAGGTTTAATTTTCATTGTAATTTTGCATTAAATCAATGATTTCTTCATTAATTTCAATATATATGGGTATTTTCTTATCATTATCATTGAATTAATTCATAAGAAAAGGTTGCTGATTGAGACCTTATTTCAAGTGATTTATTTATATGAAAATAATTTGCACTGAATATGACTTTTTCTAATTACATATATGAAAATAACAAAGATTAAAGTCATCTTGGGGCTTAAGATTTCTTTTTTTCTTTTTTCTTTTGTAGAGTTATTATTATTTATTTTCTTGGAAGCAAAGAATCAATCTTTTTATCATGTGAAACATTACCAAGAGACTTGGCCCTACTCAATATACATACAAGAGCACTATAGGAAAAGTAAACTATACATATACCAATTTATCCATGGTGTTATTTTATTTTACCATAATAATATTTATATAAATTTTTAATTGATATTTTCATGTCCGTTTTATGTTTCACATTCAGAGTTCGTGATTGTCCTCCTTCCAATAATATTACTTCCAAAATTTGAATTTGAATTTTCTCCTTAAAAATATAATATACTTTATCCTAGTACATTCTTATCATGTTTATATTATTTTTTTCATGTTTTAGTTATTTTTTAGTGTATTTGTGGTATGTAATAATGTTTTGTCAAATATTATAAGGTAGTAAATTATTAGCAAATGATATTTTGGGGAGTTGGGGGATTTTATTTTACTTTGAATAAATATCCATTATAGAATTCATAATTTTATTTGATAAAATTATATCTTCTAAAAAGTTTTACCTTTACTTTTTTTTCTCTACATAATGTTGAAAATGATAGAAATATAAAATTTATAATATGCTTTGAAGATCCATTAAAGGTTGTGTAAGTAATAAGAGAAGTAAAACTAGCATTAATACATAATATATTTAATGAGTTTCTTGTAGATTATGAAAAGGCAAACCAACTCTTGCAATTGAAAAAAAGGGGTCCTAAATAAGAATATATATTCTTTTCTTTGTAACTATTTTTTAAAAATCCTTTTTAAAAAATATCAAATTTATAACACTATAATAATATGAGTGAAAAAAATTTATTTATTAAAAAATTATATAAAAAATCAATTGATACTTCAATTACAATAGTAAAATTAAATGTTTATTATGCGATATTCTAGATTTAAATATCATTATTTTTAAAATTTCGTATATTAATATGATGGTCAAAGATGTTCATTGTTTTTAAGTATGACTTGGGTTTGACTCACCCAATCGTGTTGTTATTAAGATTTTGCCCTTCTTATACAATTCACCAAAAAAAAATCGCATTAGTTTTATGATGACCCATAACTTCGATTATATATAAATAAATTTTAAATATATATATATATATATGGGTTGCATGAGTTCTTATATTGGCCACCTAAGATGGGTGATTTGTAGATTAGAAAAAATGGAAAACCCTAACAAAAATACAGTAATTCATGGTTATAAACAATCCCCCCAAAGAAGTTTACCACTGCAAATTAGTTAGCTTATAGTTGGCCAATCCCATTCATTTCCCATAATTTAATTTAATTTAATTAATTAATTTTTTTAGAAAAAAAAATTGAAGAGAAGTTAAAAGGGGGGAGACATCAAGGGCATGGCTTGCATTTGCTTTGTTTATGATATGCAAGAAAAGTCCCTTTGGTTCAGACACAAGCTTCCATGCTTCTCTGAGTTCTAAAATCAGCCATGGAAGTTAATAGCAGTTCATCATCTCCGATGGAGAAATCAACTACCTTCCTCATTAGAAGATCCATCTACACTTTCCTTCAATACTATCACTACTTCACTGCAACTGCTGCAATCCTTGCTCTGCCATACTCCCTTTCGGTTCTTGTTTCGCAGTTCTTTGTCCCTTCTTCTCCTCTGCTACCGGCAATCCACAACCACCTCAAAGCCATTTTCACGGCGGCCGAGTTTCCTCCCTCCTCGGACTTCTTCAGGGTTCTCAGCTTCAAGATTTCCCAGACCATTTCTTCATCAATCTTTGCTCTTCCCTTCACCCTTTCTTTCTTCCTCGTAGCCAAAGCTTCCATCATTCACCTCCTCAACCACCACCACAGCCCAACCTCCCCACCTTCTTTATCTTCGGTTTTATCGCTTTACAAGCCTCTCTTATCCACTTTCATATGCAATTTCTTCGTGCTTTTATCTGCAAATTCAACAGCTTTCTGTCTTTTGTTCTTTGGGTTCCATTTGTTTGATGGGTTTGGATTCTCATCGTCTCCCAATTGGCTCATCTTCATGTCATCTGCCGGTGCTGTTCTTTATTCCATAATTCTTGCCAATGCACTTATAATTTGTAACTTAGCATTGGTTTCTTCAGGGATGGAGAAATCAGGTGGGTATTCAGCAATTCTAAGAGCTTGTGTTTTAATAAAGGGAAGGGCTTCAACTGCTTTAGCATTGGCAGTGCCTGGGAATCTGGCGTTGGCAGCCATTGAAGCTCTCTTCCATTACCGCGTTGTCAGAGCCTATCATAGTGGCGATTTCAACGGTTTCTCCATGGCTTTAGAAGTGGTCTTAATTGCTTACTTATACTCCAATTTCGTTGTTCTTGATACTGTTGTGAGCTCCATGCTCTTCAAAAGCTGCAAAACAGGTTGTTTGACGGATGAAGAAGGAAGTTATTGTTACAGGATTGAAATTGTAGCAGAGAAAGACGGAAATGCTTATGTGAAGTTGAAGAATATTGAACAACTTCCATAGATAAAAAAGAACAGCCATCAAATTTTATGGTATTGAATTTCTGCATATGTAAATTCATTTCATACTGTAATTTCAAGATTCATTTTCTGAGAAAACCAGGCGATTTCTGAGGGATAAGTGATCAAAATGTATGGGATATAGGTTCAAGAATCAAGAAACAGAAGAGGGATTCTTCTTCCTTCTTCTTTTCCTTTTTCCTATATCAAATCCTGATAATTTTTATATTAGAATTTGGGAACAGATCTTCATGTATGTTATTCCCTGAACAAAGCTACTTTACTGGGAAAAATGAATGGGAAATATGAAATGTGAGGAAAAATATCAATTTGGTTAAACTTTGGGTTGAAATTATGTGAAAATGGATAAATGAAATTTCATGAATTTTATTATTAGTCAATTATTTGTGTTCTGTAAAGCAAGAGAGATCCCAACATCACAACAAATAGGAACCCACAGATGAGAGCAACAGATACTTTTTTTTTTTTTTTTTTCATTTTATTTTCGATATTATATTCATATTTTAAATTTACAATAGGATTTTCTAGGAGTTAATTGGTTGAGTATTTTGTGGGATTTTTGAAAGCTGGATTAGAACTCTAATTATATTTTAAGTTGTAGTTTAAAAATAGGAGGGGGTTTCCAGCACTAGATTCAAAATCTATATGGAATTGGGAGCCAAGGAAAGAATTAAACGTATGGTGGGGTGGCCTTGGCCTCCTAATTTTTCTCAATTTAAAGTTTAGGCATAGATTAACCTAACTTCTTTTTTTTTCTTAAACTTTAAACATGGATTGGCTGTCAAAATTAAACCATGACCTACTTTTTTGACAAAGCGAAATAAAGAGTTGGTAATGAATTAAACTAAAACTCGCATAATTGAACATAGTGAAACTTAAATCTGGATGCACTTTGAGCCTTAACCGTTGTCAATGGTACCAAAGTTTCATTAGCAAGTCCAAGGTTTAAAATTTTCTTGGAAAAAAAAATTAAATAGCTTAAGTTCCACATTAAAAACTAGTTAATTTTCAATTACTTCTCATTAATGTGAAAAAAAAAACTTTAATAAATTGTGATTTTAATTTATATTTAGCCCCCAATGTTTTAGATTAAAATATGCTCCAAAAATTTGTACTCTTTGTACCGTTGAAATTTAGTTTCTTTATTTTTAAAATTTTAAAGTTTAGGTCTAATTGTTAACTTCGACTACAATTTTATGTTAAATTCAAGTTCATTACTAGTCAATTTTTATTCCATGAGTACGAAATGAATATTTTTTTATTAAAATGCCACACTAGTAAACTTAACAAAAAAGTTTTAGTTGAAGTTAACAATTGAAAAAAAAAATTTTAAATTTAAAAATAGCGACTAAATTCTTGAAAATAAAAGTATGAAAACTAAATTTTAAATGCGAGAACAACATAGGACTTCAAAAATATTGTAACCAATATTTTATCCTAATTCCATCTTTGATGTGAGAATTATCAATTTATATTAAATCCTAAACTATTCACCAGGAACTTTAAATTATTGGAAGGATTTTGCCTAATTAGGAAGCAAACTTTAAGAAGGATTGCGGTTTGAGATTCATAGCTCTTGAAACCCAATACATCTTTTATATTCACAAGTTTTTCTGGATACATCATAACGGATTCTTACAGATTTCCAATATGGGATTTGAGTGTATATATATGAATCAATGTTGGGTGAATTTGAATCCAACACTGTACACGTTTAACCACGGTGAAAAGCATTAAATCAAACTATCTTTGTAAATGAGAGGTAGCTCAAATAGTTCGACTTCAACTTTAACAATGAAACCAATCTACTCAACATCGACAACTTGACCTCAACTTGGGTCAATTACACCAACTATAAAGAGAATTCCTTTGAAATAGTTAAAATACAAGGAGAAACAGACAACAATTCCATGAATTACTTCTTGATTGAGGAATCAAATCAAATCAAATCATATCGTGTCCCATGAAATGAAAGAAAAAAAAAGTGGTTTTACAAATCAGCAGGCTATATATTCTGGGTGCTATTTTACAGTTACAATAAGAAAGCCCCTCTTGTAGATTTCCCTTCTCTAAAACCTAACCTCCTATACAACCTCTTTCTCCGGTGGGCTTTTTTCAGGAAAAAAAAAAAAGATTATGTTACAAGAATACAAGGTAAAGAATTGAATTCTACGGTAAGTGGATGGTTAGAACTTTGTACACTACATGTTTTCATGGTACAGTGGGACTTACCAGCTCTTACGATTCCACAGGCTGAATCAAATATGCCAGGTGAATGGTGGAAGCTGAAATGAAATCGTAGAAGGTCCACCCAGTCTACAAATTTCATACTCAAAATAATGCTACAAGCCTAGTAGCAGTTACCTTGATAACTCTGCATATTCAGAAAATCTGCTACTCAGTTGTGATCATAACCCGCTCTCTGCTCCATCTGACATCTACTTTGGAAAATTCATGGAATCATCCATGTTAACCGGATTTGAATATCTTCCCATAGAAAATGTCTCCTGAAGCCTTATGCATAACTAAAGGCCCTAAAAAGCCTCATTCACAACGTCTCTCTCAAGGCACAAAATCGGAGGCACCTCAAAAGTTCTCCAAAGCAGCTGTTCCTCTCATTTCACTCATACTCGTCTGCACAGGTCTCTGCTGATTGGAAGGAGCATATTACCTTGTAGGAATACAGAAACTGATTTTCACTACTTTGCACTCTTCTTTTTAAGGTTGGCTTCCTTGGCTTTCTCCATTTCAGCCTCCTTCTCGGCTTTCTTCTTGTCCAGTTCGGCCTGTTTAACATTCTCTTCATGTGCTTTCCGAAACAACCGCACAAAATTTAAGAGCGTTGCAGTAACTGCATTGACCAATACTGTGTCAGATTTGACCAACTCAACTTCAAATAATCATAAAAATAAGTAAACAGCATCAGCTTCGACCGGTTCTTCAAATAACTTATATTACCCATACTCAGGTGTGAGCATCGATATAGGTATGTGCAATCTTTTTAAGATTTTATGTATTTGGGAAGTCTTTGGAGCATCATATCCCCAAACCCGTATCTAGCATGTAAGTCAGGCATGGGTACTTCAAGAAAAATAGTCAGAGCAAAATAGCAAACCATCATATAAAACTAGTAATAGTATACTGTGAGGAACATGTTGATCCAGAAAACAAACAGTACCCTAGCTAGGATAGAGATTAACATTTAAGTAGGATAAAATTAGGTTCTTGGTTGTCACTTTTACCATTGACTATAATCTTTCGGTGATCAAAAGCAAAAGATGAGTATTGAAATATAAAAATAAAATAAAAAAGATTTAAAAGTTGGTATAAAAAAACTGCATATTACTTTTACCATCTGCTAGTGTGCTTTTATAACAAAAAATCAAGCACGCTATGAAAAACAACTAAAGCCTTAGAACATCGAAAAACCTTATGGCTCATTTTGTTTTGTAATAAGTTTCTATTTCACAACTACATTTTATATATGATCAAAGAGATGAAATAAATAAAAAAGTTTGGAAACCCCCATTCTCGAATTTTTTAAAGATAACTGGATAACTACTTTAAATTATCTTTTAGCCCTTTTCTTCAAGTTTTCATATTTGGTTATTTGCCTTGTTTTATTGATTACAGTTCAACTTCCAGAAACTATGGCACATTAACCGTATGGAGACTGATAATCCTTATTTCCATTTGATTTGGGAAAGGAAAAGGAAAAAGAAGGTTGAGTGTGGGCTGAAGGATGAAGGATGAAGAAAAAGGAAATGGGTAACATTCTTAATAATGACATTGTATTTAAGGCATAATCTATGTTAGTTGGACTCGGGTGTGAGTGTCAATACAAGTATATGTTCAACATGGGTATGTTCCTTTTTTTTTTTTAAGTTATTTCATGTAATTGGAGGGTCAATCCCCAGACCCATGTCTGGATCTGTGCTAGACAATCGTGTCGGATATGAATGCTTCAAGAAAAAAGAAGAGCCAAAGCCAAAAAGGGCACAATAGGTATGGAAGGCATTACTCTAGAATCTACCTTGCTCAAATGGGCATCGGGCAGGATCCTCACCAAAATAGAGTGCAAGTGCATCTGCATTTCTACCCTGTCCACCAGAAAGTGGGAAAAGAAATCTAAATGATTGAATATAATCAAAAGAGTTGGACAACAATAGACGACTTATCAATGAGAATGTTGACAGTTAGAAAATTACCACCATAGAATATAGATTTGTTAACGACACCACCTCCGTTTCAGCAACAGAAATAAATTCCTTTAATGTCTAAATTCAAACAAGAAAAATGAAAAAATTTTAGAAAAATGAAAGCATTCCCTTGAAAAAAAAAATAAGCAGCTGGGCAGAAACAAATGATCACTCCATTGCATCAAAAAACAATATAAAACCCAATGGTGTTCAATTAGAAACACCTACCATGTAAGATCGGAGAACATTTTCTGAAGGAACTTTCAAAAAAGTAAGTACTAATTCTAACTATATTATTCTAATGTTCCAATATATTAACAGTAATCACTTGTGCTTTAATTTTAAAGCTAATGCCTTCGCATTTTAAACTTGAATGACTCCAGTTCTTTTTTACTAACCAACTTTTAGGGTATTTCATGCAGTGCTGTCAAGGTGTGGACCCAGGCACACCTGCGTCTTGAGCCTTTGCATTAGACAACAAAAGCGCCATGGACATTTCAGGCAAGGCCAATTAGGTGAGCACCTAGGCAACCTTTTCTGTAAGGCGATACACAATAAAAGCACAACTAATCAAAGTTCTCTTTAATTGCTTTTATTTTTTTACTTTTACCATTAGATATACCTTTACTAGTAAGAAAGGAATAGTTACGAACTCTATACTTCTCAATATTTTAGTATTTGACAAGTGGACCGTAAGGAAACTATGCATAGACCAATAAAAAATGTAATGTAGATAAACTAGTCCACACTTTAGCTTTAGACACACACAAATTCACACGTGTCTATCGCGATTTAATGCACTCAGGCTAGCACTTTTTTTGTGCATTAAGCCTAAGGCAATATGAAGGTATCGTGCGTAGAGTGCACCTTAAGCCCTAGACAATACTGACTCATGTTTACGTGTCATTTCTCATATGTATTCTATAAAATAATTACACATGGGAAGGTGAAAACAAAGCTAATAGCCAATCAGGAACATCATTGATGGTTAACAAATGGAATGTGATTGTATGATCATTGCCATATGGTAAGATACAGTGAAGAAACTGCAACAAACCTTGTATAGCTACATTGAAGAATAAAAAGCAATTAAACCACTATGTACCTTCCGGAAAACTTCAGATACAGGACCATCATTTTCAGAGGCAACCAGTTCCTGCTTAAGCTTTTCTAATCCCTTAATTATAGCTTGCATTTCTTCTGCTAAAGATTTTAATTGTATCTGCAAGGACACAAGGCTTCAAACTATACATATAGTGTTACCAAACCATGAACCTCAAATACTAAAAAGACTGAAGGAAACCTTAGTTGCAGCCTCAAGGCTAACAAATTCCAGGTGAAAATCGAGAAGTGCTGGTGCCTTGGCAGCTAGGACCTGAGCCACAATAAATCAGAGTTGAGACTCAATTCAAACTGACAGTTGCCAGTTGCATCAGAAACAAGTAGTAATGTAAATTAGAAACTAGGTGTAAAACGTAATTCAGGCAAATATTACAAGAACCAGATTGACCTTAATAACAACACGAAGTAAAAGAAGATAAGTAAACAAACCTTGCAAAGATAATGCATCAGCGTCATCTTGCTTGTTGAAGCACGTGTATCTGTGAGCTTTAGAAGACTGTCCAACTTAAATCCAATAGCAGAACCTGTATGATTGTAAATGATTTAAATTTTCATATTAAAGGAATGTACAATAGTTAAAAAAATTTCACCAACTCAAATCTGAGTAGTTGATCAGCACTGAACGCATAAAAAAAAATGACACCGCACTTTGAACAGTAGCTTTAGCAAGAAAAAAGCAACACTGGAACTAGTAGCATAACAAGTGAAAGTATTGATGGTGCCAGCATCATGTAAAAGTTCAAAATAAAGGACATAAACGTGTAAACTGGTTATTAAAGGACATAAAAGCAGAACCCAATTAAAGTTCTAGCTATTGGCAAGAATGCATAGATTATTGGACTAGTGACGCAATCTTTCTTTGATTGAGATTTAAACACATGCGTTAGGAATCAATTGCTGAAGCACTATCAAAAGTACAAGTTTGTAGACATCTATGAAATTTAGAAACAACATAAACACCAAAACTCTAAGCCGCTCAACCAGTTCAAAAATTAAGACACAAACAACAAACAAATAAGAGAAGTTCAGAAAAGCCCATTTAACTTTTCTTCTGACATCCAAATAACATTTGGCATTTCTTCTAAAGAAGAGGAAGTTAGCACATGGGGTTATAAAGTAAGCCCTAGTAACATCTGATAGCAACCATTAGAAATTATAACTTCCAAGACAGCATACTATATGCCCTGGGACTACACAGAACAACAAGACTTCCGGTTTATGATGCCGGAATGCTGTAAAAAAATGTAACTTAACCTCACCTGAAACAGTGCATGTAAACACCAAAGTAAGTATCATTCAAATGCATGAGACTGGACAAACATCAAAGTACTACATTACGCTCGTGGTTTAGCTCTTTACTCTACTCAAAGTTTTTAATTTTCATAAATAAGTGAATTCTAGCATCAAAGACAGAAGCCAAAAGAAAAATTAAACATGACACATACCCCTTGCGGTTCCTTGGTTCAATGTATTTCCCAGATAGAGAATTTTCTTCATGATCTCCTTTAATTTAACAGAATTCCGTACCTAAATAATCAATATAAAAGTAGTAAGACAAAGAATGAATAAAAAGCACGGTTAAGCAGTTTCTTCAACAATATTAATGATATACCTCATTACATGCAGAATTTACTGTGTTTAAGCTCTTTCTAAATTCAGAAATCTGCAGGTGGTAAAAAGTGTGAGAACACAGGTCAGGCAAGGGATTCAATTAAAAGATAAGGGATCAAATCAGATTAACTAAGGAGATACCACCAAACCTGAGAACCAAACTGAATCTTGAAGGAAAACACTCTTAATTTTGACTCTACTCGTGGCACTTTCATCAGCTCCAAAAAGTACTGAACATGAAAAATCCAAAGCCAGTTAGGGTTTATAAGTTTTTGCAAGATTGATCAAATGAACGATGTAATTGGAAAAACACCCAGGAATTAGTTGTCTTAGTTAGAGCTTCTTCATAAAAGAAATACTAGTGTGTCATTATCATGTATTTTCTACAACACTCATTGTTCTCTAGTGCTTTATTTATCTTCTTAATGTTGGATCAACCAATTGCCTCTTGCACTTCCATTCACTGATACCTACTTAATAAAAATTAGGAGCATAAAAACAGAGGAGCTATGTAAAGGGCAATTTTTCTCTGAATTATCCTCTCATATTTCTCTTCCTCCAAAAAGACCCATAATCAAGAGAGGAATCAAATCTATCAGTCTTCTAACCATACAACCCTAATGGAATTTTCCAATATCTATTTCAGTTAGTGAACTAGTTTATGGCCTCTCAGAATAAGAATAATAAAATTTTACAGAAGAACATGATCAATAGTCAAATACATAATTAATGCTCGCTCTGTTTGAAAACAATGATCCACATCAACAAACTTTCATGTAACAACCTTAACTGTATTCATACTCGGGAATAATGCTGCAGTTTATCAATTAAGCCCTTAATGATGACAATATATCCTTACAAATGTAATTTATAGGCATACATACAAATACACAAGGAAAAAGAAAAAGGATGTTAGAGACATTAGATAAAATGACAAGACAGCAACTCCTCGTAGTTATCAAGTATTTTTCTCAAAGCTAATGCCAAGATACGTGTTTCTGTCATTGCTTGTGCATCTTCCTTGGGAAGGCTCTTTATTACTAGCTAGCAATACAAGATTTGTCTAGATTCATGTTTCAATTTATAACTACACAAATTCACAGGCACTATTATCTTCATTAAGGAGCTATCAGGGATCAATTATTCCAAATATAATAGTAGGAAAAGAGGATGGCCAGAACAATAGTAACTATGACAAGTACAAATCATCTTGGTTTACATCTTCTTAAGAAAAAAAGCAAACAGGTAAAAGGAAATTATGGCTAAATTATCTCATTAAGGATAATGCCAAAGGGTATTATAAAGTAAAAGTTTGCAAAGTTCAGAACAAATATTTACGGATTCTGAAAATAAATACTTAATTAGATGCATCTAGAAACAGAAGTGAAACACTAAACAAGAATAGAGGAAGTATTTTGTGGTATGAATGCATATAGAAATGCACAAAATTATAGTCTCATTTCAGCACAAGAGGGAAGAGAGGAAAATGAAAAAAAAAAAAAAGTAAATTGAAGGAGGAGGCGTAGAGGGAGTTTCAAAATGTGTTCCCTTCCCACACCCTTAAAAAAGCTGCAAATAAAATGATAATGCAAATAATTCAAAAACTTAAAAATAAGACAAGATATTGGATTTCAATATCATACCAAAGGATCTCAATTTAAAAAGAAAATTCTTAAACCAAATGGCTTAAGTTTTTTCGTTATTGGCTCTTTGTGTGTGGAGGAACAATCACCAACAGTTGAGACGCATGAGGATGCAAAAATGTGAGATGGTCATAATTTAGAAGAAGGGAAGAAATATGGAAATGAAGTTTCAGAAAACTGCATTTGTAACAGGTCAACAGCTATGCAGTCATCTATCTCTACCAATATAAAACACCCAAGTCAAACAATTTAACAAAGCTAGAAGATATGGTTAGAGAAAATTTTGCAGACCTGTTCACACTTTCCTAGATTCTCCTTGTCACCAGTGTAGCCCTAAAAAATCACATAAGGGTAAATCACAATCAAAAAAGACAAACTCATAATGGTAAATGGATTCCTATCCTGGGTAAAAAATCAGTTCTGAATAGCTCAAAATTCAATACTGAATCTATGTATATGCTAAAGCTTCACCTTGAGAAGTTCCATTTCCTCTTTAGTTGGGCAAAACTTTATCAGATTTTCCACTTGATCTACATCTAATACGGTATCATCCATTGCTAGCACTGCAGCCTGAGAAAAATGATGTTGTACATGGTTGTAAACAAATAAATTGAAAACATTTGATGAGAGATAGAGAGGATCAGTTCAAAGGAAATCCCATTTCCTCCTATGCATCCACTAATTCAGTAAAATATTGCATGAAAATCCTAAGAATTAGCATACAACAAAATAATCTGCTGAAGAAGCCAAAGGTCCTAAGGCCACCACCTCTTTGGACATTTCAATGCCACCACAAGAAAAACAACATGACTAATCAAGTTAAATTCTTGTCCTGTTCATATATATTATGGGAAAACATAAACTTCCATATTCCAAGTTCACATCTCTGTTGATGAAAATAGCATACACTTTCTCTGAGTTAAAAACACGAATAAATGCAAAATAAATGCAAGAACATGACTATATCCAGCTTACCATCATATCAGAAAGTGGCATCTTGACTTTAGTGAGCATAATTTCAGTGTTGTTGGCCCTCCTCAAGTCAATCTACAATGTAATAAACAAAAATTTGTTAGTGATGACATTGGAGAAGAGGTAAATAGTAATCACTGATGGTCCTATAAACTTCCAAAAAGGCAATAAACACAATTTTTTATGCATTTCGGCCTTTTCAGAAAGGTAGTATTACATTAATATTATGTCCCAAGACTATAGCAAAACATAAGAACATCAGGGATACAAATCACAAAGAATCTACCTAGTCCCAAAAGGAACCCTCCTAGTGGTTAGAACTTGAGTCTCGGGATGGGTGCGGATGAGATTTATGGGATTACAAGGATTACCTTCTATTTTTATAATAAAAACTTCATTAATATCTTCAACTTGTATTGTTTTTGTTTTTGGGGTGGGGGCGCTTTCCAAGAACCAGAAAGAGAAGTATATATCAATTCTAACCACAAGACAAAGATTAGAAAAGCCTTTTTCCCATGAAAACATAGAATATGTTTAAAATTACTAATTCTTCAATTTCTAACAGTATGAATCTTGTTCATTCAGTCTAAGGTGATTCAAGTAAGGTACTACAAACACCAACAAAGAAACAAAGACGTATAGGGTTTATTCAAAAAACTGGAACCCAAGATTACCAAGTGGACTTTGTCAGGTTTTGATCCAGCAGATTTGCGTTGGCCTCCAGATTTACCCCCAGAATCAGCAGGTTTCGGAACAACAGCAGAGAAAAGAGTCTCAATCTCAGACACATCAAATTCAGGTGCACTAGGCAAAAGAAGGCAATTTTAGTAAATACAAATGGGAAACATATAATCCACAGAAACTTAGCATAAAAATTTGGTCAGAATACATCACTTATAGAAGTGAACCATAGAAAAAGAAAAAAAAGAAGTCAGTATGAGAAAATATAGTACATTTGAGGCTCTCCATATCTTTGCAATTCTTCCCATAAGCTTCCTTGTATTGCCCTTGTAACCTTGCTCCAGTGTAATGGCTTTAAGGAAGATCTCCGAGGTGCAACAGCAGCTCCAGCACGCGATAGCCCACGCCCTCTTCCTCTCACATCGGCGGCTCTAGCACCCAATGGTGGAGGCGGAGGTGCACCACGAGGAGCTACAGGTGGAGCTGGAGGGCCAGGAGCTCGACCTCCGGGAGGTGGCGGTGGAGGTGGTGCTCCACCTGGAGGAGGAGGAGGAGCCCCCCGCACAGGAGGAGGGGGCAGTGCAGGTGCTCCACGCATAGGAGGTGGGGGTGGTGCTGGTGCTCCACGAGTAGGTGGAGGTGGTGGGGGTGGAGCTCCACGTGGGGGAGGAGGAGGAGGAGGTGGAGGTGGTGCTCCACGCAAAGGGGGAGGGGGTGGAGGAGGGACTCCAAATTTTGGAGGTGGGGCACTAGAAATCGATGGGGGAGGTGGAGGTGGAGGTGGAGGTGGAGGACCAGGCACAGATGAGGGCAATGGAGGTGGAGGTGGGGCAATGGACTTCAATGAGGGTGGTGGAGGTGGAGGAGGAGGGGCACCAAACCTAGGTAGAGGTGGTGGGGGTGCTGGTGGAGTTCCTTGAGAAAGAGGTGGTCCTAGAGAAGCCCCATGACAAGAAGGCATTGGTGGCGGAGGAGGTGGCAAAGCTCCATAATGAGAAGTTGGAAGTGAAGCTCCATGTCTAGTAGGTGGTGGTGGTGGCGGCGGCGGTAAGGGGGTAGTTGGAGCTCTAGACATGGGAGGGGGACGGGGAGGGGGAGGGGGAGGGGGAGGGGGCGGGGGTGATGGCACTCGACGTGTGAAAGATGGAGTCATAGCACCTGGAATTGGTGGAGGGGGAGGAGGAGGTGGAGGAACATTACCAAGTTTTGATGTGCTGACAAGTGTAGTAGCATGAGGAGATGAAGAACATGCTACAGAAGAGGCATCTAAAGAATACCCAGATTTCCAAGGGGGTGGTGCTGGAGGAGGCATAACCAGTTCGGTAGTCTGCTTATTAGAAAATGGAGGAGGGGGAGGGGGAGGGGGAGGGGGAGGAGGAGGAGGAGGAGGAGCTGCAAATGCAGATTGTGAAACCATACCGATATTCTGCATATTTGCCACTTTGTAAGGTGGATGGAGGGATGGAGTGGGAGGGGGAGGGGGAGGGGGAGGGGAAGGATGAGGAGGAGGAGGGGAGGTGATGATGCAAGAGACATTCCAGAAACAGCATCTCCAATCACTGGCAGGGAAGGAATAGGGGTTGCATTTTCCTGAAAAGATTGCAAATCCAACAAAGACGATCTGGGTGCAGATAGAAAGGGAGGAGGAGGAGGTGGTGGTGGTGGTGGGAATGGTATGTGCGGAGGTGGAAGTGGAATAGACACTGATTGCTGCAAACCAGTAGTTGATGTTGGAATTATTGGAGTGGTAGATATTTCTTTTGGAGAGTCTGTAGACTTCAAAGGCTCAACCATCTGACTTTTTTGCTCAGATGAAACATCCTCTAATATCACAGCTCCAATAGAGCCCATTAGATTCGAACCTGAATCAGATGTGATGCTGGAAAGTACAGGTGGTGCACTGTTATATCTTGATGGTGGGTAAGAAACATGCATTGAATTGGTATAAGAGCCATTGTTAGGAGGGATCCACCGAGATATGATGTTTGGCTTTGCTTGTCTTGCAGGACCCTGAGGTTCTAGTAGATCGCTCTTTGGTTTCACCAAAACAGAATCTAAAGCTGGTTTTGGGTCCAGCGCAGCCTGTTTCTTTGAAGCAGGCAATAGTTTCTCAGGTTTACGTTGGGAAACATCAGTTTTCAACCTCTGCTCAAACATCTTAGACTCTGACTTCTTCAATGGAATAGTATCATCTCTATTTCCCTTATCTTGCATCTCTTCTAATTTGTCAATCACATCTTCTATAACTTCCTTCATTTCTCTATCTCTCAGCACATCAACAGTAATTACCACTGAGTCAATCTTCATGTCTCCATCATCAACTGCTATATCCTTCACAGTATTAATGTCAGAACTAATCTTATCTAATTTGTAATTCACATCATCCACTGCTATGTCCTTCACTGCATCTATACTAGAATAAACCTTTGTGTCTTGTTTGTGATTCCCATCATCTGACGCACAATCTTGAAATGTTGGAGGATCCACATCCTCCCTCCAGACATCTTTCTGATCTGGCTTGTTGTGAGGAACTATCAGACTGCTGTCATCCACCTTTCCTTCCACTGCATCAACTACATTGCTGAAGATCTCTTCAACCTCAAAAAATTCCTCTGGTGAAGCACTTTCTATCTCATTCCCATCATCACTTGCTACTACTCTGGTGAGACCAGGTACAACAGCATCAGGATCCGAAAAAAGTACCTGATAAAGATATAAGTATGATTCAACTCCTACAGCTTCAGAAAAGAAAAAATTCACAGAATAAATATTTTTAGCATACCTCTGCTTTGAAGTCCTTTGGAAATTGATCCTTGGCATCCCACAACACATCAATCTCATCACGGTATAACATCAAAACATTTGCTCGAACAAACGCTGTGTTAAACATAACTCTGAAGATCATCTCTTCATGTATCAAATCTTCATCCAAATGAATGCACTCAAGCACAATATCCCCTTGAATACGGCAATGAATATCTATTTTCACCATTGCACACTCTTCCTGCAGATAAACATTATTAGAACATCCCAAATTTTGGTTATTTTATCTTTTCAGGTTCAATTATGAGAGTACAGCATCACCTTTAGGAAGTGACGAATTTGTTTTTTTGTCTTTGAAGTTGAAAACAGAAGCTTGGAACTTCTATTGGCCGGTGTTTCAGGGTTCTGGCCATAAACACGTACAGCTGGCCTGCACCCTTTTCCCCCTTCAAAGGGGGGAAGAACTCTAAGAATTAGGCAATCCAAAAATAGTGGTGTATCTGAGGGAGGCCAATCAGAACCCAAATTTCTTCTTGAAATATACTGAAGATATCTCAACTGGGATGGCTGTGGATTCAAAGGAGAAAGAAGTTGGAGAAGGTCCCGAGGAGCTTGCTTGTAGATCATTTCAAGAGTCTTCTGCTCACCAGTGTACTGTTTGCGATATAACAGAAGACCAGAAAGCATGAAAGCGAGTATGGGCCATCCTCCTCTTTCACAGTGCATCAGAAGCACATTCTGCTGCCCTTCCAAAGACAACCAGCTTTCACTAGAGCGAAGGAAGTGATGAATCATTTCAAGCGGCAGCAGAGGGCATCCCTCATATTGCCGTGGGTAATCCATAACAGTCATATCATACTGAGTTAAAATGTCTGAAATTTGGCTCCGCTTCTCCCCTTCTCTGAAATTAAACACCATGAAAGAAGCATCAGGAAAATGGTCTTGTAGCTGCGCCACAATGCCACCCATATACATCTTGTACTCATCTTCTTCCAACACATCCGTGGAGAAGCAGCAGTCAAATACTGCAAAGCCACCAACCCAAAAGTTGAATCAAATAAATAACTATTAACCAAATGCCTCCAAAAAAGTAAACATAATGTCGCAAGTTCTTAACTGTAAACTGTAAAGTTTATTACAAATGCTCACAGAAAGAGAAAAGAAAATTAGAGTTCCAAACAAAAACATCGAAACCAAAAATGGCATGAAACACTTTTATGAATCCATTAGAGATAGATAGCATATCAGTTTCTAAGCTCCAACTGATTTTGTTACAAACTTCAAAAACAAATGAATTGACTAATTCTACTTCAAGGAAACTTCGCTGCTGCGCTATTTCAGCTCATCGCTCCAACAACCATGAAAACAAACAAACTAAAATTCCATAGAGTTTCTTAATTGTAATAAATTAACCCAAATTACACCAAAACAGCCCTAAAAATAAGGAAAGTTAGCAGTGCATTGTCGGAAAATTTAAAAAAAAAAATCGAGCTAAGAATTTGACGACGAACATTCCAACAAAAAATCAGAGAACTAAATAAAAAATGTCACCATCTGCATTTCTCTTTGTAGAGTAGAATGAAGCTGGTTGCCACAATTTAAAGCTTAATCGAACAATAACAAACTAAGACGTAAAAGAATAATAAGAGGGAAGCATATGTTACCGTAGACACGTTCTGAGATCTCGAGAAGCCGATCCGGCGGCTTCCGGTAAAACAAGCGTCTGAACAGCGCCATCTGATGGCGCTGTTACTCCCCTGATCGGATCCAAAACCTTTTTCTTTCAATCACCACCAATCAGCTAAAATTCCAATTTGATTCTCCTCTATTTAAAAAAAATACCACAGATCCCCGATTCAGATTCTCGAGTTCAATAATTACTTCGGTTACTTATTGATAATTGAACCAACTCCGACGTAAAACCAGCACAATTTTCCGTCAAAACCCTCTCCAAAACTCACGAAATGATTCCAAAAAAGAAGAACAAAGCTTTGTTATCAAAGAATTATACAAAGAAATCCAGTTCCTTCCCCGAATTGAAAAATCAATAGCTAAATTAGAGAGGCGAAAAGACAAAAGAATGCTAGAGGGAAAAATAAGGTAAAGTTTGGTGCCGAGAATAAAAATATATTAAAAATTAATCAAATTAAAGAAGAAGAAAAAAAGTAACAGACAAGTGACAGTAGGTGATGAACAAGGTGGGGATTATGATGAAAAAAAATTAATGAAAAAAAAGGGAAAATTTTTAGATTACAGAATGGAGAGCCGTAATAAAATTTTAGATTTCTCTTTCTTTTTTTAAGCAAATCAGATGATGAAATAGAAAAAGGGTAGACTGGAAGGGAAAATTACCCTTTGGACAGTCGGACCCCGGTTTTTTTTGTGTGTGTATCTTTGTTGTTTGTTTACTTACGTGTACGCCACGTGGAAATCATTTAAAGTGAGTATTAACTTTAATTACGGCGAGTGATTAAGATTTTAACGGCGGGTTAAATTAAATTTTACTAAGTTTAGTTAAATTTTGAGACAAAGACATGACGGGAAAGTGAGACAACGATTGTACATGTATGAATGAAAGCTCGAGTAACGCCTTTCTAAAAGTAAAAAGCCGCGGAAAATTTTGTTTTTTAGATTTTTTTTCTATATATTTTCGTTTTTTTTATATTTATTAGATATATTTATTTAGCTATATTATAAGAATTTAATCTTATGTATATCTATTTTTTTATAAAAATTTAAATATAATAGTGTAAAATATATTTTTATATTTGATTTATTCGAATAACATAAATGTTCATTTTTATGCAATGTTGTTGAAGCTTTAAAAAATAATATTGGAAATTTTTTATGTTGATTGTTGTTCATAATTTCTAATTTTATTTATAAAAGCTTTTTAGATTTTAAATGAAGAAAATACTTTTTAAATAATTTAATCTAAATTTTATATATATCCTTTTTTAGATAAATTTTTATCTTTAAGCCATCGAGAATTATCTAGAGCTTTTTCTTGTTTGGTAAAACACTAAAATTTGATGCATAAATATTAAAAGGTGTATAATTTGTCATTTTTATTTTTGAATCTTAAACTTATTTTAAAAATAAAAATTCAACTTAATTTCTTTCTAATAATAAATAATAATCGAAAACTTATATTAAAATTAAATAATAATCGAAAATTGGAATAATTGCATCGTTTGAGATTAGCCATTGTCATGGTTAAGCCAATTAATTTGAAATATGCTAGAAATCCTATTATATGCATACGTATATTAAAATCACAAATTTAAAACATAAATGTGTATTTAAAAATAATATATGATAAATAATAAAATATACGGTTTGAAACTAATTAATCATAATAACACATGAAATATGTACGATATTCAAATAAAAAATATATTAAATTGTGAAAAAACGAAATTTAAACACGTAAATACATCAAATAAATTACACTAAATTCGCTACAATTATTTATTATTGTTTTGTCAACAATTGCGAGTTAATGTCAAGTTAACTTGTGACACCAACTCAATTACTATAAACCTCATCACAAATGTATGCATGTGAAAACTACAAATATAAAACACAAATGTGTGTTTAAAAAATAGCATACAAATAATGAAAAGTATGTATTGAAACTGATTAATAACAATACATGGAATATGTACGATACTAATATTTTAAAAAATGAATAATTTATTATTAACTGTGTTGTCATTGATCTTGAGTTGGTGTCAAATTAACTTGTGACACAAACTCAATGGAATATATTATTAATATATAATAATGAAGGATGTGATAAAGTATGCATGAATGTATAAAAATATCAAAACAAAATTTTAATTGAGTAGTAAATTAAAGATTTTGCTAATGTGATTGGTGTGTGTCTTCAAAACCTATCATATGCATGTTTTTATTTTTTTTTAAGTGAAAAGACAAAAATACTATCAAATAATATTACTTATTATAATTATGAAAGGACATCTATGTAACTTTCTAATTTAGTTGGTGATCCATAAATAGGAGGATAATATGTTTCAGCGTATTAAAACTCATGTGCTCCTGCATTGATAACAATGCCCACACCAATCGAACACAACCAGTAAAAATTAATCTTTTTTTTTTTAAATCATATGGTAAAACACTATCAAAATATCAATTAAATTAAACTCTTCTGATTGGCTTGATAGCTAAAGATCATTCACTTATAAAATCCACTCATGTTCGAATATCGTGGGAGTAGTGGTAAACTTTTTTTGGACAACTTCCTTTTAATGTAACGTGTACATGTATAGTGAATATCTATAATGGGTGTGCGAGTAATAACCCTTTAATTCTACATTACTTAAAAAATATCAGTTAAATTTATATTTTAATTTATATGTGAAATATTTATAAGAAATCAATTAATTTAATCGGTTGAATTATTAATTGCATAAATCAAATCACTTATAAAATTAATATATTTAAATTTTTAAATAGACTCTTTTAAAGAATGACAACCGAAATTAAAATTAATTAAACTCAATATACCAAAACATACGGATTAATTTAATAAAATTTTGTTAATTCACAATTATCAATCACTATTGCAGCAATAGAGTAATTCAGATTAATCCATTTAAAGGATTTTTAAAAAAAATAAATACAATATAAATCACTCCTCCCATTCGAAAATAGTTTTAGATAGAGTATTTATCTAAATTTTAATTTTATCTACTTCCACATTGTATTTGATCTTAATTAGTATATTTATTATTTTATTAATATTGTTAATATATACTCTAATTTATTTTTATTTCTAAAAGTAATATTCGAAAAAAATCGATCCATTATCTCCTTTTAACTTTTTTGTTGGTAAAAAATTCACACTTTAAATCATGTCAAAATTTTATATTAAATTAAATTTATCCCCTAAACAATAATTTGAATTAATTTAACTTAAAGTTTAACATTAATTTTATTATAAATTTTTATCATATATGATTTTTTATATAATAATTAGAATTATTCATAATTCGTTCAAATCATTATATAACAAAATAATAGTACACTTAAATCTAAATTTTCGTATACTAACAAATAACAATCATATTAATATCAATTAAATTAAAACTCAATCAGATTTAATAAAAAAAAAAAAAACTAGAAGTCACCAACACCCTTCCCAAAAGATTGATTTCCAATACTTCTTTACCAACTTATTATGAAACCAACGGTTTCCCATAACTGATATGTTTTGTTTAATAAATTTAAAATTATGATTTCCCCTGGTCATAACGGTAGAATTAGCATGTTGTTTTTGTTCGGATTTATTTTGATATAAATTTTAAATTTTTTTAATTATCAATTCATTATCTTATGTTGATTGATTTTCAATTATAATTTAATTTTATTTAGATTTATTCTTATTTAATATGCACATATTTCAATTATCAATTTATCGTATTTTGTATTAATTAGCTTTAACTACAATTTTTTTGAATATATATTATTTTTATTTATTAATTAAGATCATACTTGTATTTTTTCTAAAAAAAAGCCCGCATTTATGGGATCACTTCACTTTGTTTGAGTCTCAAGTTTTACTTGCGTTGCTTTCTTGTCTAACCTGCCTTCGTATTTCGGCATGAATAATTACGGTGATTATAATCAAAATAATTTTAATTTTATACAAGGCTTAAATAGAAAACTAGTCCCTAAATTGTAACACTTTTTTCATTTACGTACTTCAACTTTAATTCCGTTACTACTTTTGCTATCTCTGTTAAAAAAATATGTTAATCAATCATATTGTGATACATAATATTTTTAATTAAATTCACTTTTAAATGAAAACTAAATTAAATTAAATACTCTGCTCTAACCAGTTTGAATTTCAGGCCCCAAAACTCCTGTAATCATCTTATTCACTATATTAAGCTCCAGATTTTCCACATAAACAAAGACCGTGATGATCACTTGTTTATCTGTTTTTCTTACACTCTCAATGTTTTGCATGAGAAATGAATTAATTTTACAAATTGCATGAGTAGTGAATTTCAAAAGGAGACTGGAAGATTCTACAGGAGTTTAGAAAAAAAAAAAAAATTGAAGGAATGAGTTGAGAATTGAACGTGATACATACAGAGGAAGCAGAAGATGAAGTGAGGAGGGAGAGATAAAATATTAAATAACAATTTTATTTATTTTTAAATTATATTAAATTTAAAATATTTTATTTTAAAATTCCACGTGTAATGATATGATTGGTTGATAGATTTTTTTTTACGAAAATGTACAAATTGGACTAAAAGTGATAAAGGAACGAAAATATAGGTACGATTTTTAATAAAAAAAAGTTTAAACACTTAAATGATTAAAATGACATAGTTTGAGGGTTAATTTTTCATTTAAACTTTTATAGAATAATTTAATTTAATTACGAGAATTATAAATTTATTTTAATTTTTGGTAGGCTTTGTCGGTTTATTATTGGCGGCATCAGTGCTTACGTGGCCATGTTAGGTCAAAATAAGCCCAGGAAAATTCGCTGCGTCTTAGCTTATTTAACGTCTCTGCTCAAAACCAATTAGACCATGACAAGTTCCACGAACAGGGTATTAATGTTTTAAGTCACCCGTTCAACATTTGATTTTCTGTATGCCGAGAAGCATATGAAAATTTCTTCGAATATTTGGCACTGTACAGAGTTGAATAATCAACGTCCATTTATCGAGAAATAAATTTAGTCAAGCACATGGACGGTGATGAGTGGATCTTATAACGTGGAAATGAAGCTTTTAAAAGGTTGAATGTAGAGTAACATTGTAATTTACTCGAGTTTTTTTATCTAAATATTTTTACGAAAACTTGAAATTTAAGCTAATAACTTTTTCTATCTAAATCTTTAAGTAACTAAAAATTGTTTAAAAGTGGATCATTTACTTTCAATAATGTCTTTTTCGGCCGTAAAATAATAATAAAATTTCTCGTAAAGCAAGTAACTATAAATCTTTGAAAGAAACCTTATCAAAAAGCAATTATCCAATAACAATTTTATTTTTACTTAAATTTAAAATTCCAAGCTTATGTGGCATTATTTCATGTAAGTTAAATTTTGTATTATTTCTAATTTATAATTAAATTGATTTTTTATGCTTATTTTGAATTTATTTTAAGCTTGATAACCATTAGAAATGTCATCTAAATATCCAAAACAAACTTTACAAGTTTTTTTATAAAAAAACAATTAATTTAAATAGAAAAAATATTAATAAATATGAATTCGGAAAAGTCAAAAATTTGTTGTCCAAATTATCTCTAAATAATATGGAAATGTTTATACATTCCAATTAGAATTAGTAAATTATAGATTAAAATATATAGAGAACTTTATAATTTTAAATTAAGAAAGTATTTTCACATATAATTAACAGTAGCACTGTTGGAGAGAACTGATGCTTGGTTGGACAGATTGTGTCCACGTGGCAGGTTCTCATACATGAGTGGAGAAATGGAACAAAAGGTCAATATAATGGACGGTGAGATGGTGATTATGATAAGTATGGCTCACTGGAAGTTGTAGCACCCACTCCATGCATGCCACGTGCGAGTTGGAATCATTCATTGTTTGTTGAAGTAATTATTTAACCTCAATCATCACCCTTTTTATTTAATGCTTGTTATTAATGAATGTACGTTTTCTTTTTAATGATTCTGAGAATTAATATTTAAGGATATTATTGTCAGCATTTAAATAACAATCTTTTATTTATTTTATATATTAGCAACAAAGACTTTTAATTTAGAAATTAAGTTGAAAAATTGGACAAATTTGATGAAAAGGTCAATTTTAAAGAAAATTGTTGATTTTGAAGTGAGAAGATGAAAACGTGTCCTGCTGACCGTGTTTTCAATCATCTCAACTAAAAACACTTCTTACAGAATGTACTTTCTTATTTCGTAGAGTGTATTTTTTTGAATGTATCAGTGTGATTACATAGTAGTATCTGTTCATATTTTCTTAACCCTTTAACAATGCACACATACTTTGCACACAAGCGATTGAATCCGAGACCCCTAGAATGAACAACATCATTTTTTTTATTGGAGTCACTTGTTGGGTTGATTTCGTAGAGTGTATTTAGGTCCATTAGTTTAGTGAACTTCTTTTATGTTGATTAATTGTTTGGTTATTTAATTTAGTGTTGGTAATTTATTTTAATATTTTTTATTTTTGTTTTTGTTTTTATAAGCATGGTTTTTTATAAATGATTTATTAGTTGTATGTTTAAATTTATGTTTAATATGTATTAAATGAATGATTGATCAAGTGGATCGTTCCGATAATTACTATGACATTCCATATTCAATAAGATTTTCGAGCTGGATTTACGATGTTATAGCTCGTTTATGAATATCAATCCACTTGAAGCAACTTATCTTGAAAATCAGATTGGATCAAATCAAGCAATCAGATTTTTCGAATTGGGATAGCATTGAAGACATATCTCCAACAGTTCATTTTATACTGATCTTTATTATTATATTACATTTGCTAGTTTAGTTGTTGTTAATAAGGATTGAATTGTATTTGACCTAATATGTTAGCAAGTCTTGAAACTCTTATATATTTGATAATTTATGGGTTTCAAACTAAGTATCAAGAACACTTATTTGTTCATTTAAGAATTTATTTTTGTGAGTAAATTTGAGAGAGCAAATAAGTTTAAACTTTTAATTAATAATTGGTTTTCATGTAATTTTTATTTTTTAAATTGAATTATATTCCAATTATCAAGTTTTTAAATTAAACCTTGGCTAGATAAAAATCATTGTTGTTGCAATAACCTGAAGGATTTAGATTGGAATGTACTTAAGCACATAATATCCTAAGGATAGAGGGCTATTAATAGTTCATTATAATATATTTTTTAGATTTCGTACTCAAGTTATTAGTGAAATCATGAAACAAATAATACATACATCAAACTGTAAATATAATATTATAGAGTTAATGCATACAATTTAGCCTTATATCATATAACTGTACAAACTAGTATGTGTGAATGTATGCATAAAAATAATATTTGATGCATCGTCGATGCATGAATTTCGTGTATTATCTTAAAATAATAATATTACATCTCAACATTAAGTAAAATAAAAAAAAATTATGAAAGACTCTTAAATAAATACTATTAATTTATATAATTATTATAAATAAATACTATCTCTTGGGTTTAGAGCTAAGATATCAAATTCTAAATTTAGGGTTTAAGCTATCAAATTTATAGTTTAGCCTTATTAGTATTTATTTATAATAATTTTGGTTAATTATTTAATTATATTATAATAAAGTTATTAATATTTATTTATAATTTTTTTTATTCATTGATGAAGTATCATATTATTATTGATGATACATGAGCCCTTATATATATATATATATTAAATTTTTTATATTGATATAATGTTTATAATGTCTAGAATTATCCATAAACTTTTTTCAATTCTTAAATAAGAGAGTAAAACACGCTTAATTACACTCAAATTCATATTCTTTTACATTAACAATAACACTTAAGTGTGTATTGTCAGTGGCTGTCTTGTGGCTGTAAAAATGATATAAGATTACTTTGATGGGGTTCTCTCGAAGACTGTTGTTCAGAAGATCAAAGACGTTTTATGCCATTTCGCAGAGTTCAAAATCCAATTTGTTCTAAGAGATGGTAACATGGTTGTGCTTCCTTGCCAAGGCTTGTGGAAGTGGGTTTGCTGATATTCGTATTATAGGCATCCCTAGCACCCATGTTAGGAAGTTATTGTTAAGTAATTTCTCGAAAGTTTAATTGTCAAATTTTTTTAAGCCTTAGACATTTTAATGTCTCTTTATTCATTAAAAAAAATAATATCAATCGAATTAAGACGGGATTAATATATATTAAAGTTGGAAGTGCAACCATTACATTACTTATCACAGCTGTAGAAAGTTGATTAAAAAATTAAAAAATAAAACATAAAATCTTCATTAATCCCCACATATTCCTCCCTCATAAAGTAACGAGCTTTTATAAAAATAATAATGAAAAAGACACATTGGCCCCGTTTGTCAGCCCCTTTTCCACTCTTGTCACTGCACTGATCATGGAAAATCCCTACCATCCCATTTCCAAAAACACCCTCACCCCATGCCTCAATTTTTCATTTCTTGAGTCGATTTTAATTTCAATCCATGAATTTTTTATTACTCATTCAAATAGATAAATCTTTTATCAAATATCCGTTTGATAGGAATTTAAATTTTTTAATCCAATCTCAATATTGTATAAAAAAATAAAAATAACTTTTTTTGAAATAAATAAGATAAATTATATTTTTAAAAAATAACATTAATGTAAAACTATCTTAATATTGGTGTGTACTAATGAAATACGACAAATATTTAAAATAGAATACATCATAACATATAGTTTTAAATTTTAATAAGATAAATGATTTTCTTGCTTTAAATTTCATAAACCTATGTATAGGGCGGTTGGAGGGCAAAGCTTTAATGAAATAAGATGGACCCAACTCATATTTATTAATAAATATTTACCACCCCAATGCCCCTTAATGAAACACAAGGTTGTGCACGTGGGATTCTGGCTTTTAAGCAAAGGCCAAAGCCTGTGGTTCACATCATTTCTTCATAAGGGGGCATTGCTTACTATTTAGATGGTAGAATGATTTCACAATTTGCATGTCTCATTATTAAATCTATCAGTGTTTTTATTTATATTTATTGTTGAGATGTGTTATCTTAGGTAGGCTAAGCTTTATATTGTTGGGTTTATCTCATGGGCTTTTATAACCCAAAATAAAGATTTCTTTTTTTTTGTTTTTTATCATCATTTGTTACTATTATTGTATTTTTTATATCAAATTCAAAATTATCAAATCTATATTTAGAAAATATGGGCCCGAGGACCTTATCCTCTGAAAGCAATCATATTCTATTTGGCTCAACTTTTCTTTTCTAAATATGTATATTGTAATAAAAGGGGTCATTATCCCTGACCCCAAATGATGAAAACAACCAAATCAGAGAATTCTTGTTGGCCAAGTCATTGTTACATACCTTGTTTGCCGTATAACTTGAGCACCAAGGCATCAAAAACTAGTTCTAGCGAAGAAATGGAAATGACATCTCATTAGATTGAAGTATAATCAAGGTTCGAAATCACATGTATGATAACTGGTTCCAATGATTTTGGGGAGACTCGATTTCAGTTCATTCTTATCAAATGAAAATGCTTTCAACACCCTGCAAATTGATCACAAATGCAGAATTCCAAACATGTAGTTTAAAATCTTCCCAAGACCCCTACATCAAAGCATAGCCCTAGCTTGCTATATAGATTCTTTATCGAGGGGCAATTTGCATGCAGCCAAGTTATCTTTCGACTTGTATTGTCCAAGCATTTCAGCAATAGTTCTGCAACGACACTGATTACCAGGCCGGATTACATCCCCATAAACAGCCATTTCGATAACGTCAAGCTCCTTATCTTCCAAGTAGCAAAAATTAAATTTCAGTACAGGTAAATACTTCAAAACTGAACACAAAAACCAACGTGTAACAAATAGGTTATTCCAAGAAGATTTTCAATAGAAACAAAGGATGAGATGTTCAGAACTCAAGACAAACAGGATTGGTCAGCAAGAATGAGGTCCTAGTTGGCTTGGATCAAAATATACTAACTAGTTCGATCAAAGCTAAAGATCAACACTGTAAAACATGAAGGCATAAAGCAGCAAATACCATTAACCATTATAGCAACCTATGGGAGGGGTCTAACTTTTTATCATGCAACCACAAATACAGCATATTAATGGCTATCTGGGTAATATGTTTCTTGAGTACTAAGACAGTTACGCATCCTTCGTGGTTCAAATAACAATTCCAGTCTTTTAAAACGTGTTAATGTAACTTAGGTGTCAGTACAAGATACAAGTATATATCAAGCATGTTCATTTTTTTTTCTAAGCTTTCAATGTATTTGGAGGATGCTTGGAAGATCTTATCCCCATACCCAATGTATGAATATGCACCTGAAACGGTTACTCCAAGAAAAATGGAGAGTCGGAGTATCATAGATTTTAATAGCATGCCGATTGACTTTACCTAGAACAAATTGATGGAACCAAAGATTCAACCATTAAATCTCTACTTATATCGAGATATAGATACCTATCTCGTAATACTAGGACGAATGATCTAGGGGGATATGCAAGTATTCACATAGCAAGACCATGATAGTATTAACAAGCAATCTAGGGGGATATGCAAGTAGTCACATAGCAAAACCTTTAGTTTAAACTGAAAAGAGAAGAGGGTTAGGGTAAACATACCAGTAAACTGGACCTCACAAGAATAACCTTTCAATCGGGTAGTATCCAGATCTTCTTTGTTTGATTTGAACCTATTCACCCTAGTTTGAAGGATTTGACAATTTTCAGGCGTGGATTCTCCACCTATATGACACAATCACAACCCAAGCAACTGTAAATCGCACAGATAAAAGATAGCTGCACTTGAAACATATACTTACTTGCATTCAAATGAATCTCTTTAAAGCAAAAAGAATAGCTACGTTTAAAAAATTTTCCAAGTGCTTGACTGTTTGTTCAAAAAAAAAAAAATTAAACTCAACTTAGCTACATGATCCGATAAGCCTCACTTCACTACACTTAGCATTGATTTCCTTTTCCTCAGGCAATTAAACAAATCATGAAATAAAATAAAAATCCCCTTATCAGTAAATTAAGCCCAAATTAACGTTGCCGATACTAAACCCATTTCAAAATCAGCTAAAATGAAAATCCCAAGAAAGAAAGAAAGAAATTAAAAAAAAAAAAAAAAAACCAAAGCAAGGAGCAGGGAATTGGTGAAAAATTGGATGGGTTGAAGAGAAATAGACCTTTGGAGAAAGGAACGATGTGGTCGTACTCGAAACAGAGGCAACCATGGCAGTTACAGAAACGCTTGCAGACGATGTTACCGGCAGCGTCTTTGCGCCATCGCTCGGGATGACGACCGGGAACAGTTTCAGCATTGGCCCAGCACTTGCTCTTTGCCTTTGAATCAAAGAATCTTGGCCTCTCTTCCTCACCATTGCTACTGCGAGAACGACGAGGCGAAGGCGAAGAACTCATCCTTCCACTGGAGTTTCACTTCTCTGCCGTTTAGGTTTCTCTCCCTTAAGCTCACTATGGTCTGAAATTACCAACTCTACTTACGAAATTTCACGTTTGAAAGAAAATCCATATCACCTCCCAGGCCATGAATAAATAAATAATCTTTCAACACCCTCGAACTTAAGAATATTTATAATATTATTCATTTATAGTATTATTCATACCAATGCTCAATCCATAAAAACACCCTCAAACTTAAGTATATTTATAATATCATTCATATCAATCCAACTAATGTTCAATCCATAAAATTGTTTATATGATAGTGTTGGTATCGGTGATTCTGACGAATTTAGAGAGAAATGAAAGGTTTTAAAGGATGTTTAGTAGAATTTCTGCGCGTTGGGTCTTATTAGTTGATGGATTTGACTTATGATTAGCAGTTGTATAAACGTAATTGAATCTGATTTCACTCCTTATAAAGTACTTTGTGTTCCTTTTTGGCGATAAAACTCTCTAACTTCGATTTGGTATACAAATCCATGTCTGTATGAAAACAATTTCCTTTTACCTATCAAAACAATCAAAATTGATAATTTTTTTTTCGAAGGTTGGGTTCCAATTATAATTTAATGAGGATATAACTATTTTATTTAATTTTAAATATAATATATAAAAAAATTTCAAAAAATTTATTTATTTTACTAGTGCATGTTAACTATCACATTAAGCCATCCTCAGGTAGAAATTCCAAAGTTTTCTCAAACCAAGACTCGGCACTATTTCGGTTCATCTAATTTCAGTTATATTTAATTATATATAAACGTGGTTATAGGATAAATGACCAAAAAAAAAATCAAAATCTAAAACGAAGTATTAAAATATCAAACATATATATAATCTAATAATAAGTCAAAACACGATTACACCACTGAAAAAATAACACGCACATGAAACTAACCATGTCTTGCACGTGCCATTTGGTAGCAGAGAAAGGTTCCTAATAATAATAATAATAATAATAATAATAGAACAGCCATGGAAATTGAGCATTTTATACTTGTCCAATATCTTGGACACTGCAAAGTCATTAATAAGCTCTTACAAGTACCATTTCTATTTATAATTTTGCAATCACCATATCTCAATGCCTACTTTGGACCAATGTCCTTGAGAGCACAGATCTGTTCTTCACCCATTGCCGACATTACAGACACAACTAGGTCTTTCCCCTCAGCAAAACCGTCCTTTATCTGCACTCATCATACACCAAAACATGATTATATTGTTTGGCACCAATTTCTTACCAGGGATGCGTAGAGATTCGATGCTAATGGGTATCAACTATGTCATCTGGACTCTTCATTTTTCTTTAAAGCACTTGCTTCATACTTTACATATTTAGATGAGTATGGGAATATGATATTCCAGAAACAAAACTGAGCATACTCGTATTCAACACTCAAGTCAAATACCATGAGAAAATCAACGAAAATTACAAACACAAACCAAAAAACTTGGTCAAAACCGACTTAACTGACATTATTAAGTTGATTTGATTCCTATTTACGTCTGTTGCAAAAATCAGCTCAAATTGGTTAAGTAGAATTTCAATTTTTTGAATGAAACAGGCTAAAACAGACCACAATCATCCATGAGAATACGAAATCCAATCAGGATGTGCCAGTCAATAGGCTGGGAAATCAAAAGAAGACGGTGTAAAATCAATAAAAATAACATGAAACTTGCTCTGTCACCATAACACCTACAAATCAATAAAACATAGACCTCTCTCATGAACAACTGTCACCTGCCTTCTTCTAATAGAAAGGGAAAAAGAAAGAAAAAGAACAAAACGTGTAAAGTGTGATACCATTAGAATAGACCTGGCAGTGCTGGACATAGCTCAAGGAAAATAACTAAAGCATGATACGGAACACAACACAACTTGCCAGGAGTACAGCAGAACCCCTTGATGCAATAATGATGGGGTCAAAGCACAATATAATACAAGTAAATTAAACAACTTCCAAGGATACTCGATAGCAAAAGAACCATATGTTGAAAACATATAAAAATATTCAATTACCTGTTTCAACAAGCTCTCATCAGTTGGAAGCCTCAAATCATCCTTGGTGTCTCCACTGTCAGTCAGCAAACTCACCTGAAATATTCAACTAGTTAGGAAAAAAATGAACAAAAACAAACATAGAGCCAAAAGAAAGAAGCAAATTAACTTACAAATCCGTCCTCGGAAATGTCAATCAACTGGTAATCAGTACGATTGACATGTGGAACCTGTTAAAACAGAAGCAATTAAAGTTCATTCATGACATAAATTGCAATTGCATGAAAGATTCTTAGTAAAAAAAACAAGAACCGTTTATGAAGTGTGCTATTATTTCGTACATCACAGTTGTGGGAAGATGGAACAATATCTTCCAGTTTCTTGCCAGTGAAGATGTCGATTCCGACAAAGTGACACTTAGCATGACCATGCTTCCCAGTCTTGGAGGTGGAAACTTCAACAACCTGGCACACACCATAGAACAAGAACAATGTTAGCTAAAGTTGCAAATAATAATAAACAAAAACTTAAATTATGTTTTGCAAATCAACAGGCACCCCATCAACCATCAATTTATTACATTCCAATAAATATCGCTATACTTTTATGTTAGTCGGACTAAAGGTAGTGTCTGATTTAAGTTTCTATCCAACGCAGATAGGCTCGACTTTTTCTTAAAAAAATTTGCCATATATTCTTAAAATACACTCATGTACATATCCCAATATGTGTTATAGATACCTCTGTTGCTCTGGCTCTTTATTTTTCTTGAAGTATCCATGTCCAATACTCGTGTTTATAAAAGCATATGATGCTCGAAAGACCCTCAAAATACATTGAAAGATCTTGGAAAATTAAACAAACCTATATTGAACCTATACTCTTATACAACACTAACCTGAATTCAAGTGACACAGACAGATACTTCAGAAAAAATGGAAAAAAATCCAGGAAACATAGATTATTTGAGCTTGCTTGTGATCAGAAAATTGATTTAAAATTATTCTTAAAAGGCTCGGAGTGGTTAGATTTTATTACCTTTTATTTTTTTTTAGTTTGCTTTTGCTTCAGCAAAAGTAATTTTAGCTAAAGAAAGTACTAAATTGTAACGTCCTATTCGATTTTAATTCTTTAAAATTTTCAACAAAGATCAACAGCTTTCCATATGCAAAAATCACATTCACTACCAGAAATTTAAAAAAATAATAGTAAAAAAAACATTTTTTAAAGCAAGTAGCAAAAGTAAAAAAAAAAAAAAAAACATAGGGGATTTAATAACCCAACTATACAACTTAATTAATTAATTAAAAAAAAGGAGGAACAGATCAGAACCATCAAATCTCAACTAGAAATTAAAAATCTAAAGCAAAAGGATAAAACGGAGTTCACTTGCAGGTTAATATCAAACAGATCTTTCAGAATAAAAGATGGAAGAGAGGGGACCTTGCATGGGCGGTTTTTTATGACGATATAGCCGTTCTTGCGGATAGTACCGGCCTGCTGAGGATAGGTTTTAGAGGCGCCGGCGTCGGCCTTAGATTCAAAATGGTGCTCCTCGTCCGACATTTCCGGGTTTCAAGATATTTTTTTTGTTCTTTAAAGTTTTTAGCGGCGATGACTGATTGTTGATGGATGGATAGATTATTATGCCGCTGCTGACTGTCCTTTTTTTTGCTTTTGATTGGGCTTGGGCTTGATTCCACCCATCCCTATCTGCGTTTTACACATTTTAATAATTATTTGAGCTAAATAACTTTTAGATATTTATAAAATTATTGCAAATTTTTAGTAAATAACTTTGCTTTGAAAGTTTTTAACATACAAAATTCAAACATTCAACCCAACTTTTTTTACAATGATGATTCAAATTTTGATTATTTTTAGAAAAGGAAATACTCAACCAAAAGATCAAAAGTTGCGGTTCACTCGAATTTTTAGTCTAGCAACACAGGTTGTTCATCCAGCCACCTTTACATGGGTTTGAATCATAAGGATAGTCTTATTTATGATGTGTGAGTTAATAGTAGAAATGTTCACGAGTTACTTCGAGTTTAAGTACCTTATTAATAGATTTTATATCTACTCAAGTCTAGTTTGACCTAAATATAAGCTTAAAATTTTGCTCAAATTCGTCCATATTTGTAAATGATTAACTCATACTAATTTTAGACCCACCTATACTATTTTTTGAATTTTTAAAAAATATTTATATAATTTTTAATTTAATATTTAATAATTTAACTTTTTTCATTTTTTAAAATTTATAAATAATCATCTTAACAATTTTTAATATTTACATTATAATGTCATCTATACAATTATTTATGCATTGACTAAATTAGTGTCACAAGTCAATCGAGCATCAATTCGATTAAGAAAATTATGAAAATGTCATTTTGTAATTTAAATGAGTTATATTATTCTAAGGTATTTTAATTTTTTATATTTAAACCCGTGCTATTTACATCAATAAAACATTAACTTTACTACTGAACAAATACTTTATTTTAATATAATACTTACATTTTATAGTATTATGTATACTTTATTACCTCCTTTAATTGTATATAGGGTAAATTACACTATTAACCACTAAATTATGGGTAAATTTTCGTTTTGGTCACTTAACTAAAAAAAGTTACGGTTTGGTCAATGAACTATTCAAAGGTTTTCATTTAAGTCATGGGGCTATTAAGTTTTTTTTAAGTTCTGCCTATGAGTTCCAAGCGACAATTCGACAATTGGTATGGTAAATCAATTTCCATCAACGAGTTGAAGAACACACATTATATCCAGGTTGATCTAACGGTCAATCCTGAATATTGGAAAAAAGTTATTTGAATTTTAGTTAGTATGTTATTGACGTCCAAAGATGTTTCATGAAAAAAATGAATTGTAGAAGAGAATGGGGAAAATAGCTTCTGATTGGTGCAGATAATAAAATTAGATAAAGCTATATAACATTGATTTTTACAGTTCAGTGACTTAAATAAGAACTTTTGAATAGTTCAATGACCAAATTGTAACTTTTTTTAATTAAATGATCAAAATAAAAATTTACCCATAATTTAGTGACTAATAGTGTAGTTTACCATTGTATATATTGATAATATTGTTGATTGGGTTGTCATTACAAGTCAACTGGACATTAACTCGAGATTGGCAACAACACCATGATTAGATTTGCTCATGGGTCAGGCCATCAACCTAGACTTGAAGGTTCGTTTGAAAAATATGAGGATTTGGACAAAAAACTATACCCGAAAATGGGCTTGAGTATAAGTTAAGGCCCGTTTTCTAAATGAGACGAGCCTTGGGCAAGATTTTTTTGCCCAAACCCGGCCTGAATACATTATGTTATAAAAAATTATATTAATTATATATGTTGAATAGTAATTATATATATTAAATCACTAACCAAATAAAAATTAGACCTATTATCCAAAATTAAAAAAAAAAACTTACCCAACTAAATAATCCAAACCATATAAAATATTAAAAATTATATTTAATACAATAAAACATTTATTATATTTATTTATGTTTTTAATATAATAAAACATTTATTATATTTATGGTGGTATATTTTAATATAAACACTTTTTAATGTATTAGGAAAATTTTATTTTAACATTTCTAGTGCATTTAGTGTATTATATAGTTTTTAAAAATTATTTTTAAATAAAAATTAATATAAAAGAATCAAATATAGGCGGACCGAGTCAAGCTTGGGTTACTTTTCTTATTTTGGGCTGGGCTTGGGCAAAAAAGTATGCCCATTTTTTGAGCCAAGCTGAACTTAGAAAATTGGAATAAATACTTTGTATGGACTTATCTCATGAGTATATCTAAGCATCATAAACAATTAAAGTGCATTTAGTATTCTTAATATAATGTATTTACGTGTTTAGATTTCATTTTACTCACAATTTAATTTATTTTTTTCATTTCAATATCGTACATATTTTATGTATTATTAAATAGTTTCTAACAATATGTTTCTATTGTATTATATCATTTTCAAACTAACAATATGTTTAATAGAATTTCTAATATTTCTAATATAATTTATTATATGCATAACTTGATATATTACATTATAAACATAAAAAATGGATTGATCTTACGTTTTGAATGTTCAAATTTGAATCAAACCCATAATTTATACATGTTTAATTTTTTGTTCAAATCTATTTTTTGAACTTAATATTTTTATCTAAACATCCTCTAAAATTTTGATGGATAAATCGAATTTTGGTTGGCGTAAATACTAAAACATGGTTGTTAGAGTCCATTCCCAAGTAGATTTGAGGATGCTATATATAGAGAGTTTACTTGCACATTGTAACGTCCCACCAACCATCTTCAGCAATAATGGTTCCAGCGGCTGCAGTAAAAGGGAATGCCACCCCACCGCCATTGCTCCCCTTTTTCTATTGCTGTTTCAATTACTTTATGTTAATGGGTAAGACCATAGTGAATGCACCTCCATATTTAATTTAACCCTTCCCCTATTCCTTTTTTATTACATTAAACCAACTAAGTCAGTGGAGGCAAAAATCTTAAAATATTTTAAACTATGATTCAACTCAGTTCAAGTACATGTCCGTGCTTCAGAATTCCATTTATCAGTCCAAAACAAAGCCAAAATCTGTCTTGCCTCGAGTCGTATCATCAAATTTTGGAGTTTGTATTTGATAAGCAAAGATAAAAATTTGATAGGCCTGCTTGCTTTATTCCCTACACTACAGACATAGTAGTTGAACGGTATTTTTATAAAAATAATATTAATAATTTAATTAATTATGTAAATTAGGTAGGGAATAAATTAATTATAAAAATAGGATGTTTTCTATAATAACTTTGGGTGTCTCCTATAAACTTAAAAAAAAAGTGAAAATAATATATATTTTTTAATTGGTGTCTTCAATGAGTCAAGTGGCATTCTTTTGATCAAATAAAAAAAATTAAAGATTAAATGTAGGGAAAAGATATTAAGACATTAAATGTGAGGAAATGACGTTAAGGCATTAAATACGGGAACAATGCTATTGTTTGGTATTGAAATTACAATCTAACTTTTTTTTTCAGTTTTTCAAGTTTTTTTTTTTTAAATTTCTTATTTTAAATTCATCGATGTCATCAATGTGACATATAATACCTTTTTGATTAAATAAAAAAAACTGTGATTTTAAAGATTAAATGTAGGAAAAATGTATTAAGGCATTAAATGTATGGAAAACACATTAAAATATTAAATGCAAAGAAAAATATTATTGTTTGGTATTAAAACCACAAACCAACTTTTTTTTTAATTCTTTCTCCTTTTTAGGCTTTTTTTTTATGAGATTTTTTTAAAATTCACCCATACCGTTAATGTGTCAGGCTACCACAAAAAAATATATTTTTTCTTCACTTTTTCAATTTTTTTTCCCATCAGATTCTTTTAAAAAAAGTTCACTGGTGCAATTAATGTTTCAGACGGCACCCATAATTACTGCAGTAAACAACTCATTTTTATAATTAATTTGTCCCTCATCCTATTTTTACAATTAATTAATTTTTAATATTAATATTATAAAAAACCATAGTTGAAAATCTAGGATTATTTATTACATTTGCTTCTCAAATTTGGGCTGCACTTCAGCCTCTTCTAAAATAGCCCATTCTATTCCTTCATCCTGAAATTTAACCTTTCAAGTATCGTATATTGTTTTCTGTTATGCCTTAATCATTAATTATTTAATCCTCTCAACAATTATCTAGAAAGGGTAGAAGTAAGAACTAAAAAGATGGTACATTTATCTAAAATTATGAAAATTGAATTACCCATCTGATTAAAATATTCTCCAATTCGAGTTACTATTTAATAAAAAATATTTAAATTTAAAAATAAAAAAGTTAATATAGTAATATAAAATGAATTATGGGATGGATTATGTTTGCCAGAAAAGAGGGTCAAAATTAGTGTGTTTTGGGGGCAAAGAAACATAGGTACCAAATAGAATCCCATACGGCATTGTGTGGTCGACAAATGGCAAAGACTTTCAAACGGTGACTTCCTCTCTTGTCGGGTCCAGAGTAACAATTTGTATGAATATACATCACTCCCTCCTTTTTTTCTTAACTAATCTTGTAATATATTTCAACTGCTTTCCCCTTGCCTTGAAGCAAAAGAAACCCTTTATTTACTACAAAGATTATTTTGGCAATTAAGATTATTATATATTATTTTTTATTTATTTTTTAAATATATATTTAAATCAAAACAAAAATTTAATGTGTGATTTTATATATCAAATTATACGTCGAATCAAATTTTATATAAAATTTTGATATCTACCTTTAAATAATGTTACATTAAAAAATATTCTCCATTTAATAAATTTTTAATTAAGCATATCTTTTGAATTAAATGTGTGGATTTATGAAAAGTGACAGTGAAATCTATTCGATTCCTTGATAACATGGGAATTTTTCTAAATTTTGATATAATTTTTTCTTAATTAATAAATTTAAAAAATTGGTGAATAATTTCAAACGAGCTCAATTGATGTGACTTTTCCGCTATTATTATTATTTAAAAAAAATATGAGTATAAATACAAAAGCTTAGTAAATATGCCACATGGAAGTTTAAGGTGAAATGGCAATTAACGTTTGTTGACTTAATAATATAATTAAAGAATATTTAATCAAACTAATAATCATGTTTAATTTTGACTTAAACATTGCATCCATGACCTATTAGGTTATGTAAAGTCCAGTCCATCTATAATTTTTGACACCAAACTTTTTTTTTTTTTAAGAATTACAAGAGGAAGGAACTCGAGGAGTGGTTTCAGTGAAAAAGAGAATGATATTCATCTTAGAAGACCCGAGTTCGAGTACCTATGTGTGCAAAGTGCGTGTGCATTGTCAAAGGGTTAAGAAAGTATGAACAGATACTACCATGTAATCACATCCAGTATATTAAAAAAAAGAATTACAAGAGAAAGGTAAAGTGTTAACAACAACACAATTAACTCTATAAGAACTTAAGTCACATCTAAAGTGGTGAATACGTTAACCATCATACTACCACACAAGATTCTTAAATCTATTTGTTAATAAAACTTTAATTCAATAATAAAATTGAAGCTATCAAAATTGTGAGCTCCCATCGCATAATAATTTCATATGGGAGACTATTTGGGAATTACCTGTTGCCCCTAGGATAAAGCAACTATTGTGGTTGCTGCTTAAACATGGTAAGCTGCTAACAAATTCGGAGAGGGTCAAAAAGAGGATCTTCAATGTTGTTGGTTGTGAGGCTTGTGGGGCGTCTCAAGAAACGACGTTACATATGTTGAGGGATTGTAAGGTTGCTTTGGAGGTTTGGAGGAGGTTCTTGCCTTTTTCATCTTTAACGAGGTTTTTTTAGCTGGAGTTCGATGATTGACCTGTCTCTAATTTGCAAGGGGAGTTTCTATTCGATGGCAATGCTGCGGATGCTCGGGGTCTTTTTCCTGCACTTTGCTGGTCATTATGGAAAGCTACGAACAGGGGTGTTTTCCAGCAGGAGTTTGAGGATGCTGACTTGGTTATTAAACTTGCTGAAGGTTATGTTTTCAGCTTGCAGGGGTCATGCTCTAATAGGAGAAATGCAAAAGCCGTTGGTTCTAAGGAGACGCGGTTCCGAACACCAGCAGTTGGTTGGAGCAAAATGAATACGGATGCTGCAGTGACAATCGATGGTAACTGCTCTGCAGTAGGGGGTGCTTTTCGTGACTCACAAGGCAGGTGGTTAGTGGGCTTTCAACGGTATGTTTGGAGGGAAACAACACTTAACGCGGAGCTGTGGGTAATATTGATTGGCCTTACAGTTGTGCATGCTAGAGGTGACAGTAAAGTGGTCATAGAAACAGATTGTAAGCAAGCAGTGATGCTGATTAGAGATGGTTTAAAGCAAAGGCCTTTAGTCACATTAATTAGAAGAATAGTGCAGCTTATTCACCAGATTGAGGATGTAAAGATCCAATATGTACATAGGGAAGGCAATAAACTTGCAGACGGGATTGTTAAGTCATGTGCTTCAGTGCATGGAAGTTTAATTATACTTGACTCCCATTCGGGTTATGTTAGAACGTTGTTAGACAATGATTTGCTAATGTTATAATTATTGTGTTAATGTTATAAAGCACTTGGTGCCCCTTTAATTATAAAAAATATATAATCTTATGTAAATATTTAAATTTTCTTTCAAAATTTTTTTAATTAATTAAAATTGAATTAATTATTTAAGTAAATGCTTATAATTTTAACATCAAACATATTTATATAAGTTAGAACTGACAAAACAAAGCCTTTGGTTCTTGTTTGACTTTGATTTTCTTACATCAGCGGTGATGGAACAAGTTTCTTTGCCGTAAAGTGAAATTCCACGCACATTACTTACTTCTTAAATTTAATGTTGCCATTTGTCCCTTTATAATTATCTTCAATTTTCTATCAATTAATTAAAAAATAAAATAAAACAGATAAATAAACATGTCAAAATTATAGACAACGGAAAGATATAAAATTTATATAAAAATAATATAATTATTATGGGAATAACAAATGAAAGGATATAAATATATCAATTAACGTATGAACTTTTATAAAAAAAATTGACTAACCGTGGAATGAGTTTTGGTTTAATTGACACTATCTGATATGGATTTAAGTATGCTTAAACACAATTCTCTTTTGATTTAAGGGTTGAGGTGGAGTTATGTAGAGGCGAAGTTTGTTTTTTTGGGGAATAGAATTATATATTTTAATGAGAGTTAAAATGCAATTTCATTACTTTAATAACTTATATCTTTATAATTTTGATAGGATTAAATCAAAATTGTGTTATTTTTAGAGGGCTAAAATGCTATTTTACCATTTAGTAACTTAAAATTTTATAAATTTTAAAACGTGAAAAGTGAAAATTTTCATTTTAATGGGCCAAAGACCTTGCGAGTCCTTTGATGTTGCCTTTAAAGTTATGAGTAGAAGTAGATATTATATAAAAAATTGACCAATTAATTAATCAAATCGAGTTTAGATGAAATATTTTAAATTCAAATATGAGTCAAATTTATCTAAATTCTTTGTAACTTTTTATATTTTTAAGACGTGTTTAGACACCACCAACGTAAATGAAAAGTGTAATTACTTTTACTTCTATTGATGTGTTTAACTAATAAAGTGTAATTACATCATAATTCTTCTGTCGTGTATGGTAGTATAAGGCTTTCTTTAGATGAGAGGTGAGATTACCCTCGATGAGGCTTAAAATAGCAGTGTTAATGAAATTAATTACTGTAATAGTGAAATTGAATATTATAATAGTGAAATTAAAACCAAAGATGAGATATGCATCTAAATTCGAATGCAACAGTGGTAATGAGATGAAAATAAAAAATAATTTTTAAAGGCATTAAATTGAAATTTATATATAAATAAAATATCAAAACATTTTACAAATTAAATTAAATTAAAATTAGATAATAAACTATAAATATAAAATATATTTGTGCTAAATTATGAATAAAACTTATTTATATTAAAATTTTAATTATAACAAATATTTATATTATATTAGATAATAATATATTAGGATTATGTTATTTATATTAAATAAAAATAAAAATACATTTGTATTAAAAACAAAATAAATAATTAAAAAAATTGAAAGGGTAAATAGATAATTTCTCTTATTTTGGAAAATAAGATTTTGAGGTTTCTATGTCACTGTTGGTGTGCCAAACACACCAATAAAGGGTTGCGTTTCAGTTGGAAAAAATTTACTCTTTGAAAACTTAACGCATTGAAGGTGCCATTGATTTAAAGGGTATAAATTGTACTTTCATAACTATATAATTTTAAATTAAAAAATTTAATATAAATTTTTTAAATAAATAATAATACCTAAAATTAAATTATTCATTAATATGATTATCAATAAAATTAAAAAGAAAAATAAACATCCTATATAATTTTATCTATTTACTCTAAAATTTTATATTTTTTGGATTATTCTCTCCAACATTAAACACATACTCATTATTATCAATGATCAGTCCTTGGTATAGTATAAATTATTAATAATTAATTCTATGCAATTTATTTATATTGAGTATAAAAATTTTATAACAAATACCATGTAATTTAGTTAATTATTTATCAGGTCAAAATGCATAAAAAATTATCATTCATCAATAAAAATTTCAGATTATTTAAATAAAATTAGTAAAATCTATACTATAAAATATATCTAATTAAGTTGGTGTTATGAGTTAACTGGACATCAACTAAATTAGAAAATAACTAAAAAATCCTCTTTTTAGGGGAATAAATTTGAAGGCATTGTGACTTTGACATGTTACTATCAAAGTCGTGACATAAATACAATTTTTCTATTTATCATTTTTCCATCATTTTCGATCATATTATATATCTATATCATGAAAAGGAAATAAAAAAACAAAATTAATAGTGTTGATAAGGCAAGTTGAATTAAGAATAGGTGATATGTTTGGTTCGATGACTGGATACTATAAGGTACCTAGATAATCTGGTCAAAAGAAAAATGGTTCAATCAATAAAAGTTGATAAGAAATTGGACTGAATTTGTAAATAACTTTTTAAATATGTTTTAAAAAAATTAAAGCCTTCAATTTTTTTTAGTTAAAAGCCCAACCACTAAATAAATTTTTAATTATCAACTACTTTTAATATTAAACTAATGTTCTGTTATTTTAAGAACAAAAGGTATTGAATCGAATCGTGAATCGTGAATCGTGAATGCTAATATACTTTTTATTAGGTTTAGCTTGGAAAATTGCATACTTAAGCCTCCATATGTATGTATGTATGCATGCATGCAAAATAATTATAATTTTGAGTAAATCAAGCTTTAGTTTGATAACCATAAATGAATATTTACAAAGTTGTTTTCAAAATTAATTAATTTTGTTTATAAATCATTCATAATAGTTTCAAGTCATCTAAGCATAAATAATTGGAGTGCTAAAATATAATAAATAGATAGGCACTTCAAATAATAATAATGATTTGATTTAATTTAATTTTTTAAAAATTATAAAGATATAGGTTATTAAAATGACAAAATTATATTTTTACTATTATAAAAATATATATAATTTAATTCCGCCCAAAAAAATTTTTGATTTCGCCTCTACCTCCTAAGTCATATTTTTGGATTCGTTACTGTTTTTAAAATGTACTCAATTGTAAAAAAAAAACTAATATTCTATACCAAATGCCTTGATTTTGTTGTCATAAAAAATAAAAAAAATAATTCTAGAGCTTTCCTATGGTACTTCTTTCCAAAATGTAGACATGCAAAATGTTACTATCGCTAATAGACTAGTCTAGAAAATATGTCATGCATAAAGAACCCAAATTAAATATTTTTTCAATGATAAATTTGAAGGTGACCTTCTAAGTAGGACCATTCTAATTAATTAATTAATTAATTAATTAAATTAAGATGGCTTTGACTAAGCAACCAAAATTGTGTATGCATTATAAATAATGGTATATATAACAAGTCCCTCTCACTTTTGTAATATTAAAAACGACATAAAAATACAAATGTATTGAGATAAAAAAAAAAAACTTAAATATATAAATATAAAAATACATAATAATGGTCTTATAATGGAGTCCACATTGATTTCACACAATGAACAAACTATTTCCTTTATAGTGTATTAAATGGTTGAGGTGTTGGATCAACCAATTAATGACACTGAATTTTGCTAATTTAATCTTATATTATTTATTTGTTGGTTGGTGTGAATAAATTTAAAAGGAATAGGGAGAATGAAGTTAATTTTATCACATTCAAAGGATTGTAGTGGTTGAATCTTCATTTCTTACGGTTGACTGAAACATATTCTACTCAGTTTGGTGTTATCTTAATATGAAATTATTATTTTTATTGGATTCCTTTTGTTTTGACCTGAAAAAATAATAATTGTAAAAAAAACATTATTTTTGTTGATGAAGCGTATTATTATTTTTATTTATAAAAGCATTCGAAAAAATAATAAATATGATCAGAATTTATATTAAAATTATTTAAAAATAATAATTTATAATATATATTTTCTCATAATAAATGCATTCTACGAGAGAAATCAGGTCGAATGTATTCTTCAAAATTGTACATATTTTTTAATTAAAAAATATTAGTCTATAAAATTGAATAAAATTGCTATTTCTTTGTTTTCTTCAAAGAATAAAATTGTTATAATTGAGGTTTTCAGAAAGTGTTTTGATCAAATTTACAAAGTGAAAACTTATAATGTTGGAACGTTTGTTGAAAATAAAAAAATATATATTAAAATTAGTTTAATTTTGTCTATGTAAGTGGATGTTTTTTCCTAAAAGATAAAAACATTATTATAATAATATAATTTATTTTATAAAAAATAAATTTTAATAATTTTTTAATGAAATCGATTTATGAATAGATCGGGTTTGATTGATCCGTGACATAAAGATTTAATATTTAGAATAGGTATATAATTGATGTGACTTAAAAAGAAATATGCCAACTAACAGAGAGAGTGATAAATTTCCAAATTTTGTTTGTGAAAAGGAGTGGGTTTGGTCAAATACAAACAACACGAACAAACAATCCGATTCCAGAGGGAAAGAAATTATGCTTCAGGTTCCTTCTGTATGGCTTCTTGTTGTGTCTTTGAGTCCATGGTCAAATCCCATGGCCTGAACCAGTCAACATGGGCGGCTAACCAGCCCCTTGCTTCAGTTGCCTCTCATTTTCTCAGCAAATTACATCACAGCGCCAAACCAAAAATAAAAAAAACTGATTAATATTAAGTTTATTTCTTAATTAACATTAATTAAACAATGTTTTAGAAACATTACTGTTGGCAAACGTTTCTTCAAAGCTTGGTCTATGTTCTTAAGTGCAGGCGCTGGTGTTATTCAACTGACTTTTGTTTTTCTTTGATGGGTGTTTAAGCAACTCATTACGGCTATGGTAAAACTTTGCTGACAAAGATGAAGAAGAAGAAGAACCAAGCTTTTTCTCGGCGTTTCACTTTGTTTATGTTCTTAATCCTCCTGATTACAGGTATGTTGGTACTTTTAATCTTTTTTTTTATTATTATCAGTTTTTGGTTCTGGTTCAAATAGATGCTTATTTGTTGTTTGAAGAGCTTGAAAACTTGCATTTGATATTGTTTTCCTTATACATGAACCAAATTCTTCGATGGGTAGCTTTTATTTTAATGTTTATTTGCTGTAAATGAATTGATTTTTGTGTTTTTCAAGGATGATTCTGTTGACTTTATTACAATTTTATTTCAGCTGTTATGGTTTTTTGATCACCACATGTTTGGAGTTATTTAAGAAGGTTGTCTCTTATTGCTTAATGTGCAAAATTTCTGATATTTGCTTTGCAGTCACTGTTGCTGCTGCTGCTGGGGATTCTTTAGACACTGACAAACAAGGTCTGCTGAAGCTGAAATCATACCTGGAAGAACAGAATCGTGTAAACCGAGGATGGTACTCGGAGTGGGATACCAGAAACTCAACACCATGTCAATGGTACGGTGTTTCATGTTCCCCTGATGGGCAAAGAGTCATTGGTATAAACCTTTCTAACAACAATATTTCCGGGGATATGTTCAATCAATTCTCGGCCTTAACTGAACTCCGAGAACTCGACCTCTCGGGAAACACCATTGGTGGAGCGATTCCGGAGGATCTGAACCGGTGCAGCAGCCTGGTATACCTTAACTTATCACATAATATCCTAGAAGGAGAGCTGAAGTTGACAGGGTTGAATAGTTTAGAGAAGCTTGATTTGTCTATGAATAGGAGGATTGAAGGGGATATTGAAGTTAGTTTCCCAGCAATTTGCAAGAGATTGGTTATTGCAAACCTTTCAACTAATAATTTCAGTGGTAACATAGATAAGTGCTTTGATGAATGCTGGAATCTGCAGTATTTGGATTTGAGTTCCAATAATTTTGTTGGCCGAATATGGAATGGATTTGCAAGGCTTGTTGAGTATTCGGTTTCCGAAAACTCCATTTCCGGGGCACTTTCAGGATCGATGTTTACAAACAATTGTAGTTTGCAGGTTTTGGACCTTTCAGAAAACAACTTAGAGGGTCGGCTTCCAGGGGAGATTTCTAACTGCAAGAATTTGGCTGTGTTGGACATATGGGGAAACCATTTTACGGGGCCAATTCCATCGGAGATTGGAATGATTTCAAGTCTGGAAGGATTGTTCTTGGGGAACAATGGATTTTCTAATGTAATACCAGAATCCTTATTGAACCTCACAAACTTGGCCTTTTTGGATTTAAGCAAGAACAACTTTGGTGGGAAGATACAAGAGATTTTTGGGAGGTTCACACAGGTGAATTTCCTTCTGTTACACGGAAATGCATACACCGGAGGGATTATATCTTCTGGCATTCTCAAATTGCCTAAGATTTCACGTTTAGACCTTAGTTTCAACAACTTCGATGGTCCTTTACCTATTGAAATCTCTGAAACGAAGAGCTTGAATTTCTTGATGTTGGCTTACAACCAGTTTACAGGTGGTATTCCACCTGAGTATGGAAACTTGCCTCAGTTACAAGCCCTTGATCTCTCCTTCAACCAGCTTTCAGGATCGATCCCACCAGCACTTGGAAAACTGAGCTCTCTCTTGTGGTTGATGCTTGCAAACAACTCTCTTACGGGTGACATTCCGCCTGAGATTGGAAACTGCAGTAGCTTGTTATGGCTAAACCTTGCCAACAATCAACTTTTTGGGGAAATCCCTCCAGAGTTGGCTAAGATCGGGAGAAATGCTACCCAAACTTTCGAGTCGAACAGGCTACGAAATGACTGGATAATTCCTGGTTCGGGTGAGTGCTTGTCAATGAAGAGGTGGATACCAGCAGACTATCCACCTTTCAGTTTTGTGTACACAATTCTCACTAAGAAGACTTGCAGAAGCTTATGGGATCAGTTGCTTAAAGGACATGGAATTTTCCAAGTATGCACTGCAGGTTCAACAGTGAGGACAGATCAAATCTCGGGTTATTTGCAACTTAGTGGGAATTGGTTGTCAGGTGAGATCCCTTCAGATATCGGCATGATGCAGAATTTCAGTATGCTTCACTTTGGTTTCAATGACCTCAACGGTAAACTGCCTGCAAACATCGGACAGGTGCCGCTTGTAGTCCTAAACGTAACCCGAAACCGATTTTCAGGAGAAATTCCAGATGAGATTGGTAATATGAAATGCTTACAGAATCTAGATTTGTCATTCAATAACTTTTCTGGCATATTTCCAACAAGCTTCAACAACTTGACTGAGCTGAGCAAGTTCAACATTTCATACAATCCGCTCATTTCTGGTGTAATTCCGACAACCGGTCAATTGGCTACGTTCGAGAAAGATTCCTACCTCGGGGATCCGCTACTTGATGTTCCGGATTTTATCGACAATAGAACAGCTCACCCGAAAAAGTACAATTCAATGCATAAAAGATCTGCCAATTTGGCTGTGTTCTTGGCGTTGTTATCTTTGACACTGGCCTTTTTAGTTTTTGGGATTCTAACGCTCGTAGTTTGCGTTTTGGTGAAAGGTCCAAAAGAACCACACGGATATCTCTTACAGGATATTAAATATCGACATGAACTAGCTTCGAGCTCTGGAGGGTCATCACCATGGTTATCAGATACTGTCAAGGTCATCCGTTTGGACAAAACAGCTTTCACGCATGCAGATATTTTGAAGGCTACAGGCAATTTTTCAGAGGACAGGATTATCGGAAAGGGAGGATTTGGAACGGTGTACCGAGGTGTATTGCCGGATGGGAGAGAAGTGGCAGTGAAAAAGCTACAACGAGAAGGAATCGAGGGTGAAAGGGAGTTCCGGGCTGAGATGGAGGTACTTAGTGGCAATGGCTTTGGTTGGCCACACCCTAACCTTGTAACACTATATGGTTGGTGCCTTGATGGCTTAGAGAAAATATTGGTTTATGAGTATATGGAAGGTGGGAGCCTCGAGGATATTATATTGGATCGGTTGCAGTTCACATGGCGGAGAAGGATCGATGTGGCGGTTGATATTGCAAGAGCATTAGTGTTCCTACATCATGAATGTTACCCTGCAATCGTGCATAGAGATGTCAAGGCCAGCAATGTCCTGCTAGATAAAGATGGGAGGGCAAGAGTCACAGATTTCGGTTTGGCTAGATTTGTGGACGTCGGAGATAGCCATGTGAGCACTATCGTAGCAGGAACTATTGGTTATGTAGCACCGGAATACGGGCAAACTTGGCAAGCTACTACAAAAGGTGATGTGTACAGTTATGGGGTATTAGCAATGGAACTAGCAACTGGAAGGCGAGCAGTGGATGGAGGGGAAGAATGCCTGGTTGAATGGGCCAGACGAATGATGGGAAATGGCCGAAACGGGTTAGGCCGAGCTGTGATACCGGTTGTGCTTTTCGGATCAGGGCTAGCTGATGGTGCAGAGGAGATGTGTGAGCTGCTTCGAATCGGGGTCCAATGCACAGCAGAAGCTCCACAAGCTAGACCAAACATGAAAGAGGTGCTAGCTATGCTAATTAGAATAACAAGCAGCATCGGTCAAAATCTCAAGTGTTCATAGTGTTGGTATGTGAAAGGGGTATACCAAATAGTAAACAGATTTAAATACACGTATATTTTCATGTACTGATTCTTCTTGTAAATGGATTTCTCCATTCATCATGTTGAAAACGAATTAAATCAAATTTTTGTTCCAAGCAATTTCATGAGAAACTTTAGCAATTACCTTCATCTCTTTGCCTGTTTTTATGGAAAATATTGAACATGTTATATTTTCAGAGATAATTGTAATATTCTAGTCCAAATGTGGCCAACAATGGTATTCGTATTTGGGTGAGAGAAAATATTAATAAAATATATATTAATCAAATTGCATCTGTCCTGGTTCATTGCTGCCTGGACATAATGGTCAAGTACAGTGTCAGATACCCACACTTTTGTGGTGCCATAATTAAGCAAAAATTTTGCTACTTTCAAAGAATGCAAAGATGCAAACTTTGATCAAACTCTGATTTCCCTTTTCAGTATTATCAAGAGGGTAACCTTTCATATGGCTAATCTGCCTTCTTCTTCTTCTTCTTCTTCTATTTTTGTCAAGATTTTCGTAAGTCATGAACATGGATATTAATCACTTAGTAATTGAAGAAAAAACGAAGTGTTATTTCTAGTGTTTTTGTTTGTTTGTTATTGTTAATTCCGTCTCTGTTTTTTGTGGATTCAATAACACCATCTTTAATTGACGATCTGTATTTTGGGAACATATATTTTGCCATTAAAAAAGGTTTACAGAGCTTCAAAACTTACACAGTGGAAAAAAATGTTGCAGAGAATAATACAATCGGAAAAGAAATGGAAGAGAGGAGGGCCCTGGCAAAGAAAAGGAAGGTTGAAGAATTGCAATGTCAACCATGTGTTGATTATGGAGATGAAACCGTGGCAATGCAGGTGAGAGCTCGTCTAATTTTCAATAACATATTACTCGGATTCTGGTGTTAGGATCAGGCCGTGTATGTACATAGATATCTTCAATCATTTTCAAGAATTTCATGTATTTAGAGGGGCTAGCAGGTCTTGAGTCTAAATCTCAACATCTTGTAGACATCAATAGTTCTCTCTAGTTGATTGCTTTCTTTCTCGAAAATGTGCTTAATATAGAATTATTGATTTATAAAGGAAAAACCCAGAGTCAGTCTAGTTAGTTCATGCGATTGTCCTTGGCATCCATAGCTCAAATTTCAGTATTTTCTGCTTGGTTATGGTCTTAACTTACAAACTCGAATGGTTTGTCATCTCAGATGCAATATCCAAGTCGGAACCCTTGGGGACCGACTCCGAATTTTAGTCCAAGGCGGTCTGAGAAAGAGCAACTAACATCACTGAACAACTTTGAATACCAGCCAAACAAAAATCCTTGTTCAAGGCTGAATAGCTGTTCCGGGAGAAAGCAAATGGAATCATCGAGCAAGAACGCACCTCAACAGTTAATCCGTTTTTATTGCGAGGTGTGCCAAGTGCCTTGCTCAGGTTCCCTCAACTACAAAAACCACCTAAATGGTAAAAAACACAAAGTCAAGCTTCAAGAACTAAAATTTGGTAGGAAAGATGGTGATGGTGATGGTGATGAAGATTGCGAAATGGAAAACCCAAAACCGAGATGCGAATTGTGCAACATATGGTGCGTCGACGCTAATGCGTTGAAGCAACACTTAGCTGGCAAAAAGCACAAGAAAATGCAGGGGGAAGTAGCAACAGTTGAAGGTGACATAGGAGAGGAGCTGAAATGTGAATTGTGTGGCATTGGTTGCTCAAGCAAAGATTTGCTTCACCTCCATTTCAATGGGAAGAAGCACCAGGAGCAGTTAAGAAAGGAAGGACAGGCTGGGAATGGCAGCGACGGAGCGCAAAATCGTGGGCAGAAGAGATGCAAATGGTGTGGTACTTGGTGCATAGACAAGAGTGGTGTGCAGATTCATTTGAGGGAGAAGAAACATTTCTTGAATGAGTTAGAGGTGAAAAAGAGACAATGGCAAGACAGTTTAAACTCACACTAGTGTGTATATATCTATTTTCTTGACTATTGAAATCAAAAAAATATAGAGACTAGATTCCTCAAAGTATGTTTTAACCAAAATTTCTTAATTTATTATTTTTAAACTAATATTTCTTAATTTATAAAATATAAGAAAAAGCTTATAATAATATAACTTAGTTTGGAAAAAAGATAAATTTTGATAATTTTTAGAGATTAAGAGTGAGTTTGGATGGGCGAGTCGATACGTTTACTTACAGTTAATGTAAAAAATAATGTAAACATATTGTATCGTACTGCACCACACCGCACCCCACTAGTTGTCCGTCATACCTGTGAGGAGAGGGTACTGGAGGAACAAGATCGGAAAACCTCATACGGTGCCGTGTAAGATTGCAAAAAAATGTGGGTCCGTTTCCGTTAGGATGGTCCCGGCTCCAAGGGGTGCGGGGATTGTGGCGGCGAGGGTGCCCAAGAAGGTGCTTCAGTTTGCTGGGATTGAAGATGTTTTTACTTCTTCAAGGGGTTCTACTAAGATCCTTGGTAACTTTGTCAAGGTATGTAAGTTTTTCTCTACTATGTGTTATTGTTATCTAGCATTGTTTATGGTTTCACTTAGATCTATATGGAAATGATTGTTACATGTTTTAGTTCCTACACTTGAACTTTAGGATAGCTGGTTAGTATTTGTTGCTTTGATACTAATGGAATGTTTGTTTTATTCTGGATTCTTTTAATGATCTGAATCACATATTATGAGGTTTATGTATTGAATTGATTGGATAGATATTGTGATTTAGGCTAGGTGGTCACCTCTACGCTCTTTGATAGTCGTGTTGAACCCTTGTTAAGGCGTGGATGTGGGAATATGATACTAACATTGAAAATTTAGAAATGAATATGCCTGTGTTATTCGGTGCATCTGTGTAACCAACACCCGATGTCAAGTCCGAGTAGCATCGGTCACTAATGCATTATGTTCCTTTTCGTGTTTGTGAAACAAGTTATAGATGATTTCCATCAATGATATTGGCTTTCTTCTTTTCCTGAACATGTGCTAGTAGTGACTGGCCAACTATATATTCTTTTCCAGAACATGTTAGATATTTTTTATCTACGCTAATATTTTGTAATATTAAATAATAATATATAATTATTCTTTTATATATATACATATCAAAACATTACTGTTTGAACCAAAATTACACTTAATTTCTTTTAATAATATTTTTATCCAATTAGTATCGTAATCTAATTTTCGTTGGAGGCTTTAACGTAACACCTAAGTATAGGGTTATATAATGAGTGAAGGAGTGTCGGTGCTTCATCTTGCGGTGTTTGCAATGCATCCTCCACGGCTTGAAACCAACAACACTTCTCACTCCACCTCTGCTCCATCTGTACCTTTGCCTCCCGACAAATGCCACACTATTTTACGAAAATATTTAAAACATGATGGAAGTAATGTGACATAAGATTGTAAAATAATAAGAAAAATGATAATATATATATACACACACGAATGTTTCATAAGATTTTATTATAAATTATTAATATATCAAAATTATAAAAAAAATACTCTAAAAATAATAATGAAAATAGCACATAATTCGGCACAACATAAATGCTGAAATTGTTAGATATGAATATATTTATTGAGTACAGTTGGCTTAAAATATATAGGTATACTTTAATTTTTAGAGGCTGTTTGGTTTATAGAATTTAATATTACGTTTCGTAATATAATTACGAAAATGTAAAATTACGAGTGGTATGTTATATTATTTTATTTGATTTATTTGATTAAAATGTAATATTTAAACATTTGATTGATGGAATGTAAGATTATCTAAAAACACATTTTACTAAATTGTCATTGTTATAGAATTTATTAAAAAAAAAAGTATAGTTAACCATCAAAATGATAAATTATTGTATTTTTTTATTATAATTTATATATATTAATAAATAAATAAATGTTATTGAAATAAATTTATAAATAAAAAAAGTGATTACATCATCCATCATAATTAATATTCTAAGTAAATATAACAATTATGGTTTTAAATAATGACATCTATTGTTTCACTCTTAAGGGAAAAATATTTTTTATTTTTAACTAATCTTAAGTTTTATTTGAGAAAAAAATTTAAATTGATTAAAATTATAAAATTAAAAAGTAAATTGATCCAAATTTAAGATTATACGAAAATAATAATAATAATAATAATAATAATAATAATAATAATAAACCAACATGATAAATCCTTATACATATCTAGAAAAAAAATTGAATCAAACCAACAATTTGAATTACTTTCCATTAATAAAAAAAAAATACAAATTCACCTTACAAAATGATTGAGATATATATAATATTTAACCAATATACCTTCAATAATCACCATATATTAAAGCCTATTACATATTTCTTAAACAAGCATAGCCTCAGAACTAGGTTCAAAATCAAGCAAAACTGGAAAAATAAACAAACAAATATTTCGACTATCCCTCAAAAAACCCATAAAAATGGAAAGAAAAATATTTTTTTAGAAAAAAAAAAAGAGAGTAAAAGTGACAGATATAGCAAAATTCAATTTAAGGTTGAAGGCCAAGTTGAGTGAAATGAGGGCTTTGAAGAGCTTGCTGAAGCAATTCATCATCACCATCATCCCATGAATCCCTGTAAGTCTCCAAATTGGTGAATGAATTCACTATTGCTGACAAGCATAATTGTTTTCTCCATTCTTCCAAATGTGGGGATTCACTATAATCTGCATAATTGTCACAATACTGCAAAAACAAAATCAAAATTATTACTCGTTTTAATAAAAATAAATTAAATTGTAATTTTGTAGATTATATATAAAAGAAAGAAATACCTCGAAATTGGCAATGTCGTGAGTATCGGAGACGGGAATACCAGCGAGTTCCCTTGAGCGATAAAACTCTTTGATGGAGAGCATCATATCATCATAGGATGGCAATTTTCTTTTCCCCGAAAGTACTTGTGCTATCCACTTTGCTTGTGATTCAAAGAACGGGAACCCTATTAACTGCACCAATTCTATTAGTGCAACCATATAATAAAAATAAAAATGAAATATAATTTTAAATGCAAGTAGTTGATACCATTTGGTGTAATTTATGCAATAAAATATGTAATTAGTAGTTTGGTCAAAAAACACACAATGCTTAAAAGGAATACCAAAATCCCATAAATATATGGTGGGGGGAAAATAAAAATACCTTTCTTGGAATGCCAATAAAAGAGAGGGAAGGAGCAAGCGAGGGTGGAAAAGTATGCTCAAAAAGATGTCCCACTCTATTCTCATCAACACCTACTATTCCTTTGGTGTCAAGGAATGGGAATGCGTATGAATACCTACATTTATTAATCAACTTTACTTTATACCCAATATATCAATATTTTATAATTCTTCTCATTAAATAAAAAATATCATAGATCCATAAAATTATTTATTTTTTGATAAAATAGCACTCCACCTTGACTATCAAATAATTTGATCATAAAAACAAACTCTAATTATATACATAAATATAAAATTTTAAATTTCAATAAAAGTACTGTTTTAACTAAAAATATTATAATTAAATAAAATGGGCAGCAATAGATGTAGGTTAACTGGACAAAGATGCTATGATTATGAATTCTGTGCGTTAGATTAATGATTAAAATGTTCATCGTTTTATGTGTGATATGAGTTCGAATCGCATTGTTGTTGTTAGAGTTTTACTCAACTCTTCTAATTAAAAAAAAATATTACTATCATTATGAGATTCATTGAAAAACATAACTTTGATTGATGAACAAGTTGGTTGGGCAAGATTTGAGGGTGAAAGTAGGGTCCCATATATAGTATCTTTTTTAAATAATAATAATAATCATCTAATCTGACAAACAGGATTTTGAAATTGAAAATCTTATTTTGTGAATAAAAAAACAGGTGAATTAAAAAAATGTAAAAATATTAACAAAAAGAAAAGCTTCTTCTTCCACTTTTTACTTTGGAAACCTAAAGTCACTTTGTCTGCTTCATTATTGGTCTGTTGGGTACTTAAAACATATCTTTTTTATAATTTAAAATGATTGGGGGGGGGGTGCTTAGAAGAAGATTTCTAATGCACATAAAATCCAAAACCCGGGAATGTAAGACTGATTGTTTAATTACCCAGTGCAATATATGATAGTGTTAGCTATGACACAAGAGCCGTCTTCAAACTCAACCCTTCCATCTTCATGAAGAGACTGTATCTGCAACCCAACCCAAACCAAAAGACAATGAATCCTTAATCGAATCAATACGATCAAAAAATGCCAATACACAGTACCTGTGGGAAAAGATGCAAGTTCCGATGCTTGGAAATGACTTTGGATAAACCTTGGGTAACATCCAGGGATTTGGCACTAAGGTACACTTCCTTTGCCACTTTCACTATCTCCATTGATATATCTTGCCCGCTTAGCGAATTTCCCACTATCACCACCACCTGCAATTCACAATTTCATCACTTTTAATTGATTGATATCTGAAAGAAACAATCAGTGTTTTGATAATCTAGTACCTCATTCCTAAATGGCTCTGGAACTCTATAAACGTGACTATGAATTTGCTTCCTTTTCCATGCATCCATTCCTACAAGATTCACAGGTTTGGTTTGCACCTTCAAAACCAACAATCAAACACTAAGATAAGATGAAAAAGGGAAGAATTCATTAATTACCTTTAATGGAAGGCAACCTAGGGTGAGAGTAATGACCAGTGGCAATAATCACAGCATCGAACACCTCTTCCACCCTTTTTTCACCGTTTTTCTCTTTGCTTTTAACCACCCACTTTAGATCTTTCCCAAAAACACCATAATCCAGCATCCCCACATATTCAACCCTGGTATTAAACCTTATCATTTCTTTCAACCCAAAATATTCACAGAAATCTTTAAGATACAACCACAGCTCCTTGTGACCTGGGAATCTCCTCGTGTCCCTGTTTTTCTTCGACACAAATGGGAAATCAGTGAAACCCATGATCTCCCTCGGGGATACAATCCTTAGTGAATCGTACACGCTACTATGTACGTCTAGAAACTTGTTTTTCCCCAGTGGCTCTTCCTTCTCCACGTTTGGTTCGTACAACCACTGCCCACCTATGTCGTGGTTTTGCTCCAGAACCACCGCCGTGTGTCCCTCTTTCCTTAGCTCCCTCGCAGCCACCAGCCCCGACGGTCCGGCGCCGATGACGCACACGTTCTTCGTCGATTGCCCCTGCTCCGAAACCATGCTGGCTAGATTATAGGTTGGATGGGGTGGGGTGAGGGAGGCAAAGAAGTTGGTATGCAACAAAATATACTTGTAGGAAAATGATATGATTTGGTGGTGAGTAATGCGTGGGATTTATAGTAAAAATTATGTCACGCAAACTTAGCAACTTATTTATTTATTACAAAAATTAAGAAAGAAAGCACATAATAATAATAATGGTGAAATAGGGATGGTTTGCTATGCAGGAGACACACGTGATCAATTAAAATCATGAGTTTTGCCTTTGAACTCATATCTTTTGCTTTCTAAAGTTATTCAAAACACTATCATTTTTATTTTTGCTTGCAGAATTCCCTTTTGTTTTTGCCAAATTAAAAAGAGGAAAGCTGTTTTTCATTTTTCATCAATCGGTCAAACTGATTTAATTATAATCTCTAATTTGTTCTATTTCATACATGTCTATGGTGATTTCTTGTTCTAGAATAAAGTTTAGTTTAATTTTCATTTTCCAAAATTATTGATATTTTATATTTATATTTGACTTTTAAGATGGGTAAAATGTTTTAAGTACATAGCAAGCAATGAGTTGTCGCATTGATCTCCATGCATGAAATTGGACGGTCATAAATGAACCAGATATGATATCACTTGATGGATCCAAAAGGCATGGATCTACAATTTTTTATAAAATTGATGAAAAAAAACAAAAACAAAATTTAAGGGATTTAAAAGAATTTGTGTTCTTCAGTTAAATAATAATAATAATTTTTTTATTTAAAAAATCCACCTTTTTATATGAACACCTAAAAGTGAATGCGTCAAATTATATATGTCTGTAAACTTAAAATAAGCATATATAATTTTGCATTTTAAGTTTTTACATGGTTATAAAAGTTATAAATATAATTAAATTATTATAAAAATTAAATCAAGTTAAAATTTTGAATTATATGATGATGTAATTAAAAAATAAATAATTTATAGTAGTTAAATATAATAAATTTATTATTATAATTTAAAATTTATCGACTTACACAACTACATTACTATCAGGACATACTTACAGGCTGTGCCACAGTTCCGTTTATAAATTATTTCACATGCCGATTTAAATTTAATTAATATCGAAATTTCGCTTTCTTAAACACTTAAGTTCGAATTTCATCGTACTTAATTATAATATATAAGTCTTCAATTTCATCATATGTTTATAGATTTGTCCGAGATTTTTTTTATTTTTGTTTGTTTGTTGTGCTTTATACTAGTTTAATTCTATATTATAATTATTTAAATATGTATTTATATTCGTATTGTATTTATGATATTTATAATAATAAAGCTCTAAAAAATATTATATTGATATATTCTATATTAAAATTAAATAAAAGTAATCATTTGACAATGCACACATACTTTGCACATATAAATGCTCGAACCCGGAACTCTTAGGATGAACAACATCCTATTTTCCACTAAAACCACTTGTTGGGTTCCATTTGTGATATTTATAATAATAAAGCTCTAAAAAATATTATATTGATATATTTTATATTAAAATTAAATTAATGTATTTATTCAATTTTATATATAGCTTTATTATTATTCAATTTCAATAATCAGTGGGTGCAAGTCTAGACAATTGCCTTACTTTTAGGAATTAATTGCCCCTTAAATATAGAAAACCAAACTTCATTTATATTTTAATCACTTATGTTTGAAATGTTACGTTTTAGTCATTTACGTTAACGTTTTGTTACGAAGTAATCACTCTGTCGTTAAGTTCTATTACTTTCCTAACGGCAATCCTATGTAGCAATCTAAATATGTTTTAAATGCCAACTTGAATGTCCAATTGAGTTTTTCTTTTTTAATTGTAATTAATTTAAAATTTTTAATTAATTAAATTTATTTAATTAAAATTTTATTCTCATCCCAGCTAAACATTTAAGTTGACATTTAAAACCCATTTACTTCGTAACAAAACGATAACGTAAGTGACTAAAACGTAACATTTCAAACATGAGTGACTAAAATGTAACTTGAAGCAAACAAAAATGACTATTTTTGAATTTACCCTAAAAATAACCATTTTGTATCTCAATTATGTTATATTTTATTTATATAAATTATATTGCATTTAAGATATTTATAATAATTAATAAAGCTCTAAAAATATTATATTGATATATTTTATATTAAAATTAAATAAAAGTATTTATTTAAATTTTTTGTATAGCTTCATTATTATTCAATTTTAAATCAGAATCGGTGGGTCGCAAGTCTAGACAATTGCCTTACCTTTAGGAATTAATTGACCCTTAAATATAGAGAACCAAACTTCATTTATTAAGGAAATATATGCAATAGAAATACTTTTCATACATAAAAATAACTATTGAGTGTTATGAATATTTTATTAAGTTGATATCCATCAAAATTAAAATAAGTTTGAATGAAGTTTAAATTCTAGTAGTCATTAGAATTAGAGTTCTATTTCATTTATACTTTTTATGTCTATAAATATAGACTTTGAAGAAGCATTGTAACTCACTCATATTGATCAATAAAATACGTTCTCTCTTTTGCTTTCTCATTCTCTTTGTTTTTTACTCTCTGTTCTTTTTATTTTATAATATTTTGTATATTTTTATATTCAATTATGATAAATTTTATTTATATAAATTATGCATGTTAAATTAATATAAATATAATTAATTAATTAATTAATTAATTATTTTATGTAAAAAAACTCAATCATTTAATAAATATTAATATTTACATAATAATTTAGATTGACATGATAAAGATATTAAATTAATTCAAAATTTTATATACATGACAAGTATAATTATATTGATAAATTTAACAATCATTAAAATATAAATTATACCAAAAATATATGAAATAGTTAAATTACTTTAATTTTACAATGATGCACTTGAACTCTTTCCCTAAAAATATATAATAAAATTATTTATCTCAAAAAAATTTAAATTTCAAAAATAAGTTGAAAATTACGCATAACATTTAAGTTGTAAATAGAAAACAAATATTTAAATATAAGAAATAAACACATATAATAATATTTTTTTAATGTAGGATACCCACAATTATAATGCCCCTGCTTGAAGCCAAGGAGACATGAACAAATCATGTAACAGCTTGACGGTACAATTTTCTTAATTTGTTTTTTGCTTAAATGAATTTTTTAAAAATATATACTTACTATAATATGTCTGTTTTTTGTTGCTTGCTCGCCACGTAAAGAGAAATAACTAGAAGAATATACAAAACAAAATCATAAAAGATTCTGGATGTCTTTATTAAAACAATAATATGAATAAAAAGAGAAAAAAAAAAATCATAGAACATTTTGGATGTCTTTTTTAAAACAATAATATGAAAATAAATAAATAAACAAAAAAAATCATAAGTATTAGATTTTGGATGGATAGATGCCTTTATTAAAACTAGATTATTTCAGTTTTTTATGTTGTAGAAAATTTGAGTTAAAGTTTTAAATATAGTAATATTTAATTAATATACCATAAATATAATTAAATTATTATGATAAAATTATATAAAATATGAGATGAATTAAGATAAATGTTAATACAACAAGAAATTATTTTATGAATCCTTCCCATCACATCCATTTTTATTCCTTTTTAATTATTTAATGATATATTTCAACATTTTTTCTGCGTTGTTTATACATAATTTTGATAATATTTTTTATGCTGAATCACAAATCTTAAACCTCAAATCTGAACCCCTAACTTTGAACCTAAATCTAAACCTTAAACTTAAATTTAGGGTTCGTGTTTAGGTTTTAGGGCTTAGAATAAAAAAATACCAAAATTATGTGTCAATAACATTGAAAAAATTACTAAAATAACATTAAATAATCAGAAAGAGACCATGAATGATGTGGTGGAAATGGTCCATAAAATATTTTTTCTAATACAACATAAGGAAAATATAAAAAAAAACTCTTATCATATATCCGTTTGACACGAATTCAAATCATATTACCTCATCCTTTATCCCTCATATTATATAAAAAAAATTATGAAAAAAATAGTAAACATAATACAAATACAAAAACTTATTAAAATTTGTATAAAACAAATTATCGATGTTGGAAATTTTATATAAACTTATAAAAAATTCAGCACTCTAATAATATGAATACAACGTAAACATATAATTATGAGACGAGATGAAGCTAGAAATACCATGAAGGGGAACCAAGATTGAAATTATACTATACTGCGATTTGTTTCTTTTAATAAGATGTTACTCTTGCTCAATTTAATAAGATTGAAAATTTTGAATAATATTTATATATTTTATAATTAATTTAATTGATAATAAACTAATTAATGTAATTTAATTTTTTATTTGCAAACAGTTAAGTCTTCCCACACGATACATAACTATTGTATCAAATCAAAGTGACACGGGAAACTTGCACGACAACTTTCATTATTAATGATGATCTTAAAAATAAATAAATTAAAAATTAACACATTAATTAATCAATGGAAATTAAGTTAATATGATTAGGATTATGATGATTAATTAAAGTATATAATTAACATATAGTTTTCTCTTTTTTTTTTGGTATTATAATACACACGTTGGAAGTAATTGTAATTATTAAATGGGTTCGCTTAACTACGTATTATTTAGACTTGTATGATATAATGTTGCGTATGATCCGAACTATCATTTATTAATTAAATTTCCAAATTAATTATATAAACATTTTTAATAAGATTATGAAAAAGTGAAATAGAATTATTAAAAACTATGAGTTGCAGTATAAGAATAATATTTTATTTTCACTTATCCATCATTGATCGAGTCGGGTTAGTGTAAAATTTTAGGTTCATTTCTTAGGTTCGGGTTCAGGTCGAAAATGAATTTAAAATTTTGTTCAAGTTCGGTCCAAATAAAAATGCTAAACTCGAACCCGGCCAGATATTATTTTTTTATATTTTATATAAAAAAAATTTAAAAAATATAATACAATAAATACATTATAAATATTAAAATAAATGTTTCCCAACAAATTGAAAATACATTAAAAAAATTTTATACTTAAATAACACTAACATAGTTGCAACTTAACAAACAAATGTCTTTAAAATAGTAACAAAATTAACAAAAAAAAAACAAAATTTATATCATATCCAAACAATAATAACAAAATAATAGCAATATAATAACGAGAGGGTAGCAAAACAAAAACATAACAACAATAAACAACAGAAAAAAATTAGTCAAATTCAGGTCAGGCCGGGCTAAAAAATATTGCTAGGGACCCGACCTATTTAAAAGACGAACATTATTTTTTGTTCAATTTTATTTTTCGATCCTATAATTTTATCTAAATATTCTCATTTTTTGAATGGACTTTTGAATCTGAATGGATGAATCAACTTATAATCAAGTCTAACATCAATGTAAGCAAAAAAATACTTACAAAATGTAAGAAAATTAAAAAAAATACTAATCACATTTTCTTTCCATTTAATTTGAATACACATATGTACTCTTATTACATATTTATTTATTATTTCCTAAAGGGTAAAAGACAAGTTTTTTTTTTTTCTAGTCAAAAGTAAGTCATCAAACATTTGTCTAGAGACCAGCACAAATTTAGGTAAAAGTTTTAAAAAGAAGAAGAAGAAGAAATCATTATGAGGCACCAAATCTTTCAACTACCAAAGTTAAAAATAAAAGAAAAAATGGAAAATCATGTTTGGGAAAGCTTAAAATAAAGTTGAACATATTTAGATTGCTTTACATTTCCCAAAGCTATGTAATGGCTTCTTCATGAAAAGAAATAAAAAAAAAACCATTGTTTAATAAATAAAGGTGAATTAACTATGTTTTAATAATTATAACCCTATATATATTTCATGTTTTAAATATTATAAATAGCCTCGAAAATATTAAATTTAAATGGTTTAATTTCTTGCAGAAGACTTCACTTTTCATATGGTTTGACTGAATTGTCTTTCCTTGATTACATCTATGTGTAGGATGATAGCTAATTGAACTTTTTTTTTTATATAAATATATATAATTACTTTAAATTTTGAATACATTTATTACTATTTAAATTCGATTTTTTATATATATTTTTTGCTAATATGCCATGTTTTTAACTTTTAAGCAAAATTGATGAAAGCTGTGTAAGTAGTTTGCAAGTAACTCAAAAACAAGTGGTGGCATAACATTAAAACCTTTATAAATAATTACATGAAAAAAGATTTTAATTAATTATGATGTTTATATATGTTATTAGGTGTTTGGATACCAAATAATACATGGAAAATAGTAGCTGTAATTGTTTTAAATGCACTGCATCTTTTGAGTAATCTTACAGGCAGGGCCATGAGTAAATTTGTAGTGAATATGTTACTTCAAGTTTAATACAATATAGTATAATAATATTATTTTTAAGTAATTTTATTGTATACATATTTAGATATAGATACATCAAAATATTTAACGACGAAAATAGATATATTTACAGTTAATTTGTAAAGAAAATACATAATTATTTTACCAAATATAAATGACAAGTTACAAAAAAGGGGAAATAGCAACTTGTTTGTCCATTATAATAATTGGAGGGTGGTATACCTGATGGCAATGCAATTCATACGATAAGACTAGACATCTACCATCTAACGTAGCTCCTATTCTCATGATTTGTTCTAACAAAATCACTTTAGTCCTCTCCTGACACATGCACACCTTTTATACATTTCTCTACAATTCCACTCATCCCTATGCTTCTATTAACCAAGAGTTGATCCAATGCAAGTAAAATAAAATCAATCTCCAAATTTTTGTTTTCATCATTTAATTTTTAAAGTAACATTTTAAACATTGAATTATTTAAAAAAATTTATTTAAGTCATTGAATTATTCAAAAAAAATTTATAAGTCCTTGAATTGTTATTTTTTTTACAAAAAAACTCTGTCAACGAGCTTCAAGCGATGATTCGACGATCGATACGGTGTATTAATAACCATCAATGAGTATTTTAGATCCAAATTGGTCTGATCGTCACTGTTGGTGATAAAAAAAAACTATTTAAATTTTGACTTATAAATTCTAGACATGCAAAGCTTTTTCATAAAAAAAATTGGATTGTAGAAAAAAGGGAAAGAGAGTTTTCGACTTGTGCAAGTAGTGTAAAAAAGAAAACTATATAATCTTGATTTTAATAGCCCAAAATTTAAATGGAAACTTTTAAATAACTTAGTGATCAAATTGTAATTTTTTTTAATTAAATAATCAAAACAAAATTTTATTTATCATTTAGTGATTAATAGTGTAATTTAGCAATGAGTAAATCATAAGTCTGATTTCTTGTAGTAGTGTATTTCTTAAATAGGATCTAATTTGATTCTTCCCTAGACCTAACAATTAATGTACCCGTGATGGGTTTTTCTATTTTCTTGTTTTATAATTTTGTTTAAACTGTTTTATACAAGTTAAAATGTATTTTAATTTCTTACATTTGAAATTTTTTTTTATTGTTAATATCATAAATTTTGTTTCTATATTTTTTTTTATATTTTTCAAATTATTAATTATTTTTTTAAATTGTTAATATCATTAATTTGTTCTATTAATAACGAAGCTCCAAGAGACATGCATTGATCGATTGGAAATTAGTAACCACATATGGGAAGTGAAACGGATTGTGTTGGGTTTTGAGAGATGTAAATTTCATCATATTAAGAGAGGAGACAAAAGAGTTGCTCACCTATTGATCAAAGAGGGGTTTCACCGGAAACATGATGTCTGGTGGGTGGAGGACGATCCGACGATAATTCAAGGATTGGTGGAAGAGGAGGGACAATCTACTCTTCAGGTCAATTGAAGTCCATCGATACAGTGACGAAAAAAGCTAGAAGATTCGATTATAGCTAGCAAGATCAGATTACTTCAAATCGGAGCAATTCAATGTCAATTTTAGATATCTGAAACGATATATGACATATGATGTGAATTGTGAAAAGAGAGAATGACTGTTTAATTCTTGTTTATTTAGATGATCGAAGATCACAATTATTTTTATTACTTAACCGCCTTTTTAATAATAAATGCATGCCAATTACAGTAAAAAAAAACTTGTAACTTACATTTTTTTTAAAATTAAATAAACTAAATTCCAAAAATATGAAGATGACATAAAACATATTTTTCCCTTTTAAATTTCATATAAGCCCACACTTATACACATTTATAAGCTTAAGACAGCCATCTAAATAACAAGAAATGCATGCTTAAACACGGATAGATTTCTCAATACATGGCAAAATACTTTCAACATTTGCATAACAATATGGACGAAGAAAGAAATATTAAGAAGGGGCGTGTTGAAAGTGGGCGGGACTTATTTTAAATAATGTATTTTTTAAATTTGAAATAATTTAGATCACGAAAATAAACATTTTAAAAAATAAAATAAGTTAAATGTTTAATTTATATTAAATATTGTAATTATTTAGGCATTACTTATTTTACCAAATTAATATTTAGATACTACTTTGTATTAGTTTATCAAATTAAACTAAAAATGTTATTAAATTTATTATAAAAATTTAAATTCTATAAAAGAAATCAAATTAAAAGAAACTTTAGAGGACCAAACGCAAATTTATTTTATTTTTAAGCATTAATTATATGGTCAAAATAAAATCTTTTAAAACTTAAAAGGATTGAATTGAAATTTTACAAAATTTAGAGGGCCGGGCCGCTGCTAACCCCCTAAAATTTTGCTTTGAGAACACAAATTTGCAGAATGTTACTGGAATGAAATTGAGGGGATTATTGTACTTCTTATCCCAAACCTTTAAATGTAGCCCAAATTAGTAAATCCAATAATTAAATACAAATAAATCTCTAACTTAAAAAATGGGACCCAAAATCCAAATAAAAAAACAAATTTCATCTAAAATTTCTGAATCAACATTTCAACTTGATAGAATTGCGTTGAATACAGAGCAGAATATACACATTTTAGCTGGGTAATACATAGATACATTGTAGTTTATAGACATTTCATGTTCTCACCATCATTACTAAATGCATTTCATCTGAGTTGAATTGATAGAAATGTTTACTTCTCCATGTTGTTTAGAAGCAGAAACAGGAAACAGGAACCTTTCCTGAGGCTCTTATTTTCCTTGCTTTTTCTTTGATCTTCAATTCCTCACGTCTTCTTTTCTCATCCACCTCTGCTTTTGCTCCACCACCAATATGATCGATCCTTGCTATCTTGGTCTGGTAAAGTTGTTGGTTTATTTTTATTCTCCGCTCCAATTCTTTCTGCACTTCCGCCAATACATTTGTTAAGTCAATTCGAAAACACAGGCACATGCACATATAAGGATCGGAATAATATAGTTATCATCACCTTTCTCCTGTCCATCTTCACTTTGGCTCGCAGCTTTTTTTCATTCTCCCATGCAAGAATTGATGCTTTCATGTTCTCACACCTGCGCCTTTGCATATTAGCATCGCCACATATTTTACATGTTTCTGAATATTCTTATAGGGGTTGTTTCAACTTTTCATTTCTTTCAATGTTGAGGCCTCGGGGTGTTGTCTTTGAAATTTGAATCTAAAAGTTAATGATTACCGTTTGTTAAGTTTTTCCATCTCAGCTTTCTCCCAAGCATCTGCTTTGGTTTCACCGACGTTAAGTTGGGATTGGGAAGAGTTTCCCTTCCGGCTTCGGTCCCCGGCTTCCATGATCACCGGCCTACCAGAGGATGAACCGCCCTTTTTACTACTCCGTAAACTGCTCTCTTGGCTCCTATTGTCCTTTTCCATTAGCTTTCTGCTTGAAGTTTCACCTTAAGAAAATAAAACGGGATTTCGTTGTTATTCTCTGACAAAAGATCTTTCAGAAACTATTATATGCAGTTTCTTGGTATATGCTATTCGGATTATGCTGTAAGTATAAGACATGGATATAGTACGACATGTGTGTATTAAGAATCGGAGCAACATACGTTACCTGCAGTTTTGATTTCCTCGCTGGAATATCGCATGGTTACTCTATCCGAATTCCGAACCCCGGTGATGGTATCTTGTGCAGATCTCCGTATCTTGATCCTGTGTCGCGCTTCGTCTTCTACGAGCAAGTTGATAGTGTATGCAGCGGCTGCCACTCCAACGGCCAACTCAGTGTTGTAGTCGTCGTTCATTTGCCAGGAAAACTGTCTCTGCTACCTACAAAAGCCAGCAATTGAATCATCATTGCCCCATGATTTATCATTACACCAGCTTCTACTTTCAAGTTAGACATAATATAGATATATGAACATACTAAAATCACGAGCATGTCAAAAACTTATATAAATTTATATAAGACCTACATGGATATAAAAAAAAAAAAAACGAATGGCAACAGAATTTTCCACAATAATGCTAAAAACTTGATTGCATAGAAAATGGAGGTACTTACCTTGCTCCTTTGCCGGATTAAAAGCTTTCAATTATGCAAAATCTAAGAACCCAAATTCTTGTCTGATTCTCCATCAATTTTCTGGCATTTGGAAACTGTTTGATTGGAATACAGAGCTTGGAGATTAAGAAAGACTTGTGGTGTTTTTAACCATGATTCTTCAAAAGGATGGCACAATGTACAGGATATCTGTATTTTTTTTTTGTTCAGTTTTCGATGAAAGTAAAGAATCTCTAAAAATGTCTGCAGGTTGTCTACAGGTTTACTTGTAAGTTGAAATTTGCAAAAGATGTGAGTGGAAGTCTGGAATCAACGAAAAAGAGGACCAAACCCCACTCTAATGAAAATTCTCCTTGAATGGAAGTCACGAATATATATACCAATGGCAAAGGCCCATCTGCACAAGATGAATCACCACCGTTGCTTGCCATGATTAAGGAACTCATGCAACTCCAAACAATGTTGTGAAGTTTGGAATAAGATCATATTGATAATTACGTCTCATGTTGTTTGATCCAAGCAAGAATCTTGCTTTGTCCTTCAGCTTCTTAATCCTTAAATAAGGTTTTTTTTTTTTTAAATTCAACTTGATTCCACCCGAATTACAAATTAGTAACGAAATATTTTTTAATTCTATTAACATAAAAAAAGATAAATAGGAAAAGAATAGGAAAAGTTCACTGAGCTTGTGAAGGATAGTGGAACTTTTACCCCATCCCCATGGAATTACATGTTGATACTTCTGTTTCTGCAGTTTCTACAGTGTAGAAAACCAGAATGGAACATGGTATCGTTTTCAGGGAGAGTGGTAGTAGTGAAGACATTTGCTCTTTAGTGTTTACTAGAGCAGCTTTATGTTTGTAAATAATGTTCCTTTTCAGTTTGTAATGCTACTATATATATTGTATCATATTACTTAAGGTTTCCTCATTGGGCTTAATGTTGCTCAAGTTTACTTTACCACCGATGTAAGAATTTTGGATCGAGTTTAAACAGGACACGTTAATTGAGCGACATAGACTACCAATTCAATTAGATTCACCCGTTAATTTAACATGATTTTTTAAAAAGTAAACTATCAAAATAATTCTTTTTATTTATCCTAAGCTATATTTTAATCACTTATATTTGATATTTTACGTTTTAATCATTTATATTATCATTTTGTTACAAAATGATTATTTCGTCGTTAAGATATATTACCTCTCAAACAGCAGTCCGACATGACAGTTAAAATAAATTTTAAATGCTAACATAAATATCTAGTTGAGATGAAAAAAGTTAAATTTTTTTATAAAAATAAAATACAAAATTATCTCAAAATTTAATTTTCTTCGATTTAAAAAAAAAGCAACAGTTAAATTTTTTTTGTTACAATCAAAGAAGAGAATAGAAGAGCAGAACAATAGAGAAGAAAAATAAAAAGAAGAAGAAATGGATGCACCAATCTCTATATATACTTGCTATTGTGGTTGTCTACAATACACAAATAAAACAAAGATGAAGTATGTTCTTTTTGTCTATCACATATAGAGAAAACTATGAAAAAATAAACCACTTTTTTATATAAAAATCATAATATCTGAACTCAAAACTTAGGTAAAAACAAAAAAATCCATTACTTATTGTAATCCATGCGTGGATCCCATTTAATCTATCATTTATTCTTCCTTTTTGAAAAAAAATCCAACTAACTAATGAGCACTTAATTTGATTTTTACTGTTTTGATTCAACAAAGATAACTACGAAAATAAGTAATTTTTTCTGTCAAAATGAAAACAAAAACTAAAAAAAAAAAAAAAGAGAAAGGATTTTTTTCCAGTTCAATGATTAATATGATGCATTGACTTTGATTATTTCGGGAAAATAAATTAATATTTTCCTTTAATTAATTAAAAAAATTTAATTAATTAAATTTATTTAATTAAAAAATCAATTAATTTATTTGGATGAGCATCCATGTTGACATGTAAAATCCATTTTAATTATCACATTGGATTGTCATTTGAAAAATGAATAAATCTTTATGACAAAATAATTATATCGTAATAAATAGATAACATAAATAATTAAAATATAATATTTTAAACATAAATAATTAAAATATAATATAAGAGAAAGAAATATTAATAAAATTATGAGTTTAAACAATTGATTCAACCCTTTTAACTACAGTCATTATACCAAAATTGAAAGATAAAAGTCAATAAGTAATAAAATATAAATCCTTTTTCTTTGAAATTGTTGGGGAAAGAAAACATGGTAATATATATTGACATTTATGAGATTGTTGATTCAAAATTGGTGAGATCCATGCTTTTTTTGGCTTTTCGGTGGACCACTTTTATTTTATTTATCATTAAATTACCAAAACATACATGTTCGGTTCAATTAATTATGTCCAATAATTTCTACTTATTTTGGGTAGATCAAGTTTAAGCCTATCTGTATTTAAAATTTCAGTATACATAATAATTTATTTTATCTTTTATATTTATATATATATATTTAAATACACTTCCATACATTATCGGGTGGTTATCTTATCTGAGAGTCTTCGACAAGTCCATCAACCTTAAATTTATAAACTATTCAAATTTAATTATAAATTATTAATATTATTTTGGTAGAAGAAAATTTTCAAAGTGATCGGAACAAGGAAATAAAAAGGTGTTTGAGCGGATCATGGAGACCTCTATTATTTATATGTTTTTTACTAAAAAATTATATCTCACATGTCCATCTGATCTGTAAGGATGTCTTCTGTTGTAATAAAACAATGAATGCTTAATTCAAACAACATTTTACAAATCTTTATGAAGATGATCATGTGATGGTGACCACATTTCTTCTTTCTATTATTATTATTATTATTAAGGTAATTTATTTTTAATTACATATGATAATTTTTGAGTATTATTGTCAACGCAGAAGGACGTGAGTTTGAGTGTATTGAAACACATTATTTTTTTATATATGAGTTAGAGAAAAACTATAGATTATTCTGATCATTGTGTCAAAAAAACAGATATTATTCGAACTTATAATGAAATTGTTCAAAAAATAAATTTGACTTCAATTAAAATTAAATATTTTAAATTTATATTTAATTCAAGTATATAAAACATCTTGAGATAAATTCATTAAATTATTTCATGTAAAATTAACTAATTACCATTATTTAAAAGATTTTAATTGAAAAAATTATTAAAATATAAAAAATCTCAAAGTTTATATTACAATTAAACATTTAACGTATATTATAAAAATATTAAGCAAGAAACAAAAATTAAAAGAGAAGATAAAAAATTAGACCTTATATAGATTTATTTTGGTAAAAGCATGTATATTAAAATTATTTGCATGTATTTTTTATAATTATAATTATAATTATACGTGTACAATGTGAAATTTATGTAATTAAGTTCACCAAAATTAAAATTTAATAAATAGTTTCAGTGAAAAAAAAATGTTATTTATCTTAAAGATATTAAACTCGAACGTCTGTATATACAAAATATATATATCTAATCAAAAGATTACAGCTAAATATTAAATATTTCTGATTTGAAATATCTTCTTAAACACCAAAATTGAATATGATTACAGCTAAAGCCGACATTTTAGTTATTAAAATTAAGTGCACAACTTGTAAATCGGTGGAAAGGACATTTTTTTTGTCAAAAAAGGGAAAAGGTAATCCCCTTTCTTCTTATTGGAGGATGGACTTTCACTTTTATTTCATTTCCCAACCTCATGAAAAAAAGTTCAATTTCTAGAAATTAAACTTTATACATTTCATAAGTAAACAAATCTGAAGACTTATTGATCTCGAAAAATATCCGGTGACTTTATTATATAATAATTAATTATGATTATAAAAGAATATATATATAATATAGATTAAATTAATCATATATGTCTTTTTTTAATTAGTCAAATAGATATTTTTTAACATTTAGATAAATAAGTTGATTTTGAAACATCTAGTTAGATGTGCTTTTTTTCAAAGTTATCAAGAAAATTCATCTAACTGAAGAGAAAGTACGTCTAACTAAATGTATTATCTTGAAATTTTTAGAAAACGCTTCTAGTTGTGTACACTTTCTTGCATATCAATAAAAGCTTGTCCAACTGAACACGATTTCACACATTTTATCAAAAATCGACTTATTTTCCTAAATCTTAAAAAAAATGATTTATTTGACCAATTAAAAAGAAAAACAATATATATGCACAAATTAACCTAATATATACGTACATACATAAAAGACCCCTGTTCCAAATTTGGTGAACTAAACCATTGTTCCAAGTATAAGTAAAGATTTGGTTAAGGTATTACTTCAACTTAAAGCCAACTAAACTTCTTCAACACTACCAAATCTTAAAAAATACTATTAAAAAGCTTTCTTCTTGTTCCACATTTATGTACTAATTAATTGGGTTTCAAGTGATAAATTTTTATATTAATTAATTAATTTTACATAATCTGATCTGCCATACATCTACTCCTACTGCTTAAAATGCTTGCAGGTGAACTAAAAAAATGTAAGAACAAATTGCTGCTTTTATATTTGCAAGTGTGGTTATTATTTTGGAGAAGAATCTTAGTTCTTTTAACATGAATTTTGAGCCTAACCGACAAATATGAGTCCCCACCCATTCCACCGAACATGTTTATCTTGTCTTTCAGAACCACTAGCCTAAGCCTAAACAGATCCAAGCTTTCTATTTTGGCTAAACCAAGACTATAGCTTTTTCCATACTGTTGGTGGGTGGGTCTGTTTGTTTCCAAGGAAAACTTCACTGCATTTCTCTGTTTGCTTTTTTCCAATGGATGTTTTCTAGCTTCTTTTCTTTTGGAGGTTAGTTAGCTTCTTTTCTGGGTTTTTATTTCTATTTGGGGTTCTTTTGTATACCTCTGCCATTGTTTATGCCTATGGAATGTGTTCTTTTTGTGTTGTTGAAATTTGAAACTTAGATTGCTTTTCTGGATCTGCTACTTCTTTTATTTCTTTTTCCATTCTTCAGGCATGAATGTTTGATTATGTGTTAAGGAATGATACATTGAGACCTGATATATGTATATGTATGAGTTGTTCAGCTCATTGCGTTTGCAACGATTAAAGATTGTTGATATTGATATTGAAAATATAAATTCTCAGAGGGAATTTGCAGTCAAATAGGTAGAACGAACAGCTGACCAAGGTCTTAAAGATTGATTTCTTACAAGTTATTAATAATAACCTGGAAAGACAGGTGATAAACTGTGTAGTTGAGGATAACTTGCTGTCTGAGACTTGAAAGTTTTCGCCTTTTTTGTTGTTCAAAATATGCTTTTGATTTCACTCATTTCATACAGAATGCCACCATAGATGTTCAGTTTCTGATACAATCTTATATCGTTGATTCGTGGTTGACATAGTAGTTAATACAGTAAGGTGGAAGTGAGTGTGGCCGTTGCAATCGATTTACAGAATGGAACTGTGCTTCGTTTGGTTCTTACTTGTGGCTTCGATTCCTGCGATTTTTGCTCAAGATATTAGTCATGGATCGATTGTAATTGATGGAACTATGACTGTTGCTCAAACTGATGATAACTTCGTATGTGCTACGATCGACTGGTGGCCTCATGATAAGTGTAATTACGACCAGTGTCCATGGCACTACACATCAGTGATGAATCTGGTGAGGCTTAAGAAGAACTATCTTTTTTCATAATAATAAATGATTTTTCTTTGAATTTTGTCAACTCACTTCTCGAGAAATCGAAACACTTATTGTAAGAGTTCAATCTGTTGGTTTGTTTCTAACAGAACTTGTCTCATCCTTTCCTTGCCAAAGCTATCCAAGGTTTGTTTTTCTTCATCAGTAATGATACAGCTTTATCTAATGTTTCTCGGGCTTAGGTGTGAGTGTTGGATACGGTTACGTGTCTGGCACTGGCATGTTCAATCTTTCTTTGAGTTATTTCATGTATTTGGAGGGTCATATCTCCATACCTATTTCCCGATATGTGTCGGACATAAGGACTTGAATGAAGAGTCGAAGTGAGTTTTTATCAGTACGTTGTTGAACTTTTACTTCCCGAAGCATGATACTACTCTCTGTTCCTCACTTGTTAGCTTTCAACCGTTTGAGGATAAGAGTTGGAGGCTCTTTGCAAGATCAAGTGTTGTATGATGTTGGGAATTTAAAGTCCCCTTGTCATCCATTCCAAAAGATGAAAGATGGATTGTTTGGATTTTCAAAGGGATGCTTACACATGGAGAGGTGGGATGAACTGAACCGTTTCTTCAAAGAAACCGGGTAAGATTCTCGCATTTCAATGCTGTTATCCCTCTTCTCCAAAAGGAAATATGTTTCAGCTTGCCGAAACAGGCTTATATAGGTTGAGTTTGATTAGATAAGGCTCGCAATGTTTTCCAAGTTTTTGACGGATTCGATACTCACTTGAATCTCACACTCGCAGTGCAATGGTGACATTCGGCCTGAATGCTCTCCACGGGAGACATAAAATAAAGAGGAGCCTTTGGGGAGGGGATTGGGACTCTAGTAATGCGCAAGATTTTATGAAGTACACCATTTCAAAGGGATACCGGATAGATTCATGGGAATTCGGTAGAGAATCATAGACGAAGCGCTTTACAATATTCCTACTTACTATCTCTTCTCACCTCTAATGTTTGCCATCGTTGTTTTAGGTAATGAGTTGAGCGGAAATGGTATTGGTGCACATGTTCATGCAGACCAGTATGGAAAAGACTTGGTCAACCTAAGGAAAATCATAAATGAGTTATACAAAAGCTCACAATCTAAACCAACACTCGTAGCTCCTGGAGGATTCTATGATGAAGAGTGGTTCGTCAAGCTTCTTCAGACCTCGGGCTTTGGTGTAATCGATGTCATGAGCCATCATATGTACAATTTGGGTGCAGGTGTGTTCGGATATACCAAAGTGTTTGAATGCATGGATGCATTACTATTTGATCCAGCCTACGTTTAATGCTTAATCCCAGTTTTATTTCAGGTGTTGATCCGAAACTTGTTAGTAAAATATTGAATCCCGACCACTTAAATAAGGCAGCATACACATTCGGTAATCTTACACACATCATCCGGAGGCACGGTCCTTGGACTTCTGCATGGGTTGGAGAGTCCGGTGGGGCTTATAACAGCGGTGGTGCTCATGTGTCCAATACATTTGTCAACAGCTTCTGGTAATCATACTTTCTCAGCTGCTTTAAATCCGTATAAAACATCAAGTTTTAACACTAATACATTGTTATGTATGAATACTCAAAGTTTCCTTTCTCTTGTACATTACATCAGGTATTTAGATCAGCTCGGAATGGCATCGAAATACCATACAAAAGTATATTGTAGGCAAACACTAATTGGTGGCAACTACGGTCTTCTCAATGCGACAACATTTGTTCCGAATCCTGATTATTACAGGCAAGAACTGGAGATTTAAATTTCTTTATCTGAGTTGTGCTTGTCTATCATTTAAATGTTTGGTGAAATTGAAGGATGTCGAAAACTTTTTCGTTTATGACTCTGCCAAACTTGTATGGAGATTCCTTATACCTTTTGTTTTAATGGTCGTAAATAGTGGACTTCTATGGCATCGGTTAATGGGTAAAGTGGTTCTAAACGTCGAAAACCATGCTTCGCCCTTTCTTCGATCTTATGCCCATTGTTCGAAAGGAAGAGTAAGTCAGAAATTTTGCTTTTATACCGCTTATTCTTTAAATTGTTTTGCATTAATTCCAAGAAACCATTCTTTGAAGATGAAAATATCCGATTTTTCATTGACTATGATCTTGGCATCGTGTTGCAGGCTGGTGTAACTTTACTCGTGATCAACTTGAGCAATCAGACGAATTTCATAATGAATGTTCATAACAGCATCAATCTGAAGTTGGCTGTTAATGAACAAAACATTAGCAGGGACAGCTTCACACATAGTCTTAAGAAAACCTTCTCCTGGGTTGGAACCAAAGCTTCCGACGATGCTCTACTCCGAGAAGAGTATCATTTAACACCAAAAGACAGATACCTTAGAAGCCAAACTATGGTCCTAAATGGCATTCCTTTAGAACTTACAAGCACCGGAGACATCCCATTGCTAAACCCCGTCCGTGTTAACGTGAATTCTCCGATAGCCATCTCGCCTTTGTCAATTGCATTCATAGTATTCCCCAACTTCGAAGCTCCAGCTTGCGGGTGAGTACCCTTTTTTTATTTTTATAATCTATATAATCTAGACTCTTCATTTTCTATAAAATATCTTACTCTAACATTAATGTCCGACACATATTCAAATTTGAATATGAGGTATGATCAGTAAGTATATGAACATACCTATGTCGGTCATGTATTAGTATTCAATATCTCCCAGAGTGCGGCTTAGGGTTGAATGTGATAATAGCAGAATTATTAGTTTTCTGAGCAATTGTAATTATCACTAGTTTCTGCAATAATGTTATATATAATAAGCACAACTGTATAAATCATTGTTATTTACTATATTGTACTGTAAAATTATATTACATGACATTGTATGATGTTCGTACCATAGTTTGTATCAAATATTATGATAACCCGAAAACTTTCAGAGCCAAATAAAAATCTTTTTTATAACTAAAAGAATGATTTTTTTTTCATTAATTTTCTTGGTTACAAAATAATACCTCCAAAAATTGAGAATTTCGTGAATATAAAACGTGGTATTAGATCATTCTCCAACTTTAATTCCAGATTTCAGCTGTTCTTCCTTAAAAGCACCACATACTAATGCAATGAAGAACTGAGTTCATATCTATAGTACAAAAATTACTGAGTTTGGATAACTAGAAATCCATGGCCATGAGATTTGATAGTAATAAGGTTTGTGTTCTTGACAGTATTTAACTAAACCAAGAAATCTGTGTCCGAAAGTTCAAGGACCTTGTGTGCGCCAATGGGGTTTACGCCAGGCCGGAATGCGTTTCCTTCAATATACCTGAATTTGAAGTTTAAAAAGAAGTTAGATATTCATTTCATTTTTCACCTTAAACGTGTATCCGAAAGTCACCATTTTCCTTGAAAATTAAGAGGACGAAGGGGAACTCACAGTTCTTTCAAGAAAGGATGCTTGTAGAATGCATCGGGAATCCGGCCTGAGAATTGGTTATGATCCAAATACCTGTTTATTGTTGAAGTTCAAAATAGAAGTTAAACATTGCAACAATGTATGCAATCATGCAAATAAAAACCATCCATTCCCGACCACCATTTTTCCGTAAGATTTCATCGCAATGATCATGAAAAGAACATTTCCAGAAAGAAAGGAGACTCGGTAAGAAAATAATACAGATATCCAAATGAACCTCGAGTTGAATGTGACAAAATCTTACAAATATGTCAATTTAGGAATATGGGCAAGTGCTGTTGGTATTGCTCCAGACATCTTGTTGTATGAAAGGTATCTGTAACAAGTACAAAAAAGTTTTAAGGGACTCCAAAGCTGTAAAAGAAGAAGAATTTCATGATACTACATTACTCGGACTTGGATTTCAAGAGTCGGATATGGATATATGTCCAAGTCTAAATGTGTTTAACACAAATGTTGGACATGGATGCTTCAAGGAAAATTAGGAGCCAGAATACCAAACATGGTACCGATTGCTTATAAACATAAACACGCAGACATATATATGTTACTGGCACTTACAATATCTCCAAATTTGTCAAATTTGCCAGCTGAGCAGGAATTCCTCCAGTCAAATAATTGTTATTCAAATACCTGCATTTGCAACCTTAAGAAAAACTGTGCATTTGATCGAATATGGCAAAACATGAATCATTTCATAAAACATTAAAATATTGAAATATAACTTACAAATTACGTAGAACTGGAAAGCCTCCTTCAATACGAATAAGTTCCCTAATGGTACCGACCAAATGATTATTACCGACATCCCTGGCAAAAAAAAAAAAAGACCATTTAGCTCAATCATTATTAAAAAATCATCAGAGTGGTACAGAAAATAGTAGAGAGAATATTACAAGTGCTGAAGATTTTGTAAAGTGCCCAACTCTGCTGGAACTCGACCAGTGAAACGGTTTTCTTGAAGGTAGAGATAGCGAAGCTCGGGTAGATTTGCAATCTCCCTTGGAATCTCACCCTTAAAATTGTTAAAGCTCAACGACCTGAAGAAATTTTGATTTAAATACTAAAGAACTTCCGGCATGCGTGTACAAACACATTCAACTATAAAAGATAGATTTCAGTGATTATAAAAGGATACTCACAGATGGGTTAGTCTTTTCAGCTCACCGATCTCAGGAGGAAGGACATCTTGGAGTTTATTCCACCTCAAATTTCTGGCAGTTCATCAAAACATATCATCGGATTAAAGACTACAAAATTTCGATTTTACCTAAAATTTTATTTGTTGTTCTTTCATTAAAGACGAATTGCGTTTCAAAATATTGGTTCAGAATCTAGATATCGGAACATGGTTAATATCCAATTATGACGCTTGAATGAACTGATGGGTGTAACATAGCAAGTAAAAAATGACATGGTTAAAATACTTTGGCATGCTATCCTAGCCGGAATATTAAGTATACTTTGGAGCAACCACTTCAATAACAACAATGACCTCAAAATAACAAATGGTTCACTTACGGGAAAATACAGCATATAACAGTTTTGAAGAAAAAATAGACATAAGAAGAAAACATACAACATTCTAAGTCGTCTCAGGCGTCCGATTTGGGGAGGAATTGGGCCCGTAAGCTTGTTGTTATGGAGATCCCTGCCATATTAGCAAAGTCGAGAAGGAAAAAGGACTTCCAGTTAGAACTCTCAAGTAAAATCCAGAGGCTAAAACATCTAAATGGTGACCCTATGCTTATGATTAGTTCTTATACGTAAATTACATTTTTCTTGTTGAGAACCAAGACAGACCACATTAAGATACTAAATGTAACATTGTTTCATCACTGTTTCAGGTAATTGTAATTTATGTAAACAATTAAAAGCATACAATGCATGTGAGCATGTATAAAACTATAAATTAAAGACGTGAACTTATACAGATAAGCAAATCCACTTTAAGTTGTAGTAAGGCAATGGATGCCAGTGAAATGGTCTTGGACAATATCAGATAGGCAAACAGAAGAAACCAAGCTTGCATCAAGCTTTCAAGTTATTGACCCAATGTTTTTTCTCCATTTTTTCCCACAGCTTACAATAACAAAGAAGTGAACAGGTTGCGTATTCACTCATACGCATTTACTGCTTTAAAACGCCAAATTCATCTGCATGGTCTACGGACCAAGAACAGGAAATGGAACTCCAAAAACTCAAGTAAATGCAATATTCTAACTTGTAGAGGACTCCAAGAGAACTTGTGGAGACTATATTGTAATTTGAAAGATTTGGTTAACAGGGGATTATATCGCTATTTTGAAGCATGGATTAAAACATAAACAACAAAGAAAAGGTTTTATGGACCTTATGAAAACAAATATTTTAGCTTATTAGGCAAGAAAGAGAGAACTTACAGCCTTGTTAAATCCAACAAATTAGTTACGGCAATAGGAAAAGGACCAACAATTGATACTGCATAGACTTCCCTGTAAGAAAAAAGGGTCACAATCACAAGCTAGATTCAGAGTCGATACAAATCAATAGAACTAGATACAATATTCAGTCAACGCAGAACATAATCACTTGAGTATCTTTGCCCTAGCCCCTAATATAAGTAAGTTGGAGTAAAAATGAGAAAGCAAAAAGCGTCGGACTTCAATCATAACAGAAAAGAACTCACGTATATTCCCGATAACCCAGAACATAAAGATGTATAGAACAGTTGGAATAAACATAGAATGAAGCAAAAGGTGTTTGCAATGTTCATTAGGTTGCATTCATGAAGCAAAATCCTTCCCTTTCTCTAACAAGCATATTAAGCATTTTATTGAGGACTCCAACTCTTTGTTTTCCTTTAAGTACCATATTAATCACCCATGTCCAACGCATACCCATACATGGGTATGGGGATATAACCCTCCAAATACATGGAAAAACATAAAATATAATTTAAACATACTCATTTCAGATACATACATGTGTCCGACTTTCGGATCCAGAGTCCGAGTAACTTAAGGCAGCAATGATACTTACAATTCAGTAACAACTCTATAGTCTCCTTGAGTAGAACATGTTACACCAGACCAAGGTGGTAAATCACCATCCCCACAGGGATCATCTCCAATCCATGCATATACCACTCTCCATCCAAGTGATGCTTTTATCTCATTTAAGGCTTTTACTGCAACAAAATACAAACAATTATTCCATTGCTCCGTCACTTATTTTTGTTTTATTTACTGTTCTTATGGTGATAACCTTAAAATCCATACTCAACAGTAACAGTAAACATTAGAGACATTCCTAAAAACTCGACTCAAAAGCTTTAATCGTTCTACTTTCCAATTAGAAAACTAAGATTCATATGTTTTTAACCAAAAATTAAGTGTCAAAGCCATTAAACTTAGATCAATTTAAGTGCATTTATCACCTATATTGCTCTACAAAAGTTCAAGTTAAATGGACCAAAAGTTAAACTTAGTTGTCAATCTGATTCCTAAAAATATTAATAAATAAATAATTAAAGAAGCAAAAAGATCACAGATTTAATTCATAAATATTAACACAATTACTGAAAGAACCAACTTACTAAGTACTAAAACAATTTTTCTTTTTGTTACAGTTAAATGAAAAGAACAAGTAAAACATTCTGGCTACAGTTCAAAAAAAGCATTCAGTTCTTTCTTAATTAATCCTTCCAACAGTTTCTCGGAAACCAAAAAGAGCAAAAAACAAGAGAAGATCTAGAAGAAAGAGGCAAACCAAAACTTACCATCTCTCTTGAGAGTTTTGGAGTTAGCAATGGAGATTGAGAAAGCGAAAATAGAAATCAAAATCAAAGTTAGTGAGCCAAAGGATGCCATTTTTGGAGGTAAATAAACAAAGAGAGATCTAAACCCAAAGAGACTACAACTATATCTTTTCTTATAATTCTTATATATTAAATTGGAAATTCGGCTGAATTTCAATTCACCGTCTTTTCTTTTTTCTATTTACACAGTTGCTTTTTACTTTTTTATCGTTGGTATTTTCAGACATGAAGGGAAATCCTTAAAAAATGGCAAGTTTTTTAAAAAAGAAAAAGATGAGAATTTTTAAAATTTAAATGCCAATTATTTTATCTTTACAGTTTTACTTTTGAATAATTCTATACTGCGTTTTTAAAAAAACAATTTTTTTATTTTTTTTTGCGATAAATTATTTATGTAATAAAAAATTTGGATGATTGAAAAAAAGGAAAATAATTGATTTTATATCAATACCGCTTTGTAAATAAAAAATATAATTTACGCATTATTATTCAATTAAAAAATATAATTATTTCAAAAGAAAATCCAAATTTTATTTTCCACAAACAAACCTATAGCCTCCAAATGGTATATATATATTTATGGTTAAATTGTGCCATAAGTCCATTTGTTTTTGTAAATTTTTATTTTTAGAAATTTAGTCATTCTATTTTTTAAATTTCAAATTTTAGATCTAATTGTTAACACCGTTAAAATCATTTTGTTAATTTAGGTTCATTACAATGTCATTATTTTAGTTACATGGTCTTTAAATGAGTTTTTTTATTTCAAAATGTCTCATCAACAATTTAAAAAATTAATTGTATTAAAAACTAGACTTAAATTTTAAAATCTAAAATCTGAAAAATAAAATGACTAAATTCTTAAGAATAAAAGTATATGAACTAAATTTTCAATTTATGAAATAAATAGATACTTATAACACATTTTAACCTATATTTATATATTGTTTACGAAAAAAGTAAAGAAATCAGGCCAAAAATAAAATATTAAATAAGAAATTCAATATAAAATATATTTTTTTATTTTTATTCATTAAAATATTTAAGTAACAATATTGAAAACTTTTTATTTTTTTTATCACCCAATTTCAAATTTTAAATTCAAATTAATAAATTTACTTTTCTCTTTAAAAATCCCAACTCCATAGTTAAATTCAATTTTCAAATCTTGATTAAAAAAATATTTATGTAATCTATGATCATACGGTTCAGATTAAATGACTTAATATGAATATTATATATAATTTTGTTTAAAAATATAAATAAAATATATAATAGTTAAATATGATATGAAAATTGAAAAGTAAATTCCTATACTTTAATTTGCAATATTTAATCTTTGGGTTTTAAAAAAATGACTAAATTACCCTAATTGAGTAATATAATTATACATTTCCATTAAATCATTAATTTGTTGAATTTGGGTGGAATTGGATCGGTGGTACGCTTACTTGAGATTAGTGAAAAACAAAGATGATGATGAAATTAGATATTATAACGATACTGTAGTGTGAGACAAAAAGTAAGCTAAACACACCACACCGTATCACACATCCAAACTTATAATTAACTAATCAAACCTAAATAGTAAGTTTACAAAATTAATTATAAATATTAATATAATAATATTATTTTAATAAAAGTATTATTTTGTTTAGGGATATGTGTTTCCAAATCGATTTGATCTTGAAACCAATATAAGTTTGCATTTTATCATTTTTGTAAAAATATCAAAAAGTACTAAAAATCAGATTACATTTTACTATTTTTACTTGAAAAATGGACAAATAAATCCATATACATTGGATCAAAAAGTAAGTTGATCATTTCATCAAAAGCTTCATCAACTTCTATCGTGAAGTAATGAGGTGATTGACGAAACAAGTAGATAACAATCAATGACATGTCATATATATTTCATGATGAGGAAATATTAAATAAAAACCATAACTTTTTTAAAATAAATATTTGCAAACCCACATCCAGGACAAATCTGAACAAATGATTGTCCAAATTTAAATGAACACGGACCACTATTTGTCCAAATCATTTTAAATGTGATTTTACAAATAATCATTAAAATTTATTAAAAATCATTATGAATATACTCATTTATTAAAAAATATTAAATTTATCAAAACTTAATAAAATATTCAAAAATTAATCTTAATTTAAAATAAATAAATAACCAAGATTAAAATAACCCTCACCAAATTCAAAATAATAGAATCTATAAATTTTTTTAGTTAGCTATAGTTATATTTCACGCATTTACTTTGACCATATTGTTTTTTTTTTATCTAAATTTGTTACATACTTTTTTAGATTGATCCACTTAAACGTAGACATCGTGCAGCGCAAACAACTACTTAAAATAAAAGCTTTCACTTTCATTAATTTTACATTATATTTTAGTTATTTATCATTTCAATTCTTTTATATTTATAGCAATTTAAATAACTTGTATCGCAATATTTTGATTGTAATTTTAAATAATTTTCTATATTTTCTAATAAATTTTTACAATGATTTGAAAAATTATGTTTAAAATTAATTTGGATAATTAAATTTGGACAATCATTTATTAAAATTCATCTTTGATGTAGTTTTGTAAATAATTATTAAAATTATTTATTTATTTTGATCAGTAGCTACATCTTTAATAGGATTATAGAATGTAAATGATTAATAACTAGATTAACTCTAATGATTATCTTGAAAAAATAAAAAAAAAACTGCTTATTTTTAAGATTTTAAAAAAATATTTATTGTTTATTTGCCCTATCAATCGTATCATCACTTAATACATAAATGAATGAAAAATGATGAATTTATTATTTGATTTAATGTATTTTATTATTTTTAATAATAAAATGTAATTTAATTTTTAATTCAAGGGTTTTATGGTATTTTTACCAAATTTCTAGAAAGGGGTCCGGCCCTTTTTCCTTAGCATTACAGATAAAACGATGCGTAACGTGATTATCGGTCAATATAGAGTGATAGAACAAGGGCAAGGCAAAGATTCTCCCTTTTCCCCCAATACCACTCTTTTTTCTCAGAAAACTTTAGAACATTAGAGAGAGAGAGGGAGAAGGCAAATGGCAGCGTCGGGAGTAGCAGCACCGACGAGGACGGAGGTTTTACAGCTTTACCGATCACTTCTGCGAGTGGCGCGTCAGTTCTGCGACTACAACATAAGGGAGTACTCAAAACGGCGAACCATTGACGCGTTTCGAGACAACAAGAACCTAACCGACCCTTCCCAGGTCTCCGCCGCTTTCTCCGACGGTAAAGCTCAGCTGGAAGTCGCCAAAAGACAAGCTCTGGTTTATTCACTCTATGCTCCAAAGGTCAAAAGCATAATGGATATTAAGCCGCCTTAGAAAATATTTATCATTACATTTTGACTTGTTCCCTTAGAGAAATAAAAAGGAATAAACTGCGATTCATTGAGATAAATATTGAATTTTACACCGTCTGAAGTGAATTTTGTTATGTATACACTGTTTTGGATAAATGCCATGTTGGGTTTTGTTTGTTTTATACTATATGTGGAATTTTCTTTTCTTTTTAGGCTTTTTCTTATTGAAGTTTATGATTCTTTTAGCTGCTAGATTAGTAAATTTTTTGCATTATTTCGGTGAATGATAATCTGGGCTTTCTGGTTGTGTGGTAGAACTTGAATAGATTTGCAAATTGGAAGTACCCTCTTAGTTTAGATTGTTATAAGAAAGTAGGAAATTTGGAAATCATTTTCGAGAAGTCATTTTTACAAGTCTTTTTACACGAAACAAACAGGACCCTTCCTTTGATAATTGATGTGTTATTCTTGTATTTCTTGAGTTAATTGTTTATTTATCCTTGTATCATGTCAAAGCCATGTTTCAAATTTTAGTTACGTAAGTCGATATGATTCAAGTTTTTGACTTTAAAGAACTTAGTCTAAGACTGATATTAGAGTTTTAGATTATTATCTGTTAAGTTAAAGTCAATTGCATTTGCTGGTATTGAATCAATGGCAAATGTCTTGTTACTGGAAGGAAATGTCTTTGATGATATCTTTCGTATTTTGCCTTGTTTCCCCTCCTTTAGGACAAAGCTGGAGTAGTTTTTTTAAACATTTAGACATTGGTTCTTAGATCGGGGGAATCCGTTAGTGAAGAAGTCTGTAAAAGTTAGATAGTCTTTAGTTAAAAGGTTTTGAGATGTTCAATTGCATGTCCTAGCTTAACTAATGGCCTTTTACGATACTTCCAATGAAAGTTATCGATATTTTTGGAGTAACAAATGGTAGCATAGTTCTTTGGGAACAATACTTGGATTGCTTTAACCGAACTTGTATCTAGATTAGTGAAGCTTCTATGGCTAGAAAAGAGATTAGGTTGAGTTTGAAATCATTTACAGGCATGACTGTTGTTGGGTAATCTTTTTCGTGCTTGATATTAGCAATGGGTAACAACACTGAGCAGATTTAGGTACCCCATAGACAATGTCAACTCTAGATTCTTAGATCCATGAACTCCATTTAGTTTATCAACTATTAATGTTAATTTGCTGATCACTAGGTATATTTTTCAGAGGATCCTCATTGAAACATTTATGCCGGCAAATGACTGTCTTTGTTCACCTTTTCCCTAAAGTTCTCGTGTTCTTTATCGAATACGTATCCCTTACGGGTATGGAGTGTGATCTTCATAATATATGAGAAAACTTTAAAAGATTGAGGATACCCGTATTGGCACTTACTCTTGAGTCCAGATAACATTGGTAAGCATCATGTTTCAGGAGTTTACTTAATTGTGGTTTTAGATAAGGATTTTACACTACAAGGTACAGTAATTTTCTGGTCACTACGTGCAATGCATTATTAACGCAGGGACAGTTGGTTCTTACCTTTTACTTGGGACTCAGGTGAGTGTTGAATACAAGGATTTGTCCATAACACGGGTATGATAAAGCGTTTTTCTAGGTTTTTTCATGTATTTGAAAGATCTTTGGAGGTGATATTTATATCCATGTGTTAGACATTGAGTGTTGGATGCACACGAGTACCTCAGACCAGCATGAGTTCTTACTGGCTGGAGATTAGTTATGCCGTTGAAATAATTTTGAGTTATGTAAAAATTGTGTGTATATATTTTTATATTGCCTGAAAAACAGGTCTCCCAAGTAATTAATTGATTTGGCTCTAACCAGTCACTTGATTTCTCATGGTTTGCAGTGAAACTGAAATTTCCTTAGCTCTCAATTTAGTGGTAAAATTATCAAAAAATTCAACTTAGTTTTGAAATTATCAAAGCCTTATTAATTTTATATAGTAAATATTATTTTGAGTATATTTTATTATCTTTTATATAAAATTTAGAACAATAAATGTTTTCAGGACCAAAATGAATTGTTACCACCTCTATTGGTTAGTGTGCGTAATCTAAGATTTTGCCCGCAAGCAATACAAATATTATTTAAAATTATTCATAATATCTTTCCAACTTATAAATAAAATAATAATATATTTTAATATATTTAAATCCACGTATTTTTATATTAACAATAATATTTATATCAATCGAGTTAAAATTCAACCGATAAATAATTAACTATTTAAATTTAAACATGATCTTCATATTATTTATTAGTAATTCTTTTCATGTCATTTATTAACATGTTTTTCGTTGTTAGACATTTAATAAACACAAAACATTATTCAACATGTTTAGTGATATATTTAATTGAAAACAGAAAAATAAATACAAAAGACAACACGCATACTCGGATTGTGGAAGTCCATAGTTAAGCATATGATATGCCTGAAACGTAAGAGAAACATGGTAAGGAGCCGAATATACTAATAAAAAAATCCCCCAATATGGCTGTGTGTGAGATCACTATGACAGAACAGTGAAACAGACATGGCGGCCTGAATCTCAAAACTGCAAAGTTACTTCCCAAGCAACCGGCGAGCTCGTTGATTTGCACCTCTCACACGGAAATTTAGCTCATCCACATCATCTTGTAGACCATTCAGACTCTTATTTTGCCTGCAATTAGGGTTTGAATTATGATTTCCGATTCTAATTAAAAACAGAAAGCTTGATTTAGCTTGTGATCAACTTGAGTACACAAAACTAACCTCTCGATTTCGGATCCCATATCGACAGCCATACCCTTCAACTCTCCCAGTAGATCGCTTAAATCAGAGAGGGCATCATCTTGCTTTGCCTTTTCAGACTGTTTAAACAATCCAGCAAAAAATAAATAAATAAATAAATTGCATATTCCACAAAAAATAAAGACTAATAAGTTGTTTCATGCCTTCCTTCTCATACCTCAACTTTTTGATACGCATCCGTCGGCTCGGGCGGTGGCGTTTGTGATTTTGAATGTCTCCTTGGAATCGGATTCAATCCCAGTTTCTCCTTTTGCTCCAAGTGGCCACCTCTACTCTTAGGCAAATCATCTGCAGGCCAAGTACATACACATACAGTTCAGAAAAAAATGCAACAAAGACAGAGACGCAAACACAAATTCCGAGCTCACCACCAACTTCTAATTGCAGGAAATAATACATTAAGATGTTTAAATTGGGAAAAACAAAGAGATGATTCATGGAGGTGTATAGGAAGAAAATGAACCTCTTGTTATAACAGGGCCGACTATTTGCCGAGTCTTCTTCGGTTTCCAGGTTCTAGAGAACATGCCCCCGAGACTTCCCAAGAGCTTCTCACCCTGAAATCCGAAAGAACAACCATTAAGAGCGCGTTCCTTTAATTTCATAAGATCAATCCATAAGAGGAAAAGTAAAAGATATTTGATATTTTGAAGGTCAAGAAGAGAACTTGGCAGTTAAATTGTCAATCAATCATATTGCTTGGACTTGAGGGTGAGTATCGGATATCTATTTCTTCTGAACAAATGGCAATTCCATCTCGGTAGAACTACTTTATTTCTGGTTAAACTATTAACATTGCACCCAATTTTAGACTCATTTCCTTTCCGTATATGATCAAAGATGCACAAACATGATGCAATGAATATTTTGTAGCATTGTCATCATGGCTGGGGGAACACTATTCATTCAATTCGATAAAAATGTAAACTCAAACCTCGTTAATGATTCAATTTTAGGTGACTCCTTAGGATCATAATGGTAGCAACATGATCAGACCCAGAAGTCATTGTGTCTATTAAAACATAAACTGTAAGAAATTTATTTTCATGTTTTCTTACTCTATGGCAGTTATTCTATCATCCAGCAGAAAGTTTTGCTTTTAAAAACAAACGACGTACCCGACTAAGGTCATGATCAATGCCAGCAGCCGTATTATGAGTCCGGGTAATCTGTTCACCCTGTTGATGTAAGGCGACCAAAGTATTGGTGGCACCTTCTCTCATTTCTTCCGCAATCTTCACACAGTTGTTGACAGTCTTAGTAGTCTCCTCAGACTTGTAGACAGCATAGTTCTCCAATTCTTGCACTGATTGGTTCTCAAGTCCGCCGGAGTCACGGAAATCATTCTTATACTTGTTTCGTGATGCTGAACTTTGCCAATATGAAGAAGAAGAGTTCACTTTCCCCTCATTGTCATCAAAAGGGTTGGCCCCGAAATTCGGGGGACTCAAAGTAGGTTCAGAAGAAGTCCTTCTTGAAGTTTTAAGGGTTTGCTTATTGTCAAACTCGTCATCAGAATCAAAGGGGTTGGGCCGAGAAGCAGCCACACGCGCAGGATCAACTGAATTATGCTTAGCAGTCTTCAATGGAAATTTCTTTAAACCTAACATTCTTTTTAATGAATGAAAAAAACTGTCACTTGGTCAGGCAGTTGATAGGAAGAAAGGAGCCAAATACAATGTAATCTGCAAAGCAATAAACATTTACACATTAGTCGATGGCAGCAAAGAAAACTAGAGACATAAAGCATAAATACAACAAATTCGGGTGAGTAGACAGTATACGTACATACGTACCTATATACACACATATACATACTTAAATCAACCATCCATCCATTCATACATAAATACATACATACATACACATGCACAATTGCAACAACTTCCAGCAACAAAGCAGAAAAATCAGGAAGAAGATATCCAATGAATTCAGGTAAATACATAAGACCCACACACACACACACACACACATATGTAGCATTTAATTCCTAGCAACAAAGATGAAATAATCAGGAAGATGATGCTATTCAATTTCCCAAAACTTTCTTTTGAGAGAGGAACTTGATTAAGCAGTCTTATTTATACTTTTCCTTTTGGAAATAACATGGATGGAAAATATTACTACTAAGTAATACTTGATAAAAAGGGGCTTACAAAAGTGATTAAAAAGGCTAAAAGCAATTTTTAAAGAAGGGGAAAAAAAAAACTAGAATTAGAACTAGATCATAGATCACATGCAAAGTAGCATGACCAGAAAGAAGAACACCCCATAAACTTGAGAAGAAAGGTTCAAAATTCTAAATTTATCATCAAAGGTTAATTAAGATTTAGTTGACTTGGGGTTTTTCATCACTTCATAAGAAAAGATAAGAATCCCTCGGTTTTCACGGGAAGCAAACAAACATAGAACCAAGTAAGAAACCCATCCAGCCAACATCTCCATCGAGAATTCAAGATATCAATCAAACTGCTCAAAAATTCAAAACGAGAAACATAAAAGATAAAAAAACATCAAAATCGTTAATACACTACAAGAAAAAAGAGAAAAGAAAACCTGGGTTTTGTTTGTTTAACCAATAAGTTGGATTAAGAACAAGAAAGAAAACTGAAACAATCCGTATGAAAAAAAGGCAAAAATGAAAGAAAATAACAAAGAACCGAGGGAAGTACCTGGAAAAAAGGAGAGAAAATCAAACTGATTTTAACACCAAGGAAGTTGAAAAATACAAAAATGAGAGAGAAAAGAACAGTCTTTGAAATGGATTGTCAGGGAAATGAAGAGCTTTAAAGAGAGGGAAGGAAACGCATTAAACGCGTCAGAAAATCCAAGGAGAAAGTCGTGAAAATGGAAATTGGTAAGAAAGTGTCCAATTCCACAATGTATTTATTACTATTATTTTAATTTCATGCTTCCATTTTTAATCTTCATGTTTCAATTTTAATTTTCTTTTTTTTTTAAAGGACATTTCCCTCTCAATAAGTCAATAATTAAATATTTCATTAAAAAAACAAATTACTTTTCTATTTGTTGAACAAATCAACAAGGGATTTGATAACAAGTAAATTAAGCATCCCACCCATTTTGACCAAAACTACTCCCACCTTTTCTTCTATCAAATAAAACTTCTGTTCTTTTATATTGTAAAGGGATTGGTTAGAGGTTATCAAATTCAGCCTTGATAAAGAAGAACTTTTCTGAGTTCCATATAATTTTAAGAAATGGTGTCTACGGCATGTTATTAAGAAAGATAATAAAATTGTGGACTTTTTAGTTAAAATGTCTTCTATCCGGAAGAAAAGAATTCATGTATTCCATTAGGTGCCTATAGAGATGGTAGATGTTTTGAATGTTGATATAGTTAGTTGCGATTTCTTTGCTTAATATTTTGATGTAATTGTTTGGTTTTTTTACTAAAAACAATTATTGGAATAAACAGAATTTATGTTTGTGTAAGAAAATTAAAAATTAAGTATTGAATTTTATTTATAAAATATGTATTATTTATAATTAAATATAAATATAATTAGATTGTTTGATAAATATAATTTTTAAAATTTTAAAGATAAAATATTTAAAGGGTAATTTTAAAAGAAAGAAAATAAAAATGATTTTAAAAAAAATCTATATTAAGTGATAAGTTGTCCTTTATCTATTTATTATTTTTCACATTTTTTAATGAAAATTTCTATCATGTGTTTTTTTTTTTATTGATTGTCAAATATACTTAAAAAATTAACTCACTGAAAATATTTATTTTTAATTAATTTAATTTTTTTAATGAATTATCAAACAAACCCAGCTAAAAATATTCATCTGGATCTTTTTCAATTCCATCCATATCAATAAATAATAAACTTATATTCATTTGAGATTATTTTTATTTTTCTAAATGTGATCTTTTCAAATTTTAACATATAAATATTTTATATGGTTTTCTATTAAAAATTTAAATATAGATAGCATATATTTAATTTTTTAATCAAGTATTATTTATCTATACAATATTTAAAGAGCTTATTAAGTTGATGTCATCTTTTAATCAGTCTCAACTTAGCAATTATAAAAAACTCTTTCTTTTATAAATAATAAATATTATTGCGAGAATAGTTTTTGTTATTTTTTTAGTCAAAATCAAGATGTTCACCGTCAGCAGTAATGACTAATCTACTCATTGCGAGTACTCTCTAAAAAGATAAATGGCTAACCATAAAATGTGCTTTATTTTAATTGGTAGGGACCAAACCCCCAATATTATGGTTAAAGGATGAGACAAGCAACCACCACGTCAAACTAAAAAAATGTGCTTTATAAGATTGAACTAGACCTATCAAAGGGTTTGATACTCGCCTAGACTCAAATGTTCACTCAAATTTTGAGAGGGTTTATACAAAAATATTAAGCTCATAAAATGAGTTTTGGCAAAAAAATAGGCTCATTTAAAATATAAGTCGAGTTTGGGCTTAAACATTCAAGGCTTGAGCTGACCTGTTTTTAAGTTTGAAGTATTTTATATTATGTTATTTTTATATATCTATATAATTTATAACACATAAAAATTAAATCTAAAGTAAAATACAATAGTATTATAATATAAACATTAAAAAATGTTAAGATAATTATATATAAAACTATTTTTTTATCTTGTGCGATGCATAAAACATGTAATATCATATTTAGGCTCGATCGGACTCAACCTATGAACACTTCTAAATTGAATCCAAAATATCATAATTTTCAATGTTTTAACTATTTCAACGAAAGCTATCTTATTTAAAAAAAATTCATGATAATATTTATTATATAATTTTTCATTCACATTGTGGTGTGCCATAAATTTGTTATAAATATATTGTTGCAGATTTAATTTTTATATAATACAAATTACATAATATATAAAAGTAAAATAAAATAATTACCATATTAAAAATATAATTAAATTGAGTTGAATACGAATCTTGAATGTTGAAACTCAAACTTTATCTATATTTTAAATTCAACTCTCCCAAATGATAAACCAACCATCAAACTTTTGTGTTTTTTTAAGTTAGTTTTTTATTCAAAATAAAATTGGGTTGAGTTTGGGTACTTCTAATGAATTATTTGTATTAAATACAAAAAGTAAATAATTTTATGGGTTAAATATTAAATTTATACATAAATTTAGTTTAATGTGTAATTTAATACATAAACTTTGATTTGGTGCAATTAAGCACACACATGTACTCAAACCCGGGACTCCTAGGATGAACAACATCCTCTTTTCTACTAGAGCCACTTATTGGGTTCTAATATACATAAAACTTGAATTGTGATTCTTATGTATACACGAAACATTAATTTTGATTCAATCATACACATTTAAAGAAATAAATACATACATCTATTTTCATATTGGATTAATATAATTGTTTGTGTATGCAATATATCGATGTAAAATAGTGTTAATTCAATAACGTTGCTAGTGATTTGTGAAAATTTAATCAAATTAAAATTTTATATATAAAATTACATAAAATCAAAATTTATGTATGACGTTACACATTGCATCAAAACTCATGTATAATTTTTATATTTATTCCTAATTTTATTCACCATTTAATAAATTAGTTTTATCAAATTCAATAAAAAAATTAACAAAAGTTTTCTTTTATAAGTATCACATTAATTAATGGCGAAAATGATTAGAATTTTACGATTATTTTTTTAATTTTAATTTTATATAAAAAACCATTAATATCAATTTTAATTTAAAATTTTTATTTTCTCTATAAAGGATGGATTTGATAGAATATAATTAGAGATTGACTTAATAATAATAATAATAATAATAATAATAATAATAATAATAAAATCAATATAAATTTACTTTTTTTCTTCTTTTATGTTAATTAATTTCTAATTTGGCATGCATCATTATATGATTTTAGGTACTTAATGTTTAATTAATTTTTTTTAATTATTATATTTTTAATTATCATAATTAGTGTAGAATAATATTTCTTATTTGAATTATTAAATATATTTAAAAATTTAAATATTATAATAAAAATTCAAATTATGATAAAACATTTTTAACATATTCCATACACAATATCATTTTACTTTATGTAATTAACGTAAAACAATATTATACAAAATAATAGTCAATTGACATAATTAATATATAACAAACATTTTAATAATTCAAATATAATGTTAATAAAAAGTTTCTAATTGTTATTGAAACATATATAAAAACTAAGAAAAAAATTATAAATTAAACTCTTCACAATTAATTTTTTTTTTCTTAACAGTCTATAAATTGACCATAACAATTTGTATGTAATATATAACTAATGTAAATATAAAATTACTCATTATATAAATAATTAAAACAAAAGTAATATAATTTTTTTTGTTTAATGTAAAGTTTAATATAAAATAATTTATTTTATTTTTTATCATATAAATTCATTTAATAAAAAGTTTCAATAGGTTGACAATTTTTTATCAAGTAAAATTTTCAACCAATTATTTAATTTATTTAGTAAAATTAAAATTGATAAATCTTATAATCAATAAAACATATTTAAAATGACAAAGTCAATAATATAATGAATAACAATGATTATATTAGTTAGTCCAAAAGTTTCTCCCTTTGTTTTCAAAATCAAACCGAACCAATCGAGGTGAGATTTAGAGAAATTGAATCGATTAATCTATGAATTAATATGAACCGATTGAATCTAACTAAAAATCAATTGAATCAATTATTGAATAAATTTTTAATTTTTTAATTTTATAAATATTTTAATAATTTATTTGATCGAACTGATCAAACCAAAAATTGATGGCCTGATTATTTCGACCATCAATCTAATTTTGAACATTTTGATTTCTCTTATAAATTATTATATTATTCTATATTATTTCGATTTCTTTATTTTTTTAAGTATTTATATTAAATCATTTTAAATATATATACATATATACATATGTATGCAACCAAAACATGCTTTATACTATGTATGTACCCAACAAAAGCAAAATGCAAGCTTTTATTATTATTATTATTTTTGAATTGGATCGGATCGGATTTATTAAATAGGAAACTAATCGAGATATCGATTCAGAAAAAAGTATTGGATTGATTAACTTAAAAATTGTTACAGGTAAGTTGAATTGGGTGATTGAATTTTTTTTTAATTTTTATGAAATTTATAATGATTTATTTATTCAAACTGAATAGATAAATAAAATTAATAAATTGATGACTTGACCGATTTGATATTAAAATTTTTTAAATCCATCTTTTTCCTAAAAGCCTAACTATATAACTTGTCAATCAAGCCACTAATGCAGTGATAAAACTCGTGTTCAAGTTTATTGATGACAAATTTAAAGATTTATTGTTCCTTTCACATTTGATGATTGTACCATAATTTGCTCTCTGAAAAAAAAATATAATTTCAAATTAAAACATGCTATAAATAAATATGCATTGTCTATATAGAAAGAAATATCGTTATAATTTTGTAAATATATTTTTATTACAAAACTTATTCCTTTTCAATTGAATTTGGATTATTAACTTGTAAATTCAATATTCATGTTTGCATCTGATCTTGTAACTAAACTTGTGGAATACATTTTGAAGAAAAATCTCTAATTTTAATGGACCGCCAAAGAGAAAAAATGCCAAACATGGTGAATGATTTAGCTAAAGGAAAAGAGGCACCAAAAATCCAAACTCAATTTATTGGTTTTGCAATTTAATTTAAACTTTTACATACTGGGATTACTTGATTCAGTTCAAAGGTCCGTTCAAAAAGTGAGAGGATACGAGTAAAAATATAAACCCGATAAATAAACTTGATCAAAGAAATAAAATCCATTTAAAAAACGAGTAAGACCTCAAGTAAGATTTTTTGTCCTAGTCTCGACCGGACTTGAATTTGTAAAAAAAAAAATGTTGCTATTTTCTCTTGGTTTTGCTGTTATTTCATATTACTTTACTACTATTTTGTTGTTATTGTTTGGATATCGTATAATTTTTATTTTATTATTAATTTTACTACTATTTTAAAGATATTTGCTCGTTAAATTGCATCTATATTAGTGTTGTTTAAGTATAAATATTTTTTTTAATTTATTTTCAATTTGTTGAAAAATATTTATTTTAATATTTTTAGTGTTTGATGTATTTTATATATTATTAATTTTTTAATACAAAAAATAAAATAAAAACTTTTAAACCAAACTCAAGCTTTAACATTTTTATCCAAGTCGAACTTAAACAAAAAATTTAAATCCATTTTTCGAGTCAAATCGACCCAAACCTATCAATCAGGACTAAAATTTTGTTAAGACCCGACCCAACCCATTAACAACTCTATTTGCAATCAAATGACATGATTAATTACTTACTTTACTCAGATTTTTCATTTTTCTTAAAATATTCATATTTGACATATCCGATACATATTAAAAGATAAGTATAAAATGCATATTCAGAAAAAGGCATAGAAAAGAACATTTTTAAGAACTTTTGAAAATGACAATATCAAACATATATGGACATCGGATAGTGTCAGGTTCCATGCAAGTTATAACATATCATTATCACCAAACAGTATCGATGAAACTTCAAGGAAGAATCAACTACGGACGTGACAAGGAATTGTAGCTTCTTTACATTGTATTTCAGGTCACTTTTGCTTGTGCAGATAAGCATTTATGTAGTTTTAGGTAACTTTCGACTATAACCTCAACAGAAGAAAAACAATATATTTGGATAAAGTATAGGGTATGATCCTCCGAAATCTGGAACAAACTCGACAAAAGTTGAATAATACATACCTGAGTCAGTGCGTTCTCATGTCCGACAATAGTCACCAATGTAGGACTAACTTGATAACCAAGATTTGGACAATAAATCCGAACAATTTGGCTCAATTCAGTGCTTGATCTTACAAAACATAATATGGTCCAGCACAATTTTAACCAGATCTGGATGCAATCTATTTTCTTTGAATGTAATCCGAAAACTAACAACTTTTCATTGCTGAAATCTGTACAAGAAAGTGAAGAACATCGACGCAAATCCGTAGCTTTGGACCCTCACAACATAACCAGCTGCAACAAACAACAAACTACTGTATAATTACATCTCACTTAAGAAACACATACATACACACTACTACAACCTAATATCTACCTTGGGATATTTGGCGACTTCAGACTGCCATTTCATCCTTCCCCGAACCTTTATCATGAAAATCACATACATCTTTCCTCAGGTTAACCATTGAATAGTGTTTCTGTTGGAACATAGCATGGAAGGGTTAGCAGTCATGACTAATATCACGGAAAAGAATAAAAGCACACCGCCAATGTTAGGAGAGCTAAATTCTCATGCTTTTTTTGTGCAATAAGCATGAACTTGATATGGCAACTGAACTGCAATTAGGTTGAAAAACTAGTGGCAATAAACACAGAAACTAAATCAAAACCTGTGACAAATGCATGATGCACATTCATTACATAGGATTAGACTTTTGCTGAATAAGAATGGTGAACCACAGTCAATTGTATCTGGATTTGAGCTGGAAGAAACAAAGACACAGATGGTGTCCAGAAATCGAATATATACAGTTCTGTTGAAAATAAGCATAAAGAAAGCATCGAGGAAAAGTAATTATAGTAAGTATGCATGAGTAATAGCTATGTTATTCAAACTCGAGTGTTGAGTGTGAGTGTAAGATACGGGGATTTTCACTTTTTTTAAAGTTATTCCGTATATTCAGAGAGTCCTTGGAGGGTCATCATAGCCCCATACCATGTCTGGATATATGTCGGACACAAGTATTTCAAGAAAAATGAAGAGTTGGAACAACACAGGGGGATAGTATATTGACATGGAAAACATATAAAACATCAACTGAGGATTAAAAAAATGACAGCAAGAACATTAGCATTAGCTGTATTTACATTCATGTAGAACATTGGAAAAACAGCATATATGAACCGCAAAAACAAAGAAAGAGATACAAGAAAGTACGAACCTCTGACTTAGTCTCAAATTAATGGACATCAACAATCCTCACCACAGCCAATCCCTATGATTCCTGGAGATGTCTAACAACAGCCATTGAATTTCGGGGCTCTTTTTGAATCTTGACAAAAAAAAAAAAAAACGAAGGTAAACGATACCAAAGTCAAATATATTACTCGGTATACAAAGGATCAAGAACTGTAACAGTATTACCTGTGCCTCCAACTCAGCTATTCTCTGTAAAGATACTTGTTCAATACACGCACGGCGCTTGCACTCTTCTTCAAGCAAGCCTGTCATCTGGTACCTCAGCTCAGCCATTTCTTGTGCTAGATCCTCGGTTTCTTCCTTTGCTTTTAACTTTTGCTCTCTCAGTTCTTCCTAGTAACCATTTAAAAGATCAGGAATCTAGCGGACTAAATTCATATTTCACCTCGTTGGGCTAGCATAATATTATAAAAGGTAAATATATTTTCACTAAATGACAATTTTTACCTTAAGTTGCTTCACTAAGAGTTCATATTCATTTATCTGATGTGACATGCTTTTGATCTGCTCCTTTGAGTTGGAATCGGATTCCAGCACTAAGGCCACGTCTGAAAGGAGCGCACCAAAGAGTTCTTTGCAGCTGCTTCCACAGTATTAAGAGAACATTCATAAAAAATTATCAGATACTTGATAGGTACCAAACAGTAAAATACAGAAATTATTTGCATGTTATCACCTATCAATTTTACGAGACAAAACTTAAAAAAGCATTCCATACAAAGAACTGCTTCAACAAGATCCGAACCCATCTCAACAAGATTATATTCATTAGTATATTAATTAGATATTCCTAAATAATTTAAGACAAAGGTGCATTTAAAATGTTCATGGGTTGAATAAAAGCATTAGCTCCCCACGTTATCAGACAGTCAAACAATCTAATTGATCAGAATAGTTTAACCTAATCGATGAAATATAACAAATTTGAGGTTGCAACCAACCTTGTATCTTTTGATATTGTAATAATGCTTTCTGGTTCACCAAAGACAGAGTCCGTATCGAGTTGCGATGATTTGTCCTTGCTTTTCAGCCTTTGCTTGATGTTTTGACAGAATATCTTAGCATTCTTTTCAGATGCAATGAGCTTTCCTCTTAGCGCTTTATTTTCTTTCTCTAGTGCTTCGATAATTTCATGTGCATTCTGAAGCTGAACCTCAAGCTCTTCAATTAAAACATTCATTTGGGAATTTTCTTGAGCATTTTCTTCCTCGGACTTCCGGGCTTCAAGAGACATTTGCTCCAATGCTGTTATATCAAGCTTCAAGCTCTCTATTTCACACTGGGACTCCAGTGCCATAGATGAAACCGACTCCTCCAATTTCTCTATGCACAAAGCTGACTGTCGCAGCTCTTCTTCTTTGTTCTCTATTTCCTGCATTAGTAACAACCGCTCAGAGTTCGACCTGCTCAACTCCCCTATCAAATGATCGATTTTCTCCCGTAAATCTTCCATGTCTGCTAATTTGATCTCAAGGTTGTGCACATGGTCATTTAGAAATTTGACCTCTTCATTCCTTCCACTTAGTTGATCCTGCAGGTAATCTGAAGAATGCGATCACAATATTAAGATTGAAGTAAGAGTACTCAAGTCCTCTATGCAGGCAGAAAATGATATCCAACTCCTTTTTTTCTTTTTCAGTGTTTTCGTTGAGGGAACAGATAGTTTCTATTGTATGTTTAGAGGGTACGAGAAATGCTCCACCAGCAAGGTCCGTCCAACTGGGTAAGGAGAACAGTGCCTCTACGGATATAGACTTAGTATTCAATGCATGGCCAATGATCCTAGGGGAACTGATTTTAATACCATATACAATGATGCCCAAGTGTGTAAGGAAGAACAATTGGAGATATTAAGCATCCAATACGAATCAATTAAGAATAAACAGAGAGACCCAATTTGAAATATAAGACCACAAAAAATCTGAGAGTTAACAAATGGGGATGAAACTACTTTTAACACCCCCCCTCTCAAGTAGCCCAACATATAATGCTCGGACTAAAAGGTTAAAGAAACCCAGTACAAGACATGCCACTCATTGCATATTTTAAAGAACAAAGAACAATGGATACCATAGAAGCACCACAACTATGTAGCAAGGTAGTTATTAAGAGATGCCGATGAGCTACATCGATGTAGCAAGACCAGTAGGTAAGATATGATAAGCAACACACAATTAACACCCACAGCAATATTTCAAAGGAAAAAAGGACTCATTACCTATTTCTTGAGAGCAATTTTTTAGCTCTCTTTCCAATTTTTGAATATGTTTTTTGTCTTGGGTACAAGCTTCTGATAGTGACTTCACATGTAGTTCTAGTCCCTGTAGTGAGCCAAATTACAGTCAGACAATAATAAAAATTGAAACATCTAAATCTCAACTTCTACACATTTTTTTTGAAACGGTTGAAGCATTCACAGGTGTGTCACCCCCTTATATTTCTCAATTACGGTAAATTCAATAACCAGTAAAAGAATGCAGACCTTCACTAATGCAAGGCTAATAAATTCACGGTGTTTGTTTATTAAGATCGTAAAAGATGGTCAGTGACAAAAAAGAATGACAAATTAACTGGCCCTTCAAGTTACTTTAGCAGCTGGCTATCTCAAGTCAAAAATTTGATCATGCCACCAAACAAGGTGTAAAATCTAAAGCAAAAATTTATGATGCAAGAATGTTATTGCTAAAAGCCCTTTATAGATGGCAGTGGCAGACTTCAGCATACTCAGCTGCAAGAAGAAGACATATTATCATTGGCAACTTGAAATGCCAATACAGGAAAAACGTTCTATGCTTCGTAGATGCTTATCCCAAGATTTAATTCTTCTGAAAAATAATATAAAGATGATGAAAGTTTCATATAGCGTGCTCCAGATGAAAGGATTATCAAGGGGTAGAAAAATTACCCTGATCAGTTCAAAGCCCTGAGATTGTGATTCTTTCAACATGTCTTTTTCTTTCCGTAGCTGCATTGACAAAGAAAAGTAGATAAATAAGATTTCAGCACAAACAGATTAAATTCATGATTGATAACAAACTAACATCACCATAAGTACCTATGTTACTAAGACTCGTTATGTTCACTCTTTCTAAGTTTTTCCACATAATTCAACAGTCCGTAGACGGTCATACTCATGTCCTCATATCTATATTGGGTATATGTCGGCAACGAGTACTTCAAGCAAAATGAAGACACAGAGCAACATAGATAAGAACAAATAAAGTGAACGGATGGATAAATATAAGACCAAACGAATGAAACAACCTTCAAACGCATAAATATTTGAAGGATACAACCATTTTTTTTATATATTTCCAAGTATATGGAGGTTACTGGTCATACTCATATCCCCGTATCCATGTTCGAATATGTGTTGGGCATCGTACTTCAAGCAAAATGAAGCCTTGGACCAACATATATAAGAACAAATAAAGTGAATGGTTGGATAAATTTAACACCAAACAACCTTCAAAAGCTCAAATATTTAAAGGGTAAAACCATTATTTCCCATCAAATAACAGTAAAAAACTGAAGCCTCTAATCTAAAAACCTGAAACAAAAGCAAAAGAGGTGAAAGCCACTAATCTAAGCTATTCAACTAGAAGTTGACTATGAAAGAAACAATAGGAAATTCATAAAAACTATAAAACAACTTACATAAATGTTATAAGAAAAGGGCAATTCAAGAATCTTGAGACTTAAAAAGACAATGTTCCTTAGTTATTACAAAAATACAAAGATTCTACCTCTCTGCATCTTGTTTCGATCTCCAAGAGTTCCTCAACATCAATGGAGTTGTCTCCATCTCCCCTTGAGCTACTTGACATATCCTCCAATTTTTCTTACAACCCAAGCATAAAAATTAGCTTGGAAATAAAAAACATAACTCATCAGGACATAGATTAGTAAAACAGGAAGCTTTTTATAATAGAAATGTTAGAAACTCAAAAAAAAAAGTAAAAGAAATTTATCATTTAAAACAAACTATAAACACCCAAAAACAAGGACATTTTTTTCTCGTAATTTATATAATATATAAATAAATACTAGAAACAACAGAACCCGCTTTGATTTGATGAATTTGGAACCAAATATAAACCATAGAAGGCCTAAAGAAATCGCCCCCAAAAAATAAGTATAAAAAATGAGAGAACTTTACATACAATGCAACATATATGGTAAAACAATTATGAAATAGGAAAGCTTTCACCTTCTGGGAAAGAGAGAACAGAATCAAAGTTTCCTGGTTTCTGCAAGGTTCAAAAAACTGGCGATTTAATCGAAAAATAGTTTGAACGTTCTCTTTTTGTTCGAATAATTTGAATGATTTAGAACATACAAAAACATCAACATGACATAATAATCCTTGATTCCCACACCATTATTGGTCAGCTCAGCTACTTAGGAATTTTTATATGAATTTAAATAATTGGAAAGTAATGTGGGTTGGGTCGGGTCAGGATCAATAATTAGTGGGTAACTTCTTGATTTTCGCAAACCCTAATTTTCAAAAGAAATTGGCCCAAAAATATTACAACGCAAATTGTACTAAAGAGTTTTACCCTGTCTTTTGGGTATTCGAGTGACCAAATTGGATTTTAATGGGCCATAAGCATTTAAGATTTATCAACAAGTGTCTTAATTTATGCCAAATTGAATTATACTAGATTTTGTAGGATATTATGGGTGAAAAAAGATGTTAAAAACTATAGTTTTTCAAGTTTAAAATTTATTCTATTTTTATATAAAAATAATAAAAAGATAAAAATATCTTCAAAATAATATAATTTACTTTGTAAAACAATTGTATTTTAATCATTTCCTAATTAAGTTTGTGCTCGATTATCTCTTAACAACAACTCAATAAGGAGATTAATATATGGTATAGATCTATACTATTATTTAAAAGTTTAAGTGAATTGGCCTCACCCATTAATCATATCCCAACTAAATTGTAAAATTATAAAAAAAAACTCATTTTTTATTTTGATAAATCTAAAAAAATAAATACACATAATGAAAATCATAAGATATGAACACAAAATATCTTAATTTTTTTGTACAAAAGATATCTTAATTTTTACTATCTCAACTTTAACATTTCAAACAAAACCAGATTTACTTTTAACATCAATTTTTAAAAACTTGTTACAAAAAATTTATATTAAATTTTTATAAATTTGTTAAAAAAAATTACTCAAATCATGAATATGCTATCTATTTATTTATTTTTTATGAAAATTAGTTCATTGTTTTTAATATATTAAAATTTATTAAAATAGTTATTAATTATTGAATTTAATATAAAAATGATGAAGAATTTATCCAATTGACTCTTTAAGTAGGAAGGTGGTTGCTTTCTCCATCAGTTTCAGTAATAAATTGGCTAACCCCACTTAACCTAATTTCATCAATGTTAGCCAAAACAATTTCTCATCACATTCTACACCTTGATATGGTTCCAACATCTAAAAACAGTTCAAAAATTGCTTCTTTTGCTCCAATAAACTTTTTAAACAGTTCAAATGTGGAGCAAACAGTAAAACTGAATTTCGACAAGGACTAATTCCCGGTTGGGAGGCCAGAATAAGAACCATGTGAATAGCAATAATCAATTATCCTATGAATTCTCCATCTATATCCGTCTTTTATCTTGTCTGAGGTGTCGCAGTTCGTATTCGTCCATTGGCTAGCTTCTTTACCATGGTAGCATGCTTTTGCCCTGTAAGATGATAGTTGAAGACCTTCTGACTGTTGCATACCACATTACAAATAACGCATACCCTAATGGCAGTGGCAGCTGCTCCGCCCTCCATCACTTTCTTTTTCTTCGTCTCCAAATCCTCCTTGGCTGCCTCAGACCGTGCAATCATCTTTTCCGATTTTTGTGCATCAGTACCACTGCAACCATCGGCTGCTGGGTTGTCCACTGCTCCAATTAACAGATTTGCTGCAATCGGTGTGTCAATGGAAGAAGAATAACATGTGATGTTCTTTGATTTTTCCAAATTCTGAAGGTTCTTCAGGTGTTTTTTCCCAGACAAGTGTTTTGCATAGACATCGCCACTGTTACAGTTGATTTGGCAGACTTTGCACCATGTAGGTTGACTGATTTTATTCTTAGTTATCTTCTTGCCTTTATTCCAAAAGTGATCATTAGCTTGGATGGCAGCAAGATTAGGTCCGATCCCGTCGATACCTATTAATCTGACCTACATGATTACATATATACATATTAAGAATCATACAACTTGAGCACTTATGAAAACGGAACACAGAAATCAAACTTACAAAAGATAACAAATGGATAATGGGACAGGTTCGAAAAGAGGAAAGGTTCTTTGAACAAATAAATAATTGTATTTATATGGAAGTATACAAAACTCAAAACATCTACATTTTTTCAGGTAGGGGATTCTCAGTTCTAGATGCTAGGATTCACATCCCGGACCTACTGAATGCCACCTCTTATAGAAAGCTGCAAAAGTGAATTCATGGCCTAATGGCAAATAACCTTTTACATGCCACCTTTTACTTGGAATTTAACTCTATTCTGAAGAAAAGGCTACAATTGTTTCCTAGTTTACTAATTAACGTACCTGAGCAACATGTCTTCTTCCGGAAAGATGTTTAATGAAAGCATCATGGCTATTACAAGCAATGTTGCATATGGTGCACATCCGAATGGAACCAACGGGAGCCCCAGCATTCAAAAGTTGTTGCTTCTTTCTATCCAATTCATGAAAATTTGCCACACCAGAAGCCCCAAATATCAACTGTCCACCTACATTTCCTGTTTGGTCCATGATGCTTACATTATTGATAGTACTAGAAATTTCTGGAAATACTGCAGTAACGGGATTTATCTTTGCTTGCAAATTCCTCGGATGCTTCTTTCCCATGAGGTGTCTCTTACAAACATCTTTGGTTTTGCATACAACATTACAAACATCATACCGCCATGGTTGAATCAGGTTGCTTTGATTCATTGTGCTTCCTATTACATTATTCACCAAAGATTGCTTCATCCAATCATTCTTACTAGCAGAATTCAAAGCCGCTACCGGTGACTGCAAACCTCGACATATATAAAGTATAAACAACCCCAATGCCAAAAGGCCATTCATCTATTCTACTAACACAAATGAATAAACAAATAACCAAACGATGATAGCCGTATAGTTAATACAAATATTTGTCAATATAGTCACATAATATGCATAAATGGCATCGATAGTAGTGTTTATGGATACTTACAAACATAAAACACAAACTTCATTGTTACCAGTGGGAATCAAAGCCGCTACAACGACTGCAAACCCCGAAATATATGAAGTATAAACAACCCAAAATATGAAAAGCCATTCATCTATTCTACGAACACAAACAAATAAACAAATGATGATAGCCGCATCATCAAACAAACACAAATATTAGTGGGTATAGATCATTATAAGCATAAATAACATTGGAGGTCGCATTTTACAGAATTAAAATACTAACTGCATTGTTACTAGCGGAATTTAAAACAGCTATTGAAAACTGCAAATCCCGAAATATATAAAGTATAAGTCATTCATCTACTGTACTAACACAAATAAATAAACAAACGATAACAAATGCGATAGCATTTTATGGATATTTACAAACATAAAACATAAACTTTATTGGATGAAAACATTCATCTGCTAATCATTTGAACTAGTGCCGGCTAAATTTAGATTTTCAAGAATGATTACCGGTAATGTTCAAATAGATTAGAAAACACGAATCAGAACAAATAAAATCAAAATGCTAAATAACATTTAATACATTTCCAATGCATTAATGCAAGATCCAAATTTCACATTCAGCAATGCAGGGGAAAAAAGAGAACTTACAGCAGCGCCATATGTAAAGAGATCAGTGGGTGTAGTGATCCAACTTGGAGAAGCCGCATTTGAGTCCTCATATAATCGAGGCCGGGGTTCAAAGTCGAGATGGGTTAAGGTCAACTGACCCAGATGAGCACAGAGGTCGGTTGGAGGAGGGAACAAGAGTGGGTGAGAAGGAAGTGATGGTGTTTGAGGGAACGATAATAGAGAAATGGGGATTGAATTTGAGGTGGTAGGGAAGTACGTTAACGAAGATTGCTGTGATTGGAACATTTTACGTGAATTTGATTTGAAGATCATTTTACTTAGGGTTCCACCTCATCACTGTCAAGTATTTTGTGCATTTTGAAATCCAAAGGTCATGAGGACCTTCCCAATGGACCTTTTCGAAGTTTAACTGTATTGGGCCTACGCTTTAGACTTGGCCCGTTTAATGGTTGAATAGATGAACGTTTAAATTTTTTATTAACGTTAATTACGAATTTGATTTTTAAATTTTCTTTTTTGATGACACTTCCGAAGCCAATTTAATAGTCGAATCGTACATATATATGATCATATTATTTTACGTGTGTTCAAATTATTATAATATTTTTATATATTAACTTTAATTTTTTTTTTAGAATCAAAGCATCAATATCTTATAGTTTTTAAATTACTTTTATATATATAATATTAAATTATAAAATGGAGGGATCGATCTTTACTTATAAATATGTTTCATTTTCATGTTAATTTACGTATTTATGTAGTTTGTTGTTGTTACTCAATTAAAATTGATTTTATATAAATTTTAGTACATATTATACTTTTGCCATGTATATTTTACTTTTGGTGTTATCAAATGTTTTAATTATTTTTATTTTTATTTTTGTTATGTGTTTTAATGCATCTCAAATTCTAAGTCACTTGTTATAATTGTTTATTTTTAACTTTAATTTTATTTATTCAAAAATAAAATTATTAAACCTTAATAAAAAAATATGATATTATGTTTATAAAAAATAATATTATTTGTTTTTCTAAAGCTTCTTTTAGATTGTACACATTTTTTTAGCCCTCTAACTCCAATCTATTCCTTCGTCAACTGCGGGGGATTTGATGTGTCCTAAGTGTGGAATGGATGCTAAGACCCCTCTTCATGTGTGTCGGGATTGCCCGTATGTGTTGCCTGTGTGAATGGATCTCAATTTGTACTGGCCACCGGAATCCTCTGAGGGGGCTTTGTTTGGATGGGTGCGGTATCTCTTCTCTACTGGTACTCCTAGCACTTGTTTCACGGTTATAGTCACCATTTGGGCATTATGGTACTCACAAAACCTTTTGGTCCATAAGTGCATTCGACAATCAAGACAGGATATTGTTTCCTTTGTTTTGGGCTACGTTCGACAATTGGAACGGTTGTTCGCAACTTCGGGTGTTCGGTCCTCTCTAGTAACAGGGACATGGCGAGCACCTATGGACCTTTTTGTCAAGGTTAATTTTGATGCTAGTTTCTTTTGTCACTTGGGTGCTGCTTGTGCGGGTGTTGTCATTCGCAATGCTTCGGGTCTGCTTATTGAATCAACTTGCTTCTGGATCGCATATGCTTCCTCATCGTTGTGTGCCAAGGCCTGGACTGGTTTACAGGCAATCCGTTTTGTTAAGGACATGGGCTTTAGATTGGTGGAAGTTGAAGGGGACTCTTGCGTAGTCATCTCAAAACTATAGTCCACCAGTATTGACCGATCGAAGATTAGTCTGAATATGTAAGAGTCACAACAATTGGATTTAGCTTTTGAGGAGTGCAAATATCAACACATTCGACGTGAGGGTAATCGGGCTGCTCACCTAATGGTCAAAGAGGGTTTCACACGTCATTGTGATGCTTGGTGGGTAGAGGATGGCTCGCCGATGATACTGGACATTGTGAAAGAAGAAAGGGTGGGCGGTTGGAGTGCCCACCTCTAGTTGTTGTGCGGGAGTGAGGGTTTCGGGTGGTGGGCGGCACGAGCTAGGATGGGTGGTGCGTTGGTTGGGCTGCAATTGATAGGGGGTCTCGATCTTTTATTTTTCTCACATCTAACAATGGGGATCTGGGTCTTGAGTCGGCATGTGGGTGTTCTATTCTAGCTTCCCTTTTGGTCTAGTGCATTTTGTGGCAATGGGGTGCTAGGCTTGGATATGGTCTGTGGTGTGCATGGTTATGGTGAATCATGACTGATTGTTTTGCGTGTGGGGTGTTTAGTGGATTGGCTCGGGGTTCGCCGACTGGGGCACTCGCTTTAGCCTTCTTTTTCATGTGTGGAAAAGGCGAGGGGTTAGCCTCGTCAATGGTGTTTACTGTTTGTTTTACTCTTTATACTAGCATCGACAGATTGGTATTGGGAGTTTCTCTTTTGCTTTGCATATTCGGAGTTGGCCAGGGAAAGCTCATCAAAGGCAAGTGGAAATTTAGTCTTTTATGTTTGTTGTATTGTTTTCTTTAGGGCTTGTTTCCTTTGGTTGTACTTGTTTTTTTTTTCTTGTACCGTGTGATTTTATTTCCTTAATAAATTCCAACCTTTAAAAATTCAAAATATAATCAATTCCGATTCATAATATCAAAAATGCAATCTTTGAAGCCTTTTTTGTCATTAGATGTAAGCCATAATAACGGAATCATATATTCCTTTTTGTTGTGATCTTATATTTCTCTCTCACCCACTTTCTTGAACATAATAAAATTAGTAAACTACAACGTTATTTATAAACATCGATTAAACCCCTTTATATTTAAATATTAACGAAGTGGTAATACTTGCACATTGGTTCATGCACCATCCTTCTTGTTTTTCAACTAACCAAAGTAAAACAGTAATAAAAAAATAAAGACAAATGTTGTTGGTATGGTCTCCCAAACCTAAACACGTGATTCTTATTGTCTCCCTTCAATTTACAATTAACAATTTACGTCATTTCCAGCTACTATTCAGAATCCTATCATTCCAGCCTGTTGTAGCCTTCTCTTGAAACATCTTACATAATAATATTTTCTCTTTTTTCAAATGATTTATAGTTCTGGATTTCTACTAAATCTTCACTGTTTAAATCATAGCATAATCAGATTTACCTTAAATATATATAATAACTAGTTTGGTATAAAAGGAATTATGTGATTAAGGATGAGTTTGAATCAACGGTGCGATGTATTTAGTTTATTTTTGTCTCACGTTGCGATATCATTACAGTATCTAATTTCACCATCACCGTTATTTTTACACTAATCGTAAATAAACACATCGCTCATCCAAACTCTCCTTTAATTGTAATAATTTTAAGGGATAAATCTCAAAACTATACATGAATTATGGTTTAATGTGTAATTGTATACATGAACTTTAATTTTGTGTAATTTTATACATAAAATTTTGATTTGATCAAATTCTTGTAAATTATTAACACAATTATAGATATAACATCATTTCTTATTTATGTATTGCATTAATAAATAATTATATTTATTCAATATAAAAATAAATTAATATATTTATTTATTTAAATGTGTATGATTAAATCAAAATTAAAGTTTCATTTATAGATTTGAACCACAATTAGAGTTTTACGTCTATAATTGCACCAAATTAAAGTTTATATATATAATAACACATTAAATTAAAGTTCATATATAATTTTGAGATTTATCCCTAATTTTAAGTTGTATGTTTATCTTAAAGGTAATAACCAACAATGAAATTTATTTTAATTGTAATGAAACATCAAGACACTAAAAATATTAACTTTTGTGCAATGCAAATGTGTTTAACTGTGAAATTTTATTTTTATTAAAAAATGAGTAAATAAATCTCTTCGATAATTTTTTTTGTTAAATAATGGTTTGGAAAATGCTAAATATCATTTTTTATAAGTAAACTATAAAAATGGTCACCCAATTACGCTTTCCATTCTATTTCGGACACCAAACTATTATTTTTTTTATCTAGTCACTAAACTTTTCAAAATTTTGAGTCACTTTGAGTTGATGTGGGTTTTTTTATTGGTCTAGTAACACATTAGTCCTCTAATATTTACATATTCTATCATTTTGATCCTAAATATAAAAAATAACCATTTTAGCCCTCAATTTTTACAAATTTTATCATTTTAGTTCTAATTCTAAAAAAATTAATAAATTCGGCCCTCAACATTTACAAAATCTATCAATTTAGTCCTAAATCTAAAAATTAAAAAAAATTAAGAAAATCATTTTAGTCCTCTTTCAAGCCACTTACAACAATTTTTTTTTACTACAATTTAGGGTTCAAAATTTTACAAAAAAATTAAAATAAATAAATAAACTTGGGTTGGATCGAAGTCGCGTATACTATTACAGTACGTTTGGTTCGCTGTAATGGAATAGAGGTGTAATGGAATAGAGCTGTAATGGAATAGAGCTGTAATGGAATAGAGCTGTAATCAGTAATTCAATTGTTTGGTTGATTGGAATGGAATAGAGCTGTAATAATATTCTTGTGTTTGGTTGAATGGAATGATGCTGTAATAGCATAAGAAAAATGCTTAAATGACTAAAATACCCTTAACAGAATTTTTTTAGTTAGATGATTATTGTTATTAAATTTTAATGATTATTATTAAATATAATTGAATAAAAATATTAATTTATTTAATTATATTTTAACATAATTATTATTAAATACAATTTAATAAAATAATATGTAATTTAATAATATTTTTAATATAATTATTATTAAAATATGAATTAGTAAAAATTATAATATATAATTTTAGAAAAATAATATATAACCTATTTTTTAGTTTTAAATTATGATGCATATATACTAAGCTTAAATATCATTAATAAAATAAATAATTTAATTATCTTCTGAACTAAAAAAATAAAAGATTAGAAATATAAATAGCTTGATAATTATATTTTACATTCAAACATAATCTACACATCATAATCTATATGTTAAATTTTATAACATCAAAAAGTTACAACAGTCTGCGATATTCTATTAATACCATCTTACGATCCAAATATTACATATACAAAAAGTTAACAAAACAACACCAACACAACCATGATTTTTAATGGTCTGAAAGAAATCTTCTCACCCATTCCAGTCGCACGGAAGGAGGCAGACTAAAGAAAACGATCATTTGCGTTGGATTGTCCGGGATTTTGCTCAACGCAGAATATCGTTCATCCTCCGTTAATCCTTCCACTTCGCATAAAGCCGGATATAATTTCTGAGCACTTTCTTGAATGATCATTTCTGACTTTTGTTGAATTAGCACTTCGGAGGCAATGCTTCTACTTATTTCAAGGCCGACAGTCTGTATATTTTTCCCTAATAATGTGGCAGCCTCAAGAAATGAAGTAGAAGAAATTTGTTCACTTGCATCAGAAATCTTTTTTTTCTTCTTTGAAGACCTGGAATCATCTTCATTTCTAGATTGTTGCGGTTGTGTACCTGAAAGATCCATCTCATCTAAAGAAACATCAGCTTCACACTCATGGTCAATGTTTCTTTCTTCATGAGTATTTGCAGTAGCTACATCTTCAGCATCTATTTCTTCAATAATATCAGCGGCCGTTTGAGCATCTTTCCCAGTGGCACGATCCTTTGCGTAGATGGCAGTAAGTTGGTCGTAGTAAGGGAAACTGCGATGTCTGAATTGACCGGCTTCTTTATGACTCTATAAAAAAAGAAAAAATTCATATTAGATATAAGTTAGGTCAAAGCAAGATAGTAAAGACATGAAATAATTCTTACACTTATATACGAGTTCCACACAGCATCTTCGGCAACAACAAGCTGTCTATGCTCATCCCAACCAAAGCCGCTATTGTCTTTTCCACTGAGCATGTCATAAACGATTGCCCAATCCCTTTTCAATGTCCTAATCCTCGATTCAAGATTAGGTTTAGCCTTCAATTTTGCATGAGGTAATACTTTTTCTAGCATCTTTTCTAGCTCATTTAAATATCCGGCCTTGAACCCCGTATCGGCATTAAAGGTTCCGACATTGTGCAAGTCAACCATACAAGCAACCAACGCAGCATCTTCTTCTGGAACCCATTTCCTTTTAGTTCCTCGAGAATTTTGAGATGAAGCAGTTGATTGTGAAAAGCCTGACATAACTATCTTAAGAGAAAAACACAAATTAAAATTAAAGCTTGATATCATGAATAAGAAGGTCAACACTTTATAAAATTATAACACATGGCGAATCAAATTAAAATAGATTAAATTTGCAATCCAACAAGTCTAGTACAATACATAAAGACAATTCAAACACCACCAAAGTTTCATAAACTAGGTACATTAAATAAAATAAAGAAATTAAACTTCCACTGTGTTTTAATAAACCTAACTAATTTCTAGATGTTTGCCATTCATAGAACATTTGATTGGCTAGTTCCATTCTCCAAGTAGCCCATGCATCCGATGGATGAATGTTTACAATATTCGACTCATCCTCATCTATCAAATTACTAGATAATTGTTCTTCCAACTCCGCTTCAATAGGATCAAGACTCATATAGGTTCGAATAAAATTATGGAGCAAACAACATGCAATAATGATTCTATTGTGCACTCTCACAGGATAGAATGATGGACTCCTAAGTATTCCCCATCTAAGTTTTAATAACCCAAAGCATCTTTCAATAACATTGCGTGCCGAAGCATGTTTCATATTGAAAAATTCTTCTGGAGTACTTGGTTGGTAACCTTGACGCCACTCATTCAAATGATATCTTTGTCTTCTAAATGGCGCAAGAAATCCTTCACAGTTTGTATAACCAGCATCAACTAGATAATAACAACCTATAAGAAAGAAACAAAACTAATTATCTTGGTCAGTTTTTCGAAAAAAGTACTCCAGAAAAATTAATTCAAATTCCTCTAATTCTGCACTTTACCATGAGGAACCTTCAGTCCATGTCTCCTACTAATGGCATCTCGAAGAACCCGTCCATCAGCAACAGAACCTTCCCAACCGGGAAGAACATAAACAAAATGCATATCAGGTGTACAGACACCCAACATATTTGTTGCTATGTCACCCTTTCGCGTTCGATATCTAGGTTTATCAACAGTTGGAACCCTAATCTTGATGTGGGTTCCATCTAAAGCACCTAAGCAATTCTACACGAAATGTATAAAACCTCGAGTTATGATACTATATTTAAATCTAAATCAACTAAACGATGTACGAACTATATTGAAACTCACTCCAATACCTTGAACCATTTCCACCTTGGGTCTGTAGAATTACCCATAATTGGATCTGCCTTTTTAAATAGCACATCTTGTAAGCGTATGACAGCATTTAAAACATTGTGAAATGATCTGCTAACGGTTTCCCCAGACCTATTAAAGTGATGCTTGACAACTCGATTTTTAAGGTGATGAGAAATAATATGTAAAAACATTGCCACCTGCTCATCAACAAGCATATTCCTTGACGACTTTAATTCTCCTACAGTTTGTAACATCTCACATAGTTTAAAAAAAGTAGTTCTATTCATCCTAACTTGTTCAATACAACTCTCATCACTAGCATATACAAGTCTTTTCACATAATCTCGTTTTGCATAAAAATCTAAAATATATGATCTAATCCTTGGTCTATAAGTATATAGGCTATAGACGGTAGCCAATGAAACTAAGAACCAACTTGCAACTGTGCACATTTGCAGCCATACTGTCACAGCGAGACCAATTCTTCTACGTCTTTCACTTTGTACTATTAAAGGTAAACGAGCCATTACTGCAAGATATTAAAGTGTTATAAATCTTCAAATAATATACTTAATTATGTAAATTAATTTGAAATTTCAAAATAATTTTATTTTGATATTAAAATTAAGGATTTTCATGGGTTAAGATTATAACATAGGTACTTATTTAACTACAAAAATAATTTAAGAACTTATTTAAATAAAATATAATCATTTAAGAACTTATTTAAAAAATATATTAGCCATTGGAATACATGTAGTAAGAAATAAAAGACATTCAATTGAAGTTCACAATGAAGAATGCTTATGGCAGTCTATATAGCTACCACTTTTGTACTACTTTTAATAAAGTTAATATATATTTGTAGAAAAGTATATATTATTCATGTGCTGAAGGGTAAGACATTAGATTAAAACAAATAATTGTAAGTTCTGTCCAAGATTTCATTTTTATTTTTAATCTTTTTCCTAATAGTTACTCCATTTTTTTTTATCAGATTAATCAGCAAAATTCATATAATTTCAATATAATTTCACATAATCTCAGATTAAAACTACAAATAATCATGTTCCGTAAGCTTCAAATGTTCGGAAATACTGTTAGGATTCGGACCAACCTACCCATCATTCTTCCATTCATTGCTATTTAAATGCTTTTCTTCAACCACATCTTTTATATATATAGCACCTTGCTTTAATTAGTTTCCTTCTACTTTGATACATGTGTGTCTGGAATTACCTAGTACAACATGTTTTCTTTTTAGTAGTTGTTGGATTAGAATGTTTATTTCTACTTTGGATGATACTATGTTATGTCTCTATTTTTCTTTTCATGTTACATGCATGCTACTATGGATATGGATATATATATATATATATAGCTAATATGATTTGGTTGTGTTTTTTTACTTGTTTTCCATATGCTTATATGCTTTATATTATTATTTTACTTAATATTTTTCTCTCATCTTCTATTTAATTTTTAATGAACAAAAAGAATAAGCCCTATAATCACTTAATATAAATAAACATTTTAATTAAAATAAAAATTTACTTGAATACAGATAAAAAAAAGATTTATTTAAGGGTAAAAAGTATAACTTACTGATAAATTTTATGAACATTTTAACATGAAATATTATTTCATACACCATGTAAAAATTTTCAAGAGTTTTTTAAAATTTTATAAACAAATTGAAGATATAACGTGTTTTATATAATATATTAAAAACTAAAAATTATATATACATAAACGAATGAACGGTTGTGATGCCCTGCTGATGTGTATAAGGTAATTTTCCTTTTATGTCTGATATAATTCCAAGTCTACTTCTAGTTTCATGAAAGTAGAGTAAATAGCATCATAAATAATAGCATATTAAGATGAAGGGTTTGCTTCACATGCAGTTCATGTTCATGGATTTATGGACCATTGTAACATGAATTTGGTGGACAAGTTTCTGCAATTTTTTAGTCCAAGCAAAGAGCTACCACTCTCAAATTATAGAAAACAAAAAAAAATAGAAGCTGAAACATATCATATGAAGTTACTTGGTTCTATAATACCATTTTTTCACTGTAGTATAGTAACAAGCATAAATGCATTATCCAGTACTTGACCCATAGCATTGTCCTTCATTTTCTAATGCAAAGATAATGAAGACATGAACCTTTATATCACAAATGCATTTGTACCTATAAAATGGAAACAAGGCTTTCACCAAGCCTATAAAATCTCCACACACTAATACAAGAAAACTGCAAAAAATTAAATCATCATTAGAACAGAGCAATTCCACATGAAATGATCAAATCATTGACATACACGGCAGTTAGGTTAGAGAAGGCAGATAAATGCTTTGGCAACCAAATTATCCCACTAATTGTCGGATACAAATGCTTCTAACAAAATGAAGAATCTGAGCAACATAGAATCTAACAAAACCATCTTCATTCTACTTGAAAATCATCAGGCATCAGTCCTAAGAGTTAGCTGTTTCTTACTTCCCTTCTAAATAGCCTTAACTTAGCAACACAAACTGGAAACAAACATCTTTATATTTAATCTATGCATGAAACTAAGGAAGTCAAAAACAGATCAATCTAACATCCAAATTTAGGGAAGAACTATCAATGTACACCATTCCTAATTCATAGGAAAATGCACTATATTTACAACCGAGACAAAACTTTCCTAATGCCACATTTGACATAGATCAAAATAAAGAATCATGATGATTTTGGCTTAATTATTAATAGAAAATCACTGCCGATCTGTTTACTGAGTAAGAAAACGATAAGATCCATCTGTTTTCATTTTTCTAGTTCCAGCATTAGTGCTGATATTGGCAATTAAGATCAAAACATAACAAATTTAATAACAAAATACACTTACACTACGAAAGCTAACATTCATAAGGAACAGCACACCCAAAATGTAAATCCAACCATTGCAGCATAACAATCCAAAATATCGCTATCATTCATAAGTTTAGCCAATCCAAAAGCTAACAGCTAACATTCATAAGTTTAGCCAACCCTTTTTCCAGCAGAGTTGCACTTCGGGAGGCTAAAAGCTAACATTCATAAGTTTAGCCAATCCAAAATCAGCAACAGAAAAGATCAGAATCACCAACAACACAAGATATCGCTATCAAGCATGTTCCTTCTCGTATGGTTACTCCATACAAAAATGCATACAGAAAAGAGCAGAAAACTTTGCAAACACATAAACAATACATGAAAACAGAAGATTCTGTGACTGAAAAAAAGAAAGAAAAGAAAGTAAAATTCGATACCAGAATCACCAACAACACAAGAACAAAGTAATCGGAAAAAATCAAAACCTAAAATTTAAGGCATGGGAAGAAAAGGGCTATGACAGTAATCGAAGGAAGAAAAGGGCTATGACAGTAATCGAAGGAAGAAAAGGGCAGGGAAATTAGGGGAGAGTGAAATGAAAAGAACGGAGGGTATTGTGGTTACCTAAAGGATGCTGCGACGCCGGTGAAGACTGCTATGGCCGGAGTTGAAGGAAGAAACGCTATAATCGGTGCAAGAGGGTATTGTGGGGAGGTGCTGTAATGGGGCTGTATTCGGTGGTTTGTGATGGGAATAGAATTTGGGGATGGTTGCTGAATATGATAGGAATGGAATAAGCTTGTAATCAGGCATTCCATTCAACCAAACAGGTGCTTGGGGTGGGCATGCTGAATAGAGGTGTAACAGAATGGCTATTACAGCCAACCAAACAAGGCCTTAATTTTTGGGTTCGGGTTTGGAGTGGGTTAAATTTTTCTTAAAGTCGGGGTCAAGGTGGGTAAAAAAAACCCTACCCCTTTGCGATCACTAGTTAGCCAATAAGTTATAAATGGTTAAAAATTATTTTTTAAAATAAATATTTTTAAAATTTTCAAAGTTAGATCTGAATTGAAAAAAATTGTAAATTTTAGGGTCAATTTTGTTGAATTTTTTATATTTAGGATCAAATTGATAGAATGTGTGAACATTAGAGGGATAATTTTGTTACTAGACCAGTAAAAAAAACCTACATCAGCTCAAAGTGATTAAAATATTTAATTTCGAAAAGTTTAGTGATTAAATCGAAAAAATTAATAGTTGGTGATCAAAATAGAACGAAAGGCATAGTTAAGTGATCATTTTTATAGTTTACCCATAAAAAAATATTTTTTTAGCATTTTTCAGCTCATTATTTAACAAAAAAAAAAATTAAGGGGCTGATTTGCACATTTCCAAAATGTATAAGAGTTAATTTATTATTTTTTTCAATAATAAAATTTAAATGCAATCTATCCCTAAATATAGAAGTTGTCCTAATACTTTTACCATAGTTTTTTGTAAGAAAATGGTGTCTTTATAACTTTATTAATATATAACCAAAATAGATATATAGACATAGGTGTGATAAAAATAAATATATATGCACGTATATTGAATTAATTAAATATTATTTAGTAAAATTTATATAACATAGTAATTTTTTTTCCAAAAACAATGCTAGCCTGCACTGTTATACATTAAAATGTATGTGAGTTGTTTAAATTTATTGTATTAAATACTTTTATAGTTTAAAAACTTAATTTTAATTTTATTTATTTATTATTTTAACATAATTTGAAAATATTTTTTAGCGAGTATATGAAATTTGGAAGTACTATATAAAACATTAGCAGCTTTTATTAAATTGGAAAATCGTTTTAAAAACATTAGCAACCTCAAGTAGTGTTTTCTTATTGAAAATAATATTCGGTAATAATAATTTGGTATAACCCTCCTTCAACTTAAAAAAAAATTTAGCTTTTTATTTATCTTTTGTTTTTAGCTTTAAACTTGTATTTTTTTGTCAAATTACTTTAAAATGGATGAAAAAATTAATGTTTTTTAATTTTGTTGATGGGGCATACACGTGGATGACACATCATCATTTAATTATTTTTTAAAATTTTAAAAATTCAAAAAATATACAATTATTTTAAAAAATAGTTAAAATTATTTAAAATTATAAACTTATAAAAAATATATATTTTAATTAAAAATAATTAAATACTGACATGTCATCCACGTGTATATCACATCAATAAAGTACTTTTTCAACCATTTTAGGATGATTTAACAAAAAATACAAGCTCAATGGTTAATAAAAGAAATAAAATAAACAGATAACTAAAATGATTTTTTTTGTAAAGTTAAAAGGGTAAAAAAAATTATGCCTAATAATTTATAGCTTTAGGAATAAACAAAAAATTATTTTTATTATGAAAAATTTAATCATATATTGATATTTTTTTTGGTAGAGTTAAAACAGGTAAAATAATTAAAACTACATAATAATTTTTTGAATAGAGCTGTTACTTGTTTAGGCCATAAGAGAAAGTGCTAACATCTCTTTTGAAATCCCTTCAAAAGTCTTCAGTCTTTGGTATGTATAAAAAATTTGATTAAGTAGTTTGCAGTTTTATTGTAGTCTCTAAAAAGATGTTGAATACCTCATGAGCCTCCATTTAGCAGTAAGTGATGAATATGTCTAATTAAGATAGAGTTTGAAATTGACAACGAAAAAATTTGAATAACTTTGATCACCTCTAAATAATCAATTTGTATCAATACACCATCATAACTCCTGTAATGAATGATAGCTAATCCATCAAAAATATCTCATAGACCACAATTCAACATCAAAGACGAAACATTTGTTGAAATATCTGTTATGTCCCATAATCCATTGCCCGTTTACATTTCTTATGACTTATCCCGCTGCAGCATCCTCAAAGTAGTCTGAGCCGCCTCATCAATGCAGAGATTAATCCAACTTTTTGACATTTCGACAACTAAACTTTGTTTTTTTTATCTAGATACATTCTTCCTGTGATAAATTTTAAAATATGTAAAAAGTGGGATGATGAAAAAGGTAAACTAAATTCAATTAATATGGAATTAAATGACTTTAAAATTAGAGTGATTACAAAATGGGATATTTGACCAGTGGAATTGTTTAAATAAATACATTGGAAAATTAAAAAAAAATTGAAGGCACTATTAATGGAATTAAAGTTTGTGGGACACCGTCCGTGCAACAAATTGAAACGTGGAAGAGTATTTTTGACAATTACTGCATATAATAAAAATATATAACCAAAAAACTGACCTTTCCAGCAAAAAAAGAAAAGAAAAAAATTTACCTTAAACGTCATTTTTAATATGAAAAGAAAAAGTAAATTAAATTCAAATAAAAATCTTAAAATTTAATATGAAATTAGATAATATTCTTATTTCATACATATTGAACTGTGCAGCAACGTGATTAAAACCCGGTGTTTGCAACGAATGGCGAGTTGGGTGGGACTTGGTTACATTTTTTGCCTTGATAACCTTAGCCTATCAAAAATATTTGCCCCCAAATAACAGCATTGACCATTGATCATTTACCATTTACCATTGACCATTGACCATTGACCATTCACAAAAGCAAATTTGGTGGAGTGGATATGATGAAAGATATACACAAATATTTTAAACCTTTTACTTGGAAATTGTAACTGAGATGCCAGCAAAGTGTCGGCCGATCTCACAATCTTGCCAGCGGACAAGTTAAATTTACCTGAGCTTTGACGAAGCCTCAGGAAGATGCCAATCACTTCACAGAATATGGCCTAACATGCCAATCACTTTACAAAGAAGCCTTTTGTTACTTAAAATATAATCTAATCCAACCAACAAATTCGCCATCAAAAGAAGTGAAGTTCCTGTTTTTTTCTTCAACCATGATTTTCCACCACCCAAATTTCATTCATTACACCTACACATGCCAGCCTTAAGTAGTTCTTAAAGCTACTAATTAAAGTCATTTAAGACAGTTTTTCTTTCTATAAAGATGGTTCAAACGCTGAAGAGCCAAAGTATATCCAAGTTAAAACCAATGGCAGACAGTAATGGTGTTGCCATCATCTTTGGGGTTACTGGGCTTGTTGGAAGAGAGCTAACCAAACGGCTCATCTCAAAATCCAAGTGGAAGATCTATGGTGTAGCTCGTCAACCTGAAATAATACCCATCAAAAGTTCTAGCTACCATTTCATATCCTGTGACCTGTTAGATCCATTTGAAACCAAGCAGAAGCTATCAATACTGCATGATGTGACTCATGTTTTTTGGGTCACTTGGGCTTCCCAGCATCCATTGGATACTGCTGAGTGTTGTGAGGAAAACAAGGCAATGTTGTCCAATGCCTTGAGTGCCATTCTCCCCATAGCAAAGGGGATGAAGCATTTTGCCCTTCAAACAGGGATGAGTCATTATGTACCCGTGGCTGTGAATGGGAAAACAACCCATTTGTTCGATGAAGAATGGCCGAGGCCGAAAGCGAGCTCCAACTTTTACTATGTCCTTGAAGATACCCTCCATGAGAGATTGTATGGGAAGGTGGGTTGGACTGTGCATAGACCTGGCTTGTTAATGGGTAGTTCTAATAGGACTTTGTTTAATTTCATAGGGAGTTTATGTGTTTATGGTACTATCTGTAAGCATTTGAACCTCCCTTTTGTGTTTGGAGGGACAAGTGAGTGTTGGGAAGAGAGTTATATAGACGGCTCCGATGCCAGACTCGTCGCCGAACAACAAATTTGGGCAGCCACCAGGAATGACGATGGAGTGTCTTCCAACGGCGAGGCGTTCAATGCAATCAACGGTTCGAGTTTCAGTTGGAAGGAGATATGGCCAATATTGGGAAAGAAATTTGGAGTTAGAGTGCCTAAAGAGATGTGTATGGAGGAATTTTGGTATGCGAGGGCCATGGGAGACAAGAAGAGAGTATGGAAAGAAATAGTGGAGAAGGAAATGTTGGTGGAGACGAAGATGGAAGAGTTGGCAAATTGGCAATTCATGGACATCTTGTTTAGGTTCCGAGCCAAACTGTTGGGGTCCAGAGCTAAAGTTGATGGGCTGAGTTTTATAATGAAATGCAACACACTTGATTCAATCTTGTATTGGATTGATGTCATGAGACATGAAAACTTCATTCCCTAGGCATTTTTTTCTCTTTCTTATCCTGTGGTTTAATGTTACAACCAAATCAATAGCGCAAAGAAAAATAAATTTGAGACTGTTTTGATAGTATGGAGTTCCATTTTATGATTTATGTGGGGTTTATGATTATTTTTTTTAATAATATTATCTTTAAAATTTTAATCTGTGCTTTGTTGGAGAATGTAATGTATTTTACTATTATATCTAATCACTTAAAAAATATAAAATTATTTTGAAATCTTCAAAAGGTATAAAGGAAAATGACAATTAAAAAAAATATGAATTATGAAAAAATTATCCATAAAAATAAAAGATCATTAACATTTATAAGTTAGAATTATATATAAAAAGCAATGGTTTTTTGAATAGAAAATGTTGAATCATATTCAAATTACAATTGTATCAAAGAAAAATAGAAAATTATTTTAATTATTGATGAGGTAATATAATATTATGTTTTTTTATAATTATGTTGTATGTTGTTTATAATTGGATCCAATGGTGTAGCTTAGTAGAGGCTCAGGGGGTCATGATCTTCCAAAGTTTAAAATTTTTGCAATTTAACTCGTTATAGATATACTATAACTCTCTCAAAAATATAAGTAGCCCTTCACAAGGTTTAAGATTTTTGCAAGTTTCCCCTTTATATATATACTATAACACTCCCAAAAATATAAGTAGGTTCCTCCAATATTTTTATAGTATTAAAAAAAATATTTTTGATAAAAACAAAATAAAAATATTCTTGAGGAAGCTAAATTATTCATAATAACTTTTGAATAATATTTTTGATAAATAATAATAAATTAATATATATTTAAATATTTTACTTAAAATAATATTTTATAAGTAACATAATAATATATATAAAAGGAAAATAAAAGATGAACATATTTTTATCATCTTTCTCTTTCATATTCGTGTTTAGTAAGAAAAGAAGAAAAAAATTCTTCATTATTTTTCTTTCAAATTTTAAGTACAAGGTATTTTTTTTTAAAAATTTTCATAGATTTTGAAACTTTGAAACTTATTTTACATATATGTAGTCAGGAGCGAAGCCAAAAAAATTTTTTTAGGGGAGGTTGAAATTAAATTGTAATTTTTACAGTAGTAAAGATGCAATTTCACCATTTGAATAACTTATATTTTTATAATTTTTAAAGGATTAAATCAAAATTTTATCAATTTTACGGGAGACCAAAATGTAATTTTATTTTTATTAATTTAAAATTTAAAAAAGTTTAAAGGTCTTAAGGGAACGGGCCCTGCCAACCTCCCTAGATACGCTACAGTATGTACCAAAAATTTTTTTATTTTCAAAATTTTATTCAATATCACTTATTTAACATGAATCAAACTCCCTTCATTTAGAAGGGGCATAATATTTGAATGGAATCAATCATTCTCTGACAAGAAAGGCAAGAAGTTGTTTAATATACAGCCCTGCAAATTACAGGCATATATCATTTTACAAAGAAATGCAATAGAATTTTGAAAGTACACATTATTGTTTGTATTGTAAGTATACAATTGAGTCCAAACTGCAACACCAAGCTATTTGATGTCTAATGTTGTCAAGATAATAACCAACTATTCCAGGGTCGCCTCGACTGCTGAAGCTCAAGCTCGATCATTTTCCATTCTTTTCAAAAGAAAAAAAGAGGAGTTAATTAAATCATCAATCGAGTTTGCGAATAAGAAAAAAGAGAAACTTGTAATGTTTTACATGTTTCATTAAATATCAAATATGCATGACCTTCAGCCAAAGTAGGATACATACAGGCTCGATTCAAGTTGCTCTATAGCTCAAACTGGTAGAGCTTGACTTGACACTAACTGAATTGAATTTGAGTTTATTTTTCAAGCAAAACTTGACTAGCTTATGAGTACAAGTGTCTTAAATTTGTTGTAGACTCAAATCTCACCAGAACTTTGAATGCAAAGGAGCTATAGATCAACACCCTCATCAAGGCCTTTGGAACCGATCATCACATTCGAATCAAGTTGCTTGTCAAACTTCTTCTTCCTCCTTGCTTCGAATTCTTCGAATCCATCCATCTATATATGCATATGTTTTGGTTAATTAAAGCATATAAAGCTTATGAGATCTTTCTGGAATATTTGAACCAAATTTGGCAGTGATTCAAGGAGAATGGAGAAGCTTACTTGTTGAAACTGACACATCAAAATGGGGTTGTCATGAAGTGAGAAATTCTGGAGAGCTTTACAGTCTTTCAATATATTAGGAGGTATCTGTCAACCAAGAGATATCAGAGTACAAATAGAAACAAACTACAAAATATAAACAATGTTTTATTATATGTTACTCAGACTTGGGTGCAGGTGTTGGATATGAGTATGTGCCCAACATGGGAAGAATCTGGATTTTCTAAGGTTTTTCATGTATTTGGAGGATCATTGGATATCATATTCCCAAACCTTGTGCCAAACATTGGTATGATAGTTTATATATATACATATATGGAGGATTCTTAGATGTCATGTTTCTAAGCCTTGTGCTCCTCATCGATGCCAGAAATGAATACTTAAAGAAAAATGAAGAGTCGGACTTGGGTAATTGAAAAGCAAGCATGCCAGCAACACAACAATTACAGTTTGATCAGCAAACTTATGCTATCAATTTTTAGAATCATGTTTATTGGTATTTTACATCATTTTAAAATTTAAGAACTTCACATGGTTCAACAAATATTTAATTCAAGATAAATTATTTCCAATGGTTAATCTTTTACAAGAGTTCATATATGGTATAATAAAAAATTAGCCCGAGTTATTGTTACAGTCGACTGACAGCAAGGTACTCTCGTTTCCCTGAACCATATCACAGCAGGTCTTGCTCTCAATACAATATTGTCTTCTTAAGGAACCTACAAGTCCCTCAAGGCTTTGTCATCCAAAGAGTGCCTCTCCAAGTTCAAACCTAGGACCTCCCCCATATAGGAATAGAAGGCTTTTTCGTAACTCTAGTACTTGGATGACAAAACCTCGAGGGAACCTTGGATGCCTAAAGAGGATAATATTGAATTATGGTACGACACAACGCAATATGGTTCAAAAAAACAAGTAAAGCTTGCTGGTTGACAGGTCGTGATAGTTATTGTGCAGCATGAGGAAGTTAGAAATGATGGAAACTGTGTGTTAATTACCTGGTTGACTTTGTTATTGTTTAAGCTAAGTGACTTTAGTTGAACAAGATTACAAACAGATGCAGGAAGTTCTTCAATAAGATTATCTGCAAGGGTAAGTAAAATTGTAAAGTTGTGAGTTGTAGAAGCAGTATTGAATGCATGAATGTGTAGCATTTTATTTTCATTGGTCTATGTTATATGTCATAACTTTGGATGAACAAGGCTTGCAAGGGCTAAGCCAGAAAATTACGCTGGGGCAAGAAATGAATTATAAATCTTTTGGGCGAGAGTGCAATTTTACCTTTATAGTTTCATGTAATTTTATAAAATCTTAAGGGTCTAAATGATGATTTTACCATTTTGGGGGCCCAAGGCCACTGCTAGCCCCCTGTCTTTGCCCTGAAGGCCTAATCAACTACTTAATATGGCCCTCCGACTCTTCATTTTTCATGAAGTACTTGTGTGCTGTAGACATTCGAACATGGATTGGTGGTCCTCCAACTATATAAAAAAATTCAAGAATATGAGCATACCATGATGGACATATAACCATATCCAACACTCACATCCAAGTCCAAAGATATGGTGGTTAAATTTCTTCTTATTTTTCCCATGTATTTAGAGCCTTCTTGGTGGGTCATCTCATATCCCCACATTAATGATCGTACTAAAAAATGTGTAGGAAATGAGCATTCCAAGAAAATTGAAGAATCAAAGCAACATAAGTAAATATGCAGAAACACACCATTTGCTTGCAGTTCTTCCAAAGAAGAGCAGATCCCAATTGATTCAGGAAGATACTTCAATTTGTTATTAGACACATTAAGCAGAGACAACTGCATCATCAAACAACATAAATTAGATCCAGGAACAATATGAAACATAAAGTTGTTTATCGTAGGTTTATTTAGTTCTTTAAGTAATGTCTAATGCTTAGTGCTCTTCTCAGTCTTCATTAACATCAAGTCGGATGATCTCAAGATTAAACTTGTGCTTAAATTAAATGTTGAACTACACAAACATGCAATTATATGCAAAGCCAAGGAGTATAATGAACAGTTTCACACCATGTTACTCAGATACAAGCGTGAGTATTGGTGAAGGTGTGTGTTTAGTACAGGTATGGTCAGATTTTTTTTAAAGATTTTCTATTTTGGAGAACATTAGAGGTCATATAATCCTATGCCTGATACAAGTACTTTCAACAAAATTGTAGAACCGGAGCACCATAAATAACTTACATTGCGCAAACTGCCAATAGTATTGGGCAAGGACATTAACATATTTCCAGAAATTGATAACTTCTCGAGTTTTACCAGCTCGCCCACTGACAAAAGAAGAACAGTTAGAAACGAATAAGACTTTACATTTACCCTATGAAGTTTGCAGACTGCCATGAAGCAAATCTGCAAATAATGGAGGCAATTAAATGCATTTATTTAGAAAAAGAGTATTTACATTCATCTGGCAAAGAAGTAATTCGGTTCCCGTCAAGTATCATAGTTTTCAGAGACTGAAGATTCCCCATTGTACTTGGTAATTGCTGAATATGATTACAGGCTAAAATCTGGAAGGGAAAAAAGAAGAAGAAAGAGCTACTTTAATATTTTCACTCTATGTTACTTGTATTGAGGTGTAAGTGTCAAATACAAATAATGTGTACAATACATATATGGTTAGGTTTTTCTAAGTTTTTACAATTACAAAATTTGGATAGAAACATCAACAAAAAGGTTCAACAACAAACACAATTGACATGAAAGCATAATTCGCCATTTATGTGTTGAAAGAAACCTATGTTGTTCTCACTTTTATTTACCATGATGCATTTGTTTTTGACACATTGATATATGGGAATATAACCTCTAAAAACACTCCAAATACATGAAAACTTAAAAATTTTGACCATGCTTACGTTGAAAGTAATATTCGTATCCGACTCTTGCACCTGAGTCTGCATAAAATGGAACGAAACTCTACATATTGCAAGCAACAGTTGAGAATATCTTACCAGTCGCTGCATGTTGACTAGTTTGCTGATCTCCATAGGAATTTCAACTGCATGGAAGCATAAAAGTTGACAGAATAGTAACTAAGCAATTTAAGGCTTCATCGAACTAGGTTATGAGATTGAAAAGAAATTATACTCATTCTTACTAAGGAAATCATATTTAACTCTTGAATAATCCTATATTGCTCAGACTCTTCATTTTTTAAAAAAAATGCTGTATTCATGTTTGTCACGTGTATGAGAATATGACATCAAAAGATACTCCAAATACATAAAACTTAGAAAAATCCAATCATACCTTCATACCTATATCCAACACTCATACTTATGTCTGAGCAATATAGGCAAAATCTCCTAAGAAAGGAAGTTACTATTGCTTCATCTGATTCACAAGTTGAAAAAGGCATACCTAATTTATTTTGCGTTAAATCGAGAGTTCGTACAGATTTATCCAGATCAAGAATTTCATCAGGAAATGTCTGTTCCAAATCAAAGCACAAATTTCATCATATACACAAGAAACAAATGCAAAAATTCCCACTAGAACTACTATGTTTCTCAACCAATAAGGTATAAAGGTGCCAACTCTGCTTGACTCCGAAGTGTAATTACCGGACACCAAGGGTCTTAGACCCAAAAAATAAACATGAACTCTGCTTCTATTTAACTGTAATATATAAACCCTGTTCAAGATCAAATGCACATTTCATCACAAACGCAATGAACAAATGCAAGAAGTCCCATTGGAAGACATTTGAACTACCATGTTTCTCAATGAATAATGCATGCAATTTGGGGTCTGACCCAGCTTGCCTTCATAATAGGCGGGATCCAATGTGACTGTAGGATATTGAAGGTCTTAGACCAATTGAATTTTGGAATAGTCAGATCCAATGTGGCTACCAGATACCAGGGTCTTAGACTAAATAAAAATTAACATGAACCTCCATGTATTGAATTGTAATAGATGAACCTTGTTCAAAATTTAAGTGTAAACAAATGCAAGAATCCCTATTGGAAGCCATTTAAACTACCATGTTTCTCAACCAATACGACATAAAATATTGCAATAACAAATTAACATGAACCCTGCATCTATTTAATTGTATTTGGTACCCACACAAAGGCACAAATATTAGATTAATGCTCTTTTTTATTAGCACTCGATACTTACTTTTAGAATGCTTCTATAAAGCAAAAAGAAGTGCTAAAAACCAAAACCAAAATTGAATAAATATAATCAAATGACTTTTTTTTTTAATTTTTAATTCTTCATAACTTGGAATTTGATATTCAATTCTATAAGAATATCCTAATCATATAAACAATAATATTTACGCAAAACTTCTACAAACTTATAAAAGGAAGAAAAAAAACATAAGAGGTTGCATAGAAATGGAGCAAGAAATTAAGCAAAATGCAGAACATATCATCAACAAATAAACAATAGGCATTTATGGAAAACTAATATAAAGCTTAAAAGAACATAAGAAATTCCATAGAAACGGAGCATAATTGGCCTATCATAAACAACATAAGGACTATTAAAATTCATATAAACAAACAAATTAAACAAAACCCAGAAACCATCATCATTATCATCTAAAATGTCTATTTACATCCTCAAATACTCAAATTATATATAAAAGAAAAAAGTGAAAATAAAAATTTATAGATAAATAAAAAGGGTTTGCTTACCTTTAATTTAGCTTCACGTAAGGCAACAATGCCAGTCGATCGCCATCGAGCAATTCGGTTAGCTTTGGATTCAGCAGCTTTACTTTCGGAAGATCCCATTTTTCTTCCTTTCTTTACCCTCTTTTTTCCCCTTTTCCCCTTTTCCCTCAGAAAATTTGATGAAGAAGAAGAACTACGAACAGGAAAAAGGAGAAAAATAAATAGAGATTAAAGAGATGGGTCGACTTGGAATTCAGAAATGGATAAGTCAACAAGGTCTCGAGTTTGGGTTAATTTTCAAAGAAGTTTTTTTCTGAGAATAAAAAACAACGTTAACTTCATTGAATTGCATGGAATTTTTGGCGTTTGTGTTTTATAAAGGTGGTGGCAATGCATGTTTTATTTTGATTCGATTTTATTGTGTGTTTTTCGGATACTAATTTTGGTTAATTCCATTTTGTTTAATTTTGCTATTAAGTTAGATTTATCCTCCTATCATCTTCTTCTAATCAATAATTCAATATGCTAATTATAAATTATTTTATTTATTGAAAAAAATAAAATTTGAATGAGATTCAAAAATTGCGTAAGCAAAAAATTTTGAACTTGTTTATTACGAGAAATAATAATTTTTGACTTTATTTAATAAATATGTTTTAAAGTAGTTAGGTATAAAATAAAGGAATTAAATTTGAAATTGAAAAGATGGATAAAAACTCTTTATTAAAATAAATGAAATTTTTTTATTTTTTTACTAAAAATAAGTCATGAGAATAATTAAATATTACAATTAAAATTAATTTATTACTAATTTATATATTAAAATATGATAACAAATGATATATAAAATCATAAATTAAATATATTGTAATTGATTTTTTTAACTTATAATAAATAATAATTATATAAATTAATTAAATAATAATTATATCTCAATTATATAAAATTAACTTCAATTACCTTAGAAAAACTTTACTTAAAATTCATAATGTTTTATCCAAAAAAAATTATACATCCCCGCCGCCAATCAAGCAAGCCTCGGTTTTCCGGGTCTCAAATATTTATACTTCTGTCTCTTCCGCCCGTCTCTGACCTAAGCCGTATCTTGCCTTCAAGTTTCCGACGTACCAGTAAATTAAATCAGGTAATTGTTAAAACCCTAAAATTAAAATGAAGATTGGTTTCTATTTGAATAAAGAGATTTTGAGTTATCTGTTCTCTGCCTTTGCATCGCTGTGCTATATTTGATTTTCTGTTTTTGACTCTACTGCTTATTACACCGTCTCATCGAATTCTTTTTACAAGGTATCGCCGCTATTTTCCGTCGCACTACTATTTGCGGCCGCGAGCCGCTGCTATTGGTTTGAAATTTTTTCAAGCAGCATTTGAGGTCTTTAGAGATAGCAGCCGCAACACCGCTATTTGGAACCCTAAGTTATAATCTCAAGTAGCCGCGTGATTTTGCAAGCTAGATCACCAACGTTCATGTCAGGCAATTCAAATTTCGGAGGAGGGGGAGGTAACCCTTTGAAAACTTGGGTCTCTGATAGGTTGATATCATTGCTGGGATTTTCCCAGGCCACACTTGTTGAATATACCATTGGGCTAGGTATGTCAATTTTGTCTTCTCTATATATGTATATCTGGGCTTCTATAATTGAACACAAATCTCGAATATGCTACTTTTAATAAATTGTTCATGTTGTTGCAGCTAAGCAAGCAGCATCACCTGCTGATATACTTGGCAAGCTTGAAGAATATGGCTTGCCATCATCTAATGACGTTCGTTTGTTTGCTGAAGAAATCTTTCGTAAAGTTCCTCGCAAAGCCTCCGGTGAAAATGTGAGTTAATATGTTCGCAGAGTTTTTTGTTTTTAATTTTTCTGCAATTATAATTTTTCTTGTAATTTATTTTCCTCTGGTCTGCTGCAGCTTTATCAGAAACAAGAAAGGGAAGCTGCTGTTTTTGCTAGGAAGCAAAAGACCTATGCACTTTTAGATGCTGATGATGAAGAAGAAGAAGCTGGTACCAATACTAGTGTTCATCGCCAGTCTTCTGATGAGCCTGCTTCTGAGACCAGAAAAGGCGATAAGCATAAGAAAAGATTCAGAAAGAAGAACGAAAGTGAACAAGATGAAGATGACGAGGAGGTCATACATGTGGATGAAAAGAAAAGAGTTAAAAGACAAGCTGAGGATGATGGTTCAGAGTCAGAGGAGGAAAGATTGCGTGACCAAAGAGAGAAGGAGGATTTAGAGAGACATATAAGAGAACGTGATGCTGTTGCAACTAGGAAGTTAATGGAGCCAAAGCTTTCACGAAAGGAGGAAGAGGAAGCTATACGAAGATCTAAAGCTTTGGAGCAAGATGACATCAATAGTTTAAGGAAAGTTTCAAGACAAGAGTATTTGAAAAAGAGGGAGCAAAAGAAGCTTGAGGAGCTTAGGGACGATATAGAGGACGAGCAATACCTTTTTGATGGTGTAAAGCTTACTGAAGCAGAATATCGTGAGTTACAGTATAAGAAAGAAATATACGAGCTTGTGAAGAAGCGGACGGAAGAGGATGATGATATTGGTGAGTATAAAATGCCTGATGCTTATGATCAAGAAGGGATTGTTGACCAGGAGAAGAGATTTTCAGTGGCTCTTCAGCGTTATAGAGACCCTACTGCTGGGGATAAAATGAATCCATTTGCAGAACAAGAGGCCTGGGAAGACCATCAAATTGGCAAGGCCACATTGAAATTTGGGTCAAAAAATAAAAAGCAAACTACTGATGATTATCAGTTTGTGTTTGAGGACCAGATTGAGTTTATTAAGGCATCAGTTATGGATGGTGACAAGTTTGATAATGAGATGTCAACTGACTCACCCGAAACAACCAAGGCAAAATCTGAACTGGAGAAACTACAGGATGACAGGAAAACTTTGCCAATTTATCCATATCGAGATGATCTACTTAAAGCTGTTGAAGAATATCAGGTTCTTGTTATTGTAGGAGAAACTGGTTCAGGAAAGACCACACAGATACCACAATATCTTCATGAAGCTGGTTATACCAAACGTGGGAAGGTTGGTTGTACACAGCCTCGACGAGTTGCTGCGATGAGTGTTGCTGCTCGAGTTTCTCAAGAAATGGGTGTCAAACTTGGCCATGAGGTTGGTTATTCTATTCGTTTTGAAGATTGCACTTCAGAAAAGACCGTATTAAAATATATGACAGATGGTATGCTGTTGCGAGAGTTGCTTGGTGAACCTGATCTTGCAAGCTACAGTGTGATAATGGTGGATGAGGCTCATGAAAGAACTGTATCAACTGATATTCTTTTCGGATTGGTGAAAGATATAGCACGATTTAGAAAAGATATCAAATTGCTTATTTCAAGTGCAACACTTGATGCGGAGAAGTTCAGTGATTTTTTTGATTCTGCTCCAATTTTCAAAATTCCTGGTAGACGTTATCCTGTTGAGATACACTACACAAAAGCACCAGAAGCTGATTACCTGGATGCTGCAATTGTTACTGTACTTCAAATCCATGTGACACAGTCACCTGGAGATATTTTGGTTTTTCTCACTGGTCAAGAGGAAATTGAGACAGCAGAAGAAATTTTGAAGCATAGGGTAAGAGGCTTTGGGACAAAAATTGCGGAACTTATTATCTGCCCGATATATGCCAACCTTCCAACTGAGCTTCAAGCCAAAATATTTGAGCCTACTCCTATTGCTGCACGGAAGGTAGTCCTGGCAACAAATATTGCAGAAACATCATTAACAATTGATGGTATTAAGTATGTCATCGATCCAGGTTTCTGCAAGATGAAATCTTATAATCCGAGGACGGGGATGGAGTCTTTGCTGGTAACTCCTATCTCTAAAGCTTCAGCTAATCAACGTGCTGGTCGCTCTGGGCGAACAGGTCCAGGAAAGTGTTTTCGGTTGTACACTGCCTACAATTATTATACTGAATTGGATGACAATACACCTCCTGAGATACAACGAACCAACCTTGCCAGTGTTGTTCTTTCTTTGAAGAGTCTTGGAATTCATGATTTGCTAAATTTTGATTTTATGGATCCACCACCAGCTGAGGCTCTACTGAAAGCTTTGGAACTTTTGTTTGCATTGAGCGCATTAAATAAACTTGGAGAGTTGACTAAAGTTGGTAGACGAATGGCGGAGTTCCCTCTTGATCCAATGCTATCCAAAATGATAGTTGCTTCCGACAAGTACAAGTGTTCAGATGAGGTTATTTCTATTGCTGCTATGCTTTCGGTGGGGAATTCAATCTTTTACCGTCCAAAGGACAAACAAGTTCATGCTGATAATGCAAGGATGAATTTTCATACTGGCAATGTTGGTGATCATATCGCTCTAATGAAGGTTGGTTTTTTGAAGAATAAATATTATTTTTAAGGATTGCCGCCCTTTATATTCCCGTTTTTGCATTTTAATGATTTGATATGTTAATTTATTTTCTAGGTTTACAATTCCTGGAGGGAAACAAATTTCTCAACACAGTGGTGTTACGAAAATTATATTCAGGTATAGTTCTTATTACCTTGATCTTGTTGTTGTATGGATCATTTTAAGTGCTTGTTCTCTTGATTGAACTGTGTTTAACCTTTTTGTTAAAAAAAAAAAAAGTTAAAGTCTTCTTTCATGTACTGATTTTGAAATGAACCTTCGAATTTGTTAATGTATCTGTTTGCTTCATGATGAATGAATATGATTTTTCTTGTCTTTCCTAGTGTTCATTTGTTTTCTATTTGTTGATAACTTATTATTTATGTTGCCTCTGTTATTTGTGATTTCAATTTTTTTAGGTCAGGAGCATGAAACGTGCGAGAGACATTAGAGATCAATTAGAGGGTCTTCTGGAGAGAGTTGAAATCGAAATAACATCCTGTCCTAATGATTTAGAGGCTATAAAGAAGGCCATTACATCTGGTAAGTTCCCAAACATTTATTGCTAGCAGCTTCTTTGAGCTGGAAGTGCTCCAGCTGTTGACTGTAAAATTCAACATATTTTTTCAGGATTTTTCCCTCATTCGGCAAGGTTGCAGAAAAATGGTTCTTACCGTACTGTTAAGCATCCACAGACTGTTTATATACATCCAAGCTCAGGGTTGGCACAGGTAAGGTTTCCAATTGTTTATTTTTGTAATGAAATTTAAAGGGATTATTTGCCAAATGTACTGCATGATTGACGTAATTGCTTCTACCAATGCTTTTGTGATTTCAAGAATCACCTTCTTACTCTGTTGTCTAGAGTAGAGTGAATATTGCAGTGAATGGTTCTAGTGTTCATTTTATTTACCAGGTAGGGCTGATGTTAGGAGGACATGTTATTGCTTGAAGTTTTAAAGTGACAAAGCAAGCAAAATCTACGAAAGTGTTATATTAGGCTCAGATTGGTTGAAGCGTTTGCAATTTGGTTTTTGCTTTTTGGAAAGCAAAAAAAAGCACAAGATAGAAACTGAATAAAAAACCGAAGCCAAATAGCAAAAGTATCAACCAAACGGCCTTAATTTCCTAATCTTTCCAATTATACAAGTTAGGTTACTGCAATGTGGGTGGAAAACTTCTTTAGGTTTATCATCCAGTCTGTCACTCTTATCTGAAGAAAAGATAAATTTAGTCATTAAAGCGGGTTTGTCTCTTCTACCATTCGTTCATTGTTTCATTTGCATACAGTTGACAAGTGTGCAATTGCATAAGCCGAGCCTGTCCTGGATGTTAAGTTTGTTAACAAACATGCATGCAAGTTTTTTTTTAAAGGTTTGCATGTTTTCTGCTGTTTTGTTTCTTTTCATTCATTCCCTGTGGGCTGTGTGGGTGCATCAAGTGTGGTGTTGCCTCCAATATAAAATCAAAGTATTCTGATGTTCCCCACCATTTACATTTTTTTTTGCTGTCCTCAGGTGCTCCCGAGATGGGTGGTATACCATGAATTGGTTCTTACCACCAAAGAATACATGAGACAAGTAAGTATTCTTTTCCCCTTGGAGTATAAAATAACTAGTGTCTAGTTGTTGCTTGGTATGCGTTCATGACTAATCTGTGGGTGTTCAATTGCAGGTAACTGAGCTGAAACCGGAATGGTTGGTGGAAATAGCCCCACATTACTACCAGATGAAGGACGTCGAAGATGGTATTCTCTCTCATTCTCTCTCCAAATCTTCAACCCTACATCCTCCAATTTTCCTGCACTGCCCCCTCCCCTTAGCTCTTCCATGTGTACACATAGTTATATCATTTCATGCACTCAAGTGCCTTCTGATGTTTCTTTTGTCATGAATAATGTTATTGAGGCCTCTAAATGATCATAACTACACTATGATTAATCTCTTAGTGTACCTAAATTTCTTGGTAATCCTTACAACCATAACATGCTGGGAATTCTTACAATTGATTAAAAGCTATATATAATTAAATAACTTATGTGAAATAAAAAGTAATAACATAAACTAAGTAGTATGGTCGCCCAATTTGTTTTTTTGCATTCCATCACCACGGTTTCATCTTTATGTCAAGAACCATCTGTTTGTTTTCTAGTAATATATTTCACTCCTTGAATAATATTTGGAGATAGCATTGATTACTACGGTCTTATCATAAATACTGATATATTTACTCTGCATTCACATATCAAGTTAAAAAAATGACAAGAGTGGGAAATTCTTCACTGGATATGGAGGATAGACTGTTACATGATAACCATCTATATACTGACTGCTCAATTCGTAGCGGCCTAAAGTTTTTGTATTTAGTTTTTGAAATGCATGAATAGCTGAAGCATTATTTTCTATTCAGTTGGATCAAAGAAAATGCCGAAGGGACAGGGGCGAGCAGCAGAGCAACCACCACCTGTTTCTGGTAATGTTTAGACGGTCGTGATTGCATTTGGTATAGAAAAGAAACATTGGAAAGTGGCTTGTTTTGGGACACAAGTGCTTCAGCAACCACTGTAAATACAATTTTGTAGGTATTAATCTGACCACTTAAGCGTAAAGCACTTGGCATATGATTCTGGTGTAGCATAATTGATATCATGTTGCATCATTATTAAGCTTGTCCTGGTTAAAAACTGATTAATTTGATGTAGAACAAAATAATCTATTTTCATCAAAATTTGTTGTCTGTTTACTAGTTTGTTCTAGAAATTACAATTTCTTATTATTTTAAGGAATTGCCTTTATTCACGTGAAAGTATTTGTTATTTCTTTCCATGCTTCTCCGGTGAAAAGGGAAAATCTGGGGGAACGTGCTTTGTAAATTGGGAAAGGTTTTTTCTTTTAGTTAAGAAATATAAGCAACTATGGGAATTTTCTAGATTTTGTTCAAAAGAAACTTTGATTAAGAAAAGAAATTCAGAAGCAATCACATGCAGATTACAACCAATGTTTTGATCTGGGAAAATGCCTTCAAATCAGCATTAAAGTAGTTGAAAGAGCATGAACTAATTAGCAATGGGATTGAATCATAATTAGTTTCATGGCTGGTCGGGTTGGATTGAATCACGGCCTTCAAATTTGCTTTTATTCTTTTATGTTGGAAGTTCAAATTTCAGTTGCATAATGTTGAATTTAGTCAACGTTTGTTTTTTTTTTTTTGCGAATTTAGTTTTTATTATTTTTAAATTAAAATGATGATTAAAATATTAATTTTTAATAAATAATATATTTTATGTTGATATGATATTATTTATAATATAAATAATTTTAACAAATAATTCAAAATTCGAAAAGTTAAAAATTAAAAGATATTATAAAAATTCATAAAAGATAAAAATTAATGTACTTATTACCATACAAGTTATCATGTATTTTCCCTAAAAATAACTAACTCTTTTAGAAAAGGTTGAAAGAGAAATTTAATTAAAATAATATGTTTAAATTAATAAAAATTATAAATATTAACTCTTAAAAAAGTTGAATGATAAATTGAATTAAAATAAAATGATTAAATTGACAAAAACTGAAAATATTGAAAATTAAATTTATCACTAATAGTCTAGACTTGAACGGAATATATAAGATATAATATTTATATCATCATATTCTGACATTGTATGGATATTAATTATTCGCAATTTTCAGCAAATTGTAAACCTGTATCAAAGTTCAAAAGATACCAAACATTTCGCACATCCCAAAAGGACAAACAACAAAAATCCAATAGTATCTTTGGATCATCCCCCAATACTCTCCACGCTTTTATTTCTCCCCCTTTATTTTTGCATGGATCTACGGCAGGTTTTCATATTTTATATATATATCTCATGTGTATATTATGTTTCTATATCTAGAATCATTGTTATGACGGTCCAAAATCCATGGCAGAACATGCTAAAACGTAGAAAACAAAGCAAAACTTCTTGTTCATCATGACACTCAACTTGCGTTGTTTGCAAGGTGATTTCAACGCATTCAAAACCCGAAACCCACCAGGGAAGGCTAACTCAGACACATTCACTTCCTTATGGGAGGAACATCCAAGGACAGCATCCGGCCTCCTCCACCTGGCAAAATCCCAAATGAGTCCCCGCTACCATTCACATCTCCCACTTACAGCCACCTCCAAACTCTGAACACTACCGCAAGGCTAAGCCCTCGGAACAATGGCAGCTCCCTGTACGACTCATATGAACTCCGAGCTGTGACATACCAGCTGAACAAGGCAATGCGACATCCAAGTGGCTCATCACCGGCTTACTTGTGCTACCTAAAATCGCCCTTCTATTCTCAATGTGTAAACAGAGAAAATTCGAGGAAAGTTTTATGTTCACACTTAACATGCGCAACCATTGATATAAATGCAAGAAACAGGAGAACAAAGGAAGTTCCCAGAGGATTTGCTGCCAAACTTTGGAACAAGGTCAAGCAAAGGTTGCTCAGGAGTAATAATATGCAGAGAAAAGAGTTGAGAGGTGCATAATCAAGTACTGCAGTTAAATATCTTACCGTGAAATCCGGTGTTTTAACTCAGTTGATTCATGTTTTACATGATGACATTCAGCAGATCTCGAGTTTGAATCCCTGGTTCTGTAATCTCTTATCTTAGACTACGATCTCTTTCGTAAGTGTGTGTATGCATATAACTTATTGTGCAAACAATATAGTTGAAAGATGTGTGATCGACTGCAGTTAAATCTCATACTGTAAAACCCAAGATTGCCATCTATTCTCCGATCATAGAATAGGGCAATCTCATGTCATGCATAGGGTGCCATTTTCCTCCTACTCTAAAATCTTTTTGAAGACAAGGAATCAATATCTTCCAAGTGCTTTACGGAAATGTGAAAAAATGAACTCTAATCTAGGAAAACAGTAAATATCTGAATATGTTCTTTCCCAAAATCTAAAATGGTCAAACAATTACAGAACATAAACAATACTGCAAAGGATTAAGAAAAAAATTCAGAACATGAACTTAGTAACTATCATCTTAATCAATCACTATATTTTGAATATTGATTTTCCAAAACTATACCCTTCTTTCCTTTCCGTATTCAGGTTTAATAAGATCCATACACAAGCGTGCTTCAACAAGAAGCTTTTGGCATATACCATGATGTATACATTGGATAAAGAGAGGAAACAAAGAAGATATAAAACAAGAAGCATCTTTAAGAAAAGCCCGAGCAACAAGAACTAGATTGCTGACCATTTAGTACTCCGAGAGAAAAACTTTCTATGTCAACCTTAATGCCATTTCTTGTAGAAGAGCTCGCTTCTGTGATGTGTTAATTACATGGTTTGTTTCAGCACTCTCGAGCACATTGGCTATTATGGCAGCTGCATGCCCTAGACGTTCCTCGGCTGTCCTCCTCAACATGAAGGCCTGCCAAGTCATATAGTTGTAACAATAAAACAAAACAAAAACAAATGAAATCATATACGGTTATTTGAAGAATGTCTAAGATAGACACACTAACTCATTAGGTAAGGAAAAAAATAATCAGAAAATGCTAACTCGGGTCAATTTTGTTGAAAGCAAATACTCATGGATTGATTCTTTTATAATATTTCAGATATACCAAGTGCTCCCCATTCTACAAGGATTCAAGCGATATAAAAATGGAATAACAATATAAGATTGAGAAAATGCTAGAGAGGGGAAAAAACCTGGCTGTGATGTGATATGGCCAACGTACATGGCTGCTGAGACCAAGGTTCTCCATCAATTTGAACAGGCAATGCAGCAAAGAGCTGTATCTTAATCGACTGTCCTTGTGCTAGTCTTCGGGCACGAGAAAGCCCCACCTGAAATAGCAACAAACCAGCAGCAGTTCAGAGGCAAATTCCACAGCAAAACCTTTATGCAAAATTTCCAGAACTTCAAACAAAAAAAAGTGGATTGAAGAAATTTCAATGCTTTACTGTCCAGCATAAAGGACAATGGGTCAATGGCTGAGCTTTTCCATCTTGTGTGTGCACCTTGCAGTCTACGCTCTATACTGGTGACATGAAATGTGAAAACCAAGTTCTTCTAGACATTACATCAACTTACATAAACCTTGTTTTATATGCCTAAGGATAAATGCACGATAGAATTTAACACGAAAGCATCAGCAGCTTTCCACAAGGGGCCTAGATTACCTGCAGTGTTCCAAGGTGCCAAGTTCCAGATATGCTCACAACCTCTAGTATTTTATCATGCATAGACTGAGGATCAAAATTGTCATATGTCTCATCCTCGTTTTGCCAAAGGTCTACACCTCCCATGTAGCTTCCAATGTTTGCAACAAGTACCCCTTCTGCATCCTGTATAGATTTAGAATAGCATCATAACATTTACAGTAAGCATAATCAATAGTTATTTGCACCATTATAACGATTTAGCATCAACATATAAACAATTTAACAAAAAAAAAAAGAACTTTATGATGGGAAAAAGAGACGGCAGAAAGAACATGTTACAAAAATCATAAAAATCATTTCCAAAAAATGAAACACAAATTTGAGAGACAATGGTTGAAAACCTTAGCGTGTAAATGAATAAAATGTTCGATGAACTGTTCGTGAACAGTTCGTATAGCGTTTGTTTATGTTCATTTACTAAGCTAAATAAACGAGTATGAACAAAATTTTTATGTTCTTTTAATAAACGAACGAACACGAACAAAGGTGTATTCGGTTTGTTTATGTTCACGAACAAGCTCGTCTAAAAGCTCATTTATTGACTCGTTTATGGCTCGTTTATTTATTAATGATATTTTCTTATAAAAATATTAAAATAATATCTATGTGTATGTATTTATTGTTTGTTTGTTTGTTTATTATTCATTAACATTGTTCGTGAACATGTTCGATTAAGTTAAATGAACATGTTCGTGAACATTAATCAAACGACCATGAACACACATAATTTTAAATAAACGAACCTGAACAAAAATTTGAAATTATTAATGAACACAAACTGAACATGAACAACTTAAAAAATAAACAAACGAACACAAACAGAGATTTGTTCATTCAAGCTCGGTTTATTTACAGCCCTAATAAAACCAAGAGAGTCAGAAAAAAAAAAGCACAACAGCTTGTAAAGAAGTTTTCAGTTAGAAGCAACAGTTGCGTATCTGATCTGATCCTTTAACTGGTTTTTAAACATATACAAACATATGTGCGTGTATAAATAGAGAAGTTAAGAAAGAAAAAAACTCTTCTGGACAATCATCACATAGTGTTCAGATTTTGACAAATGTAACTAAATAAAAGCTAGCATCAATACCTCAGGGACCTCTATCTCAACACCATCCACTTCAACTCTAACTTGCCAAGGAAAGTCTGCAAACGTTCTATCCATTATACTCTTTGCACCCTCTCTTGCGTAAAGCACTTTATTCATAAACTGCATGTATGTTGAGGTAACTTCATCAATATGGAATTGTATAACCAATAAGAAAATTTTATTAGGCATGCATAAGTTTTCACAAAAAAAACATAGACCAAAAAGCATCCAATACATGTAGATATCTTCCAATGACAACGTTAACAATTTTCTGATTTACACTTAAGTTATATTGATAAATTGTAATGAGATGGAAATCTGCATAAAAATACAATAAGATCTCTGCATTTTTTAAGTTGTAATAACATTCAGAGAGAAAATGTATGCTGAGGTACTTGTATAAGTTTCCAATTGACATGATTGTATTAATATATTTATGTTTCTAAAATCATGTATCTATAAATATGTAAAGGGAAACCACCAGAAAGTTCAAAACTATCATAATCAAGTAGGCCAAAATAAAAAATCATTTTCAGTTGAACAAACCAAATAGTCATTCCATCAATCATCATATTTATTTTGCATAGTACTTCACAAAGCACGTTCAAAGAAGATGATAACAACCTGATTATAAAACTTCTCAGGATTCTCCTCTCGCAAGTTGTGAATGTCCAAAGCAACCTTCGCATCACAACCAATTCCTGTGAGAAAATCATAAAGCATGAGAAAACTACCAAGTTATAATAAGTGAACAGGGAAAACACCTGAAATACCAATAAAATTGTCTAACCAAGATGACATGTACCAGTCAGCCAGCTAAAATACCAAGTGAACAATAGATTGATTTTTGCAATTTCAGGGGATTGTGGACAAATATTTACAAAACATCATTGGTAGATATTTGCAGATATAAAGTCAACATGCAGCTAAGTACAAATCCAAGCAAACCCAAAAACCAGCTATGATAGAAATACCTCTCTCTTAACCTTGCTTTTCTTCTCCCTCTCTGTTGGGTCAAATTTCAACTCGACAATCTAGACATTCAACTTAACCAGATTCTAGAAGACTTAAAAGAACTAGTCTGCATACCTAGATAATTGTTCATAAATTTTAGAGATTGAAGTTGCTTCCCCTGTTGGTTCAAAACTGCTACCTTCCAGCGGTCAAGAATTGTTACTGCAGCATGCTCTATATGCTGCAAGACTGTGCAAAGGCCCCCTTGTCTCTCCACTGAGCCCAAACCACCACCCCATGACAGAACCCTGGCCAGATCATTTCCAGTTCCAGCGGGGAGAATAGCAACTGGAGGTGGTGAAACAAAATTTTGCTTGTCTATTGCATTAAGAACCCAACCAACAGTGCCATCTCCTCCACATACGAGTATCCTGAAATGAGGCACCTTTCTGAATAAAAAAAGACCCATCTCTGGTCCCTGTGTTGAACTCAATTCAATAACCTGTGATGAATTACAATGGGCAAAACTCTCAAAAACATGAAATTTGAAACCAACAAATAGCAATGACCAATTTTAAAGAGAATACGCGAACAAACATCAAACTGGAAAACATAAAGATCATATTGACAACCATGAAAGTGGTGGTGTAAGTGATTACGTTATAATTATATGGTTATCAATTTATTAAAAAAACCCAAAAGTAATTGCATTGTGCATCATCTTCCAAGAATTTGAGAGCAGTCACTCCTGGCCAAGTGGTAGTCTGTGCAATTACAGATTTTTCTGTCTCACTTTTCTTTAGTTTTTTGAAGAAAGCCATTCCTGTCCAACTAGGAGAGATCTGATGCAGTGAATATTAACTCTGGTATAATAAGGCAAGCCAAGAGTTCAGAAAACTCTGACTACCTTGAGAGGCTGTGTTGGTTACTCTTCAACTTCAAGTGAGTCTACCAGTCATTTTTAATAGGCGAATAGCCAAAAACAGATGGATGGTTCCAAAATTTAACTATTATCATTAAATATGAAATCAGATGCTAAATGTTCTGAAGTTTAGCTAGCATCACTCATTATCTGTCGGGGTGCTAATTTACTTCTCCAAAAGCAAGTAAATAATCTCATCAGAGAAGTGGGAGTTTATATTTATTCTAGCCCGTAGTTCCTCCTACAACTACCCACCCTCACCACGAAGTAAAGAAAAAAAGTAAGATAATCAATCAAACCTGAACAGGATTCAAAAGAAGGTTCAAGCGCTGCCTGAGGGAATCTCCACGCCGGGCACCACTCTTCTTATTGATGAAAACCAGTAATGGTCTCGTATCTGGTGGTAAGTCGGTCAGCTCATATCTTTGCTTCATCCTTAAAGCTTGAGACTCATCCTTCTGATTAACTGATCCACTTCTTTTGATACTAGGATTTGACTCTATTTTCTTATTAATGCTACCATCTCGGCATGGGGTTCCCACATTCATACTACCATTGCAGTTCTCTTCTTTTGCATGAGAACCATTTGCATTTTGTGGGGTAACAGCAGTGCTCTCTGTCGACATGTCAGAGATGCTACCATTACTACCTGTATTAGCTGAGGTTTTATTATTATGCTTGTGCTTCTTGCCCTGACTCCTAATGGTTTCCCGCACTGAAGAAGCTAACTCATTTGCACCATGTGTGATTGAGCTCAGAAATCCTGAATTGGGGCTCAACTTCTTAACATAAAGAGGTGAGAGGATCAACCTTCTGAGAGGTACTAAATCACAAATATTACCAGTTTCATTAGACATGCTACTGTGACAGTCCACATGCAGGAGTCGTTGGCACCACAAGCAACACCATATAGGAGATCCACCAAGGAAAGACCCACTACATGGCTCTTCACAATAGCTACAGAAGGAAGCTTCATCAGGTTGATCAGTAAGCTCTGTCCAACGAACTGCCCACTGATGCATCACATGCTCAAACCCAATCATGGATACACACTTACAATCCTTCTGTGCACGCGAAGAGCAGCTCAAATGAGCCACTGCACCACATATGCTACAGCGGTGAATGAAACTATCTGAAGCTACCGTAGGCCCTAGGGTTTGGGAAGGTGACATTGGCTTCAAGCAAGCACAGCAATTTACTTTCTTTCTACGGGATACGGATTCCAGCTCCCAAGTATGAGGAGCTGCAGGACTCTTATGTTTGGCCTTCGGGTTTTTCTTTGACCTATCTACAGCTTTCATCCAACTTAAGTTAATGTTTCTTCTCCACTGGAAAGCTGTGTAAACTATAGTCAAAATACCAACCAAACCAGCGATGACACAAGAGAGAATGAAGAAATGTGAAACAACTTGCATTTCAGGACTCTTGTCGGTCCAACTGGGATGCAACATGCGTTCTTCATCCATTCTTCAAAATTTATATAGCCGCATTCTATAGTCACTAACAACACCCTCCACCTAATGAGTATATGCCAACTCAAATAGCTCCTTATCACAAAGGCTTGCTAGTTGCTACCCATGTCTATAACAGTAAACACCTCGTACTACTTACACCATCTCATTAGGTTCACTTCTTGTCTGACAGCAATCCTAAAAGCCCCTTTTTCTAACTCTGAGAAGATCCCTAGCCACTGAGAAAAACAAGCAATATCAAAATTGCACTGCCTTGATCAGAAAGCCCCGACAAAATAAAATAAAATTCATAAATGAAGTGACTTATAATACATGAAATCAGAACGGAAATCACAACTTAAATTCGACAATAAATACCAGAGCAATAAAATCGATTATATTGACTTAACAATAAGAAGAATGCCTAGCCATTGAGGGAAAAAAAAGTAATACCAAACAGCAGTGCCGTGGTTAAAAAAATGAAAAAAAATTATAAATGCATTAAAGGGCGACTTATAATACATAAAATCATAAGGAAATTTTCAACTTAAATTCGACCATAAATACCAGAGCTATAAAGAGAAAGGGGAAAGTTAAAAAAAAAAATCATATTGGTGTACTGTTCGAGCTACCGAAAAAAAAACAAATTATAATTAATTTTTGCAGAAAAAATAAAGCAACCTTCGTTCGAAGTGAAGTAAGCTTGAAAATTTTCGTCCTTCTTTTCTCAGCAACCAAACAGCGAATCAGAATATAAATAACAAAACCAATCTGACAGGAAAGAGTAAGTAACAAAAAGCATTAAGGAATAAAATAGGAAAGGGAAACAGAGACTTACACAAGCGGCAAATGAAAGAGAGGATCGATGAAATCACTGACAGAAAACGCTAAGGCAAAGGATTTCATATATAGAAAGAGAGAGAAACAGTGGAAATTCGAGATTCGAAAAGCAAAAAATATAAATAAAAACCCAAATTTCAAGCTTCGAAAATATTCGACATTAGACAAAAAGCAAAATAAAAGTAAATCAAATTATAAATCAAATTAAGTTTCACATTCTTCAGTACTATTTTTGTTTTGAATAATGAAAATAGAAATGACTCGAAAGATTTATGAATTTGGAGCGAAGAAGGCGTGCGCTCGGCGTGTGCAGAGTGTACAAATTTTGAATATTGGTGTAACATACCACGTGGCATGAAAGGAGTGCAGGTTGTCCAAATATTGGGTCCCATGTTGGTGTATTAAGGGGGTCGTTGGTGGCATGATATTCTGTGGACAGGTAGTAATTCTGGTGGAGACACGTGTGAGCCGCATAAACAAGGACACATGTAGGTAGGGGGTAATATAGGACACATGCAGACTTATACATGAGTTCGATTTAATTTGATTTTTTTAATATTTTAAACCTATCATCATAATTCGGTTTGTTTTAATTTGGTTTCCAACTTTTTCATATTATTTTTTAAATTTTTAATCATATTTTGATAAAATAATTTCTGTTTCATGGCTATTAAATATTATTTGATAAAAAAATTTAAAAATAATATTTTTCAAGAACTTTACAAATATAATATTTAAACAATATTTATTTAGTCTTTCAATTTTTTTATAATTTTTAATAATTTTTAAAAATAAACTTTTTATTTTTTTAAAGTTTAAAATGATTAATTAATTGTTAATGTGGCATCTATGTGTATGTCATATAAGTAAATTTATAAATTAAATATTAATTTTTCATCTATTTTAAGATAATGATAAAGATATAAATTTAAAAATAAAAAAAATAAAAAATTAAATAAATGATTAAAATAATATTTATTTTTGTAAAATTTTCGAAAGCTAGATAAATCATCATGCTTTTATATTAGATAGAGGCCACTAAAGGCCTAGGGAGGCTCCTTTGTGCAACAAGCTATTTGAGAAAAATGTGCAAAGATTATCGTAAAAACATTATGAAGAGCCCATAAGCCCTTTAAAAAGATTTGAAAGATTGTAGACTCTAGCAAAATGTTTTAGAAACTCTGGAATTCTCTAGGATTGTATATGCTTGTATAGCTTATTTAAATGTCATAAACCTGATCCTCCATTTTTATTCTTTGTAACCATTAGATTGAGAGGGTTTGACATATAAATAAAGAGATATTTTTCTTTATTCATAAAGTTTAACAAAAATTGAGTAAAAAATTCAAAAATAAAATTTATTATTAGTTGAATCGAATACAAATTTTATTTTTAATTATACATAATCGATCAAATCATCTATTCTCGATTTAGTGTGTCTGACGAATGAAACAATGAAAACGATAGTTTAAAATTAAAAAGATTAAAATTTATATATTTGATCCAAAATATTTTAAATTTTCTTCTACAAGTATTTTTATTATTTATTTTATATTTACATATAAAGTAAGCATGATAGTAAATTAATTTCGTGCTTTTATTTATTTATTTATTTTTGGTTAATTTATGAGTAAGATACTTTTAAACTCGTGTTTTTCTTATCAGATATAAAATAGAAGTGTCACAATTCAAAATTAAACAAAATGAGACTTAAATGGAGCAAAAAGTGAAGAAAGGGATCAAATTGAAAAAAGTTGAAGAGTAGGGGATTGACTAAGTTTAAGAATTTTATTGTTTAAAATTGTCCAAAAAACCCCTATAAATACATGGGAAGAAAAAGTATATATTTTCAGTTCTAGTGGGATTCCACAATATCTTCATAAAATTCGGCATTCCATTTATTTTGAAATGCTTAATTTCTTTCACTATATATATATTAAGGGAAATGATATTTTGTTTGGGTTAGTAATGGAAGATAAAGTGGATGGAATGAAGATTATGATGATAAATTACCGGTAGGGTTTAGGTTTTTGCCGACAGATGTAGAGTTCGTGACTCATTATTTGATAAATAAAGTGATTTATAACCCTTTTTCATCTTTCATTTTCCAAAAAATCAACGTCATTGAACTTTATACCAAATCTCCCATGAATTCAAGTAATTCTTTTCTTTGTATTGTGATTTCATTTCTCTGCATCTAAGCACGAAATCACATATTGTGTTCTTTTTTCTTGTCTTCTGTTTTCATTTGTTTTAGATGAACCAAATGATGAGATCAAAACCTAGACGTGTGGCAGGGCAATGCATCATCGGTGGGAAATTCTTATGCCTATATGGATTGATGAAAGAAGAGATGTAATATACTTTTGTCAATTAGTGAAAAAAATATTACTTTGAATTATTTCAAATCAAGGGCGAAGTCAAACAACTTTTGAAGAGAGGTTAGAATTAAATCAATTTTTAAATTTTTAAAAGATTAAATCAATTTATTTTATCATTTTAAGAGGTTAAAATATAATTTTACCTTTACTAATTTAAAATTTTAAAAATTTTAAAGGCATAAATGAAAATTTTTCATTTTAAGAGGTCGGCCTGCCAACAATAATATATATATATATATATTTCTCAGCAAATAATGTATATATTTATCAATGCTTTTATATTTTATTTTTATAATTCATTACATTATTTTTTTTTCTTTGGCAGTCCAATTCTCTAATGGAGAAAATGAGTGGTTCTTTTTCATTTACATGGATATGAACATTGATAACGTACATAACAAAGCAATTGAAAGAGGTGGAGATGAATTAGGGATTTGGCATCAATTGGTGATAGGAAATGTGTAGAGGACACCAATGGAAATACATTAGCCACCAAGACTACTTTTATTTATTTTTCGGGATGTCCTTCCAATAGAAAGAGAACTCATTGGAGAATCGATGAATTTCGGCTACCCATTCAATTCTACAATCTACATAATTTTAAGGTATCATTATTTTTATTTAAGATTAATCATGTATTCGGATTACGTTTTGTAATGCAATGTGTTATAATTATATTTAAAAGTAATTTACATGTTTAATTTTTATACTTTAATGTTTTTTTAATTATAAAATTATTAAAATAATATAAGTATGTTTGATATATATATATGATAATTTCACATTAAATAAAACGTATTTCTCTCTATTTTTTTATATAGAAGGAAACAACTTCACAAAGGTTTGTAATTCTTGTTTTTAACAGGAGAACTGGGCTGCTGTGAGACTTACACGAGGCAGAGACAACTACACTAGTTTTTGATTGAGCTCGCAAACGGTGGACTTGGTTTCCGCTTACTTCGGATTCGAATTTTTTCAAGCTCAAATTAATTTGGATTTGTTTTTTCCAAACCTTTTCGGGTTCAAGATTTTTTTGGTTTTGCATTTTTTCAGATTCTAATTCTTTCGAATTTAAATTTTTTTTAAGTGCAGCTTTTTCATATTCGGGTTTGGATCGAGTGAAGCAAGCTTTGATGGATTCAAATAATTTTAAATTTTATAAGTTATAAATATTTTAATTTCGATTGTAATAATTCATTTTACTTTTACATGATGACAATATAATTCAAATTTGTCTTCTAAAAAGTATCAATTATAATTTATATATATTTAATAGAGTTCTTTTATATAAAATAAGTAAAATGCTTATTGTATGTAAATCTATTATTCTGTGATATTATATGAATTAACAAAATTATTATTATTTATTATTATTATTATATTGATATTTGAATAAAATTTTAATATGGTTGAGAATCACAAAAATGTATTTTACAATTTCTTAGTAAAGGATCTCAATAATGCACTTAACAATTTTCGATAATCAAATCATTATATCTCTTAACAAATATGTTTAGAGAAGATGATTTCATTACCCCATTTACATATTTACTTAACATTCTGAAATTTTGTCTATTAGAATTTAAATTAATGGAAAAAAATTATATTTTTTCAATGATTATGAATCTATTTAAGTGATTTGCTGACACCTAATGATTAAAAAAAATACCAATCAACTAACTTATAATAAAAAATTTACTCAACAATAAAAAATTAATACTAGAAAATAGAAAAAAAAAAGGTGAACTCAAGTTCAACATTTTCAACTTTAAAATAGAAGATAAAATTATAATTTTTATTAATAAAAATAAAACAAATAAATTAAAAAAAAAATCCCCATCAAGATGTTCCAAAATAGAACAAAATTTAGAGGGAGAAATTGATTTCCCACAAAAAGATTTCAACGTTTCTCAACAAATTCACCTATTCTAAAGAATTTTTCTAAAAGGAAAAAATTCAAAATGTGACAGGTGTCAGTCACCTTCAACAAGTCATGTTAGTTAGTCAATGTCAGTTCACTGTACATGTAAAACCAAATGATGTAAAAGATCAAATCTATGAAAGAAAGTCGGTTTGGGGGAGCCCAAGCCCGATTTCTAGGATCTTTATACTTTTTTGAAATTTAAAAATTTGTTTCTATACTTAAAATAAAAATAAAAATTTAAAAATTCTATTTTTTATATTTTAAATAAAAAATATGAAAAAATAAAAAATATGAAAAAATATATTTCAAAATACGAAAAAAATATTTTAGAAAATTTTAAAAATCAATGTTATCTAAACCCATTTTATAATTTTATAATTTTTTTATTTTTAACTAATTTATTTGGTTTTAATCGATGGAGTTGATCGTGAGAACTAATTGGTTAGATCAATTTGAAATTGGTTCAATTTTCGGTTTAATCGGTTTTTTAACTCGATTTAATTAGCCTATATCGATTCACGAGTCAACCAAATTTTAACTTCTCATTAAATCAATACCTCAACCGATTATTGATCCGACTATCTAACCCGATCCAATTTAGATAGGGATGATAAAACCTGAATCGCTCCATGGATTCTGAATCGATCCTATCTATATAGAGTGAAGTTTTTTTAAAAAAAAAAGTATATGTGGAGTAGGGAAGGGTGAATTTTTTATTTTAGACTGTGAGTATGAAGTAATTATGGTAATTGTTTGCTTCACCCCGTCCCGCTCCACTATATAAAATGATCATTTTATCTTTATAACTATTAAAAGGGTCAAAATGTAAAAATGTATTATATAAAAATTTATATATTTTATGTTGAAATATTTTCGTGAAGAACTATGTTTAAATATTTACTTGAATTTTAAAATATTTAAAATATTAAAGATAGGTAGCAAAAATTAAATTGAAACAGAGTGAGTTGGCGTGAGGATGGATGCATTCAACATCTATGAAAGTGATAGTGAATTTCAAAATTAAGCATCTACAGTGAAGCGGGGTGGGTGGTGAAGTAAAGAGTGTCAATTGTGAAGCGATGATGGATTTAGCAATATCCACTTTTGACTCGCTTTATTGCCATATCTAAGTTTAGATAACATTAAATTTTAAATTTTTTTATACTTTTAATAATTTTTTAAAATATATTTATTTTTAAAAATTTAAATTTTATTTAAAATATAAAAATAAATATTTTAGTTGGTTTAAAGTATAGAGGTTAAATTAAAAAAAAAAACCTAAAAATCTACTAGTATATTAAAAAAATATAGAAGTTAAATTTTAAAATTTTAAAAAGTGTAAAGACATAAAAATCGGGCTGTCCAAACTGATTTCCTTGTCATGCATCATTCGATTGGACCTATATAGTATATTGACATTGATTAATATCTTATGTGATTTTTTATTGTGACATACACCTGTTACATTTTGTTTTGTTTTTCCTCCTAGAAAAATTATTTTGGGATCATTGAAATTGGTTTGGAGGAAACCGGTTTCCCCTCTCTCCTCTAAAATTTGTTCTATTTTGGGACATCTTGTGGGATGTATTTTATTTTAATTTTGTTTTATTATGATAAAAAAACCATAAAGTATGGGAAATAGATTGTTTATTTGTAGATTAAATTATGTGAAATTTTTAAATTTTGAATTAAAATAATAAAATTTGTAAATATTAGTGATAAATTTATTGAATATTTTATATTTTAGATGAAATTGATATAATGTGTGAATATTGAAGTGTTAAATTTATTATTAAACAATAAAAAATGTAAATCAATTTTGAGTGATTAAAATATTTTATTTTAAAAATTTTAATAATTAAATCGAAAAAAATTAATAAGTAATAACTAAAATAAAAATAAAGCAATGATTTAATGATATTTGTATCTGTAAATATGTGATGGGAATAATTATTAAAAATTAAAAATGATGGAATAATTGGAATTATAGAAATATTGCTAAAAATTGAAATGGATGGAGTGAGTGTATCAAAATCAATGCATAAGGGATAGTTTGAGAGGTGACATGACCCGACCATCACCCTCGAAGGCACTACTGACATGACAGCATAGAAAAGAATGGATAGTAATTCTTCCTTCTGTGTGTTGATATCTACTTGGCCATGACAGTTGAAGGTTTCAACTGTAAACTTTTGCCATTTGTTAGTTAAAAGAAAGCTCGAGAAGACAATGGAACATCAAAACTTTTCATCATAATTCCATAACTATCCTACACGTATCCAAAGATATTATAAGATACAATTATGTAATTGCCGACGAGCAATAGAGTCACTGCTATTCCAGAAATGACGAAGGCAGCTGCCGTTTCTCTTGGCCCCTCCATGTTTCCTTATAACACCTCTCTCCCCAACTATATTTCCCATGCCATAAAAGTGACACAGCCATCATTACAACTTATAGATGCATGCAATGAAAAAGGAAAATTAGGAAATACAAGCTCAACTGGAAATAAACTAATGCTGTTCAAATCTAATTATGAGATTTCTGACTAATATGTTCAATTTTTTAAAAAATTTAAATTTAAAAAGATAAAGTTATATTTTGTTTTTTTAAAATGATAAAAATTTTATTTTATTTTTTAAAAATTATAAAGTAGATATTAAAATTGTGAAATTATATTTTTACGATCATAAACTTATACAATTTAATTTTGATCCTCCTAAAAAATTTCTAATTTCGTCCTTGTCCATTCATGATCCATTTTCAATTATTTAATAATATTTTAATAATTTTTTCATGTCATTGATGCATAATTTTGTTATCTTTTTTTACCTTAAAACCTTGAATCTTGAATCTAACTCAAATCCTGAACCCTAAAAAGGTTAGAATTTAAATTACCCATTATGTCTTTAAAATATTTTCTCAAGTTTATTTAAATTTAAACATTTTCAATTCATTCCCTAGCATATTTGAATTTGGATAAACTTGAAAAAAAAAATTTAATAGACATATTGGGTAATTTAAATAAGAATTTTATATAGTCTTTTAAGTTTTTTATTTTAAAAAAATAAAAAAATAAAAAAGTTTATTTTTGTTATTATTATATCTTTTAAGTGCTATTTAAATTTAATTTCAAAACGAGAATAGGCCTAAGAAGCAAATAGTTCAAAAGTTTAATTTGGTGCCGCTATACTCTCACATGCACTCATTTTTCAACCAATCTAAAAAGGGTAATTATTTCATCAGGTCCCTGAATGTTTTGCCCCTGCATGCTTCAATTCGGTGTCGCCAATTTGTTAGGTGACACTAAAAAAATATTTTTTGGGGAGAATTTTAGGGTGGTGCCACCTGAAAAAGTGGCGACTGTCGAAATCACCTTGAAAACGGGGCTCCGAAAAATATTTTTTAAAATTGGAAAAATAGGAGTCGCCACTAATATTTTATTTTGGGTGTGATTGGACCACCACAAAACGTTAAAAACGTTTTAAAAAGTTGGTCTTCGAAATCCAGAGAAACAGGTTCAGGAGTCGGTTACGCAGGAGGAAGGATTAGCACCCTCATACGCCCAAAATTGGTACCACATGATTATTTTCGGGTCTTGTTTTATGAAAACAATGAAAACTCGAATAAAGTTTAAAATACGATGTTTATTTTAGAAGGCTTTGTGTAATTTCAAAGGAAATCTTTTTAAGAAAATTTGTCCCTGTGTTTCGATCCTTTATGAGAACTAGAAGTCGTGTCCAACACATTAGGGCACTATATTCTCGGAGTTTCAAAATTGAAGGACGTTTCGAGAAATTTTGAAGAGAGCATTTTATCACGTGAATTATATGAAGATCACACCCAGCATGTTAGGGCATGGTGTTTCGAGGTCTTCACACGAAAGGACATTACTTTTTGTCTTAAAATCCTTTGTATATAGATATATAAAATTGAAGGATGTTTTGAAAACTTTTGAAAAGGATATCCGATTTGCATGAATTACGAAAATCACACTCAGCACGTTAGAGCACGATTTCTCGAGGTTTTCACACCAAAAGACATTGCCTCGTTTTGTTTCAAAATCACTCGTGATATATAGATATATATATATTTTGAGAACTTGAAAATTTCGTATTGAATTTAAAATGCAACCCTCGGACACATAGTTTAAAAGATTCAAATATGGAATACCCGTTTACTTCGATTTTCGCGGAGAATTAAAATCGTGACCAACACGTTCGGACACGATGTTCTCGAAATCTCGGAGTTAACAGGTATAAAAATCCCAAAAGAGGATATTCGACGCGTGTGAGTTATATGAAAAATCACACCCGACACGTTAGGGCATGATTTCCCGAAGCTTTCACACGAGAGGAATGTTGCCTCGTGTTTAAAATTTTTTTTGAAAATGAACATGTAAGTTTAAGATATCAAATAGTAATTAATAAGAGAAGTTAAATACGAAGCAAGATAATAAGCAAATAAATAGTATGCAAAAATATAAAATGCAGGTGCATAGTGTTTAAAATAAATGCAAATATTGATAGGAGGAAAAACGACGCAATCGGGTTTGAAAATAGGACCTTTGGATTCTCGAGGGCAAAATGGTAATTTTTGACTCTCGATGGCAAAAATGTAATTTCAGGAAAATTTAGGGTTAAAAATGGAATCTTAGAAAGTTTAGGGGTAAAATGGTAGTTTTTGGTGAAATTGGGGTTAAAAAAGGGATTTTGGAAAGTTTAGGGGTAAAATGGTATTTTTTGGTGAAATCGGGGTTAAAAATGGGATTTTGGAAAGTTTGAGGGAAAAATAGCAATTTTAGGTGAAATTGGGGTTAAAAATGGGATTTTGGAAAGTTTAGGGGTAAAATGGTAATTTTTGATGAAATTGGGGTTAAAAATGGAATTTTGGAAAGTTTAGGGTAAAATGGTAATTTTTGGTGAAATTAGGGTTAAAAATGAGATTTTAGAAAGTTTAGGGGTAAAATGGTAATTTTTGGAAGTTTTGGGGTTAAAATGTAATTTTCTAAAGTTTTTGGATCACAAATATCATTTTGAACAGTTTAGGGACTTATAGGCAATAAAATCAAAGAATGGGTGACACGTGGCAGCCTCACAGGCATCTAGAAGTCAAAGGATCAATTTATAAATCTTGAAAAATTCCTGATTGGTTTTGATGCTTGAGTATTCTGATCGTCTGTCCTTGGTCAAGCACTAATTGCTTCTACTTGATTTGCAAAATACCTTTAGAGACCTGTTTTTGTATTGATCTTTTTTAAGAAGAGTTCGAATATTTTCTCTTTCGAAATGGTAGGGTCGTATATTGATTTTCAGGAATTGGGTTCATTCCCCTTTTACAACCGAATTCAATTTGGCTTTTATAGCCAAAACTTACAATGATTCTGTTTTGTTTTACACAATTTAATGCTAGTCTTATTCTCCTTTTGCAGGTTCGACGATGGGGCTTATAGCAGTGGCAGTGGCAGGTGAGCAAGTTGCTTGGAGGATGGTGGCAAAGGCTGATGACGTGGGGATCTCTGATTGGCTGTGATGGAGGTGGCTTCAACAATTCTGCAGTAACTTTATTTTGGGTCAATGTAATTTGGACACTTTGGCTCAGCAAATTGTATTTGGATTTGGGTTAGCCAAATTTAGCCCAATTGGGCTTATAAACTTTAGACTTTTTCTTTGCAAATGGACATTCCATGCATTTGGACATTTAATTTTTATTTTAAATTTAAATTTATATTAAGTTTAAATTTTAGAAAAAAAATTTAAACCTAAAATAAATTTAAACTCTGTTGAGCCCGGATAAATTGGGCTTCAACAGCGACACCCAATTCTACTGTAGAAATCAAGTCATTCCCATAATTAATCTTGAAATTGAGTCATTTTCATAATTTTTTAAACTTATAGGGTCAGATTCCTGAAAAAGCCGCTGGTGTTGCAGTCTACGTATATTTCACGTCAGCAAAGTTTAAGGATTAAAAGAGGCAAAATTAAATGGAGTGATAAAATATTTTTTTTTTGTAAAGTTGGAGGGCAAAATATATCATTGTGCATTAACTAAATGATTGTTCATCAAAGATTATATGAAAATTTTAATTACCCGTTAATGTGAATCAATTAAAGAAAATTAATTGATTTATCTTTTTTTTTTTAAATGTAACAAGTAGAGTACAATTACAAATACAAGTTCAAGTAATCACAAGTATTAAATTATTACAAACGGACTATTCGAGGAACCATAAGATAGAAGTGATGCAATGCAGACTAAAGCCAACAAATTGAGACTAACTGAAAACTCCCACACCTAATGAGATTTAAAAACTTACACATATAATTACGCATAATAAGTCTCGAACCTAAGTATTTAGCTAAGGTCTCATTCACAATTGATTTATCTAATTGACCAAACTTCTATATTTGAACGGTATTTTAGTTTAGAGATGCTCATGGACTGAGTTGAGTCCAGGTCAAACCTAAGTATGATATTAACATATTTTATGGTTGTTCAAGCTAGTTCGGACTGAAATCTGAGCCTAAAATTTTGCCTAAATCTGTCCATATTTGTAAAAGTCTAATCCAAGCTCATTTTAGGTCTATATATATTATTTTTAATTTTTTTAAAAAATATTTATATTATATTATTTTAATATTTAATAATTTTATATAATTTTTATTATTAAATTTTTTTATAGTCATCTTAACATTAAGTTAATGTTTACATTAGAGTAGTATTATATATTTATTATAAATTTATTTTTTTAATGTGTTCTAAATTACATAATATATAAAAAAAACATAATATAAAGTATTATAAACTTAAAATAGGTTGGGTCGGGCTCAAACCTTAAACATTCAATGTTCGAGCTCGATTCATATTTTAAACGGATTTAATTTTTTTGTTCAAGTCTATTTTTTGGGCCTAATATTTTTGCCCAAAACCTCTCAAATTTCAGACAGATTTTCGAATCTGGACGAATAACTCAACTCAGGTATATTTTAGTTACAGTCTTACCTTATTAATTTATATGCCCTTCTTTTTAGTTGTTTGACTTTTAGTATGCCTCTACTCTCACACTGATATGTTAAAACTATAACATCTTTATCAATTTTAGTTGTAGATTTTGGTTGAATATTTATTTATTCTATTAAAAAAGGTTTAAATGTTAGTCTGTTTGGTTAAAATAAAAATCCTTTTGCTCAATAATTCACCCTAGGAAACAAAAGGGGTAGTAACATTTCTTTTCATAAAAAAAAATATCATTAAGTGATTATAATAATCAAATCATAAATTAAAAGAATTTAGATCTATCATGATCTTCAATCAACCAACGAAACTGTAAATAGAAAAGTTTTGGCACCATTATGTTCCCATTCTTATCCAGCATATATTACAAAGTCAAAGTTAGGAACTATTCTACTAATCATCCCATAAATACAGCAACAAAAAGTACAATAAAAACACATAATAAAAAAGTAAATATCAAAATTATACATTAATCTTGATCGAATATATAATATTATACATGAATTTTAGTTTGGTGTAATTTTATATATGAAATTTTGGTTTGATTTAGATTTCATAACTCACTAACAACATTACTAAATTAGCACAATTTTACATTAATATATTACATATACAAACAATTAAATTAATCTAATATGAAAATAAATGTATGTATTTATTTCTTTAAATGTATACAATTGAATCAAAATCAAAATTCATGTATCAAATTACATATTAGGCCAAAATTAATGTATAAATATGAAATTTATCCAAAAACCCCCTATAAATACATGAGAAGAAAAAGTATATATTTTCAGTTCTAGTAGGATTCCACAATATCTTCATAAAATTCGGCATTCCATTTATTTTGAAATGCTTAATTTCTTTCACTATATATATATTAAGGGAAATGATATTTTGTTTGGGTTAGTAATGGAAGATAAAGTGGATGGAAATGAAGATTATGATGATAAATTGCCAGTAGGGTTTAGGTTTTTGCCGACAGATGTAGAGTTCGTGACTCATTATTTGATAAACAAAGTGATTTATAACCCTTTTTCATCTTTCATTTTCCAAGAAATCAACGCCACTGAACTTTATACCAAATCTCCCATGAATTCAAGTAATTCTTTTCTTTGTATTGTGATTTCATTTCTCTGCGTCTAAGCATGAAATCACATATTGTGTTCTTTTTTCTTGTCTTCTGTTTTCATTTGTTTTAGATGAACCAAATGATGAGATCAAAACCTGGACGTGTGGCCGGGCAATGCATCATCGGTGGGAAATTCTTATGCCTATATGGATTGATGAAAGAAGAGATGTAATATACTTTTGTCAATTAGTGAGAAAAATATTACTTTGAATTATTTCAAATCAAGGGCGAAATCAAACAACTTTTGAAGAGAGGTTAGAATTAAATCAATTTTTAAATTTTTAAAAGATTAAATTAATTTATTTTATCATTTTAAGGGGTTAAAATATAATTTTACCTTTACTAATTTAAAATTTTAAAAATTTTAAAGGCATAAATGAAAAATTTTCATTTTAAGGGGTCGGGCCTGCCAACAATAATATATATATATATATATTTCTCAGCAAATAATATATATATATATATATTTCTCAGCAAATAATATATATATTTATCAATGCTTTTATATTTTATTTTTATAATTCATTACATTATTTTTTTTTCTTTGGCAGTCCAATTCTCTAATGGAGAAAATGAGTGGTTCTTTTTCATTTACATGGATATGAACATTGATAACGTGCATAACAAAGCAATTGAAAGAGGTGGAGATGAATTAGGGATTTGGCAATCAATTGGTGATAGGAAATGTGTAGAGGACACCAATGGAAATACATTAGCCACCAAGACTACTTTTATTTATTTTTCGGGATGTCCTTCTCATAGAAAGAGAACTCATTGGAGAATCGATGAATTTCGGCTACCCATTCAATTCTACAATCTACATAATTTTAAGGTATCATTATTTTTATTTAAGATTAATCATGTGTTCGGATTACGCTTTGTAATGCAATGTGTTATAATTATATTTAAAAGTAATTTACATGTTTAATTTTTATACTTCAATGTTTTTTTAATTATAAAATTATTAAAATAATATAAGTATGTTTGATATATATATATATATGATAACTTCACATTAAATAAAACTTATTTCTCTCTATTTTTTTTATATAGAAGGAAACAACTTCACAAAAGTTTGTAATTCTTGTTTTTAACAGGAGAACTGGGCTGCTGTGAGACTTACACGAGGCAGAGACAACTACACTAGTTTTTGATTGAGCTCGCAAACGGTGGACTTGGTTTCCGCTTACTTCGGATTCGAATTTTTTCAAGCTCAAATTAATTTGGATTTGTTTTTTCCAAACCTTTTCGGGTTCAAGATTTTTTGGTTTTGGATTTTTTCAGATTCTAGTTCTTTCGAATTTAAATTTTTTTAAGTGCAGCTTTTTCATATTCGGGTTTGGATCGAGTGAAGCAAGCTTTGATGGATTCAAATAATTTTAAATTTTATAAGCTATAAATATTTTAATTTCGAATGTAATAATTCATTTTACTTTTATATGATGACAATATAATTCAAATTTGTCTTCTAAAAAATATCAATTATAATTTATATAGATTTAATAGAGTTCTTTTATATAAAATAAGTAAAATGCTTATTGTATGTAAATTTATTATTCTGTGATATTATATGAATTAACAAAATTATTATTTATTATTTATTATTTATTATTATATTGATAATTGAATAACTTTTTGTTTTTATTATTAAACTTATTAACCTAATACTCACATTCTAAAATATTTATTTCAAAGCTCAAATATACCTAAGCCCAAATCTTAATAATATATTCATTATTACCCAAACACAAAATAAATTAATTATAGTGCAAAATTCAAGCCTAAAAAAAAATTAAACTCAAAACCCAAATACAATTTATAAAAGTTCCAATTCAAAATCTAATTTAATAAAAATAATATTTTATTAAAATATAAAAGTTTTAATAATATTTTATATTTTATTAATTATAATTATAAAAATATATTTTAATATACTAAATTACAGAGATGGTGCGATTTGATTATTATTATATATATATATTTGACTTTATTTACTTTTTTATTTACTTTACCACTCTCAGTCTTAGGAAAAAGACACATTATTCAGAATAGGAAAAAGGCTATTGAAAACAAAAAAAAAAATCTACGCTTGTTGAAGGTGGAGTTTATAAATAAAGCAATTCCTTCTGTCGTGTATCCTCGATTAATGCAACCTCAGATGCTTCAATTGTTGATTCGAGTATTGAGCGAAAGGTTACACCTGTGGGTCTGTATTGTGGGTCAACCCTACTACACTAGTACCAATAGGCGGCATAGAGGAAGAAGCACTACGCCTAGGAATCAACAACACGAAAACTTTGTTATTAATGATTCCCTTTCTTTATCGGGATCGGAACTAAGAGAAATGGTTGGGACAACAAACATCCATCTTGTTCGTACTTTGGATACCCATATAACCATCGAAGATTGTTGAAGTGACTAATTCCTGGAAATTAAGGAGCGTTGAGAACAAAGAAATTGTTGGAGTTTACTTTTTTATTTAGTACGAACACGCTTGATGGTAAGAAAAGATCTTTTGCAAGAGGGTTGGTTAGAGATTTCTTGTAAAAACATTAGCCCCGCTCAGTTCATAATGACAATATTTCGACCTTTTTTTTTAATTCCTTGGATTATTCTCATTATGCACATAAAGGAGGAGCCATATGAGGTGAAAATCTCATGTACGGTTTTGGAACGGAGAATTCTTTGAATCGAATGACGATCGTAACGGATGTCGGCTCAATCCGAAGGAAATTATGCAGAGGCCTTACAGAATTATTATGAAGCTATGCGACTAGAAATTGATCCCTATGATCGAAGTTATATACTATATAACATAGGCCTTATCCACACAAGTAATGGAGAGCATACAAAAGCTTTAGAATATTATTTTCGAGCACTAGAACGAAACTCATTCTTACCACAAGCTTTTAATAATATAGCTGTGATCTGTCATTACGTGCGACTATCTCCACTATAGAAATAAAAAAAGGAAAGAAAGAGCAAATACGCTAGTAAATAAATACACTAGTAAATAAACACGTTAGTAAATAAAATACTAGAAAAAAAAATAGGCTTTCTACATATTGCATCGTCCAAAAAACGATTTTTATCAGCTGTAACAAAAAAAGAAACTTCATAGAAGTCGAAATATGAAGAAATATATATGCCTAGATACTTTATTCTATGGATAAAGATCTAATTGATAGAGGAAGCGCCATAAAGATCAATTAGCGAGGTTTTGAGCCGATACAATAAATAAGAACTGCTTATTTATGTCATGATATGAGATAAAAGTTAGGAATCGACTTATGTAATAGAGCCGATCCCCTAAGTTATTGAGCAGCGGTGTAGCATCAGATCCCAAAGACAGTAAGTCTTTTTTATGAGAAAGAAGTCTTTTTCAAGGATTCTATATACATTTTTATATGATATGAAACCGAGATAGTTACCTTTCAGAAAAATCTAACGGACGACAGTCCCGAAATGCCTATGCTTTATTTTTCTGAAGGTGGGAGAAAAGATAAAACTTATTATTAATTTAATCCAAATTAGAGTTTGAAACTCATGTAATTAACCCCTTTTGGTTAACCCGAGCCAAATCAATAGATCTATGAGAAATCTCATTCAATTGGATATATGGTAGGGTAAAAAAATGGGACACCAAAAGAATTGACTGCCGAGCCGTATGAGGTAGGAAACTCTCAAGTACGGTTCTAAGGGAAGGAATTGAACCGCCTATTTCGACCGGGGAGAACAGGCCATTCGACAGGGGGATTCTGAAATAGCGGAGGCTTGGTTCGATCAAGCCGCTGAGTATTGGAAACAGGCTATAGCGCTTACTCCTGGTAATTATATTGAAGCGCAGAATTGGTTAAAGATCACTCGGCGTTTCGAACAAGAACAAGAGCTCTCTGTTTATTTATTATTATTGTTTTAGTTTTAGGATTCGAAATTCGAATTAGAAATTAGAAAATTCTATTACTATTAAATTCTATTCTTATTCTATTTAATTTCTATTAAATCTATTTATTTAATTAAATAAATTACGGTATCATTTAAATTATTAAATTCGATTTTCTAGTCAATTTGAATATTTAAATAGTAAAAAATATTAATTTAATTGGAATTGTTAATTGTGTAATGGTTTGGTTTTGTTGGACCCATGGGTCAAATAAAATGGAGCATTTCTCTCTCGGGAAAAACCAATCAAAGAATTTCATTATATCCTTTCTCAAATCGTTGTATTTTGTTTGATATTTCGTAAGGATAAGTAATACACGGATATAGCAAAATAAAATATATATTATATATATATTTATATATTTTATTTTCTGCTTCTATTTCTATTAAAACTAAAACTAATAAAAACCCCTCAAATGACTAAATCTCGATACTGAAGTATCCCGTAGTAATGAATGCGCACGTGATTTGGGATAGAGTAATATTATTTGCTCTATCTATGTAAGACAAAAAAAACTCCACCTTGGAACTTCTAATTGAGATATGAATACACTACACCGGTTGCATAAAAAAATGGGTTTTGCACCAATGTAAGTAAAGTCCGAAAAAGGTTTTATAAGATTAAAAAGGTCCGTTGAGCGCCTCATGGATATATCATAATAGATCCGAACACTTGCCCTGGATCGACTTCCAGATCATAATTGCTCTAGTGAATAACTAAAGAAAAAATAGATAGATAAAAAATAGATAGATGACAGATAGAAGAGAAAGAAACTAATTAGAAGCGTCTCTCATAGGTTCACTAATTACTGACTGTTGGCGGGTCTCTTTGTATGTGTTGTCCGGAAAGAGGACGACTCAATGATTATTCGTTCGCCGGAACCAGAAGTAAAAATTTTGGTAGATAGGGATCCCGTAAAAACTTCTTTCGAGGAATGGGCTAGGCCGGGCAATTTCTCAAGAACAATAGCTAAGGGACCCGATACTACCACTTGGATCTGGAACCTACATGCCGATGCTCACGATTTCGATAGCCATACCAGTGATTTGGAGGAGATCTCTCGCAAAATATTTAGTGCCCATTTCGGCCAACTCTCCATCATCTTTCTTTGCCTGAGCGGCATGTATTTCCACGGTGCTCGTTTTTCCAATTATGAAGCATGGCTCAACGGTCCTACTCACAGTGGACCTAGCGCCCAGGTGGTTTGGCCAATAGTGGGCCAAGAAATCTTGAATGGCGATGTGGGTGGGGGTTTCCGAGGAATACAAATAACCTCTGGGTTTTTTTTTTCAGATTTGGCGAGCATCTGGAATAACTAGTGAATTACAACTCTATTGTACCGCAATCGGTGCATTGGTCTTTGCGACCTTAATGCTTTTTGCCGGTTGGTTCCATTATCACAAAGCGACCCCAAAATTAACTTGGTTCCAAGATGTAGAATCTATGTTGAATCACCATTTAGCAGGGCTACTGGGGCTTGGGTCCCTTTCTTGGGCGGGGCATCAAGTACATGTATCTTTACCGATAAACCAATTTCTAAATGCTGGAGTAGACCTTAAAGAGATCCCACTTCCCCATAAATTTATCTTGAATCGTGATCTTTTGGCTAAACTTTATCCCAGTTTTGTCGAGGGAGCAACCCCATTTTTTACCTTGAATTGGTTAAAATATGGGGAATTTCTTACTTTTCGTGGAGGATTAGATCCAGTGACTGGGGTCTATGGTTGACTGATATTGCACACCATCATTTAGCTATTGCAATTCTTTTCCTAATAGTAGGTCACATGTATAAGACCAACTGGGGCATTGGGCATAGCCTAAAAGATATTTTAGAGGCTCATAAGGGTCCATTTACAGGCCAAGGGCATAAAGGATGATATGAAATCCTAACAACATCATGGCATGCTCAATTATCTCTTAACTTAGCTATGTTAGGCTCTTTAACCATTGTTGTAGCTCACCATATGTATTCCATGCCCCCATATCCATATCTAGCTACTGACTATGGTACACAACTGTCATTGTTCACACATCACATGTGGATTGGTGGATTTCTGATAGTGGGTGCCGCTGCGCATGCAGCCATTTTTATGGTAAGAGACTATGATCCAACTACTCGATACAACGATTTATTAGATCGTGTCCTTAGGCATCGTGATGCAATCATATCACATGTCAACTGGGTATGTATATTTCTAGGCTTTCACAGTTTTGGTTTGTATATTCATAATGATACCATGAGCACTTTAGGGCGTCTACAAGATATGTTTTCAGATACCGCTATACAATTACAACTCGTCTTTGCTCAATGGATACAAAACACTCATACTTTAGCACCCGGTGCAACGGCTCCTGGTGCAACAGCGAGCACCAGTTTGACTTGGGGAGGCGGTGATTTAGTGGTAGTACGGGCAAAGTTGCTTTGTTACCTATTCCATTAGGAATCGCAGATTTTTTGGTCTATCACATTCATGCATTTACGATTCATGTGACAGTATTGATACTCCTGAAAGGTGTTCTATTTGCTCGCAGCTCGCGTTTGATACCGGATAAAACAAATCTCGATTTTCGTTTTTCTTGTGACGGGCCTGGAAAAGGGGGGACATGTCAAGTATTCATATCTTTTATAATAATCTATATAATAATAATAATATATAAAATAAATAATTTAAAAAATTATAAATAATTTTAACCATTCTATAAAATAAAACTCAAAACTATGGTCACTCAAAATTTTTTTTAAACTAACTATGCTCACTCATTTAAATGGAAGTAACAGATGGAATTTTTTTTCTTTCTAATCATAAATAATTAGTGCGAGTCTAGTCGCAATGATTAAAATGTTTGATACATTTCAATTCGTGGACAAAATGATAATGAACATTAATTTAAAGCCAGAGTTAAATCTGGTCAATGAAGCCTTTAAAATTTTTGAAAGAAGACCCACCTTCAGCCACACTTTTTCTAGCAACTCCCTTGAGTTGAAATGAATTTGCTTTGATTTCATCAGAAGAGAGCAGTGTATTGATCTTGGAACTCAGTTCATTCCTTGTAATAATCCCATTTTCATCCTTTTCCAATCCAAGACCAATCTTCCAAACATCACAGATATAGGTTCGGTTATGGAACTGATCCGCAAAGTATGGCCAGCAAAGAAAAGGAACCCCCATTGTTAGACCTTCCATGGTGGAATTCCAACCGCAGTGGCTTACGAAACAAGCCACACTAGGGTGAGCCAACACCTTTTCCTGAGGCGCCCACTGCACCAATTTGGCACGATCCGCCACTCTCTCCATGAAACCTTTAGGGAACTCAGCTGTTGAACCGTCAGTCATGTTGGACCTCACCACCCATAAAAATGACATAGCAGTGAGTTCAAGGCCGAGTGCGAGTTCACCCACTTGGTGTGGACTCAACATGGTGGTGCTTCCCAATGCTACGTAAATGACTGAGCCTGGGGTTTGTTTATCGAGCCAGGTTAAGCAAGTAGAGTCTTCAGGCCATAAATTTCCAGCAAAGGTTTCGAAATGATTGGTTGTTGAAAAGGGGCCAATGGGTAAGCTTTTGGGGATCAATTTCATGGCAGATGGATCGAGCTCATGAAATGAGTTGCAAAGAATCTGGTCTGCAAATTTGATAGTTTTGGCAGCGGTTGAAACATATGCAAATAGAAGTTTCTGCATCACTGGGTCGTCACTGCAACTCCATGACAGCTCACTGCTACTCCATGATGGGATATCTTCTGAAAGTGTGATCGGTTCATCTGTTTTTAGTGTTCCTACAATAAAGGACTGGTTGAGTCTATCAATCAATGTCTAAATATATGAACCGTCACAAATAGTCAAACTCTTACCGTCAGTATCTAAAATTCCAGCTTCAACAAGCTTTGGAACATGCAGTGCCAGTGCCATACATGCCGGTCCAGAGAGAAGCACCGCCGCTCGTTTGATTCCCATTTTCTCTGCCACTTCAAGCGCCCATCCGGCCGCCGTATCAGCCAAAACACAACTGATTTTCTCCTCACCGTTACTCCTACTATTAATATTCTCGATCAACTTCATCAAATGACCAGGCATAACTCTCCGCATGCTTTCCGTCATCTTAACGTAATCCCGTCGGTCATCGTCAGGTTCCAATCCATCAGGGATCGAAACTAAGCTTATCGGTGGCATCTGGTCTTCTTCCAAAGCTTTTGCCGTTAAGGAAGCCATCACTTTTTCGTGAATGAATTCGGTGTTAACTAACGTCACTTTCACTCCATGAGCGGCGATTTGGAGGGATAATTTCATGAGAGGAGCTAAATGGCCTTGTGCTGCGTGGGATATCACTATTACATGTCCTTGCCTGGCCGCCATTGAAAGTGATACCAGACCTGACTGCTTTCACTGCTCTGCTTTGCCTCGATCTTTTTCAAACTATCAACTTTATTCTCGGCAAGTTTATTATCAATTTGTTCATAAAGTAGTATGCTGGATCCTGGATTGGCCAGTTTATTATCCATTTGCCCATAAACTGTGTACGAACATAATATAAATATCAATATGACACACCAACATGACAGCGATATATTAAATTTTATATGACATAAAATATAAAAGTAGTAAACTTATCATAACTACACGAATTGTCAAATTTTCTATTTTTATTCAATCGATTCAAAAAAAATTTAAATATTAAAAATATTATTTTAACATCAAATAAATCTTAATAAATTTGTAATTAGTAAAAGTATATATATATATATATTAAAGTTAGTAAAAGTATAAGAGAATATTTGATGCATTGCTGGTCTATAATTTTTATTTATTATTAGTGAATAATAACATGATATTTTATCATTAAGCAAATCATAAAATAGTAAAAGGTTTATAAATAAATACTAATAATTTTATTTAAACATAATAAATGCTAAAGCCTTAAACTCTAAACCCTTAAATTCATGATTCTAAATCCGAAAGTTATTAATATTTTTTTATAATATTTAAGTTTAATGTATAATTATTTTCACATAAAATTATTAGTATTTATTTACAAGTCTTCCATATTTTTTAAATTTAATTAAGACGTGTCATGTTTTTATTCATTGATAGTGCATAAAATTTATGCACCGACAATACATCAAATATTATTTTGTAAAAACATATATTTAATTAACCGAGAAAAAAGTTTAAATTTTAATAATTACAAAAAGAAATTAAAATACTAACTATTCTCTTACCAATTTATAACCTGATTTTTACAAGTTATACCGTAATTAATTATATAGTATATCAAATCCAACTAAAAATTATTTTATTGATCTTTTCCACCATATTATTCATGATTTCGTCTAATTAAAAGAGGACACATCATTTTTTTCATATAATATGTACATTTAGATTAAATTTCCAAACCAAAGATGATATATATATTTTTAATTGAATAGAACCATTAATGATATAATATAAAAATCCATAAAATAAATTTTCAAATCCAACAATCTAACAATTTTATATTCAACCCAATAATCTATTCTAATTTTTAAATCATTGTTCTTCATATTCTCTCAAATAGGGAGCCTCCTAAAGAAAAGTAAGTATAGTGGGCATACGTAATGTTTAAAAGTCCTGGGCACTAAGCGGTGATTTACTGCAAGTGGTATTAGTATATTTGTTTTATAGTTAATAAGTGAGTAGTGTTCGGTAAACCTAACCCACCCAGAATAATGTGGTCCTGGTTTCCTCATGCTTATATTGTGGTCCTGGTTTCCTCATGCTCATATTGTGGTCCTGTTGTCGTTCTTTCGAATTGTTTTCGTAACGATCCTGTATATTTTGATTTAAATTGAATGAATATTATCTAATCGATAATAAAAATGTTATTAAAGCTTTGATATTAAAAATTTGATTGTCTTACAAAAATGAGTAAATTAATTTTTATATTAAATTAAAAAATAAATTATCAAATAATAGCTAAAAACCAAAAAAATATAGGTATTATAATTCTATACCGACGGTCAAAAAAGCTATTCCAATGAAAAGATAACCGTTGATAGATGCAACATCAATATAGATTTTTTTTTGGACGAAAAACGTGACTATCGAAATAGGTCTAAAAAATTATAAAACAGTTTAAAGTTCGCTAAATTAGCAGTTATTGGTATAAGTAAGGATGAGCAAAATTCGATTCGATTTAAAAAATTAAAAAAAATTTAAATTTTGAGTTAGATGAATTGAGTTATTCGAGTCAACTTGAATTTTTTTTCGAATTTCGAATTCAAATCGAGTTGAGTTTTCGAATTCAAGTAACTTGAATAATTCGAATAAATCAAATATTAAACTATAATATTTTACATTTTTATCCCAAATTTTTTTACTTTTTTCCAAAAACTTTTACTTCTTCTCACTTTCCCCCCAAAACTTTTACCCCATCTATCCCAAATAAAAAATCAAAATTATCTAAAAAAATCTTCAAACCTAAATAGTAATAAATTTATTTATATCTACTATTTATATTATTAAATTAAAATTAACATTTTGTACTACTTATATTACTGATTTTTTTAATAATATTGAATATTTATATTAAAATTGAATTATTAATGTTATCATAAAATATCTGTGTTAAAATTTTATCTTTCAAATCATTTTTATTAAAAAAATCATATTTTTACATTTAATATATTTTTTAATTTTAAAATACATAGTAATAAAAATTAAAAGATAATTGAAGCAACTAAACAAGTAAAGAAGCTAACCTTACATAAAAGATTAATAAATAAATTATGAGGTAATGAAAATTAATAACAAAATTTGATTACAATTGACAAATTTGATTACAATGAGTGATAGTAGTTACAAGGACCCAAAGTTATTTTTTTTTAAATTTAACTCGGACAAATATATTCGATTCGAATTCCATCACACTCGACTCGATTTGAGAAAATTTCAAATCGAGTTAAGATAATAAAATATGATTCGTCAACTCGATTAACTCGTAAAATTTTCATTCGATTCGATCTAATGCTCACCCCTAGGTATAGGAATTGTCAACTATAACTGTTTTCTCACTATTTTCTCACTATTTCATTATTATGTTGCTATTATTTTGTTGTTATTGTTTGAATATTGTATAATTTTTGTTTATTGTTAATTTTGCTATTATTTAAGAGGTATTTGCTTATTAAGTTGCACCTATCTTATTGTTATTTAACTATAAAGATTTCTTTTAAAATTTATTTTCAATTTGTTAAGAAACATTTATATAAATATTTTTAGTATATTTAATGTATTATATTTTTAAAATATTTATATAAATTTTTTTAATACAAGTCAGATCGAATTTGAGTTTTAATATTTTTTATCCGAATCGAACTCAGATAAAAATTTAAACTCAATTTTCAAACCGGACCAAGCTCAAACTTATCAATCAAATCTAAATTTTTATTAGATTCTGAGAAACACCATTAAATACAACCCAAATATAAGGCAACTTACAAACTGTACTACACCATTTTTATTCAAAACTTTCTCATGGCTAATCACATCAACAGTAGCTGCCTTCGAGATTATGCACGGATTTAAATTCGGTGCCGTCATACTTTCTTGCAATAATTTTTTTTTCAACCAATCTAAAATGGTAATTATTTCATTAAATCTTTAAATATTTTATTCTTACACGCTTCAGTCCGGTATTGTCAATTTATTAGGTGGTATTAAAAAAATGTTTTTTTTGATAATGAGTAAAGCATGATTGAGAGGATTTTTAGGGTGGTGCCGTTTAAAAAAATAACTACACACAATTCTATCATAAAAATCAGATCATTCCCATAATTATTTTTGAAGTTGATTCATTTTAATAAAATTTTAAATTTATAGTGTCATATTCTGAAAAAATCCTCATATTTGAGAAAATTTTGAAACATATATTATTAGTTGGGCCAGATTTAAGCAAAGGTTGCAACAGTGACTTTCACACCATTTGCAGCAACATGGAGGGCTAAATTCATGAGGCGTACATGCCCTTGCGCTGCCTTCATGGGCGGAGGTAGACCAAATTAAAGTGGGGGCAAACACATGGGGTTTTTAGCCATGCAAATTGCTCACAACTTCAGATTTCCTTGCATTCGGCCTTAACCCTATGTAATTCAATTGTTGTTCAGCCTGATATATAGCTCTATTTTTGTTTTAAAACTGATTAAAATTTTCTGTTTGTCAAATCATCAGTCACATAGGAGGATGTCGAAAGTGTCCCCATTTCTTGTTCTATATGAATTCTTGTTTCTTTAAACCTGTATTTTTCTTGTTGTAATGACTAAAGCAAGTCCGGCAACTTTAATAAAAAAAAAAGAGTTTAAATCTCAAAATACATGAAAAAAACAATGAATATGCATACCCTTATGATGTCAAGCAACCCATAAAAAAGTGTATCAAATCACTCGACCATTATTTTCCTGAGGGTTACAAACAAACTTCATTGGAACCTGTCTTCTCTCATTGTGATCCTCAAATGGTTATTGAGGGCCTAAAGGTTCTTAATATGTTCAATAAAGCTCTTAAAGTTCTTGAAAGAAGAACCACCATCATTGGAACTCTTTCTAACAATTTCTTTTACGTGCAATGCTTTTGATTTTATGACGTCAGACGAGATCAATGTGTTTATCTTTGAACTTATTTCATGTCTCTGGTCGTAATTCCATTTTCACCTTTCATCAACGCCAAACCAGTCTTCAGAACATCACATATGTAGTTCTTGTTACTGAACTGGTCTGCTATGTATGGCCAACATAGAAAAGGTACCCCCATGGTTAGACCTTCCATGGTCGAATTCCATCCGCAATGGCTCACGAAACACAAAACCGAAGGGTGAGCCAGCACCGCTTCCTGCGGCAACCATTCGATGATTTTCCCCTTTCCGGACACTCGATCCTTGAATCCGTCCGGGAATTTCACAGTTGATCCATCCATGAAGTTTGGTCTAACAACCCATAAAAATGGATGCCCTGAAAGTTCAAGACCAAGGGCTAGTTCTTCTACTTGTTTTGCAGATGCCATTGTTGAGCTTCCAAATGCAACATAAATGACTGAAGCAGCAGGTTGTTTGTTGAGCCAAGCCAAGCATGTTGAGTCTTGAGGCCAAGTTTCTCCAGCAAGTAATGGACCAATGGGCAAGGCATTGGGAATCAATTTGAAGACTGATGAATCTAGTTCATAAACTGAGTTGCAAAGGATCAAATCATAAAATTTAGCATACTGAGGAACAATAGAATAAAATCCAAGTAAAGCTTTGCGTAAAATTTGATGACTGCTTGTCCATCCAATATCCGAGCTGCTCCAGGTACAGGCAGGGACTTCCTCTGACAGCATGATTGGCTCATATTTCATTACAATTCCTAGAAATTCAAGTTTTTCAATTAGGTCAAGCAGGTAAGGATTTTTGTAAGTGTGTTGGATAATCAATTTATCTTACCATCGTTGTTTATAATTTCATGTTGAAGAAGTTGAGGAATGTGAGCTGCCAAAGCCAAGCATGGTGCACCAGCAGGCCAAATAGCCACTGCTTCAAGTCCCATCTTCTTAGCCACTTCCAATGCCCCACCAACTGATGTATCAGCAATAACACAACTGATCTTCTCTTCGTCATGGGACTTATTAATTTTTGCGATGAAGTCCTCCAAATAAACCGGGATGACCCTTCGAATCGACTCGATCGTCTCTACCGGCTTAAGAGCATCATTTCGAACATCTTCGTCCACACCGTGGGGGATTGAAATAAGGGTTATGGAGCTTTGCTCTTCAGGCAGTGGCTCCATAAATGTTCCATCTTCAACCTCTGTGGTGACGAATGTTACCTAAACTCCATGAGCAGCGATTTGGATGGACAGTTTCAATAAGGGTGATATATGGCCTTGTGCAGGGAATGATACAACAAGCACATGCTGTTGTCTTTCCATCCTATATGCTATTTGCTTACTGCTTGCAAAAGCCTGCACTTCATATAATGGATATACTTTTACTTTCAGTAGGTAGCTCAAGAGAAACTAACAAAACTCGCATTGTTGCGAGATCATCATCATCATCATCATATATAAATAATTTTAAAAATAAGAAATTCCAAGTAGTATACTTCTGTCGTTTACAGTGGATACTGAGATTCCAATACATGTACTTGCTAAATATGCCTCATTTACATGAAACTTATACATGTTAGTCCGATCAAATCCGATTTTTTTTTTTTTGACAATAATTTTGTTTATATAGTAGCGAATCAGGTCAGGTTTTAACATGAGTTCTTTTAGCCATTGAATTTGCTGCAGATTTACTTGCTTTTGGCCTTTAACCCTCTGCAATTCAATCATTTTGGGTTCCTGCTCAACCTGATAACTCTCTGTTTTCAATTGATTATGCTTTTCTGTCTGTGAAATCATCAAACACTATCTCTTCCATGGGAACATGTCAAGTGTCCCCATTTCTTGTTCTATATGGATTCTTGTTTCCTTAAAGCTTTACTTTTCTTGTTGAAATTGCTTGGTTTTGGTGGAATGAAAATTGGAATTTAATATAAAAAAAAATTAATTACCAAAATAATACCCCATCCCATTAATTATCAAAATGGTATGTTTTGTTAAGTGGAGGATTATCAAATGACGGCATCAATGTATATTTCTGACATGAACTTTTTTTATTAAATTTATATATTTAAAAATAAAAAATATATATTATATTAGTGGAGGGTTATCAAGTGGCGGCACTAAGGGGATAAATTGTATAAAAAAATATGAGAAAAAAATATCTCACACTGGTGGAGGGATATCAACTGGCGGCACCCTTGAAAGGATATTAAGTAGCGGCACCCTTGAAAGGATATCAAGTGGGGGCATCAAGGGATGTTTTGCCACTTGTCAGTCCCTCGTTGTGCTATGTGTGTTTGTAGGGTTTTTGGAAGAATTTGTTTGTTAGGGTTAGAGTTTTTTACTAATTTAATATAAAATAATATTTATTTATTAAAATAATATAAAAAATTATTTATTTTATTTGACTAAAATAATATTAAAAAATTATTTATTTAATAAAAAATAAAATTAAATACGAGAATAGGATATCGAAAAAGGATTTTAGGATGATTTCATTAGGGGGTTTTCGAATTTTTTTATATTTTTTATTTTATTTAAATATTATTAAAAAATTAAAATAATAATAATAATAATAATAATGGTGCTAACTTAAGTGACGACATCAAATACCTATAAAAAAAGGCTTAGGGTTTTTGGAAGTTTAAATTTTGTTTACCTTTGTGAAAAACAAAACAAAGAGAAATAAGAAGAAGAACAGAGGAGAAGAAGAGAATTAAAAAACGTAATCATTTTATTATTTTTATATATAGTTTAGGTGATTAATGTTTAGTTTGATATTAATTTGTTATAAATTTATTTTAGTAGGGTATATTTTTAAATTTATATTTTATTTATTAAAATTTTATTTATTTTTAACAGATTTATTGAATATGGATAATCAATTTTTTGTATGCATTTATTTCGATGGAGTAATTTTGAGAACATCGGTTGGATGTATATTTGATTATTGGCAACAAATAGGATGTCAAGAATGGCATCCGATAAAGTGCCTAAGACTGCAATAGCATTAGGCAACCACTTATATCCCGGGAAGAAGGATTTGTGGTGCGACAAAATTCTCGATACAGCATCACAAGCACTGCAGATCCCCAACTATGTGAATGAATTTTTCGCAAATCAGTCAATAGGGGCAAGTACATCAAGTTGACCTTATTGTTGTTCGCGTCCGGCATAAGTACGCCCCTTATGATTTGCAAAATATAGGCTCGAACGGCCCAAGTCAACTCCATTTCAGTTGTATTTTTGGGCAACTGTTCAAAATTGGTCGTCAGCCATGTAAAGTTCAACGACGTAAAATCGTTGTTATTACTAGGTGAGCGACCTAATAATTGGTTGCACATCATTGACGGCTCTTGAAACGAACTAACGCCGGTGACCGCTAAACCATTGTGTGACACCTTATATCTGACCTAATTGTTGGATCCGAATATAAAATGTCACATTTCGTTGCCAAAGCAACTTACTTTTCTTTTTTTTTAAATGAAAACGTAGTGGAAAAAATATTTTATAAAAATTTCGGCAGCATTTCTGCTTATTTTCGTAAAATCCCCTGTAAAATTTTGTATTTCACAATATATTCACATTCAAATAATCTCCCAAATCAATTTCCAACACTTCAATTTCTCAAAATATTTCAATAAACTTGATATCTACGTTTAACCATTTCATCAAAACATTGATTATTAAGTACTAGCAAAAGAGACATAATAAACATATATTTAAATTTAATTTATGACACAATATTATATATATATAAGCCTATGTACATGCCATAAGTATTAACCAAAAAGTAAACTTTTCACCACTTTTATTTGAGCTAATTTTCGATTCTTCGAATGCTGTTGGAACGATATATCAAATCTAACTAGCAATGAAAAATAGGCAAACCGTACGCTGAGCAATTTTTATGCTCATTAATGCTAGTATCATATAAATCATTACATAAATATTAAATATAGATTAGTTAATAAAAGTAATTAATTAACAATAAGCTCTTTAATCAAATTTAAAATCACATAATTAATTTAATTCACAAAATAAGAAAATTCAAACATATTCAACTTTTGTTTTTGCTTTTCTTTCAATCTCAACTCCGTACTAAAATTAAGACTCATAATCAGATACACGAATCCGTTACCCCGAGTTGTTCGGCAACGATGGCTATCAGAGTAGTTCACGACTCTCAAGGAATTGGAACTGCCCACCACCCTCTGGGAATTGAGGCTAACAATTATAAAAACTGACCAATTTAGCCTTTTCTCCCTCGACCCCTTGGGAATTGGGGAGATCTAAATCCTCTGATATAAAGACTCTATGGCATGCCAACTATATCTGATCTAGTCTAACTTAGTGTACCGAGGTAAAAATCAAGTTTCATTTTAATTCTATTTTTCACATCATTCTCATTTTTTGTCTCATATCATGATCAAATCATATATTTTGCCTAATGTAAAATTAAGCTTCCAATTCAAAAACATATTAAATATTTTCTTACTCAAACATATAAAATCATAATAATCAAGCTCAAACCATAACTATGAATTTGCTAATTTAATCATTTGAAAAAATAAACATGTTCTATCTCAAATAATAATTTTATAAATATTAACTAAATAATTCAAACTCATTCAAAACTCATAAAAATAATATAAATATAAAAATAAAATCAATATAATTAATCATAATAGTCTAATTATTCTAAAACTTTATTTAATGAAAATAAGATATTAACACAAACCGAAATTTTAATCGCTTTACTTCTTCTTTTCGTCTTTCTCCTTCAAGGTGCTCGCTTCGTTTTTAGCTACAATATGAGCAATTCAATACGAAATAATATCATTTACCCATTTTAATACTAAAACTAAAAAACAACAACATAAATATGCATGATTAATCAAGTTAATATACTAAGCTTCCAAATTTGAAATTCTCATATCTTTCAACTCGATTATCCGTTTTCAATTCCGTCTTCACCAGAGTACTCACTAATTCATAAGCTATCATTTAGCACCAATATTACTCAAAATAGTCAACTTTCTCTACTACCCCTTCACCATAGCTAAATAAATCAAATTAACTTCTCATCCAATTTCATTTCTTTTTCACACTTCTAATAAGCTAGAATTCTTCTTCTAATCATTTTCTATCAAGAAAATATACCTATTTCACTTAAATTTCCTAATCTTCCATCAATGTTCTTTAATGGTAACTTTCAAAATACTTGATGAAATAAAAAATTATTAGTATATATATGTAGAAAAAGCTTCAAATATTCAAAATCTTGAAAAATTTGAAGAAAAATCATACATTATGCTTGAATTTTGAAGAAAAATGGTTAAAGAAAATTTTCTTTCTTCCTTTCGTGAGAACAGAGAGCATGAAATAGAACAAAAGAAATATGAGAACAAATGTTCTCATCTTTTTTTTCTTTATATTTTATAATATAAATAATAAAATATTATTATTTATTATAATATTATTATTAATAATTAATATATCATTTGAAAACATAAAAAAATCATTGATTTTTTAAATAATGGTAAAATTACCATTAGGTCCTTTTCTATCAAAATAAAAATAGAATATTTGCACTTTAGTTCCTATACTTTTTTAACTTATTCAATTTAGTCCCTAAACTCAATAACGAATTTTTTAACTAACCACATGCTCCTAATAATAATTCTCTATTTTTCCATGTCTAATAGTTTCCTCTAAAAATGATCATTACTTCTTATACTACTATTTATTTATAAATCATTGATTCAAGGACTTCTACCATAAATATATATTTTTAAAGTGGGATGTTACACATTGATAGAGAGCCCGAGTTGCAGTGCAACATCCTTCAACTTCACGGTGCACTCCCCACACGACAGATGAAATGTGTAGGTCTCCGGGCACCAACGCTCCACTAATGCACTTATTAAATCATATCGTAACTCAAACTTTTGGATCAATGCTGCTAATCTAAATCCAAAATCCTACAAGTATGGAAGCAGACGTGCATAACGATATTTGAGGCCTTGCACACGACCCCTTAATGCACGGTACTCGACCTCTTCCTATTAATTTACAAAAATAGTTAGTATAACCTAATTTAATTTTGTAAACAAATAATAATTTTCGTAAATGACAGAATGGATTCATATTGGTTCGGTGTGTTTTCTCATTCACCGACTTTGCTATCTGAGAACGTTGATCGTTAATTAATGAATCCAATCTGCAACTTAGAAAAAAAATTATCAATTAGTTGAATACATAGTTTACAATTTTTATTATTTTTTACCAATATAATACAAAAATAATAATTAAATATCAAAATGAGTTATTACTAAAATGGTACAAAATAAATATTTATATGCAAAAATGGTATCTGTCGAAACCACCTCGAGAACGGGATTTCGAAGAATCATTTTAATATTTGGAAAAGGAATAAAAAGGGGAGTCGCCACCAATCTTTTATTTCGGGTGTGATTGGATCACCACAAAACGTTTAAAAATATCGGTCTACGAAATCCAGAAAAAATGGGTTCGGGAGTCGGTTACGGATGAGGAATGATTAGCACCCTTATACGCCCAAAATTGGTACCACATGATTATTTTCGGGTCTTGTTTTATGAAAACAGTGAAAACTCGAGTAAAGTTTAAAATGCGGGGTTTATTTTGAAAGGTTTCGTGCATTTTTTAAAGAAATCTTTTTAAGAACATTTGTCCCTGTATTCCGAGCCTCTATGAGAACTAAAGTCGTGTCCAACACATTAGGGCACCATATTCTCGAAGCTTCGAAATTGAAGGGCATTTAGGGGAATTTTAAAGAGAGTATTCTATCGCGTGGATTATACGAAATTCACACGCAGCACGTTAGGGCATGGTGTTTCGAGGTTTCCACACGAAAGAATATTGTTTCTTTTTTGGTCTTAAAATCCTTTGTAAATATATAAGATTGAAGAATAGTTTGGAAAACTTCTGAAAGGGGTATCCGATTTGCATGAACTACGAAAATCACACTTAACACGTTAAAGCACGATTTTTCGAAGTTTTCACACAAAGGACATTGCCTCGTTTTAAAATTATTTGTGACATATGCATATAGATATACTTTAAGAACTTTAAAAAATTCATATTAGATTTAAAATGCAATCCTCGAACATATGAAAAAATTTACCCGTTTACTTCGATTTTCACTAAGAATTAAAGTCGCGACCAACACGTTAGGATACGACATTCTCGGAGCCTCGAAGTGAATGGGCGTAAAAACTTGAAAAGGATATCCGGTTCGCGCAAGTTATACGAAGAAATCACACCCGACACGTTAGGGTGTGATATTTCGAAGTTTACGCTCGGACCGAATATTGCCTCGATTTTTAAAATAACTTGTAAATGGATGCGTAAATTTAAAACACGAATAACGATTAATAAGAGAAGTTAAATACGAAGCAATATAATAAGCAGATAAATAACATGCAAAAACATAAAATGTGGGTGCAAATAAATGCAAACATTGGTAAGGAAGAAGAAACGATGAAATCGGGGTCAAAAACGAGACTTTTGGATACCCGGGGGGTAAAATGGTAATTTTTGGTTAAACCGGGGTTAAAAATAGAATTTTGGAAACTTTGGAAAAACCGGGGCTAAAAATGGAATTTTGGAAGGTTTAAGGGGTAAAATGGTGAATTTTGGTGAAATCGGGGTTAAATATCAAATTTTGGAAAGTTTGAGGGTAAAATGGTAATTTTGGTGAAACTAGGGTTAAAAAAATGGAATTTTGGAAAGTTCGGGGGTAAAATGGTAATTTTTGGTGAAATCGGGGTTAAAAATGGAATTTTGGAAAGTTCGGGGGTAAAATGGTAATTTTCAAACAGTCCAGAGACCTACAAAATAATAAAACCAATAAAGGATGACACGTGGCAGCCCCACAGGCATCCAGAAGTCAAAGGAGGAATTTGTAAATCTTGAAAAATTCTCGGACCAATTTTGTAATTAAGCAAAAGTTGATTTGAGGATTAAATTAAAACAAATTAAAAATAACAGGGACTAGATACATAAATAAACCAAAAAGTGACACGTGGCGGCCTCTGGTGCAGTCAAACAGTCAAAGGACTAAATTATAAATCTTGAAAAATTCTTGGGCCAATTTTGTAATTAAATAAAAGTTGATTTAAGGATTAAATTAAAACAAATTAAAAATGACAGAGACTAGATACATAAATAAACTAAAAAGTGACACGTGGCGGCCTCTGGTGCAGTCAAACAGTCAAAGGACTAAATTATAAATCTTAAAAAATTCTTGGGCCAATTTTGTAATTAAATAAAAATTGATTTAAGGATTAAATTAAAACAAATTAAAAATGACAGGGACTAGATACATAAATAAACTAAAAAGTGACACGTGGCGACCTCTGGTGCAGTCAAACAGTCAAAGGAGAAAATTATAAATCTTGAAAAATTCTTGGGCCAATTTGTAATTAAATAAAAGTTGATTTAAGGGTTAAATTAAAACAAATTAAAAATGACAGGGACTAGATACATAAATAAACTAAAAAGTGACACGTGGCGGCCTCTGGTGCAGTCAAACAGTCAAAGGACTAAATTGAAAAGTGAATAAAGTTACTGGGCCAAATTAAAAATAATTAAAAGTATGAAAAGGATTAAATTTAAACAATAAAAAATGCGAAAGGACCAAACTTGCAAATAACCCATTAAGCAAAAACACGCGGATTCTAGGTGGGTCGGGTCGGTTTTCGGGTCGGTCCGTGGGTTTAGTATATATATATCATTTTAGTTTTTTTAAAATTCATTTTTTATTTTATTTTAAAACACCCCCCCTCTCTTCTTCCTTTTCTCTCAACTCACCCCCTCTCTCCCAAGGCCGGCCATGCTCTGGTCGAGCTCCGGCAGCCGTTAAAGCCGCGCGTGGGAGCGCGTCACCAACGCTCCCGGCCACGCGCTTCAACGCCGGTCACTCCTCTTGCCACCGAGAGTCTTCCACGCGCCTCCGACCACCATGCTCCGATGCGCCGTCGATCCTGAAGGTAAACCGTCCCCTTTTTCTTCTTTTTTTTTTATTTTATTAAATCATTTTTTTCAACTTCGAAACCCCCCTTTTTTTGTTTTTCATTCATTTTCAACCCCTTTTTTAGGAAGTTTTCAGATCTGGATTTTCCAGATCTGTGAAAAATTCGGAACCCTCCTTTCTTTTTTTTTTTAAAGAAGTCCCATTATTTTGTTCATGTTTGGTTCTGTTGATTCTCCTTTTTTGATCCTTGAAACGTTTTCTGTGTTTATCTTTGCAGGTTTGCATGTGATGAAGCGGGCAGTCCGACGATGGGCACGGCCTGACTCCGGCGACGGCGAGACCAGAGGAGATAAGGCTTTTCGACTCCCTTTTTTTTAAATATTATTAATAAATACTATTATTAATTAAAAATATTATTATTATTATAAATATCTTTAATACTTATTAATGTGGTTATTACCTCTGTTTATTATTAACGGTATTATTAATGCTATTTAATACATGTATATATATATATATATTTATTAAGCTGTTGAAGTAAATAAAAATAATAAATGATAGTAGATGAATATTCAACGTGTGTATTAAAGTGTATTGAAATATGAAGAGTCTACCAACTTAAACTATTAATGACAATGAATGCAGATGTATTAAGATGTACCTGAATGTTTTAATGTCAGAGAGCTATGAATCTCTTGAATCTGTCTTTCTGTTGCTTTTATGTGTCTGTTTAGAGATCTTCTATTTTGCATTGATCTTTGAAAAACATTCGTGTATTGATTTCTAATAAATGTTTCTCTGGAATTTGACTGTTTCTCCTCTCCGAAAAAAAACCCCCCTTACAAAAGATTAAATCTGGTTTTTATAACCAGAGTTACAATGATGGTTATTTGTCGTTTGCATTTAAATGCCTATCTTTTCTTCTTGCAGGTACCGGTGGTGGCTATGGTAGCTGATGGCAGAGGCAAGTTGATGCTGAAGATGGTGGCAAGTTGCTGCTGACGTGGCGATCCCTGAGTGGTTGAGGTGGACGGCAGCAGTGCAAGTGGGAGTTGCCCGATTCTGACTTTTTAGGTTTAGTCTTAGGTCAATTGGGCTTGTATTTTGGGTAGTGAAATGGATATTGGGTTTGTTTAAACTTGGGCCCAATTTGGGCTTTGATTTGTAATTGGGCCCCAATTGGGTTTGTAATTGGGCCTTTTATTTGGGCCCTTGTAAATGGACTTTTGAACATTATTTAATTCTAAGTTTTTTTAAATTATTTTAAATGTATTTAAATTTAAAACAAAATTTAAATTTAAATAAATTTAAAATTAATTCAAACTTAAATTAAAAATCCAAGTTGGGCCCAGTCAAAATTGGGCTTCAACAGTATCCACACACCATTAATTACGAAAATGTGGTGGATATACTAATTTAATATATAAATATTTATTTTGTACCATTTTGATAAATAATTCATTTTAATATTTAATTTTTAAATTAATTTATATTACTTATTTACTTACTACTATTAACAAAATAAAATCACTTACTAACAAAATAAATAAAATTAATTTAGTTTAAATTAAAAATAATCGGGGAATAGAAGGGGTGTAATGTGATAGGGTTAAATAGGCGATGGTATTCATGCACACTAAAACCAAGTGAAAGTCAACTTTTGTATTTGATAAAGGGAGCACCAAAGTTATTATTGTCAATATGTTGGCATGCATTTTTCATTGTAAAAATGTAAGACGTGAGTTGAATCTAAGTACCAAGATACAAAAAATCATTGAAATTCATCACTTTGGTGGAGGTGGAGGTCCCCTTTTTTTTTAATCAAAGTTTCTGCCTTTACAAAGGTTAATTATAAAATTCACATTTTTTTTTTGCAAAACAAAAAAGGAAGAGTGATCAAGTTTGGGTTTTTATTCAACTAAATAAAAATATTAAATAACAAATCAATTAAAAATTAAATTAAATAAAACAAATAACTTAAAATAATAAATACTGAATAAAATATAACTTTAAATTACTAATAAAATATTTATATTTTCTTTGTTTTAACTTTTTACTCTTTTAATCAACTTACTAAACAAATAAAATTATAATAATAAATCAAACACATTAAATAATAAAATTAAAATTTCTACTACTAACTAACAAATTAAATAATTTTAAAAATAAATTTCACAATAAACACAAAATTAAATTACTATATTTCTCTCCTTCTTTCTTTCTTTCTTTCTTTTTTTCTTTCTTTCTTCTCTGGTGCCGTTTGGTCCCCCCTTCTCCTTTATAACAAAAATAAATCACACTTTAATTATTATCCCTCAACCTTTCAAAATAAATTCTATCACCCAAAACACCAAAACACACACACACACACACGGCACCATGGGGTTCAAACAAGTGGTAAAAAACCTCATGGTGTCGCCACTTGAAAATCCTCCATGGGCGCCGCCACTTCAAAACCCTCCATCTGTGTGTCAAGTATTTTTTGGTATATTTTGCATGTATAATTTTTCCTTGAGTGCACAAAAGCCTTCACTAATATAACATTATTTTCTTATTTTTAAATATATAATTTAATTAAAAAATTCGTGTTAGAAAAACCTACTAGTGCCGCCATTTGAAAGTCCTTCACTTAACAAAACATATCATTTTGGTAATTAATGAGATTAGGGTATTATTTTGATAAATAAATATGTTTTTGTATTAAATTAGTAAAAAAAACCCAAAGAAAGGTTAGATGTGGCAAACGAGTTCAGATTGGGCTTTTCCTTATTGTTGAGATTGAATTTGATACAGATTTAAATGATTTTAAAATTTTTAAGTTATAAATATTTTCATTTTGAAGATAATAATTTATTATATTTTTACAACAATACTTATTCATTCTAAAAAATATATAAATTATATATTTAAGGTTTACTTAATCAATTGGTCCTCAAATTATGCTCATTATTTCAGTTGAGTATTAAATTATTTTTTAATCGAATTTGATATTTAAAAGTTGAGAGCATATAAACTCGTAGTGGCAAAGAGTAGGAAATTAAGAAGTATTGTTTTATAATATTGTTTTCTTTGTGTCATGGATTATTGTTTGGCTGTAGAGACCTACAAAATAAAATCACTTGGAAATATAAAATTAATAGATAAATAGTAAGTCGGATCATATTCACAGAGATTGATAATAACTTTATTTCTTGAATAAAATAAATAAAATAAATATGATGGGAGTTTTGGAAAATAAAAATTAAATTTAAATTAAAAATTAGCGAAGATTGCAACAATTAAAAGCTTAGGAAAATTAATGAGAAAAAGTTCGTAAAATCTTTGTTCGATTCATAAATTCGATCATTGACGCAAAGATATTCTCAATGCTTTTAATAAATTGGTTCTAGTTGTTAACTCAATATCGGACAACTAATCTCTCATTACATGTTCGGTAACCAAGAAGCAACTGATTTGAATTTATTTTTCTTACCAATAAATAACCTTGCAACTCAATGCCTACGATTTAACTTACTGAGAGTAATAAGAATGAGAGAGACCTAATTCTAACCAACAAATTCACCTCAACGGGATCTATTTAAGATATATCACATATTCACTCGACATAAGCCATATGCAATGACATACACAATTATGAAGTTTTCACAAGTATTAGAATGAATTACACAATTACAAATTTAATTATTTTGATTAACAAGACAATCATTCTAAATTATCAAATACTTATCACATATTTAATAAACCTGAACAATTGTAATTCAAGCAAAAAATATACAAATACTAAATAACAATAAAAAGATTAACAACAAATTAATTCTCACGAATTTATAGAATCAAACTTCTAATCCTTTAGCTAGAAAGAAAGGACTTTAGAAAGCCATACAATCAAACAATGCAATAAACAATAAAATAGCTATAATTCTAAAAGATAGTCAAAAGGTCCCTAACTCCAAAGGCGTATTTAGGGGCTTACAAGAGACCCGATCCTCTTAAAACGGTTATTTTGTCATTTTGACTTTTTAAATTTTTAAAATTTTTAAATTAATAGAGAGAAAATTACACTTTATTTTCCCCTAAAAATGATAAAAATTTAATTTAATCATTTAAAAATTATAAAAATATAAATAATTTAATTTTGACTCTTATATTTTTTTCCTGAATTCGCCCCTGCTTAACTCCCTTTCAAAATATCCTATTTATATTGTTTAATTAACTTTAATTAATTTACAAGAGCTTGCTTAAAGTTGCAAAACTCATTAAAGGACCAAAATGCCCCTAAAGCTCAGACAAAACGTGGACAAAATATGCACGCTAGTGCTGAGGTTCGCACAGAGGCACTGGAGTTAGCATAGGGGCGTCGAACGAGAGGCTGAGCTTCAAAGTTTAGGGTGGAGAGGCACTAGAATTAGTGCAGGGGCGCTGAAATTGGCGTAGGGGCGCTGACAAACTTTCTCATTGAAAACTTAATTACAAACTAAATAGTTTGTTTACAAAATAAATGCTCCAAGAAAAAGTTCCTAACAATGAACAAAATAGTACTAAATCAAATAAAGAAGCTTTCTTTAAATTGCTACTCAAAATCTTCAAAGTGATGAAAAAATAAATAAGAAATTTCAATCAAAAGAATGCCAAAATATATGCAAGTTGCACAACCAGGCGAATTCAGAAATTCTTTTAGCAGTGGTCAATATTTAATTATAATTTGTTTAATGGACCAAAATATAAGTTTATTATATATTAATTTATAATTTTATTATTTCTGAAGGGATTAAATAAATTTTTTTATTTTTAAGGGGTTAAATTGTAATTTTATTATATATTAATTTATAATCTCTTTATTTATAAGAGGATTGAATTGAACTTTTTTCATTTTGAGAGGGCCAAAGTATAATTTCACTATATATTGATTTATAATTTTTCTATTTATAAGAGGCTTAAAATGAAATTTTTTTATTTTTGGGAGCGCAAAAGCCCCTACCTCCCCCTCAAATTCGCCTCTGACAACCGTCCAGTTACAAATGAGATGCATTTAGTGGTGCAACCGTCACTAACACCATTCTCTCCTTTGATTTTCTATCAATCTTCTTTACTCTTCTCGATGAGTCCTTGAAGGTGTCCGAGCTTTGAACCTCACGGTAAGATAAGCTGAAGGTTGGTTACGTTTTGCTTCGTTGAGTCTAGTGGTTGTCGGTTTAGTGTTTTCATTGAAAGTCCAATTTGGACCTTGATCTGCAATTTCTTTGTGTTTTCACATTTGTGAGATCTTTTCATGTTCTTGTTGACTTGATCTATTGCATTGCTGGTGCTTAGTAGTTGCGTTCTTATTGAATCTTTTGATTCTTTGGTTGTTGTTAAGTTTTCTTGATTTTTCTAGATTTTCGATCAATTTTAGTTAATCTAGCTCACTATCTTTTGGTGTTTTAATGAAGTTGTTGGTATTAACTAGATTCTTTTTTGAATGAATGATGCATTTTACTTGTAATTAGTGTAAAATAACGGTGATAATAAAATTAAATAATATAATATTATTACAACGTGAGATAAAAAAACAATAAACGCTCATCCAAAAAAAATTTTAATTTCTTTAATTCATTAGTCCTTGTTAAATCTTTATTGATTTGATGTGTATCTAATCAATAATTTTTGGTTTAGTTTTTCATCTCTTGGATATTCAAATGAAGTGATGATTCTTGCTGATTTTTGAATTGGTGATAGGTGATGGCTCACACAATTAAAATAATTAAAAATAATAAATTATATATTTATAGTCCATTCCCAAATATTTAATAATAATTAAATAATTTTACATATTATTGACACATAATTTTGATAAAAAAATTTATTTTGAATTCAAACCTCGAACACTAAACTTGTATTTCTTAATTTTTAAACCCTAAATACTAAACTTAAACACCAACTCGTAACCTCGAACATTTAAACCTTAAACTCATAACCCAAAACTTTTAAATCTTGAACTCGAATCTCGAATATTAAATCTTAAATTTTAAATCCAAATCCTAAATTTTAATATTAGGGGTTCAAAGTTTAAGGTGCAAGGTTCGAGATTCGGGGTTCATGGTAAAATAATTACTAAAATTATGTGTCAATGACAGGAAAAAAGTGCACAAAAAATTATTATTTTTTTAAAATTTATTGCAAAAAATTAAAAAAATATATATTTATTTCTGCAAAAAAAATGATTAAAAATTGTAAAAGAAGAAAATATGTTTATTTATATTTTAAAAATTAATTATTTTATGTAATTTACTTAAAGTTAAATTAAGTTAGAGAAAACGTTAGATATAGATGAGTGTATAATAATAATTTGTTATCTTTAAATTTGAATGACGACACTATTTTATTTGTGCCTAAAAATTATATTTTTAAAATGATTCTAGTATAATTTATTTCCTTATTATAAATATATTTAAATAATTAATATATATATATATATATATTGATTAAGTTGATTGATTAGATTATATAAATTTTAATAATAGATAAACAAATGACTAAACCAAAACCTTTAATTAATCTAATTAAAAAAATTGAATTAATCGAAACTAATTTAACCGAATAAGTTGATTAAGTCAGCAAAATCATTTTTTTGATAGAAAAAGAGGCACTAAAATGCCTAATACTTTAAGTAATCAAACATAGAGTTTACAAAATATTCATTTAAGGGTAATTTCCTAACTTGAGCATTAGAAATATCAGTAATTCGAACATTTATGTCCGTGTTATAAATTATATTTTTAAAATGATTTTAGTATAATTTATTTTCTTATTATAAATATATTTAAATAATTAATATATATATATATATTGATTAAGTTGATTGATATTAGATTATATAAATTTTAATAATAGATAAACAAATGATTAACCAAAACCTTCAATTAATCTAATTTAAAAAAATTGAATTAATCGAAACTAGTTTAACCAAATAAGTTGATTAAGTCAGCTAAATCATTTTTTTGATAGAAAAAGAGGCACTAAAATGCCTAATACTTTAAGTAATCAAACATAGAGTTTACAAAATATTCATTTAAGGGTAATTTCCTAACTTGAGCATTAGAAATATCAGTAATTCGAACATTTATGTCCGTGTTATAAATTATATTTTTAAAATGATTTTAGTATAATTTATTTTCTTATTATAAATATATTTAAATAATTAATATATATATATATATTGATTAAGTTGATTGATATTAAATTATATAAATTTTAATAATAGATAAACAAATGATTAAACCAAAACCTTCAATTAATCTAATTTAAAAAAATTGAATTAATCGAAACTAGTTTAACCAAATAAGTTGATTAAGTCAGCTAAATCATTTTTTTGATAGAAAAAGAGGCACTAAAATGCCTAATACTTTAAGTAATCAAACATAGAGTTTACAAAATATTCATTTAAGGATAATTTCCTAACTTGAGCATTAGAAATATCAATAATTCGAATATTTATGTCCGTGTTATCGTAATTCTTGATTAACTAATTCGCCACCAAATTGTTTCCCTTTTAACAATCTGGAACTCAACAACTTCGAAATATGCTATTCCCTTCCATACATTTACGTACCTATATAATTATGTTTACACATACATTGTATATGTAAAGTGGTTTGACTGAGGGCAAAGTACTAAAGTAGCTAATTTAATTAAAGCAATAGGTTAAGATTTGCTCAAAATCTCTCATTTAAGAGGAGAATAAAGTAAGAATTATGGTTTCTAGATGAAGTGTTGATCTGTATGAGTTGTTCATGATTTCAATACAATCTAGAAGAATGGTATAATCATGAATTATAGACCTCATTCAACAATTAAAGGTATATTTACAGTTCAATTCCAAGCTGAGGACCCCACAAGAAAATTCCAACAAAGATTTTCTAGTTCACCGCTCCAATTTAGCTTACTAATTAATTTAGGTCAAATTAGTTTTAAACTTTTATCATGTTTGAGATTTCATCTATGTATTTAATTCTAGTTAGTTTAAATAAAAATATAGTAATTTTTTTCTTTTTTAAGCTTACAAGTAAAGTACAATGAATAAAAATATATATTTGTGAATTATAAGAAGAGAATAAAGTCTCAATAACTTGACTCGAATTTAAATAATATTTAGGGTGAGGAAAATTTTGACAATCAAACCAACACATATAATTTAATACAAATATATATTTAAGTAACCTTTAGATGTTAAATTAAATTATTGTAATAGAAATGAACTGAGGAAAAGTCCCCAATTATATTTTCTTAAAACAAGTATGAGAGCCAAGTTTTGTAAAAATGATATTCAAAGTCCCAAGCTCTAAATGCTCTTAATATGTTGAATGAAGTTGTTGAAGTTCCAGCAAGAAGACCCACCACTTTCATGCATACTCTTTTGAGCGACTTCCTTTACATGCACTGCATTCGCCTTTATATCTTGAGAGGACAACAATGTTTTAATCTTTGAACTTATTTCATCCCTCGTTATGACGCCATTTTCGTCTTTCCTTAACCCCAAACCGATCTTCCAAACATCGCAAATGTAGTTTCTATTGCAGAACTGATCACCAAGGTAAGGCCAACAAAGAAAAGGAACCCCAATTGCTAGGCCTTCCATGGTTGAATTCCAACCACAATGGCTCATGAAACAAGCCACTGAAGGGTGAGCCAACACCTTCTCTTGAGGTGCCCACTCAACCAACTTCGCACGGTTTGATACCCTATCTATGAACCCTTCTGGTAACTTAGCCAATGAACCATCATTCATTAAATCAGATCGAATTACCCATAGAAATGGTTGGCCTGTAAGTTCAAGACCAAATGCTAGCTCATTCAGTTGCTGCGAGTCCACATTGGTTGTGCTACCAAATGCAACATAAATGACTGAACCTGAAGCTTGGTTATCGAGCCACTGTAAACATGTTGAGTCTTGGGGCCATAAGTTTCCAGCAAAATTAGCCAAATGGTTGCTCGCAAGCAACGGCCCAATGGGCAAAACGTTGGGAACCAGTTGCAGAGCTGCAGAGTCGAGCTCGTAAACGGAGTTGCAAAGGAACCAGTCATGAAATTTGTAATACTGAGGAATAATGGTGTAAAAGCCGAATAAAAATTTCTGTAACACTGGATCCGGGAAGCCCCATCCAATCTCAGTGCTGGTCCAGGCGGGCACATCCTTTGAAACCGAGATGGCTTTATCTTTCAACACGGTTCCTATACATCAGAAGATCAAGCTCAATTACATAAATCAAGCCATTACTTTCAGCTATTTTATTAATCATGAAGATTTTCACAAAAAAAAAGTACATCTATTACGCCTTACATACAGATTATATTAGTATAAGATAATATGGGGTATTATGACATGCTAACCATCTGTATCTATGATTCCAGCCTCAAGAAGTTTTGGAAGGTGAAGTCCGAGAGCCAAGCAAGGTCCACCGGCAGGCCAAACTGCGACAGCTTGGAGTCCAGCTTTCTTGGCCAGTTCAAGTGCCCAACCAATTGATGTGTCCGCCACAACACAAGTGAACTTCTGACTCGCATTCGATCCATTAACTTTCAATATGAAATCCTCCAAATAACGTGGCATGGTTCTATGAATGGAGTCGTTCAACTTCACCCAATCGGTTCGATCATCGTCCGGGTCCATTCCATCGGGAAGCGAAACGAGGCTTATCAGGTGTGCCTCCTCAACATTTTCTGGTAAAGAAGCCCTGATTTTTGCATGTGTGGACTCTGTGTTAACGAAGGTCACTTTCACACCATGAGATGCGATTTGAAGACCCAATTTCATAAGAGGAGCCACATGCCCTTGTGCTGGGTATGGTATAACTAGCGCATGCGGTTGCCTTTCCATAATTTTTTTTGTTTGGATAGTAAGAAAAACAAACAAGAAAGAACGAGAAAATGGAGGAGAAATTTTGAAGAAATAAAGAAATGTTTAACAACAATTGCTAACTTTTTTTCTCTTGGATTGCAAGGTTTTGATTCATCTATATATAGAGAAGAGGGATCCACACTCATGTTAATGTAAACTCAATGGAAGAAAATTTTGATTTTTCATTCTCCTCTTAAAAAGTGATAGAGACGACATGCAATCATAATTTCATACAATCCATTCTCTTTATTAATATTGAGAAGGTTGCTAGTGTTTTGGTTAAAATTGATGTTTATGTGATCGGTTGTAATTTTTATGTTTCAAATTTCAGCAAAATTTTTTAAATATCAAACAGGTACTAAAATAAGTTATGTGAAATTATTTTGGAATGTTGCCAATGTAAAATTATATTTTGTAAAATATAATTTCTTAATTATGTATATTAATAGTTATTTGAAATGTTGACAATGTAAAATAATTTTCATTTAAATTATTTATGTAATGTGAATTAATCATTTGGTAATGGACTAAATTAAAAAAAATAGACATATAACGGGCGGAACTAAAAATGATAAAGAAAAAAAAAAGAAAATTTGGAAAAAAATGAGAGAGAAAAAAAGAAAATGAGAGAGGAAGTTGGCTGAAAAAAATGAAAAAGGGCACTTACATATAAAATAAAAAATATTGGGCCATTTAAAAAATCTAAAAATAAATAAGGCACCATGGTGGTCACACCATTTTATATGGCTCAACAAAATAAAACAATAATTTTAGTTTTAAAATAAAAATAAAAATTACTTTTAAAAATTTCTGACATAATAAAGGTAATAGTGTCAATCTATTTGGCTCTATCACTATTATTTATTTTCTGGCCGTCGCAAAATTTAGAAATATTGATATTCGAGGTGTTGTTTATACAAGTAAAGTCAAATAAAATGGCTCCACTTAAAAAATAATTTTTTAATTTTAGCATCTAATGATTGATTTACGTGGCAAGTGGGTGGTTTCAATCTCTTTGATTTCACCAACTTTCATTATGTATTTCAGATCATTTACGTACATAATAAAAAAATGAAACATTTTTAATATTTTTTTTATTATATTGGTGTGATTACATGATAGTATCTGTTCATACTTTCGAAATCTTTTGACAACGCACACATATCTTACACATATAGGTGCTCGAACCCGGAACTCGGAACCCTTAGGATGAATAACATCATCTTTTTCCACTAAAACCACTTGTTAAGTTCTATATTACTGAATATTAATCGTATACTAAATTATAAAAATATAATTAAATCCTTTGAATCGTTTATATATATCACAGTTATACTACTTACCTTATTAAGCTAGTTGTTCATTTAGAGAAATTATTTTATGAACTTTTTTCAGGTTCAGTCCAGAGGTCGTTTGAAAGTGCAGTTGCTCAAGGTTCAAAGTTAAAAGGGATTCAAATTTTATTTTTTTTCAATTTTTAAGGGGCCCAAAAATTTCAGTTTTTAAGAGGCTCAGATTTTTTTTTTTAGTTTTTAAGAGTTTCAAAAAAAGTTTCAGCTTTTATGGGATCCAAAAAAATTTATCAACTTTTAAAGGGCTTAAAAAAATTTTCTCTAACTTTTAAAGAATCCAAAACTCCAATTTATTATCTTACCTAGGGTCCCAACAATGTCAAGAACGGGTCTGACCCTTCTCACAACATTATTCATGGTTCATTTTCAATTATTCAAGTAATTTTTTCTATATTATTAATACATAATTTTGATAATTTTTTTAATTTGAATCTTGAATCTTGAATCGTTCGGGGTTCAGGGCTCAAAGTTTTAGATTTTAGGTTGATATTCGAAGTTCAGAATTCAAATTCGAAGTTCAGAATTCGGAGATCTAGATTTGGGGTTCAAGCTTCATAAAAAAATTTCTAATTCGTTTAACCTAAATTTTGTTTTCGAAAAGAATAAAGCAAGCTTTATTAAAATGACCTTTCGTATCTTTGTCTAAAGTTTGTTGTTTGCAGTGACGGAGCCAAAAAGCTTTTTTTGAAAACCAAAATTAAATTGTATTTTTTTATTATAATAAAAATGTAACTTCGTCATTTTAATGATTTATATTTTTATAAATTTTAAAAGTTAAATCAAATTTTTATTATTTTTAAAAATATCAAAATATAATTTTACTATTACTAATTTTAAATTTTATAAATTATAAAAATTTAAATTAAAAATTTATCATTTTAAAGGCATCCTCTATTAAACTCTGCCACTGGGTTACTTACATAAAAATATTGATGTGGATTTAAATGGATTTTTCTATATACTGAGTCTTTATTGCCAGCTACATCCAACATCTTCAACAATGACAATATGAAGTTAGGAAATTTAGAATTTTCAAAATATTGAAAATTATAGAAACACACCAAAATGGTGCAAACCATCCCTTTCAAGCCTACATTTTTTTTTAAATTGCAGGTTGTTTCTTGAAAATATCTTTTAATTAGAGTTTAAATATAAAATTAGTATTTGAATTTGTTTATTTCCCATAAATTAGTATTAATGGTTTTTTTATCTTAGATTGGTATTCAAACATTTTTTGTCAATTATATTGATACCCGAGCTAAAAATCGTTACTTTTTGCTGATGTGTTAGTGCTGGTCACTCGCGCGGCACCACGTGTCGTCCTCTTTGTATCTCTTTTTCTTTTTTCTTTTCTTCTTTATTTCTTTTCTTTTTCTTTTTTCTTTTTCCTACATTGGCCGCCACACTGTCTTCTTCATCTTTCTTTTTCATTTCCCATTTTTGAGCTTCATGGTTTTTGATTTTTTCAAGGGTAATTTTTGAAAGCCTTTGTTACTTCTTCTTCACAATGCTTTATCTCCCTTTTTCTTTGTTTTGTTTTCAGTTTCACAAACAATGGCTATTAAGGATTAGATTGTTAATTCGATAGATTTGGTTGATAATGAAATTGAGAATATTTAAGGGTGAGCAAAATTCGATTAAAAAAATTAAATAAAAATTTAAATTTTGAATTAAATAGTTCGAGCTCATTGAGTTATTCGGATCAACTAGAATAAAAAAAATCAAATTTTTCGATTCAACTCGAATTTGAATTACACAATTCGAGTTATCCGAAAATCCGAATAAGAAAATGCAAAACTACATCATTTTTATACATGTTTACCCATTAAGTTAAAAGGCAAAACTATTATATTATTTATGTAGTTAAATAATATTGTACTTCGTCTACTAGTTAAATAATCGGTCCATATAAACGCAATATTGAGTATAAGTAATAAGATCCATTAACTCAACTCGAAATTTTTTTACTCGATTCGATTTGATTCGAAAAAATTTTAAATTGAGTACGATTGCTAAAATAGGATTCGTCAACTTGACTAATTCAAAATTTTTTTACTCGATTTAACTCGACTCGATCGAATGCTCACCCTTAAGAATATTAGCACTTGGAGCATTCCCAAAATGATTTCTCTTGTAAAATCCATTTTTCGTACCAACGATTTCACCATGGTACAAAGGGAATTATTGGCGAGAGAGCATAAATCAAAGTTGGAAATCGAGTCACTGAAATAGGCAAAGGATTCATTTTCCTACAAATTCAAAGAAGAGATGTTGGAAAAAAAATGGGTTTTGCGGATGATCTAAGGAAATGCAATAAAAATTTGGAGGATACGAGGGGTGAGGTTTCGAAGTTGTGAGAAGAAAATATGGTTTTAAGGGGAAGAGAAAAATCTGCTTAGGAAATGTGTAATAGGTTGCCGGAGGAAGTGAAGAGTATGTATGAGAAAGAACACAAAATTATTGATTTGAGAAGCAAGATTTGCAAGCTTGAAAATGAGAAAGTCAAAGTTTAGTTTGAGTTGGAAATACTAAAGAAGAGATTCGAAGAGTTAGATAAGAGAGCTTCGTGTTTAGAGATTGGTTTTAATACTTTACAAGATGAAAAAGATTCCAAGAACAACAATGAGATTGTGGGAGAAATTGGGATTCTCGAAAATGAGAGGCTAAAATCTGTTGAAGCTAACGGGCATACACCAAATGCTAGTAAAAATTCAACTTTCTTGAACCAAATACTTGAGAGACTGGTTTTGCTCCCCAAAATGCTTGCTGACCAATTTTACCCTTAAAAAATCAAAAACCTTGAAGCTTAGAAATGCGAGATGAAGAAGACAATGAAGAAGAAAGATGAAAAGGACAGTATGATGACTAGGATAGGGAAAAGAAAAAGAAGAAAAGAAAAAAAAGGAAGAAAATGAGGTAAAAAGAGGATGAAGCATGATGTCGTTAGGAACAACTTACGTTATCGTCATTCTTGAGATGTTGAATAAAATTTATTTTGATAGAACAAACATGAAAATAGTTAAAATATTTCCTTTTAATTTTTTTTTCTTGTAACATTGAATTGTTTCTCCTTTCTTTCAAAAATATAATAAACTCCTTTTCATCATTCAACATCACTATCACCAACAAAACATTTCATTAAAATCATTGTAACTGAAAATTAACATCAGTACTTATATTAATTATTTAATTTTGTAACTAATTTTTCGAAATCTATTAATAGTAGCCTTTCACAACTGAAATAATTGGTATCAAATACTAAGCTCTGATATATGTTTAGCAATATTGAAAATTATACTAAAAATTTTTATTTTAATAATTAAAATAATTTTTAAAACTGAAAATAAAATATTATTACAAGTTTTACCTAAATATCATGCTATTTTTTATACAATAAAAAATTACATTACAATTTAAAAAAAGAGATGTTAACATCCAAGACTCCAACAGTGGATCTTGACTTGCAAAGATAGAATTTTAACCATTTACTCCTTCTTTTTTTAAGTTGTTGACTACTTAAAAAGAGCATTTCTTTTTCCAAATATTCTTTCCCTTCCAAAATCAAAGAAATACAATTTAAAAAGGATAAATTTTAAAGCTATACATTAGTTTTTGATTTAATGTACAATTATATATATGAAATTTAATTTTGTGTAATTTTATACATCAAATTTTGATTTGATTTAACTCTCACAAATTATTAACACAATTATTACTACAACATCATTTTATGTTTATATATTAAATACAAAAATAATTATATTAATCAAATATAAAAATAAATTGATATACTTATTTCTTTAAAATGTGAATGATTAAATCAAAATTAAAATTTCAATATATAATTATACCAAATTAAAGTAATGTATCAAATCGCACATTGAATCAAAATTCATGTATAATTTTGAGATTTATCCCATTTTAAATCCACCCCTGTTGTCCTTTGGTTAGTAAAAATAAGTTTTGGAAGCTATTTTCTGCCTAGCAAGAGCACCCTTTAAAGCAATGTTATTCGAATTGAATGTGTTGAATACAAGAATGATTAAGATTTTCCAAGTTTGGAAGCTTCTTGGAGGTCATATCCTGATGGGATACAAGTATCAGACGTGCATACTTCAAGACAAAGTAATTCTCATAGCAGATTGTGAGCGGCTCTAAACGTAGGGATTTTCATTTTTATAAATATAAACCAATTAGTCATATAGAATATAATCATCCGACAAAATTGTTCTTGAATAAGGTCACAATTTATCTAAACTTCATGATCTGATATCATCGTGCAAAATGAAATTAGAAACTTAACTGCATCATTGGAGTCATCTTTAACTCTGTTTTCCCGGTCGAGCTGGTCCGAAATAGTTTGTAACTAATCCCATGATAGCAAACCTGATTTCAAGACAGAATCAAATGAGTAACATATACAAAATACGGTTGAACCATCATATACGTTAAAGTGAGATACCAAAAATATTCCATATATAACAGGGAAATAAGTGAAAACGCTGCCCAGAATGAGAAATATATTTGATTAGCAAAATCCATCTCCACAAACTTTTAACAAATGGTACAGATAACATCAAGTCGACAATTTCTCTGAGCTAGTTATAGAAGTACTGTAGCAAGAGAAGGAAATTATTAAGGGAAATTGGTGTTTTCCATAGAAAAATCCGCCTAAACACTGAACAAGGGAGCAGAAAACTGTGCATAAATTAAGTTGAGAAGCTCTCTAAGAAACTATGGTACTTATAAAAGTTCAAAGAAGGATTATCCAATTCAATTAGAGGTCACATGAGATTTTGAGAGGAACCAACAGAAAACCAGTAAAGTTCAAGTGATCTGCAGAACAAAGTAAACCAGACCTTAAATAGAATAATGTAGTTCATATTAAAAGCAACCAATCTAAGGACAAGCACTGAGTTAAAGAAAATGTCAATTGTTTTGAGGAAATTGGCATGGAACAAAAATGGTCGTCTCAACTAAGTAAACAGGACCCTAGATAAAACAACATAGCATTACTTGAAGTCAATCTTAATTAAAAAAAAGCAACCAATCCAACAACAACAACAGAGTTCAAGGGGCGTCAACATTTCAAGGAAACTGAATGGATCAAAAGGATCTGATCCTAACTAAAATAATGTAGCATTACTTGAATGAAGTCCAGATAAAAAGCAACCAACGAATCAACCAGAACTGAGTTAGAAGAATGTCAGTATTTGAAGGAAATTGGCATAGATTAGTAATGATCTGCTCAACAAACTAAACCAGACCCCAAAATAAATTACTGTGGGATTACTAGATGAAAGTCCAGATAAACAGCAATCCATCCAACAACAAGAACTAAGTTAAAGGAATCAGCATTTGGAGGAAATTGGCATAGATCAGAACAGCTACCGTCCTCTTATTGGCATAGATTAGAACGGTTACGGCTCTCTTTCATTTTCTAGACATAACCCATTTTCTTGGTTGGAATGGTAGAAGGTTTTCAAAACTAGATCAGTGGTCTAATCAATCAAGCCACCAGTTAGATGGTCTGACAGGTCCGTCTAATTTAATTAAATAAATCATTAAAGAATTCATAAAAATAAAAATATATTAAAAATCCGGTTTAACCGGTTTTTCCCCAGTCCAACCAGTTCCCGAGTCAACCAGTCCAATGCCCTTCTCCAGACCGGTACCTCAGCCGGTCCAGTCTGGTTGAAACAACCTTGAATGGCAGCATGCGAAATCCTTGAACCGGCATCCTATCTCACTTAGTTACCCGGCATGCTTTTCTTAATGGAAAGTCTTGCCCTATCACCTCAGACTTCATCAATGGATATTTTATGCTTCAAACAACGTTTGTTGAAGTCAACAAACAGTAGCAATTCAAGGATAGTCTAATTCGACAATACGTGCATTTAGCAGATCAAAATGTAGAAATAACTAAGATTTGCCAATTTAACGTATATAAATTCAGTTGAAATAAAGCGTTTTAAAAAATATCTTATAATCCAATTATTGTCGGATCCATTAGAACTACTAAGTAGAAACCCTAAATCTAACAAAAAAAACCAATACTACCATAATTGCCATTGTAATATTTCGAATACGGACGAAACAGCAATTTTAATAATAAATAAATAACTAAATGAACGAAAGAGGAAAAGAACTAACATCATAGCCATAGAGATCTGCTTGAGATCGTTCTCAACATTCTTCATGTTCGCCAGTGATTGGGCGCAGAATATGATCGCTAGCCACGAGCTCAGCTTGTACTGCAAAAATAAATAAGATGAAATTCAGATCTGAAAATTTAAAGAAGTTAAACGAGAGAAATCAAATTCAAGAACAGAAGACAAATCGAGAGGTAGAGGAAGGACCCTGAACATGACGCCTGCAATCCCGAAAATCACGGCGATAAAACCGGAATAATCGACAGGGAGATCTTGCGGCGAAACAGGCTGCGCCACGTATGGCTTTGCAGCCGACGGTTGTCTGGGGTCGTTGGCCGAAGTCGAATTGTTATAGTGTGACGACATCTCGGATCCGATCTCTCTCTGATCTCTTTATTCTATTTCGATTTCTAGATATATTCGTATGACTAGTGCGACTCTCGCCAATGAAATCTCGACATCTCTCAAAACTTAACCTACTAAAATTAAAGGTACGTTGACTTTTTTTAAAGCTAAATTTGACCATTGATTTTTTAAAAAGAGTGAAATTACTTTCCTTTACTAGTATGACAATTTATGAGTATTTCATGTTAAATATTATGATATTTATTTTATATTTTACGTCAATAAATAATTTAAAATATATAAAATTATTTAAAATTAAAAAATATAAATATAAAAAGTTTATAAAAATTTAAAAAAAAATAATAAATATATACGTGAATTGTCATGCAAATTACATATTTAAAAATTTAATGTTTTAATTAATATTTTCATTAAAAAAAACAATTCAATTTTTTTTTAAATATTGAATACTAAATTTAGCTAAAAAAATAAAAATTATTGAAAATAAATATAAACGTTAACCGTTAAATTTATCAGTATTCCTAAAATAAACTTAAGGTAAAGTTTTATCTATTTAGTAAATTACAAGCTCATTAAAAAACCATTAATAAGCATAACCAATTTCTAAAATTAATATCTTTGAGATAATAATATAATGTTAAAAGAAATAAATTAAAAATAGAGGGTAAAACTGAAAAAAAAATTTACACAATACATAAATGTTGAAAGCTAAATTTATTTTTCAAATCAAGACTAAATTAACATAAATTTATAATTATTAAAAAATTAAAGCTACTATTATTTTAATTTTAAAAGCTACTATAGTCAGTTGATAATCAAAAAAGACAAATTAAATTGTTAAGTGACCATTCAATAACTTTTGTGACCAAAATTTTTACTAATGCAATTAATTTAAATTCAAATCTCATCGTATCATATTTTTATTGTTGGTGTTTGGTTGAATCATAACTCATAACACCAACTTAGCTAGAAATTCTATTAATAATATAAATACATGCAATTGATGAAAACAATAAAGTGTGCATAAAAATTAAAATGTATAAAATTATTAAAATAAAATTTTAGCTGAATGAAAAATAAAATTTTTTATTAATACAATAAATTCAAGCTTAAATCTCAAAATATACATATTTTTATTATTTTTTAATAAAAAATTAAAATTCTTTCAAATAATATAATTTATTTTAATTTTTTTAACCAAATTAATGGCCCAATCGAAGATAATACAACTCATTTAAAAGCTTAAATAACATTATATATACATAAAATATCAAAATATTCATATATTTTTATATTTCAACACAATAATATTTCTTATTATGTGTTCCTATTGTATTTTTATTTGTTTTACTTTACATCTATTTTTAGTATAATAAGAACTTATTCATTATTTCTTTCAAATTCATAATTATTATCTCCAAAATTACAAATCTGATTTCTCTAACTAAAAATACAATATACCTTAGCGCTACACCAACAGTATTAGTTTAAAGTCCATTCTTTCTTTCTTTTTTTAAATAAATAAATAAATTCGTACTGCATCTCGACCTCTTCCCCCAATGCCACCTTCATTTATGTTAGAATGCGACCGAGTAGCATATTTGTAAATAAAAAAGTCCGACACCCTTAACGTTACGAGCGAAAGACTGTTTCGCTCTCGTAGTATAAGAAATAGTAGATTTGGTAAATGCTACTCTCGTAGTTTAACAAATCGTAGTTTTAACAAATATTAGACGTAGCTAGATTATTTATAACATTTACGACGTGAACCTGATATGACCAAAAATATAAATAAGAAAACATGATACCATTAGAAAACATGATCGACCATTTTATAAATAACAAATACCCTAAACATGATTATGATATTACAAAATATACAAACATGTTACATGTACAGAAATATCTCAGGCCATGAAAATGAAATAACAATTGTAAATGCTATAATTTGAACAGTAAACTTTTTAAGAAATAATTATTAAATGAACTAACTAAATCTTGAGTTCACCTTTGCCTTTGTCTAATTATTCAATTATCATACCAGAATCAAAAGTGATAATGAATTTTAACCAGTAATATATCAAAAGATTAGACTTGTGGACATTAAACAAATTGTGATAAGAGAAGACAGAAAAAAAAGTAAAAAACCATCCACTTATGATGAGTGGAATCCAAAGGCCTTATTATAATAAATACACTTAATTACCTGAATATTCATCTATTTCTTGAAAAATCAAAACGAGCTTCTGTTTCTCCCCCATTTTTCTTACCCAAAAATCAAGGGGCAGCTCATCTTTCTCTCAAGATTTTAGTATATAGCTCAACAGAGGCACAAGGACTTGGTAATAATGAACACGACATTAAAAATTATATAACTAAAACACAAAACATGAACACAAACACAGCGCAAATACAAAAATGTCAAAATATATAATACGAATTATTAATGTATCAAAATTTATATAAATATGAAATGGATTCAAACGATTATAAGAAGGAAAAATATACAAACAAAACATGAACATGAATTGCTAGGTCTATATGACATCAATGGCCAACACAGAAATGAACCACGCACATTCTTCTACATTTCCATTTGTATGGTTCAATTATAAGAAAATGGACCACCAAAAGCATGAGGGATTTGATGACAATTGGGCCAAAATAAAGAGGGAATGCAAAAAGGTTTTTGACTTGTATTGCCACACATAAAGTCTATTAGTATCATATATATCCTATTTGTAGACTATAAAGAACATAAATAAGGAAAAATAATCTACAGCTGCCAATCTATATTTACAACAATTATATAGTATTTACAGCTAAGAAATCTTCAGAAGATTTCACCTATAAGTCAGCCAGTATCCAGTCAACTCTTGAACCGGAAAAAACCAATTAGCAAATCATCAAAGTGGAAGACATTGTACCTTATCAGGAAGATTCCTAGGCATCGGTACTGCAGAAACATATCTCTGGATGAAGAATTTGAGAGGGCTAGCAATTGCTTCAGAGGTCGATGAGATCTCAGCCCTGTCAGCTTGTCCCCGTCCATAGAACTTGGCAAAACGATTGATCAGTGAGATCTTCTCTAGATCCTGGCATTCCAATCTTATGTCCAAGATTGAGGATCTCTTGTCCAGACTACATACAAAATGAGGAACATTAGAAGACAACCAGCATAACAACAGCTGCTTAGGGTAAAACCAATAACAGGAGCAGCATTGGGCAAACAAAGGATTTTAAATATATATATAATGTAACTAATAAATAGTGACATAGAGCAAAACCTTACTTCCAACTTATACATAACTTGTAAGTATATTAAAAAATTGAAGACGAGATATTATGCATAAAACATACTGGTAAAAACTTGATCTGGGTTACCTCTGTAAATCATTTTCCAGCTTCTTTGCAGTGATGACAAACTGTTCTGCAGCCTTTAAGATGGTCTGCTTTCTCTTCTTAAGCTTTTCAGGGAGGCTAAAAGCAGGAAAAAACAAAAACCATCAGTACCATAGTAGAAAAACAATCCTCAGATGCCAGTCAAAAACAGGATTCAGGGGTTTCAATCATAATTAACATGTTCTTACGTGCTTCCACTCTCAGAAGGAACAGCTATATCACTTTCACATATATATGCTGAGCTGCATGCTTCACCTAAGCCTAATCTGGCAACAAAATAGACCACGGTCTCATAGTTTTTGCTAGCATCTGCAGAAAGAACTGCTCTTGGAGGAGCACAATGTAGTTGCTGCATAAGCTGTGTTGTCAAGATAAGCCTTCTTTTTGATCTAAGCACAGGCGGCCGATCTTCAATCATTTCAGGTACGTTTTCAACCTGTGATATCAAGATCAATGTCCTTAACTGAGAACTGTCGTAGTTCAAATAAGGAATAAACTAAGATCAAAGTATGGTAGTTTGACACCAAACACACCTCAATCAATCGATTTGCTGCATGTGCCCATTCCGCTTCAGCCGTACTGCGATCAAAAGAAAACTTCAACATAATTCCAATGAAGAGGAAAAACATAAAGAAAGTGAGAAAAGAGAGCAACTAATTTCTGTATTTCAGCAAATTGCTATTGGGAAATATTTGTGTTTTTAGTTATTGATATAATATATACAAGTATACAACACATATAGAGACACATATATTACATGTACTGTTAACATTGCAGCAAATTGGAAATTTATTCCAAATACCTGATGTTCTGAGGTCTTGAACGACCTTGTGTCACTTCTCTATGCCATGATACAAGCTCAAATGTCATACTTTTACGCTTTTTTGCTCTCATAACAATCAAGTTCTGATTTGGAATACCAGGAGGAAGCAACCGACGGGAGATATGTCCACTTGCTATTGGCATGAGGTTTGAGTTTTGCGGGGTACCATCCAGCTGACTAGCATCAGCAGCATTAAACTGCTCACTAGAATCAAGAGCATGCAAATTATCAGATGGCCTACCAACGATAAATCCTTTGTCTGCAGCCTTCATTGTGGCAATTTTCTGAGCATCATAAATAGGCAAATGTTGCCCCTTTTTAAATGCCCCATACTGATCAAACCAGGATTGAGCCATCTGGGGTCTGATCTGAGGGTGTTCACTCCTATCAGAACCAGCTGAATTATTAGCATTGTTGAAATTCAGAGGATCATTCTGAACAAATGCCAGTGTATCATTAGCGGATGACTGTGTCTCAGTGTATTCTCCAGCGTCCGACAACATGTTTAGCATCTTAGAATCTCCAGAAGGAACTATAGAAGAACTCATTAACACATCTCTCAACATATTATTGGATCCATAAGGTAACAGATCTGCACCTTGAGATTTCTGTTGAGCATCCAAAGCAGACTCTGGAGTTGGACCTTTAAATCTTTTGACACTCCTATTGCTTGGATCAATCTCTATATTTTTCATGGCCTGCACCTGATGCAACAACAAATAGTTCTGATGTACAGTATTATTTGGTCTTAAAGAACGGCCAAAAGCTTCAATGTCTCTCTGCATACTTGCAGGATTTTGGCTGGCATCAGCCTCTTGCAATAACTGCCGGCCTTTTGCTGGTTGCTCTTCTTTACCAGAGTTCTGTGGTTTAGCAGATCCTGCAAGGAACTCAGTTGCACCATTCCCTCCTGCCCAGGCAATTTGATCATCTATCTTCTTTTCTCCAGGAAGAGTTGTTTCTGAGTTACCATTTGAGTGCTTCAACAAATTCTGTGAGAACCAAGAAGACTGAGCTCCTAATAGATGTTGAGCAGCTGAGACACTGGTCCATACATTAGGCATTTTGGTAAAAGTGCCTTGCTGTAAAGATTCAGCCATAGCTGAAGGTTGGGAAGCTGGCATAGCCTCCAACACTGGAAACTGCTGGTCTGTAACCCTTGCATGGTTTTGGGTGCTATAACTTGGCCAGGAAGTCTCTGAAGAAGCAAGGTCATCTGTGGCACTTTTTGGCATGCAAGGTGCTGATATCCTTCCCAATTGACTAATTTGAGCTCTCTCAGAAGAGTCATCAGTCCTCTTCGACTGACATGTCAACCCACTAAAATCTGCATTAACAAATTTATTTGGTATTACCTGATAACCCACATCAATAACATGCTGGCATTGAATATGACTTTCTAAATAAGGATAATCAGAGGTAAAACCTGCAGAAACATTGCCCACAATATTATGTTGTGAGGCTTTGTAGTTGGTATGACCGGAGACTCGTGAAATATTATTCCTGCAATATCCATTGGATTCTCCATGAGGTGAGGACTGAACAGAAGTTGTTGGACCGACAAAGATATGACCCTTCTTTCTCGCCTCAGAAGAGATGTGAACTGAATTTAGAGAATTAACTCCTTGTGGAGAACTTTGAGATGAAATTGACCGGTCTGGAATGGTGAACCTTTGAGATGGGGGACCTAGCTGTAACCCAAAACCTTGAGAAGCAGAGGGCCTATTGTGCTGAAACTGGCCTACTGATCCATCAGAAGTTTCTGCATCTGGCATTTCAGATGATTGATTGCGTTCAGAAGAGCTTAAATGTGTTGCAGTAACAGGTTCCCTAGGTTGATCAACCTTTTGAAGAAGCTCCAGCATATTTTGACTGCCAAATTTTAGAATATTTAAAGAACAACAAAAGGTAAATTAAGGAAATCAGCGCAACATTAAAAATAAGGAAAACAGAATAGCCAGCATTACCAAATAAAAAATCATATTTCAAATATCAATATTATGAGTAAGATGTTAATGTAATTGATTTAAAAACTGAAATGAATGTTTCTTGTAGTAAGTTACATCAACAATTAAAACTGAGAAAACCAATAAATTCAAGTCAAGCTACAAATTGAGAACAACAATTATTCAACTACCTAATTGAAGCTGTCCTGTTTGGGACGAAATTAAAAGATCTGTCAGGTGCAGAACCAGGAGTTGAAGGCATCTCTTCTACTTGAATGCCAGGAATACAACCCTAACATACAGAGGACAGAGAATGTTTAGTCTTCTAAAGACTTGTTATTCTAAAAATAAGGTAAATTTCTGCAGGGAAGGACAGAGAGAAAGACTAGGGGATTTCACGCTATTTACATATACAGCAAAAAATAAAAATAAAATAACCTTCTCAGTTTCTGTAGACTTGCCAGCAGCATGTCCAGTGTAATTTGACTGCACAAAATATCCTTGGTCAAGACCTTTCAATCCTTGAGAAACATGTTGGGCTATTGCTTGCATATGTGTGAGATTTTTAGTTCCATAAGAAGGTTCAACCTCCGCATCCAGATCCCCCATAGGATGATACTGAAATTTGTAGGCTCCAGAAGGTTTACAACTAACATGAACAGATGACTTCTGTTCTCCTGCCTGTGGATCATTTGCATCCAGCCAGCCATTGCCTATAATGCCACCAGTGGAGGCATGTTGGGATAAGTTCGAGTGAAAACTGTCATTTGAAGTTTCTTTGACATTGGAGTTCTCCAACATATTTGCTTCAGACAATCCGTTCTCCAAGCAATTATTTCGTGATGAATCAAAAGATTGAGGGCTCTTATCAAGATTTTGCTGATAATTTGCAGGTGTCCTGCTTGGTCCAGAGTTTACTTTAGAATCAATATTTTTCCAGAGATTATGTCCATTTGGAAGTTGCGAAATGCTTTCCTTGGTGACCCTTCTTGTTCTTGAATCTGTTACTGCAGCAACATTACCCAGACCAGAACCTTCATTCACTTGTGGGCTTCCCAAGCCAGAGTCCACATTCCCTGGTCCAATATTAACATCAGGAAGAGGACGATCAAGATCAGAACCAAGGCCTCTCTCCTCATACAAGCCACCCTTGTGAGCACTACTCTGAGAAGGTTGCGATGAGCTTTCAATATCCTGACTATTTGATACAGCCCCACCACTACGTGATGCAGACTCAATGAAGTTCCAATCGTTTGGCTTATTGTGAGGCTGACCATGAGGATTAAATAAGGCCATGCCTTGGTGGCCTGAAATGCTCTTTGCACTTGCTTGCACATCAGGAGAGTGAGCAACATTTCCAAAGAGTGAGGCACTTTCAGCTACAGGCTTTTCAAGCGGACTGCGATCTAACCATTTGAGTCTTTCTTCTGTTAATTGTTGAACAAACCTCTGACATGAATCATTATGCATTCTCCCAGTCTGTTCATTTGCAGTATGGAGTCCTGATTGCTGAACCCCAAGAGTACTACCAAAATCACGATTGATGCTGGCATCAATAGACATGGGAAAAGATTTAAAGTTCACTGTTGAGGCATTCTGCAAGTTGTTATCAACTCCAGGCAATTGCTGTTGGCTGCCATCATTGGCAATTAATGATCGCATGTTTCCGCTAGGAGGTTCGCTATTCTGCAAAGCTAAACCACTCCACTCTTCCTGTACCACTATATCATTTCCAGATGTTTCAGCTACAGCAGACTGCATAAGAGCACTCCAACTTCCACTTTGCAGAGAAGGAAATGCCCCAAAAGAATCTGTACCATCCAACACTGCGCCCGTGTTGGTGCTCTTTCCAAAGATATCCCATGCACTGTCATCTGAACCAAACAAAATCTTTTCTTCAGTTGGATCTAGCGAAGCAACATTCTGAGAGTGCACAGCCTGAATTGTTGACTTTTCCAGGGATGTTTCTGATGGACCAGGATGTTCTTCTTGCCTCCCATGAGACTCCATCAATGCATTTTTTGGCTCGAGAGTAATTTGCTGCAAGTTTTCTGAATGAAATACACTATTTAAATCTTGAACAGCTGTAGCACCAAATAAATTTTTACCCAGATCACCCTGTCTAGAAAGCAAAGTTCCATCTTGCAACCCAACTTCGTCTGAAAACATAGCATACTGATTACCTGGAAAGGAATTACTGCTAGCTGGCACCTGCTGTAATAAAGGCTTATCCATTTGGACCGACAAATATTGATATTGATTTCCTCTTGCACTGCCGTTAAAGACCCCATTAAATGATTGATTATCCTGCTGAGGAACCAAGCTCATCAAACGCACCTGGCTTTGCACAGGGGAAAACATAAATCCACCAGATGGTCCCTGCACGGCTGAAAAGGCATCATGCTGCAGCCAATTTGCATTTGATGTCATGAGCTCAGGCTGCAAAGAATAATTTGAAGCATCATGGACGGGAACACCATTGATTGGAGCTGGAGAAAGGCTGCTTGATCCCTGTTTTAGAAAAGATGAAACCTGATTCATAGAGCTCAACTGCCTTGCTTCTTGTAGCTGCTGAGGATTTGGAAATTGTTGCCTCTGAAATTCCTGCATTTGCTTAAGAATAGAATGTTGCTGTAGCAGTTGCATGCCAGTCATCCCTGATTGCTGCCTTGGTAAAGGCTGGATCATGCCAGGATGCTGTCCATTTACGTGTGGTTGCCCACCAAGAAAGTCGTAATTAATGGGAGATGCAGTAGATTCCAACCTCATTGAATTTTTCTCATGAAGATCAGGGCCATTTTCTATATGTGAATCAAGGACTGGCAAGCATCTAGATGCTGTATCCATTCCCAAAAAGTTTGTATTATTCTGCCTTGCGTGGAAACCTTGATGCACTTGCATATAGCCAGTTGCAATTGATGATTGATTTTGCGAGTGGTTTCTGGCAATTTCAGACCTCATACCGGATTGTGTGAAGTTCAGCCCATGCTGCAGGCTTGAAGTCTGACCAGTATGTCCCCTGTCAAACTCAGCTAATCCCAAAAGAAAATATAATTATGCCAACCAAACTGTGTTTTAGACAAGTAAAATTGTATTACTAAATTGTTGTAACATTAGTAGAAACTAAACAAATAAGATGCCTTACCTAACTGATGTACACTCAAATTCTTCACACTAGAAACAAGGGGTCCAACTTGTCTCTGGCTTTCAACCCACAGATTGTGGATACTGTCACCAACTTCGTTGCCAGGCATAGATAATCCAAGCCGAAAATACTCAGCAGCTAAAATTTTGTGAGAACAAAATTACTACCTACAGAAGCAAGAACTAAGTTAAACTTTTCACAGTTCCATTACAGGGCACACAACAATATGAATCCTTCTTTAATTCCAATTGTAATAGAAACAGACCTCTTCCACACATTTAAAATTCACCCCAGTTGCCACGTTTTGAAACTCAACCATATCCTGCATGCATAAAACCAACATATCATCTCTTCATGGAATCAAAAGTTAAACCAGCAACCCCATGGTGAAAATTATTCCTACTTTTTTCTTCATTTTAAACAGAAGGTGCACCAACAAGTATAAAAATATCCCCCAAAAAAGGAGCATCCAACAAACATATCAAATTGCAGACGGCAAATATTAGGTAGAAAAAATTTTGCCACTTCTACTAAGACCATATAAATTAAGCATTAATAAATGTAGGTATGTTTTAATCTTGGATTATTAAAAATGACTATGAACACCTTCAACACCATACACAACCATTTTTTGTTGACAATATGAAAAGCATCAGGACTTAATTTATAACTAATCGGTTCTCGAGCAACACATTTATGCTTGGCATTTAAAGGCAGCATGCATCAAAGTTAGTTATATTAAATATTATATTAGTTTCGCATGGATAAAAAGAGTAATGTTAGAATTACTTTTAAATTGGAGAAAAAAAAAAGAATAGTTTATTAACATATTTTTCATTTCCTTATAAAAGAGAAACTCTAGGTGCATATCTCTTTCCTTTCCATAGAAGTAAAATAACCATGAGATGCTACAAAGATATGCAATAACTTCTATTCTCTTGTATGAACCTTCAATATAATCAATAGTGCACCAGACTAATGTTGTTTAAGAGAATTGTCCCCGTAGAAACTTAAAAACCCCCCACATTCTTGCATCATACCATACACCCTGAATAGTGTGTCACAGTAGTGTGGTTTAAGAAGGCTTCTTTCTTCAAGCAACTTTTCAAAATCTATTCCATGGATCATTCTCAAGATCCCAAACATCTTTTCAATATCTACTCCATGGATCATTCTAAAAATCTATTTCCCTATACAGGAATGCATAGCATGCTGACAGTAAGTCTACTGACATACAAGTTAAATATGAACTTTTCATAAATGAGAAGATGCTGCATCACAACCTAACATTTATTTATTTATTTTTGTTAATGGCACCATTTTTCCTTGATTCCTTATCAATTTAGGTTGCATCCTTGTTACTCAAAATGAAACAGTACAATCTTCAAATTTGTGAAGCTAAATTAAAGTTTGATTCCTTAATCACTAAATTAAAAGTATATATAAGAAGCTGGCAGTCTGGTAGACCAAAAAATAGAAATATGGAATAATGGATAGCAGCCATCAACAGAAAATGAAAAGGCTACCTCCATTAAGAAAAACAAGCATCAAAAGCTACCATGTAAAGCTCAATGGACTCCAAATGCTAAAAGATAAGCTTAAGAAGCAACCAAACCAAATACTACAAGCGAAGTACATACACAATTCCACTACTAATTAGAAATGTAGGGAACCAAATTAAAGATAAAAACAGAAAAGATTTACATAAGAAAGCTTATAACCTTTTAAAGAGCAAAAAATAAAAGAACTACAACAACTTCTCCTGAAATTAAAATTTGTAACTCCTCGGTAAAAAATGCCCCGCATCCTCCTTTTTCTTGGCAACCAAACAGGCGTTAAAACTCAAAAACCATGTCCAAAAACTCACATTTCTAACCAAGGCCACAAAAGAACGAAAAAGAAAATAGAATTGCCATCCAAAAATAAAAAGGCAATATAAGTAATTGCCCTAGCATATATTCAGCCTCTCAGTGTTAAAAACGTATTAGGGGTCCTAGGGAAAGCAAACATGACAAGTGAACTTACAGTTAAGCAAACAAGCCTTTAAAATGGAGTTCGAATAATCGATCCTTGAAGAACATAAAAAAAACTTAGGGTTTGAATCCGAATGAAACTTTTAAAGGAGAAAACTATTTTGGTTTTTTTTTTTTTTAGAGAGAGAGATAAAGTGATCGATATAGTGTAAAAATTTCAACTACCGGAGGATCAAAATTGAGGTTCGGAACCGAAGGTGAGGTTTGGAGTCGAAGCTGAAAGAAAGGAGGTTGTAGGAAGGAGGAAGCTAGAACGGGGCGAGCCATGCTTGGTTTGGGAGAATGGGAAGTAGATGGGTACGTGCGGATAGGGATGGAATTTGGTGTTCCTGCAAAGAGACTCGGACACGTGGAAAATCACTGGGTAGTGGCGCCCACGCTTGAGGATGTCTAGAATTTTGGCCGTCCGATCTACATAAAAGCTTTTGTACATCTTTCATCTTCTTTGCATTGTGTTTTTCTTTTCGGAGTCCGCGCTCTGTAAGGGGCTCGTATAATTTAAAATTGCTCCGTATCGAGAGGATGAAATCCTGATTAAGGTAGGAACACTTAACTTTTATAATTTAATTTTAAAAGCTATAATAAATATATACAAATTAGCAATCTATTTGCTAAAAAAATAGTAATCCATATATATTATTATATAATAGATTAAAATACGTTATAGATCCCTGTATTTTTTATAAATTTGCAATTTAATTCTTATATTTTTATTTTATGAATTTAATTTCTTTACTTTTCAAATTTCAAAATTAAAATCTAATTATTAACCTTGTTAATTTGTTTTGTTAAACTTGCTAGTGTGATATTTTGAAAATAAAAAACACTTACTTGATAACCATGTAACTAAAAAGTGGTATTGTAATGAACTCGAATTAAACAATATAATTTTAATAATGGTAATCGTTAGACCTAAATTTTGAAATCTAAAAAATAAAGTGACTAAATTTCTAGAAATAAAAGTACGAGGACTAATTTCTGAACTTGTAGAGAGTATAGGGACTTATGACATATTTTAACCTATATAAAATAACTTCTAAAAAGGATTTTTTTAGGGGGTAAACTATACTATTAGTTACTAAACTACGAGTAAATTTTTGTTTTTGTCACTTAACTAAAAACAATTATAATTTGATCATTCAACTATTCAAAATTTTTCATTCAAGTTTCTAGCTATTACAATTGATGCTTTATGACTTTTTTATTGTTCGCACTCACTACATCAATCAAAAACTTTCTTTCCATTCTCTTCTATAGTGTTCTGAGCAGTATATTTTGCTATTTTTTTTATTGTTCCAATTCCATGTTAATATATATATTAAAAAATAACTTCTCAGATGTATTATTTTTAATTAAAACATACAGCAAAATATAAAGGCTTAAATTTTCAGGGTGAAAGTGCCCTTCTAGTCCTTATATTATCAATAATATAGCAAACAAGTCCTACTAAATCGTGAAGCAATAAAATCCTTATATTTTTTAAAATAGAATTGAATTGGTAAAATAATTAAGAAAACTATCCAAATTGTTGATGTGGCCCTAACGATGCTGATGTAAACGTAATAAATCATAATTTTTTTAATAAACATAAATTTTGAAAAAAAATAAGTGTAAAATAACTTTTTATTGTATTACTCATAACTTTAGAAAACAATTAATCAAAATGTAATTAAAAGAATTTAAAAAATTACGATTCCAATAAAGAATCGCATAATTCAATTGTTTAAAAAAAACAAAAAAGATGCAAAGAACTAGTAACCTCATTTGATTTTCTCATTAGGTTTGTTAATTTTAAGCGAACATCTGTTTTAATACTCATTTCAAACCCTAATCCTTAATTATTTTTTGTTCAGTTTTAAGGGTTGTGTTTAAACTTTTTCATTTTTGTTTATTTTTATTAATTTTATTTTAATTGATTATTTTTATATTTGATGAGTAATAAAAAGTAGGAAAATTTTATTTTATCTCGTATTTTTATTTAAATTCCACTTCATATTAAAATATTGATTTTTATCAAGTCCACGTCAACATCATCAGTGACACATTAATATTGATCAAAAAGTCGTATACAGAGGTGAAAGTTAAAAAATTTTGTTAGGAAGGCCAAAATTAAATTGTATTGTTTAGAATAGTAAAATTATAAATTCACTATTTTAATAGTCTATATCTTTATAAAATTTAAAGGATTAAATCAAAATTTTATCATTTTTAGAGAGCTAAAATGTAATTTTATATTTATTAATTTAAATTTTTAAAAATTTTAAAAGTCCTAAATAAAAAATTGACTGGAACCTGCCAGCACCCTAGTTACGGCTCTGGTCGCATAACACGTCATTAATTTGGATGGTTTTTGCTAACACCATTATCAATTTTACTAAATTGATTCCATTTTAAACGTAAAGGGACTCGATTTCTCTCATTTTTCATAGAGGGACTTGTTTGCTCCCTTATTGATAATACAAGGAATGCGAGGCTATTTTCTCCAATTTTTTAGTATTAAGAAAATAAAGAAGTTTAGAGACCCAACGGGTCAGGCGACCAAAATTTTAGCTTACAAAATGGGCCTTATCCGGTCCGATTCATGTTCGATCGGATGGCATTCTAAAGAGGAAATCAATGACGTGGCAAAGATGCTGTGACTGGGAGTTAACAAAAGCCGAAACCCAGGGGCTATAAAATGCCGCAGGCCCGCAAAAATAAAACCAAAAATAAAAACGCAAAAATTGAGCAAAACTAGTACCCTTAGTTATTGCTTTCGAGCGTGAAAGAGCCAAGGAATTCATTCAATCGAAGGGCGAGAGAGAAGGAGAAAAGAAGAGCGATGGGAGAGGAGAAGCGACACGAGATGATGCAAAACCTCTTCGGCGATCAGTCGGAGGAAGATGAAGAGATCGATTCCGAACACGAATCAAATCCCCATCCTAATTACGCTTCTGTAATTCTTTTACTTTCTTTAATCGTTAGGTTTTATTTTTTCTATCGTGCTTTTTGTTAATTATTTTCTTTTTTCAAATTTTAATTAGACAGTAATTGTTTTTTATTTAGGTTTCGCTACTAAATAATTGATTTGTTTCGATGACTATTTTTAATTTAGAGGATGGGTTTACCCTATTGTTAATGCAATATCTTTTAGATTGATTTTGTCTGGATAATGCTGAGCTTAGGCTTGAATAAGTTGATCATTGTTGATTTTGGTTCATTTAAATTGCCAATTAATGTTTCGGAAATTGCGTATAGCTGCTCAATTGATCTTTTTCTTCTTCCAACTTGTGCCTCTTGATTATGGAATTTGTATTCCAGATACAAATGCGATTCTGAAATCATCTTAATAAGGGCCAAGTAAGCTCAATACAAGAACCTTGGAGGGGGATTTTGTTCTAAGTAAATTATAGTTTAGAATGTCATAATTTGATATTTTGCACCAGTTTTATTCCTCCCCTTCTCTTGGATGAAAAAGAAATGCAAGTTTCAGAATGGTTGATCTGTTGCCAAGATGTTTGCTGTTATCGAGAGTTACTCTCCGAGTTTAAAATATATACAAAAAAATTCAAGTCTAGAAAGGAATAAATTGGTGTTCTCGCCAGTTGTGAGTTTCTCCTTTTCTTGGGGTCTGGAAAGACCTAAAATAGCCTTAGGGCATTTGATCCTAGTTTGCTTAGATCTTTTCTGGAACTCCATGTTTTTTGTGCGTGATTAGAAGTAGAATTGCTTGAAGTTAACCTGTTTAATGATTTTGCATATAGGATGAAGCTGAGGGTGCAATGGAGCCTGAGGGTGAAGGTGAAGCTGAAGCTGAAGTGGAGGGACATGGTGAGGCAGAAGTGGAGAGTGATGGTGACCTACGAGATTTAGAACCCGATCCTGGAGAAAGTGAGGGTGAAAGAGTACAAAGCTCCCAAGAAGTAGATATTGGGGATCAAAGGGAAGAAAGTGAGGCAAAAGAGACGGATAGTGATGAAAAAGAAGACTATGGTCAGAGAGTAGTGACTAGCCGGAGAAGGGAAGTAATTGAGAGTGGGTCAGAAAGGTCTGAGGAAAACCATTATCCTGATAACGAAGATGAAGAGGTTGATCAAACTAGAAGCTTGAGGTAATTTGCTCTCTCCCTTACTCATTCTCATGCTGTGTGTTCTTGCCTTTGTCTCCTTTTGTCTTTATTTGTTCATTTTTTATTGTTACTCTTCTATATGTTGTTTGCCTATTAGATGTGCAGTACTTGGTACTTTGACATTGTATTACATGTTCTCTAAAATGTATATAGTATGTTTCTTTTTTTGCCAAAACTGAAACAGAAAAAATTGATGTTAAACCTTATATAATAATGATTCCTTGGATGTATTATTGTCTCTAATAATCTGCACTTACTGTTGTACCAAATTGGCTTAATGGCAGTAAGTCACCAGAGGAGAAGGATCCAACTCACCTTTCACATTCAGCTGCTGAAATTCGTGATGTATTTGGTGCTTCTGATGAAGAAGAAGAAGAAGCAGAATATGCAGTTCGACATGATATGGAGCAAGAGGAAATTGTGCGTATCATGTGTCAAATGCAATATGGTTCTTATTTTTTGCCTTTATATAAGTTCCAGTATGCCTGTGGTCATGTTAGAAGGATGATGTAAATTCTTTTGTCCCTTAGAGATCTCCTATGGAAGAGGAAGGGAGCTACGGAAAGAGTCCAAGACTTGAAGATATGGTGCATGATGAAGATGCTCGTTATGAGTCAGATGACGAGCATGTTGAGGTGAAACAAAAAGAGAAGCCAGTTGGTCCCCCGTTGGAGCTGGAGGTTCCATTTCGCCCTGCTCCAGCTCATCCAACCAAGGTTATCTTCTTCTTATGCACTTTCTTGAAAAAATCTATCTTAACATCATCTTAAGGGTATCTTCTTATAGTTAGTGACATTTTAGAAGTTGTTTCACTATTCAATTGGATTTTTGTTACATTACGCCATTTTTATTTCAAATGGAAGCATCAGTTGAAGTGCGTTGGAGGTTTTGAGGGTCATTACTACTTTAAGGCTTTGCTTGGTAGAGTGGAAAGAAATTTGGAAGGATAGACAATTGAAAGAGTAGAAAAATAGAAAGATGGAAAATAAAATTTTTCTTTCTATTGGTGTGTTTGGTAGGAAGGATGAAAAAATTGAAAGAAAAATTAATTTTCTTTCCATTCATTGTAAGAGGAATGAAAATGAAACCTTTCAAAAATGCATAATTTTGAACTAACATACATCCACGTCTCAATTTCTGTCCTCTTATCATTCCAAATTTGTTATTATGCATTAGGATGTAAAATAGTCATCTCTTTTATCTTCTTTCCTTACACTTTTCTTTTCAACCAAGCACATTCTAAGCGCTTGAGGCTAGACTTCATACTTCTGTCATTCTTTTGCAGATGAACATGATCAAAGTTTCGAATATAATGGGCATTGACCCAAAACCATTTGATCCCAAGACATATGTTGAGGAGGATACATTTGTAACAGATGAGTCTGGCTCAAAAAAACGTATACGGCTGGAGAACAATATTGTACGTTGGAGGACTGTCAGAAAGAAAGATGGCACAACATCAGTGAGTAAATTTCTGCCACCTCCCCCTTCTTTTTGGTGATTTGTTTTGAGCATGCTGGAAAAGAATGTAGACCTATTTATTGCATGTATGTGCTGTAAGTTTGGGATGCTTACAAAGTTAATCAAAAACTGAGTAGGGTGATCGTTAGCCATCACTATAGTTAGGTTCTTTTTTTTTTCCTTAACTATAGTTGTTGTTTTTATTTCATTGTCAGAATTAATTTTATGGTCTGTTATCAATCTCTTAATTTCTTAACCAAGCAGGGTTTCTTATATTTCCTCTTGTTGTATGTAGTACGAAAGCAATGCTCGTTTTGTGAGATGGTCAGATGGTAGTTTACAGTTGTTAATTGGCAATGAAGTTCTTGACATATCTGTACAAGAGGCACAACATGATCAATCACACCTTTTTCTCCGACATGGGAAGGTGACTATTTCCTCCTTTTTCTCTTTTTTTTATTCTTTCTGACCAGTGCTTCTGAGATGTGAAATGGATCAACAAAAGCTTCAAGGTCACATATATATTATTTACTTCAGTTTCTGTTGTTTATCTCTGTTTTTTTTTTCTGTCATAGACTAGGATAAAACTTAACAGGAAAAAAAATGAAAGTTCCTCATGGCTACTTGAGAGTGATCTGAATGTCATGTCTGTGCATCTAGTAATCCATAATATCATAATTGTCAAATTGAACTGGCTTCTTATTACAGCTGCTGACCTAACATGCTAAACTGTTTGAAAGCCTCCTAGACTCTAGATTCAAAGGTTCACTGATCATAAGGAATGATTTAAAAATGAAGTAAAAGAATGTGGCATAATGAAATGCCACAGCTATTTCTATCTGTACGTTGTCTTGGACATGAAATCTGTGGCTCCTGGTATCCTTTTTTTTTTGACAATATCTCTGCTGTGTTAATTGGCATGTGAACTATTTTATATATATTGCTAATAGCTCAACATGAGCTTCTGTATTGAGGTTGAAATGCTTATTTTTTAGTTACATTCTGTGAACATGATATATGTGAGTATCTTTTTGTGTGTAAATATTTTGTGGGGAAAAAGGGGAGTATAGAAGTTTTATAGTCAACTTCCACTATATATTATTCCAGTTCCAGCCATAGCATCTTTGTGTAGGAAGCTTGCTTCGATTTTGGAATCGGTTTAGTAGGGTAGGTTCAGTTGGTACAGAATTTGGCCTCAGAACCTTGATTTTGGGCTATTATCTGCTCATTCCATGCAGTCTATGGTGTTATTATTTGATTTTAAGTGTTACTCCTATGGCTGACTCTACCATGAAATCAAGATAACATTCTCATTTTTGTGGCTGTTGCTGTTTCTGTTATTATTATTGATCTTGTAACAATGCTTATATTCAAACTGGACTTGGAAACTGCTTTAATTGTGGTAATTGTAGGGAATTCTTCAATCTCAAGGAAGGATTTTAAGTAAGATGAGATTTATGCCCTCATCATTGTCATCAAATTCTCATCGGCTGTTGACTGCTCTTGTTGATTCACATCATAAAAAAGTCTATAAGGTTAAGAACTGCATTACTGATGTTGATCCAGAAAGGGAAAAGGAGGAAAAAGAGAAGGTAATTAATTGCTTATCTTACAATTCTGTGCAGGTTGTTTCTCAGTGACAGTAATTTTAAATATTTTTTTCCCTTTTGTGTGTGATTTTGCAGGCTGAGAATCAGACAATCAGAGCTAATGTTCTTCTGAATCGTAAGAGGGAAAAGGTGAACCGAAAGTATACACAAACTGTAGAAAGAAAGCGTCAACTTTCAACTGGGTATCTGGAAGGTGCTCTTGATGAGGTCTAGAAATTTCCTTTCATGTTATACATATTGGAATTTCTTATATTGATAATTATCAGCTGTTTCTTTATTTTGACTCAACCTGCAGCAATCTTCATTTCTTGAGCATGTGTAACTGTTCCTTTTAGATATCCTTAGATCATACTTTCTAAACTGAATATCACATGTTTTTCAAATTTATTTTATCAGGATGATGAAATGGATTATAATGATTCTCGTCGCTCTCGCCGCCGCTTTGAGGAAGACTTGGAAGTAGAAGCTCGGGCAGAAAAACGCATTATGAATGCCAAGAAGGTACTTTCACCCTTATTCCTAGGAAAATGTTCTTGTTGCAATTTGTTGACTGTATGTTTTTATTTATATTTGTGATTACCAGTCACAGGGCTACAGGGATGTCCCTCGCAAGTCATCTTTATCAGATGTAAAATCATCTCGGCGGCCTATTAATTTCTCTGAAAGTGACAGAGAGGAGTCTGAGTATGAAACTGAAGGGGAAGAAGATGAGAGGACTGCACACAATAGGATTGAGGACGAGGAGCCAGAATATGAAGAATCGGACGAAGAGGAAGAGGAAGAGCGCTATGAAGAGGCAGATGCTAACGCTAACAGAGCCTCAGAGGAGGAAGAGGAAGCTGAGGTAAGTATTTATTATTTTCTTCTCTTCAACAAGTTCTCCATGCTTTATGTTTGAGCATAAAATTCATGTACCATATCTAAAAAGTATTTCTGATGATTCTCTTCAGTGCTGCATATGCAACACAACTGATTTCTGTATGCCTTTGACATCTGTAGTCCATGATTAAATATTACCGATTAGACAGCTTCTCTAAATGAATGGCCGGTAAAAGTCCAAGTAGCGTATACTTGCGTGAAGTGTTGGTTCCTCATTTCAATTTGCTGATTTTGTGATATTATGAAGTCCCTAATTGTTCTGATAGCTATAGTTTATCATTCTTCTACTCACATATGCCATGCATTGAATTTGATAGGGCCAAAAAGGGGTTTGGCTCCCATCCATTACTTTTATGTCCATTTTTTGTCCAGTACAACTTTAATCCCCAATTAAAGGTATGATTTTGACAATTCATAGGTGGGTCCTATACATTTTAATGGTGCTGCTAAATGTATTGGAAAGTAATGGATCGGGTCCCAACCCGCCAAAAAGAGGACATGGGTTGGATACTCCGAAGGTTGAAAGAATATATGCTTTTGCATGCTATGAATCTAAACAGATGGATTATGTTTTCTTGCTGAATGAGATGGTATCCTTCAAAAACAAGGTTTTTATTCAAGTTGTAAGACATGATGCTATTGGGGAAGTCTTTGGATTTATTAGAAAACATATGTGCTTGCATGGAAAGGCTTCTTCCTAGATACTAAAATTTGAGGTTTCTATTGCCCTTTACTACCACTATTAGCATTCCAGTTACGGTCTTGAGCGGAAGAGTGAAGTTTTTATTTGCATGTTCATTTAACATGGCTGCAAGTTTGGACTGTGCTGGGCTATCTGAAACAGTTACTACGGGTGTCTAAATTTGTTGAGTGATGTTTAAACGTCTGTGATTGGATTGAAAAATGGTGAAGATTGAAATGTGAACATTTAGATATCATCAATATCCCTAACGTGGAACATATATGCAGCAGAATATGATCAATAGAACTCGTCTTTTATCAGTATTAGATTATTCTTTGTATGTGTTGCTTTGGTTGGACCACACCTTCCCTCAGATTTTTTCTCTTTAGAGGAAATAATACCTTCTTTTTATGCAGAAGCATGGCTAGTAATGACAAGTAAATCTGGAAATAATTTTCCCCATTGATTATACGGTGTTGAGAGTTTTATGAATTTTATTATCTTGGTCATTTTGCAGGAGCCTAGGCAAAAAGTGAAGGAGTCTGTTGGCAGCAGTAAGCGCAAGGGAATTGAGTCGGATGAGGACTCACCTCCTAGAAAAGCTCCTACTCATCGTCGCATGGCAGTTGTTTATGATAGTGACGAGGAATGAAAAAAGATTACAGTAAGTTTCTCTCACCCCTCTCTTTCTGGACATATGCCCTGACACAAACGCGCTCATAGATTTTTATGCGATTATTGGTAGGAACATTAATTTTTCAGCATGTCTTTGGCTTTTTTTTTTCATTGTTTTTCAATAGTGTTTTTGAAGCTATAAGTAATGTTGAACAGACAACTTATGAAGTTAAAATTGCTTTTGTGTTTGGGAAAACATTTTTGGAGTAAAATGACATTTTCAACCTTTATTTATAATCCAACGTAGTTTATGTAATATTTATATTGGGTATACAATAATTTCAATATTTCAAATATATAATATTATATATTTAAATTTTTAATAATTATATTTTAATGTTTAAAATTTGTTTATATATATTCAAACTAAAATTTAGAAATAATTAATATTAATTGCTTAAAAATATTTAAAATTTATCTTATATATCAAAATATCAATGAGTTACAATAAATTATTTTTTATATTTTTACTAAAATATCATAAAATTAATGATTTTAAACAAATATTGCTTATTTTTACTTCAGAAGATTATGTTTAAAATGAATATTTTATTTTTTAAAAGTATTTTTTGTTAGCAATAATGAACACTTAAATATTAGATCAAAATTTTCAAAAGTGATAAGAAACTAGCCTTTGGTACATAAGTTGGTAGTAAATTAATTTCATTTGATAATTTTTAACTGTTGACATGATTTCTTTGTCCAAAGGGGAGGAAATTTTTTTATGTTAAAACTATTTTCCCTTGTGTAAAAAATCAGATAAGAAAACGACCCACTCCTGCTTTGGTAGGAAAGATTTGTGGTTATTATCTGCATTGCACCGTGTGGTTGTCGCGCAACCTTGAAAAATGATTTTGGAAAATGAATTGTTTTTTTGAAAAAAATTGGATACATATTTTTTTTATTTTGGATGATTTTACATAAAAAAAATTTGTTGTTTGAAAATTTCACTATAACAATTTTCTAAAAGTTGTTTTTACTGAAATAAAGATAATATAAATATTGTTGTTGATTCATAATCTCTAGTACAAAAGAAATTTCAAATAATTTCATTTCAAACACCTACCAACTATGCTTATTTAATATGATAATTAAATTGTTTGTAACATAAATTATCATAATTCGTAATCTTGATTGTAATTATGATTTCACAGGGGGAAATAATCGTATCCTCAAACAATGAACTATAGACACGCAACTCTGGTGGCTGGAAAGGATGTTGGAGCTGAGCCTGCTGTTTACTTCTCTGAGTTATATAACACTGCTGGAGGCACTAAACACAACTTAAGGTTTAAATGTTAATTGTATTTTCACTCCCTTTTTCTGAAATTGTCATAAATGACTTCCAAATTAAGTTGAGCTTAGAAAAGTAATTGCTGTAGAGTTGCAGGCAAGTGATTATTTTTCTGCCCCATATTGTGAACTCGGTGTTATAGACTCTTACTGCTAACATGTTTGAGGTTTGCCTTTAACTAAACCTGAAGGGTGGCATGATCTAAAGGCCCTTTCTGGAAGTATATCATAAGAAGTTTCTTCTTTCGGCATCTAATTAGCAGCATTTAATCATACTAAATATAACAAAGCTCACGGGCCTTAACATACTAGCATCATCCTTTAGATTTGAAAAAATGATTAAAAAATGCTATTTAAAGTTTTTATAAACTTAACAAAGTAAATGCATAATTACAACTTGGTCTTAATGTTTGATTTTTTTTTGGGAAAAAATAATTAAATTGTCTAAATTTTAATGATGTTAACATGACAGCATTTACTTGTATGAATGCTTTTAAAAAAACTTATACTTTTTATTTTTCTAAATTTTTAATTATTTTTGTATTTTTTTATGAAATGCTACATTGTCATTAAAATTTAATAATTCAATTAATTTTTTCTTATTTGAAGATTAGGATTAAAGTGATTTAAAAAAAATTAAAGCTGAAATGATGAAAAGAATAACGTTAGCTGAAATTTATCAAGCTTTATATAAATATAGTAAAATATAATTTAAATAAAAATGTATAATTTTTATAGCAGAAGTGTTCAGCCTCATGAGATTTGATAAAAAAATCAGCTTATTGTTTTATGGTTGTGATCATGATTTGGATTAAATTTGGGTTTAACAGTAATAAAATTTTAGAATCGTTTAATAGGTTTGAATTTAGCTCGAAAAAATAGACTTAAAATCTTATTCAAGTTCGGCCTAATTTGTTGCATTAATTTTTTTATATAAAAATAAATTTAAAAAATACAATATATCAAATTCATTAAAAATATTAAAAAAAACATTTTTTAACAAATTAAAAATAAATTTTAAAAAATCATTATACTTCAATAACATTAAGATAAATACAATTTAATAAATAAATATCTTTAAAATAATAATAAAACTAATAATAAAATAATAATTATATAATATTTAAATAATAATAATAAAATAATAGTAAAATATAGTGAAATAAAACGGTGACAAAATAACAGTAATTATTTTTGCAAATTTGGATCGGATCAAATACAAATAAAAAAAAAATTAGTTAAGGTTGAACCTGTTTTCTAAACGAAATTTATTTTTTTGTCCAAGATGATTTGCGGGCATATATTTTTGTTAAAGCTTACCACGTCTGTGTGATTTTTGGTGTTAAAGTTTGTCGATTTCGCGGGTAATGAGAGTGACGACAATGGGGGCTAGAGAGAGGAGGGTCAAGGTGAGGGTGAAATCAAGGGTAATGGAGTCTTTGCTAGAAAGCTTTAAACGGGGTCGGGTTTGGTGGTTGTGGTAACGAAGTCGTGATAATGAGGCTTAAGAGATATGAGGTTGGGCGGCCGAACGACAGAGTGATGGGGGTTGAGAGGGATCGTTGATGAGATTTTCTTTTTGCTTCTCCTTCGCTTATTTTCAAAACAACTAGCCCCCTCCCCCCCTCGATTTCTTAACACTGTTTTATATGAACTTTGAAAGAGGGAGTATCAGCTCCTCATAGAGCTGTGGTGTTGCCAATAAAAGCACTGTGCTGTGCTGGCCTTGTCTTGGAGGGGCGCCGAGGATTGTCCTGCTGTAAGTTGAGTCAGCGTCCTTGTGCAGGTGGCTTGCTATTGGAAGGCCACCATCTGTCTAGAAATCTGGAATGCTCCAAGGATGGGCATGTAAACTTTGGGAAATTGGAGCATTGTATTGATTTTTTCAATTTTTGATCTTTTCTCATGTACCAAGGATGTAATTGCAAAAAGCATGGAACTTTGGAACTTTTATTGGAATTTTCCTAAATTTGGACTTTTTTGTATTTTCCTTAAAAAATTATTCATAGTAAAATATTTTATAAAAATAAAAATCAAACAAAAATGGGTGAGCCAAAAGTTTAATTTTTTTTTTAATATAGTAATGTGATTAATATCTGATCATATTTTTTAACTCTTTGATAAGTACACACATTACACACATCATCTTTTTTCTATTAAAACTATTAGTTGAATTCCAAGAGCTTACAACTTATCCAATAAAAAAAAATGTTCGAATAAAATTTGGCCAAATTCAATCAACTTAAAATTATATGAAATTATAGAGTCGACTTAAAAAAAATTAATGTAAATTCAAACATTTTAACTTTAACAAATATTATTCGTTGAAACGTTAATTTATTTTGGTTTGTACTGATTTAATTAAGTGCATTTTCTGTGAAGCGGTTGAATTATTAAAACATTATGTAGGAATCAAATTATAAAAATCTAAAACGAACCCACTGAAGAAAGAGGGAACGCGAGATCTGGGTGCTTACTCAACTTGGTTTGACATGGTAATGGTTGACGAAAGAAGCCAATAAAACTGAAAAGCTTGCCCTTCAACGTTGGGTTTGCCTGAATTTTTTTTAAGGTTAAAATATGCTCTAGCTTCTGCATTCTCGGTACATTTAAAATTTATAATTAGTAGATTTTTTAGTTGATAATTTAGATAAGTTTTTCCTAAAAATTATTTAAATAACAAAAATTAACGTTATTTCAATTAAAAAATATTTAAATAATTTGAAAGCTTTTTTATCTAAATTTATCATCCAATTTACTAAATTATATCGTGTAGCATTCTTTCACAATATAACAATCTCATATTCAAGTTCTAATAAATGTTTTTAAATTGTACCACAATTTTTTAGGAAAAGAATGCATGTTAAAAAACAAATTTAGTGATCTTTTATATTTTTATATTGTTTTTGTAATTTTATATATTTTTTATTTTAAAATAATTTTAAAATGTTTAATTGTTTTTTGGAATTTATTTTAATTTTTTTAAAAATTAAGATTTTTCGAATGATATCATTATAAGACATGTGATAATGTATGATTGGTTGAATATCTCAACGGTTAGTTTTTAACGTGTTAATTTTTAACGGTTAGTTTGATAATGATAAGGATTGAAGTTGACTAAAAAAATAATATAATTTAAGGACTAAAATGTGAGTTAAACTTAATACCAAAAGTCTCGGAAAATTCAGAGTCCATTCGATTCACCTAATTTAGGGTTTCAATTCTGGATTTTACAAACCAAACAAATCTTTTTTTTAGATAAGATTCAATGAGTCGAATTAAATGCAAGTACTGGGCTAAGAACATATGGGTAAACTATTAAAATAGTCCTTTATATTTGTTTTAGATTACATTTTAGTTATTTATGTTTGAAATATTACTTTTTAGTCATTTGCGTTATCGTGTTGTAACATTTTAGTCACTGAGCGTTAATTTCCGTTAACGATGTAACGGTAAACTGACGTGACTCGTTAAATCATCATTTCAAACGAAAATTTTAGGTTAAATTATACAATTGATCTTTATATTTTTTTCGTTTTAAGCAATTTATTTAATTTTCCATTCTCTTCTTATTCTCCCACTATTTTCCTCCATTTCTTTTAACGTAGTTTTTCTATATTTTGTATTTATTAAAGTGATTATTTTGATAATTTACCCAAACAAAAAAATAATATAGTTCAAGGATTAAAATATGCGCTAAACCTAAAAATAATAATACCAAAAGTCTTGGACCTTACAAATAAAAAAAAAGGTCTTTTTTTTAGTTAAGATTCAACGAGAGTGGGTTTGGATGGGCGTTGAGTGCGGTACGGTGCGTTTAGTTTACTTTTTGTTTCACATTAGTATTGTTACAGTATCTAATTTTACCATCACCGTTATTTTTACATTAATCGCAGGTAAACGTACCCATCCATATAAAGTGCTCCTATAAATCAAAGGCAAATACATACGGGTAATTGAAAAAAAATATGGGAGTGTATGTCTAGGATTGATTTTTGAAAGACTTGGTATTTAAGCGTGTGCATCACCAAGGGCAAAACCAAAATTTTTTTTAAAGGGGATCGAAGTTAAATTATTATTTTTACGATAATAAAAGTATAATTTTTAAAAAATTAAATTAAAATTTTATCATTTTTAAGACAAGTCAAAATAAAATTTTATTTTTAGTAATTTAAAATTTAAAAAAATTAAGAATTTAAATGAATTTTTTTTTATTTCAATGACTCCAGGCACCTGCAACCCCCGGGGTTCGCCCCTGGGTATCACCTCTAACCTACCTGCCAGTAGGGCTGAAAACATAGACTAGCGAGAAAAGTAGATACGTGTCTAATGCTTGACAGTGGCCTTGAATCATGTGTTTTCTAATTAGTTCTAACTTCCGTTCTCGCTTGTGAATCAATGGTTCTCCATTAAATTTAGTGTCACCTACCAGTCTCACGTGCTCACCCATCCCACCCCCCAACCCACGTTTCAAAACCATAGCTAACCAATCAATAAAGCTCCCTTTTTAATTTTTCTCTTCACATTTAACTTTATACATTATTATTATTATTATTATATTATTTTCCTGTTAATTTATATAAATACTCTCCGCTCTTCTTCTTCTTCACCACTTCCAACTTCAACAAACACCCATGGACTCCTTTGTTCTATATTCTATTCTCTCCGCCGTTTTCCTCTATTTCGTTTTCATTACCTTGAGGAAACGCCGCTGTCTGCCTCTCCCTCCCGGTCCTAAACCATGGCCCATCGTTGGCAACTTGCCACATATGAGCCCTGTGCCTCACCAAGGTTTAGCCGCCATGGCCAAAGTCTACGGCCCTCTCATGCACCTGAGGTTGGGGTTCGTGGATGTTGTGGTGGCAGCGTCCGCCTCCATGGCGGCACAATTCTTGAAAGTCCATGATTCTAACTTCTCCAGCCGCCCACCGAATGCCGGCGCCAAGTATGTGGCTTACAACTATCAGGACCTTGTGTTTGCGCCGTACGGACCGAGGTGGCGGCTGCTACGTAAAATCAGCTCCGTTCATCTCTTTTCCAGCAAGGCTTTGGATGAGTTTAGACACATTCGCGAGGTTTATTTCATTACTCTATAGTATTTTATCATTATTATAGATTTTAATGGTCCCCCTTATTTAAGATCCGAATTGGGAGTTATTGGCGGTAGTCAGTTTAGTTATGAATAGGATTTAATTAAATCATAGATATGATTTTCAAACAGGAGGAGATACGGGTGTTGGTACGAGCTTTGGCAAGCGCTAAAACAAAGGTGAATTTAGGGCAACTTTTGAACGTATGCACAGTCAATGCCCTGGGGCAAGTGATGATGGGGAAAAGGGTGTTCGGAGACGGCAGCGGCGGCGCCGATCCACAAGCGGATGAGTTTAAGTCGATGGTGGTGGAGCTGATGCAGTTAGCCGGGGTTTTCAACATCGGCGACTTCATTCCGGCGCTTGAATGGCTGGATTTGCAAGGGGTGCAAGCTAAAATGAAGAAACTCCATCAGAGATTCGATAGGTTCTTGAGTGGCATTCTTGAAGAACACAAAACCAAAGCTCGACAAGGTACTGGGAAAGTGACACACAAGGATTTATTAAGTACGTTGATTTCATTGGAGGATATTGATGGTGGTGAAGGTGGAAAGCTCTCCGACACTGAGATCAAAGCATTACTTTTGGTACTCTTTCCACTTTCTGTCCTTTTCTTTCATAATGCTTTTGTGAATTTTATAAAAGTTTATATAAACTGTAAACGAGGTTTTGGATCAAAGCATTATTTTTCTGAGGTTTTGGATCCAACTGTAAAATCGAAATTTTGTGATTTTTGATGTTTTAAATTTAAATTTAAGAGTTAGTATTTGCTATATTAATAATTTATTTTTTTATTTTAAAATTTGTCCTATATTTTATTTTTTTAATATTTTTTATATTTTTATAGGATATTTATAATCTTTTGATCCTATTTATAAGCCTAAAGACTCTGTTGACAATATACTAAATCTTTTTTATAAATTCAATAATTTATAAATTTATTTTGGATTAAAATTATTTTTATATTTTATTTTAAAATAACAAATTTCCTAATAATAAAATTTCTTTTACGTTTTGAATAGAGTGATTTTTTTGTCAATAGTATCTAATTCACTCATGATATTATCTTAATTAGTAATTTAAATATAATATAGATTAAATAAATTATTTAATTATTAGAATATATATATAATTTTTTATTTAAATAGCAAAATGGGCTTACCTGTTTGGGTTTGATTTGAATATCATGATTTTTTTAGAATCAACTCGAACAGTGATACAATTATAAACAGTTATAATGAGAATTTAGTATTATTTTGATTTTTTATGGTCAAAATTTATTTTGATTTTTGAATATTTAATATTTTATTATTTAAAAATTATTATTGGTAATTTTTTAAAAACTGTAAGTTACTACCGTGCAAAGACCACAACCAAACAATTTCAACCACTTTGAAACCCACGACGTGGACAACGAATACCTATAACAAATGGGTTCAAGTAAATTAATTAACTTTGATAGTACTAACTTGTTTGGACATGATTATTGCAGAACATGTTCACAGCAGGAACTGATACATCTTCAAGCACAGTTGAATGGGCAATGGCTGAGTTAATTCGGCATCCCAACATCATGGCTCAAGTTCGTAAAGAATTGGACTCAGTCGTTGGTCGCGACCGCCTCGTCTCCGACTTGGACTTGCCCAATCTAACCTACCTCCAAGCCGTCATCAAAGAAACCTTCCGCCTCCACCCATCCACCCCGCTCTCCCTCCCTCGGATGGCCTCCGACAGCTGCGAAATCAACGGCTACCACATCCCCAAGGGCGCCACCCTCTTGGTCAACGTATGGGCCATTGCTCGAGACCCTGACGAGTGGAACAACCCGCTTGAGTTTCGGCCTAAGAGGTTCTTGCCCGGCGGCGAGAGGCCGGACGCTGATGTTAGAGGCAATGATTTTGAGGTCATACCGTTCGGCGCCGGGCGTAGAATCTGTGCCGGAATGAGCTTGGGATTGCGCATGGTTCAACTGTTGACTGCGACGTTAGCGCATGCTTTCGAGTGGGAGTTGGCTGATGGATTAATACCTGAGAAGCTGGACATGGAGGAATCTTATGGGTTGACTTTACAACGTGCGGCGCCATTGATGGTGCATCCAAGGCCAAGGTTATCAAAGCGTGCTTTTTGAAACGTTGCCGTTCACGGTAGGGGACTGTTTATCTGTTGAAGAGTGCTCGTTTTTCATAATAAATTGAAATTTAGGCTACGTTTGATTAATTAAAAATGATTTCCAAAATATGAATTATCTTTTTGGAAAAGTTAATATTTTTTTAGTATTTGGATGAGTTTATGTAAAATATTTTATGTTGTTTAATAGATTTTTTGAAAATATTTTAGAAAAGTTGTTTTCAATTAAATAAATATACATTTGAGATTTATGATAAGTAGTGAATTGATTACAAAGTGATATTAAGGTGAAATTATAGTAAATAATGAATCTTGATGATTTTAAGAATTAAATTGTAAACTTTGTGAAATTTATAATTAAAACAAGAGAAGTGATATGCATGAAATTGTTATGTGAAATAATATATTATAATGAATTATTTGATTAAAGTGCTATGGTGAACAATAAATGACATGACAACATGGACTAAATTGAAAATTGTACAAAAATTTAAGTGAGAAATAATTTAATACGTGAATAATGAAATCATGATAAAAGTTTAATGAATATAATATGAGATGATGAAATATGCCTGAAGCATTGTAAAAGTGAAATTGTAGAAAAATATGAAATTTTTATTATGACAATGACTAAATTGTTAAATTTGAGAAAATATATGGATGAAATAATAGAAGTGGAATACATAGAAATTTGATATGTGAAACAAGATATTAAGATAAATTATGTGATTGTAAGTGTAACAAGAAAGAAAATCGATTTAATATGATAAATTAGTGAATATTGAACTTTTTATGACAAAAAATGATTAAATTGAAAAATTATAAGAATTTATAAGAAAATATTTTATAAGTGAAGAATGTAGTAGAGAATCTAACATCCTAGAGCTATGACTTGATGTTCAGGTCGAGTATGGGAGTGTTACAGTAAATAGAGTCTTATCAATTTGGAAAATGTCTTACCGAAACAAATTTGGTAAGAATTTTACGAGAATAAGTGGTAATTTTACGTTGACTGGAAAATTTTTTGCGTTGCCCATCCTATTTTACATGAAACAAAAAAATCTGAAAATATTTACCGTAAAAGTTTTTACATTGAAACAAATAGAGCCTAAGTGTTACAGAATTAATATTAAATTTTTAATACTAAATATTATGAAACTATTTAATATTAGTATGGTCTATCCACGTTTTGCTTTGAGTTGATTGTTTTTTATATAAAATTAGAGTAAAATATTGAAAATTAAAATATACTCTAAGCAAAATTTTTAGAGTCAAACCGGTGATCAAACTGGTTAGATCACTGGTTCAATTGAATAAATCATTAAAAAATATTTAAAAAAACAATTCAATCAATTTTTTAGTTTGGTTCAATCGACTGGTACTGGTTTGCAAGTCAACTGGATAAATGCCTTTCTTTAGACTGATGCCTTGACCGACTCAAACAATCATGGCTCTAAGTCTTTACACTTCGTATGTTTGGAATTTAGTCCTCCTACTTTTATTTTCAAAAATTTAATTCATTTACTTTTAGATTTATAAATTTGCTCTAAAATTATATATAACCACGTAACATTTTAAATGAAAAGTTAACGATATTAACTATTTGAACTAGTTAATTACATTATAAAAATATTAAATTAATTAATAACATTATAAAAATATAGAGATCAAATTTTGTTACAAATTAAACTATAAAGATTAAATTACAAATCTAAACATATTAGAAGGACCATAAGAGAATTATCCACTTTATGAAATGTAAAAGCAAAAACCTTAATGGGTGCGTGCGTGGGCAGTGTCAGTTTTAGTTTTTAATGCATTTAGAAGTCAGTTGTTTTTAGTATAGTCTTTGCTTGTTACAGGTTGCTTTCAAATTCAATTTCTTGTCGTATAAATAGTACTTTTTACCAATTACGTGTATGGATTAACATTAGGAAAAATATCAGACATGATTCAGAAATTAAGAACATATAGTAGGTATGCTATGTCAAAACACAGATCATTCCTTTTGGCCATTCAAACAGACACTACTTCTTAGCTATAAATTTTTAATTCAAGAAACTTCTTTCATTTAAACTAATATTAATACCTAATATCAGAGTTTAAATATTTCTAATGTGCAGGATCCATTATTATGGCAAGCACAGAGCATACTTATTAAAACTCATTGATAAGCCATAAATCTCTACAAACTAAAAAGATAATCTAGAAAGAAAGAGAGGGAATTTAGAAAGCTATAAAGATAAAAACACTCTAGTATTTTATTTCTCAACTCGTTCTGCGTTCAATCTTTCATAAACTCTCCTTTTATAAGTAAAGAAGGATACAAACTGACAAACTTCATATAGTATTTTACATAAATCAGACTTGATGTAAAGTAAAGTAAACAGTGAAGATTTTTCTTTATTATAATGCAGAACGAGTTAAGAAATAAAATACTAGAGTGTTTTTATCCTTATAGCTTTCTAAATTCTCTCTCTTTCTTTCTAAATTATCTTCTTGGTTTGTGGAGATTTACGGCTTATCAATGAGTTTTAATAAGTATGCTCTGTGCTTGACATAATAATGGATTCTGCACATCAGAAATATTTAAACTCTGATATTAGGTATTAATATTAGTTTAAATGAAAGAAGTTTCTTGAATTAAGAATTTATAGCTAAGAGGTAGTGCCAGCTTGAATGGCCAAGAGGAATGGCCTGTGTTTTGGCATAGCATACCTGCTATATGTTCTTAGTTCCTGAATCATGCCTGACATTTTTACTAATGTTAATCCCTACAAACTTAGAGTGATTAATCTAGAAAGAAAACTTCTTATCCATGGCAAACAATACTCTTTCACGACCTTCAACCTCTTCAACTTCTATTTCCTTACCTAGTTTACCTCTCAAGTCTCATGCTGCTAAAAAAATATATTCTTTATATGAAATAGATTATATTAGTGAAGAAGATAAGATTCAACTCACAGACCTTCCTACTGTAAATCCTTATGCTACATACAGAAAAGCCCCTTTTTCTCCTATAAAAACCATAAAGACCTTGATTCACAACTCCTCCAAGAAAGTTAAGGAATATGTTCAAGCCTCTAGGTTTGATAGTTATCCAATCACTTCTTTTGCCTCAGAGCAGTTTGTAACACTTGAAATTCCCCCAGAATTTCCAAGAGAATGGAGGCATGCAGGATATTCTCATATCCATTTTGGAGCCATTCGCCTTGCACTCAATTATCATGGCACAGAAGGAAAACCAGTTGTTGCCCGAATTGCTTTACTGGATTCCAGATACTTGAAGTATGAAGATGCTTGCATTGCTACTATTGAAGCAACTTTAAATTTTGGGCTTGTTATGGTTACTTTGTTACCAAACTTTACGATGGCATTAGCAAATCCAAATCTGCTTACAACACTCAAAGTCCAGATCCAGATTGTTGGAGCACCTCAAGTTCCATCAGCAATCACTGCAACGTTACATTACTAGATTGTCTATCGAGTACAGGATCATGCTTTTAATCTGTCTCGTCATGGTACAGTAGATTCACTTTTGATCTCTGTTAACACTCAAGATCAGCCTCACTGTGTGCATGTTCCCAGACAGATGCCAAAGAAAGAATTGATCAAACTTCTACCTGAGACATGGGTTACAAACTATGAACAGTTACATGAACATAGTGAACCCATCAAATCTACAAAAAGCCAAATTACTTCCAGAGGAGATGGATCTACTAAGATCAAGTTTGACCATAGTCACCTTCATAGTTCCAGGAGTCCTTCTATCTTTCCTACCCAGTTGATGATGCAGCCTATCAGAAACCCCACTGTGAGTCATGACAAAGATGATCCAGACTGCTGCTGTGAACTTTGTGAACCAGGACCAGAAAGAAAGTTGATCCAAAATTTTTCCTCAAAAGGAAAACCTTTACGCTTCTTCAAAGATAAAATTACAGGACACTGTCCATGGGACCCAGAATGTTTCTACGAGCTTTATGCAGATGATAGATTTGATGCTTGGATTGATAGCTTTGATAACACTACATACAATCCTTCAAGATCAAAAAAGAAGAAGAAAAATTCCACACAATCGGAGTTTTACTAGAGATGGATGGTAGGAGATCCAGATATTGGACCACTTGGTGAAGACAATGGTAAATTTATTTACCTTGTTGACTATTCTAAATAGTCATCCTCTATTCTAGCTACTTCTCCAGAAAAATGTTCACCCTCTCCACCATCAGAAAAACCTCCTTCACAAAAACCTTCTCAAACAATTCATCCACCAAAGAAAAACTTTTTCTCACAGCCTTGCTATAAGAAAATTAGCAAATGGGTTTAGAAAAATCCATTTCCACTTTCTACTTAGAACCCTACCCCAGCTGTTTTTATGATGCAACCTTCATCATCTGCGTCATATGATAAAGAATTTCCTCCTCCTAAGGAATTCATAGAAAGGAATTATATTCACACACCAAAAATTCCATCCAAACTACAAGCTGATGCATCTGGAACCCTTATTAAACCAAGTGCTGCAGAAGCCACCCTCAATTGGCAGTCTAAAAATGCTTTGGCTCAAAATCAACTTCTTAAAAAAATTGATTCCAAAGTCACACAAGTTGATTCAAAAGTTACAACTGTTGAAGCCAAAGTGGACAACAATACAAAAATGGTGAAAGATCTGATTAATCTCTTACGAAGAAGATTAGATGCTGTGGCAAAAGTTCCAGCTGCTCCAGGACAGGATTTCTTTTCTCATTTGGCACAAAAAGAAAAAGAAATTCAAAAGCTAAAAGATCAGATCAAAATTTTACAAGAGATTGGAAAGATTCCTCCACCATCTTAAAGATCAGACACCATTGAGTTATTTCCTCCTTCAATACGCCAATACAGAAGTTCTCTTCCAGCTGAAGGTGTTCATATTACGTTTCTTGAATTTCCAAAAAGAACAAAGCCAAGCACTTATGAAATATATTTGGAAATCAAGAAACAAAAAGAAGCTGAGAAAAAAGAAGAAGAGAAAAAGAAAAAAGAAGCAGCAGAAAAGGTGAAAGAGGAAGCACAAAGAGAAGAAAAAAGTCTAAGCAAAAGGCCTATGAAAGAAAAATCTCCTCTAGCATCTCCTCCACCAAAACAGGTTTCAAAATCCCTGATGATCCAATAAAGTACAAATCAGAATCCTTTAACTACTTTTTTAAAGGATTATAAAGGATCAATGATTCCAAAGATTACGGTCATGCAGATCACAGATCAATCCTCAGAAACAGAAGATTCTGAATCAGAGTTATCAAGAACCTCTTCCATTGATAATTATGAGAAAGAAGGTCTTCCCAAAGTTCTACATGTTGAACCTAAAGTAGAATAATTTGATGATGATGATGATGATGAAAAAATGCCAGGAATGCCACCACAAGCTTCCTCCTCACAAACTCATCATACGTAAAAATCTTCCATTGGGAGAACTACTTTCACACTTGATGATATTCCACCAAAAAAATGGCCAGGCAGAATTCAAGAGTTTCATTCTTTGCTAGAAACTTGAAAGCTGAATGAAGAAAGCAACTATGACATTCTGATGGAGTTTGTTTCCAGATTTATTGGTATGCTACGAGATTGGTGGAATTCCATAAGCCAGCCAAACCAAATACAGTTTTTAGTCTTGCAAGATCTTGCACAACCAATACGGATCATCCATCACCATTTTGTTGGCAATCCAGATGATCCTCTTACCTTAAAGAGGAGAGAGTTTTACAAGAGAAAGTGTTGTTCTTACAACAAAAAGATCTATCAAAGCACTTCAAAATAATGACTAAATTATTTTGTGCTTTAGGTCTTAATATTAATCTCAAGCCAGTAATACTCTCATCTCTTTCTGATCCATTACAAGTTGCAGTCAACCAAGCACTTCAAAGGCAAAACAAAGACTTTCTTAATTTAACTGTTGGAGAAATCCAACAAGAGGAAGATATTTAAAGATTATCTTCATGGAGACAAGAGACTAGATCGTGCATGTGATGATTCTCATTTAAAGATTAGATGCCTTAAAGATAAATCATATGATTGCAGATCCAAGAAGAAAAAACATTTTAAGAAATACTTTTCTTCAAAAACAAGATCTTCAAAATGGAGAATGAGAAGTTCAAAACCTCGCTGGAGATATCTCAGAAAGAAGCGATCAAGTTCCACTAAATCTGATCGATGCTATCTTTGTAAACAGAAGGGACATTTTGCAAAAAATTGTCCTAAAAGCAAAAAAAGAGCAAAAATGATCATTCAAATGATTTAGAAATCTAGATTAAAAATCTGAGAAGATGATGACATAGAGTCTATCTGCTCTATTGATGATGAGCCATCAGATAGAAGAATTGGAGCCATCCCTCTTAGCATTTCTGTTGATAATTCAGAATCAGAATATTTTGACTACTCAGATATCCAAATGATGCAGGTTCAAGCTCAAAACATTTGTCAAGACCTAGTTCCAGGTCCACAGGTTCCTATTATAGTTTATCTGGACAAATACAGCAGACCTACTGAGATAATAGCCTTCATTGATACAGGAGCTGCATAAACAATTATGAATCCAAATATTTTGCCAATCTATTAGTGGAAACCACATGTTCGATATTTTAATTCTGCTGCAGATCATCCTTTTGCTACCCATCTGATCAGTAAGCCCATTACTATTCAGTTCTTTCCAGGTTGTCAGGTTAGAACGACAGTTTTGGGTTCAAAACTTCTAGGAAAAAATATTGTAGTAGGTTTTGACCTCTACACCAAAGCTCAAAAATTGAGAATTCTTCCTGATGGTATTTCTTTCAAAACCTTGTTTCAACCTTTTGTTTCTATCCCCAGACTTTTTACAATCCAGTCAGACAAAATTCTTCAAATCATCCAAGATTTGAAAGAAAAATCATGTGCTGACTCCCATTCAGAGTTTTTGCTCAAATGCCCAAATCCTTTATGGAAAAACTCTAAATTTTTATTACCCTTCCCTTTAAGAAAAATGAGGATATCAACCCTACAAAAGCCAGTCACATGGAAATGAATCCAGAACACTTGTTGTTAGCAGAACAAGAATGTCAGGAGCTTCAACGCCAGGATCTTATAGAGCCATTTAGCTCTCAATGGGCTTGTGAAGCTTTCTATGTCAACAAAAGATCAGAACAAATCCGAGGAAAATTAAGATTGGTTATTAATTACCAACCTCTTAATCATTTCCTCCAAGATGATAAGTTCTCCTTGCCCAACAGAAATTCCCTTTTTTCCAGCTTAGCCAGAGCAAAGATTTTTTCCAATTTTGATCTCAGAGCAGGATTTTGATAGCTAGGAATTCATCTTGATGATAGAGCAAAAACAAGATTCTATATTCCGAACCAACACTTTCAATGGAAAGTCATGCCTTTTGGTTTGAAAACTACACCGTCTCTATTTCAGAAGGCAATGATAAGGATTTTCCACCCTCTTATAGAAAATGCCTTAATTTATATTGATGATATTTTGCTCTACAGCTCTGATGAAGACTCTCATACTCAGTTGTTGGGAAAGTTTAAATCCCTTGTTCAATAATATGGAATCATGCTTTCAGAAAGGAAAATGCAGATCAACAAGTCAGAAATTGAATTTTTAGGTATGAACCTAAAAGATGAAAAATATATTCCAGGCCCTCATATTGCTCAAAAGCTTTTCAAATTTCCAGATGGAAATCTGTCAAAAAAGTAGATTCAACAATTTTTAGGGATTGTTAATTATCTTAGAGACTTTATCCGTAAAGTCTCTAAATATATTAACCCCTAACAGAAATGCTCGAGAAAGAACCACCTGATTGGTCTTCTTCTCAAACTGAAGCAGTTCAACAGTTGAAAAAGAATTTACAGCATCTGCCTCCTCTTCAAATTCCTTCTGATGGAAAAGAATTTTACAAACAGATGCTAGTGACAAATATTGGAGCGTAATTCTTTTTGAAGAAAAAGAAGGAAGAAGAAATCTCTGTGGATTCAGAAGTGGAAAATTTTTTGATGCAGAGAATGTAACACCCCTATACCCAGTTCACACGTATAAACCCGATATAGAAGCATTACATACAGTAACGGAGATTTTAACACGAGCATAACAAAAAAAAATTTCAAATGATGTGTTTTAAGTTATTCTATTCAAAATACATCATTTCAAGTTATCAACTCGTAGTAATCCAAAACAACCTTTTATAACCATCCACTAAAAATATATAATAGTACCATTTGTACATGCCATTTTTACCAAAAGTAATGTACCTATATTGAAGTCTTTCAATAGTGATGTGATGTGATGAGAGGTCCTTTAACTTGACTTCAACTTCTCGTAGCTTTTATACCTAGGCGTTAAAATAAACGCGTTAAGCCGATGAAGGCTTAGTAAGCACTACAAAAGTAATGAATGATCATTTTAGTAATCATGCATTTAAACTTCTTGTCTTACTTACATGTAACCTGTAAATTATCACAATAGCACAATTTATACTTTTAACCACTTTCTGTAGCTTAGCCCATAGTATACTATCATAGAACCGTTAAGATATACGGAACAAACAGAGAGTACCAAAGTACTAACAGAGAGCACATAAGTGCTGGGCAGCAGCGAGCACACACAGTGCTAAACAAAGAGTACACAAAGTACTAATCAGAGAGCACACACAGTGCTAATCAGAGAGCACACATAGTTCTAATCAGAGAGCACGAGACGTGCTAAACAGAGCGCGCGCTAGTGAATGGCATGCCACTAATATCACAATGGTTCTAATTTGTCTACTTGGGCACAATCTCAATTAGCATCATTTCTCATAAATGATATATCTCACATAAATACACAATCAAATACACATTTATATTTTCAAAACTGTTCTCTTGCGTCACAGTCACTAAATTATTTATACCTCGACCTACAGAATTCGAAATTATAATCCGTTTGATGTTTCTGAAACTAGACTCAATCATCTTTTTACCATAAAATTTCCAGAATTTTTAATTTAGCCAATTTGTACAGTAAATTCTTTCAAGTTACCCCTTCTCTGCTGTCTGACAGTTTCGACCTTTCTTCACTAAAAATTATATATCTTTTATTACAGAGATTAAATAATGTTCCCGTCTGTTTCTTTTGAAAATTGACTCATTAAGTAGTTATACATATAAATTTCAGACTCTAATGATTTTTCTACATTTTTCTATGATTTTTCAAAATCAGAACAGGGGAACTCGTATCTACTCTGACATTGTTACACAAAATCAGTTATAACTCAGAATATACAGATCCATTTAATTCACTGTTTCTTCCATCTGAAACTACACTCAATAAGATTTAATTACATATATAATTCAACCCTTAAATCATTATATACAATTTTTGGTGAATTTTCAAAGTTAATCCTTTGTTCTGTCCAAAACTGTTTTACTAAATCACACTTTAATCCTTTCATTTTATCATTGTAAACATTCAAATTAAGTACCTAATCACAATTTTTATGCTAATAATTCACATACCATTAGAGAAATTAAACTATAATTCAAAACTCTTGTAGTAATTACAACAAAAAGGTTGATATTCTTCTCTTCTTACTCCTTTCTCTTCTCTTTGCCCTTTTCTTCAATTTGGTCCCTCTCCTTCTTTCCTTTCTCTTCAATTTCATACAAACACATATAAGCTAAAGGCTAAAATTCAATGATTTTCATGCTAAATAACACTAAAATACATGTATGTCATGAGAATTTAACCACTTCTTACCTTAACCCTTGAATTCAAAAGTTCTCAATTTAGTCCCTATGCTCTCTAACACCTCAAAATGAATTCTTTAAAAAGTTTGAGGTGTCTACTAACCCCTTCCTATACTTTTCTTTCAGAAATTTCAAAGAAAATAGGAGATTTTGGAGCTTGGAGGGCTTAAAAATGATGGAAGTACCTATTTGGAATAAAATCAAAAGTTGGATGGAAGAGAGAATGGTATGAACGGTTGAACATGAAAAGAGCTGATATTTTTTACTTTTAATTGATTTTTAACCTTTCTCAAATTCTCTAGAAATCTCACTTAAAAATATCTACCTTAATAAAAATGGTAAAATTGCACTTTTAGTCCCTAGACCTTCCAACTTTACACTTTGGCCCAAAACTTTGCCTCCAAAAATATCTTCCACCAAATTACTCTTTTGCCCCTCCTCAATCAATCTAATTCCCATGATGACTCAAAATTCAATTTGGATAATTCGCTATTTAGTCCTCCATATTTTCTCCCCTTTACTATTTAATCCTTAAAATCTTCTAACCTTCCTTACTTCAACTAAATATTTCTAATTCTCAATTCTATTTTATCACTCAAATCCGATTTAAGAAAGCGGATGTTACAGAGAAACATTAGCATTCCACTTTTAAAGAAATCCTTGCTATTAAAAAAGGTATTTCAAAATTTGAATTCCACCTTATTGGACATCATTTCCTAGTTGAGATGGATATGTCCTCTTTTCCACAGCTGCTTAAGTTCAAACAGAAAACAGTTCCACACCCATAACTGCTTCGATGGGTTGAGTGGTTTTCAAAATTTTCTTTTGAAACCAAACATATTAAAGGTAGAACCAATGTCCTTGCAAACCTTCTTTCAAGACCCAAAGCTGAAATTTTTGCCTTTAAAAGAACTTATTGGCCCAGACCCATTATGATGTACCGACCATCCTCTACCTCACACACAGCCTACCCAATTTCTCCAAACCTTAATCCAGAATTTCCACCAGAATTATGGAATTAGTCCATAAAAAAAATTCACCAAAAAACTCAGCAAATGATGTTTGAATACCAATCTCAAGTCTTTCGTCATTTTGGTGGATTAATTCTCAAACCATGGGGAGTACATCCTGAATATCCTTTTATACACCCCATACACTTTGAATTCCTTGAACAACCACAAGAATTGAAATTGTTTTTATGGTATCTTACTCATCTTTACCATATAGCCGTTCAGTTTTTTATCCCTGATCTCCGACATCATCTTACAAAGGCAATCAAAGGAAATGTTGAACCAAAATATCAAAACTTCTTTACCTTCCTGAGTTGGTTTCATCCATTACCACAATGGCTTGATATGATTAATAACCATTATTACAGAAACTATGGATTATATTTAATGGTTATTTTTTATAAGCACTAGTATTTTGTTCAATGTGGACGGTTAACTCAATTAGGATCATTTCCTACTGCTTGGATATATCGCTCATATCCTGATAATATTAAGAATTTATCTTTTCATTATCGGGATATCTAGAAATTTCTTTGTCAGCTCAACAAAGTTGTTACATTTGAGATATGACCTCCTCTAGATGTAACTGCTCCATGGGACACTTGGCCAACTCAAGTTCAGTGTAAGCCCTATCATGATCAGATTCTAAAGGAAATTCAAAAATATCATGAAAGCATCCCAAATCCCTCAGAATGGTCTCAATATTATCCTTGGTTCTATAGCTAGATAAATCTTGATAAGACTAGACACCAAGACACACAGGAACAATATATGGATGTAGATGAAAACTTTAATCCAGACGCATGCCATGATGCTCTCCAGCTGGAAATCTATCAGAGGAAGCAGGAAAAAGAAAACAAAATTATTGAGCTAAATATCACCTCAGACGAGTTTACTGATTATGACTAAAAAAGAATCTTCACTGTTTACTTTACTTTATATCAAGTCTGCTTTATGTAAAATACTGTATGAAGTTTGTCAGTTTGTATCCTCCTTTGCTTATAAAAGGATAGTTTATGTAAGTTTGAAGGCAGAACGAGTTGAGAAATGAAATACTAGAGTGTTTTTATCCTTATGGCTTTCTAAATTCCCTCTCTTTCTTTCTAGATTATCTTTTTGGTTTGTGGAGATTTATGGCTTATCAATGAGTTTTAATAAGTATGCTCTGTGCCTGCCATAATAATGGATCCTACACATCAGAAATATTTGAACTCTGATATTAGGTATTAATATTAGTTTAAATGAAAGAAGTTTCTTGAATTAAGAATTTATAATTAAGAGACAGTGTCTGTTTGAATGGCCAAGAGGAATGGCCTGTGTTTTGGCATAGCATACCTGCTATATGTTCTTAATTCCTGAATCATGTCTAACATTTTTACTAATGTTAATCCCTACACGTAATTGGTATCACAATCGAAAAATTAAATCTGCTCTTACCTCAAGTTCAAGGTATAATAAATCGTTTTAGTACATTCAAATTAAATTTTAGTGATTATGATTTACTCGATAAATTCAATCAAAATTGAAAAGATTGCAAAGTTATAGTTGGAATTTGCATGGTACAGTGTTCATGATTATAAAAATTAAAAAAAAATCATAAGTTTTACTTTTTGGATGCTTTTAAATAAGGTCAATGTTATTTTTTCCACTTTGTATTTTTATTCAATATATCTAATTAAATAATATTCTTAAGCTTTTACGATATTGTTTTACATTAAGTTTTAACCGACAAATATAATATTATCATATATTACAATTATTATAATCATAAAAGAATTATCTTTTATGTGTTTTATTTTTATATGTTATATCCAATTAGATATTCCTAAATATTTGTATACAATCATCATTTTCCTTAATACAATTAAACCTATTTTTTTTCTCTTTCAATATTTAAGCAAAAAATAGTCGATGTTTCAAATATTAAATATAAATTTTGAGTTTTTATGTGTGTATTGACTTCTCTGAAATAAATATGAAAATTTTTTAACTTTACTTTTATTTTATTTATTGAGTTATGTTTTTAATTAGTATAGGGAATATTTTTCAATTGTTCTTTAGCTTGAATTATGCAAATTGATTGTGCTTTTGAATTGCATTTTTTTTTCCTATAATGAATCCACTTTTTAAAAAATAAAACCCATGAAAGTTTAATAAATGACATATCAGCTCAATTTTTTTAATATAAATTATTAGTAGATGTGTTTTGACTAATGCGCGCGGCCTGCCTACTACCAAAATGGCGGATAGTGGAAGATAGATCAAAGATGCTATAAAGCTTTTCTTTTGTCTTTTTCCTTCAATAATTTTATTTTATTATTATTTTATAAGAGAAGACTTTTTATTATTATTATTATTCATTAAAGAAAGAGAAAGAAACTTAAAAAAGTTATTATGGGCAAAAGCTATAAAATATTTTTTAAAAGCACTTTTAACATAAAAAAATATTTTTGAATCAAAAGCAATGCTAAACAAGTAATTTTTGAAAAAAAAATTTGACTTTTTAAAAGTATTTTTTTTGAGATGAAGAAGTTAAAATTTTTAATTTTTTTATCCCAAAAACACTTTTGACCGATCAATAATGTTTTCACCCCTTCAACACATGGTACTTTCCCTTCTTTGATTAATTGCTTAAAAAATATTTGAAATTTATATTTTATATATTAAAATATTAATAACAAAATATAATAAATTATTTTTTATATTTTTATTAAAATATCATAATATTAATTAATTTAAACATTATTTAAATGTTTATTTATTATTTTATAACACATATTATGGATATTTTATTTCTCAAAAACACTTTTTGATAGCTATACTAAACACTTAAATCTTAACCCAAACTTTTCAAAAGTAATTTTCAAAATCACTTTTTCAAAGTATTTCTCAAAAGCAATACTAAACTCACCCTAAATCTCATTATCATATTAGCTCACGGCTTTGTTGTAGTTAATAAAAAAATATTAAATTATTTTATATTAATTTTTTAGAATATATAAATAAGATTAAAGTATTAAGTGTAACGTCTTAACACTTCCGATATGTAAACAATAACAATTTGGGTTGACACGTGTAAAAATTTTCGAAGTAGATAAAATAAAATTATTGATATTAGAAAAGAAGGTAATCAAATATTATAAGAAATAAAAAAAAACTTGAATTTAGGGAAATTAATTTTTTAAATGGACTAAATTGTAAAAATATGAGAAAAGTTGGGCTATAATGCAAAATTTAGCAATAATAAAAAAATTGAATTTGAGGCATTGGAAAAAGAGGGACTTGGAGTGTAGTTTGGCCATGAAGGAAAAAAATAGTGGATGAGATTGAAAATGAATAGAAGCCGGCATGATAATGTGATTTTTGCTTAATTAAATAATATTAGAAAATCTAAAATAAAGAAAATATCTATAATTATTAATATTATTATTATTATTTAATATTAATATAAAATTCAAATTTACTATTATATTTTTTTGAAAATATCTATGTATTTTTCTTTATTTTTAAAATATTTATATATTTATATAAATTTTTTAAAATTAAGATTGAGATAATTTATAAATTTTAAAAATTAATTTCTTAAAATTATGATTAAATAAATATAATAAGTAAAAGTTAAAAATTATTTTTGTTATTATATCTACTTGTAATTTTTTTACTGTCACATCAACTAGTCATTTATAATTTTAATTAGAACAATCACAATAAACAAACTATGTAACGCATATACTTAAATTACAGATTTTTTATTTTGGTTACCTAAAATAATATTTTTTTTTAAAAATTAAGTGATTATGTGTGCAATTTACACAATTTTTTTACTAGACTTATATTTTCATCCAACATGATCAAAATCTAAACCAATGAATTCATTATCCTTCTAAAATTAATAGCATTCCACGTTTTGGTGACATGGACTTTAATATTTCAAAATTTCAATAATGGTAGAAGGTTATCGATGATATCTGTTCATTGTCACCTCCAAAATCTAATATTTAATGAAACTGAAATTAATTTTAACTAAGGTACTAATAAAACAAGTGAAAAAAATTTCATCATTGGAAAACATCATCAAAAACCTCAATATAAAAGAATATTGTCGGCGTAGTTTTTGCATATCTAATATGGCCATGAAAATGGAGGATTAGAGCATCATAGATCATAGTTAAACTTTGCATGATACCATTTTGCCTCCAAAAAAAACTTGTAAACTGCACCACTGTTGTTTACTTATCGATAAATTCATAAAAACATTTATCGGCAGGGATGATTACCTGACTTCTATAGTATGTATGCCTTGAGAAGAAAGGATTTGTTTCTGTGGTTACCTGGCCCGACCCCATCCAATATAACCGTTACTGAAATATCTGTGCAGGTGAAGTGTTCCACAAATTAACAGAGGAAATGAGAAGCGGAGAAGAATTTATACTAGTATATTTCATAACAGAACTTAGCCCTGACTATATTCTAAAATTCTAGAATTACTCTCTTGCTGAATCATCAGCTCACACATGGCTTGTGGCTTCAAACGGCTCCATTGCTCATGTTCAGCTTCCCATTTTTAGCTCCCAGCTTCAATTTTGCACTTTTTAGCTTTGATCCTTCAACCTCCAAGTGCTTTTCCCATTCTACACTAATTCCATGATAGCAAACTAGTAATGTTGGTTGATTCAAGATGCTGAATTTGAAGAATCTTGGGTCCCAACTTCCAAGCATTATGCAGCAAGATTTTCAATGGAGTGTTCTTGCTCATAACCAAGATAGCAATCTGAAACTATAATTAGTTTCATCCCCTGGAAAAGGAAGAACAATCTCCGGTTATTAACAAACAAGATTTAATTCCAAGGATTATGTATTCAAAGATCAAACTTCATCATTCCAAAACAATATAAAAGGGTCACATGCTCTTCAATAGAAAACAACACAGAAACTTCCTATTATCTGCTTAAACATTCACGGGATAAAACACTCATGCTTGTGTGTGGACATGTATTCCACAAAGGTTCAACTTTTTATAAGTTTTTTATGCACTTTGAGGGTCCTTACAAAGTCGTATCTCCACACCCGTATAAGAAAACTTGTAGGGCATGAATCTTAAAACCAAAAACTTGAAGGAAAATGAAGAGTCAAAGTAGTGTGTGTATTAAAAAACATTTACTAATTAGCACATATGCACCTCAATCTCCAAAATCAAACCAGAGATGCTTGTTAGGTCATGCATCTATTCATCTCTACTAAATCATGAACTAATTCATGTAAACAATTGTTATTGTGTGAAAATTTTTATCCTGCAAAAAACCACATCATTTAAGGGGGCTTTCAAAGGTTCTAAATCCTAATACCTGAATCCAGGTCACATCTGATGGTAACTCCATATGGGTAACTAAGCGATCGGAGAAAGAAACTCTCTTCAGAGCATACAGTTCAGCAGTACTGGTGTTACCAAGAATCAGCCACCATGCTTCATCTTTAATCTGTGCAATGGAACATCTAGTTAAGTTTGCATTCCTAAACATGAAACAAAGAAACAAGAACCATGGTTTAAAAAAACCAGACTGGAAGTCAAATGCTGTGACCACCAGTTCCTGGTCCATCCAATTCAGCTTTTTCAGCAATGTCAAAAACAGTTTACCTTAGGGAAACGAGGGGCAAATGCCCTTGACATATTCCTCCTCAAATTTGTCTTCTCCAATCTGACGTTCAGTTGAAGAGACTTTTTGCTCTCAGTGCCCTTCTTCAGCAGTTTTAATTTGACTCGTATACAGGGGAAATACTGCAGATCCTGACGAAAGAAAGAACATAGGGCCAAGCAAGGAAATCAGTGGGTACGACTACACATCAGGAATAAACCCAAGCAGCAACAACAACATTTTTTAAGCTAAGAGGTCAATATTCAAGCATGGACTTTCTACATATTTAGTGAAAGAGAAGAAAGGTCAGGAAAGTTGGCTCGTTATTAGTTAATATGAGCGTAATTTCAAGATTTCAAAACTTTTTTATCTTTTAATATTTGTCATATCAATAATTACGATCACATCAGATATATGACCTAGAACAAGAAATAAATTTATTAGAATATAAGGTGATAACCTGGCTAACTCTATATACCACAGGAATATTTGAAGGATTTTTATTGATATCAACCTAGGAACACAGAAAACTGAGGAGAAGAGAGGAATGGATGCAAGAACCTTGGAAGTAATGCCATCATAACGAGATTTAGCAGAAAAAAATGCAACTCAAAGATAATATGACATATATATCTAGCATTATATTCTCAAAAAAGTGCACCTGATATAATTTTGAAGCAGGGAAATTTCCGATCACAGTTTGCAATGTTGCCTTAGGAAGATCTAATAGTTGCTGTACGGTGTAAATTCCTCTCTTGCTCAATGAGCCAGCAAGTTCATTATTCATACACCGCAACATCCAGAGGGCTGAATCCTGATCAAACCACAAACCCTGAAATGATAGATGTCAGAACAATGACAGAGAAAAACAATATTCTGTTCTAACCTTTTTTTCCCCTTTAAATCAGATGAAAAACTTATCTGGACACTGGCATTAGAAGCTTCACTAACATTGGTAATATAACATCTAAAATATTTAAAGTTGATCACTAACAGCTCAAAATCAAACATATATTCTCTATGGGATGGGAGACAAAATCAGATATGTAATATAAAGAGTAATACCTGCATGACCATCTGCAATAGATGCATGCAAGCAATAGAACTTGTAAGCCATCCACTATTGGCACATATATCTATCATAGCTTGAATGATGCGTATGCTTTGGTCCAACACTGACTTTAGGTCAGTCACATAGTCGCTGATCGGTAAATCTAACTGGGAAAAATGTGCCTGAACTCCAAAAGATATTGCCTTAATTAGAAAGAATAAGGAAAATTAAAGAACATTTGGGTAACACAGATAAAAGAGGGTACAAATACATAATGGATGGAGGAATATATATTATACACATATGAATAAGATGCACTAGCATGCGTGTCCAAGCATGCTAAAGGTTATGCTTTGATATGTGGAAAGCAAATAAAGTTCGCAGTTCTAATCATGCTAAAACCAGTCACAATTAACTCAGACCTGGAATAGAAGGTTTGCTTTGACATGTGGATCATCAAGCCGATTTTGATCCACCATATACTGGACTCTCTTAGACAATGCTTCATTATAGTTTTCCTGAAATGCAAAAGAAATTTTTTATTAAAGGTCATTAGTAACATGATATTTTGTGTGTAATGGGGAGGGGGACACCACAGTAATTTTGCATTCAACTATGCGTCATTTGACCTATTAAGTCTTAACTGCTCACTCACACAACTATTAATATGAGACATTGAATTACCTCATTATGCCGCACAGGAAGTTCATCATACTCAGAAGCACCCGACAAAATATGCAAGAACACCTATTATATGAATATTTGAACCAAAAAAAAAGCCAGTGATTAGAGTAGAAACAGAGATGCCAAATTATGTCAACAATTCACTTTTTTACTTACTTCAAGAGAAGTGTCTGGTCCAATGTTTGACCCAAACATTGATACAGTCATGTAACTAAGGTAATACTGAGATGCTATTGTTCCCAACATCATAGGCTCTACACTGTCTTCAGTCATTTTGATGCACCCACTATCTTCTAGGTCCTCAAAGGTGCTTTGCACCAATCTGTCAAAAAGATATTTACACTTAGAACAGCAATAAAAAGGACAAGGATTTATCCCAGCAGGAAAGGTGCTGGGTGAGCTGCATCTCAGCACCTGGACAAATACGAACTCAATGTTTCATCTTCTCCACTCTCCAAGCCATAGTATGCAGGATTAACCATCTGAGACATGCATTTACACTTAAGAACTCTTAAAGGTAAATTAATAAAAAAAGTAATGTCAACTAAAGAAAAAGCTAATTTTTCTTTGTTTTTTAAACAAACAAACAAGACTATTCATTTTTCTCCATTCAAGAGGCTTCCCATCTAGAGGTTGGGTCACTTCAGTTTGTTTCTGTTTGGGTAGCATATCAGGTTCGAGTCTTTCAGGTTTGAAACTCGTGTAATTCAGGTTTCAGTAATCTTGAGTTCAACAGTTTTGCAGTAAAACCAATTTCATTTTGGATTGTCTTTCAGCTCATTTGTATTTTTGAATCATTCTAGCTCAGGTTATTCAGGTTCAAATTGTTCAGGTCTAGGGAAAGTGGCATGAAAAAAGTTTTAAAAGGCTGCATTTCTAGACGTGTATGATATATCATATATGATAGCTATAAAGGGGGATGGGGGATTGAGAGGTCAAAACATGTGAAAAATAAACAAAGAATTTCTTAGCTAGAATAACCTTATTTCAATCTAAGCAAGGACTAGACAAAAGCTACAGACATAAAGACCATAGTATTGCACCAAACTAAACAACTTCAATCATGTTAATGAGTGGGCTAAGAACCATGACAATATCACACCACAATTCTTTTTGTTCTTGGTGATGATAACAAAAAGCATACCAGTCTCCGGAACAAGTAGGTCCAAGTAAGATAATGAACAGCATCTTCTTTATGACATATTGTTCCAGAAACAATCTCTGCATTCATGTGATCATGCAACTGCTCCCTCAGGCTACTCTCAACTGGAAATGGTTCATATAGAAACTGCATAGTAAAAACAAGAAACAGTTAAGCCAGTCACTCTCACCATAAAGAACTTGGTCATATTAGCAGGAAAATGGTCAGTTTTGTCCGACCTTTTTGTAGAAGCTCTTTTTGGGTTCATGAACAAGAATAACTGCCTTCCCATGCTGATCATATTGAGGACGACCGGCTCGACCCATCATTTGCAAAATATCTGTAATGGGGAAATCAACATACCTCTTTGTTTTCCCATCATAATACTCTGTTCCCTGTGTCATTAAAATTACATTTGTTAAAACAGTATCATCCCAGAGAAAAAGGAACTATCTCAAGAAAAAGAATTTAAAATGCTTTTCTTCAGCTCACATCATGTAAAGTCAAAACTCTAAAGCGACAACAGGACTACCATAACTCATGCTGAGATCCACTTGCATCAGCAGCCAGCAAGTGGAGCCCCTATATGACAATTGCCCCTTGATCTCAACCCAAGAACCTAGACTATTAGGGGATATTGTACCTAGTTCAATGAACTAAAGATGAAAGAATAATTTCTGTCCAGCTGATATGAGATCTACAATCTAAGTAATAGTTGGCCACACAAGCATTCTCAACTCAGTCCAAGAGCATTCCTAACTCAATTTTCAAATAATTGTTTTCATGAAGAAAAGTTTTAGAAATATAATAAGAAACTCAAGACAAACTCAACTCAGAGGCATATGGCAAAATCAAAAGACAATAATCTTTTAAGTTCTTGAAATTTAATCTGAAAAACCAGACAACAGTTCCATGACTTCCTATACAAGTAAAACCATTATGAAAGAAAAAGAGAGCATGCATATGAAGATGACATGGTTTATGTTCCTTCACCTTGATAATAACCAAATGAGCTGGAAGATTTACACCCCAAGCTAATGTGCTTGTACAAACCAAAACCTGCATTTGGTAAAGAACGATCCGTTTGTATTCAAAGTATTATCTTTTCTAAGTAAAAAGAAACCACTTTGTGATGAAGAAGTGCCTGGATCATGTTGTTGGCAAAAAGCTCCTCAACAAGAGATCTATCTTTGTCATTTAGTCCAGCATGATGCAATCCAATGCCAAACTGTAAGGTATGCCTCAGGTTCTGATCAGTAACCTGGGAAAGTACCATCTGCAAAGCTTCTTCTGGCATACTCAAAAATTGCCTTGGATTTTCGTCTGATGCTGCGTACTTCAGTTCAACCAAACATAGAAATTTAACACCGTGACAGCCATGGGCTATAATGCTATAGAAATTACACATGAAATACAGATCTCACCTGAATAACGTCCAAAGCAGTCAGCCTTGTCTGACGCCGAGACGAAACAAAAATAATAACTGGTTTCGTCGGTGAATGGGTGCATATCGCTGCATATGCTGGTTTATTCATACTATTCATTCTTGGACAGTAGTACTTTCCAGGATATCCCTGTTCCAAAAGGAATATCTCAGAATAGAAAAATAATTATATGCAAGCTCCGATTCACTTTCATATCAACCAGAAAAGATAATGAAAGAACTACACTATTCAAATTTTGCACAAAATTCAGGTCAAACACATTCTGAAAAGGTCAAAGTCGAAAGTGTCCATTTTAGGTGATACACATTCTCAGAAGTCAAAATAATGTCTACCTAATACACCTGCATCAAGCTATACACATTCTCAGGAGAAAAAATATATGTCTACCTAAGCAATGTAGAATTAGATCAATATAAAAATTTTGAAATTCATGCTAAAGCTCGTATTACATGTAAGTCCATGATCCATTGAAAAATATTCATAAAAGCTTGAGATTGGCTCAAGATCAATTTATTATCCAATAGGTGCTGATTCAAGTGTAAGCCAATAGTCAACCTTAGATTAATAATCAAGTAACAATCATAAAAGACAGAAAACTATGTTTGTGTGTGTCCATGTATAAACTGCAAACGAATCATTAACACAAGGCATTTAAATCAAGTACTATTAGATAAAGTCATCAAGGTTAACTTAAGAAGCTCCAATGTAACGAAAAGTTGCAAAGGCAAATTTGCTATAAACTTTAACACCTGCAGTATCAAAGATACAAACATCAATGGAACAGCATCTTTATGCTGCCACCAGCAAATTAATGCCTATCACAAGTACTTATAACAGGAAATCATCTCATTTTGGTATTTATAGGACCTAAAATCATAATCAGATGATCTGGGCCACTGGGAGAAAATAGAATCAAAATTTGCATTTCTTTTTCTTTTTGGCAAGAAATTTATAGGAAACTTTCTTTCCAATTCTCACTCATAAAAAACCATTCATGCATGGCAGTTCAAGGCATGCAAGCAGATTTTGCAAAAACTTAAACTTTAAGAAAGAATGCATGAAACTTGCCTGGATATGAACTTCAAGAGGTACAGGTCTCACACTTGGTTTAAAGTTGAAGAGCCCAATTTCACCAACACCAAACCAATCAGCCAAATCACTGAAAGAAAAAAATAGAATATATAGGTTAAAAAAATACGATGCATCTCAAATGTGCCAAAAGAAAAGAAATAGGAACACCAAAACTTAAAAACTTTTAGGTTTGACCGGTAGTTAAAAACATGGGGCAAATGCCTGGGTATCATAAATGTAAAAGTGTGAACACACCTAAGTTCTGTGCTATAAGTGTTTGAATGAGTCTAACCCCAGCATTATTTGGGTTTTATGGCAGCCTAGAACTCCAAATCTATCCTTCAATTTTAGGATTTTTGTAATCAAGTCATAATTGAACCGAACTAGTTGACCTGTAAACCTCAGTCCTAACCCTTATCAAAGTCATAGGCTGCAATAAACCTGGCTAGGAAGACTTTCTCAAAACTATCACATTATACCACCTCAATATAGAGGTCATTGTGGATGAAACAAATATTCTCCCTGAATATTCATTGAATCATTAAGGATCAATCATGTTAGAAGTTATACAAATATTCTCCATATGCCACTGGTATAGGTACTCTAATTGAAAAATTAGAGCTCTATGGCCTATTCCTGTAAGGGAGATGATCAGACAGCCAATGTTCAAGCCAAATAAAATTTTCCATTACACAAATTGATTACCCCTAGGTTTCCAGATAAACTAAAATAGCTTTTGGCTCACATGATATACCAATGAATTACTGTGCAAAAAATAGACATACATGATAACTAAGTCAAAATTGATTCAGAAAGCTGCAAATCTTCGGAATCAGACTACAAAAAAGTTTCTTATACAGCTATTGATAAGTACGCACCATCAACATTGTTTCAAGAAAACAATACTTCCATGTAAAGGTCTAAATGCATTGAAAGGAGGACAAAGCAACATAAACAATTTGAAAGCTTTGACAAATATGTTTAAATGACAGTTGACAATAAGAAACTAATAATTTCGCAGAACAGACGTCTAGATGAAAAACAATGCAATAGCAGCCCTGAAATGGAACCTTTGAAGATAAAGTGTAGCTAAAATTGGTATAGCAGTTTAAGTAGCTAAGCTTTAAACAATCCTAATATTCTAAGTTTAAAAGGATATAATAAGAACATGAGGTGCAATACATGCAGCAAGGGAGATAAAAGTTGAGGAAAGCATAAAATGTGCATACCCTGCATTTGCCAAAGCCGTGGAGAGCCCAACAAACCGTACTGCACGCTCTGTTTGTGATGATATGTATCTCATCCTTGAGACAATAACCTGGAAACATAATTTTCTACTGACATAATGCTCTACAAGTTCACAGAAGTACAAAGCAGAACTCGACGCAATCAATTAGAAAAGGAAATATTTGCAATTAACAAAGACATCTCAAATTGATAGCGGCAGATTAAAGAGCTTGATGCCTAGTCTTCCCTATCATGTGTAATCAGCTAAATGAATATCGTTCTACTGTGCCCTATTATGACATTAGCACAGTTTTCAGTATGATTCATATCCATAATCAGGCCCAGATCAGATAATTTCATAATCAAAGTGGCCAGTAGTTTAGAAAACCATAGCATATAAAGCCATTTATGCAAATTATGGACAGCATAAAAGATTTGGAGCAATATTAATTTGTTATGACTTACTACAGCCATCAAGTAATGACAACCTACAATCCTTGGGCCTCTTCCTCTATTTACAATAAACAAAAGTGGTCAATTCTGATAAACCAATAAAATTTTATGATGTTTTCTTCATAAATTCTTCCTTTTGACCACTTCATAAAGAATACAAGGATTCCCTACATTGACTGATAAAAATGATCTGCTTATTTCCATAGGCCATTCTGAAATCTAGCACATAAATTTCATAAACTTCATTAAAAATACCGATAATGGTTATGCTTGAGCACTTGGGAGGAGTAACCACCACTCAAATGCCAGAAAATGTCAATAATTTCAATTATCAAACTCTAACTGAAACTAGCATAACATAGGTGTTTATAACAAAACCCAAAACCCTAATACAATGTAAAATACCAATTATAACCTAAAGCTTAACTCGCAGAAGTAAAATACAAAAAGATAACCAAATAACCAAAAATAGCCTAGACAACCATAAAGATCACAATCAAACGTAAACTATTAAATAGGGTCCTAGATAACTTAATCTGCTAGCTAGGATATCTCCATTCTCCATCAGTATATAATTAAGTTATTCTCTGAATCCTAGTGATAAGCAAGGAAAAGTTTAGCAGGCACTCTCCAGGACACACAAAAGAACTAACCTGCTTTTGCTTATCCAATATGCCTTGGTGAAATTAGAGTGAAAGCCTAATCCCTCTAGTCTGAAGTCCACACAAGTGAAGGAAAAAGAGCTGATGAAAACAGAAAACCCAGGAGAACTTAGAGAGACGTATAACATCATAGTAGGTCCAAGGATCTGAACCAAGTCCAGAGAATCTAGATACTTGCACAGGGGAGATTATTGACTTGCCGAAAGGAGAAATTCTGGTTGGTTGAGAATGGATATTCTCAATCAAACACAATGCAGATGGTAGCATTAATAGGCTCAAAGCTTGTCTCGTTGAAAAGGGGCTCACTCAATCCTATGGGAGTTCCTATGATAAGACCTTTGCCCACTAGCCAAGCTAAATTTTGCCAAAGTACCATTATCGCTGGCACAAATTTAGACTGGCCTCTAAACCAACCAGATGTTAAAAATGCCTTCCTAAATGGAGACTAATAGGAGGAAGTCTACACGAAATCCTCACCCCCCCCCCCCCCCGGCCCAAAAAAAAAAAATGAAACCCAAGGGAACATTGGCAAGGTGTGCAAGCTCCGAAAGTAACTGAATGTTCTTAAGCGGTCTCCATGAGCCTGGTTTGAGAGATTAACAAAGTTAGTAAAGAACCATGATTTTTTACAATGCCAATCAGACCATTTTATGTTCATCAACTAGTCTCATGAGCAAAAAAGGAAGTACTTATTGTCTTTTTAGATGATATCATACTGACAAGAGACCACGCCAAAAAAATAGAGAATCTAAAGCAACTCCTTGCAACAAAATCAGAGATCAAAGACTTGAGAAAACTCAAATACTTCCTTGGTATGGAAGTAGCATAATCAACGGTACCTCAGCCACTCAACGAATGTTCTTGATCTACTGAAAGAAACCGGGAAGCCTTTGGTGCAAAGCAGCAAACACATCAATGGATCATACTAACAAGAGGAAAAGGAGGATAGAAATCCTTTTAGTAGACTAAGAGGTATCAAAGACTTGAAAGGAAGCTAATTTACTCAACTCATGCTAGACTAGATTTTGGATTTATTATAGGTATGGTAAGTTGTTTCATGAATATCAAACAAAGGTATAGAAGAAGCTGATTGGGCTAGTTCCACGACAGACTGAAGATCAACTATGGGTTATTGCACTTTCTTATGGGGGAATCTGACTACATGGCGAAGTAGCAATCAGTTGTAGCCAGAAGCAGCGCAGAAGCTGGATTTAGAGCAATGTCACATGGCATTTGTGAGAGAATCTGGTTAGAAAGGATGTTGAAAGAATTACAGATATATACAAGAAATTCAATGAAAATTTTTTGTGATATGCAGGCTATAAGCATTGCGAGAAATCCCATTCACTGTGATCGAACTAAACAGATGGAGATTGGCCGCCACCACGTCAAGGAGAAGATAGAGGAAGGAGTTCTTAGGCTAGTCAATGCACCTGCACGTTAGAAGACAGCGGACATTCTTACAAAGGCATTACCTCAAAATTTTTTCGAGAACTTGAAGTCCAAGCTGGACATGACAGATACTCACAGTCCAACTTGAGGGGGAGCGTGGAAATCAAGGGATGCTTAGTATTTGGTGAAAACATTTTAGGAGTAATTATGTCGATTGAGGTTTTGTAGAGATATTTTAGTAATAGTTTTTTGTCATGGTAGGTAGAGATAATTTATGAGGCCACTGTAACTAGCCAAAAGCATGGAAAAGAATAAAGTTTTGTTTTTCCTCCCAAAAATTCTCTTTCATCCTCTTTCTCAAAAAAAATCCTTTTCTCCCAAAATTTCTCTTTCTCAACAGAATTCTCCTAGTCTTTTTACAGTTGATACCTATATGATCCCTCCCAAGCACATAGGTCAAATGCCCGGACAGAACATTTTGTTTTCCTAGCTACTTTTGTCACGATTTCTGTTTTCTATTATATCAGCACTCCCTCTGTGTTTTTTGAGAATATTGATTTAGTTACATTCTGAACTACAATAAAGGCCTGTTAGGCTTGATTGGAGCTTTAGTAAGAAGTGTTGTTCTAATAGTGTTGTAAAGAGAAGCTACAACAATGTTTGACAAACTTAATGCAGATATAGTTTTAGAATAAAAATAACTATTTGATAATATTTTGTTTATTTTTAATAACAAAAAAGACTCAATTTTATTAAGCTAAATCATAATAAAGGTATAGCTGAGAAAAAAATAAAACAATATATAATTTTGTTAACTAAAAATAAAAGAAGTAACAAAGAATTGGACCAAATGCAAAAGATAAATAAGAAATAATATGGCTCTCCCAATATTTTGTAAATTATTGAAGGATACAATGAGAATGTAGAATAATTTCACTTAGTACTTGTTAGTTGTTACTACAAATTAGCACTTTTTGAAGAAGCTTTAAATTAAGATTTGTCTAAAAGCCTATGGGTTTCCCATGTCATTAAAATTTGAGTCAAACATCTTATTTTTGCTTTTGATGCAAAAAAGTTCTTCCATAAGCAGGCCAAACATTCACTAAGAAGAACAATAAAGTACAATACAGTTACAAGTACCTCAAGGATGGGTCCACGATCAGCTCCCAGTAAGTGAATCTCATCCAATATCATAAGTCCAACCTGTTGATCATTTTAACACATTAATCCTCAGCCACCAGAACTTATCATATAGTATACAGCTGTGATTTGCATTATCTTTAGAAGGCCAAATAACAAGAATAAAATATTATTAGTAACCTTTGTGACATAGCTTCGACTATGCCAATTCCGACTAATACCATCCCACTTTTCAGGAGTAGATATGATAATATCAGCAGACAAAAGGGCCATCAAATCTGGAGTATAATCTCCAGTCATTTCAACCTTATAAAAACATAAAGATAACATCAGTAACTTTCAAAAGAAAAACCATTACCAATGGATTAAGAAGTTTATACATAGTTTCATCAGTGCAAGTGAAAATGAAAAACATGCATGACTAGGCAGAATGTATGCATCTAAACTCAAAATAATATCATCACCATTTCTTTCCCAAGCTGAGAGACAAGACGCTTCCTCCAATCATGCATTCTTTCCCGTACAATGGCCTTCAAAGGTGCTATGTAGATAACCTGCAGTCAGGCATCAAGTTTTCAGGATATGGAGCACTAAAAAAAAGTCACAGAAGCTGAATATAAATCGACACCAAAAGTTCAACCAAAGACTGAATGCAGAAAAGTTTCCTTTATAAAATTAGAAGGGCTATGCCAACTACAATATGAGCATAGTAGAGAGAACATAAGCAGTTTGCTGTAAAGATACCTTTTATTTAATTGGTCGACCCTGCTGGCTGGAAACAGGTATATTAGCAAGAAACCCTCATTTTGATTCTATCTTTTAGTTTTAACCTATATCTTTCCTTCCTATCACTGTTTACAACAATCTCTTTGTGATGCCAATAAAAACATCAACGCTCATACCTTCATATCAGGCTGGGTATTGAAGAGGTGCAGCATAGCAAGTTCAGCTGATATAGTTTTCCCACTACCCGTAGGAGCTCCTAATAGAACATTGTTATCCGTGTGATACAGGACATGAAAGATCTGACACAATAGGAGAAAGAAACAAAGTAAGATTAATATAGTTAAAATCTAGAACAAGGCATCGATAAACAAAAACGTAAAGTAAATTTATTAAAGCAAACCTGCGTTTGTATCGGATTAAAATGTGAAAAGCTATACAATGATTCATAAGTGCTGTTGCCAAGTGAAGTTACAGGCAGAGGCTTCAAATCAAGAAGCTCTGTATGAGTGGTACGAGCCTGTATGAAGCATAAACTTTATATTAGACAGCCTTTTGTCAAGAAATAAACAAGACAAACACAGCTCGATCAAACGATTCAGTTATGATTAACAGGAGTGAATAAAAACCTCTGGCAGTCGTAGATTTTGGAATGATATAGTGTAGAAAGCCTCAGCATACAACCAAGAATCAGAAACAGCACGAATGTAGTACTGAGGAGGATGTGGTTCAAATATTGGTACAGTAAAGGAAAGCTTCTGAGATTCTGCTCTAGCCATCTTCTTTGTCAGTGTAAAAAGCTCGGAGTGGTAGATGTGATCATTCACAGTGTCCTATCCAAAGTATTCCATCAAATCAGATATTCTAAAACTTTAGTGCCCATAAACACATGTAAACAAGCAATAAAACTCTACACATTGCTCAGAACAGTTAGCTAAGATCAATTCAGTGAAAATGAAGTTATGACAGATATCAAAGTCTAAAACACCAGAATATGGCATGACAGAACCTAGTTTGTAATTCCAAAACAGACGTACTCAGATGTTATAAAGCAAGGTCATTGACCCATGTCAAATAAAAACTACATAAGAATTAAAATAGATAATAAACAGTCACTAACTTAGAGAAATCAAATCAAACAAATATGCCTGCTTTCTCTAGAACTTAAACAACCTAGTAAAGGACTACCAAGTTAGCACCTCAACAAGTATCCACCAACGTTGTGCAGTACCGTGAAATCGATCTTTCCAAATAAAATCAGAAGATATAAGCAAATCCACCTGAAAATTGAAATTGTTTTCATTAACCCTAATTTCAAACCTAAAACTACAATGTAAAAGCTTTTCTTTTCAAAATTTATGCAAAAGAAAAAGAATAGTTCAAAGGATAATTACCTTTAAAACAGTCCTAGTTATTGGACTCACAGTCGCTGATAACTGGATCCAAGGGAAATATCCTAAATATTGCTTAACCAACTTCCATTATCGTGAGAAAGAAAAAGATTAGGAGAAGTCATGATATCTTTCCAATCAAAAGAATTAGACAATCAATGCAGTTGAAAGATATACCCTTCCTCCAGGTGCATAACGAATCAGCGCACCTATGTGTTTTTCTTCCATCTCCTGAAGACGATCTAAGTCAGCCCCTCGTTCTTCAAGCTTCCTTAATATCTGAACCAGTAAAGATAGCATTATCAGAAAAACTGAAAAAGTATAGAATGAATCCTTTAAACAATCAATTCACAATAGCATGTAGGGCATACTTCTAGTGAAAGATCTTTATCAAATTGTCTGAGCGGATGTTGATGAGGCCAAATTTGGCGATCCACAGCCTTGCAGTATTCCAACATGAATAATGTCATCTCACACCAGCCTCTGCGCAAGCATATTTCAAACAAAGCACGCATGATGCGAGCCAAACTAGCACTTATATATGCAGCATCAGATACCAATGAAAAGGAATCAATGGAGCCACGTGATATGTACAGCTGCAAATTATATAACAACAACATTAGTCATGACAATTTGTTTCATTTAGCAACTAATAAACAGCATTATTGCAGAACAAGAAGCAAATACCTGAATGAGAATTGAAATTTTCCCATGCTTGTTTGAAGGGCCCCCCCTAACTTCTAATGGACATGATGTGCGCGCCAGCATCTCTAGCTCATTCTGCTCCTCTTCTCGAACAACAATGTTTTCAAATTCAGAAGAATGGGCAACCATTTCAATTACCTATAGCAATAGCAGAATGACAGGAATATGAAAAGAATAAGTCATGTATTGAGCCTCTTAGTCTTAAGAAACTTTTGAAACCACATCACAGGACAATAAGCATAATTAAAAGATCAAATACCCGATGGACTATTGCAGGAAACTAAAGAAACCATAATCTACAGTACTTGTATTAGCATCTATAGTTATACAAATTCCAAGAGTTACAACGAAGAGAAAATGAAACAAAAAGGCAAAAGAGATGAAAATTGCATGAACTAAAGGAAACATGTAAAATCTTAGTCGTCTAAAAAATTACCTCACTGTCACTCATATGTCGCCTTAGCATTTCATTGTAAGTTTCAACACTAGAATATTGGATATAGAAGTGACTTGCAATACGACCAAGCTCTGTACAATAGAAATTCCCACTTTTCTCATCAAAACGCATCATTTTGGCTTTGTCTAGTGCACGTGCAGCATCTGTTACTAGAGCTCTTTGCTTTAAACTCAAAGAAGGATCTGCAACAACCTGCCAAACATAAAAGCATAACAAATTTTATGTAGAAATCCTCTCGAAAATGCAGTTTTAGAATCAGACCATGTGAAAATCTAAAAGATGTTCAGATCAGTAAGAGGAATTAAGGTATACTGTCAAGCAAAAAGGCATCCTCCTGATCACACAAAAACCCCTCTCCTTCACCCCCCCCCCAACCTTCTTCCCCCTGAAAAGAAAGGCATTCATGTACAGCCTCACAATCTAAAATCCCAAGAAAGCATCTAGTCACCTCCTCACAAACCTTAAATTCCCAGAGCCCAAAGAAAGACAAATACATCAAGTTATCATCAACTAATTAAGAACAGGAGATCCAATGAAATTGAGGTGGCAGAGCAACAAGCTATAAACATCTAAATTTGTAAGGAGGTATCCAGAGATGATGCTATATTTCAATAACAAAATACAGTTAGCAACAATATTAGGTACCTCATCCCATCCGATGCCATATGCCAGTGGGTTCAACCTCATCCTGATAAATAGATAGGTGTACCCAAGCCATGCGCAAGCCTCCTTGACATTAGTTACAGTACCCAATGCTACCTCTGCATTTAAATTATCTTTCAACGAGCTGATAAACTGCAATCAAAAGAAAAATTAGAAAACAAACAAAAGACTGAGTGTTAGACATAAATCCACAACCTCAAATCTTGTAGATCAACTTGCACACTAGAAAATGTTATAGTCACTAAACATGCCTATCAATGACCCCAGAGGAATTCTATGATATTCTTTGAAGGAAGTTCAAATGCATGGATGATCTTTTGACAGTAAGAAGAGAAGGAGTGCATATGCATCAAATAAAATGTTTTAAAATCCACAAGCTCATCATAGTACATGTAGTACCTGACTTTCTATAGGAAGTTGGCTTGTCAACAATCGCAGATAGTAGGCTAGTTTGTCATGAGATGTAATTATGATGCCCTCACCACTTTTGTCAAACTGAGGTCGACCTGCCCTTCCAAATATCTAAAAAGAAACTTCAACAGACTATCAGAAGTCAAAAAATACAATTAACCTGTTGTAAAATCATGTCTTAAGAGGAAATGGGATTTGCCTGCATAACATCTAGCATGCCCAGGTCGCGCCACCCACCAGCCTTTGGATCATATAATTGAGTCCCCTGGGTGATAACAGACAGATAAAATTAGAAAATGAAGAAAATGGAGCAAGAAGAAATGTATCTTGCGATAAAACTCATTATATTATATCTATCTAGCCATCCAAATTTAAGTGTCTGTACTCCTTTTTTTATTTAATGCTCTTAAATGAATTTCATTATCAAAAGTCAAGATCAAATTTTCAATATATTTTTGGTGATATGTTGCATCAAACATATCCACCTGTCCTCTAGTAAAGAACGAGTGCAGTTTTGGAAGAATGAAGTCTCCTCATCTTTGAACCAAGGGGCAAAAAGGTAAGCATACATAAGTCACTCTTAAATCAATACCACTGCGGTTCATTGCCATTAACATGGTTTATTATCATCTGCTTAGCAGAAAACGATCTTTGACATCCTGGAATGGAAGGCACTTATCCTCAGGTTCTAGATGACAGATTGTCAAGATCAAGTTAATCCAGTGAGCTGACTCATAGGATACATCAGGCTAGCTTTCAATTTTCAGCAAATGAAGCAACAACTAAAGTTCTGCCATGAAGAGAAAAATGAATGATGTGTTAATGCAGCTGTACACAGACCTTGATGACAACCGTGTGAGCAGGTAAATTAACACCCCAGGCCAAGGTAGCTGTGCAAACAAGTACCTAAAATGGAAAATGAAAAAATTCAATGAGAACTGGGTGAGAGAAAATTCAAAAGGACTAACCTTGAAGTGAAAGTTGAATCAGCTTTACCCTCAAGATTCCATCAGAGAAAAGCATCTCAGTAAGCCCCCTATCAGAACGTAACATACCAGCATGATGCACACCAACTCCGAAATCAAAAAGCTGAACTAGATCTTTGTTTCTTGACTTAACAACTTCCTTCTGAAATGCATGAAATAGAAGTTCATTTAATAAGCAACAGGGTGAGATGGTGAAGAAAACAAAGGTACCTTTCCATTCCTCACCTTAATTAAGGAGAACTGGGGATGGGCATCATTCTTGAAAAGCTCAAGACCCTCATACTTTCGAGCAAGCTCAACCTGCTCATGAGGTGTTCTCAAAGTTAATGCAAAAGAGCATGGATAAATCATGAAAAAGGAAAAATATGAGTAAAAGGTTCATATCATATATTTTGCACGCATCTCCCAACCAATGCAGTATTTCATGTGTTTATAAGATGTATTGTAAGATGCTATCAGACATTTGCACAGTTCAAAAAGATGTGAGATATGATTGTGCCTATTAATAGCATATCTTTATGTTGCACTGTAAAATATCTGTCACAGATTAGAGCATTTCTTAAATGTATCAATTTATACAAGAAGACCAGGCTTTGTCTAAACTTCAAGTTTTAAAAAAAACAGGTCTTTAGATAATTAGTCTTTGAAAAAAAAGGAAAACCATGTTTCGTAACAGATATTTGGTTGGAAAAATATTTAGGTGCAGCCTCAATTTTTCTCACAGCTAGTCATCATATCCTAATAAAAGTGTTTCTAGAAGTTCCTGGTTCAAAACCAATTATTTCTGGTTCCAAGGATTAGACCTTTTCCTTAACAAAAATATCCTTTACTTTCAACAACTTAGAAAGTCATTCTACAACACAAAAACATGAATGCACATGCATGCAGAGAATAGACAAACAAAAAGAGGGGAGGACTACAAATGCCAAACAACTCAACCACAATAACACGGGATAAAAAGGGTATACCAGCTTCTCAGCTGTTTTGACAGTATCCTTCCTTGAATGAACAAACACCATCGCCTGGTGACCTTGCCTTAAGGAATCAACCACCTGGCAAAAAAGTATAGCCAACTTATCACTCTAAACTTGAGTCATATAAATTATAAAAAGAGCCTACTAGAAATTAAAGAGACCTTCTTATAGCATATCTCATTCAACAATTCATTACGGGCAACAAAGTTCTGCTCACTAATTCCAATATATTGTTGAGCAAGTGGAACTGGACGATAACTAGAATCAAAGAAAAAAAGGCCAGTCTCTGCATTCACTCTAAGGAACTGTGCAACCTGGACATTAATATTAAAGACATTAGGCATGCTAAGCATTCAAAAGTAAAAGAAGGATCAGAATTTGGGCATTTAAGAGTGAATATTAAGTTCGAACTATCAACATATGGTCAAAGAACCTCTAAGTAATTAGGTAGAGTAGCTGAAAGGCCAACAATGCGTATCATTGACTGTGTCGACTCCACCTGCCACACAAAAAGAGAAAGAAATAAGGATGATTGAAACATTTAGATTTAAAAGCAATATTAATTGAAAGTGATGATGACACTACTAAAAACCAAGAAAACACAAGTTAAAACCAACATATAAATTTGTTTAAAGTACCCCCAGAGGACGATGAATAAAATTAGTGTTCAATAAACACACACAAATCAAATTCAAAAAAGGAGAACTGATAGTCTTATTCTCCAACTAAAGCTAGTGATAATTCTGGTCGTCATTTAAACATTTGAACTACTAACGTTGAACTTGGTTAACTTTCCTTAAGCCAGCACAAGTCTTTAACTGAGACTTCAATGTATTAATTCCATACAAGCATTTATTCTTTTTCACTTATAAACTCGCTAAAGAATGTTCCTCCTCGCAGCAGTATTGTGCACCCGTGACCTAGTCCAGTAAGCCCATATCTATTAGGTGAGAAGACGGGCAAAGCATTATTATTTTATGGACGAAGTTTGCAATCATACGCATGCTCTCAGACAACGTTAATCATAATGCTACCAATTCAACAGCAGAGACAATGAAAACTTTGTTACCTGACGAAGAGTTCTAGCTACTAGAGCTTCTATTACTGGACCTCTATCATCATTTAGAAGATGCACTTCATCAATAATCAAGAGCTTCACCAGCATTGAGAGTGACATATCACTACTTTTGCGAGTAATAACATCCCATTTCTCAGGTGTTGTAACTATCATCTGATTGGTGAAAAGGAAAAGCAAAGCCTTTAGGTTCAATATGTTTGTTGTCACAGTAAAAAAGTTAAGCTCATCAAGTTTATCAACAACCAACCTGAGTTTCTTCAAGTTCATTCTTAGAAAGTTGCATGTCTCCAGTAAGTTCTCTCACACACATATTCAATGGAGATAAGCGTTGACTAAATGTTGATGTGACCTCAGCAGCTAATGCCTAAAAATATAACCAGAAACAAGTAGTCAGTCGCAAATACTCCCAACAAAAGACAGAAAATATTTGGAGGGTTCAACCTTCATAGGAGCAACATAAACAATCTTAAATTCATCTTTATGCAAGTAGCCATCCTTGAAATGCTGCCCAATCTGCAAAAGAAAACCCACTGATTACAATTTATCTTCCTTTCAGTCTGATCCTAAAGCTATGTCCCACAGGATATATCTGTGCACTGCTAACACAGTGTATGCTGCTCTCACAACAACAATAGCCACTCACACTTTGGATGCAAGTGTTTTATCCACCACACAAATCTAGCGGTGTGTAGAAAACAAAATGTAATTGTTACAGTTCAGACACATCATATTATCTATCCATCTACCAATGGGCAGTATCCAATGTATCAAGTGCCATACATAAACAATGATTATTTTGTATTCCCTGCTAAATTGTGAAATAGAAAACTCAAAAGTGAAGATCATAGGGACCTGGCTAAGAGTATACCTCATGTAGGATAGATATCATGGCTATGTTTGTCTTGCCTGCTCCAGTCGGGGCACAAACCTTGACAGACATCAAAATTACTTGAATTCAACTTTTACAAAAAAGAAATGAAAGAGAGACAGAAAAAATTAATATTAAATTCTACTTTTAGAATGAAAGACTCACTAATATATTCTCATTAGTGTGATATACGGTTTGGAATATCCGACTCTGGATACGATTCAGAGATTTGTAACCCCGAAAAGCAGCTTGAGCAAAGTCATCCAACTCCTTTATCTCAATCTGACCACAACCAAGAAAAGAAAGTAAGTACATTAAGCCACTATCAAAAGTACAAGTGGTATTATTCCCCCATTTTTAAGTATTAGGTTTCTTGTGATCTTAGATTAAAGTTGGGCCCCTCCACCTATTACAAATTGGAAGCACTGTTGATGAACTGAGCTTAAACAAACGAACCAACCTTTGTTCATGTTTGTTTGTTTATTTTTAAGCTTATTCGTGTTTGTTAAAATTTTCAAAATTTTGTACGTGTTCGTTTATTTAAAATTATGTGTTTTCATGTACATTTGGTTAAATTAAACGAACTTATTGGAGAACATTAGACGAACATGTTTGTGAACATATAATTGAACATGTTTGTGAACCAAAAACCTGTTCATCAAAAATAAACAAACAAACAATAAATAAACATATTTCCTTTTTTAAAATATAAAATAATCAATCATAAATATTAATAATTATATTATAAATAAACATAAAAACACACAAACAATAATATTATTATTAATTATATAATAATCAAACAATAAACGAGTTTAAACAAGTTTTAAATGATTTATTAAACGAACATAAACAAGCTTGTTCATGAACATAAATGAACTAAACATGTTTTGTTCGCATTTATTTAGCTTGATAAATGGACAAAGACCAAATTGTTCACAAACTTCTCATCTAGCATTCTTTTCATTTACAGCCTAAAAAATTGGTTTTAGGTCAAATGTTTAAGCATGATATCAGAACCTAAGTAATGTTATTCTTCCTACCTAACTCCATGTGAGGTTAACAACTTCAAGTGAGGTTGTCCACTTGTAGGCCCTATAAGTTACATCTAAGGGGAGTGTCAATAGGTATTAGCCCACACGTTTAAGTATTAGGTTTCCTGTAGTCTAATAATAAATTTGGACCCCTCCACCTAGTACCAATTGGTTTTAGGTTGGATGCTTCACAATCCTTTTCCTCTTCTTTTATTTCTTTATCAGTTCTCCAAATCAAGGTCACAGATTGAGATAACTTTTCCAGCATGACAAATCATGTTTAACGGATAAAAATTAGGATAAGGGCTAGGACGTCAGATGTTCTAGAAAGAGTAAGCTCAAAGATGCAATCAATGTGGATGAAAGCCCATAAATAGATGCACACAAACAAAGGGGAGTGAAGAGATGAAACACATGGAAACATCACAACCAAGGTGTTAAATATAAAAGAGTAAAACATGACACAGGTGACTAACTTACTCAACCATGTAAAAGTCATTTCTTAAGAGACCATTCTTGAACATAGTAAAGAATTAGATTCAAATTTTATATTTGAAATTACCTACTTATTTTAACAGTCTTAAAAAAAAATATGAACAAACATTAATCCTAGATAACAACATTTTCCCATAATGCTTGTCAGCCCATTCCTTGTACTTCTTACATAAACTTTGCTGACCAAAATCTCTACCACTTTAGCAATTGTAAGAAAAATACTGAACCAACCAACAAAAAGTATTGTGAATACAACATGAAGGTGAAGAATAAATATTGACATAGAAGAAGTACCAGCTTTTCCCCAGGTTTCATTTGAGCAGTTGGTGTTGGGGGTATAATCACCTCCTCATACCCCTTTAAATGCTTCCTTACGGTCCCTTGTGGAAGGGCAGTTACTGCAAGAGAATTAGACCCTTGACCAGATCCAATCAAATCTTCAAACGGACTTCTCTTCTCACTCGCTTGAAGTAAAGAAGAAAAGCTTGCAGCTGACATATCAGTCTCAGCCCCACATTCAGTTGCACGTCTGTTACGCTTTTCCTCCTTGCGCCGCAGTTTATCAATCTGCTTCTCAGACTCTGTTTGGACAGTAACCTACAATAGAAAAAAAAAACAGAGTTTTAACAGTAATTAAGTGTTTTTATGAACAACTTTCTTCTAATAGAAATCCAGAAATACCTGGGTCCCGTAGCTGGGCATGCGTAACTGAGAACTTGAAGTCATTTTTTCAGATTTCAATACAGATAATCCATGATGAATAGCTTCAACAAGCTCCTTTCGATGCTGGAAAAGGGGGAAAAAATCAGCAAGTGACATCTCCAAAGGACTGAATCAGAATTATCCAAATAGTTAAGCTTAGGGGGGAAATAAATAAATGAAAGTAATGACTTAATACTAAGAAAAAGATAGGAAAATTTTGAAAGAAATAAGATTACAAAAATGGCATTCAACAAATAAAGAGAAGTTTTTAATTTGACAAGTTAATGTCCATGTAGTCAAGCACAAATCTTATCCTTCAAGGTCAGCTTCCACTAATTTGAGAATCAAAATTATGTATTAACCTTTAAAATCTCAGTTAAACTTAAAACTGCCAATTTGTTAATCAAATATCAAACCATAAAAAGATTGGACTTCCGCCAAAGCAGCATCCTTTTTCGGGCTTGTGAGAGAGATAGGAGAGAAAAGTATACTCCAGAAGAACATTAAACATATAACACAGAAAATAAAAAATTAATCCACTTACCAATAAAAGGTCTTGAACAGTTTCAAATGCGCTATCCCCGACAAGGTCCAATAAATCGCCAGCTATCTACAGAATACTATAAATGTTATGCAAGAGATACAAAAAAAACATGGATAGGCATAGATCAGAATGATTATCAATCCATACCTCTTCACCAGGTTTGTCTGAATCAAGTACCCGACAGATTGCCATAGCCAGGTCATCTCGTGAAAGTTGTGAAGTACTCCCTCTAACAATTAGTTCACATGAATCTCTTAACCAACTTAAATTGAAGTTTCTACTATCAGTATTGCCATGATAATTCATAGGGACATTTTTATCATGCCATCCTTCAATAAATGAAGAAGAAGGTGCAATGCTTTCCTCACCCAGTAATTCCACATCCTCCAAAGAAACATCCACCAAAAACCGGGCTGGTGCTTTAAAGGCAAGGTCAGCACCAAATTCTGAATCATCTCCACTTCCATTTACATGCTTTTCAGAACCAAGTATGGCCCCACTGTCTCTCGGTTGAGACTGAGATAGCTTCTGTGCCAAAGAGAACACCTTCCGCACATTAGCATGTGAAACTCCATGACCAATAACTTTCTGCAATTCTACCCTGCATATCAATGAAATTTACTGAAATCAGATAGTCTGAATTTACATTAGAATCCTACCAAATATCTGATGAATTTGTCAGTCTTTGGGCATGTTCAAACACAATGTTCACTCATCTTCTTCCAACAACCAATTCAACCACCATGACCTCTGATGCTTAAGAAACTTAGGCCGAAGCATGGGGCCACAAAAAGCATTGCCATTATAACTTTTGAAGCGAACTAAGTGAAATCTATCTCAAAACTTAGGTAAGGATTTAACCACCAGTTCTTCTATCATCACTTATTTAAAGTTACAAATTAGATAATGGACAATAGGATCCTCTTCCGAGCAAATGAAGCATACAAAATTAGAATACTGGTAGAGATCCCTACTCATGCTAATTTGACTCCGTAAATAAAAACCGGGAGAAGGCAATGAGAAATTAAAGTCTTACATCTTCTCATTTATGTTTTTATCAACTTCGCCCTCTTCCACTGACCCACTAAAAAGACGATAAGCAGTCAACACAACCTCACGGAACTCTTCAGAAGGTACATCTCCATCAATCAGCTCTACCACTGCCCCAATGAACTGTTTGTATACTTGTCTCACTTCTACAGAAGCTGCTTTTCAGTCCATCAACAAAATGAGCATAATGTGAAACCCTATATGATGTAGAAAACACTAAATGTGTAGTTAGGATACTGCAATAAACCAAAAGAATAGGCATCTACCTTCTTCCCATCGATGAACTATCTTCCTTGCAAGCTCTGACTCATCAAGTGGGTATCCTGAACTAAATTACACAATTAAAAGAAAAAATTCATAAAATTTTAGACTGAAATATCAGGTAGCTTTTAACTTATGTTAGAACATAAAATGAGTTTTCTGAAGCTAAAAACTGAAGTTCCATAGACAGCCCATGAAAATATCTGCAAGAAAAGTTGATAGGCAAATTTAATGAAATTTTCAAATAGACAAGAAAAAACTCTTCTGCTTCCTCTAAATGTTGCTTTTGCTATTTGTGTTTTAGTTAGAGAAAAAAGTAAAAGCATAGGAATTCATTAAAATAAAAAAAATAAAACAAACCCTAACACAATTGTACTGTATAAAAGTAATCTATGCCTCTTGTTCTAATAATATTTTTTACTTTTGCAATCATAAACAATTATATATAAAGAGATGAGGGATCAAGTTACATAAATGCAAGATTAATTAGCTTAACATCTTTTAATATTTAAAAAACCAGGGTAAGATTTAACGGAGTAATCATACATGTTGTGCACGCAAAGATTCAAATCAATATGATATTTCTATCATATCCAAAAAAAATGTACTGTAGTTAAGAGATGGAATTTTTACATTAAACTTATAATTAAACGTTTTTAATGATGTTCATGAATAAAGCATGAAATACATCCGCCGAATTGAAGATATATGTAGCATGAAAGTTTAGGAAAGAATGTAAGCAAATCTATCTCCGTACATATAATAGCTTTGGATGTAAAAGAAAAAAAAAGGTAACAAGAGCAACAATCAAATGTTACTTTTAGTTATTCAGGATAATTTCAATCCAACAGAAGTTCCCAATTCGATAGCATTTTTCAATCCAATTCACTTTAACAAACAACAAATCCTAAACATTCCATATTTCACTTCTGAGCAAATAAAGAAAGCATTTAAAAAGAATTTCATTTGTATTACTTGATAGCTTTTTTCTGGGTTTCAAGGATGATCTTCCGCTGGAGATAAGCTTGGTCGATATCGAACGGTTCCCTTAAAGAATTTGTCAACCGAGGAAGCTGAACCAACATTTTTATTATACCACTTTTCCACTATCACAGCTGCAACAATTTGTGCGTTTCTCAAACCCTTGCTTTTTTCCTTTTTTTTGGGATTAATTGTGCAGTAGAAACTTCATCCAAGGAAGACTAGGAGTCTCGTTTTATATAAGAACCTTTCGAAGCAGTCGCCATTGGCCTCCTCGTGATATAAAAACAAATAACGGGTTTCGGTTATTGTTCGGGTTTGACGAATTTGGGGCTTATGGGTCTAGTATTGGTGATCTTGGAAATTTAAATCCGCTAAGAAAACAGTCCAATTGAGATCAGACCCAATAAAATCCCCATTTTCCTTCGAACCTTATAAACCTAAGAGCAAATGCTTAAATGGACCTATTTATACCCTGCTTCTGCACTTCACAGTTGCCTAATTTTTCTTTTAATCTCTGTACTTAATCAATAAATATAAAATGGGCTGCAATTTCTTAAATGGATACTACTTTTCTTATTTTATTTGGGTTCTCTCCCTTTATTTTTTCTATTTTTTCTTTTTTTTATAATATTTAGTAATGTTCGAGATTCATCTTATCAAGGTCAAGACGTTGATAATTAATTTTGTTTTCAAACTTCACCGCATAATTGCTCAATTTAACGAAATCAAAAAAATTCTGTTATCGATCAAAATCAATATATTCAAAATCAGATTGGATAGACAACGAATTTGAAAGTTAAAACATTCTCTAAGTCTCTATACACAAAATTTAGAACTTAATCTTTACTTTTATTTTTATGAATTTAGCCCATTTACTTTCAAATTTAAAAATCTCGGTTCAATTGTTATCACTGTTAAATTCTTTTATTAAATTCACTAGTGCAACATTTTGAAATTTAAAAAATACACTTAATAATCATGTAACAATTAAAATAATGTTGAAAATATTTATGTGAATTTTTTCTTAAAAACTTCCATTCGAACTCTTAATAATAATTTTTTTATTAAAATAATATTCTTAAAAAAGTTAATTTCAACTTTTGATTGAAATAATTAATAGTATTAACTATTTACAATAATTAATGAATTATCAAAGTAGAGGGTTGGATTTATATAAAAAAAATAAAGCATATAGCGTTTGTTCATGCGGTCGATTTTGCTGGTGATCTCGGGATGAGGCGAGTTGTGTTTGAAGGTGATTCCTTGACAGTGATTAAAAAAATCTGTTCCATATAAGAGGAGCGATCGAAGATTGCATAGTTCATTAAAGAAGGAAAGCATCGATTAAGGAATGGTTATTCGGAATGTGTTCTCCAACATTGCTAAAGGAAAGGGAACACAGTTGGTCACCATCTTATAGCTCTAGGATTCAGTTTGGAACAATATCGATTCTGGGTGGAGGAGGTCCCTTTGGTGGTGGATGGATCCATCGGGTTAGTTCTCAGAAACTAGTTGCCTCATAGAAGTAGGTTTCTACTGATTTCGTCCTGCTTCGCGTTTTGTTTCTCCTATGGTGATCGCTCACTGATAAATTTTCCAGACTACGAAACTTTTTAGTTTATGTTTAGGGGCTCTGGTATGAAGAGTATTTGTTTATGTTCTGTCAACGTTGTGTCTTTTCATATTTTTCATTCTTTTCTTTTCTCTATTTGGCATGAGTGTTTTTCCTTTTTGTTTTCTTTTTGCTTTTCTCAATTTATGATTGTACTCTCCTTCATTAAATGGAAGCCAATTTTTGTCAAAAAAGAAAAAGTGAGTAAAGATTAATGATATTTAATATATACTTTGACAAAAGTGATAGCTATTATCCAACTTAATTAAAAAAAGCCACGTGACTTAAATATTTATCAAATGTCTTTTTATTTGAAACTTAAGTGATAATTACGTAATAAATGAATTATTTCACTAGTTTGAAGCATACCAAACGTTGTCGTATGAACCAAAAAAATTATATATATTTGGGAAACAGAGATGTCGATTAATGTAGTGTTGAGATCTATCTTTAGGCTGTTAAAACAAGCTTCGGAAGTTCAAATAATTGTATGTCTACCAAAAACCACCACTTGAAGTGTTACAAGTTATGCTAGAAGACCAGCAAGGCATTTTATTTTTATTTATTTGGTAATGTATAATTAAAGGGTTAATAATCACACACTCGCAATAAAAATATATTCACATCATATATACACACATTACATCCAAAGGGAGTTACTCATATAAATATTTACCGCTGCTCTTTTAAAGGTTCAAATCCAGATGGATTCTACGAGTAAACAACCATTAATCATCAGGTCAATTAAAAAAATTCAGCAAGATTTTTTATTGATACGGAAGAAAATTCTAAAACCCCTATTATTTCTTTCTTTTTTACCCTAAAATAATAATTTTATTTAAAATAAGTTATTTCTTTTGAGAAGTTAATGTAGATATGTCGTTTGTATGGTTAAAATATTTCATAAGTCTTTGTACTTTTTAAAAAATAAGAATTTAGTCCTTATACTTCTATTTCGAGGAATTAAATCTTCTTATTTTTTGAATTTCAAAATTTAAGCCTAACTGCTAACATTTTTTTGTTAAATTTGATGTCGTGATATTTTTGAATTAAAAATTTACTCACTTGATAACCATGTAATTAAAAAATGACATTGTATAAAAAAATTGTGTTAACAATTGACCTGAATTTTAAAATATGAAAAGTAAATAAACTAAATTCCATGAAATATAAATACATGTACTAAATCACCAAATTTTGAAAAGTGCAGAGACTTGTGACACATTTTAACAATTTTTAAAATAATGCATAGTTTAATTAAGGATTTGAATTTTGAGTGGATAGTTTTTTTAACAAGAGACCTTTCATGTTCGTTTTTCTGTGCATGTTAAAAGTGTGCGACTGTCCATTTCAACAATATTTTTTTCCAATATTCAAATCCATGATCTTTTATTATAGTAACATTTCTTTTTGGCAATCAAAATTTATTTTATAATAATATAATAATTCATAATAATTAATGTCATATATAAACTCAACAATGAACTATATCTAATTAAAACAACATATACGATAGTGGATAGAAATACATGAGAATTGGAAGGGAGAAATAGAACTAAACATGATTTAAACAAATACTCATATTTATGCAATTAAAATATTCATAGTTTATACTATAAAATATTTTTTATTAAATATTTATAAATTGTAATATTTATTATTATTAAAACATCAATATAAATATTTTTTAATAATATATTAAGAATATTATTTAGAATTTTAAATTACTATTTTTAAGTTTTATTATTAAAATAAAATTGTAATATTGAATAATTTATTATATTAATTATATTAATAATTTGTTATATGATTAAATATAAATAATTAAATAGGTATATTTAATAATATTAAATATTATATTATTTTATATTAATATCTTAATAGTTTTTAAAAATTAAAATAAAAAATTAATATAATAATATTAAATTTTATTAAAGTTAATTTTTATATAAAAAATAAAATTATTTATAAAAGAACTTGTTTCCAAAAAAATAATTTATATTTTTTAAAAGGATAAATTAATTTACAGAAAATTAATTTATTTTCTGTTGATTTATAAATAATTTTCAATTAATTAAATTATTTTTCATAAAATAAGTATAAAAAATACAAAAAAATTATTTTTAGAAAATTATTATTGCCTTCATCATTTTTAAGATTGGTTTGCTTTGAAAGATTTTAGCAAGACGGTTATTTTAACTTCATTATTATGGCATCTTTGCTGTTTTTTTTTTTTGTTTGTTTGTTTTATTTAATATATTGGACGTGATTATGAGATAGTATCTTTGTTGATTTTTTAGCTTATTAATTTTAATTTTTTTAATTTTATAAAATAAATATTTAAAATAATGAAATTCTAATTTTTAGGGTGGCCCAAAATATATTATTCATCATTGTACAATACTAGTAGAACTTGTCATTTATAACTATTTAAAGAAACTTTTATTGTTCTATATTTTAACATATTTTTATTTTTTAAAATCCATTTAAAAATTTCAATTCAACACCTTTTTTTTATGTTTTTCAAAAATGATATATATTTCCTAAAAACCAATTACCATCAAAATTGAAATTAATTAGTTAAATTTTCATAATTTTCAATCAATTTGGTTTAAATAATTACTTTTTTAAATTATAAATATTTTTTAAAATAAAAAACCAAACTGTTAAAAAATATCCGAATCTCATTGGAATACTGCTATTTAAATTTGTTTTTAATTTCTTTTGGTTCTTTGGAAGGAGGGAAAATTTTTGAGATCAAAATCAAACAGGAAAATGCAATGGGTTATTAGATCTGTGGTCAAAAAAGAAACCCTATAGGCCATAGTAGTGTTTTTACTTTTTGCTTATTTGTTGAAAAATGGAAAAAGATAATTAAATAAGGGAGAGAAAAGGAAAATAATAATAATCCTTATTATTTTAAAATTTTTTAAATTATATTTCCAATCTATGCATATATAAATTTTTTGATGGAGTTTCGTATTAAGAATAAGAAGTCTAAAGTGACACCAATTCAATTATTAAAAATAAATCGATTGAATCTTAACTCAATTGATATAGTTATTATTGTTATCAATTTAAAAGGACGTGGGTTCGAATGTGTTAAAGCACATTGTACTCCTATTTATGGGTAGTTCTAAATATTATATCAAAAATAACAAATATAATCAAAACCTGTAATTAAATTGTTCAAAAAATATTGAAAAAATACTACTTATTAAAATTTTCAAAAATAAAAAATAAATTCATAATTATATAATCTAAAATTTTTACAATATTTTTTAAACTTCTCTATAACTATCCATTATTCTCAAATTTATAAAAAAAAAATTCAATAATTATTATTTCTCTGCATGCAAAATTTATATATGAAATATTATATTTTTAAATATATCAAATACTTATAAATGAATTATATATTAAAATTTTGCTTACATTATGAATGTGATAATTTTAATATTAATTTTTAAATATTCATATACGTATCATATTATATCGTACTTAATATTATTGTACCATTGTGAAAGATGATAGATCAAAGGACATCATAATGGCAAGCCAATACGATGGAATCATGTGAGCACCATTGCCAACCTGGTTCAAATAAATGGGACTACTATAGATATAAGCTTTTTTCTACGTATTTTAGGGTTAATGGATATTAATTACGTAATTCTTCTTACATTGGATTTTTTTTTTGAAATAAAAATTATTAAAGTTACTCTTTAAATTTTACAATTATTTTAAGTGTCGGAGTTAAGGGTTTTGGAAGTTATCTTGGCCCCCTTCATTTGGTAGAATTTCTTAGGAGCCTCTTTACGAATTGTAAAAATACAATTTAGTACAATGATAAAATTTTTATTTTGCCCTTCGAATATTTTTATTTTACTTTTGGTTCTTGAAGAAAAACTTTTGGTTTCACCCTTGATTTTTTTACATTGAGGCTTGAATATTTTTTTGATCAAAATTTTTAAAGAAAATATCATAGGTTAATTTAGACAAAAAAATCAGGCTTTAATGTGAAAATAATTATCAAGTTTAGAGATTAACTTGAACAAAAAAATTTAAGCCTCAAGAACAATTGTAAAGTTCAATCCCAAAAATGTTTGTTAACTTTATTTAAAAAATATTTGATAATCATTTTAATCTTTTATTTACTATAAAATTTCTTACAAAAATATATTAAATAGTACTCATCATTTAATGTTGTAAATATTAAATTGATTTTATTTTATTAAAAATATATTATACTTTTTTAAATTAAAATATACAAAATCATATTTAACTAAATGTTATCCAAAAATATAAAAAAAGTAATATAAAAATTATATTAATAAGATTAAAACTAAAACAAAAACAAATTTTCAAAAAAATATTTACCTTTACCAAATAGTATAATTATATTCATTACTTAATTTTATTAATTTAACAAATTTTTAAAATAAATTCAATATTTATAAAATTTAACACTTATTTTATTAAATAACACCTAAATAAATAAATCTAGATGTACGAGTGAAATTTAATTTTTTCTCAAATTAAAAAAACAAAATGATCCAACTTTAGTTGAATTTTGGGCTAATTTACCAAAATGACCTAAAATTTTTGATTATTTATGAAAATGACCCAAGTTCAAAAATATACACCAAAATGACCTGAAATAAACAGTAAAAGTGGAAAAGCACATGGCCAATTATTGGTGTCAGACATAAAAGTTTGTGTAGCATGGCCGACACCTGTGTATTTTTTTAAATATGATATTTTATTGATATACGAAAATACGAGAATTTGAAAAAAAAAATTGGGGGTGTTGGCCATGCCTGTTTGAAAAAAAAAATCAAAATTTTTTGGTGTTGCCCACCAAATGGCCGACACTCCCTTTTCTCGAAAAAAATTACATTTTTGGGTATTGGCCATTGCATGGCCGACAACTCCTATTTCACAAAAAAAAAATTTAATTTTTTTTGGTGTTGGCCATCAAATGGCCGACACCCCCTATTCTCGAGAAAAAAGAATTCAAATTTTTTTGGTGTTGGCTATCAAATGGACGACACTCCCTTTTTCTCGAGAAAAAAATTTCAAAATTTTTTCATCTTGGCTATCAAATGGCCGACACCCCCTTTTCTCGAAAAAAATTACATTTTTGGGTGTTAGCCATCAAATGGTCGACACCCCCTATTCTCGAGAAAAAAATTTCAAATTTTTTTGGTGTTGGTCATCAAATGGCCGACACCCCCTTTTCTCGAATAAAAAAATTCCAAATTTTTTTGGTGTTGGGCATCAAATGGCCGACACCAATTTCTCCTCATTCTCTATAAATATGGTTTAATTTTTTAATTTTGAAGTAAGTAAGAAATATTTCTCTCAAAATAACAAGAAAATGAGAGTGTTTGCCAGATCAAGGATATCGAAGAGCTTGAAATCTAAAGCACTCGCATCGCCTGTTTGCCAGATCAACTGCCTACGACCTCGGTGGAAAACCTGAGCGACGACCAGTGTGCTCTGAAACCCGAAAAATCTCTAACTCTCGCGAATAAATTTCTGCATTCATCGTTCGAGCTCTCTGACTGTTTGTCGCTATGGCCCTTCGAATGTCCTCAACGTACACGTGTTCGGCCTCCATCTGCGCCACTTGTCGCTGCCCCATCGTAGGCATCAATGTGACCAACCTATAGAAGGTTGCCGAGAAAACAACAGCAATTGGTAGATGTCGTGTTCGCCTCAAGACAGAGTTAACTGACTTGACCAAGTTGGTCGTCATCTGGCCATACCGAGCCCCGTCATCGTAACTTTGTGTCCATTGATATGTCTGGACGCTACCCAACCACCCACGAAGATTTTTGTCATTTGGTAAATGTTTCATCTTAGCTTCAAGCTTTGCGAACTTTTGTCTGAATCTCCGCGATTCAAATTGATGAGCTGCATATGCATATGGTGTAACACCCCTATACCCAGTTTACACGTATAAACCCGGCATAAAAGTATTACATACAGTATCGGAGATTTTAACACGAGTATAATAAAATTTTTCTTTCAAACAATGTGTTTTAAGTTATTTTATTCAAAATACATCATTTCAATTCATCAACTTGTAGTAATCCAAAACAACATTTATAACCATCTATTGGAGACACATATTAGTACCATCTATACATGCCATTTTTACCAAAAGTAATATACCTAAACTGAAGTCTTCCAATAGTGATGTGATGTGATGAGAGGTCCCCTTAGCTTAACTTCAACTTCTCGTAGCTTTTGTACCTACGCGTTAAGCCGGTGAAGGCTTAGTAAGCACTACAAAAGTAATGAATGATCATTTAAATACTCATGCATATAAACTTCTTGCCTTACTTACATGTAACCTGTAACTTACCACAATGGCACAACTTACACTTTTATCCACTTTCTGTAGTTTAGCCCATAGTAGACTTTCATAGAACCTATCGGATAAACGGAACAAACAGAGATTAGCGAAGTACTGAACAGAGAGCACATAAGTGCTGGGTAACAGAGAGCACACAAAGTGCTAAACAGAGAGTACACAAAGTACTGAGCACACAAAGTGCTAATCAGAGAGCACACACAGTGCTAATAACAGAGAGCACGAGACATGCTAAACAGAGAGCGCGCTAGTGTTCTTTAATGGCATGCCACTAATATCACAATGGTTCTAGCTTGTCTACATGGGCATAATATCTTATATAACATCATTTCTCATAATTTCATATATCACATTTACATTTCTTTTCACATATACATAATCATGTATTTCTTACCTTTACTTTCTCAAATAAATCAATAATTTCACCAATTAGTCATATAAATGTAACACCCCTATACCCGATTTATACGTATAAACCCAATATAGGAGCATTACATTACAGTACGGCACAAAAAGTCGAGTAACAGAAAATTTTCTTTAAAAACCGATGTCTTTTAAGGCCATTCAAGTCAAAATATCGTATATTAATCATTTCATTTTCATAATTCATAACATTCGAGATAACATTTTTCCCACTCATTAGGGATTCACACTAGCACCATTGTACATGCCATTTCCTAAAAAAATACCTATATTTGGAATCCTCCAAAAGATGATGTGATGTGATGAGAGGTCCCTGAACTCAACTTTACTCCTTGTAACTTTGTACTAACGCGTTAAAATAAACGCGTTAAGCCGGTGAAGGCTTAGTAAGCACTACAAGCATAATGGATGACTATTTATTTATTGCTTAATTTTATCAAACATTTCAATACTCATGCGTATAAAATTTCTAACCTTTCTTGTATGTAACATTTAACTTACCTTAATGCCACCATAACACACATTCATTCTCATATACCAACTTACCTCGATGGTAGATTTTACATTTTCATTCCTTTTTCATAACTTAGTCATTTCAGCCACATTAGTTCACTTAATTATCAACATTTAATTACACATACACATATGGTACTTATCTTTCATGTATTCATCATTTCACTTACCTCAATGTCATAATTTGCACATTCTTTCACTTTTCACAATCTAGCCATCATAGCTTTCTTAACCATAGCTCACTCAGCTTATTTATCCACTTGGCCCATAGTAGACTTTCATATAACCCATCAGATAAACGGAACAAACAGAGAGTACCGAAGTACTGAACAGAGAGCACATAAGTGCTAGGCAACAGAGAGCACACAAAGTGCTAAACAGAGAGTACACAAAGTACTGAGCACACACAGTGCTAATAACAGAGAGCACGAAACGTGCTAAACAGAGAGCACACACAGTGCTAATCAGATAGCACACATAGTGCTAATCAGAGAGCGCGCTAGTGTTCCTTAATGGCATGCCACTAATGTCACAACGGTTCTAATTCATCTACATGGGCATAATCTCATTTAACATAATTATCCACAACTTATATATCATATATACATTTTTCTTCATATATACATAATCATATATTTCTCACCTTTATTTTCTCAAATAAACCCATAATTCCACCAATTAATCACACATCAATCTTTATAATTAACCACATAATATTTCACACATATATTTTTCTCACATATTCATCATCATATACTTCACATTTATATTTTCAAATCTGTTCACTTGTGTCACAGTCACTAAATTTTTTATATCGTGAGCTAAAGAACTTGAAATTATAATCCGCTTAAAGTTTCTGAAACTAGACTCAATCATATTTTTACCATAAAATTTTCAGAATTTCTACTTTAGCCAATTTGTACAGTAAATTATTTCAATTTACCCCTTCTCTGCTGCCTGACAGTTTCGACCTTTCTTCACTAAAAATTATCAATATTTTTGTACAGAGATCAAATGATGTTCCCATCTGTTTTTTTTTTAAAATAGACTCATTAAGGATTTATCCATATAAATTTCAGAATCTAATGATTTTTCTACATTTTTCTATGATTTTTCAAAGTCAGAACAGGGGAACTCGAACCTACTTTGATCTTGTTACACAAAATCAGTTATAACTCAGAATATACAGATTCATTTAATTCACTGTTTCTTCCATATGAAACCACACACCATAATCTTTAATTAAATATATAATTCGACCCTTAACTCAATATATACAATTTTTAGTGAATTTTCAAAGTTAACCCTCTGATTTTGTCCAATCTGTTTCAATGAAAACATTTTCTTTCTCATGTTTTATTATACTAACCTCACTTAATCATCTTTATAACACATAATTAAACAATAATTTTCATGCTAACAATTCAAATATATTATGAAGAATAGACTATAAACTAAAATTCTTGTAGTACTTACAACAACAAGGCTGAATTTCCTCTCTTTTACCCCTTACTCTATTCTTTTCCTTTGTCTTCAATTTGATCCTTGCCTCTCTTCTCTTTTTCTTCAATTTCACATAAACACATATAAGCTATAAGCTATAATTCAATAATTTTCATGCTAAATAACATTAAAATACATGTATGTCATGAAAATTTAACCATTTCTTATCTTAACCCTTGAATTTAAAATTTCTCAATTTAGTCCTTATGCTCTCTAACACCTCAAAATGAATCCCTATGCTCTCTAACACCTCAAAATGAATTCTATAAGAAGTTTGAGGTATCTACTAACCCCCTTCTATACTTTTATTTCAGAAATTTCAAAGAAAATAGGAGATTTTTGAGCTTGGAGAGCTTAAAAATGATGGAAGGATCTATTTGGAATAAAATCAAAAGTTGGATGGAAGAGAGAATGGCATGAACGGTTGAACTATGAAAAGAGCTGATATTTTTGACTTTTAATTGATTTTTAACCTTTCTCAATTTCTCTAGAAATCTCACTTAAAATATCTCACTTAATAAAAATGGTAAAATTCACTTTTAGTCCCTAGGCCTTCCTATTTTCTCCCCTTTACTAATACATCCTTAATTTCTCCAAACCTTTCTAAATTCAACCATATATTCTAATTCTCAATTGTACTCTATCACTGTTCCAAATCCGATTCAAGCACACGGATGTTACATATGGAATTTCGAATAATTATTTTTTATATTTCACAAACTGATAAAATTTAAAATTAAATTGAATAAAAAATACAAATAATAATTATTACTCATTTCCACGAATTCTGCTTTCCATTCTTTATTTTTATAATCACTATGAAAGTTTACCGACATGTGTCGGATGCAATAAACGGACCTCCACGGAACCTCCGGTCGCGTTATTGCAGTAAGTAGTCCCTTCGATCTGTCCGATATAAGGCAAATGTTGTCTTGCCTAACAACGTGCCTCCTCAGATTTTTTAAGAAAAATTTCCACGACTCGAAGCACTCTTTCTCGACTATGGCAAATGCAATCGAAAGTACATTTCGGTTTTCGTCTTGTGCAACAGCAATCAGTAGTATTTACGTGTATTTACCGTACAGTCAGGTTCCATTAACTTGCACTATCGGTTTGCAGTGAGGGAAGGCCTTAACACACGAGTCAAACGTCCAAAATAATCGGTGAAGACGTCGTTTTCCTGGATCAATCACATCGTCCGGACCTTCATACGGCAGTGTTTATAAATCAGTTACAGTCTCTGGCACATACTCTTGCATCGCGACTATCCACCATTGGAGTTCTTTGTATGACGCATCCTAGTCACCATACAACTCCCGCATTGCCGTTTGTTTCGCCCACCATGCCTTCCGGTATGAAACCTTATAATTGAAGCGAGCTTGCATGGCCGAAATATAGACCGATACCTTATTCAATGGAGACTCTTTGACCATAGGCATGATACAGTTGCATATGGTCTTTGCATCTAACTTCCGATGGTCTTGCGTCATACGAGCTATGGCACATGTGTGCGACCTTCCATTTTCCTTATTGTCCATAGCTGAGTCTGCTGCATTAACGCGGCTCAGATACGCCACTTACACCCACTCTCGGCTTTCAAACATTCTTCGATGTACAAAGACTGCGACGACTTCGTTGCTTTATAATCCACAGTTAACTTTAAGCTGTATTATTTTGTTGCATTTAAGCAGTCTTTCTTGTTCTCAAATTGTTGTCCTACGAACAACTCTTCTTCGTCGGTTTGTTCGTCGAGTAGGTGAGCCGGAACTATGTTTCTATATTCCAGAAACTCTCGAGCTCGACCCGCATCTTGGTCTACGTCGCTCATGAAGGCCCTCGAATTATTCTTAATAACTATACTCGGGCTCGTATTTCCTCCTGAATGGGTGCTAACGTCATCACCCTCCACCAACCCCTCCTCATCTAAGTCTTCGGGGATGTCATCCAAATCGGGGTCTTTCAAAGCTTTATTTCCTTCATCTTCTATTGGGCCAGCACTTCCAGATGAAATTGTAGAAGATGACACGTGTTTTTGATGTTATATGAGCATCCATCGGTGTTTGGATTTTCTGGAGTAGACCCTCCATAACCCGATTGATCTTCCCAACATACATTAAGATCAATATCTATTCCAGAACACTGGCTTATTGGATTTAAGACTTGAATTGGTTCGGGGTGTGATATCTCCGCGAACAACTCAATAGGGCATGGATTTTCGATCTCAGATGCGCAATAAATTTCAATCATTGTCCCTAGATCATCATTATCAACAAGCTCCATTTCGGAGTATTTTATCGGATCTGATGAAACCAAAAATTTGTAAAACAATCTCAACATTTGCTTTCCGCAACGAGTAGCTATCTTTGTACTGATCTTCCGTTTCAATTCATCCAACGAAACACGCTTATTCAGTCTCATTCCGATTTTTTCTTTGCTTTCAAATACACAACCTTTATCGTCTGTATTGATAATTTTTCCATCAAAATGAACATAAACAAAGAAAATATTGGAACTCATCTTGAAAAAACTTAAGATTAAAAAAAACTGAACATAAACAAAGAAATTGTTGCACTGTTAATGAGAACAAAAAACTCAAATTTTTAGTACTGACGGTCCTATATATATATATCTGGTGCTGGAGTTAAAAGTCGATCTCGGCCATTAACTATACTTGTGTTATTTTCTTTTGATTATTTTCGTTTATTTCGTAAATTTAATTTTAATTAATATTTTTAATATATTTTTAATTTGTAGATAATATTTATTCCTTAACATTTTCACAACAAAATATTTAATAAATCAAAATTATATTAATGCGATAAAATATAAATCTTGTTGAATATTACAACAATACAAATTAAATTTACAGATAAAATAAATTATAAATAATTGTTAATATTAATACACAGAATTTTAAACTTTGAACAATAATACAAAATAACCTACAATACCCTAAACTTGCGCAACTCATCTCAGTTAGATAATGTTCATCTGCCTGAATACCTGGCCAATTTCAATAAATTCTTCTAACCCTCAAGTAATATGGGTCCATATTGCCTGAATACCCGGCCAAGTCATCTCGGTCGGCCGTTCGATGACAGAATTCCGTTAACCGACCTTTGATAGCATAACCTTTACGGTTATACCACATGGTTAAATTTAGCAGCAACTATATCATATACATATAGTATTTTAGATGACAGAATTCCGTTAACCGACCTTTGATAGCATAACCTTTACGGTTATACCACATAGTTAAATTTAGTGGCAACTATATCATATACATATAGTATTTTACTCAATAGTGCATAAAATCATTTAACCACTGAAGCAATATATTTGCCGCTTCACATGACAGTATATAATTCAACTCCTAAAATACATGACAATATATAGCTCAACCCCGAAATTCGATTGTACACCTCACAACTATCCTCCAAAACAAAACACTCATCTAATGATAAATAATAAAATACTCTTATTTTCTTCTTATTTTGAGAGAAATATTTATTACTTACTTCAAAATCAAAAAATTAAACCCTATTTATAGAGAATGAGGAAAAGTTGGTGTCGGCCATTTGATGGCCAACACCAAAAAAATTTGGAATTTTTTTATTCGAGAAAAAAGGGTGTCGGTCATTTGATGGCAACACCAAAAAAATTAAAATTTTTTTTCTTGAGAATAGAAGGTGTCGGCCATTTGATGACCAACACCCAAAAATGCAAATTTTTTTCAAGAAAAGGGGGTGTCGGCCATTTGATGGCCAACACGAAAAAATTTTAAATTTTTTTTTTAAAATAGGAGGTGTCGGCCATGCAATGGCTAACACCTTAAAATTTTTTTTCAAATTATCGTATTTTCATATATCAATAAAATACTGTATTTAAAAAAATACACACACAAACTTTTATGTATGACACCAATCATTGGTCAGGTGTTTTTTCACTTTTACTGTTTATTTCAGGTCATTTTGGTGTATATTTTTGAACTTGAATAATTTTCGTAAATAATCAAAATTTTTTATTCATTTTGGTAAATTAGCCTGAATTTTGAATAGACCTCGCCCCGATATATTTGGCCCTCAGAGATGAGATGTTTTTAGATTTGACGTACTTTACGTAATTTAAAATTAAATAATAGAATATGTTTTCATTAAATATAATTAAAATATATTCAATTATAATACATCTATTATATGGGTGAAAATAATTATATAATAATTTTATTAAAAAATTGGCATTAATGTTAATATAATTTTTGTATTATTAAATTAAAAAAATATATTTATAGTATTATTGATTCAAATTTAATTATATGTATATATTTATCTTTTATATTCTATATAAAAATGATAAAAATACATTTTATATAATTTTTAATACTCAAATTTACGTCAATAGTACTACATTAATAATAATATTTATATAATTGAATTAATATTTATTTAACTTATAAATTATGTTATTATATGCGGTTCAAAGTTGTTAAAAAAGTTAACCTGCCGTATTATATGAAGATAAAAGAACCGAAAAAAGGACTCCTCAGACCGACACTAGACAAGGACACCTTCATGCCACTATCACTCTCTCTTACATGTTTTATTTGTCTGGTCTTACACTAAACACCTTTGCTCTCTCTCACACTTTTCCCCTTACGCATAAACTTCTCTAACTCAGACACCTCCATTGTTACCTTCCTCCCTCACCCTCAACCTCAGCTTTTAGCTTTAGTTTCTCCCTTCGTTACCCTAATTTGTTCTTATCAACCATGGCTGCTGCCTTACTGTTTTCACTGCTCATTCTCGCCATCACTGTAGGCCACTCAAGTAAGCTCTTCATATTATAGCTTTTTTTTTTTTTGCAAAAGCCATTCTATATTTTCATTTTCTTCTTCTACTTGGCTTCTTCTTCTTTTTTTTGTTTCAACTAAAGATTCCTCTGTTTTTATCCCTTAAAAGAATGAAGAATAAAAGAGATTTGAAATTATCCCATGTTGGGTGCATCCTTGTTTACCTCTTTTCTTTTTTGGTCTGAAAAATGTAGTAATATTTTCTTCCATTTTTCCTCTTTATGCCACTAATCCTTTTAATGCAACTCAAAACTGCTACTTTAAGCAACTTCATTCATTATTATTTTTTTCCTTATTTTTCCTGCTTGAGACCCCTCCCCCTCCACCTTAGTAAAATCCCTTTAGTTTTCCCATGTAATACCTCAAAAACAGCCCCCCCCCCCTTTTTTTTTCTCTTTGAAAATGACTACATTTGTTCCTTTTTTCCCTGGACAAAAGAGACTAAAATTGTGTTTTTGGGCAGGTGGTGCGACGGGCAAATGGTGTGTTTGCAAAGATGGTGTGGGTGATGGAAACTTGCAGAAGACATTGGACTATGCTTGTGGAAACGGTGCTGACTGTAACCCTATCCGTACAAATGGACCTTGCTACAACCCTAACAGTGTTAAAGCACATTGCAATTATGCTGTTAACAGCTATTTCCAAAGAAAAGGCCAAGGTCAAGGCTCCTGTGAATTTGCTGGCACGGCAGCTATCACTACAACTGACCCTAGTAATTTCCCTTCCCTTCCCATCCATCTCTATTTTCTGCTTATTATTTTTCTACCAAGGCAGTTAAAAAGTTTAAAAATGAAGAGGAAAAAAAAACGTAAACTTTGTTTTTCTTTGGTGATTCACAGGCTCTGCTGGCTGTTCTTACCCCTCCAGTGCCAGGTATCTTGTAAACTTTCCCTTTTAAAGTGCTCATGTTTTATGCATTACTGTATGGTGCTAAAGGAGTAGGCATTTGACACTATCAAGACATAAAAGATTGGGTACCTCCACCTATTAGGACTATTCATTTATGGGGCATTTGGACTATGAATTCTCTAATTTTTAAGGTCACTAAATGCCTTATTTTAGTGGTTGAGCCAAACAAAAAATGCTTCTTTAAGTGACAAGCATTAGGGTTTAGAATGTGTGATATAATAAAATGATAATGTTAACATTTATTCTACTACTAAAAAAATTAGTGAAGATTGTAGTACAATGGGCTAGGCTATGATATATTTATTTACATTTTGTTGGTCCACAACCAGATATTTAGTCTAAAGTTTTTATCAAAATGGACCACTTCAATATAAAAAGGTAAGGTTTGAACAAAAAAAAAAAGAGGGTGTTTTTATTTTTATTAGAGTATATTTTCAAATATAAAACTTAAATTTTGAATATAGTCCTATCAAACACTATTCCAACAGCTTATATACACATTCTTGAGATTCCTGTTTAAACTTAAAAGCCTGTATATTACATTCTCATACTCTGCTTCTCTTGGGTGCAATGGCCATCCAACTTTCTAACATTGGAGCTTCTTCTTCTTACCTAAAAGACAATCAAGTCCTCATCCACTGTATTGAATGAGGCTTATTCAAACACAAGACCCCAACACTTTGTCAACTTTTCTTTTTTATGCTTTCACCTTTGATCATCTTCATTGGGCCATTTGATCCCTTATCGCCAACTTCAAAAAAATGGCTCCACATCCAAGTGGTAAAGTTAAAAGAGTGATGTAGCATTGCATTGTAGCTTTTCCCTTTTACTAAAAGAAAAAGAAATTCTCACTACTATTATTGGGATTAATGTCCCTTTTTCTATTTGATTGAACGGTGTAAAGGGTTCTTATCTATGCTTTACCTTTTACTTTGATATTCGATGTTATAATTCGAATAAATTTATTTAGAATTGAATTTAAATTCTTATACTTATAATATAATATTTTTTTACCTATAATAATTAAAAATGCGAATAAGTATAATTATATAATATTTAATCCCATACCTAATCACTAGAATAACTTATTTCCCAAATAAAATTTTAGAAAAATGTTGAATGACCTTTTTTCTTCTTTGTTACCCTAACTTTTGTTTTTATCTGTTTGTTAAGTTCTTGTTTTAGTAACATGGGATCATGTTGCCATGTGCCACCACAAAAAAATGAATAAAAAAATAGATTCCATATTAAATATATCTTTAAATTTTGATATGTTATAAAGTATATATCTTATTTTAATCATGTAGTTTATTATGAAGAATTTTAGTGATTATGTATAATTTGGATTAAAAAAAAGTGATTAGCACCTATTTCATGGTGGTGGGGTCCGATTGTTAGACTTTGAAATGGACAAATGTTTTTATAGAGATTAGAGCCGGTTTGTTTTCTTTTCCTTTTCTTTTTTGAGATATGGAAAGCTTTGAGAGTTGTGCACATGTTGTCCTACACTAAACTTCGCTTCCGCCCAATTTATGGGACACACTTCTGCTGTTACCTTTTTTATCTCTTTGTCTTTTCTTGCTTTAAAGTTTTTAACCATGGTAAATAGCAAACAGAAACCACTATTTTACCATCCCTATCAACAAAATATCTATCCTCATTCTGATTTTTATGGTTTAGACATGAAAAACAGTTTTTGTAATATATTAAAATTTTAAAAAATAATTTAGAAAACTTTAAAAAGATTACTGTTTTTTAATTAATTAATTAATTATTTATTTATTTTTCCCTCACTCAATTTCCTACATGATGCATTAGACCAACATTATCGACTTTCTTCGCATCAATTAAAATTATTGACCATCTTTGTACCAATGTAGTATGTTACTTACGCTTAAGTTTCAATGAAATGAATGTTTTATTAATAAAAAATAATCATTACCCAACATTCTCCTTAAGCCACCAATCATTCAATTTATTATTACTTAAGTCTCTTACTTAACACCTCAAACAATTTTGATCATCATCATTTCCTTATTAAAAACCAATGGCATCTAACTTCCAAATTAACAACTTTTTGTAATTTATATCTTTTTAATACTATTTATAATATTTTATTTTATAATTTTCGATAACTATTTTTTATAGTTTTTAATAATATCTAACAATATGCATGTAATTTTATATATATTTTATAACACTTTAATAATTTTTAAGCATAGATGTTAAACCTCTTGTAAAATAATTACAAAATCATTTAAGCCGACGCGTCAAATGTTATGTTAATTGTTACATCATCGTTCAATGGTCCATTAGGAACTTTAACGAAAATTAAATTTTTGTAGGTTTTAATTATGTATTATTTTCGCTTAAGAACTTAATTAATTTTTTAATTATTCTAGAAAGGTATTTTTTAGCATTCAAGCTACTGTTGTTTTCCAAGTATTAGTATGTAATTTTTTAAAAAATATTTAAATAAAAGTTAAAAGAAAGGTTAGATGTAATCTATGTTTCACACTTGGATGTTTAAGTAATATCTATATAATTAATCAAACATAAATTTAAAAATTACTTCTTAAAATGGAATAAATATTATTAATTTGAGAATCGTTATACTATCTTATATGATTGTCCTAATAGTGTCGGCAAAGCTCAAATGAACTTGTCTAAGCCCAGTTTATTCATACTTTTAAGATTCTTTGCTCTGTATCATTACGTTATTATATGATCCGTCCGTTGCTTTTGGAAAAAATTTGATGGCACGGCCATATTTTGTCTTTTACTTGGATCAGTGGTGGAGGCACGACCTTAACACCAACAACACCGGGCACGACCTTAACACCAACAACACCGGGCACGACAACAACTCCATCATCATCAACCACCACGACGCCCTCCATCATGACCCCAGGCACCAACACCCCAACAAGCACTACCCCTACGGTTCAACAACACCCACCGGAGTGTTAGGAGGAGTCGGCACCGGCTTAGGCCCATCCGGAACCACCTCCACCAACACTGATGACAGCCACGGAGGACTCCGGCTCCAACCCATTTCTTCCTTCACAACCCTCCTGTTTTCAGGCTTCATGCTGATTTGGGGTTGAATACTACAAACCAACAATGAGCCCATATGTAATATTCAGATGTTTTATCTAAGGACATGTTAAAGCTAGCTAAGGGTTTTTTTTGGGGGGTTATTTTCTTCCACGGAAACGGGGACTTTATTCCTTTCTAAAGCATGGTTTGTGGTGAATGATCGATATGCTGTGTTATCTTCTTTCTTATTGAATGTTTTGATGTAAATCTAGGTCTAGATTAGTAGAATTCAAGTAATTTATTAATTTAAAACACAATTTGGCACCACAGCATCATCCTTTACTCAGTAATTTGGTTGTATTACTACTTCAGAATTTGCCTATGTTTTATATTATTATTTAATTGGATTTGGATTTATTTTTTTGTTATTTGCATTATTGCCTACAGCTTAAGTTATATTTAGAGGATGTCTGTTCATTTAGCATGTTTAAATTTGATTTATCTACTAACAACATATGAAATTTGCTTTAACATCATTCTTTACGCATGTTTAAAAAATTTGCAAAATTTATAATAAAGATAATTTTTTTGGTAAACAATATAATAAAATATATTTTTAAGATAATTTTACTTTCTGTTAATCATTACATCAAGTCAAATGAAATAAACACTTTAACATAATATGCTTTCATCCAAATAATTTTATTATCACGGTTTAATCTTGTATTTAGTGTTAATTTTTTTAATTTTTCAAAATAGCTTAATCTTGGTACAATTTTAATTGGTCCTATCTGCTTCAAATGTAATTTTGTTTGCGTTTTTTTTTTTGTGGGAACGGTCACCTTATTTTTATGAAGTTATGGTAAGACATGCAAATCTTATGTGCCTATTATTGGTCGGTCATGGTTTTTATAAGGATTTATAAATTATTATTTAATAATAAAATTTATCTAAATTTAGTTTCATATACAAATATTAATATAAAATAATTTTAATTGTAACTCCAAGAGTTAAAAAAATTTTGAATCACCATTTGATTGACTCATTGCAATGTAAATAGAAATTTCTTTTTTTTTTAAATATCATGTCTATTGAGGTTTTCTCTTATTTTTTTGGGGAGTCATTTTCACATATTTATAAGGTGTATTAGAGGTTAATTAGGTATCGTACAAGTGACACGTTTTCTCAATTAGGTGTCATATATGAGAGACGTACCCTTAGACATATCTTTTAGGTAGAATGTGCTCTAATCTTGTTATCTCGTAAGGTATCGATGATGTGTGTGATACTTACATGTGATCTCTCTCGTACTCATTTGATGAGGTGGTCTTGTGGGGTGGTGAGACGAACAACATTTCGCAAGGACTTTGCGAAGTGGCAAGGCTTGGTGTGTGACCTCGCGAGATGGATCAAGTTTCAAGATTTAAAAATGGATAAAATTTCGGATTATGAAGTATTATTTATAACTCTTAAAAGCTTAATGTTGAAGAAATTATACTTTGGAATGCATTTTCCTAATACTGTTTATACGTGCACTTTTTCTAATTTAAGAATTAATTTTTTTTTTGTTAATATATATCATGTTTTCTTTAAAGACAACGGTCATGCCGTAATATTTTATAGTGTATATGGGCAAAAAAATTGAAAATGATGTAAAAATTGTTTAAGTAAAAAATATTTAATTAAATTAACGTTAGATTAATTAGTCACATCAAATTTAATAAAAAGTAAATTAAAATTTAGTATCGAAGAAAAGTTTAATTTTTGCTGATAGATACAAGTTCAAATATTTGATTAGTTGTAATTGGATCAAGTTATAAGTAAAAGAAAGTAAAGCTCAAACTACAAAATTTATCATAAGTTAATCACATGTGCAACTTATAATTTGTGAAATTACTTGTTTAATGATTTATTTACGAATAAAATAAAAAAAATATTAATTTAAATATTTTTTACAATAAAGTATTTTTGTAAAAAGACGATTCCAACAGAAATTAAATTTTATTTATTTTTTAAAAGATAATTTTTTTTTCAAATTATTTTATTTTAGTTGGAATTAACTTTTTTTTTACAAAAATTCTTTTTGATAGAAATTTTTTTTTAGATTACTTGGTAAAATACCTTTCTATTTTTTGTGTTGAAAAGAAATAAAAAGAAATAATAAACAAGAAGGATTTATGAACCAATTTATTTTATTTGAAGTTTGGTGCAATCACCATGAGAGTAACCTTTAAAGCTTTTCAATCAAAATGAAAAATTTACACTTTAAATCTCTAAATATTTTATATAATCACATTTTAATTTGGTGTTATCAATTTGTCAAGTAACACCGACAAAAGACTATAACAAAAATATCATTTTGATAAATAATCTCATGAACATGTTTTGTGAGTTATTAATTATTTTTTTAAAATGAAAGAAATGATATAGTAACATTTTATCATAAATAAATGATTACCCAACTTTCTACATCCATAAAAGAATTTAACCCCATTCTGCATACTGATACTGCTTCTTGCTGTCCAAATAATCTTAGTATTTAGCTTAATACCTTATTTGATTACTCTAGGCTTAGCCTATGTTTTCTTTTACCAAAAAAAAAAAGAATTTAACCCCATTTATGTCGGAATATAGCTTAAAAAAAATCTATTCTTAGAAATAACTTCTCCTCAAACCTATGTTGGTACGTTTTTTTTTGGGTTAATAAAACCCTTGTTGGTACTTAATTTTATATTTTGTTATATTCAAATAAAAAACGTAAAAGAAAACTTGCCCAGTTGAATGAATTTTATCAAAGGCTTTCGTATTTAATTTTTTAAATAAAAAGAATATCATAAATTTAAAGTGAACGTAAATTAAGGACAAAATTTTGGACTTTGGAGACGATTTACACTGTAAAAACAAGCGTCCCTCGCACTCTTCTTCTCTCTCTGACTTTGTTGTAAGCAAGTTTTCAGCACTTCTGTCGTTGATTCTATATCCCACAGTCGAAGCTATCGTTTTATGATCAGACTCCGCCATTGACGAATCAAAAAAGAAGTATCCTTTCTTGATGATCCAACTGGTAAATCAACGAGAAAAAGTTAAACCCTTAATTTTTCCCCCTCTTTTCATCGGAACTCTCTGTTATCTTTTTTCCTTGCAAAATTTCTTCCTTTTTTTTTTTTAATTTGTTTCTATTTCCCTAGTGCTGAATCTTATCTTTCTTTGCATTTTCTTTCTTTTTTCTCGTATTGCCATTTAATAGTTATCTCAATTTTGTGTTGCTCTCTTTGGCAATGCTCACCATTTTCCTGCTAGATCAACTTTTCACCATAATTTGTTGGCTGATTTTAAGAAATTCAGTTACTAGATTCCTTTGTTCTGACTCAAACATCTTCATTTAACTTAACTAGATAGAAACCTCATAATTCATCTGTGTTCTGTTCGTATATTTAATATTTTTTTTTTATAAATTTTGATATGTTAACAATTCGAAGCATATAGATTCTTGTTCATGTCGTGTTCATGTTATGTTATGTATCGTGTTATGTTAGACAGAGAAGAGTGGTGACATTGACAGAGTAGTTCGGTGCTTCAGTTTGAATTACATTTCGTGGCTTAGGTTTTGGAACCCTTTTTCTTTTTTGTTATGTTTATATTGCATGATTTAATGCCTCAGGCCAAGACTAACTTGTGGTGCCAACAAGGATCACTGGCTATGCAAAACTTTGCTCATTTTCCAGTCTTCTCCGTTTTGCAGGATGATCGAGCCTTGCGACATATGCGGTGATATAGGCTTTGTAGAGGATATTGTAACTTGCTTTGAGTGCAAAATTGCAAGGGAACACAGGTTTGGTTATTCTTACCATTTGCCTTATGTTTAGTTTCACTTGAACTGCTCTTTTTTTCGTTTTTTGATTACCATGTTTATCGTTGTATTTTATGAACACGGTTACTTTGGAAACCTCAGTTTAGGACCCCGAGATTGATCATTAACATTAAAGTATACCCTGTTTTCTCGTTTCTCCCCCCTGCTTTCAGCTATTGCATGCAAGAAGTTCTCTTGACTATCCCGGAAATTTGGTTCTGCAAAGAGTGTAGATTAAGCAAGGCCATAGTTCCCGAGTCTGTTACAGAGGAAGATGTTCCTATGTCTTCCACTTCAAATACTTCTGAAAGTGTCTGTACCAGCCCGCCTTCACACAAACCAGTTGATCAAAAAAGGAAAAGGCTTCAAAATCAAACACCTCTGAGACTTTGAATCCAGAAGCGTTGCTTGAGAATCAAAAGAGATTAGGTTCTGCTTGTAAGCAAGGGGCTGCTACTGTTGGGAATGTGAAGAAGTCATCAGTTTCACCAAAATCTGAACATTTAGTGAGAAATTTGGTCTCAGGTCCTGATCAGTCGAGTGCCATGGAAACTGCATCGAAGAGCAGTCCAACTAGGTTGAAAGTTGCTTCTGCAAAGGCATCAATAAAGAAATTTAAAGCAAGTCATGATCATAGAAAAGTACGACATAGCGGTTCAAACGTCCAGTCTACGACCCCACAAAAAGCAATCCAAGCATCAAAAACTTTAAAAGGTGAGAAAGTGTTTTGCATGCATTTGTTGATGATTGAAGCATTTATTGAAACTGACAATTGAATCTGCATATTCATATTTAGTTCCTATGCATTATTTATATTCTTGCTTTGAAACCTTGACTTTCGTTTAATCATATTGCCTATAATACATGATATCACTTATGGTTCTTAGTCAATCAAAAGATGCAGTTTGTTCTAAATTGAATCAATTCATGAACAGTGCTTCCTTTAGTTCCGTCTGCCGTAAATAGATATCTTATATATCTAATAGTCTAATGTGGCTATTCTTATGATTTCTGTTTTGGATGAAGAAACTTCTGCTACGTGTGAAAAAGAGACCCATGATACAAATCTGCTCAGTGAAAAGGTAGAAATCTCAAGGTCACAACAAAGGGATGGTGAGGATGTCTCTCCTGAGGGATCAGCTAGCTTACCTGTAAATACGATAGCGAGTACTTTAACCAAGTCAGATTTAGAAAAGATAGCTATGGAGTATCACATAGACACTAATAGGTACCATCTTTCTCTTCCTAAATCATCCGAGAGAGCAAATTCATACTTCCCATGTAAACACACATTTTGCATCTATGCTGATGCCATTAAGGCCGGGCTTCGTCTTCCTCTTCATCCCCTAATTTCGGAGATCCTCAGTGAGTTCAGTGTTGCTCCTACTCAGATTCCTCCAAACTCGTGGAGGGTACTGATTTGTTTTATTTCCTTCTGTTATTCTCAAAAAATAACTCCTACGGTGAACCTCTTTCGTGCAATCTGTTCTCTCAAAGATCACTCTGGGGAGAGCAACAAGGGGTGGTGGTTCTTCAGTGCTCGGATTGGATTCAAGCTGTTCGAGGGTTTCCCGAGCTCCATCAAGGGATGGAGGCATAGGTTTTTTATAATTCGAACATCTGAGAGAGACACATTAGGCGTTAACACGAAGTGGGGCCCTCCCAATAGTGCGGCAAATCAATTGCCAACTCTTTCAGCTATGGAGGTCAAATCACTGGATGACCTTGTAGCTGCAGCGACAAACAACCCACCTGACATTAAAGTTTTGTTGTCGGAAGAGGCCTTGATTCAAGCTGGAATCAGTTCAACGATATTAAAACCGAAGGGGTCCAATGGTGGTATGGTCGATATACTCAACTCCATGATTTTCCTTAATGTTTTTATTTGAGTTCATGCTCTTGTTTTCTTTTGATTTAGAGATAAAGCAGCGTCATAGCTTGTCTCAATCCGGTCTAGTGAGGGCCTTACAGAGAAAAAGAGCTGCCACAGAGTCTGGGAAAAGCGCTTTGTCTGGTCTTCCTTGTCAAGAGCCAATCTTAATATATGTCGATCAGGAGGATCTGCCCGAAAGCAAGAAGCCAAAGGAATCTCTGCAACCTATGGAACAAACCGATTTATTGCAACCTAAAGAGCTAAAGAACGGGTCACAGGAGATTTCCCCTCCTGTGACCTCCCCTGCTCAAGATATTCCTCATGAAGTCCTTCCTCTACAAGCTTCCCCAGAGTCTAATATCAGGCACATTGCAGGAGCCACAGTTCCCACAGTTAGCTCGGTTTACTTCAATACTGCAACAGACAACTTCCCCCCTTCAAATGCTGAAGTGAGGCAGACAGGATCCGTGGAGTACACTATGGAACAATCAGTTTTCACTCATCCTGCTCTTGCAAGGAAGCTGATCAGTCAAATGGTTCTTCCGCACGACTGTGATTCCGTGGCTCAGAAGGATACTTTGATCATGGCTCAGGAACTTATGTGCCTAGCAATGGAGGTAACTCTTATTCTTCCCATTTTTAGTAGACGAAGCAGTATTAAACACGGCAAGGAAGTGATAATTAAAACACGAAATGGTATGAAAAAACTAATATGAGCATGACATGAATACACGATTGCTTCAAAATCTAGGTAATATGAATTATTAGCATATCAAAATTTATATTTATGTAACAGTGCGATTATGACACAACAAAATACATGAATTGGCGGGGTTTAATTTTGGATACTTGGTTGCTGATGGGCAGGACGCGACCTGGAAAATGGCAGTGTCTGAAAAGTTGATCAAGATGCAACATGAGATCAACATGTTGAAGGAAGAAAGGAATGCACTAAGAGCAGAGCTTGAATCGCAGAAGATGGCGGTGGCTGAGTGCGAGTCGACAAGGAAAACGACACTGGAGCTTCAAAGGTTGGAGGAGGAGGTTGAACGGCTCGAGATCAGGTTAAAGGAGACTGAGGAAAAAGCCTGGACATGGGAGGATCAGTTCATTAAGCTAGAGAGGAGGTTGAAACAGGCTGAGGACCGGGCAGCATCAGCTGAAAGAAAAGTTGTTGTGGCTGAAGAAAAATGGCGGCAGTCTGAAATGACGAAGTCGAGGGTTGCTGAGGAGACACTTAAGAATTTCAAGGCTTCCAAAGAATTCCGGCATGAAGTTGAGGATTATCACGCTGAAGCCTACGGCATGGGGTTAAATGTCGCCATTGAGAAGATCAAGAGGCAATTTCCAAATCTAGAGCTATCGAGTATCAATTTTTATTCCGAGGATTAATGAGGAGCCTATTTCGCTGTGACAGATTTTCCAAGTTGATCATCGTAAACTTATCCCCTAGTCTTGATCTGTTTGGAACTATTTATTGGAAATCTACTTAATTTGTAACTAAGGAAATTGTAACTAAAGATGTCACGTTTGGTTCATTGAAATTGAATAGATCTGTATTGAAATAGTTATTTTGTGAAAATGAAATAGAGGTGTAATATTATTGAATAAGTATAACAGTGGTTTGATTGGATATAACGAAATGAGTATGATAATAGTATTCATGCGTTTGATTGCGAGGGATAGATTTGTAATAGTAAAAAAAAAAAGTCGAATGATGAATATATACTCTTTAATAAATTAAATTATATTTTTATTTTTGTAAAAATATTAAAAAACCAAAAACGTTAAAATGTTGAAATGAAAATTTCATCCTTAGATTAAAATATATATTGTTCTTTAATTTAATTAATATAAAATATTTATATAAAAATTAAAACATTATTATATAAATTATTCTTTTATTTATTTTATCCTCACCCCCCTCATTTAATCACTTTATAATTAATTTACTATTATTCTTTGTTTAACCCATATTTAAAAATATAATATATAAAATAATCGTTTAATGGGTAAATCTAAACCCATTTCTTCTCTTCTTCAATTCACTTCCTCAACCCGTGTCTCGTAACAATATCAGAAATTTTCAGAAACCCAAATCAAAGTTATCAAAGATTTAAACATATTTTCCAATCTTTAAGAGATTTGCTTTTTCTCTATCAGGATTTGAAGCTCAACTTTCTACAACCAAAAAGCAACCTTGATGTCTGGAATTATTTTTCCTCCTCAAATTGGTTCAACGAAATGAGTTGAAGCATAAAGATGAAGAGTGAAACTAAAACTTCTTCAAAAATAGTGAAAGAAAAGTGACTCAGCTTGTAAATTCATTATTCTTTGAAGAGTACGCTCGGAAGAAATATTTTTAATCTATTCGTGGTTTCACCGAATAACCAATTCTGCATCTCTTCCCATTCAGCAATTTTTCGGAATAATCTCGGAATGATTCATTCAACATTTTAAGCATTCGTTGAAATAAATCTATATATTTACTGTTTAATCTTGAACCATCCCGTAATAGCATAGCTATTACATCAAACCAAACACATTGTTAATGTGTAAAGGAAGCGACTAATCCAAGTTCCATGTTCTTATCTTACTGTGTTCAATATTTCAGTGCTTTTAGAGTTTTTACACCAGATTATGTGTGACAGCCCGTTTTTTTAGTGGAGTGTGCAGTTAATCATGTTAGAGATTTAATGCTTGGGTGATTAAAATGAAAGTATATTAAAAGTTGAGTGAGGAAATTATAAGGATTTCATTTCGAGTGGCCAAAATAAAACCCTAAAAATCGAGTGACCAACTAAATAATTTATCCTAAAAAATATTTAAAATGTTAAAATAGATTTAATTTTTATAAAGTGCCAATACATCTCAATAAAATATTGAGTTTACCAAACATGTTAACCTAACTTTTAAAACTTTCAATTATTTGATTTTAAATATATTTTAAATATTGCTTAACTAAATTGTAAGTTACTTTTTAATTTAATAAATATGATATATTTAAATTTTATTTTTAATTTAATCATAAATTAATGAGATAAAAATATGTTAATACTATTAAAATAAATAGATTAAATTAGTTGTTAATAATAAATTAACTTTTACTAATAATAAATATGAAAAATATTTGTTACACTGTAAGTAGAGTTTTTAAACTCCATAAATAGGGTTAGTATAGTTAAATATAAAAAAATTAAATTTAAAAAAAAACACGTGACAATTTTTTAAAATTGTCGTAGAATAAAAAATTATTCTATTAGAGTACCAAATAGTAATCCTAATAAAATATCACCGAAAAATAATAAAATTAATCAATATTTTATTTTATTTTATTTTATAGAGGAGATTTCAAATTTTATCATCACATTTATAGTAAATTGCTTAATGAACCAAACACGTCAATGTAATTTGCTTAGTACTTGTTGTTAATAATACTGGAAAATTGAGTTTGGAAAACACAACGAAAAATAAGTTTAAAAAAATCAAAATACTAATTTTTTTCTAAAAACAAAATTTTGATTGTATTATCTAAAATAATAAACACTTAATCAAAATCGTACCTTTATGATTCGTCTAGAATAAACGTTTCGACCGAGTAATTTTCTCCACTACCATCAAATTGACGCCTACCAAGTGTGGAATTGCTTCGAATTAAAAATTTTTTCACAAAATTACCAGTGAAACAATTTCATAATTTCTTTGAATTTCTAATGTCAACTTGTAAATAATAAAAATATCTTTAAAAATTTTCTAAAATAAATATATAGGGAGAGTTTAGATAGAATTCAACTAAAATTAGAATTAATCACATTAATAATAAATTAAATTAAATATCTCATGTTAATATTAAATTAATAAAATATTATATATATAAATATTAAATTAAATTTAATATTATATTTGAAAAGTTAATTTAAATTCAAATTAATCATTGGCTCAAATACCTATACCTTATGATTTTAATTTGATTTTAGGAAATATTGAAGCTAAAAACGGTATCAGTATCTATCATGCGTATTGATACCTATACTCATACTTTGAAAAGTTTATAGTTTGATTACTCTATAGACTCGTGACAACTTAAGATTTTATAAGCTCGATTGAGGTCCCGTTTTGATTGTATAACATATTATGCATGAAATTATGTCATAAATCAATAATGGAATGAATTAATTGCTATAAATTATATGTGGTTTGCTCAAGTAATTGTAGTAGCATTCTATAATTCGGGCCTGACGATCGAACTGAATGAAAGGTGTTACACTTTAACATTATTTAATATTTTTTAATAGTAAAATGATTAAATTACTCAATTTAATAATAGAATAACTAATTTGATTCGGTCCATATAATAAAAAAATTTTGTTGGCACATTTACCTAAACAATAGTGTTGATATATAAAAATATGATTTGGATGAAAAGATATGTAAAATATTATTTAAAACAACAACGAAAGTATCGTTGAAATGACAAAATTAAAAATTAAAAATTAAAAATATTTGGTGGCTTAGATTTAAATTTCATTATTTGTATATTTTTCCTGAGTTCAAATTTTGTTTTATATAATATTTATTAATGGTTTAAAAGTTATTTTTAAATACTTTCACTTATTGAATTGCTATTGAATTCACTTATGACATTAACCTAACTCGACACCACTCAATTGCTCGCTTAAAACTAGCGGGTTGTGGTCAACGAAGTCACGCGGTCACTGGAGGGAGTGGGAAGAAGATCTGTTTCGATTTACGCTGGTGATCTACACTGAAGCATGAAATTGCAGAGACGTGTCCTTTCATTTTCTTAAGAAGTTTGTTTTGTTTTTATTTTTATGTTAAAATCTTTTTTGTCGTTTCTGTTAGCTATTTAGTTTTATTTCTTCAAGACCCATTTAGCCAATCAAATTTGAGCTCGGTGGAGCAATGTAACGATCAATTCTCCCAATATTAATATCATCTTAAAAAATTTAATTGAAGATTTAATTAAAATGATTAAAATTTTAAATATTATTTATTCAAAGTTCAAATCATAACAAAATATTATTTTATTTAAAAAATAAAAATATAAAATATTCTCGTAAATTTTTTTTTGAATTACAATAACAGAACGAAATTCGAACAATAAACGCGATTAGTGTGACTCAAACTCAAGTCACACCTAAAACGATGAATACCCTTTACCATCAGTTCATAAAAAAATTCATATTCTAGTAAACTTTATTATATACTAATATTAGAAATGAAATAATCATTAAATAGAGTTCAACTTTTAAAATTATTACAAATCTCTTTTGTTGAAAGGGAAATTAATTAATTTATTTAACGTATAAGATCATATATTTTGGAAGGAAAAATGATAAGCATGCGTTGTATGCGCTAAAGAATAAGTTTCACTAACATAACAAAAGTTTCAGCTTCAGAATCAATAGAACATTATAGCATGTTGATAATTAGTTCTATCATAACTTAAGCACAATATATCAGGAGTGATTTAAGCATTTAATATAATAAGAAAATCAACTCCTGATAATCTAAAACGGCGAGCATAAATCAACAAAAAAATTGAGTATCCATCAAATTAAAGAGGGCAGTGACAAAATCAATCTTACAATCACTTTCAAAAGTAAGACTATATGTATAAACAAGACTAAAAAAATACTACCAAAATAAATAAAAATTTTAAAAATAAAAATTTATTAAACAATATAAAAAAAATAACACGAATCTAAATTGATTTATAAAATTATTTATTATTTTGGAAGCCTTAAGATATAAGTGAATGAAATGAAAAAAATGGTTAATGGATAGAAAAAAAAAAACGAGCGGTAATTAATTCGAAAGAAAGGGCGGACAGTAATTAATCCGTAGGCTAACAGGGTAGCTACTTGCTAGGCAAAAACAAAAAAAAAAAAGAAGCAAAAGAGAGAAAAAAATTTTTAAGGCCTTGAAAAAGTTTTAGAAAATTATCACAAATCTCATTTATTTAATAAAAATATTTTTAATATTACTTTTGTGAATCCAATTAATCAATATAATGATATCCTGACTGTTAGTAGTAGAAAAAGAAAGGATCCACTGTTTTTCCACCAAGTTTCTTCTTTTCCCATCTTCTTCGCTCTCCCTAGCTTTGTAAGGAAGGGGAGGGGGCATTGCACTAATATTTCTTCATTTCTATTATTGCTTTGAGTGTTTTCTTTCTCTTTTTTTCCACCAGAGAAAACGCATAAAAAACCCAAAACCCAAAAGCTCAAAACAAGTCAGCACAGAAAGAAAAAATAATTATATACAGTGTGACTCACCACGAAACTTGCATGGGACATTCAAGAGATACCCACTTGGTAAAATGCTCAATAACCTCGAAACTTTCCATTTATTGTCTCTATTTGTGGATTTTTTTTTAAAGTTGCCAATGTACTTTTTTTAGCATGGTTGCTTTCATCCATGGTGTTTATTGTTATTACAGTATACCGTTAGAAACAATAATAGGAAAAGTTCTTTGGGTGGCGGTGGCTGTTTTCAAGTCAACCTTTTGATCTTGTTAAACAATGAAATGTATTTGATGTTGTAAAGATGGGATTTTATTCTTTCAAAAAAAATTTTTACACTGTTCACTCTGTCCTTGTTAAACTTTGGGATTATAAATGTTTGGTTTATATCAAATGCTCAATTGCACTTCTGTTATTGAAGTAATATACATGATGTTGAATACGTAATGCTTGTGCAAAGGTTCCATGTTTTCAAGTCAGCTTCATTTTATTTGCATTGATTATTTGCTTGTTATTAAGTGGCCAATGATATTTAGAAATTCTCATAGGGTGTTGCCATGTTTCTACAGGACAAGATATGTGATACATGTGGTGATGTTGGTTTTGAGGAACTGATTAGAAGCTGCTCTCAATGCACCATGGGACGCCATCTGTAAGAAATCAATCGATTACTCTCTCAAGGCTGTGCTTGTTTGGGGGATATAAACGAATAAGGAAGAAAGAATGTTTTAATCTAATAGTTAAGTGATAAAGTAGGAAAATTTCTATGAAACCTACCAAGCAGAGTAAAATATGTTCCATTCTTCCAAACATGCTAAGCTTTATATGTTCTCAATGCACCGTTGGATGTCATTTGTATGGTAACCATCGGTTAATCTTAAAGCTTTTGCCTGCTCGGGAGGAGAACAGATAAGGAAGAAAGAATGTTTAATCTATTAGTTATGTGATGAAGTAGGAAAATGGCATTGGAACCTACCAATTACAGTGAAATATTTTCCATTCTTGCAAACAAGCAAAGTCTTTTATGTTTGATATGCTTTTATTTCCTTTTGTGTTTTTATGTTATTGTTCACGATTCTTTGGTTTCCTTTTCCTAACTTTTATCAATTACATTTCAGAATCAGCTCCATCTGATTCTGAAACTACTATCAAGTATCACCCTAAATTACTTGCCTGGGCTAGAATAATAACTTCTTAAACTGATTGGTTCATGTGTAGTTATATATTATTATATTTATTCAACTCTCAGTTCTGAATCTGATATGTTTTCTTTTCTTTCTTTTTCTTTGGAAGCTATTGCATGAGGGTTATAGTGAGGGATGACTTGGAAGATTGGACATGTGAAGGATGCCTTTCGAAGAATGATATAAATTCTCTGAACTCTGGCCAGGCAGAAAATGTTTTGGATTCCTCTACAAAAGTTTGTTTTGACTTACAGCGACAGGTTCCACGTAAAAGGCAAAAAGCTGTTGAAACTGGGAAAGTGAAGTTCCTTCCAACTGAGGAAGTCATTAAGCTATCATCCGGCTTACCGTTATCAATAAGGGCATTTCCTTCAAATAGTAACTCGGGGTCAAAACCTGTGCCAGCAAACTTCACTCTATCTCCATCGAAGAGGGCGTTTATGGGATCCAAAAACGTTGGCCCTAGTTATAACCCAATAAAGGTAAGAAGAAATCCTACTTTTCTACAGTTAGGGTCTGAGAACGTTCCTAGAGGCCGAGATGGGCAGATCAATTCATCTATTAGCCATCAACATTCAGTTGAAAGGCCTAACAAGTCAAAAGGTGATAAATTCGCTGACTTCTCCGCTAATTCTTTTGTTTTTGCATAAACTTTGTCTTGAGAATGTTGAAATATGTAAAGATGAAAGAAGTTTCACATGGTGTGTTTATGTACATTAGATGTAATAATGTAAAAGCCTTTAATTTTACTTTTCTTTCAAGCTGTTGGAGTAGGTTCTTCAGGATACAGCAAGATAAACATTGTGATTGACTAGGCGTTTTTTTGAGTTGGTTGGTATAAATCATGATATATTTTGAGTTTTTTCTGGAGTCAATACTGCATGATTTCAATTTTTTGTTATTCTTTATGATACCTTATGTCTTAAATCAAGGTTGTTTATTTTCCTTAAGTTTCAGCTTTGACAAAAATGTAGGTTTCTTTTCCTGTTGGGAAAATGAGAAAATAAAGCACTTGAACTTTATGTTAATTTCATTTTCAAGAAGCAAAAACTTGTATAGGCACTGTTGGCAGGTTTGGTATAGAAATGAAAAAAATGGTGTCCTTGCATTTTATTTTGCGTGAATAATAGTCCTAATTCTCATCCTAGGAATTAGCAGGTATGATACAGTCTCCTCTATTTCTCCTAGTTTCTACTACTAAGTAGTACTTCTAATAGAATTGAATCCGATCAAGCTGAACAAGGCCCTATGTTGTTAGTAACTAGTGCCTCAAACTAAAGTGTTAATGAGCAAAAAAGAGCAGCTTACTATAGGCATTAGCACATTAGAAGTATTGCCGCTAGCTGACCTTTCTTGATATCATATCGTTTTCTTGTTTGTAATAGCACCTTATATGGGGTTCTCTTAGTAATGTTGACTTCTATGCGCCAATGCAGAAGATGAAGAAAATGCTTCTCGGACACCTGCAAAGCAATATGGTAGTAATGAAGAGCCGGTATCTTCTGTTATGGCTGCTAATGAAGTCACGGGTGGTGTTGATTCTAAAGCAACGAACACAATGAAAGAGACATTGTCTATTGCCAATGCAGGCAGGAAATTTTCTCAATTGATATCATTTTGACATGTTTTTTAGTTTATATGTTTTTCGTTAAATTAAAACAATAAATCCAAGATTTGCTTTGGAAAAGTTTTATTGTTAGAAAGGTGAAAATCTTTTGTTCCAAATTTCTATGATAGTAGCTGTAAAGTTATGATCTTATGCATTATACCTATTACCTTGTAATTAGGATTCAGTTTCTAACACTCATCTCATCAATTTGACTTCCATGTAACTGTATTTTGAGCTTAATTTTTACCGGAATTTACTTGTATGCCAGACCTTTTTACGTGATGATATTTCTGGTCTTAGCGAATCAATGTTTGAGCTTCGTTTTCAATCTGCATGGTGCTACATGATAAGAAGCATTGATTTTTCAAGTAAATAAAGTGGTCCAAATTGGTTTTTATAAAGCTACTGTTGCTGTAGTCTGTTATTTGAGTTTATCCTTCACTTATATTGCAGTTGTTAGCCACTTGATTAACATTATAGTCTTAGTTTCTTGTGGCAAATTATCTGCTCTTATTTTATTATATTTTTTCAGTAGAAAGAGCCCATCTTGTTCCCAACAAAGAGAATGTTTGCAAGGGTAAGATACCGGATACCATCCTACCCAATAAAGAGCTCACAGTTCTTCATACTAAGACCAAGGATGCTATGAGATCCAGCCGAACTTCACCATCAAGGCATCATACAACTATTATGAGTTCAGGCAAGTTAATTCTAAACTTGATTTTCCAGTTTTGTATGTTATCTATCATCCAGGTTTTATCATCTTCAGGTTATGCTGGTGATATTGTTTATATTGAAACTTTTTCTAGTTGATCAATGTTTGAGATGCTCTTTAAACAAACTCCTTCTCAGGTCAAAACATTCATGGTGCTGCTGAACCTAAGAACTCCGATGTCCCGAAAACAGAAACCTGGAGTCAACTTAAGGTTTCCTTATATCGACCACATGCTCCTTCTCTACATCCTACCTGGATGTAAGTAAGCATGTCGTTTCCTGATATTGCACGCGCCACATTCTTTCTTATTATTTTCCCAAAATTTCAACCTGTTGAGAGTTCTGTCGAGATAATTCATATAATAGAACAATGGCATGGATTTCTTGAGGATTAATTACTTTGACCTATAGTTGTTTAAAAGGCTTTTAAACAAGCATTCATCATTCTCAATAATGCTGTTATTCTTAGCATTTTAGTGTCTCTTCTATGCTTATGACATCAAAACTCTAAAGCAGTCTGTCTCAGTTTACCTATATTGCTTGAAACTATGTTTACTCGGACTCAGATGTGTCAGATATGGGTTTGAGATATTCTATGTATTTGGAGAGTCGTATCCTCATAGCTCATGTCCAAAACTCTGGTACTTTAGAGAAAAATGAAGTCTGAACGACAGAAGCCTGAAAACTCCATTTGGTTCTATTCTACATATGTATTCTAGCATGCAATTTGTATTTAGAGTTTGCATTCATTGCTACTTTCAGTATGTTTTATTTCAAAGTATTGACTTTTCCCCTCCTCTTTTAGGGGAGGTTTCAAATTCTTCAATACCACAGGTGAATTGTATGGTGATTTCCTGGCTCTACCGCCATGCAGAGTCCATCGTAAAGCATATGAGTTTTCGAAGAAAATGCCTGCAGTTCTTCAGGTTAATCTGCTTCAACAGTGGCACCTTCACTCTCATATACTCCAGAATGGTTGTTTAGATCTTCATGACATTGCTTTATACTTTTTTCCAGTAGACATGGAAAGGTTTGCTTCAATTTGTAAATTATGGATTAAATTCATTTAAAGTTTCGATATTCGACTTATCTTACTTCCATGTCATCTTTGAAATGTAGATCTCAAAGGAATTACAACAAACTATTTCAGCTCATGGGGATGGAAAATTCAGTGATGATAAGTTACATTGATGATTTGGAGTTGTTGATATTTACATCTGAACAGTTACATGCAGATTCGCGGGGTAAGTCTCTAGTTTTCTGTGAGCTTCCCTTCAGAACAGTTTGTTTGGCGATATGTTACTCGGACTCGAGTGTGAATGTTGGATATTGGAATGCGTCTAGCACAGATATCTTATCACGTATTTTAAAAGTCTTTTGAGGGTCATATTCCCATACCCTTGCCTGACAATGTGTCAGACACTGCTACTTGAAGAAAAACGAAGAGTCAGCACTAAAGAGGCATTATATATTCAAAATTTATTTTATTCTAACATAGATATATCCATGTCCAACCCTCACACATGAGTCCGAGTAATACGGATTATTTCTTCTTCGAATACTACTCTCTGCTTCATATTTTCTTCATTTTTAGTTGTCCAGGGAACATTCATTGTACTATTTTAATAACATTCATAGGTGTGTTTACCGGGTCAAATAAGGAGTTTTTTGGTGGAGTCTTCCGCCGAGTGAAGGAACATCAGAAGCTTCCTTCATTGGTTTCTTATACACAAGATGCAGGTGAAGCTGATGATATGGATATGGACATGGTAAGTGGAAATATGGTAGGGATTTCGAACATGGAAGAGAAGGGAAAGTGATATCAATATCCTGATTGATTTCTCCATCTGCTCAAGAAAAGAGAAGGAAGATAGATTTGTGTGTTGTTGAAGTAAAGAATAGTTTAGTGTAATACACATTTGTAAAGCCTGTGCGCATTTTATCGCCCACATAGTCACTGATAGTACTAACACCCATCATTTTGGGATAAACCAAAAACCATATCACTACCATAACGCTTTGTATCAATTAATCCCTATTACTTTGTATAAGATTCTTAGTTTTTTGTTTTGTTTTGTTTCTAGAATTACAAAAATTATTTGGTTAATGTGAAAATTTATCTTTGAAAGTTGAAATTTGTCATTATACTTTGTTTTCATTCATTAATAATTTTATTGTACTTTTTGAGTTAAAAATAACTTCTAACTATATTTTAATTTTATTTTGAATTTTTCCATTAAGATTTGATTTGTGATTGAATTTTACTATTCCATTTTAATTTAAAATAAATTGAAGAATGATTTATAAAAAAATTAATATTTAAAAATAATAAAGTATTATAATATCAACAATTAATAAAAGCAGTTATTTATAAAAGGGTAAAGTTAACTTTGTATTTTTCAAGTCTTTTTGTTAAATAAAAATTTTATGTTAATTTATTAATTTTTAATATTTTATAGATTAAGTTATTGTTCACTATTAAAATAAAATATTTGAAAATAATCAAAATCAAATATTAGATGGTAAATTTTAATTAAAATCACAATTTATGACAAAATTAAGGTGTAGTAATAAAATTTAATCACTTAAAAATTGTGGGATAATTTCAATCATATTCTCAAAATATAGTAGCAAGTATTAACCAAAATAAGGCAGTGGCAAGCTTCAATATTGGGCATGATGGTCCGGCTCTTTTAAAATGAAAAATTTTCATTTAAATTTTTAAAATTTTTAAAATTTTAATGATAAAATTGTACTTTGATTCTTTTAAAATGATAAAATATTAATTTAATTTTTTTAAAAATTATAAAAATATAAACTATTAAAATGATAAAATTACATTTTTAATTACCGTAAAAGTATACAATTTAATGTCGATCCCCTCAAAATTTTTTTAATTTCACCTTGATGATGGAAAATTTATATTTTAACCAAAAAATATATATTTATTTTTAGTTATCATTCTATTACATAAACATGCAATTCAAGAAAAATGGTAATTTATAAATATAAAATTTTGATATTGAGGAAGAGGACATGACGCATGATTCAATATGTCATTTTACATATTTAATTATAATCTTTTAATTATAATTTAATAAATGGTTGAATTCGAGGAGACACAAATTCTATTAGTAATAATATTGAAAAGGCTTAGGCTTTGACTCTTGAATTATATATATTTTAACTTTTGAGTTATTTTCTTTATTTTTTATAAAGTGAAATTATAATTTAGGAGAAGGAATTACATCAACAGGATTTGAAGTTTAATTATTAGTGTCAACAAGAGCCTATTCTCTTAGATTGTTAATTTTTTGCCCTGATACTTATATATTGTCTCATTTTGACACCTAAGCTATTATTTTCATCCCATTTCACTTCAATAATTATCGACTTCTAATAAAAATATTTCATGTGTCATGTTTTTACTAGTATTTTTACAAAAAAAAAGGTCCTATAATTATGTGTGGATTTGAGGTGTATGCTTCGCGTTCTCATGTACTTGACAAGACATTTTCTTCTATAAAATCGTCACATTTTCAAATATTAACAAAATTGAGACAAAATCCTCATCAGAAATAATACCAACTCGTTGAGTGGTTCGTTTGCTTTTAACAAAGAAAGCTTTGCAAATTTCATTGGACGAAATTTGACTCTCCTCAATCATATATATATATATGCGTATGTATATTGGTGTTAAAGGGATTTGATTAGATGCTTGATGGGTTATTTCTTGTGCACAATTGCAAAGATGCATTCACATATTCATGACGCTTAATGGTCAAGTGAACATTCTTATAAGGAATTAAATGAACAATATATACTCGATCCTCTCTATATCAATCATACTCTATAACAACATTTCATTGCAATTGTCAAGTTAATTGTAAAACCAATTTTTTTGTGTTGTTTTAATCTTCTATAACAACAACCATAAAACATGAAGAATATTTTTTACTATATTATACTTCTCTCTAATAATTTCTTGTCTCAAATTTAAATAAAATTAATTCTACTCTTAAATTAATATATGTTAAGTTGAAATTTAATTTAAAATTATACATTTTCAATTATTTTCATAACTTATTTGTTACAATTTTTTAAGATTTGAAAAAAATGGAATAGTTGTCATCATCCTCATTTCTAGGATATGACGTGTTGCACATCTCTACTAGATGTTTAAATATGATAATAATTTTTTTTTGTTCTATGAGTAACATTAAAATAATCCTATATAATAAAATTTTTTAATGAAAGAATTTTAAAAAATATTAAAAAGATAAAAATTGTGTTTTAAGATTTTGGTCTCTAGACTTATTTTACACCACCCAACATTTTAGATTTGTTAAAAGTTACTGAATTTTATCATGTTACTAAAATTACACCGTTTGATTTGATTATTTATCGTGCTGAAAAGTCTACAAGCACATAAAAGAATGTTGCACTCCAACTAAGTTTTTATATCGATGGTGAATTAACTATTGAGAATTCGAAACTTAAACTTATCATGATTTGTCTCAAAATGCTTGGCACGGTATTATCGAATACTTAGATGAAAATCGGGGCTTTGAAAATGAAATGGTTGAAGAACACTTTCCGGAACCTTTCTCCATATGTAACTGTTGCAGATTGTATGTGTGTGCATATATACTATACATGAACGGCACTATCAAATTTGATGCACTTTATGTACCTAAAGGATTTAGAGTGCGTGAGCCGAATGAGCTGAGGGAAGCAATATTAGCATTCCCTTTTAAGAATGACTTCAAGGGTCGTATTTAAAATTAATTTAATAAATTCTGAAATTTGATGGATACGAATTATTCAAAAATAAAAAAAATACGGATTTAATTATCAAATAAATCAAGTGAATTCGAATTCTGAATGTTCTGAAAATTGCAGTTACTCTTCCTCTTTATGCATGTTTCACGAGTAATGCATCCCCTTGCATTTTTGTAAGAGCTTCTTTGATTCTTTAATACACACATATACATTGCAAGAGCTTCTTTGATTCTTAAGAAATGAATTCTCTTGCAACAAAACACAGTTGCGGACTAAATAAAACATCTAATTAATTTTTGTAATCTTCAGAAACTTAAAAATTAACTTTTATATTTTTTATTTTAAGAATTTAGTTCCTTTAATTTTTAAATTTTAACACTGATAATTTTTTTTTCAATTGGTTGGTTTTAACATTTTAAAATAAAAAAAACTATAATAGCAATTTAATAAAAAATAATAATGTTATAATAAACTTAGATTTAACAAAATAATTTATTCCTACGCATATCTTTGACCGTCGGACCGTATCCTTTCAAGCAGGGTAATAAAGAATTTTGTGGCTGTTCAAAGCCACATTCAATCTATTGAAACTCAAAACACGGGTAAACATTTTACACGAATAGATCTTTGGATTCAAGACCTGGTCAATGTTAATGCTTTTCATGAAAAAATAAAAAATAAAATCCAAAATCGGAAATGCTACCATTGAATTAGCTGCATTTGATAATAAATCAAATATTGTTATCATCGGAATTTCAACGTAGCATGACCACTGTCTCCCAAATGCTTATGTAATTTATTCCTGCCACAAACACAATACCATTAGATTGGATCATGAAAAGTGTGATGCAAAATGCTTCTATATTTATCTTTTAATAAACGGCAATCAGAATATAATGGTCACATACTTCGATTGGAATTCCTCTCCACATGTCTCACATACATTGCTGGAATGCTTTGCCGTTGCCTGCTTGTAAATGCATATTTTGACAATAAGCCAAGAAATTAGAGATACAAACAAAATGCATAGAAGTAGATGAAATTATCTTATGACAAATGTGCTCAAAGGTTTCTAGTAGATCTAGTTAGATAATCCATTGTTTTGAGGTTTTCATCTTTATTCCAATGTGTTAGAGCTTTATGACCCGAATCCAGAAATAAAAAATAGAGCCAAAATAAGGGTTTTCAACTAATTAGAAAGTCTCCAAGCCGAAGTTATTTGTGGCAATAATATATACATGATATAAACTATAAATACTGCAATGAACTAATGGTTCAACTAAAACCTTTTTTGTGCGTGCAGATGCATGTAAAGAAGCAAGCAATTACTTAGTTCCTTGTATTCTCTCCATGTACTACATATATCAATGCATACATGTTATAAAAGGAGGTAACTAGCAATGGTTTCATCAGAAGGTAATATCAATAAAAATGGAGAATAAAGCATACCTTTGCTTTCTTTCCTTTAGATGATTTATTTGATTTGGTGTTTGTTTCTTTCTTAGTATTCCCTTTTCTATCAAAAGGTTGCTTCGAAATCTTATCACCGTTTCCCAATTTATCATCCTTTTCACCACTACTGCACTCATCTTCTACAACTTGCTTCTCCTCCGCATGCAGTGTATCACTTATGCTAGCTTCTTCATTCTTGCTTTTAGTATCGTTAACATCAGCTCTCATGGCATCATCACTATTCTTTTTACCCTTCTCTTTCTTCCCTGTTCTGTTTTTCCTTCTGTTTTTCCGGTTACTGTAATTCATAAATTCTCCCTCATCACTTTCATCTTTGACATGAAATCCTGTAGTTGAAACCATATCCTCACTCTTGAAAGGAACATTTTTCTTATCTTTCTTCCCAGACACCATTGCTTCAAGAATACTATTTTCTTCATCATGATCATTAGTACTATCAACCTCAGCCCCCTCTTCATCTTCATACCCTGCATCAGCATCAAAAAACCCATCATCCTCCTCACTTAGCTCACCTACTCTATTCTCTCCTTCATCCTCCCCTTCCTCTTCAATCCTTAAACCCTCCCTAAACTTGCCCTCCACAACTGTTTCCACCTCTAAATTCCCTTCCTCTTCTTCCTCCTCAACAAACGATTCCCTCAATTCCGCCACTTTCTCCTTATGCTTCTTCGATTGCTCGTGATTCTTCCATTGCTTCTCACTCTTGAACTTCTTCCCGCAGGCCACACAATAGAACTCTTCCTTCTCTCTTTCTTTCTCATCCATTTCATCCCAATTGTCCACTTCTTCCTCTTCGACTTTCGCCCATTCAGGCTCCTCGTACGCCTCAACTCTTGCCAGCCTCTCCTTCTCCAGCTTCCTCTTTCTCTCCCTCTCCTCTGCTTTCTTCCTTTCCATCTCCTCCTTCCTTTTCACACTCATATCGATAACCCTCTTATCCCTCTTCTTAACAAACTCCGCCAGTCCTCTAACCGTCTCATTATACTCCCTTTTTGCCTTCTTCCTCAACTTCTTATTCTCTTCCTCCATAATGCGCCGCGATTTCCGGTTTGGTCCAGCCATAGCATCATACTCATCAACCCAAACAAAATCCATAACCGTAGAAAACCCTAACCAATAGTTATAAAAAGCCGTAACTTGACCGTATGGACTCCCTAAATTCCCCATCAAAGGAGCTTCTTTTACGATATCTAAACTTAGCCCTAACTTCCTAGCGAATTTGATTTCATTGGCATAAATTTTAGAGAAAAGGTCAGAATAAACCTTGTAGAAGCCCCGACCGGAGTCGGAGTAACCCGAATAAACGGTATTGGAGAAGAAAGAGAAGAGGTCGGGGACGAAGGAATTGGCGGAGGCGTTGCGATCGGCGAAGAGGATTTGGGAGCGGTGAGAGTCGTACCAAGAGCGTTCTTTGGGATCAGAAAGGACTTCATAAGCGTGGACGAGCTCTTGGAATTGGGCGGTGGCTTCAGCCTGAGAAAGGCCGGATTGAACGAGCTTGTCGGGGTGGCGTTGGAGAGCGAGCTTTTTGTAGGCGGAGCGAATTTCATCTTGAGAACAGTCACGGGATAAGCCTAAAACCTCGTATAGACACCGCTTCTCAGACGCCATTGGATGATCAGAGATTGAATCCCACGAAACCCAAGACCTTTCTTTTCCTTCTTCTGTAAATGATGTGTGTTGGATATGAAGTTATTGGGTCGGTTGGCTTGTGGGAGCTTGGCGGCCAAGAAAATTTTGGCAGTGACAAACCCGGTTCTCTCCGTAAACAGAAACTAAATATAACCCCAACAAGCCTTGCTTAAATAATTGATATTTCGATAGAAGATCCCTATTCCATTTGGTTTTCTAGTTCTAGGTCCCTTCAGGTTTCAAGCAATTTGTATTAAGAATGGAGTGACGTGTTTGGTATATTTGACTTCAGGTTTCAACCACCACAATTATACTTGACCGAGAAGGAGGATGATATTATTCTTAATTCAACTTCTGAAATATGTATATATATATTTCATTTTGGCACTTAGAATTTTAAATATTTTAAAAGAAAAAAGTCGATCAATCAATACATGCCATATCATCAATAGAACAGCAATTGATCGATAATGTGACACATTAATCGATGATGTGATGAATTGGTCATTGATAAATTGTTGAGCGGTTAAAATTATTAAAAATTATAAAAAAACTTGTAAAAATAAATAAAAAAATCATTTAAAATTTTATCTAAACAATATATAAATATATAAAAATTATTTATAAGGAATAATCTGTCCCTTCTCTTAAATCTCTATACTCAGCTCTCTGCACTGCTCTATTTTTTAAAAATATATAAAAATATAAAATTTATTTAAAATTTTAAAAAATTAAAAATATTTTTAAAATTCATAAAAACTGTAACTTTTTAAATATGAAAAATTTGAAAATCATACATATATTAAAATGAATAAAAATTGTAAAAAAAATTTAAAAATCATTATAGTTTTTTACAATATAAAAATTGTAATGAATATTTTATTAGGTGAATGTACATCAAGATCAAGATAATTTTGAATAAGGTTTAAATTTTAGTAGCAATTAGAATTAAAGTTCTATTTTATTTATATTTTCTATGTCTAAAAATATAGACTTTAGAGAAGCATTGTAACTCACTTCGATTGATCAATAAAATACGCTCTTTCTTTTGCTCTACTATTTTCTTTGTTATTTACTCTCTGTCCTTTTATTTTATAACAAAAATTATATATTTTTAAAATATTTTTTTTCAAATTTTCCTAAAACCATCTTCTTAAATTTTACAAAAATTATAAAAATTATTATAGTTTAAAGAAAACATGTAAAAATTATTATCAATTTTAAAATACATATAATTTTTAGATTGTAATTTTTTATAGTATTATTCATTTTTAAAATTTTAAAGATTTTCGTATTTTTTATATTTAAAAAAATTACAAATCTTAAGATTTTTTATAATTTCTTTTACAATTTTTAGAAAATTTTAATATTTTTAAATAATATATATTTATAGATTTTTAAAATAAATTTTAAATTTCAAATGATTTTTTTACTAATTTTTATACTTTTTTTTACAATTTTTATAACTTTTAATATTTTTAAATAATATATATTTATAGATTTTTAAAAAAAATTTAAACTTTAAATGATTTTTTTACTAATTTTTATAATTTTTTTTACAATTTTTATAACTTTTAATATTTTTAAATAATATATATTTATAAATTTTTAAATAAATTTTAAAATTTTAAATATTTTTTACTAATTTTTATAAGTTTTTTTTACATTTTTTTATATTTTAAAATATTTTTTTACACTTTTAAAAATAATTTTAATGAATTTTATAAATCAATGGTCGATCAATAATCAATTAATATAGGTCAACAATCAACTTAACACATCACTAACCAACTACAATGTCATCAATGATGTGACATATTTTGATCAACCAACTTTTTTTTAATATGTATCGATATGAGTAAGGAGACAAAGTTAAAAAATTAAAATGAAACAAAAAATATTTTGTTATCAAAGTGAAAAAAATGACTATAGTTCAAAATTCAAAATAAAAATAAAGCCTTAAAAACATACAGGAAATTACGAACATTTATCAATTTCCATATGACTTTGGAAACACATATACATCATTTAAATTTCTAAAATACAATAATAAAATATTATAACTTTAGGATATATTTTATTTTTAAAATATAATTACATATTTATTATTGGATAAAAAATGTTTGCTATTCAACACATACGTCCATTTCACGCATTTTTTGAGTTAATGGCATTTTTTTTATTTAGAGTTAATAGCAAATTAGATTTATAAAATGCTATATAAAATTTTTTCATCAAGTATTATGAAATCTATTCAAAACATTTCATTATTTTTTTAAAAAATGTTATATATTAAATTTTATATTACTTTTTAGGTAAACTAATAATTAATATATTATAAAAAATTATAAAGTTGATTTGCTATTTGACACCTTAATTTTTTTAAAAAAAATGTTATATTACTTTTTAGGTAAACTAATAATTAATATATTATAAAAAAATTATAAAGTTGATTTGCTATTTGACACCTTAAATTAGTTGTAAATTAGATTTATAAAAGTTATTAGGATCGAAGGATTACAAAGTAAGTTTGTGCTTTAGACTCAGGAGGGCTAAGAATGTTGTTTGGGAGAGATCTCAAAGTAAGTCAAAATTTACATATGGTAATACATAAAATTGGTCATAGAAATACAAAAAATTCTGTTACACCATATCGTTAAATTCAATACTATTTGAAGGAATGGAATTAGATACAAGTACTAAAAACTAAGGTAGCCAATTTCATTTTAGTACCTCCCGTATCGACAACTCTAAGTTCTGTTGTAATGTAAATTTCGATCAATATGAGCCGCACTAAAAAACCATTAAGGGAACTAAATTTACTAGAAAAAAAAAATTCAATTTTAAAATTTAGTAGAAGAAATAAATTTAATTTCCTTAAATAAAATTAAGATATAAGTAGCTGAAAATTACAATAAGACAGTATATTTAAATGGCAAAGGCAAATTAGTTAATGTCTGCAAAACATTAAGCATTTCGAAATTGTCATTGCTCTAATTTCGTTACCTACAAACAAAAGATCCTTTTCTCAATTTTCTGTATAAACATTGTGTTGTGTAGACTAAGCAAAGTCAATTTTGCTTCAAAACTTCTTAGGCTAAGCCGGAACTCAATTTTTAAACAATTTAATTCTTAGGCTCAAATCAGGCAGGCTAAACCCCGACCAATTACTATCTAAAAATATATAATATTTTATAATTTTAAATAAAATATTTTGTTATTTAATTATAATTCGGGTTGGCCCGATCCGTATACAATTCTAGTGTTAGTTCTGTAATGGCTTAAAAAATATTACCATTAAACTAAGCAAAGTCACAAACCTTGATTTTCTTGTATGTCAAAAACTGTTGAATGAAAATTCAAGCTACCTCTTTAAAAGAAGATTTCGGTTTCTCGATTGACAAGCTCGTGACTTCTTGCATGTTGTCCTCGTCCAGTTTCTCGTTAAATCGTTGTCTTAGGAATTCGACAGCCATGAAGGTAAGAGCCGAGGCCGGAATATACCATGTGATCCGGGGGATGCTTCCTCGGAACATTCCCTTTGCGCCTTCAGTTTTCCAGATTTTATTCATCGCATCCAGCCAGCCGTTATAGCTGTTAAACATCCAAATATAGCACCAGAGAGGGCGTGTTAAACATAACCCCCCAAAAAAAGCATGAGGAGACTTGGAAAGAGTAAGGGAATGATATGCCGAATATGGCTAAAGATTTGCCCTTGTTAGAAATCTATGAATCCCAAAAATGTTTCGGATGTTGGAGACAATTATAAGTCTGTAACTACAGATCATTAATAAAAATGTGACAATTTTGATACCTTGTGGATGATCCCTGTACTTGCAATCTTGTTTTTATTACATCCAAGGGAGTGGTAAGGTATGCACTAAACCCTGCAGACAATACAAGAGTGTTAACAGTATTCGAGGCACGATAAATTGTGTGTTTAATCATTAAAAAGGACAAATGGAAACTGCATGGTAGACAGTGAAGCAAAAGCAAGACAAATACCACCAGCCAATCCTCCTAGTACGAGTCCCTCCATAGAACCATCAACAGGGAAATTAGAAGCCCATTTTCGTCTCCCTTTCTCAGTCAAATCTTTCAGGGCTTCGTAGAACATAACCTGCACGGTGGGCCATTTATTATGTTTAATATTGAATTAAAAGATGCAGATAGCGTGAACATAAATGCAGATACTTATAAATGCTGACAAACTTAAAGCAATATTAATGATGAGCTCATTAACCATTCATGGAGAAAGAATGTGTGTGTGTGTGGGGGGGGGGGTTGGATAGAGAAAATTGCAGACAAAGCAATGTTAGGTATGTTGTATAGGCAACACCTTGATAATCACTTTAGTCACCTATCGATTAGAACTTTGTGATATTATCAAACATTGAAAGATAAGAACAAAAACGGCAAACTTAGAATAAATACATACTGTCTGCAGCTAAATCTGAAATAACTTCACGTACCATAAGACCAGCGAATGGCACATCCCTTGCAAGTGTGGACCAGTACCTGAAAAGGAGCAATAAGAAGAATGAATTTCATCAATAGTCCAAACATTTAGAATACTCCCAATTTCAGAAAACTATCTTTAACAGTAAGGTTAAAATCAAGTTCTGCATGGATCCAATCCAGGAGAACTATAGCACTTAAGGAGACATACTGTTATATGCCCCTACATGCCAAACAACACAAGATGAAAAGGAATAGAGAAGAGAGGGGAGATATAACTATAGCGCACTCAGGCCATCTAAAATGTAAGGTCGTATAAAATCCTCAAAAGGATAGGAACATTCAAATCAGAAATGACGGACATATGATATTAAGCATCTATAAGCATATTTGGTTGGAAATGGACAGCATACTTGTTTGCATGTGGAAATCCAAGTATTTATCTAACAGTAAATATAATATCAAAGGGAAGAAATATTTACCCAGCATATAATCCCTTAAGTCCTTGCTCTTTCCATATTGAATGGCCGGCTTGGAACATTCCTGTGTAATAACCATACATTTGTGCACCAGATTTCATTTGCATTTTGTCTTTCATAATGGTAGAAGTCCAAGAGTTACTCGAGCCTTGAACCTGCATGCGTTGCTTCATCACTTCACATGGAACATATACAAAAGAACCAAGTGTATCACCTGAAGATCAAGCAGAATTACAAGATAGAAATCAGAGCTCACTCATGCATTTCAATTGCTGATTAGTTTAAATCATAAAACATAAAAGTGTTCTGCCCTCCAAAGCTTTATTCATTAAAATCAAAAGCAACTAAAATTGAAACAGCTAGTATTAGCAAGTGCACTTCATTGTCGAAGTTGGAGCAAAAGAAATAAGAAACAAGAAGGGCAATCCAAAAGTGAGCAATGACTAGAATGTTAATCGTACCATAGTTTTAACTATTATGCAAGAAAATTAGGTGGAAGAATATTACTAAATGAAGACAACATTCCGGAACAGCTTACCAACAGCTCCAGCAATGAAATGTGCCCAGTGGCCCTGAAGGTTAGGATGTGACTCTTCAATCCATTTTTTAGTGGACTCTATGAAACCAAAGTATGTTGCTCCAGTAGCTAGAGATCCAGTAATTCCAGGAGCTATACCCCTATAGAAGCCTACAAATATGATCAGTCCAGACAAACTGGGTACATGGTAGATGTATATTACATGATTAAAGAAGGGAACAAATACACAAAATCTAATTCAAATATGCTACACGGAGCACATAAGTTAATTGGAAATGTTAGAATCATTGCAAAATGTAGATGACCATCAACAAAATAAGCTAAGTGATTGAATATACCTCTTAAGCCATCTGCAACCCAGACAGTTCGAACCATCTGCACTAGGCTCTTTTGACTCTGCTAGCAATGGAAACAAAAATGTATCAACAAAGAAGCACTCGAGACAAACAGAAATCTGGTAGAAAATTCTATTTTCATCCCCTCCCACGACCCCACACAAAGATTGAATATAAGATATTCCCTCCAAAACTGTAAATCCCGGTTCCATTATCGAACGTCATCATACCTGACTTCCACTAAGAAGAGCTTGACTTTGAATTCTTGTCTTTATGGTATCAATGGGATGCATCATCCCCTCTCCAAAGGCTCCCGCAATGGCTCCCCATACAAACTCTCTCCATACTATATCAAAATCATAAAAGTGCATTAAAAAAAAAAGAAATCCATAGAACACAGATTATTTAAGCCCATTATAAGACATCAATGAAACTAAGTCGGGAAAAACTAGAAATAAAAAAGGTATTTCATTTCATTCTTAAGACCAGATAAGAACTTGTTGCAAAAATAATAATTGGAAACAAAACTTCAATCCCATTTGTTCAACAAGGAAAACCAAGGAAGGGGGGAGAACAAATATTCTGTTTCAAGTTATGAAACCAATGCTATATTTCTATTTTCTATGACGAAATCAAATGAATCACAAACAACTTCATTGGGTCAATTGCACGTATTTGTTCTGTCTGAGCAGAGCATTGCACAGAGGTAAAACGAGTAAAACTCCTTTCTTTTTCTTCTATTTCCCAAACAGAGTAAAGCAGCAGTAAAAGGAAGGAGAAAGCAGCTAGTTACCAAAGAACTGATCCCGATTGTGAGGGGCTTTGTTGGTTGTACGAGACAATGGGGAATCAAATTTGGTTGAAGTTGAGCTTTTATTCGCCATTTGAAGATCGAAGTTTCAGAGTTCTATTTTCTTCCTCTTTGCTCTTTGAATCTATTACAAACAGCTTTCTCTTTTTTTTCAGTAGGGTTTAGGGTTTAAACTTCAAAAAATAAAAATCAATGGAAGAAGCATTTTTTTAGGACAACCCGGCTTGCTGTAATAAAATTTCTCACTTTGTTCAGTTCGGTTTAGGGTCTTTTTCTATTGCACCGCAGGGTCCGGTGTATAGAGAGTCGGGTTAGGATTTGAATATTTTTGGGTAAACTACACCCAAGATTACTACATAATCAGTAAGTTTACATTTAGGTCATTCAACTTAAAAAAGTTACAAAATGGTATTGCACTGTTTGAAACATTCTCACGGTTCAGTTTTTTTAATGAATTTTATTTTGAATTTCACGAATCTATAAACTAAAATCAAATAGTTTTTTTTCTCTAACTTCTAACATTGATCGTCAAATCGGCTTGAATTTAAGAAATGTTCTTCTACTTGTTGATGGGTATTGATCCACCACACCAATTATCAAATAGTCACTTGGAGTTCACTATACCAATTTTTTAAATAAAAACTTAACAGCCTAGTGACTTAATTAAAAACTTTCAAATAGTTTAGTGATTTTTTTATAACTTTTTGAAGTTGAGTGACTAAAAAATAAACTTATTAATAGTTCAGTGACCTTGAGTGTAGTTTAACTAATTTTTTATTTAGCTTTTCTTTCCCCAGTTTGATCGGACAACTTGAATTCAGAAAACGATGTCGTATGAGGGTTTGCTTGAATCCTTTGCATTTCATTATTCTGTTTTTTTAATTTCCATTTTTACGATAACAGTAAAACACACTGACCTGAGAAAGAGTACCCAAAAGAAAAATACTGATCAACGCAGGATTTCTAGGGTTTTTTTTTTCCGTATCAGTAAGCGATGGCTATGGCTGCTCTCAGACGCGAAAGGAGGCGTTTCGCCCCTCTGATCTCTCCACATCCAATTGCCGCTGTCCGATCCTTTCCTATTGCTCCCACTCATGAGTACCGATCTCATTTTCTCGATCTCTCACCACATCATCTCTCATACGCTTTCATCGCATTTATCCTTATTTTATCTTGATTTCTGCTTCTATGATTAGAAAATCAGGCAAAAACAAACTGCTTTGATTTTTTTTCCTGCTTCCCGAATTTCTTTCCTGATAACCAAACGGAAGATATTCTATTTCGCGTCTGGGAGTGATTCAGTTTTCACTGTTCCGAGCGAATAAATTTTGCATAATGTGCTTTTTGAGGTTTTTTCCCTTCTAATTTTGTGTATATTTTCCCCTATTTGCTTAAAACATGAACGTTTTTTAAAGTAAGTATGGTTTCATTTATCTGTAATGAAATTAATGCTTTACGTTTTCCGGTGATGGTTTCTTTTTCTTTTGCGATGAAATACGTATCTGAAATAAAGCTTAAACAGTTGGTGGTGGCGTTTTCAATTATTCGATTTTCCTGAAGAATGGGCAAAGATGAAAATATCAAAATTTTGATTGAACCTTATAAGATTTATAATGAAATTCATATGTTGGGGTTTTTTTTATGTGATGTGAAGAACTAAATAAATTAATTTGGATGGCAGAGATGAGGGTCCGATTGGTGTTCGTTATATTTCAACTCAAGTCGGTAAGATATGTTTTATTTTCTCTTTGTTTCTTTTTTATATGATGTTATACATACTTGCTTGTTGCCTTTTCTTTTACAGCCCAGGTTCTTTTTGAAGGGTGTACTTGTAACTTGGGTGGTGATCTATTATTTTGATAAATTATTTATGCAGTTAGAAACCGGATGAAGAGTGTTAAGAATATTCAGAAAATTACAAAGGCTATGAAGATGGTTGCTGCCTCAAAGTTGAGAGCAGTTCAAACTAAAGCTGAGAATTCCCGAGGCCTCTGGCAGCCATTTACTGCACTTCTTGGTGATCTTCCCAGTATGTCCACTAACAAGCCTCTGATATGTACCCTTTGCTGAACAAACTCGATTGAAGTTGGTTGTGTTCTCATTGCATTTTGCCTAATGTTTGTTATCAAGTTTTTTACTGTTAGTTTGTTCTCTGCTCCATTTAGGTTGAGCTGGTGCTTATGTTCTGAATTGTATGGGGCAGTGGCTTAGTTTTTCATCCTACCCTCTCTATGTAGAAGGTTTACACAAATGTAACTTTTATGGTTGATTGCTAACAGAACAATTTCGGCAGACTAGCTGCACATTTAAAAATGCTTCTTTTGTTCGTAGTGTATGTTTGAAAATTAGGTGAATATATTCTCATAAAATCTTGAATATGTTTGTATGCACTTGTTTGTTTAAAGAGGCTCTGATTAGTTATGATATTGGCTCCATATCAATAATTTCTAGCTTGATCAGTTAATGACTAGTACTAGCTCGATCAATGATATTTATGCATAGTAGTGAATATAACTGAAGTTTTAGAAAACTGGATGCTAAATATATAATCCCTGTCTAAAAGGGGCTATGTTAGTTGGACTTGAGTGTGAGTTTCGGATATGGGTGTGTCCGATGTGGGTATATTCAATTTTTTAAAAAGATTTTCCATGTATATGTAGTGTTCTTGGAGGGTCATATCCCTCTTACCCATGTCTGAAAATGTGTTGGACATAGGTGTCGGACATGGTTTCTTCAAGAAAAATGAAAAGTCAGAGCAACATAGAATGGGGAAGTGTTTTAGTTTTAACCTGTTAATTAACCATCAATAACATGCTTTTGAAATATAAGGTTATAGGTTCTTTGCCTGTCTACTATCTTGTTTTATCCTTCTGCAGTTCTGCTATATTGTTTAATGATCTTTTACAGTTTTACTTATATCAAATGTATCTTTTTTTTTCTTGTCAACCTCATTTTATTAATATATCTTGTGACATTGTTAGGTGTTGATGTCAAGAAGAACGTTGTTGTAACCATCTCTTCTGACAAAGGTCTCTGTGGTGGAATTAACTCTACATCAGTCAAGATAAGCAAGGGGATCTATAAGTTGAACTCTGGTATATCTCCAAAGGAACTTATATTTTCTATTTTTTTAATCTTTTTCCCCTTAGTTGGTGCCTTTTGGGTTCTTCTTATGAGTTAAATATATTTTTTTCTGTAGGCCCTGAAAAAGAAACAAAATATGTAATTCTGGGAGAGAAGGCAAAGGCTCAATTGGTTCGTGACTCAAAGAAGGACATTGAGTTGATCATAACTGAGTTGCAGAAGAATCCTTTGAGCTACACTCAGGTCTGTTACTGTGCTTTTATTTGCATTTGGCAGTTCCCAAATGGAAGAACCTTTTAGTACAAGTTGAAAATTTGATCGCTCTAATGAATGCTTGATTCATTCTTTAAGGCCTTTTGTTGGTCATGCAGGAACAGGATATTTAGACCTAATATCTTATGTTTCAGTAAATGCACTGGTTGTTGACTATTTCCTTGTGATTTAGTCCAGAAGGTGCCAAATTGAGATAATCTGGTCATATGATTGGCAAGAACCTGTAATTATAGGGTTTAATGTGATAATTGAAGAAAATTAAGGTTTGTTGGTATAAAAAAGCAAGGCTCCTTTTTTATGGAAAAAATACAAATAAAGGTTCAATCTACATACTGGCCTGGGATGTGAATAATATACACAACAGTAATATAAGTAAATGAATCGAGCTTGAACAAACAAACCTCTGTTCATGTTTCTTTGTTTATTTTTAAGTTTGTTCGTGTTCAGTTTGTATTCTTTAATAATTTCAAATTTTTGTTTATGATCGTTTATTTAAAATTATGTATTTTCATGTTTGTTTGTTTAATGTTCTCGAATATGTTCATTTAACTTAATCGAACATGTTCATGAACATTAAATGAATATGTTCATGAACATATAATCGAACATGTTCACGAACAATGTTAATGAATAATAAACAAACAAACAATAAATAAATACATATACACAGATATTATTTTAATATTTTTACAAGAAAATATCATTAATAAATAAACGAGTCAATAAACGAGCTTGTTCGTGAATATAAACGAATCGAACACACCTTTGTTCGTGTTTGTTCGTTTATTAAATGAACATAAAAATTTTGTTCATACTCGTTTATTTTGCTTAGTAAACGAATGATATACGTACGATTCACGAACAGTTTATCGAACGTTCTATTCATTTACACCCTTAGGTAGCATGGAAGTTTGGAGGACAGATGCATGCTTATCCTAGATCTCATTTTTCACAATGAACGCCTTAAAAGCCTCTCATATAGGGTTAGCAATTTCTTCACCCAAGCCAAAGCAAATTCTTATATAATTGCTATTTATCAGTTAAATGAGCTAATGTTTACATTAGCTTTTCAGCTATTGTCCTTTCACTCTGAGTTGATCTCCGAAGTAGGAGCTATTAAAATTGATTGAATGGAGTTCTAAATTAAGGGAAAACATAATAATGGAAGGAAAACTTAAATAGACCTTTTGTATCAAATTCTAGACCAACGGAAACATAACATTAACGCAAACTGATATCAATTCAAGCTTAAATAGTACTCCAATCATCTAACATATTAAAGACGGCAATTCCAAATTTTCTTGAAGTTTAATCTTGACTTTCTTCAATCTAGTTTTGTGGAATCACCTTGTCTTTGATAAATATTGGTCTTCTTTTCAATGCTGTTGGTTGCAAATGGTTGTCTTAACATCTCTTGGATGGACTGGAATTTTCTGTTGGAGATTGATCTCCATTTTATGGACCTTTTCTATTTCTTTTCGCCATACTTACAAATATTTGTACCTTAAGGTATCTGTTCTTGCTGATGAAATCTTAAAGAATGTGGAGTATGATGCGTTGAGGATTGTCTTCAACAAGTTTCACTCAGTAGTTTCATTTGTGCCAACAGTCTCAACTGTATTATCACCTGAAGTGAGTAAATCTTTCAGATTGATAGTTATTTTTAACCCTGATTAGTTGCTGCTCTGATTGTTCTCTGTTTTTCTTTTTAATTTGGTGTTTATTTGTATAGATTGTTGAAAGGGAATCTGAATCTGGGGGAAAGCTCGGTGAACTAGACTCCTATGAAGTCGAGGGTGGTGAGACAAAGAGTGAAATACTTCAAAATCTGGCTGAGTTCCAGTTCTCTTGTGTAAGTCCCTGCTGTTTGAAAGAAATGTCCTTATTTCTTGTTATTTTGCATGAAAGTCATACCATGAAGGTATGAACTATAGGATTAAATAAATGAATCCCATGTTTCAAAATTTTGAATTTAATTGATATCCTAAGTCATTGAGAGTTGTTTTATGGTTACTAAATTAATACAAATGATTCCTATTATTTCAGAGATAAAAATAAAAACATAATTGGTTATGTTTCTATGGTTTTTATAAATCTCTATGTTTCCTTGTTGCTAATTATTTTGGCCAGTGTTACCGCGACAAAACTTTTACCATCTCTTTGTCTAACAGTTGTAATTTAATCTGTCGTCTTGAGTATACATAAACCACCTTATCTTCATACTCGTGACAAATCTGTCCAAAAAAATTGCAATTAATGTTATCTTTATTTTTGTCTTTTTTTCATATCTACTGGTATGTGCTCTGTGGTCTCCTTAATTTGTCATCTAAAAATTCTTGTATTTCTCCAGGTCATGTTCAATGCGGTTTTGGAGAATGCTTGTAGTGAGCAAGGAGCAAGGATGTCTGCTATGGATAGCTCAAGCAGAAACGCCGGCGACATGCTTGATCGCCTGACTCTTACATATAACAGGTATCGTGTCTCCCTCGTTTTCATATACATTAACTTTCATATGAATTGGTTTACACACTTCATTAGTATTCTGTTATCACTTATGTTGCATGGAACCATATTTGTTAACCTTTTATTCCTTTTGGTCATATTTGTGTTTCAGAACCCGTCAAGCTTCAATCACCACGGAGTTGATTGAAATTATATCTGGAGCATCGGCACTGGAAGGTTAATTTCAAATATTTTTCACTGCTAGATTTTTCCATATGGTAATGAAATAAAATGTCAATACACTGTTTTATTCGTCCTTTTTTTTTTTTTTGAGTGTTTTGCCGAGGCTCTTCAATAATCTCTCCAGTATTAAATTTTCATTTTTGTGAATTAAAATTACTTCTTTTCGATGATTTCAACAAACCTTTTGGTTCATACAACATTGAAAATTCAATGATATTGGAAGTTATATACTGCTAAATGACAATATTTCTCTCATTTCTTTCAAGTAGTTATGAAAATAAACTCAAAAATTTGAAAAAATTAAACATATTTCATTATTGAATAGGAAAAAAAAATATAAATATGTATAATAACTTAATTACATGAAAAATAATATGAATTATCTGTGTTTTAGTTTATGTAAATGTTTTGAAAATATTATTATGATAAATTGAAAGGATTAGTAAAATGTATTTTTTTTATTTTATAAGTAATTTTAAATTACTGTATTTTTTAATATTTTATTATACTTTTATAGAATAATTATCAATTTTATAATATAAATTTTTAGGTTGACGTGTATTATAAATTAAAAAGATTATTGAATATATAAAAAATGTAGATTATTTTACATATTTAAAAAATTAATTTTAATTTTAATTTCTTTATAATAAATTTTTAGGTTATGTTGCAAAATATATATATATACACATTTATATATATGGCAGCATTTGAAATAAAAAGCTAAGAAAACAAACCCCATAAAAATGAAAATCAGCTAATAATTCTCCTTGTGAAACACAAATATTGTGTTGGTTTTGGTGGAGAATTTGGTGCACAACTTCTCCAACTCTCTAGCCAACGTCATTGGTCCACAGTAGAAAACCCCTGTCCAAACACCAAGCACCCCCACTCAACTTTCTCAGCAGTTGATTATATATATATATAACAGTAATCCACGTTATTTCGGCACTTGGACGTGTCGGATATGTACAAATATTCGATACTCATAGATGGTTACATAGCTTGTATTCAAACTTAAAATAGTGAAAGTTGAGGTTTTCTTACCAATCCTTGCCCCTCTATGTCTTCTAGCTAATTTCGAGAAGATGTTGAACCAATTTGGTCGTCCAAATTGTGTGCGTACCTGCAATATCTTATCACTTTGTTTATGTATTTGCATCATAAAACATTTCATGTTTTAATTAAATCAATTTAACAACTTTACCATCATATAATAAATCAAGATTCTTACTATGAAGATTTCAAGAAAAAAAATTCTTACTATAAATAACACAATATTAGTAAGTTAACAAGACATACGACATGAATACAATAAAAAATAACTAATGCATGAACATGTCAAAATTTATATAACATAAATTATAAACATGTGAATGTCTACATAAATATACGACAGAAACACGATATGAACCTAGTTTAATTGAGTTCATACTCACCGGGGTTCGAGAGACAATGTCAATTCCATACTTGGCTTGATATAGAGATTGAATAATGGTGATTAAAGCCGACCGAGCATCACCCTCTTGATATACACTGGTTAGGAAATTGAATACCTCTACAACAGCCTAAATACATAGATTTTCTATCAAACGCAGTTTAAGCATAATAACTAGGATTGCTTCCAAGTGAAATGTTTCTTTTTGTTTGTGAATTTGTTATCATTAACATTTGGGACAGGGTAAAGATAATGAATAAGAAAATTGGATTGGAAGTCAAACTGGTATGACCTCTGGATCATCAGTTCAATCGGTTTAATGAATTATTTAATTAACAGTGCGTATTTGGATTAAATATATGACCTTTAATAGCTGACCCAGAGATCAAAAGGTTCAAATTTTTACAGATTTAATCGGTTTTCTACTATTTAATCGAATAGTAAAGACCACTGGTCAACAAGTTCAATTGACCGGTTCAATCCCGTTTTTTCGATGACATATAGACAATTAACAAGGATACTGTTGAGACTAAAGATTAACCTGCTTTTGGTTTGTGTCTGCTATTTCCTTCATGACATCCGTGAACCAATTAAAAGAGCTTTGTTCTCTTGTAACCCAATAGAGATAAGCTTTTAATGGAATTTTCTCAAGGCTGCCTTCTCCACAAGCTGCCTGCATTATGTTCAAAACACTTGCAGTCAATCTAAGAATGAGAATTTATTTGCTATGTTGCTTAGAAGTTTTTTTTTTTTGGTGAGATATGTTGCTTAGAAGTTAGACCCTTTGTTTTTTCAAAACTGTGTCTTGGACACTTGGAGTCATATTCGGAAATATATGAAAAAATTTAGATTCGTGTCAAACACATATCAGTATTCAACACCCAATTCAAGTCTGAGTAACATAGTGTACTTGAATTAAATTTCATAAGAACGTATTGAAGAGCACAGGAAGATGAAGTTATTACATGATTAATGGAGGACTTTTTGAGGCGTGTAGCAATATCTTTGAGGATGCTAATGAAAGGAGTGATTCCTATGCCAAGACCAACCATCACCACAATATCATACTTGATGTGGTCTTGAGAAGAAGCACCATAAGGTCCATCGATATATATTTTTGGATACTGCTCTAGTCCTGTTAGTATTGCCTGAAAAAATATAAAAAGTAAAGTTCATTCCATTATTGCTCCCATTCTTCATTTTGTTTGAAGAATTTATGTTCGAATATTTGTTTGACACATATTTGAATATGATGTAAGGAAATATTCCTTCAAAAGTTCTCCAAATACACGAAAAAATTAAATATATTCATATTGAACATACATATGTATTCGAATTTGGCTTTTGTTTCTTAAAGTAATTAACTGAATAATGGTAGAAAATAAATTCTTCAAGGGACTCATTAAACATACGAGAAGAAAAATTTAGAAAGGATTGAATATACCTAAACCGGACATATAATTATATCTGACATTTATACCCAAATTTGAATAACATAGTGTTTTGTTATGTATATACATTTACCTCCTGGAAGAGATCATATAGCTGACAGCTCCAGTCCCCAAGAGTTTTGATATGCACACTCAAGTAATCATCTTCTGGTCCACAAGTTAGGGAGAATGGATGCCTGAGGACCAAAAGTAGTAGTATTATATCATTGAGAGGGGTGCACAATAAAAAAAAATTGAAATATTATTCAACAAGTTAGCTATTGCCAGTTGATTGAAGCTGTTGAATTATTAATCTCTACATTTGAAACATCTAGCTTAGGTTGTAAAATATTATAACAGCATGCATCATCAAGTACTTTACCATTCAAAGGGTGAAATTTGAGGACATTGGATGAAAATATACATGCCGCTCTTGTGCCTAAAACCTTTTGGTTTTTGCAGTTTGAGAGACAACACCTTTCCTGGATATAAGCTTACCTGCCATTGCAATTCAGAAACACCAAAATGGATCTCTTTGCATCTAATAATTGTTAAAGAAAATTGAGCAAAAAAAAAAGTTCTATAGAAACTATATACCTTCAAGATTTCCACTTCAGAAAACCCTGATCTTATAGCTCGAACTATCCTCTCTCCAGCATATAATAAAACCGGTATGGCAATGTACATCCATGTCTATAAAACAATGTTCTTAGCATCACAACTCATGTCATAGTTAATCAAATACAATTTCGGAGATTACAGGGATTCAATGCTATGAGATTACACTTCCTATGTACTCAGACTCGGGTGTGTATTTGGAGGTCTTTGGAAGATCATACATGTCATAGGTGTAAAACATGGGTACTCTAAGAGTAATGAAGAGTCGAAACAAGATAGTATACTTCACTGACTGTCTGCATTAGCTACCCTCTCTCTTGCAATCAATTTTCCTAGGATACCAGTGATATGATGGCCATATGTTTGGCACAGTATATTTAATATTTTTTCAAGGTTTTCATGTACTTTTAGAATCTTTGGAGGATTATGTCTGCATACCCATTTCAAGATATATAGCGGATACAGATATGGGACATGGATACTTCAAAGATGAGCATAACATTTGCTATATATTATAATAATGTTATGAAACCAGGACATGCTATTGCTTACCGTTTTTTCAACTAAATTATCTGTGAGGAAGAGGAACATTGAGTGAACAATGAGCAAAGCATAAACCGGAACAAACAGATGGTGGGAGTACCAAAACGTATTATATCCGGTGACCTTTCTGAAGGATCTCGGAAGGGACGGAGACTGGCGACGAGGCCACTTGGTGGCTAATGGAAATGCTACCATCATTAATACCACCATAGCAATCCCTGATGCAACTTCAGTTGTGGACAATATCTGGAAATATGATGGTTGCTGATACCCAAAGTTAGCTGCTATAGTTTGTCGAAAAACAGAACGATCTGATCCACTAATTCTTGGGAAATCACAGGCCAGATGTGTGCCTCCATGGAGGATAACACCACTCACTATCCCTCCGGCAATTACCTGCAAAATAATTGTTGACATCAACTTCTGCAAAACCTAACAAGCTTCGAATAGGCAGAAACAATGACTTACTTTATGAAAGTTGATGTTGTCATTAAATGGAATGACGGAGTTAAGGCCAGGGTAGTTGCGCAGCCATGTTATTGTATTTCGACAAACAGGTAGAAGGATCAAAGCCATGTTGAATTTCAAGGTCTCAGCAGCTCCCTTTGCAGTGGATAAACAATAACCCATCACTTGAAAGGCTGCTCGATGACTGTATTGGATGAATTTCCACGTGAAAAGTGCAAAGCAAATCGTCAACCACAACCCAATAATCCATGCTCGTCTCCAATATGAACGAAACAATATCTCCGCCTTTGACATTGGCTCTTGCTGTTGACCATGATTCTTTTTATATGAAATTGTTGATGAGCCTTTTGGTAAGCTTGCTTTGCAAAGTGCTTCAAATTCCGATGCCTACAAAAATCAATTAATTTTTTTTTAAGATACTAGTGTGATTAAATGATAATATATCTATTTATTCATATTTTTTAACTTTTTGATAAGGCACATACATTTTACACACACAAGTGTTCGAACCTAAATCTCCTAAGATGAACATCATCCTCTTTTTCACTAGAACCACTTATTGAGTTCATATATAATATTAATTTTTAAATAAATTAAGAAATAACCAAAAATTTAATACAAAAATATAACAATCTAAAATATATACTATATATTTTTTAACTTCAAGTGTTACGTATTAGAATAAATAGGGTAAATTAAAACTTTAGAATCTATATTAATAAATAATTTTTAAGTAATTGTTACTAATTAATTTTGATAAAAAATCTCATATAATTTCTATTTAGTTTCTAATAAAGTCATTTCTCATTCAATGTTTAGAAATTTTAAATAATTTATGAATTTACCAAAATTTTTGTACAAATAATTTAAGAACTAACCAAGATATATGTTATATATCGGAGATTAATAGTATATAAATAAAGGTAACTTAGAATTTTGCAAATAAGAATTAAAATTAAAATTACTATTGAATTACTAATCAAACTTTAAACTAGCGAAGTTTCTAAAAAATCATGAGGTTAAATCATTTTGGGGGTCTTAACTCGATAATTTTTTCACGTTGAGATTTAAAAAAGTTTTTTTTGTCAAGTCATGCCTTTTAACTTGCAATTGTTTTCACATTAGTCTCTGAACTCTTATTTATTTATTTATTTAAGTTAGGTTTTAAATTTGATAATTGTTCTCACATTACGGCTTGAACTTTCTTTTGTCTAAATTAATACTTGAAAACCCTAAAATCTAAATCTAATATGAAAATAATTGTCAAGTTTAGAGACTAATTTGAATAAAAAAAGTTCAAGCCCTAATACTCCAATATTAAAAAAAGTTAATAAATTTGAAACTCAAATAATGATTAAACTATAAGATCTAATTTGGATAAAATTTTAGATTTATTTTTTAGATTGTATCAGATCTAAAAATATAATTAAAATTCTATTTAAGTTCGAACCGAGTCATATCATGATTACAGCTAATTATAACTTATGGAGTAGTTATAGTTAAAGGAAGTACTAACTAATTATAGCTAATGGAACAGTTGTCGACACGAATGATAAATTTTAATAAAAATATTATAATTTAATATAAACTAAATCAAAATTACAATACAATATATAATTATTTGAAAATTATGGGACTATCACACTGTGTTACCTTATATGTCCATATTAAATAGTAATATTTTCTTTTATAAGCTCACATTGAATGGTAATTATGAGCTATTAAACATGGTTTATATTTGCATATTTATTAATAATGTTAATAAGGATTTGAATCTGAGATGAAAAGGAAATACCTGGATATAGCCACGCTTTTGAAGGTCAACGGCTTCCATGATTAAAGCAGCGTATTCTTCGGCTTCCTTATTTTTTATTGCCAATTTATTTATAGGTGTAATTAAAGACATAACCTACACAATTTGTCAATAAAAAAAAAAAAGAAAAGAGAAATGTTAGAAGATTTTCCTTCTTCTTTAATTTTTTTTCAAAATAAATCTAAATTTATGAAAATACAACTTTAAGTATGAAAACAAACAAATAAATTAATACATTCATTAATTAATTTCACATGTCACCTGCTTCATGTCCCTCTCATCAATTCTTCCATCCATATTTCTATCACATCTGAGGAAATTTATCAAAAACCAATTATATATATATATCACTCTTATTCAGAATCTTGAATATAAGAAATAATTTAAATAATATTTGCATAGGAGGAAATGGATAAATTTGAGTAGGAATTTTATATTTAACCGATAAGGGAAGGGGTAATTACAGGTCAAAGAATAAAAGAATCCTAGAATCCAACCAAGGATCGGTCATGCGACACCAATAAGTGTGAAGTTCACTCTTGGTGATATCCCTTTTCCAATCTCTTCTTCTTCCTCTCATTGCTCTTAATACCTCTTTTCCAAATTCCGCCGTTTCCCCCATTCCTACACCACATTTCAACATTATCATGTGCACTGAAATTTATTCTTTAATTAAAACCCATTTTAATATATATCTAATTCAATTAAGCTCAATATTACGTCCAAATCAATTTCGGTGAAATGCATAAAAATAAAAAAGAATATAAGAAAAAAGGCCAAAGCATGCTTATCTGCCGCCGGCCTTTCACATGCACTTTTTTTACGTGTCGCTATGAGAGCTAGCAACTAGCTCTAAGCGTTAACCTTTTTATATTTTTTTTCCCTCACCTATGCAAGAACCAAAATCCGACCATTTCACAACCTCTTGATGCCCATTTTGGCAACCTTTAACAGCGGCCAGCTGGTTGAATCGGTTGACTACATTCCCCCACTCATTCCCTTCTGCGTCGACGAACCTCAGCCGTTCGCCGTCGTGAGACCAGCCGGCTAACGATAACATCTCTCCACTCTCCGACGTAAGGAGGGGGCGGTACGGCGTTGATCCGGCGGTTTGTTGAAGGGGAGAGAAGGGAAGAGGAACAACGCTAGCACTACAAGAAGAAGAGGCTGAGGAAGAGGAAGAGGAAGAAGGTGAGAGAGAGATGGCAATGGTGACTGAGTCAGAGAGAGGGGCTTCATCATCAATCTCCATTGATAGCATTGGGTTTGGTTTCTTGAGCTGAGAGGTTTGAAATGGTGTTAAATTTCCATGGTTCCTTGGAGGAAACGAAAAAGAGAAGAGAAGTTATTTTCAGAAAATGGGAGGTGAAGTTGGAGTGGAATTGAGGAGGTAAGTGGGAAGAAATGGTTGTTAAATTAAGAACCAATTGGAGTTGGTCTAAGAATTTGTATTATTTGTGGAAAGTGTTTTGGTTTTATTGGAGTTGGGATCTGCATTTTCTCATATATATGGTTGAGTGTGGAGAATTATCTAACAATTAAGTTTGAGTAGACGATTAACATTATACATTCTACTTTATTACTTCTCTCACTTTTTTTAATATCATTTATTAAAATAAATATTTTTAAGATATCTCGATTTGAGTTGAGTGAAGATATTAACGCTGTCAAGTTTTTTTGGACTCTATTGAAACCAAGGTAATCATTATAAAATGATTACTGTAGGCGTCGAGTTTTTTTATGGAATATTTAAAATTTAAACGATAGCAATATAATTTATTTTTTGAATGTGACGATAAAATTTAATTCTAAACTCGACATCCATTATATTCAGTTTTGAATAATATTTTAAAAAATGTATGATTCAATATGAAAATAATTTAACGAAAATTTAAATAGAGAACCCTAATTTTAAAACTTATAAATAGGAGAGTCTTATTCTACATTCTATTGTAGAAGAACTCTAATTTTGAAACCTATAAATAGACAACTAAACCTGTTAGTGTCTTCTTCTACATTTTATTGTAGCCTACATACTTAAGTATCTCCAAATTCTAATTTCCAAGCATTCTGGAATGGTTGTTCACTTATTGAGATCCTTATGGCATGTTGCCTAGGATGCAACAATATTGGAGTATTCTCTTGTGGCTCGAGCTCACAGTAATATGTGTTTAGATTTGCTTGACAATAGAATCGTTACTTAGTTAACGATGTTGATTTTTATCATGCTAATTGAATTGGAAAACTTACTTTCGTGTTGTCACTCATATCCGTTCTAATTGAATGATGGAGACTCGAGATCAATATGCTTCATCTCTCATGCAGCGACGCAATAATAGCCATGGAAGATGTAGCGTTGTTAGCAGGGCGTCTTGTAATGAGAAGTTCTAAGCATAATATAGGGGAGGTCCTTTACTGAGTGTTCAAAACCAGTACCAACCTTAAGTTTGATTTCCAAAGGCATCAAATCAAATTAAAATGAAATTGTTAGAGATTGGTTTCAACCATCTTGCAAAGAATCCAACATTTGATGATATTGATTGTAATGCTAGATCATATATTCTTCACTTGGTAAGAGGTGTGTTGATGCCAAAAAAATTGATAACCTAATTCATACCTTTAAACGGATGATACTAGGGGTTTGGCATGCTTATATTAGAGTGTTATGCAACGCTTTACCAAAACATAATTTATTATCTATAGAATTTGTGTTGTGTTGGACTGACTGTTATGTAGAAATTTATATGATTTTATTTTTTAGGAAAATGAAAAATAATGTGATTTAGTCGATTTTTTTAATTGAAATCCAGTTTTCTTCTAGAAAGTAAAAGTAAAATCATCTTTCTAGAATCTTAAATACTAAACGAATTCAAAATAAACAAACAAACAAAAAAAGCTATTTCATATGTTAATAATAAGATCATTTCATATTAAGCATATAACAATCAATCATTCAATAAATTTAAAATATATAAGAAAAATTAAAAAAATATTTTCTACAACTACTAATACGAACAAAATCAATTAATAAAAACAGATACAATTGATATCAATCGAAATTTAAATCAAAATATTGGATCAATTTCATGAAAAATGGAATTAAAATTTTAATTAATATGAAAAAAAACCAAAACAATTTGTAATGACACTTATGAAAATGATATCATAAAGAAATATAAATAATATATTAAATTAAATTACCTGCCAAATATAATTAATATATTAAATTACCTGTCAAACAAACTAAGGTTGGTGGAAAGAAAAGATTTAATGTAAGGCAAAGAGGTTTTGTTGGAAGATGGATGGTAGAGTGGGAGAGTAGGAGAGCAGGTAAGAGTGTACAACTCAAGTCATCCAAATTACGGGAAATTTCGTGAAATGGTTCTTGAAAAATTAATTAATCTTTTTAAAAATAAATATATAAACACTACATAAATTATATTTATTAAAAAATATTAAAAATTTTCATTTGAAAATAAAAAATAATTTTTTATATAAACTTAATAATAATTAATATCTAATTAAAATTTAACTTCAAGTTATATATATATATAAAAGTGGACATGCCGCATTGAAGCTGAAAAAATAATTAGAATTAATCAAAATTTAAACAAATATTTATATTTATATTATTAAAATCTTCATCTTTTATATTATAAAATATTTATAAATTGCAATATATATTTATTATTGAAATATTAATATGCAAATTTCAATAAAATATTAAAAATATTATTTAAAATTTAATATTATTATTAATGTTAAAAATTACTATCAAAATAAAATTTTAATTTAAATAATTTTTACTTTTTGAATTAAATATCAAATAATTTTATTAAAATAATAAATAATATTAATTTAATTAATAACTTATTATAAATATTAACATTGAAATTTATAATCTTTTAGATTAATATTTTAATATTTTTAAACTTAAAATCTATTATTAATAAATAATATTTAACTTTCTTTAAATTACTCGTAAAAAGTTAGAGCTCTTAGAATTTCAGGTTTAAGCTAAAATCTTGACATGGATTTGATTTATTTAGTTAATTTAAGTTTAATAATTAATCGTATACTTACTTATTTATTGTAACGCTTGTAATGATTAAATTTAATGATAATTATTAATACAATTGTAAGTTGCAGATATAAAATTTAAAAACAATATTATTGATGAAGATATTTATAAATTTCGATCCGTAAAATTATCGGGTCGAAATTTTTTATGATCAAATCCTACCTAAAATTTTTATTTTTCCTACGCGGTGGAACTGTGGGAGTGATGAGCTGTGCTTTTGGTTTGCTTGTATTTGTGCTTTCTCTATAGTATAATTTTTAATTTCTATTATTAAAATTGGGTGTGGTTGGGATAGATGGATTTCAATGATTGATTTATTACTAAAAAAATTAACCATATATAACAAATAGCAATTATATATTATTAATTTTAAATAATTTAATGCTATTATCAAATGATAAGTTAAATCCAATCCACCCGAATTGCAATATTTTTATCTCATTAAAGACTCCGCCCATAATCCAACCATCTTCTTTAAATAACGCATATAGCTGGTTTCATTTTTGTAAGAAAACGTACATTTTTTTAGAACAAAATCCCCTGACCATTAAAATTCAGGGATTAAAACAATAGATTTAGTGGTCCAATTTTTTTTTCTAGTTTAAGAATTTGCGTGAAATGGATTAACTCGGTCTTGCTTGAATCTACTTGTTCAAGAGTTAAATAAAGGATTTATATTTCAGGTATATAAATTTATATATTGACAATAGAATATATAATTTTATTTGTAAAGTTAAAAAGAGGTTTTGGTTTGTTGGTTAACCTAAAAGTTTTGTGTTCTTAAACTTTAATTCTTTGTCCTCCTATTTTATATAAATTTAGTTTTATCATATTATTATTTCAATAAAATGTCATTTTTTAAAATGTGATTGTTAAGAACATTACTTACAACGTTTGATATACATTAAAAAGTATATATTAAAAAAATAGATACTACCATGTAATCGCACCAATATATTCAAAAAAAAATTATTGATTAAGATTTTAAGAAAAATATATTATCAGGTTTCGTTCAGTAAGTATTAATTAAAATTAAAAAAAATATTTTCTTATAATTTACGAATATATTCTTATTAAATAAAAGATAATATTCATATATTGTCATGTTGTTGAGAAAATAACTCTCAAGAAAAAGTTAGATTCCAAGAAAATTAAATAAACATTGATACACTAAACATTTGAATCACTTTTCAACGGATTAAATTTCAAGAAAAGTGACTAGTTTTCATCATACCAAATGTTATCTATTTATACAGATCAAACTTTTAAATTATTTGTTAAAACCATAGTTAATTATTAAAAAAAATTAATTTTATATTTATTTTTAAAAAACCAGGTGTCAATGTATGATTTATTCTCTATATATAAACTTATTTTCTATCAATATCAAATATAAACATTTCCTTGAATCTTAACTTGATTATCATTATCATTATAAGAAAATATGGTTTTTATACAAAAATGATAGGATTACGAGGCCCAGTGGTTGTGAGATCATTTTCTTCTCTTAATATTTCCTCTAAAGAATGTGGATTGCCCAACGAATCAAATGCTGCTAAATTTTAACATTTTGAAGGAGGTAGCAAAGTAAGAATAGGGTCATGAACAAAAGATGAAGTAGTTGAATGGCGTGCTGGATGTGGCTGAGTCAAGTGTCTTTGGAGACAAAACTAAGCTTACAGCCAATTATGTTGGTCCTGCATGTTTCACTTTGTATCAGCTGGATATTCACAGAGTTAAGTGTTGATTTTTGATTTGCTTGGGTTAGCATAGATTCCAAGAGTGAAGACCTCATTTATAATGGAACTAGATTGAACAGTAAATTTTATAGTGAAAAGGGTAGAAAACATAATTGAGTAAAAAGAAAAGAGGTGGATGGAGTTGAAATGTAGTTTGTGTAGATAACACAGCAACGGGTCTTATTCTTCCATGGAATCCCCATCTCTATGTTCTCAAAGCTCACAATTCAAAACCAGGCTCTTCTTTCAAACTCGGGTCTCTTAGGTTTCACTTCACAACTTACCTAAATTCTCAAACAAGAAGGAAAAACTTTACCACCCTTTCAGTTCTGCTGAAGCAGGCAAACCACTTTATCAGCATCATTTTGGGGTAAAACATGGGTTCCTTCTGTTGATTGATTTCTGCAGTTTTCATCTTGTATTCCAAACGGGTAAAGCTTGGATTCTTACATCATTTTCACAATCATGTGTTTGTCTTGGGAACACTAGTGTTTGATTGCCTGAAGATTATAGATTGAAAGAAGCTGGTAATTTGTTCGTTCCCTTTGAGTTTTCTATTGGTTAATTTATTAAATTTCTGGAATTGAGAGTTCAATCTTAGCTTGCATATTGTTTCCAGCTTTATGAGGAATCGGCAAACTATTGTATTCATGGGAATTGTTCTTTCGAGGTTTTCAATGTCGAAAATGGAAAGTCAAGTTTTGTGCTATTGAACTTGATAGTTTCTGAAATGGATTCGTTTAAGCTGCTTCAATCTTAGCTTGCAGATTGTATGATTCAAGAAGATTCCATCCTATAATTAATTATTATACTGATGTTTGAGTTGTGAGGCCAATGTATGTTTTGGATTCATGGAAGTTGTAGATGTCGATAATCGAAATAAGGACTTAGTTTTTGTGTTGTAGAACTCGGTAGTTTCAGAAATGGATTCGTGGCTTGTTGCAACAGCTGCTGGTTATTTTGCTGAATATTGGCAAAATTTTTTGAGTGATAGGACTCGCTTTCCTGAGCTAAGAACTCAAGAGGCTGAAACCGGGAACCATCCCTTGTCTTCGACAAAGGGACTCCAGCAAGATGTTTCTTCAAATGGAAGAGAGTTTTCAACTAGGAAAGTATCAGATTCTTATAGACATTATGCAGTTTCAGCTGCACAAGTGGATTCGGATAGCGGATTCGATAGTGAAATGGTGGGAAGTTCAGGACATCGCATGGATCAAAATTTAGTTTCTCAATCAAGAGAAGATCAATGTAGAAAGGGGCCTAGAAGTGACACTATGAGGAAAAGAAGCACACTTGAAACTAGATATTCATATGGACATTTACTTAAACCTTTTAGTTCCTTAGATAGTTGCATAATGGCTCACCTATATATGGAACATGTTAATATGGAAGAATACATACTTGCTTTCTCTCCATCATCACCAACTGCGATATCGAGACCATTGATTGTAACTGATGGAAGCCAAATAATCAGCAGAGCAAGTGGCAGTTTTCCCAATGGATCAAATCAAACCGCGGAAAGTAAGCTGCATAATCTAGCCACTTTTGAAAAGAGTGGAAATGTTTTCGGGATTCCTCCGTTGCCAAAAGTCAAGTCTTCAGATCTCCGCAAGAAGTTGAAATTTAAGAGAGGAAACCGGTGCAGTGGAAGACAAAGCATTCCTTGCAAAATGGATACTGAAAACCGGTTTCATTCACAACAGGGTACTGCTTTTACATCATTGTTCAATTTTGTTTTTACTCTTTATATTAATATGCAGTTTGTTTTCAGTAGTTCTATGTTACTCGGGCTCTAGAGTCGGTGTTGAATCGGTATGTGTTTGACACTGTTGCATTTTATTGCTACTTTGTACAAGCTTAAGCTTGATGCAGAAGAACATGATTTGGCATTTAGTTTAGTTTAGTTATTTTTTCTCTATATTTCACGGTCGCCTGTTAAATTCAATGTATTCATCTTAATACTTATTCATTCATTAACATACCAGGTCCGGATGATGGAGCGTTTCTGTTTTGTCTCGGTACTTTTATGGGTATAGTATCTTCTTGCATCGGAAATCGAAGGGAAGTGTTGAAGTTGAGAGGGTTGTTAAAGCATACAGAGAATGTAGTTCAAGATCTTCATGATGAGCTCGAGATGAAAGATTCGATGACGGTGAAGGAGATAGCTAATGAGAAGTACGAATCAGGGGAGATGTATGATGACTCCTTTCATGACAGGGGGTCACCTTCTGTGGAACAGAATTTCGATAATTCCAAACGACGTTATGGTGGAGAATCATATTATGATAAGGTAGGGGAAAGTTCAGAGTCAATGAGTCAAATCGAAGCTGAGCTCGAAGCTGAACTCGAGAGGTTGGGTCTAAACATGAACGTATCTAACCTGGAGAGAAGATTGTCTGATCTTGATGAGGTAACGCATTATCTAACAACTCATTGCTTCATTTGCACATTTCTACCGACTTCGTTCAACTTTGTATTCTCTTGCCAACCGATATCGGTGTCGTGATTGCTTCATTTATCGACAATGGCAGTGCTGTATATTGAATGTTTCAAACATTTTATCGGAGTTATGAATAGACAATAGTAAGCATAACATGATGGAAAGCTCTTTGCTTTGAATCGTTTTCATTGCCTGAAAATTTGCTTGGATGTTCTGACAATACAGCTAAAAATTGATGCAGCTTGACCCGGATTTTGCCGAAGGTGAATTGAGATCTGATATGATCAATGCACAGGCTCTTGTCGAATCTGTTTCAAACAAAGATAGCCGCGACACTTCAACTACTCATTCCGGAAATTATGCAGTCTCACCACGAGAGTTGAGCATGCGTCTACACGAAGTTATTCAATCGAAGCTCGAAGAACGTATAGAACAACTTGAGATGGCCCTCCAGAACAGCCAGAAGAAGGTAAAACTAATGGAATTGCAGGATAAGATTTCACGAAAGATCTCTAACAGTAAACCGAAATATTCATCCAACCCTGAGAGTCCATTAGCAAATGAAGAAATTGATTGCCAGTCTGGTCCTCTAGTTATGCAACTATCAGGGGAAGCTTTAGATGCATACATTGAAGCTCGTGAAGAGCTGTTGAAGACAGATGAATCGGAAGAAGATGATGATGATGATGATGGACTACCGGATATTTATCGAAATAAGCATCAAGGTGAGCTGCATAAGTATGATCGAATTCAAAACATGTCTTGGGGCAGTCAAGACGGTGTGTATCCGAAGAACACATCGGAGGAGGCCGTATTGGAAGATCAACACTTAAGGGTGCATGAATTAGTGGGTGTGAGTGAAGATGATTGGAGTGATGGTGATGATGAAATGGAGAAGCAACTGATAGAGAAGATTGTGGAGAAAACTAGGAAAGGGTCTGATGCACTAGTAAATGCAGAGAAGATACTGTTTTCCATGGATGGAATCTAAGTTTCCTTGTTTGTATCAATCTCCACACATGGTGATGCATATTGGGATTATAGTATAGAAAAGGATACAAATTTAAATACAATTGGAATATACTTGTAATGAACAAAGTGATCGTGTTGGAAATACATTAATAACTAATTTTTCCCACAGAGAGCATTCCACTGGTTCAGTTGGTTTTTTTTTATTTTATGAAATTATCTTATAATTCAAGAATAAATCAAACTATAATTCAAGAATCGACATAATCGAATCAATTTTAATTATTGAGTTACATTATTGATTTTCGGGTCAATCAAGTAAAAGTGAGTCCTTATAATATTTAACTTCTTCATTCGAGTATTCTATAAAAATTAAATCTTTTTATTTATTATTTATCTCATATTAATTTAATTAATTAGAAATAAAATAATTCTTAAAAGTTTAGTTTTTTTGTAAAAGAGTTTGTTTTAATTTCTTGTTTTATCTTTTTATTAATTTAATTTAATTTAATTAAAGATAAAAAATAATTATTGACGATGAATTTTGATTGGTCCAAAATTTCTCCTTTCATTGTAACAAAAATTCTGAGGCAATACTAAAAATTATAAAGGAGTACTAAATATTAGTTCTTAAACTGTTTTCTTTCTTTATTTAATTTTCAATAATTTAATTTTATCCATATACATAACAAAATTTATTAATATGCAAAATCATTATTTATAGAATATCAAATTTTGATTCATCCTAACAAAACTTTTTAGTACGAAAAAATAATACTTTTTATATTAAAACTTAATTTCTCATTTCAAAACTTAATTTTGAAAGTGTACCAAAAATTTCGAAGATATATAGAAATAACAAAAATTATAAAGGAATACCAAATATTGACGTGTCTTAAAAAAATTCCTTAAATTAAATTTCAGTATTTTAAATTTATTTTTATACATAACAAAATTTATTAGTATGCAAAATTTTATTTTTAAAATGTCAAATTTTGGTTTTTCCCAAAAAAAAAATTTTAGTACCAAAAATTAATATTTTTTTTAATTTCAAAAATTAATTTTTCATTCCAAAACTTATTTTTGAAAGCATAGTAAAAATTTTAAGGGTATACAAAAAAGTACGAGGGAATATCAAAAGATATGAGTAAGAATAAAAAATTATGAGAGATACCAATTAAAGAAGTACCAATAATTTCTTGGTACCCAAAAATATTATTTTTTATTCCAAAACCTATTTATAAAAGTATATAAAAATTTTGAAGCATAAGAAAAATTGAGAGTACCAAATATTATAAAAATTACTAAAAATTATGAGAATACAAAAATTCTAAAGGAATACAAAAAATTATGAAAAAATATGAAAAATACGAAAAAATTATTAAAAATGATAAGAAAATATTAAAAAAAATTATATTAAGTGGTAAGCGTTTACCATAATGTTTTCTTGTTTAGAGCTTACAATAGAACTCCCGCGAAATGTTACTAACAGTCAAAGCTGCGACTTTAAATTCCATACCCAGCAAGCATTCAACTCCTCCATTTCTTTTTAAATTTATTTCTTGTGTAGTGTCTTTTCTGAAAAGTAATAAAATAAATTCCAAATCCCTTATTCCTTCTGCATTTTTCCCACGAAACTTCCCTCTTTAATCTTCTAAACTCTCCTCCTTCACCTCTACTTATTCACTGTCTCATTCAAGTTTTGCTTTTTTGGACAAAATTTCCTATACAATAGTTGTTGTTATACTTCTCTTTTGAGAATTTTGATGTTCCTTTTGACTTTCTTTTTGTTTTTTCTGGGTTGATGCTTGATTTCGAAGATATCAAGGAAAACAAGTTTTAAGGTTTGATTTGTTTCCCCTAACTCTTCTCTTTTTTCCTCTTCTTTTGCCAATTTTCGAGTACGGGTTTATAATTAAAGTTTGTTTTATGTTTTAAATGTGTTTTAAGGAGGTAGTAAATACCCCCCCCAAAAAAAAAACCAAAAAGGGTTTTGGGGTTTTTCTCTAATTTGATGATCAAATCATTTTCACTTTGATGGATTGATTTCATCTACTCTATGTTCATCATATCATGAGCTCTTTTCATCCATTTTTGTCCTTCAAACTTTTTTCTTTATATTTCTGGCTTTGCTTTGGATAGGTGAGGTAACAGAGCTTACTTTTTCGAAATTCATCTAAAATCACTTTTGATTTTGCTGCGGTGGGGAGTTATCAAGCTTTAAACTGTTTGGTAGCTATCTTTGAATTCTAAAGCATTCGAACAATTGTTTTGATCTGTTCTTTGATCCTATGTGGGGTTTATTGAATCCAAATCTGCTTTTGGCTATTTGGTGATTCAGATCCTCCTAGATAGCAGTCCAGTGAAAGGCTTGGCTTTGATTACCTTGGAAGTTCTTTGATGTTAAGTCCAATCTTCCAAATCATGGTTTTTGGGCCTGTTGGTATTCTAGATTCTGTATAGTGGAAAACTTGGCTTGATTGCCTTGGAAAGATGTTCATTGGTCCTGATCCTGTCTGGGGTTTATAATCATGGTTTTGGCTTGTTTTTGGTTTCGGGTTATGCTTGATTGCATGAGAAGTTAGTAGGTGTTAAGTCAAATACTTGATTGGTTTTGTTCGGTTTGTTGCGATTTTTCTTTAAATTTGGGATATGGATGAATGTCAATCTGCCATCCCAGCACATGATGGAGATCTTCATGTGGTTGCTGCTGCCCACCATATTGTCAAGGCATTAGGAACAACAAAAAATCTTAGTGATGATTTGAGGAAAATCCTTATTGATCTCGATGCACACTTGTCGTTGGTAACTTCGAATATCGATAGCAAGGGAGGAAAGAGATTCGTTGAAGTTGAGGAGCGACTGAAACGAGTAGAGAGGAAGATTGTGATTTGGGAGTCGGGTCGAATAATGATATGGGATTCTGGACCCAAGGAAGCTTCCGATTATCTAGAAGCTGTAGATGAAGTTCAGACACTGATAGACAGTTTACGCGGCTTATCCATGAATGAAAATCAGAAGCAGAAGGAACTTCTTCACCGTGCATCGAGTTTATTGCAGATGGCAATGTCAAGGCTTGAGGAAGAGCTTATTCATATGCTTGTTAAGCATAAGCAACAGCCTGAGCCGACATACATGCCTTCTCCTCCTTCTCAAAGGAATGTTGTTTACAATGAGTCTGTTGTTTCATTAGATAATGAGCCAGCGAAGGAAGAATCGAGTAAAAACTCTCGTAGCGACGAAAGTGGTGAATATATTGTTGATTTGGTCCCTGAACATGTAATTCCTTATATCAAGTCCATCGCAAAGGTTATGTTTGCGTCAGATTACGGTCAGGAATTTTGTGAAGCTTTTATTGGTGTAAGGAAGGAAGCATTGGAGCAGCATTTTGACATTCTTGAAAATGGAAAACTGAGCATTGAGGATGTGTTGAAAATGGAGTGGTGTAGCTTGAGTACCGAGATGAATAAATGGACCTGGTCGATGAAGATCATCTTCCGTGTCTATCTCATGAGTGAAAAACGGTTATGTGATCAGGTCTTAGGGGAGTTTGGATCAGTTAATTCATTTTGCTTTCTTGAGATAGCGAAGACTACAATTCTTTGCCTCTTGAACTTTGGTGTTGCCATAGCAATGGGGCCTCAAGAACCCGAAAAACTGCTTCGTCTGCTTGACATGTATGAGACTTTGGCAGATCTTGTTCTAGACATAGATGCATTGTTCTCAGAAGATGGTGGTTCTTTTGTTCGACTCGAGTTCCACAAGCTTCTTGAGGGATTGGCTGATTCCGTAAAAGCAGCATTCAACGCGTTCGGAGTTGCTGTTTCTTCAAATGGATCATTATACCCCTTCCCTGGAGGTGGAGTTCATCCTCTCAGTAAATATGTCATGAATTACATCAGTATGTTCCCTGAATATTGCAGCATCCTCAATTTGTTTCTCGAGGATCAACATTCAGATGTTGCAAGTCTAGTTAGTGAGCCACAGTGTGGACCAACTGCGTCTCTTTCAACATCTTGTCCAATGGCTTGTCACCTTCGATCAATCACAAGCTCTTTGGAGTCCAATCTTCATAAGAAATCTAAACTATACAAGGATGAAGCTTTACAACATATTTTCTTGATGAATAACCTCCATTACATGGTTCAAAAGGTTAAGGGCTCAGAACTCAGGCGTTTCTTCGGAGACGAATGGATCCGTAAGCATAACGCAAAGTTCCAGCAACATGAATTGAACTATGAGAGAGTCACTTGGAGTTCAGTCGTTTTGTTGCTCAAGGATGATAACCCTGGCTCGAGTTCCCAGTCGAAATCTGCTTTCAAAGAAAAGTGCAAGGGCTTTAGCATTGCCTTTGAGGAGGTATACAAAAACCAAACAAGTTGGTGCATCCCAGATCCACAGCTTCGCGAAGATTTGCGGATTTCGACTTCACTTAAAGTAGTCCATGCGTACCGGACTTTTCTTGGAAGAAACCCTGCTCATGTTGATGATAAATGCATTAAGCATACTGTTGAAGATGTCGAAAAATTGCTCTTGGACCTTTTCGAAGGATCACCAAGATCATTGCGCAATTCACGAAGAATGATGAAGCTGTAAGCTGTCATGTTGTAGCCATTTTTGGGTATTTTCTTCTGAATCAAGTCTATATTTTGGTAGATATAAAATGTGATTGTAATTAACATGTTTTGTTTCCAAAATTTTCTGTTTCTGATTGCTTATGATTGCCTTTGTCTGTGTTTCTCTTGGCTTGAAATAACATTGTTATAAACATGCATCAATTCTAGGCATATGATCCAGTTCATTCTCTAGGTATAAATTTGAGGGTTGATAGTATTGAGCCATATTCGGCTGAGTATTTGTTTATTAGTGAGGGTTGATAATATTTAAAAAAAAAAAATCAATTTCTCATATAGGCCAGGCTTGAATCCATTGATGCCCCCACATAGCTGATGAGCATTTGATCCAGATTAATACAACTGACAAAGGGGCATGTAGTGTCCATCAATGAGAAAAAAGCCAGTTACACTGAAATTGGAAGTATTAATGCGCATGTGCTAAATGTAAGATATTGATTAGGAGTTAGCTACATCCATCTCTTCTTGCAGACCACATCTCTTTTATTTATAGTATGTTGTTTCCAACTGTTTTTATATTTATTCATTTTCAATAATATATATTTATAAATATGAAGATTTATACTTGTATTAGAAATGCCTATGGATTAGCTTTAACTTTTTATTTTATTATTTTTCTTTATCCAAGTTTCATCAATTTTACTACTTCAAATATTGAAAATTATAATTAAATTTATAAGGGAAGAGGCAAAAGGTTGTTAATAATTAAACTCAAAATTGATGTTAATTGAAAATTTAAAAAACGATTTGTTTATTTATTTCAAAAATAAAATAATTTATTTATTAAATGCGTTGGGCTACAAAAGTTTATGATTTAATGAATTGGGTTTGCTTATGATAAATAAATACGATTTATTCTAATTTATATTGATTTCGAGCAATTAAATGAATTTTTAAATATACAATTGCTAGTATTAAATTCATCCCAACTATGATCATATAAATATATAATATTCATTGTTGTTCTAATATATATAATATTCATTTACTTTGAGAAATATTTATTTGTATTAGATTATACTATCCTAAAAAAAATTCAAAAACATGATTAATTCTAATAATTTCACTTATACACGGAAGCTTGATTTTTTTTTTTTTTGTTAGGCCTTCACGGTCCGAACGTTTGAGTGATTATTAATTCAATATTTGAAATAAATTTATTTTATATTAATGTGGATATAATTTTAATTAAATTAAATACTAAATCAAGTAAAGGGTAGATTAGATAGGTTGGAACAACAGAAGGCATTGTCCAAGTTCCAGTCCAGACAGACCAATCGGTTAGTTTTAAGACATGGCGGGTAAGTTCGTTAAGAAAGTTGGTTAAGCCTTATACCAATTTCAGGCCTTAAAATTTCCCTCTCAAATCCCCCTCTCCAAATTCTCTTCCCACATTATCCGGTCATCTCTGTCTGTTCGTTTTCTCTCCGGTTTTTCATCTTTTGGGGGGGTTCTCAAAGCTGTCTTGTTTCTTGTTTTTTCGGTTTCTCTGTTTCTCAATCTGTTGATCCACATGCGGAATCCAAGACGTTGATGGATTGGAAGGTTTCTTTGAGATTATTTTGAAGGTTGTTGATTTCTATGTGAGTTTCCAATTTCTATTTGTTTATTTGATTTAGTATCCTGTTTGATTCCTATTCTGGTTTTGGATATACAAAGCTTAATCAATCATGGTATTTGAATTTCATTATCTTTTTAGTTTTTTGATAAATCAAGCGCCACCTGCGCTTGTTATTATTGCAAATCTAATTTATGATTGGAGTGTGAGATATGGTTAATGCAATTAACATAGATATGTTTGAAAGCTTGTTTTAATATATGTGTTAGATACATATGAATCTGGGCAATATAGCTATAGCTTGGAATTGCTAGGACTTCCTCCTATCTGGAAATTTTTTCTGGGTTCTTATTTGCGCACAAGGCATTTGTTGTTTTGCCGCAATGAGAGATCTTTGATAGATTTGAAGCCTTGCTTTGTTTCTTATTTCATATACAGAATCAACTCCTGGGTTTTACGATGGTATGGGATTAGATATTACTTGATTTCTCTGATATTTCGGCTATGGAATCGGAACATGCAAGTGAAACTGATACACCAAATAAGCATCATCAAGCAGTTCATTCTAGTGAAACTAAAAGATCCCCTCCTCCTCATCCATCTTCCCCATCCGCTATGTCTGGTCAAGTGGTTGTCGAAGAACCGAGTTCGACCAGACAATCCACCGATGGTTCAATCACGCCAGTTTTGCTCGCACTGGTGAACGAACAATCAAAAGATGAAAACTTCCTATTGGTAGATTCAGAAAGGATTCCATCCCATGTGTTCGCTGCGACAAGCACAAACAGCCCAGCTGGATGGAGTACGGCTTCAAATGAATCATTGTTCAGCATTCACCCGGCAAACGCGAGTTTCACCAAGGACCAGTTCAATTGGATGTCTAAATCTGGTGATTTCGGTTACAACTGTGATTCCTTAAACATTTCGAGTCCATTGATGGAGCTTCCAAGAAACATGCTATCCCCTGAAATCACCACGAGAAATGGGAGCTTCAACAAGGGCGAAGGCGAGTTTGGTGCCTCTGAATCGGCGGTGGCTGAAGCCATGAGGGAGGTTCTGAAGGAGAAAGAATGTCAGCAAGAGGATAATGTTGCTCCAGGATTTTCACCTCATTCCCGTAGTGTATCTACGCATTCCGACGCTAGTGTCAAATCTTTTGCCTTCCCTATGTAAGTTTTCATTAATCTCATTTCTCAACTTTAGTAATCAAGCAAGTCATCAACATCCCATGCCATTTATCTAGTAGAACAATATCTTGATTCTGTACCAGTCTTGAGATATAAGTATTTACACCATCCTTAATGAAGATACGATGGATCGAAGTGAATAATACCTTTCATATCAACAATAATAAACTAACCGAACATTCAAACCAACCGCAACCTCAATGTAAATCACTATGTTTAAAGTCCTTAAATAGTATCTTTAACAGTAACTGATATATTTATTATATTTTTCTTTTCTTATGTAGATTGACAGGAGATGCAGACAAAAGTGGTTCATTGACAAAAGGCACAAAGAGCAAAAAACAACAATCACAACCTTCCACAAACCTTAAGGAAACGCCAGACAACCCCCCGGAAACCCCTAAACTGGAGCCCTCTCAGGACACCCTTAAATCACAGACCCAAAAACCAAACCGAAATACAGGCTTTAAGAGATGGTGCACTTGCTTCTCTTGCTGCCCATCTTGTTCTTGAGATTTTACTCCACTGTAATATGCGTGTGTGGTTTTGAAAGCAACCACAAGGATCCTGTTGAAGTCTCGGGCTACTTTTCACTTGCTTCCCATCCTGTTGTTGGGTTTTGACAGTAGTGCAACATGCTTCAAAAGGTACAGGCACACACACACACACACATGTATATGTATATGTATATGTATATGTATATGTATATATGTGCGGTTTTGAAAGCACCCACAAGGATCCTGTTGAAGTTTGGGGTTACTCTTCACTTGCTTTGTCTATATTTGAAGTTTTTCTGGCCTCTGCTGGTTACTCTATAACTTATTTCATGCTCCATTTTAAGAAAACATGTTAATGGAAGCTAATTTCAAAACTATCCATTAAAGTATCTTGTTAGGCAGTCTTTGTGCTATAGTTTAAAGTGTAATTGAGTTTTCTTTTTTTATAAAATCGAGAAATTTAATCCTTGTTCCATTGATATGTGTGCAAGTAAGTAAAACTGATAGTACATTACCAGCTTGCTAGATTTGAATATTTTGAATTTAGATAATTTGTAGAATTAAGTATTGAGTTTCTTAACTTGAATATTTTAATTTAGTATTCTGTTCTGTTGATTATTAAAAATCCCTTAAATTACACGGCGTGTATATATATATATATATATATATATAATATTCTTGCTTCATAGTTGTGAAAGAAAGGTATGCTACTTACTGGAAAATGTAAAGTTCCTACATTTTTCTGTACCAATGTTAAAAGTGGGGTGACAGAAAAGGATTTAAATAACCATCGATTTACAGAGGTTTCAACTCTTTTGAGCTCACTTCATTTTCCAGTTTCTACAATTCTAAGGAGGTTGAGCAAACACTGATATGCTTCATGGGGTTGGTAACATCCTTAGCGCCGGCATGCCTCATGAATTCTTCCGGCGAAAGGAAGTTTCCGTGGCAAACACATACTATACACACCTGTCCTTTGGTGTATTTGTAAAGAAACCCTTGTATTTTCCTCCCATTGGGGCCATCTCCGGTGGTGGTTACGCTTGGCATTTTTTTCATCTCTTTATCTTGAATCCAACCGCGGGAAAGTTTAGGCTTCTTGGCCGGATTCTCAGATTCCGTTACTTGGGAAGGCATCTCCGGTACGGACTTTATTGGGTTAGAGGAGGATGATGGTGCACTCCACCCTTCTATCCCTGCACTGAATTTATTAATGTCTAAAGATGATGATCAAAAAGCTTAAATGATACAACACACTCTTATGTTGAATTATCTATAATTGAACTTTGATTTTCTTATTAATTAAAAAAAAACATAATTATCCAGCTCCAGCTCCACCTTAGATCAACAAATGATCCAATTCATTTTCTTCTTAACCAAACCCCAATAAAGGTGGGTAATTTTTGAAGCGTACTAAATGCCAAAAATTACATCTAAGAAATTAGAAAAGAACAACATACCTTCTAATTTTCTAAAACCTTCCTTCATCTTATCGATGGCTCTACTTAGTGCAGGAGATTTAGCAGCAGAAGCCGCTAGCCAAGCAGGAAACTCGGCAGAAGCCGCCCCCGCCACTAACAACTTGTCTTTCTCACTCCCTTTCATGCCATTCCTCTGCTTCTCCACAGCTCTTTTCTTCGCTTCAACTCTCTTCATCATCCTTAATTCCTTTACATTCACTACCCTTTTGCTGCTTTCCACTTGTGCAGGCAATGAACAAGACCTTGCCAATGAAAGATAACTCTTCGGCAACGTGTTTTCCAACTGTTCCATAAAATTCCTCTTATGGTTTACCACTTCTCCCGCTATGGAAGATGATCTAGTTAAAGGGTTTTGTTCGTTGTAATTTCCACTACCGTAAATCCCACCCAGCGATAGCCTGAGATTCACCTCTGTTTCTGGATCGGGAAATTGGGTTTGCTCCGATGTAAGTTTTTCTGATGAAAACATTTGAAAACTCCGAATTGGTTGTACTCCTTTTGCTTCCGCCATTAGACAAGGTTAAAGAACTTCCCCCTTTCTGCTCATCCCACCCCCCCCCCCCAAAAAAAAAAAGAACAAACAGTAGAACATGAGATAGAAGAGCATGAAAAAGGTGACAAACCCAGAAATTGTAATAAGATAAAAAGCTTACATGATGGATGAAGATACAGAAACTGAGATCACCCGAAGAGCTGAATTGAGAGATAGAGGAAGTAGTTTGTTTTGTGTTAAAATTTTTGATAGAAAGATGAGGAAATGGGGCAACATATGTGATGAGATTATATAGATGCAGAACACACGTGGTAATCAGTGGAGAGAGAGAAAGAAAAGAAAGATAAAAACGTACGGTTTTCTTTTCTGCCATTGTTGCAACTTGCACCTGCAACTCTCTCACTTGTGCACTTTTACAGCAATAACATATCTGTTTCCACTGTTGGCAACATCATCTCGTATTGATTTGATTTTCTTTCTTTAATCTTGATTCTTCTTTTAAAGTTTAATCCCATTATAAGCTTGAATTTCTGATTAATTTACTTTTAATAATTATTGTATATTTATATTTATATATAAAATAACTAGAGTCACATGTGATAGAATTTTAAGGTAAAATAATAAAATTTAATAAGTGAGTGATTAATTTGAATTAATATTAAGATACACGGACACGACAAAAATAATTTTTAGGACATAACAAGTAGAGGTTGCTGGTAAGACCTTGAGCCTGACAGATTTCGCAAGTTGGTTATGTTGTGCTTTGTTTTCTTATTAGGTGTAGATAGACCCCTATAAGAATTATTAAATATTATTTTAAATATGAATTTGCATATTTTCGTTTATGAGCTTCATTAAATTTTGGTTTAATATAACATTTAGAGCCTGAACTTCATACTTTTTCTTAATTTGATATCTAAATTTTTTTTTGTCTAATTTGATAACTTATATTTTTTTTTAATTTGGTACCTAAACTAGACACTTTTTTTAAGTTAGTACTTAAACTTTTGAGATCCAATTTGGTTCCTAAACTTGACTCTTTTTTCTAATTTGGTACCTAATCTTTTTTTTTAATATTAATTCGTTCAGCATTGCTCAATACCTATTTTTAACATGAATTTTCTCTAAAACTGGCAATATGTTTGTAGCATAACAAAAAAAATTCAATATCGTTATTGGTTTGTGTAATTTTTATAATATTTAATAAATTTATGTACCAAATTGAATCTAAAAAAAAGCTTAGGTATCAAATTAGAAAAAAAATGTCAAGTTCAGGTGTCAAATTGGATTCAAAAAAGTTTAGATACCAAATTAGAAAAAAGTGTCAAGTTCAAATACCAAATGTTATAAGTCTTAAATTTTATTCGAGTTTAAGTACTACTTATATGTTTTTTATTTAAATTTATTTTGATTATTTATATTTTCAGTTGTGATATATATTATTTATGTCTTCAGTTGTGATTATAACTATAAGGGTAAGTTATAAAAATAGTTACTTTTATTTGCCTCAGATTACATTCTAATCGCTTATATTTGAAATGTTATGTTTTAGTCACTTATGTTATCGTTTTATTACAAAGTGGTCACTCTGTCGTTAAGTTCCGTTAACTCCCTAACGAAAATCATACGTGGCAATCCAAATGGGTTTTAAATGCCAACTTGAATGTCCAACTGGGACGAGAATAGGTTTTTAATTAAATAAACTTAATTAATTAAAAAATTTAAATTAATTAAAACTAAAAAAAAAGAGACGAACGATTTTTTTCCAATTGAAGGTGTAATTAATTTAAAATTTTTAATTAATTAAATTTATTTAATTAAAAATTTATTTTTATCTCAATTGAACATCCAAATTAACATTCAAAAATTTATTTAAACTATCACATAAGATATAATTAAATATATCTTTATCCGTTTACAGTTTAAATCTAATTTTATTTGGATCAAAAATTATTCAAATAAAGCTCTGCTAATTGGAATATGTGAAAGAAAGGTGGAGTGCCACTTCTATTCTTATACATAACTATGATATTACATTATGTTGGTTTTTATATAATTTATGTTGTTTTAAGTAGAAAAATAAATCACTCAGAAAATAAGATTAACGGTTTTTATGACAAAGCTAAGGGACACGTGTTAAAATCACACTTTTGTAATATAATTTATTAGGTTTGGCTGTTTCTCTACTTTGCCTTTCTATACAGCTCCAACGAATGTGTGCTTGCCACGTAAGTTTTGTAATACAAAACTTTTGTATGTTTCTCCATTTTGAAAACCGAAAATAAAAGAATTTGAAAAAGGCACTGCTGTTACAAATCCTTTTTATTTTAATCACTCAATTTTAGTTTTCACCTGAGTCTCATTTCATCTTTTTAATTTTCTTTTTTAGAATTAATTTTAGTTTTTTTTTATAGAGAAAATTTTGGATTTTTATAAGGAAAGGCATGAATGTTTACATGAAAAATTATATTATTTATTGTATGTTATTTTTAAATATATTTCTATGTTTTAAATTCGTAATTTTTATCGTATAATAAAATTTTTAATATTAATAATATTTTTTATTGAGTTAGTGTTTGTATCATTTGATATTCTTAATATAATGTATTTTTGTATTTAAATTTCATTTTACTTATCATTTTTTTCATTAATTTTACTATTTTTCATATTCCATGTTTTTTTTTCTTTTTTCATTTTAATATCTTTTCCTTTTTCATTTAATAATTTTCATTTTAATAGTGTTATTATTAATTACTTTTAAATTATACATTTTATTATTTATTATATATTATTTTTAAACACATCTGTGTATTCTAAATACGTGATTACCCATCCGATAAAATTTTTAATTTTTTAGATAAAATATTTATAAAAAATATTAAATATCTTTTTTTAGGGTTATTGATTGATTGGAGTTCGCTGTGAAAAGGCTAGTTTTGAAATGCTAGAAACATTAAGTTTTCTCAAGGAATGACAATGACTCCACAAGATGCTTCTATTGGTGCTAAGATTTCAAGGTTCACGATCGTATCCATGCGCTCATTTTCCCAGGAGGTTGAGGATCGTGAGATGAGAAGCCCTACGTGGAGAGAAACTCAAGATTAGTATTGATGTGGCCTAGATTGCTAGGGAGTGCATGATGACCTTTGGTGCAGTAGTTCGCGATTTATGGTTCATGCAGGTTGCGCTTGACACCTTAATGGAGCTTTTGATGCACTCTCGGTCGAGGTCCTTGCTATTGTTAGAGTTCTCCCGTTGGTTAGGGTACTTGATTATCACCACATCATAGTAGAGACGGATTGTTTTGCCATTGCAAACAAACTTAATAGTCATTCTTTGTGTATGGCTGAATCATTGAGGAATATGATCAACCAATAGGCAGTGGCGGAGTCAAGGGAGGCAGGCAAGGGTCTTGACTTCCCTAAAATGAAATTTTTTTTATTTAGATATTTTATAATTTATAAAAAATTTAAATTAGTAATGGTAAAATTGTATTTTGACTCTTCAAAAAATAATAAAAATTTAATTTAATCCTTTAAAAGTTATAAAGATATAGACTATTAGAATGATGAAATTATTATTTTACTATCGTAAAAATATACAATTTAATTCTGTCCCAAAAAAGAAAAATTCCTGGCTCCACTGTCAATAGAGTTGCACATAGATTTGCAAATTGATCCATGAATGAAAATGTTGATTGCTCTTTTAATTTAGATCGCCATTCATCGGTTGATGTTGGATGATATTTTAGATTGATTAAATAAAATAATGAGAATTTATATAAAACATAAAAATTTATATAAAATAAATTAATGAGAATTTTAAAAAATAATTTTATTTTAAAAAATAGGCTCAATTGTCAATATCATATCAATATTGTCAATATCATAAAAATAGGCTCCACCCATAACTATTTACTAACTCTTAAATAAGAAAATAAAAAACGCTTCAATATAGTCAAATTCATATCCTCTTCATTATTACAATATCAACAACAATAATTGAACTAAGGCTCCATCTGCATACAAATGTACATTTGGGTTGATAAATATGAAGACACTTGAATATAGAATCTTGTACTTATTTGGTACTTAAAATTTTTTTGTAGACCTAATTAGCACCTAAACTTGAAGACGGTAAGTCAACTTGATTTTTTTTTATACCTAACTAACATCATTAAAATATGCTGACGTGACACTAACGTTCAATAACATGGTGACACGTGATAACCTAATATTTTGGCACGTGACAAAAAAGATAATATTTATTGAAAAGATTATCACATGTTAAAATGTAATGCTACTACTTATCATAATGCTATTGATCGTCAATGCTATATCAATGTATTTTTTTACCTGTTAGAAGGGCGGGGAAATGAATTATTTTATTGCCATACTCTTGCGCAAATTAAATTATAGGTATACTTTCATTTTCATCATTTAATTAAAAAATTATAATTTAATCATTAAATTATTTAAAATTTTCATTTAAATCAGTGAGATATTAAAATCCGTATTATATAATTTTTTTATTCGCACTATTTGCATTGATCAGAAACTTTATTTTTCTTTCTCTTTTATAATTCAATTTTTTTTTATGAAATAATTTCAATATCAATTAAAAAAAAATCAAAGTAAGAAAAAATTGTACGACCAAATGTAATATAAAGCCAAAGCATTATTTTGGTTTTCATTTGCAAGCAAGCTCAAGTAGACGGCTTTAAAAGTGAAACAAGAGAAGCACATTTAGTTAATCGTTATTGATCTTTCAGAACCATCAAATAAAGTGTCCGATCCAATAAGTGTCATAAGCTCCAATTTTCAAGGAATCAGTCAGTAACAGATTAAAACTATATAACAATGACAGGTTTGAGGTTAAAGTGCACATGACATGACGATTATATCAAAAATTTGATCAAATCATCCTCAAACACATTACTTGAACAAAAAACACAAGAAAAAGAGAGTTTATGGGGGGAAACTCAGTAGTCTACTCATAAATAGTTAATTTTATGAAAATCAAGAACTTCAATTCTTCTAGTGCCTTCCATTTCCTTTGTTTTATATTGTGTAAAAAAAATCATCTGGTCACTTTCTCGGTCAATTATGAAGAATCAAATCATGGTTTCGCCGCGGCACCTGCACCACCTTGACGGCCACCTCTTCCATTCTGATTAACTCGCTGATAGTTATCTCCATTCCAACCACCTAAACCCTTTGGTCGTCCTGAAAACTCCCCCTGGCTTCTGAATTCATTCCTGCCATAGCCTCCTCGCCCACTGCCAAAGTTCCCTCGACCCCTGAAATTGTCACTTCGAAACCCAGCTTTACCTGAAGGATATCTTGCTCTCCCAGTCCCAGTCCCAGTCCCAGTCCCACTCCCACTCCCACTGCTACCAACTGCAAAAAGGAGCATGTTCTCAAAGTTATTATTAGTCTATGTTACTAGCGGGATATCATATTTCCACGACTGCATTAAGTATTTGCAAGAAATTTTGATAGGATCAATATGAGGAACAATACCCCTGAACCCCCACCAAACAAATATGTCCGAGGGTTAAACATACTACAACAGACCAAGCCCTTTCTCACCATGTATGGCCCAGCTAAATTGATAAAATTGCAGAATTGTTAACTATTTGAGACCACATCATTCCTAAGCTCAGTACTATTATTGGAAGAACTAAAAGTTTGATTTGAGTAAACAAATACGAGGGAAAATATGGAACTTCTGATAAAATTTCAGCATCAAAATTCTAAATTTTGAATTACCTCGAGTATTAGTCCTCTTTTCTTCCACAGCAGCTTGACGATCCCCAATAGTGATTGGTGAAGCCTGGAGTGCATAAACACATCCATATATTCAAAGATATAACCAGAAACACAGAAGAAGGCTGACTGAGAGTCACCAGCAACTCTACAAATCCTTATTAGCTTATCATAAAAATTTGAGGTCACTCGATAATATCACATTTAAGTTCTGCAACAAAAAGCTCTGATGCAGTTGAGAAAGAAGCAAAAATATGGGATGATAATTTAAACCTTTGGTTTAGGTTAGTTAGGACCATAGAATTGTAGTCCGGGAAAGTGCAATGATGTGAGACATATATAACATCCACTATACACCAGTTAATAATTCGCTGGTTCAAGCTTTTGGATTTCCCAATTTAATTCAGCAATGCTGTGAATTGGTTACAAACTGAAAAGGGAAATATAAGCTCTAAACATACAGAAAACATTACAAGATCCCGCTTTCATTTCTATTATTCCATATACTGTCTTTAAGTTGCAGAAGAATAGAAAGATACCATATAAAGGTGGATTTTTTCTTTCAGACCAGCTGATTCAATTACCTTCACAACCAATAGAGTTTTCTCGAAGAAAGTTCTACGCAAAGTCATGAAATCAGATACATTTCAAGTGCCCAAAAACCCAAGTTCACTTATTCTAACAATACTGTCACTCAGTAGACTTTGATCTGGTTTTGGGTTTTATTTCTTGTTTCTTATTTTTTGCTTTGAAATAGTGCTTTGTTTTAAGTCAGGGAATGGGGTCATCGACATGATTGTAAACATCAAGACATTCATTTCTATTTCTGTTCAACATTATAGTAAGTTGCAAAAATTTTACCGGGAAAATGACCCAAACTTACCTGACAGATGGCATGTATTCAGTAGACAATAATTATTGAAGTTTTTACGTAAAAAAATTGAAGAGAGTAACTTATGACAGTATCTTACCTCAAGTGCACTCTGCACTGAACTTGCATTTTCGAATTCAACAAACCCGAACGTGAATCCCTGCTGCAGGAGGAAAGAAATACAAAAAAGTGTAAGAACTGAGAACTTGAACTTGAGATGTCAACTAGGAAGGTTAACTTGAGAAGTCCAAATTAATATCTTAGTCAACCTTATTGCTTCTGACTTGGATGCCGTTGCGCTTAATGGGCCCAAATTTTTTGAATGCCACCTCGAGTTGCGCAGGGGTTGCAGTGTAAGGCAAATTCCGTACATATATGGAGTGTCCTTCAGCTTTCATAAGAACAAAGTAAATGAGATTTATATTTTAAACAAAGAAAAAGAACATTAACAAAGACATCAAAGAGAAAAACACATATCATATAACATAAACCATGCCAATCAAGTACACCTTCTGTAAATCCTTAATTGATATCGTGATTCATTGAAATTGAAAAAAGTTACTGATCTAATTCCATTAAGAACAAGAAAAATGTGCTTCTCTTACTATGCAAGCGTGCATAAATGAAGTTGGCAATTACCTTCCTCATTGTCATTGCTACTTTCAGGTGCATTGTCACTGTTAGGTAATGCTACCTCAGTTGCCGGAGCAGGTTTTGCAGAAACAATGGAGTGAGCTTCTTTAGGTGCCACCCTCACGTTATTGGCAGGAACATAGACCGGAGCAGACGCGGTATTAGTTTTCATTACTTTGACCTAATATGAATTTCAGTAAGTTTAATAAAGATAAAAAGGAACCGCCAAAACATGAATGAAAAAGAAATAATCATTAATATTAACTCACAATTGAAGCATATGATTTCTTAGGAGCATCCTCTAAAACCACAGGAGGAGAATCAACAACCACAACAGTTTCATTAGGACTTGTAATGTTTTGGGGTTCAACGACTTCATCTTCAACCACTGATCCTTCCTCCTTATCCGAAGGGTCAAAAACTTCAGCACCGTTATTAACATCTTCATCTTCCGGGTAAGTTAATGGGTCTTCCACAAGATGGTCATGAGTTGGCTCTAGAAGAAAAAGCAATTCCATGATTTGAGCATAAACCAAGTACGAACATAATACATAAAACGGGAGAATAAGGTCAGACCTGGTTCTGGTGTCAAGGCAGATGTTGAAGCCTGTTCATTGATGCCATTAACTGGAACAGAGTTTTGCAACTCTTTCTCCTCAACGTATCTAAAAATATCGTTTAAGACGAAGTAACCTTTGTCTTGTGGAGCTAGAAAGAAGGTTTGCGTGAATTTCCTTCTCACATTGTCCTTTCCGGTTAAGCATCCAGTTACCAGTACAATGACCCCTTTCTCAAAAGAGTCTTGAGCATCTGCAGTTTTTATCTCTGCCGTATAGTCCTCATAATTCAGCGATAGTACCTTCTCGTTGATTGCCTGCCCAAAAGCAAATATAGCAGCGCTCATAAACCAAACCACATTCAAGCTATATTACAAGAAAAAGAAAATGTTCATACAAGTTTATCAAGTATACGAGTCTCCAGAAACAAACACTTCCAAAAATATCCATTACCACAGTTAAAGACATGCATCTAATAGATGCACAAAGCTTCTCCCAAGGTCTCCATGCTTTCTAAAACTGAATTCTTTAACAATTATTACAAATATTTTTCCTTAATTATTCTTGAACTCCCCATTCACCTTAAGCCCTGGGATTACCAAGGTAAAAAAGGAAAAGAGGCATGTATTTCAAACTCTCAATGACAGTACACCCGTGCCTATTCATATTGGAAGTTATCTCAACTCTCAATGTGGACTTACCTGCATGGTTGTCACTGTTGTCATGTTGCCATACATATCTGGCCGACTTAAACAACTTGAATCTTGATAAAATCTATGCACGAGGTTCGGCGATTGGTGAAGAATATGGTAATACTGCTCCACAAAAGCATTTCCAACAACTTGAGCACTGGGAGTACCCGCAGGATTTCCTTCCTGCATGGCCATCTGCACATAGTTTCAACAAAACAAATCACTAAAACTTCAAATACTGACAACCAACCACACAATTACAATGAAAAATAAGGATTATTGCCCCAACCTTTCCTAAGAAAGAAAAATACTTTCTATAACTAACATTTATAACTGACACTAAACATAAGAGAAACCATCAACAAGATGTTTGCAGTACATTAAATCATCTAAAGCACACCAAAAAAATTAGTAATTAGAAAGTTCTTCATATAAGCGCTAAACCATTAAATACTATACTAACAAGTTTCAAGCAATTCAAAAACCCCAAAGCTAAAACAAGTAATCAAACAAACCCATCATGAAAATAGATGCTTTTAAACATAAAAAAGTCAAAGTATTATATCTAAAAACCAATTAACACATAGATTCAAAAATAATAATTACAATAATAATAAACGACTACTTAAAAAAGGAAATCCCAGAAAACCCTTGATGAAACGAAAGAGTATGAACCAGATTTAAGAACCAGATTGAAGAGAAAGTCAGGATCTAGCGGTTGATTAGCAGATCAATCAAATACAGAGGGGATATAAAGATAAAACAGAGATCAAACGGGATAAAAGGAAGGGGAAAAGCATGATCACAAGTACCTGATTCGTGAGGTGATTTGAGCTTGAGAAAGAAAGAGAGAAAAATCTGTGAGCTTTGAAAGAAAGCAGAGAGAGAAACCCAAAGCGAAGGAGAGTAAGCCTACGAAGTAGGAAATCAATGTGAAGAACAATTGCAAAGCCGAAGAAAATATACTGAATATATTATTAGTATTGGCACCATATACTCAAGGGCTCCTACTATTATATATTTTAGGTTAAATTATCTCGTAACTCCTATTCCATTTTAACCTTTCTACTAAAAAATAATAAATTAATCTTTATATATTAAATGAATCAACAAAACATGGGATCAGTACTATTTTAGTTTTTTAGTGAAATTTAATAATTTAAAATTTTTATAACACTTTTTTAAATTTTATTTATAATTTTTAAATTTAAAAGGGTTTAATTAATTTTTTAAAATTTGTTATTAAATTTTTTACCCTTTAATTTTATTAGTCTCAAAACTTTTTAAATTATTTCTAATAAAAAGTAGGGTCAAATTGAATAAATAAGTAAGCTTGAGGGTTAACTTTATTATTATACCTTTTAATATAAATATCAAAACAATCATTTAACAAGATTCTTTTACTCACTCATATAACTAATAGACTATAAAATAAAAGTCAATTTACCCATATTTTCAATAAAAAATTAAAATACAATCCAGAATATACTAAGTTGGATTTTGTGAGACTTTTACATAATTTAATTTATGTTTAAAATATAAGTCCTCTTCAAATAAATTAAATAATTTAAATTTTACATTGAATAATAACTAATTGCATTAACAAAATAATTTAATCTTAAATTAAATGAAATAATTTAATTTTTATATTATTAAATTAGTTTTGTATCTTGTGCAAAAAATGTTATTTATTTAAATATGTCTAAATATATAAAACTATTAATTTAGATTTTAAATTTTAATTAAAAATATTATTTTAAAAAGTCTTTAATTTTTTTGGGTGAATTACAAGAGGAGGATAAAACTTAATAGAAACACGATTAGAGCAACTCGAACTCAAGCTATACCTGAAGATTGAGACGATAAAAATCGTAATTATCAAACCAACACAGAGTTCAAAGTCCTTAAACTACTATACTTTATTTAAATAATCTCTTATACTAATTTTATAATCAAATAAACCTTAACATATAACTTTTATCCATAAAAGCCTTTGATTTTAAAATTAAAGCAAATGCTAATATATCTAAAAATCTCTCAAACTAAAACTCAACAAGTGATTCAAGTGGAAAAGAATGTAACATCCTTAAAATTTATAAATAATAATAGAAGTAATAAGTTGAATAATGTATAATTGATTTTTTTTTTGGTAAGATGAAAAAAATGATATAAAAGAGAAGATTGAGGAGTGTAAAAAAATAAATAATAAATAATAATAATTAAGAAGTAGGTTTTAGTATATTGATTTAAAAGTAAGGACTAAATCGTAAATATGTAAAAAGTTTTTGGCTCAAGTGTAAATATTCAAAATTTAGAGGATCAAAGTGTAAAACGAGAAAGTTGAAGGACCAAAAGTGAAAATATACCAATTTACTATGATATGGAGTTGGCATGCAGGGACCAAATTGAATAAATGAAGAATCATGAGGGACTAAAACGTAATTTTTCCAAATTAAGTGATGACTCAAGGATGGAATTTTGAAAGACCAATAAGGGAAAAATGATCAATTAGCAAGAGGGAGAATTCTAGAATGTAATGATAATGTTGATGATATTTGGAGATATTTTTCATTAATTAATTAGTTAAATATTATTTTATTAATATTTTACTTAAATATTTATTATTATTTTATTTAGAAAATGGTAGTATAAAAAGAAATGAAGGATGAAGGAAATTTATCATCCTTCCAACGTGAGTAAAAGGGTGAGAAAAGGAAATTTTCTTTTTTTTTTTTGCAATTTAGTCATTTTTCATGAAAACCTATCTTTTTACCCAAATATTTTTAAAATTTCCTTAGATATTAAAGAGAGAATATGAAGTAGAGGTTCTAGAGAATATGTTCATTAATTTAGAAGCAAGAAAATAGTAGATGAAAGTGGAGAAAATGAGAAGAAAAAGAAAGGAAAGTGGTGAAGAAGAGAAATGCATGAAAATGAAGAAGAAAGGAAGAAATTCTTGAGAAATGAGGTAAGTTTCATACTAAACCTACTTGTTTTTCAATAGATTGAGTTAAAATATTTTGAGTGAGATGCATGATACATGTATTTAATCTAATACTAGAAATAGAAAGTATTTGATGAAGAATAAAGGCTTAAAAACACTAAATTGGTAAGAGAGAATGTGATTTGTATGGTAAAAAGTACTAAGATTAATAAATGAATATGTAATCTACACATAAACATAAGTGATTAAATTGCATAGTAATAAAAAATATGGGAATTATGTGTGATTGAATGAAACATAGTGCAAAGAAACATGGAAAAGGAAACATTTTCGTTAAAACAGTTTGGACAGTAGCAGTGGATTAACTTTGAAAATTCACCAAAAATTATAGAAATTTATTTAGAGGTTGAATCAAATATTTAATTAAATCTTATTGAGTCTAATTTCATATGGAAGAAACGGTAAAAGAAACGAAATTGTATATTTTGAGATATATTAGTTTTTGTGAAACAAGGTCGGAGTAGATTCGGGTTCCCCTATTCTAACTTTGGAAAATCATAAAAAAAATTGTAAAAAAGTTATTAGCGGCTGAAATTTATATGCTTAAATTATTAATGAGTCTATTTTCAAGATAAACAAACATAAACATTATCCGAGCCCTGTACTAATAGATAAATAATTTTTAGTAAAGAAATGTCGAAACTGTCAAGCAGCAGAAAAGGGGAAACTTTGAAGAATTTTTTGTACGGATTGGCTAAAGTAGAAATTCTGAAATTTTTATGGTAAAAATATATTTGAGTGTAGTTTCAAAAGCATCAAGCAAATCTTAATTTCGAATTCTGTAGCTCAATATATAAATAATTTAGTTACTATGACTCAAGTGGACAGCTTTGAAATTAAAACATAAGTAAATAGTGGAATTATATATATATATATATATAAACAGGGGCGAAACTAGAAATTTTTTTTAGGGAGGCCGAAGTTAAATTGTAAATTCTACGATAGTAAAAGTGCAATTTTAAATGATTAAATTAATCTTTTTTCATTTTTAAGGGGGCCAAAATGTAATTTTACCTTTACTAATTTAAAATTTTAAAAAAATTTAAGGACCTAAATGAAAAAAATTTCATTTTAGGGGGGGCCAGGGCCCCTGCCAGCCTTCCTGGTTTCGCCCCTGTACATAAAAGATGTGGAATGGAGAGGAGGAGGAGGAAAAATATATATAGTAGATGAATTTGAAATGTTTCGAAATGGTTATAAGTGATTGAATGATTAACACATGTGAGTATATTTAAACGAATTAATAATAATAAGTGAATAATGGTTAATTGATGTGATATTAAAATCATTATTAAAATTTTATGAAGAATTAAATTGATTCTGAATTTTTTAGTAGTTGCTCCGACAACGAATGTGACATCCCGGTGCCTTGACTCAGCGATGGGGTCGGATATGAGGGTGTTACAAAGAGGATGTTATTCATCCTAGGGGTCCCGAGTTTTAGCGCCTATGTGTGCAAGGTGTGTGTGCATTGTCAAAGGGTTAAGAAAGTATGAACAAATATTACCATGTAATCACACTAGTATATTCAAAAAAAAATCTCTCAAACTATTATGTTATGTTTAAGCAAGTTCTTGTACTTATTTTATAGTTAAAATAAGCCCCTAATAGATTATATTTACTCATTAAAGCCTTTAATTTTAATTTAAGTGTTTTTTATTTTTTACTTTTATTTTCACACATGTCATATTTTTATTAGTTAAAATATTTCTTTATTAAACACTTAAATATATGGGATTATAACTCTTTTAATATACTAAAATAAAAGAAGTTTAAGTGAATGAAATTCATAACTTTCAACAAAAAGATTGAATTTCCACACAAAATAATAGTATTTTAATTATTAATTATTATTAGTTTTTGAGACCCTTTCCATCTAAGATTCATATTGAAAGAAAGAAATTTTAAATATTGTTGGTTTGATAATATATAAAGAAATAAAAACTTTGTTGTTGTTTGTTTAATTAATTGGAGTAAATAAGTTAAAACTTTTTTTTGTTAGTTAAAAACAAGTACTGGGTATGAAAATTTTGAAACGGGTGAAATGGAATGGAAATTTAAGCTTAGATAAAAATGCTAAAATTCGAATTTGGCTTAGTTTGCTTGTATTAATTTTTTTAATTTTATTTTTTTACATAAAAAATTTAAAAATATAATACACTAAAAATATTAAAATAGGTGTTTCCCAACAAATTGAAAATAAATTTTAAAAAATCTATATATAATACTAAGATAAGTGTAACTTAACAAGCAAATGCCTCTAGAATAATAATAAAACAAGTGTTATACAATATCCAAATATTAACAACAAAATAAAAGCAACATAATTGTGAAATAGTAGAAAAAAAAATGAGAAAACAACAACAAAACAACAGAGTTTTTTTTATTGCAAATTTAAGTTGATCCGGACTTAGATCAAAAAAATCTTACACGAGACCTGACCCACGAACAACTCTAGAGTGTAGTAGTTTATGATTATTTTAGTACATTGACCAATTAAAAATTAAATATTCATTAATTACATGTTTGTAACTATTAATAAAAGTTTATATGTTAACAAAGTTGTAAAAAAATTCTAACATTGTATTTAGACTTTTTAATTTTTAATTACTAACAATAAATTACTTATAATTTTAAAATTTTAAAATTACTTAAATGTGCTTTCAAAAAAATCTATAAATAACTAAAAATTTTAAAATCATCCCTTTTAAATACAATCTTAATGAATAATTATAATTTTTAAATAAATTTTGGAGATTTTTCTATAACTTTAAAATTAAAAGATTTAAAATGTTTCTTTTAAAGAATTTAATAAATAAAAAAAGAAAAAATTTAAGATGTATTATTTAAGAAGGGCAATTGTTTGATAAATCACTCAGTAAAGTTGTTGTTGGGATATTATTATGCGATATTATCTTTTGGTAATTTAATTTTTAATGAGATATTATTTCTTAGCAATTTGATTTTTAATGAGAGATTATATGATAAATACTATTATGAGATATTATCTTTTAGCAATTTAATTACTAATGGGATATTATAAGATATTATTATGAGATATTATCTTTTAGTAAATTGGTTCTTAATAGAATATTATAGGATATTATTATGGGATATTATTTTTTAGCAATTTGATTTCTACGTAACTATAATTGTATATATATATATACCTTTGAGGTCTATCAATAAAATTCAAGAGATTATCCTATTATTGTCAGTTTTTTAAACTTCACAAGCAGGTTACTGATGTGGCAAATGTCACATTTATTTATACAAATAATTTTTTATTTTTTACTTTTATCATTTTTATTATTACATGATTATCAGGTGTTTTTTTTTAATTTCAAAATGTCAAATCAATAAATTTAATAAAAGAATTTTAACAATAGTAACCACTAGACTTGAATATTTGAAACAAAAAAGTAAATGGACTACATTTGTGAAAATAAAAGTAGTGACTAAATTTAAATTATATGATTTCGATTTTTTTTTTTGCATTGTAAAAGTGGTTAAATTTTTATTTTGGTCATTTTATTATATTTAAATTTGAAATTTATTCATTATACTTTAATTTCTAACATAATTTTATCTCTATGTTTTTATAATGGTAGTAATTAGTTCAAATAGTTAATATAGTTAACTTTTCAATTAAAACGTTACGTGATTATATATAATTTGAAAGCAGATTTTTAAATTAGAAAAATAGAAAGACTAAATTATTGACAGTAAAAATAAAAAGACTAAATTTCAAATCTATATAGTATATAAAAATTTAGAGTAGATTTTAATTTTTAATCTATAATTTGATATAAATAAATAATCAACCCAACGTAAAGCATGGTTAAATTATACTAATATTTAAAAAATTTGTATATTTTCTAAGTTGTTGTAAGAGCAAATTATCCTAATTCAAATTAATTGCTTTTCGTCCAACCAAAGACTATGTATCTATAGTTATTATAGAATTCTTGACTAAGTTTGTGTTAGTGTATCACGAGTTACTTAAAAAACAATTCAATCAGGAAAATGTTTTTTTTTTGAATTACTATAATAGGGTTAAGCTCGAATAACAAACGTAACGCGATTTGAATTCAAATAACACCTGAGATAATGAACACTCTTAACTATCAGATCATCACATGAGGTTCTCAATCAAGAAAAGATTAATATACCCTTTGTTTTAAATAATAATTAACATTATCTATACCATATATAAAGATCAAACGGGATAATATTATCTATACCATATATAAATATTTTGATTGAGTTGATGTTATCTATAATTGAATCTCACCCTAATTATTAAATTATCAAAAAGTCCTTATTTTAAAAAGCGATAAATATTAACTTAAAGGTTTTTATTTATTTTTATATAAAATCAATAAAAAAAAATATAAGATTTATACACAAAACACCAAATATATACTTTCCCAACATCACCCATTCAACTAAGAAAATTTTTATTTTTTATGTCAAATGTTAATAAACTGAATGTTCCATGACTTGGTTATAACAATGCTTTTGATTTTTTATATTTTTATATTCTTTAAATAAAACAATTAAACAATATTTATATGATTTGTAGTCTGGGATGGACACCAATTGAAGGCTTAAGTTAGATATGATTAAAAAAAATCTTAAATTAAATAAATTATTATGGAGGAAATTGTCAAATATTTTGTGAATTAAGTTTTTCACGAAGGACGTGAATAGAAAATGAATCCAAAGTAGAAGGGGAAAAAAAAGTCGATTTTGTGGGCTTTAGAAGTGGGCTAGACTTAGCCCTTTTTAAAGGAAAGGCAAGGATTAGGGGATTCATGCGATTATGATGACTTTTTTTTTTTTTTTTAAAATGGTGCAATTCATTTCTAAAGAAAGAGAGCTATTATTCTTATCAATGTTCCCGTACGTGTCTTTTTAATAAAATAATTTCTAATAAAATTATTGTAAAAAACAACTAACTCAATAAGTATGTTTGCAAAAAAATACAAATTAAATTAAAAAGTTCTTACATTAATATTTTATTATTATTATTATTATTATGCATCTCAATTAACAAAGATTAATTTTTATAAATTATTTTTTCTTCTCTCAAAAAATATTTGTATGACTATATTTAAAAAATTATGATAATATATTATAGAAATAATTACGATGTAAATATGTTAAAAAATATAAACGTGATATTGGAAATAAAAAAATAAATTCAGAAAAACGTTTGCTTTGATTGATGATAGTACCATAATGTTGGACTTAAGAAAAAAAAAAAGGGTTGCGTAAAATACGGAATTAATTGATAAATAATAAAATCTCATAAATTTAGAAACTTATATGCCAAAAAAGTTTGCATTATTATTTATTTGATTATAAAATTGCATTATTTTAACCAGCAAAAAAATAAATAAATGTTTTCAATACAAATTAAATTTATAGGTCCCACCCTTTTTTCAACTACTTTCCAAATTCTTTGATTATATTTACCAAATTTATACCCATTTTTTCCTTTACATTTTATGACATTTTGACCGTAAATTTTAACACAAATAAAAAACATTATAAGAATCTACTTAGAAATACACCCAAGCTTCTTTAGAGGCATTTCAAAAAGTCGAATACCACTATTATTACTATTTGACATTTTAATTAGATTATCAACCTCTTTGTTATAATCTTTGGATACTTGTTGAATCGATCAGTGCATCATTTTAGTCAATAACATTTTGATTCTTCTAATCAAAGCGGGATTTGACATTTTTGTAGCACTCTCTTGTAAAGCTTGTACCGCCTCTTGATTGTCTAATAATATAATCATTCTGTCAAATCCTCTATCAATTACAATCGCCAAGCCATCCCAAATACCCCACAATTAAGCGTCTAAGATTGAACAAATTCCCACAAATTGGTTATACCCAAGAATCCATCTACCGTATTTGTCATGTAGTACTCCCCCAATCGTAGCTAATTCAAAATCCTCTTTTATTGCACCATCAAGAGTTTAATTAAATTCAATTCCCGAATATGAGTGGAATTGAGATTGAACTTTACAGTTGGAAATATTTACCTTATGGGAAGAGATGTATTGTTTATCCCAATTATATGAAACTTTAATCAATTTCTTAGCACTCCACGTTATTCTCTAAAAAAAAAATAAGTTTCGATTCTTCCAAATATGCCAAACTACCATTCCAAAAAAGCATTGCCAATCAACCCCTTCCATTTGCACCCTAAGCTTATTCTGTAGATTAGTTGTAACCCACTCATGCAAACCTCCGAAAAAAAAATGTATTAAGCTTGATTGTTGGTATAATCCGTGTCCATGCATCCTTAGCTGCAGGACAATCATGAATGCCGTGTAGAATACCTTCAGATTCATAGTCGCAGAGGCCACAAGAACCATCCGACTCAATCACTCTTTTTACATGCTCCGAATTAGTAAATAGACGTTGTTTGAGAATGAACCAGATAAAATATCTAACCCTCTGAGGACCTTGAAACTTCCAAGGGAATTGTCAAATGACATTATTTGGATTCTATGGTCCCTCACGAATTTGCCAATAAGCGCTCTTGATTGAAAAGGATCCGTTTGAGGACCCAACCAAAATGATCCTATTTGATCCGATTTCTGGCTGAGCTGAAGGAATACCCATTTTACGTCTAACCACATCCTCCAACACCCATAATCAAAATAAATCAAGATTCCAAAAATCATCCTTCGTAACCATATCACTAAGCATGCTCTCTCTCTCTCCATGTTCGAATGAGAGAAGATATGATTTACTAAAGGACCATAATTCGAAATCAAAAGATCACGCCGCACCAACAATTGATCAAACTTCCATCCCCAATAGACCATAAAAGATTCTCTCTGATAAGTTGCCAGACTTTAGAAAAACTTCTCCAAAAAAAAAGAGCATTACCCCCGTGTTAAAGACTCAGATAATCCATTAGAAACTCTATACTTCTACTTGAGAACTCAAACCCATAACACATTTGAGTTGGATACAACATTAAATCTAAGCTTCATCAAGAAAGACGTAATCTGATCTTCCAAAAGCCTAAAACCAAGACCTCCACAAAATCGTGACCGACAAAGAAACTCATAACTAACCAGTGCTTTCTTCCTTTTCCCCCTCGATGAACCACAACTAACAAGGTTTACATATATATACACTATGTGCCATAATCTATGACCTGATTCTTTTAACTTGACTGTTTACTTTACTTTTAAATGGATGATTATAGATTTTTATTAAAAAAAATTAGAAATTCATATTTGAGCCAATGAGAACGAGCCATTATTCTAATGGGCAAACAACCATTAATTGCAAGAATTAATTTAGAAATTCATATAGATAAATTACACTAATAATTATTAAATTATGAATAAATTTTCGTTTTAATTAATTAAAAAATCACAATTTAATTACTGAATTATTTGAATGTTTTTATTTGAGTTATTAAATTATTCAAAAGTTTTTTATTTAAGTTACTGAGTTGTTAAGGTTTTTTTTTTTTAAAGTTTTGCTAGTGAATTTTAAGCGACGATTTAACAATTGATACGATAAATCAATACCCATCGACAAGTAAAACATATATTAAATTTAAATTGATCTGACACTTAATATCGAAAATCAGAAGAAAAAAAACTTTTAAATTATGATTACGCAGATTGTGTATGTATCATATTTGATACATATTTACAACATAGATACGTAAGATTACTTTTTGGGGGAAAAAATTAGAATAAAATATATTTATATATCGAACAGATAACCCAAGTTGTAATAATTACAATTAAATCGCTATATTAGCAGTTAACTAGACTTAATTTTTAACCAACCATCTAATTGCACCATTATGCTAAATAGCCGTCCTATTCTAAGTCTTAGAATATTGTTTTTCTACCCTTTTTCTTATATACCTAATTTGATTACTGAATAGAACCCAAAAGGTGGGTCTAGTGAAAAATAGGATGTTGTTCATCTTAGTGGTTTCGGATTTGAGCGTCTGTATGTGCAAGATGCGTGTTGTCAAAGGGTTAAGAAAATATGAACAGATATTACGATATAATTACACCAATATATTTAAAAAAAAATTTGATGACTGATTAAAACCTAGTTTCATGCATAAATAATTTCCGTTTTACAAAATTTCAATATTCGGCATAATTTTATTTATTCCTGTGTTAAATTTCAGATTATTTATTATTTGTTTTTGGCTGACTTATACTATATTTAATTTCTTATCACGTTAATGTCACAAATTAGTGTTCATTTAAAAGGGTAAATTATAAAATTAGTCACTCAATTATTAACGTGTTTCTATTTTGATCACTCAACTATGAAAATTTTCAATTTAGTCACTAACGTTTTCTGTTTTGGTCACTCATGTTTTAGATCATTTCTATTTTGATCACTCTCTCTTAAATTGTTAACAAAAGTGATGATGTGATTTTTTTCTAACTAGTATATAAAACACATTTAGTCCTTAATGCTTACACATTTTATCAATTTGATCCTAATTTTAATTAATTCAATAAAATTAACTCCCCACATTTACAATTTCTATCAATTTGATCCTCAAACACTTATAATTGAATATAATTATATTTGAACACATATAATTAAATCTTGAGAAACTTATATGTAAATTTGTGATTTTGGTAAATCCAAAACTCAAAACCCCAAAAAATCAGTAAATTTATGATTTTTATAAACTTTATTCATGATCGTGCTATTAGCATTCTCAACAGAGGAACCCAATTTTTCCTATGACACCTAACAAATAAAAAGGAAAATGAAAATGCTTCCTATAAGCTTTTTTCAGATCATCTTTTGCATTCTTGTCAACTTGAAGAATCATGTATAATCTGCACCCTTCTCTAAGTATGAAATTTATTGTAAAATTTATCTTCATCTAATTTATTTGCAATTTATTTGGAAAAATATGTAATTTTTTTTGGATTTTCGATTTCTCTAACTTGAACTTTAAATTTTTTTATTTTTGTAATATTTTTAATTTTTTATATACATAGATTTTTATAATTTATAATTTCTTTTGTATTTTTAAAAATGTATATATTTTCTTATAAAATTTTAAATATTTTATAAAAAAATAGAGTATGAAATCATTAGTGTTGCGTGTCACAACCTAAAAGTATCATGTGTCCTATATTTAACACCGTTACAAAAAGTATGAAAACCTTTAATGGAATGAAAATTCAGATACCAACCTGAGACAAAAAAAATCATAAATACCAACTTGGAAGAATGTGTCACGTTTAGGGGGCTAAATGCATATTTGAGCCTTATAATTATAATAAAATATAAACACATATACTATTAGTTATATATATTTATATAAATAATATTACATTTTGTAGTTTTTCATAATCTATATTTTATATTTAATTATATGTGCTTGATTATCAAATTGATAAGATTTGTAAGGGTGAATGGTTAAATCTATTGAATTATTTAGAATTAGGATCAAATTAATAGAACATGTAAAATTGAGGACTAAATGTGTTATTATACCAATTAGAAAAAGATCACGTTATCACTTCCGTTAACCATTAATGGAGATTGGAGAGTGACCAAAATAGATATGATTTAAAATATTAGTGACTAAATTGAAAATTTTCATAATTGAGTGACCAAAACAAAGACATGCTAATAGTTGGGTGACTAATTTCTATAGTTTACCCTATTAAAAAAGTAACAAATACTATTATGAAGATATTTTTCCCTTTTTATATTAAATCAATAAACTTAAAATAAATTTGTAAAATGTGAGATTTGAACTTAAGAGATCAAAATCACCAAAGCATTCATTTTATCAGAATTTCAACCGATGCCTTATTCGATTTATGTGTAATATTTTTATAAACATATTTCAAAATAGTTTTTTCATTCACGTCATGAACATACCATAATATAAAGTTTATGTGGGTATATTTTTTTTCTATATAAAAAATACAAAATAATAAAAGTATTCTAAAAAAATAATATAATTTATTTTGTAAAGTGATGATATTTTTATTTTTTCTTAATCAAATTCACATTTGATTAACCCATAACACTAATTTAATAAAGAGTTTTATAATAAATGTACATTCATGTATATAGAGGTAAGAATTTTGTATCTTGTTGTAGCATAGAGGAAACTTGAATTATGCAAAAAAAAAAAAAAGAAAGAAAAAAATATAAAATTTAATTTACTCTATAGGAATTAAAACACTTGAAAAAGAAGACATTAATGTATGGAGAAATTCGAGCTGCATGCATGGTGTGAATGCAGCAGACTGCAGTCATTGCCTCTACTTTTATTACCAAACCGATAAATAATATTTGGACCACTCCCACACACACAGAGAGACAAACTCCATGTTTTTACCTTCCTTAACATTCGCTGTTTTTACCAACCGTTTTCTTCATTCATCGATTTCCGATCACTTTTACCAAACATATCAAATCAATAATTAAAACATAACAAATATGTTCTAAATCCTTAATTCTCCAATTCAAAACTATCATATAAATACACAATTCTCATTACTTTTTTTCTTATATGAATTGAACGAAGCTCTACACCTTTGAGCTTTTGATAAGGTCCAACTTTTTTTCTTTTAGTAAGTTTGACCAGGTCCAACTTGTTGTATATATCTAACCTTATTTTTTTAACAGTTAAGAGAAAATTTACATTTTTATAAAAAAAAAACCCATTTAACCGAATATTGTGATACAATATTTAGAATTATTTAAAGTCCCTTCTCAACCCATAAATAAGAAGATACGTTCTCCTACATTGATAACAATGACCTTAAATATGTCTCGAAGACAAATATTATAAAGAAAATGATTTTAAGAAGAATAAAATGTTAGAGTGCCTTTATCTTGGTCGGCAACATGTCAATTTGGTGTAGCTATCGAACACTTGCAAAATAAGCGACCTATTAATTATGAAAAGAAAAAACGGCATGTATTTGGATAAAAAATATGAAATAAAAAGAATTATACACGAAATTATATAAAAAAATATGAATTTAAGGAAAAAAAAAACTGCATGCGCGTGATGTAGAGGATAACAACATGTTGAGTGAATGAGTGGAAAGGGTGAAGAAGATGGAAGGAGATGTGCGGTTCACTACTTTTGCGGACTGCGGCTGCCTCCCCCCTTTTCTATAATAATTATATGGACCCATTTTTCCATGCTCCCCTCCTTTCTTTTTCTTTTAGGGTTTGGCCAAGTTGCTTTCGCTGCGAAATAGGAGACTATTAACTGCATCACCAGAACTGATGACGACACTTCACTCCCATTCCCATTATATTAAACATCAGACTTGGATTTTTAATTTTAATTTTTTACTATTTTTAAAATTAATTTCAACTAATGTTTTTATTGCCATTACTTTTATCCAAAGCAAGACCTGTCTGTGTATAATTTCATATAATATATCTATCCACGTCATTCCTCTTTCACTTTCTCTTTTCTCTGTCAATAATCAATCACTGGGTCAAGATGATCATGGTGATGATGATGATAGCAGATATCATATGTTGAAAGTGATAGTAGCCTAATTCTTTTTTTTTTTTCAGCATTTTAAGGTCTCCTTCATCTCCCAGCTGTTCTTCCTTCTACCTGCAATGTTCATGTATGGAAAATGAGTTTCGTTCAGTACTGTTTTATGGTTTCAGTGGTTTCCATGTCAATATATATACCACTTGAATAAGAATTTGCAATGTTTTGGATGCTTTAAAGAAAATGAAAAAGACCATCAAAGTAGTTGATGTTAACAGATTGATCATAAAGTACAGAAGAAAAGCAAGCTTACAACGATACCTTTAAAGGAAGGTTAAACATGTTAGGGTGGTTTAGCAGTAAGTAAAAAGGGGGTTTAGCCAATTAGGTAGTTAATTATTCATTTTAATTAAAACATAGTCAGCCTATACCTTAGTATTAAACCCTAATGTCAATTATATTATTAACTCTACATTTATATAGCTTTCTAAAGCAGAAAACACAGTAATAGACACTTGGCTACAAAGTGTGGAATCATCTAAACCCTTTATTTTAAAAGGAAAAAAAAGGGTTAAGTTTCAATCAAACTGCATCCCTCCAAAATTGGAGATCAAACACTGAGGTAAACTCTCAAGTTGCTGGTAAAAAGAAGATTAATGGCGGTTTGAGAGATCCAACAAGGGGGTGTGTCTGAGATGTGGGACCAACTTTAATTTGATAATTATGGAGGCAACCATGTAAGAAAATCAGAGCAGTAGGGTTAATCTATTCTCGTGATGCATGCCCATCTTTTTTTTAACCCCTGCAAAGAAAGGGATAAGACAAATATTTTTTGATCAAAATAATAATGAAAGAGGGCATTGTTGTTGTTGTTTTTTTCAAGGGTTTTATTGGGTTTTTTGTAGCCACTTCTTCAATCGATTTCTGCCAAAGAAAAATTCCAAAGGCTTTTTGAAAAGCCTTGAAAGGGGTGGTCATTGACTTTGCCTCTTAATTCGTCACTTGTAATTTAATTTGCTGTATAAATTCTATTTGTAATGTCAATGGAACATTGAATGTTTTCCTGTAAAGCTGCGGATATTGCAGGTTCATAGGGTTCATCAAATTGTTAGGGTTTTTGTTTCTTCCTTTCCTTGTTTCGATACAAATATAGAGATATAAATGTTCAGCTTTTGAACTGGTGCAACTGTAAGCTATCTCCGATGGCTCATCTATTAGGTCTTTTTACTATAGTTTTGGTGAAGATCCCCGTTTTCTAGATTGTTAAGGTAACTCCAAAAAATAATAATAACAATTGTAGTCTCTCTCTCTCTCTGATCTTTCACCATTACTCCCACAAGCATAAATATATATATATATATATATATATATAATCTTCATGGTTATCATTTTGGGTCCTTTTTATTGTGTTTGGATAAATGCTTGAGCAGCCTAAAGTTTGATTGCCTCTTGAGAAGCAGGAGCGTCAACATATATATACAAACATTTTGTAATGAGAAACAAATGATCATGAAATCATTTGCAAACTGGAGTTAAATTGTGTGAACAAGCATATAATATATTGTATTTAATATAAGCTTACAAAGTCCAACTTGTATTGTGAAAATCTCAGTGCTGCCATAGATGTGAGTGGTCCTTGTTAGATGCTTTAAAGAAGCTATATACACATATATTTATATGTTGGTCCCTCCTCTACTAGGTATAGCTAAGCAGCCATAGTTAGATTGTAATTTACCTAACCAGAACTTTGGAACCCCACAATATTCTGATAAAAAGAACTTTTTGGTTCCATTTTAACCTAATTCTGCTTCAAGGCAGAGAAGGGGTGGTAGTTAATTTCCTAATCTCTACTTAGGCCACAAGTATATATGAGTTAGAAAGTGAAAGTTAAGCAAGGTAGGGAATGCATTATATAAAGCTATATTGTAGTTGCAGCAAAACATAAACCTAACTTTGTAGTATATATTGAATGGTCCCCCCGTATATTTTATATATACGTGAACTTAAACTTTCTACTTTGTGTGCTATTCAAAGCTTGATGAAATAATGTAAATAAATAGATGAGCAAGAGATATAGCAATAATTAAACCAGTGATTGTTCAGTATGTGGTGTGAACTCATCATATTTATGTTATCCATGTGGTACATAAACTCAAGTAAAAACAATTTTGAAATGAAAGTTGGAATAACATAGTTTCAAACTAATAGCGATGTGTTGGCATGCGTATGTGCCACATGGACATAGATATGCCATTCCTTTTCCTTTTTTCCATTACCATGCAACATGTTTGCAGTGAAATTCCAAGCATCTTTTTCTTTCCCAACAGCTGTGTCTTTTTTTCCTGCTTGCTTTCCTTTTGTTAGGTTTATTCTCAGCAGAATTATTGTTTTAATAGCTTTAACCATTCCTTCCATTACACAGTTCTATACCAAAGCTAAAATGAGGTTTCGATCTCAATTGCTGTTTCTGCAACTTTCTCGTACTTCAAGTTCCTTAGCCTTCTGAAGTACTGTCGAGAAAAACCAAATACACCCATACATATCTGCTGCAAGTTTTTCCAACATTTTCATCTCTTCATTTTATGTAAGTTTTTATCATGCATCCATCTCCTTCTTTTTCTTCTTTTCTTTCTTTCTTTTTTTTAAGAACAAAAACTGCTTTTGTATGTTCCAAACTCGTCTCATCTTTTGTTGGAACAAAAGTAAACTTAGCTTCATTTGTTTTGTTTTTAAATTCCTTGTGAAAATTTACCCTATTTCTAATTTAAACCCAATCCCTCTTTTCCTTTGATCTTGTAATTACTTCCATATTATCCATTTTATATATATACGTACATATCATATGTTGCTGTATAGTTTTTTTCCGAGTCCGTAAAGAAAGAAACATGAAGATAGGGCAAGTTTTACTTTGGTTTTTAAACCCAATTCCTCTCTTCCTTTAATCTTTTACTCACTTTCATATTATCCATTATACATACATATATATATATATATATATATATATTACTGCAAACTTGTTTGTTTCGAGTTAGTACAGAAATTATATGATAAATTTTACTTTGATCTTTAAACCCAATTCCTTTCTTCCTTTGATCTTTTATTTACTTTCATATTATTCCCTATATAAAAATATATTAGTTTTTTTTTGGGAGTTAGTAAAGAAATTTGAAGACATGGGTCAAAATTTACTGTCTAATTTAATTCTTGTTTTCAGTTTGATAAACGTATTTTGTGAATGATGAGAGGAGTAAGATGATCTCGACTTCAAGGGAAGCAAAGCAAGAGGGTGAAACCAATGACGGCAGCGGTGGCGGCAACAAGTTGTCGAAGGGGCCATCCTCATCATCAAGTTCAAGACATTGGTCGTCAGCAGGGTTTAGAAACCCAAGGATTGTGAGGGTTTCGCGTTCTTTCGGAGGCAAAGATCGGCATAGCAAAGTTTGCACAGTGAGGGGATTGAGGGACCGGCGTATTAGGCTTTCAGTGCCCACTGCAATTCAATTATACGATTTGCAAGAGAGGCTAGGCGTTGGTCAGCCTAGCAAGGTGGTTGATTGGTTACTTGAAGCTACTAAAGATGATATCGATAAACTCCCTCCACTTCAAATGCCTCTGGGGTTTAATCAGTTTCATCAGCCTTTATTAGTTCCTCATGAACCCAATCCACCTTTTCTCGATCCTAACTCCATGTTGATGAAAGATGGAGAAGAAGAAGATCAAAGAATGGCGGGTGACAGAGATAAAGGAAAGTGGATCAAAATGAGTGAAGACGAAAATCATGGTGGAAATAATAATAATAATATTGAAGACCAAAGGCTTTTCCCATTAACTAACCATTCCCCATTTCCTGGATTGTTAAACAATGGCATGCCTTTGAATTCATACTACCATTGGGAACCTTCCAGTCTGTCTTTGTCTCAGTTTGGAAACCAGGGATTAATGGCCCCCCAAACTGAGAACTTCTTCAATGGTAACACAACGAGTGTGCCGTTGCCATGTTCCACGACTGTTCCATCGGCGACAATGGCTTCATTTTTCCCCACCTATCCTCCCTATGGTACGAATCCAGGCAGCAATGATTCAAGACAAATGAATTATCTGCAATTGTTGAGCTCAAATTTTCTTTCAAATTCCATGAAGCCTTTTTCGTTGAATGTAAACGCTGGTCTCACTCATACACAAAACGATGATGAAAATCATGGAGATGATCAAGATAATACCGATTCCTGATAATGGAAATTACTTCCATTAATTGCTTCATCTCCTTTCATCGATTCAGATCATCAATTTAGGAAAGAATTACAATAAGGGTCTGTATGTTTACAGCTCTATATCTATCTATCTATTTATATATATATGGAGCAGGAGACAAGGAGTAGTGACAGTGGGCTTCAAGTTCTTCAGGTGGATTAGTTAATTACATATATAATGCAGCAGGTAAGATGCTAGCTTAATACTTGTTCCTCGTAGAGAGTTTTTAATTCGGTAGTGTTAATGGAAGTTTATTTGTACTTTTAAATGTTTTGCAGTATATATGGCATTGATTCTTATGTTTTTAATCATATATGTGTATGTATATGCCATGCATGTTGAGTAACTGGTGCATCACTGTCATGAATATTAGCAATCATATGAAGCAAATGCTCTTGTATATGTAATTGCATGCAAAATTCAATTTCCTTAGGGTTTTGTTTTATATATATCGGTAGAAGTAATGATCTTTTTCTACTCATATATATCTAACTACTAAGGATAAAAATTAAGGGTATATATGTTAAGTATATGTTATATTTTTATTTTCATGCAAGGTCAAAACTAGAAGGATATATAAAGATTAGTAAATCTTAAACCAATGAAAGAAATAAAAGAAGTTTAGAATATTATGAATTAGCAATTTGGAAAAAAAAAAAAAAAAGGAAGGTTAATTTGGTTCGGAAAATTATTACTATTTTATCACAAACTTAATATAATATTTTGCTACGTTTAGCATTATTGTGCATGATTTTATAGTTGAAACACTTTATCTGATATACATTTAACGCTAAGAATATTACGTTGTAGGTAAAATAATTTTGGTTTAATATCAAGTTATCTTATTCTTCACCCTTAATTATAAAAAATATATGATCAATAGATTTAATTTATTCGTGTCTTGTATTTATATAATTTTATACGTTGTGTGTTATATAATTTTTTGATAGAATATTATATAGTTTTTTTTAGGGTATAAAATACTACTCTCATGCCTACAATATAATAATATTGTCAAGAGGTTGTTGGCAGAATATTATATAATTAGTAATCGGTATTACATACATTTTAATAAATTCATATGTTAATGTCATATTGATTCTTTTTATATATTATCTAATCGATTCGATAACATTTCCTTATTTCAAAAACTATATATACAATCTCCTTGCTGAGGGGAGGTCTGACTCTCTCTTCAAAATTTTTTTTGAAGTGTTGTTTGTTTGAGAGCCAATGATCCCTCAATGGAAAGTATTGTCTTTGAGCTCCGCGGAGAATCGTTGTAAGTTCAAGGGGGCACAACACTAACAGCTCGTTTGTGAGCTTGTAGGGATATATTTTCACCATCCGAATTATTCTCTTTTTATGAATTTTACATCGACTCTTTGAAGAGACTGAAAATAATACTTTCTGTTGAAAGATTTATCGACTTCCTAGCGAAAGACACTTAAAAAAACTTCTGTCAGGAGTTGTTTATTGTGTTAGAAACTAGTATCTGATATATGAAAAGATATGATTCAAGTGGTGCATGACCAATCCATAGCAACCAAGAAATTTGCATAAAGTTCCAAATCTGTCTGAATAAAATAAGAGTAAAAATATGAAATAATAGAATATAAATGACTGCAAATGTGCTGCAATTCTGAGAGACTGAAATGGGAACAGTGATAGTCACAAGATCCAATACATACATTCAATAAAGCATTTCAAGAATGAATGGATTGGAAGGTTTCCAATTCCCTTTATTATTATTATTTGTGGTCCCTTTTTTCTTGGAATTCTCGTTCAAATTATGCTATAATTTTGGACCTTAAATATTTGTTTTAATTTAAAATCGGATCGGTCGAGTCTGTTAGCAAAATCATTTATATTTATATATATTTTATAATTAGATTTAAACAAAATAATATATTTATTACAATTCTGTTATAATCATTTTCCTTTCAAATTCCTTACCCGAGTTGAGTATGACCACTCAAATTCAATCTGACTATTAGCTTATTCAATTATTAAAATAAATTAATCCTTTTCGTTAATGAAAATTAACATTCACCAGTTTGATTATTGATGATTATTGGCATGATTAATGGAATTTGTATAAATGATTCTTATCATGTCATGTTGTTAACTTGACAAAAATTTAAGATTAAAGGGAAATTTTGATTTGAAAATAGAGAGATTTTTAATTAATTATTTTTAATTATTATCGATTCAACGGTCAAGTCAACCGAATTGGTTGAATTGATAATTGGTGATTTAACTTGTTTAATCATAGGTTCAGTTATTAAAATACTGAATATGATACTATGAGATTGTATCACATCATCATCTAAATTTTTTTTATTTTTCACATTCAGTCACATCATCAAATTTTTATATTTTTCAAGTTCTGATATCAAAATGGACCTAATTATCAAATTCAAAATGAACTAAAAAAATACAGTTGCCAAAATAAACTTAATTATCAAATTCAAGAACCAATGTGGATCTACTTACCAAAGTTAAGGACCAAAAATTACATTATCCCTTTTTTCTTTCACGGTTATTAAAAAGATGAGCATTAATGAATATCGATTTCAAATTTAAAAATCAAAATAAATAACAATAAAAAAGTTTAAGCAAAATTTTTAACTAAATAAATAAACTTTCAAAGTAGGAAAAAAATAAACTAGAAAGCCAAAATAATAAAAACTCCGAAATTGATATAAGAGGATATTAATGAATATAATAGATTAGCCAAAAGTTTATACTACATTTAGTGGAAGAATATTAAAAAGGGAAAACTCACATGGAAACTTCCTTGGAAAATAAATCTTTTCAAAAAAATAAAAATAAAAACAATCACATCAAAAGACTTCAAAATATCCATGCTTAATTAACTTGATATCATTCATGATGTGCTGTTGAAAATTCTCAATAATGTACTTTTTGAGTCCAACAATTTTGGTCAAAATTTCGCCCAAGGCTTTGCAATGCATACATGAAAATAGTACCAACATTCTCTGCTCCATACATTGCAAACAAAACAGCAAGATTTCTACATAACTAAATCCAAAAACAATCCGCAGGTGGTGTAATGCAGTCTTCCTCTGCAACCTTACTTTTCCTCGTTGCAGCAACAAGCTCAGTTTTAAGCCAGTAACAATCATCCTCCTATTAACCACTTCTAAACAAAACTAGTTTCATGCATGTAAGAGTTCGTATAAAACGGGGTATTCCTTGTTACAAAGCATAACAAAAGGAAATTAATGGGCCGCTGTTCTTCAGTTAGTATGCAACCTGAATAGATTGAGCCATATACATATCTGAGGCCAAGTTGAAGCAATAAATGCATACATGGCTTCCGGAGAGGGGTGTCAAAAGATTAATTCACTGTTCATAATGATACTTTGGGTTTTTGTTGCACTCCAAGGTGTTTGCTCTCTACTCATCTGCCAAAATATTAAGAAAAATAATGAATTCTAATAACTTGCATGAAGTTTATTTATCATAAACTAGCATCTTTAAACTATGTTGCTCTGACTAATTTTTTTTTTGGTTTTAAGTAACAGTGTCAAACGCATACTACACTCAACAAAGTCAGAGTAACAGAGGCTTTGAATAATCCAATCTTCAAGCTATGATTAAAATACAAAGTTAAAATCCAGCAGCATTGAGCTGTAAAGAACGATGGATGTAGAAAAGAAAAAAGAAAGTGGTTTTCACCTTTTGCATGTCCAGAAGATACTAAGATTGGCAGAAAAGAAAATGGTTCTTCTATCATTTGTACCTTTCTTGGGATATAAGCCAACGGAGAAATCTGTCCTCACAGATCCAATGCCTTTCAGAACTTCACTACCAGTGTTTGGTGCATCGTTGGCCTTATCATCATTTAAGTTTAGATGAGCTATGGATGATTCTTGCTTTGCAAGGTCCTGTGAGAAAAACAAACAGCACAAACTTGTTATATAATGACATACCAATCAACAACCCATTTTGATACCAACGGACTATCGAAGCAAATAATGAATGGCTATTGTAACTAACAGTGGAGCTTTACGTTCTTCAATGATTCCACAAGAGCATATATTGCAATGACTGTTCAAAGGCCTAACGTACATTTCTCCGATTCTTCATTTTCCCTAAACAACTATGTCCAACAAATATTTGGAAATGGGTATGGAAGTACTATCATCCTCCAAATATATAGAAAAACTTAAAAGAAAAAAAATCAAACATACATAGGCATATCTGATACTCAACACTAAGTCCAACATAAAGCCTTACTGCCTAAGCAATGCCAATTATGAGTGTATCAAAAAAAGAAGAGATAATGGAACCAAAAAGAGATAAAAAGAAAAGTGCTAGCATAGTCCACTGATTCAATAATTCTCAACTTCCAGTAACCAAACTGGGTTGACAAGTAGCAATGTCCTGGTTGTAAATTGCACAATAATCCAATTTTTGACTAAGAAATTCAAGGATTTTCATGAACCTCGCGGATTGATAGATCATAAGATGCAGGATTCCTTGAACCCAGAGCAGGAGCTTCCGCCTCATGCAATGAACAATCCTTCTCATGAACATCACCTTGCTTACAATCTCCAGAATCCTGCATCATGCTTCTTGAAGATTTTGATTTCCTATTGCTATTGCAATCACCATTTAATACAGAACCCCCACTTTCCACGGAAGTCCTTTTTCTGAAATGAGTACACAGTATTAAGACAAAGCAAAAGTATCTGAGAAGTTACTTACAAAGCGAAAGATACTGGTAGACAAACCAGAACTATATAAAAAAAAAATGTTGCTACCATATCCAATGTTGGTTAAAGGAGGGAGGATGAAGTAAGAATTTCCTACCCACAGAGATTATAATTGGCTACACCGATAGAGTTGGGTTTGTTTGAAAACAGTATTCCTCGAAGATGCGTCCCATCTATAATAGTCTCGATGGTATATCCATGCGGGAAGCTCTCGTTAACATCAGCATGAAATATCTTCTTCCCCTGAAGTAGATCTCTGTTTGATAAAAAATTATCTCTTCCTGCAGAATTGGATGGTAATATAAGTACCATATAACAATACTTTTTCCAAAAGTTAACTCATACTAATGAGGGAACAGTTCCATATTGCTCTGGCTCTTCATTTTTCTTAAAGCACTCATGTCTGACGCAAATCCTGGAACACCCCCTAAAAGAACATTTCCGTATTTCTAAATTGAATACATCAGTCTGGTTCCAACTCACACCCAAGTCTGTGTAACATAGAAACATTCTATTTGTCTGTGTACTCGCTTAAAAATAACACAAAACATAATTGAAGAATATATATTGAAGAAGAGTGGCATATAGTTTAAGTTCATGAAACCGTCCTTACTTGCTTGGCCACAGCTAAACAAAGATATGGGTTGGTGGTGCACATCATTGTCAGCTTCAATACTAACAAAAGCTTTATCACGTACAAGATTACTAAGATTTTCTTCTTGGCACTTTATCTTCAACTGCTTTCTCAAGGATAATTTATCTAACTTCCTTTCATCCTTTACAACAAGTCCTGAAAGTCGAATTAATTGCTATTAGAAAGTCAGCAGAAGTGGTCGACTAAAAGATTTATGGAATTCCGGGGACCAAACCACATGTGAAAAGCAGCCAAGCCAGTGCTGTTTTTAATTCAAGGTAAACAGAATATAAAGATTAAACCTGTGTGTAAGTAATACATGTCATCCAGTGCCTCGAGAGTCTTATTGCAGCCACCAATGAATATAAGAACACCGCTCTTTAGGGGATCCAAACAATCCCCGGAAACAGAAAATCTAGCTGAAGGGCCATCACCTGTAGTAATCACTTTGGTCCACAAGCCAGTTTCTGCATCGATGATAGAAAACATAAATTGACCAAACCAAACTTGTAAGTAATGTTGTCTTATCAGCCATATCCCTTTCAAGCGGCCAAAAAAGACCCTGAAGCACACATATTCTAAGAAAACACATAAGAAGTCTCTTGATTCTTATGTAAAGGAATGGCAAAAGAACACTAAGTACTTGACTGTTTCTTCTTAAGACTCAAAGGTACATAAAGAAACAACTTGCAGAAACTGAATGTTTACCATATTAAGGTAGCCAAGAACATAGTGATAAGTTCTAAATTAGGGATTAGTCAAGAACACCTGGAAGCGCAATGAGTCTGTTAATTTCATTTCTTAGTTTTCCAAAACACTAACTAATCCATGTAGATATCAAGAAATAATAAGTTCAATTGACGATGATGATAACATGATAAACAACCATGTAATACTTACCAACATCAAGCATGTAGAGATCATCATAAAGATTTTGAGCATCAGTAAATCCCCCAAAAACAAATAAGTTCTTGCCGAAAGCAACAGTGGAGTGGCCAGCACGAGGTGGCAATATCTGGCCCAAGGTATTCAACTCTTTCCATGCAAGAGTATCTAATATAAATAAAACAATTCCAAAAAAAACATTAAATGCATCATATTAAACTTAGATTCATATATCGCCAAGCTATTAACAGTTTCATACATATAAGTAGTACAGTAAGTCAAACATCCCAAGTAAACTAAGAAAACTGTAGACATGCAACCATAGAAGCGAACACATAAATGTGTGAAACTCTGTTTACTTTTAAAAAAAATCAATACCTGCATCAAAGATATGGACATCAGACAAATAGTAATCATGCGCATCTTCGCCGCCAACTACAATAATTTTATTCTTCCGAGATGAGCAAGTATGGCTATCACGGGCAGATGGTGGGTTTCCTGATGTTGCCTCACGTTTCCAGACAAAGGTCTCTACAAGTCAAAGATATAAAAAACAAGTAATAAAACTATACACAAAAAAAAGGTCAAGATGTGACAATTATTGTCATGATGTTCACCTGTATTCACATCATTGTATTCAAAATATAAAGATTGTTGTAATATACTTCATCATTGTTATCAGAAGATTTCCCACAGCCACCAAATATGAAGAGTCGTTTGCCAACAACAGCTGCACCGTGACCCTCACGTTCCTCTGGCCCTTCACCTCTTACACTTGGACAAATCCATGTGTTTGTGCCTGCAACATAAACATGTAATGAAGTTCTGCATTCTCTAGCACTAATTATCAACTGATGACTTTAGCCAGAAAATTTATTAAATAAACCACAAACCAATAAATGTGCAATGTTGTTTCCATGCAAAATCTTTAAGGCAAATGATAATGGCTTAGCCTTGAAATAAAAAGTAACTTCCTGCAATTGCTCTAATTGCCATCTAGTATTTTCCAGTAACTGAAAGTATAGTTCCCTATAAGTTATCTTTTACAAAATATATGAGCACCATTAAACCAAGTTTCAAGACAATCTCCAAAATACATCAGTTCTTATAAAAAAAAACTTTAAAAGCGGGGGGGGGGGGGGAGAATTTAAGTTAATTTCCATCATTGATTCTAAAGTAGGATTAATAGTTTTCATAGAATTTACTTTAAAGAAAAGCAAACGCGGATAAAGGGTAATGAAAGGTGAATCAAAGAAATCCAAAATAACTCACCGGTTTCTAATATATGTAGATCCTTGAGTTGTTTCACACCATCAGTACCACCAAAAACAAATAGATTGTCACCAATAGTGGTACAACTATGGCTGTCTCTTGCAGAAGGCGGTGTGCCCTTCATTACAGGTTGGCTCCATTTTTGCTTAGCTGAAAAAATATCACAATTATGGGAATATTTTAAAGTGATTAAGGAATTGTGAATGAAGTCCTATATCATAAATGCTAAACAACCCAAGTACAAAAAAGAGTGATTCAAGCAAACCAGTCTTAAACCCAAGATTGCAATGGAACATAAAAGAGTGACTAAAGAATCTCTACTGAACTTCATTGATCATAATTCATAAACGTTAGAATTGGGTGACTAGAATTCTTGTTAAAATAAAATACAGTGATAAAATAAAAAAAAAGTAAAGTCCAAATAAACTAGACTTCTTTTATTTTATTTTAATTAGAATAACTCATCCATTTTATTTTAATTAGAATAAGGTGTTTCAACCTTACTACGTTATTTCTATTAGTTGTTGATTGGAATAAGGGTTTTCAACCTATAAATAGGCGTAGTTATCTCCTCTTGTATTGAGTCAATTTTCGACATTAGTGAATCTTCTTCTCCTTTGCCCGTGGTTTTTTCCCGAAAGGGTTTCCACGTAAAATCTGTGTGTTCTTTCTTTTCGTTTTCTTTGCGATATTTATTCATTGTCGTCATTTAAATTTTATCAAATTGGTATCGGAGCTTTTTTCGGGTTAGTAGTCTCGATCACGATAATGGCAACATTGAAGTATGATATTCCGCTGTTGGATCGCAACACCAGATTCGCGTTGTGGCAGGTAAAGATGCAAGCAGTTTTTGCGCAGATGGATTTGGAGGATGCCCTGTTAGGGTTAGATAAGATGCTTTCGAATTTGACAGATGAAGAAAAGAAGCGTAAAGCTAGGAAGACTTTGACGCAATTACAGCTGCATTTGTCAAATGAAATTCTACAAGATGTGTTAAAGGATAAGACTACTGCTGTATTATGAGGAAAATTACGGCAGTTATGTATGTCTAAAACCCTAACCAGTAAATTGCATATGAAACAACGTCTGTATTCTCATCGTTTTGAAGAAGGTGCGTCTGTGCATGAACACTTAAATGTGTTTAAAGAAATTATCTCGGATTTGGAGGTCATGGAGGTTCAGTATGATAAAGAGGATTTAGGGTTAATTCTCCTTTGTTCGTTACCACCGTTGTATTCAACCTTCAGAGATACAATTTTGTATAGCCGTGAATCTCTCACAGCTGATGAAGTTTATGCTTCCTTAGTCTCGTATGACAAGATGAAGCATCTTGTGGCTGGATCTAACTCTCAGGGAAAGGGTCTCATTGTTCGTGAAAGACAAGATCGTAACAGTGATGATAATCGTAGAAGGACACTAGAACGAAATCCCCGCAGTAAATTTCAAGGTAGATCGAGATCTTCAACCAGAAGTAAAACTTGTAACTTCTACAAAAAGAAAGGACACATTAAGAAAGAGTGCTACAAGTTACAAAATAAGATTAAAAGGGAGGTAGAGAATCAAAAAGGAAAACAACTAGAACAATCCGGTGAAGCTGATGTAGTAGAAGACTATAGTGATGGTGAACTCCTACTTGCTTCTGTCGATAATTCTAAAGTGAGCGAAGAGTGGATCCTCGATTCTGGTTGCACCTTCCATATGAGTCCCAATCGGGATTGGTTTACAACATATGAAGCTGTGTCTGAAGGTGTTGTTTTGATGGGAAATAATGCTTCATGTAAAATCGCAGGTGTTGGCACAATCAAAATAAAGGTGTTTGATGGGGTCGTTAGAACTCTTAGTGGCGTGCGACATGTACCAGAATTGAAAAAAATTTGATTTCGTTAAGTAATCTTGATTCAAAAGGACACAGGTGCACAGCTGAAAGTGGGGTTCAAAAGATTAGTAAGGGTTCTCTCGTTGTGATGAAAGGGCAGAGAGAGACTTCCAAATTATATATTTTGTAAGGTTAAACTATTACTGGTGATGCTGCAGTCGTTTCCTCTTCCTTGTCAGATGATGATATTATTAGACTTTGGCATATGCGTCTAGGGCATATGAGTGAAAACGGCATGGCAGAATTGAGTAAAAGAGGACTTCTTGATGGGTAAGGCATTAGCAAACTGAAATTCTGTGAGCATTACATTTTTGGGAAGCAAAAGAGAGTTCGATTCACCAGAGGAATACATAACACGAAGGAAATATTAGATTATATTCATTCTGATCTTTGGGGGCCATCTAGAGTGCCTTCGAGAGGTGGAGCTAATTATATGCTAACTCTTATTGATGATTTTTCTAGAAAAGTTTGGGCATTCTTTCTGAAACAGAAAAGCGATGTGTTTTCTGCATTCAAATCTTGAAAAATTATGGTTGAAAAACAAACAGAAAAACAGATAAAACACCTCCGCATCGACCCGATTAAGCAACGAACAAATTAAAAATAGCGAAAGAAATTGAGAAATTGAACACACAAATTTAACGTGGAAAAACCCTTCCGAAGAGGGTAAAAAACCACGGGCAAAGATAATTTTACTATAATGGCAAAGAACGAAGAGTACAAAAGATGAAGATAAAAACTAAACCCCAAAAACCTGAAAATAAAAAACCCTCAAAACGTAAACACTAAATTCTCCAAAAGTGTTAGGAGTTCTAAACTATAATGAGTATGTTTAAATGGGTATATTTTTAAGGTTGTAAAAGAGCCTATTTATAGGCTAAATTTCTAAGTCAAATAATAATAAAATAATCTAGAGGAATAAGAGTTTGACTCAAACAAATAAACAAAGTTTAATTGAAACAAATAAACAGAGTTTAACTGAAAGATTATTTCTCAAATTTGACTTGAAATAGGAGTCATAATTCAACAAATCTCCACCTTGACTCTTATTTCCACAATGCCATCTTTGCCAAAGCCCGCCACGGGCCTATCTTGAACTATGCAGGGAATTAACTGAGTCGAATCTGTGCTTAGAAGTTGGAAGCCTTCTAGCCTTCGACTTGTGCACTGCTAAATCAAAACTAACCCGGGTTTGATTTTTACGAACATAATGCCTTAACTTTTCAAAACCTGCATTCAAAAGAGAATCTCTCTTCAACGAAACGGTCATACATTTTCCCTCCTATGACCAAGTCGCCTCTGCTCCAAATGAGTTGATTTCAACTCCATAAAGGACGAGAGACGTCCTATTTCACCAGTCACTATAAAACCTTCCAGAATATAAAGACTGTCGATCTTTTCACCTTTTAACAAAACAAGAGCCCCACGAGATACCTTAATGTCGCTCGACTCAATGTTAATTCTGCAACCTTTTGAGTCTAAAATACTTAAGGAGATGAGATTCTTTCGTAAATCAGGTACATACCTGACATCTGATAGTGTCCTAATTGTACCATTGTGCATCTTATTTTTAACAGTACCAATACCGATTACCTTACTAGATGAATCATTTCCCATGTGCACAACTCCACCTTCAATTGAACTATATGTGGAGAACCATTCTCTATTAGGACACATGTGGAAAGAACATCCTGAATCTAGGATCCACTCGGACGTAATTTCGGAGTTATTGCTCGTTGACATTAATAAGAAATCATCACCACTTTCATCGACCAAATTAGCACCAGCTAAATCTTTCTCGTTACTCTTAGTTGCCCTTTTATTTCGTAGTTTGTAACAATCTGCTTTGACGTGACCTAATTTCTTACAATAGCGACACCTTTTGTCTTGCTTCTTTAATGCTACCAAAACAGAAGCTTACTTATCTGCCTTGCTATATGAACCAAACTCATTATCGAGTTTCTCTTTGCTCAACAAATGACCCTTCACATCCTCAAACGATAGTTTATCTCTACCATAAATCAAGGTCTCTCTAAAAGACTTGTATGAAGGGGGTAAAGAGCACAACAATAGCATAGCCTGATCCTCATCGTCAATCTGAACCTCAACATTATTTAAATCATTCAAAAAAGTAATAAATTGACTGATGTGATCTCTAAGAAGCTCACCTTCGTTCATGCGAAACGTAAATAGATGTTGTTTCAGCACTAAACGGTTAGCCAGAGACTTAGTCGCATAAAGAGTTTCTAGCCTTTTTCACAAGGCGAATGAGGTCTTCTCCATCAATACCTCTTGCAATACCCTATTCGCAAGGCATAACTGGATTGCAGACAGGGCCTTTTCATCAGGTCTTCCATTCTGACTGATCTAGATTATCGAGTTTTTTCCCGATAATGACCTTTTTCAAACCGGTCTGAGCTAGAATTGCCATCATCCGAACTTGCCACAAATTGAAATTTGTGTCACCATCAAACTTCTTAATAACGAACCTTATTGTTACCATCTCTGAGCAGGCTGATCTGCGAAAAAAAAATTAGCTCTGATACCACTTGTTGGGGATCGACCCGATTAAGTAACAAACAAGTTAAAAATAGCGAAAGAAATTGAGAAATTGAACACACAAATTTAACGTGAAAAAACCCTTCCGAAGAGGATAAAAAACCACGGGCAAAGATAATTTTACTATAATGGCAAAGAACGAAGAGTACAAAAGATGGAGATAAAAACTAAACCCCAAAAACTCAAAAATAAAGAACCCTCAAAACGTAAACACTAAATTCTCCAAAAGTATTAGGAGTTCTAAACTATAATGGGTATATCTAAATGAGTATATTTTTAAGGTTGTAAAAGAGCCTATTTATAGGCTAAATTTCTAAGTCAAATAATAATAAAATAATCTAGAGTAATAAGAGTTTGACTCAAACAAATAAACAAAATTTAATTGAAACAAATAAACAGAGTTTAACTGAAAGATTATTTCTCAAATTTGACTTGAAATAGGAGTCATAATTCAACAATAAATGCTAAACAACCTAAGTACAAAAAGAGTGCTACAAGCAATTAACAAGTATCAAAACTCACTTGTCAATATGGGAATATAAGAGGGGTTAAAAGATCTCAAATGAACTCCTAAGAACATTTATGCTAAACAACCTAAGTATGTAAAGAGTGATACGAACAATTAACAAGTACGGAAAAAAACAAGAAATGACTTCTTATACAGGGAAAATTTTTTCAAAAACATGAACCACAATAAACGTATAAAAATTCCTTTAACCAAACAAAAAGCAAGAAAAGTTTATACTAGCATTATTTGCTAACCCAAGCACAAATCAAGGGATTAATGCTACACAACCAACCCTTAAAAAAAGGAAATGTATGTTATAACACGATTAAACCCAATAAAACCCATAAAATGTAAATTTCAGCAACATATCCACTAGAAATAATCGATTAAGAAAACATATATAACACGTCCATTGTATCTTAAATATCAAATAAAAACCACAATGCAAACCTCAAATTTTCACGTAAAGATGAACAAGAATGGAAAAAAAAAAAAAAACCCAGAGTTTAAAAAGGAGCCCACCAGTGTCAAAGACATGAACTTGATTGGTTTGGCAGCTATCCTTGCCATAACCACCAAAAACATAGAGAAATCTGCCTCCTTTAATAGAGTTACATGTGTGTCCCCATCTTTTGCCTGGCCCTGACCATGCTTCTCCGATACCTCCAACTTCTTGTTGATAAAGCTGGACCTTTTCCCATCTCATTTTTATTTATTCTATTATTTTGCTGGGGAAAATGAAGATTTTGAGTGGGAAAGTGAAGGAAAGTTGCAGTCTTTGAAGAGAAAGAAAGGTTGGGTTTTGGGAGATTTTAAGACTTGAAAGTGGATGAGGAGGAGGAGTTCATGCAAACAAATGAGAAAACTCTCGAAATAGAGGTTGCGGACACGTGTGCTAATATTTGGTGGGTCCATTAAAGAGAAGGAAATGGACCTAAAATTTGGTTCATCCATGCCTCGTAGAGTTGAAGACAAGCGACATTTCAGTTTTCAATGTGATCTCTCAAGAGTTTTACTATAAAGAATTAGGGAAAAGTACCCTACAAAGATGGGATATTTACAAACAGGCGGCTGAAAAGTGATGGAGTACTGCAAAAATTGTTCATGTATTTCTATCAGAATCTGCTTACCAACTTCTGCCTCTATTAATTGTTGCTTTAAATGGTTTAGAATAATCAATTTCTCGTCTCTAAAAGCAAAATATTTTATGTATAGTAGTTATCAATCAGCCCAAAATTTTGTTTAAAAGTAAGTTATAATTATTCAATTTTCAAATTTTACATTATCAAATTATTACATTTTGATTATTAATTTCAGTTATAGTCTAATAAAATGATGATGTGACATATTGATTTAAAAGATTAATAATTGATTTGATCTTTAAATTATATTTAAGGGTCATGTTATTATTTCGTTAATGAAAAATAAAAGTTAACAAATGAGTGGTTAAAAATAACGATATTATAATATTAACGATTATTACGTAATTTTTAAAAATTGAGTAACTTTATTCAAAAAAATTGAATGATCGAAATGTAATTTTAGACAAAATTTAAAAATTGTTAATGTAATTCACCTTAATTGTTTTCTGTCATATGGGAATTGTGAGTACATGCATTTATTTTTTTATTTCATATAATTAATAATTTATTATTTAAATAATTAAAAATAATTAAATTTCATATAAAAATTTAATTACTTAAAAAGAATTCAAAAGCCTTTATACCTCAATTATATCATTTTTCCTATCGTAATAGGTAATTTTTTTTTATCATTAGTGGTATCAAAACTATTTTTTCATAAGTGTACATCCATTAGTTTAACAGTTAAGTTATTTTTTGGTGGGTTAAACCTTTTCAAAAAATTAACCGTTAAATTTTTTTTTTAAAGGCTTAACCCACAAAATAATACCTAGAATAATTTTATTAAATATATAATTTATCTAAGTATGGCATTTTTATGAAGTTCAAGTATGGCTTGATTTGGAAAATTGCGGCCCCTTGGGTTCGATTGTTATGAGAGAAGTATGAAGTGTTTTTTACTTGGTTCCCACAAACATTGATAGATCGAGGAGCTCCAATGTTTGACAATCACTTTCACGAGTGTGGAAGGAGCTGCACATCAATGTCACTTAATGGTAATGGTCGCACTTATGGATTTTGGTTGGATAGATGGATCCTTAATATTGATTTGCTTGTTAACTATGTTGAGGTTGAGGGTCAGGTTAGGGGTGAATGATATCACGGTTGCGGATATGGTGGGCGGAAATGGTAAGTGGCGGATAGATATGTTCTTGCTAACTTTGGGGCGAAACATGGTTGATCTTACACAGGGCTGTGCAATTCCATCTAATGTACCTGGAGGAGATGCAGTTAGTTGGCGTAGTACCCTATTGGCGCAGTTCTTGTTACCTCACTCGTACCTGGACTTTGCTAGTAACAACTAGGAAAATGAGAGATTGATTTGGAAATTGGTTGTGCCACAACGAGTGCATTAGTTTACATGGTTAGTATTGCGAGAGAGAATCCTCACTAATGATAAGCGTCATCATCGAGGGTTGACGAATAATCTATATTGTAGCCTATGCCAGTAGTCTATTGAGTTGGTATTGCATGTAGCTCGCAACTGCGGCCTGCTAGGGCGATTTAGCTCTTGGTTGTCGGACTAATCAACTCGATATGTTTTTTACCAGACCGTTGCCTGGTTAAAGGGGGTCTTTATTTGGAATATTCTTGGGGCAGATTTGGAAAAGGGTAAACAAGTATAGTTTTTAGAATGAAAGCAAGCCAAAGCCTGTGGTTGCTAGGCACTGTTAGGCAGAGGCCATGTCTTTTGGGGAGGCTATGGTACAAGCTAAACCTGATGGTGGGGATGTGAGCGGGGTTGGTTGTTGTGTGCTGCCAAGTGGTTGAGTCAAGGTGAACATTGATGCTGCTATGGACGCTGCTTCAAGCACGATTGCTGTAGGGGGTTGATTCGAGACTCTTATGGAAATTGGCTATTTGGGTTCAGGTGAAACATTGGACAAATCTGTCTTATGGTAGGAGCTTCAGACGATGCTTGATAGCCTGTGGGTAGCATAGGGTAAAAGGTACAAATCAAGTGATCTTGGAGAACGATAATGTGAAAGCTACACGGGTGTTAACGGATGAGTTCGTTGGTGTCACTAATAGCAGCTTGGTGCGACATATCAAGGTTTGCTAGCATTGCAATGGGAGGTGTTAGTGCGACATGTTGATCATGTAAGCAACATGGTTGTGGACTTTGTGGCCAAGGCATTTGATAGAAAAGGCGCTGCTCTTTAGCAATTTAAGAATCTGATATTGGGGTGTTGGGCGATACTAGCTCGAGATAGAGGGTGCAATTGTCTGTGGTGGCGTTGCTACTTTCTTGTTTCATACCATATTTTTTATTTTAAAATTCATATATATCAACATGCATTTGGTTGAAATCATTATTTTAAAATAAATTTATCATACCCAAAGCCCAAAATGAGTCCCAAGTACTGTTCAACAAAGAAGCCCAGCTAAGTAGAATCTGGCTTTCTTGCAGGGTCCATTTTAACACTGTAGATTAGGGTTCGGCTTCTCCAGTTCTAGGGTTTCTCACCATTTTTCCCAAATGAAGACTTAATTTTTTTTTCTCGTCACTGACTTCCTTCCACTCTCTTCTCTACAACCCATTTTCCTTCTCTTTGAAAAAAATGCCGCCATTAACGTCTATGCAGCTCCGACGGCTGCTTCACCGTTGCGTCTCTTCGCCTTCTCCCTTTCAACCCCATGCTTTGCTTTCTCTGAAACCTCAATTTACGCTCACCCATTTCCCCAAATTGCCATTTGTGATCTCTAAACCCTTCTCCACCCAGAACCATAATCCTCAAACCCCAGATCCGGTTGCTTTATCTCTTTCGGCTGAACTCCTCAAGGACCCTTCTTTAGACCCTCTCGCTATCACCCCTAGACTCCAGCTTCACTTTTCTCACATCAAACCAACCCCTCTGTTAATCTCCCAGACCCTCAATCTCTCCCCTGAAGCTAGCCGAACCGTTTTGTGGTTTAACGATTGGGTTTTATCGGACCCTGATTTCAACCACACCGATGAAACGCTTTCGTTTTTCATCGATTATTTCGGTCGAAGAAAAGATTTCAAAGCTGCCCACGATCTCCTGGTCAATCACAAGTCTGTTGCCGGGCCTAAAACTCTTAACTCCTCCATTGATAGGCTGGTTCGTGCTGGCAGGCCAACTCAAGTTCTGGGTTTTTTCGAGAGAATGGAGAAGGATTATGGTTTCAAAAGAGATAAAGAGTCACTGAAGTTGATAGTGGGGAAATTGTGTGAAAATGGGTACGCGAGTTATGCTGAGAAATTGGTGAAAGACTCAGCCAACGAGATATTCCCGGACGAGATGATATGTGACTTATTGATCAAAGGTTGGTGTGTTGATGGGAAGCTCGAAGAAGCCAGAAGATTAGCTGGGGAAATGTATAGGGGAGGTTTTGAGATCGGTACAATGGCGTATAATGCAATGCTTGATTGTGTTTGTAAGCTTTGTAGGGAAAAAGATCCATTTCGACTTCATTCGGAAGCTGAGAATGTTCTGCGTGACATGGATTTTAATGGGGTTCCAAGAAATGTGGAGACGTTTAATGTGTTGTTGAATAATCTTTGTAAGATTAGGAAAACTCAGAATGCATTGGGGTTGTTTTTTAGGATGGGAGATTGGGGGTGTTATCCGAATGCAGAGAGTTATTTGATTATGATTCGGAGCTTGTATCAGGCTGCTCGAATAGCTGAAGGAGATAATTTGATCGACCATATGAAATCTGCTCGATTTGGTGATCAGCTTGGCAAGAAAGAATATTATGGATTTCTGAAGATTTTGTGTGGGATTGAAAGGGTTGAGCATGCTATGAGTGTTTTTAAGAAGATGAAGGCTGATGGGTGCAAACCTGGCATTAAGACTTATGATTTGTTAATGGGGAAATGGTGTGCTCTTAATCGGCTAGATCGAGCCAATGCACTCTACAATGAAGCTCTAAAAAATGGGGTGCCAGTGGAACCTAAACCGTATCGAGTTGATCCAAGATATATGAAGAAAACTAAAGCTGTGAAGAAGGAGAAGAAGAGGGAGACTTTTTCTGAGAAAATGGCTAGGAAGAGGAGACGGCTCAAGCAAATTCGACTGAGTTTTGTAAAGAAGAGTAAAGGAAGGATGGGCAGTGCCTAAACTTAATTTTTTCCTTACTGAAAATTTAAGTGAAATGACAATGTCAATTGGAATTTGAGGTTCTTTTCTGATCTTTGGTCATTTGTCCTTTTATGATTTATGTTGTAAAATTTTGGTTCTTGTTTTTACTCTAATATTGGTAACATTAGAAATAAAAATTGTTCCGAGTAATCCATTTTACTCAATATATGACCTAACAACAGGAGAATTGATACTTTAGGTCTTGAGTTGTGAAATGCATTTTTAGTTTTCAAGCATCTTTCAAATAAGATTAGTTGGACAAACATTGCAGATGCAAAATATAGATGAGTTTGATCTTAGGACATTGCTATTAAATTTACTGCAAGGTGGCTGTGCATCCCTGTCCCTCATCAATGTACAACGCAATGAAAATTAAACCAAAAAATTGCCTTCCTATTGGCTGTGTAACCCCTTGGTTGTGATGTATTGAGCCTGACCAGCTGAATCATAGGAAGGTCGATTGCGAGTGTCTATCCCTAGGATCTATTTTATTCGTCTTCTTCTGGTTTATATTTGAAATAGGTTTGAGTTTGGCCTTTCTTACAGGTTCCATGTTAGTGTTATGGTTCTTCTGAGTGCTTAGATTGCAAAATCTATAAGCAAATCTGTGCCTACTTTTGCTTCTGTTGATAAACCGGTACAATGTTGGAAAATGTTGATTTATCATATAGTAAAAGGTAGCATATTTTAGATCCGTGTTTGCATTAAAAATGTTGGAATTTGCCTATGTTTGGAGATAAAGAGGTATGTAAAATATTAAATGAAAGAAACGAAATGGGCAATATCATAATGTAGACGGCTAAGCTTCCGTACCATTTTAGGTCTTTCAGTCTCCTATTTGTTGCCGAGGCAGTAGCTTACCAGCTTCTTAGTAAACTACTGACTTTATACCCCCCTTTTGGAGGGTCTTTTGGTGGCCGAGCCTGTAAAAGGTAGAAAACTAACTACTAGCGGGGAACCAGAGTTGATATTCTGAGTTGCGCCTATGATGCTTAAGTTAATAAATGTAGGAGGGGCAAGATAGGGAAATTTAAACAAATATAGTATTTACAATATGACTCAGAATGCAGTATCTTTCATTTATATTTCATATTCTGTATAGTTGGTAATAATCCGACCTTCTCTCTTTCGGCTTGTGTGTCTGGTAATTCAGCCTGACTCGAGCATGTGGTCCATTTACCTAATGGGTATAGTCTGTTTCCTCGAGGCTTGAAAGCTCATCTTAAGCAAAGGCCAGTTGAATTTGGTCTCTGAACTTGTTTTCAAGTACCGAGATATCTGCAGAGTACCCTAGTTTCTGCTAACCATGAGATTTCAGTGCTGTAATTTGATGGAAATGTTTGAATTCAAGAAATGAAAACTCCCTACTGCACTAAAAGCTGCAGTGGCATCCATGTTTCAGGGTGTATGAATTTGTGTGGCTTGAACATTTTGAAGCAGATAGATGCCAAACCAGAGACGTCAGCACCTTCGGGTGTATAGTGTGTTTTTGTTTCAATATTGGTATGGACAGTAGGAACTGATTCCATAGGTGGAAGGCTTTGCCAAGTCAGCCGAATTAAGTTGTACAGATCATCCCATGTGCTCAGGATTTCCCTTCCAGAACCGAACAGAGCTGTCAATCACACTGAATCAGAATGCAGCCTGAGTGAAATGGGGGGAGAGGTCTTGTTGGTCGGAAGAAAAGGTTAGAGGGTGTTTGGGGTGGGGAGAGAGATGGGAAGATGAGTAGAGAGGTCTAATCCAACCACTTGGCCATTCTTTCTACTGTTTATTGCTATAAACAGATCCAGATAAAGACATTGAGATTCCATAAGTAAAGGACAAATAACAATTGAGATACAGAAAATCACATGCAAAGCTGTTGACATGTGGTAGCTTTCAAGCATGTGATGGGAGGGCTTTTCTTACTTTTACCTTTTGATTCCTTGAATGAATGTTACTCCAGTTTGGGAGTATCAAATATTTTAGATTTTCTTGTATTATTTTGCAGGGCTCCCCACAGTATTATTGTTTCAAATAGACGTTGTACATGAATTTTAGACCCTCAAAATACTACAGATATCAATCCAGTTTTAGCCATAAAAAAAGTGAAAGGCTTGTGGTTAACAAAAGACAAAGGGTTTAGTGATCTCAACTTATCGCCTTTTTTCACAGGGAAGATGCTTTGCGTAATCATCAATTAATTTTTTAAGGGTATCCATATAAATTATAATTCCACTTAAAAGATTAAATATTTTAGTCAATCACTTCACTCAATTTTTTAAAATTAAATATTTTAATCATAGTGTTAAAAAGATGATACAGTATTTTTTTTATTGGTCTAATAATATATTTAATTTTTCAATGATTATACATTTTATCAATTTGATTCTAAATATAATAAGTTGAATTAATTCTATCGAGAAACAATTTAACTCTTTTTCACTCTCCGCAACACACACCCCTCAATTCTCTTGCCATTCCCATCACCATTTGTATCTCATAGGTTTTTGCCAAATTGAAGCTCGGAAGCCATATCTATTTTTAATTGAGTAAATTTAAGTTTTCATTTTGGTCACTTAAATGCAAAAAAATTATAATTTGGCTACCCACGTTTTCAACATTGTGTCTTTGGTCGCTCAACTGCAAGATGATGTGGTATTGACATAATAATAAAATTAACATTTAAAGTTTAGACATTATGTCAATTTGATCTTAACTTTAAAAGATTTAACCATCAACGTTTAAAAATTGTGATATTGATTCTAAAAAATTGAAAATGTACATAAAAATTTCAAAAATAAAATAAAAAAATGCATACAAATATATAATAAAAAAAACTATAAAAGTTTTTATGAATGATTTTATATTTTTGATGTAATAAGTGTGATCTGATTCACCACTGCAGTCAATTACTTGTGGGGAACCTGGATATGATTCTGAATGTTGGAATTGGATGTTTGGTAAGGAGTGTTCCATTGGCATCCCAAATGAACGCCGTAGACACGTGAAAATGGTGTTAATAAAGGCTGCTATATAATCACAGGCTTGGTTTATCCCCTCAGTGCCATGCACCATCTATTTCCCTAACATTGCCCTTTGCCACCTCTTACAAGCTCTCACAAAAATTCTAGTTGTTTATTTCTATAATTTATGATTAAATTTACAGTATATAAATATTGGAAGGTTTAATTTGTTATTACACCAATAAAAAAAAAAGAAGCCTACATGCCACTCATCTAATGAGAAAGTAACTAAATTATTTAATTTTGAAAAATTGAGTGACAAATTTTAAAATATTAACAATTGAGTGATCAGAATAAAATCAAGTGTATAATTAGACAACTATTTTTGTAGTTTACCCACATTTTAAAGAAATTCTAAAGAAAGCTCGCTACAATGAGCTTCCCATAAGCTCTTTTATTTTGGTGAAAATAAATTCAATTCGAGTAATTAACAATAACATGAAGTCATCTAGATAAGATCTTCTATTAGATGTAAGTCAATTCTTCTGTCTCATACTGACTTAACTATCTTGTCTGCAAGTTTGTTTTCTTCTCGGGGAATATATATGTTGTATATTCCATTACTTCAAGAGCTTCAACAAAGAAAGTATTCTCCTTACCAGAGCAAAGTTGGAAACTCCACTTGTTCTCTCTTGAATGATGTTGACTACTTCAAGATTGATTGTTTGAATTAAGACTCTATCCACTCCCCTATCAAGGATAAATTTCAACCCGTCAAAAATACCCCAAAGTTCAGAATCCAAAATTGCACAATTGCCCAAATATCTACTGAAACCAACAATCCACCCCCCATTTCGATATTGCAAAAGACCTCCAACAGCAGCAAACGTGTCATCTACTCTAATCACGCCATCTGTATTTAATGGTATCCAATTTTTTTTCAAGGAAGGATCAACACTCGAACTTGAAGATTTGTGAGCGCAAGAACTCGAAACGGAAGCATATTGTTTTGCCCAACTTAAAGAAGCTTTTATGATTGCGTCATGACTCCAAGGCAATCCTTGAAAGATGTGAAGATTGCAACTCTTCCAAATACGCAAGATAAGAATTTCAAACAGCTCGAGCCAATTAATTCCTTCTTCCAGGATAATCGAATGTTGGTTGTTGAGATTATGCTCTATCCATTGTTGAAGGGACCCTGCAAAAAAGGAAGAATTCATACCTATTGGGAATAACTGATTCCAAATTCCTCTCGCTGCAGAGCAATCCTGTAAAACATGTAACACATCTTCATAACCATGCCCACAAATACCACAAGAAGTGTCCACCCTATTCCTCTTCTTGTTCTCTCCACATTAGTAAGTAATTTTTTTTAAGGCAAGCCATATAAAGAACCTCATCCTTTGCGATCTTTAGAATTTTCACGAAATTTATCAAATTGCTTCATTCGAATTCGAATCACCTTTAATAATAAATAGAGTACCAAGGTAAAAAAAATAAAAGTAAATTCTTTTTATAATTTTTGGAATTTCTTCATAATTATTAATAATCTCTATAATTTTTCGTATACCCTCATAGTTTTTTTATGCTTTCAAAATTAAATTTTGACATAAAAAATCAAAATTTTCTTTGGTTTTCCAAGGTATCCAACCCAGTGATTAATCTTTCTCGTTTTGAAGGCCGATTAAGAAGAAAGACGCTGACAATGAATTTTAAAAATTTTTGGTGTAAATATATTTTTTCATACTAATAATTTTTTATATATACTATTAAATTTAAAACAATTAAAACAAATTTTATAACACAAACCAATATTTGATAGTCCCTCGTATTTGTTTTGGTATTTCTTTAGAATTTTTGGTATTTCCTATTTTTTTGTATTCTCTCATTCTTTTTTACTCACCTCATAATTTTTGGCATTCCCTCATTTTTTTTATATTTCATAATTTTTGGTATTCTCTTAATTTTTTGTACTTCTTCAAAATTTTTGATAATCTCTAAACATTTTTGAATGCTTTCAAAATTGTCATGCGTCACAAAATTATTAATAAATTTTTTTTAACCACTAAAATAATTTAACTAAGAGTATCACTTGTGATAAAAAAAATTAAGTGCCAACTTGAAAAAAATGTATAATATAAATACTACTTTAAATAATGAAATATAATTTAAATATTACATATAACTAAAAAAATGTTTAAGTCTCAACTTGAAAAAATATAATTTAAATATCATTTTATTATTAAACTAAAAGAAGAAAACATGAATAGTTATGAATGGCAAATGATTTAAAGTATAATTTTATATGAGATAATTAAAAAAAGGAAAACCCTAAAAGTAATAGGTTTTGGTGAGTCCAGATTCTAAATAGAAAATTAAAAACTAGTGTCGGCAAAGCCAAAATATATTGTTCTGAAATGAGACACATTGTCCATGACATAATTTCTACCTAATTGCAAAATTATATACCAAAGTGGTCCACATTTTGGTGTAAAATTATTGGACATAATTGGCACAAAATTAATATTAAATAAATAATAAGATAATTAGGAATAAATAGCTAAGGTTTGGTGGTTGGGTGCTGGGCCATTGAACAATACAAAGTCTAATAGGAGGAAAAACGAAACAAAGAACACCCAGAAACGTCTCCTTTAGTCCTTTTGGCTTTTACTACTTAACAAGTCATTGCACCGACAGTACCTGCATTTACAATTAACCCCAACACCATGATAATATATAATAGTAATTAAATGCAATTAATGATACAAATAAATATACAAAAACTTAAAATTATTTGTTTTCTTTTATGAGTTTTGACCCACTTGCTTTTATTCGGATTTCGATATTTAAATGTTTGGCCTTTCCATTCCAATGTTGCCCCCCTATTTTGTCTCGTGACAATTACACAATGGAGGTTAAGAGAGTAAATTACATTATTTAAATGTAATAATATGATTTATTTTTAATTATGGGAAATAATTGGAGAAAAGAAAGGGGCAGGATGGTGATTTGAGTGTGTGTGCATGTGGTTAACGAACGAGTAATAACCGACAGCTTGCACCCATATGGATGGAGCATGTACCTCTCTGTCTCACACTTCTGTACTAAAATGCATTTATAAGCTTCACTTGCAACTCAACAGCCGAGCTCTCTCTTCTCCATTCGATGTGAGAAGGGTCTTTCTTTCTTTCTTTCTTTCTTTATTGGGCACATCTTAACCTTAATCACATCATAAAATAGAGATCTCTTAAACGATCGAGTTATGGAGACTGTCTTTTCAGCATCAAGTAGATCCATTTCCAAGCTCATTAGCTTCACCGCTTTGCTTATTTTCTTGTTTTGCTGCTCAACTTTCACTTCTACTGGTAACTTTCCATTTCTACTTGAATCTGGTTCTTTATTTACTTCAATATACTTGGAGCTTGAATGTTTTTTCATTGTTTTAGTTTTGGAATCTGACTTTTGTTGATATAAAAAGGCAAACTGGGTTGCTGAGATTAGTTTCAGAACTTGATTTTCTTGTTTCTTTATTGGATGTGTTTATTGGATTTGGAAACCTTCTTCCTTAGTGAATGGATAAGCTACTTTTTTTTTTCTTTCCTTTTAATCAGTTTGGTATTTGTTTTAATTTCCCAAAGAGGAAAATCTAGGCATACTGACTGAAAGATCGGTTTTTTTTTTATCCTTTACTGTCCTCATTCTTGCTAAATTAGCTGCTCAATTCTGGTTTTTTTTTTTAGTAACGAAGAGACGAAAGAATGGACTAAAACAGATGTGAACACAAGATTTATGTGGTTTTACCATCTGAAAAAGGGGAAAAAATCTACTTAGGAATGGAGATCTGTGAGGTGTGATAAAATTGTACTGTGTTTTTTTTTTCCTGAACATAGAGATGACCAAAGTTGACCCAACAAAGATTTTGAGATTTAGTGTCATAAGAGATAATTATTGAAGCTTAAAATTGAAGTCTCCATCATTAAAATCATAACTCTAATACACACAAAAAAAGAAGAAGGATACCCACTATTTCTTTTATGGTGTACCAATGGAATCGTGGAACTGCTTTACATCTATGCCATTAGGCTATCTTAGCATTTCAGAATCTAACTTCTTATTTGGATCCTATATGTGTCCAGAAACTGCTATGGATTTGCAAAGTTCATCTTTCTAATGTTCATTTTGGATTTGTGATCCAGCTCCAGACCTAAATTATCAATGGTTTTTTGCTTGAAATTCAATGCCTTAAGTGTCTTGTAATTTAAAGGTTTGAGATATTTTCTTGGTTGTTTCTGCAGAAGCCTATGATGCGCTTGATCCAACTGGCAATATCACTATCAAATGGGACGTAATAAGTTGGACCCCAGATGGCTATGTTGTAAGTTTTACCGAGGGTCCATTTTCTTTTATTTACAAAAGACTAATGACTTCAACATTGAAAGGAGCATCTACTTTCTACCAGAAGTTTAAAGATCAAAGCATTCTTTTTACTTTTTTCTCTGTTTGCTCTAATTTAAAGTTCTTCAAAAGACATCACCTATACATACATATTTACTTGCGTATCCCTTTTCTTTTGGAAGCACACTAAAAGTATATATTCTAATTCAACACATATAGAACTTATAACACTTAGGCTGAAAATTTACCAATTCAGCATTGCAGTTCCATTGTTTTTCATTTTGAAGTTAAAAAGGTGTTATTTTACTTCTTATGATTTATAATATTATTTACCCTTGTTGTGAATTTGGCAGGCTGTTGTTACAATGTACAATTTCCAACAGTATCGCCATATTCAGGCACCTGGTTGGACATTGGGGTGGACATGGGCCAAAAAGGAAGTAATCTGGAGCATGATGGGAGGCCAAACCACAGAACAAGGGGATTGTTCAAAATACAAAGGAAACGCCCCCCATTGCTGTAAAAAGGATCCCACGGTTGTGGATTTATTGCCTGGAACTCCTTATAACCAGCAGATTGCAAATTGCTGCAAAGGCGGGGTATTAAATTCATGGGTTCAAGACCCGGCCAATGCAGCAAGCTCATTTCAGGTTAGTGTGGGCGCTGCAGGAACGACGAACAGAACTGTGAGAGTGCCTAGAAACTTTACCCTGAAAGCCCCAGGTCCAGGATATACTTGTGGGCCTGCCAAGATTGTGAAACCCACTAAATTCGTAACGGCTGATAAAAGGAGAATAACTCAAGCTATGAGTAAGTTACTTGCTAAGCTCATGTTCTGCTTTTGTAGTAATCAAGTCAGATATATCTACAAGCTTACCTACGTGCTTCACTTGTATATATGCTGTGAGACAATTTTAAAACTTATATGATGTTTTGTTCTTGATATGAATGTACATAAAATGTATCGAACTAAAGTACTAAAGCTTGATAATTAAGTGAGATAAGATATTTTTGTTAGTAATAATTCAGCATGAAGGAATGAGAATTTAAGTCTCATCTTATCTGCGAATAATTGCAGTGACATGGAACGTTACATGCACATATTCCCAATTCCTGGCTCAAAAGACTCCTACATGTTGCGTCTCACTCTCTTCCTTCTATAATAACACTATTGTGAATTGCCCGACATGTGCTTGTGGCTGTCAGAATAACTCAACTGAATCTGGGAGTTGTGTAAGGTAAGCTTCTCAATTTTCTGTCCTTTCTTCCCTCTAGTTGTCCTTTTACATTCTTTTTCAGTCATATTTATTTTCTTGGTGATGACACTTTCCAGCGAAAGGTCTTCACATTTAGCTTCAGCTGTTCCGGGCAAATCTACCAATGCACCACCTTTGCTTCAGTGTACGAGCCATATGTGTCCAGTTCGAATTCACTGGCATGTTAAGCTCAATTACAAGGAATACTGGCGTGTGAAGATCACGATCACCAATTTCAATTACGCATTGAACTACAGTCAGTGGAATCTGGTTGTGCAACACCCCAACTTTGACAATCTTACTCAACTTTTCAGCTTCAATTACAAACCATTAACTCCTTATGCTGGCTTAAGTAAGTTTATGTTTGCCATTAATTATTTCTTTGCAATAGCAGCATTTTGTTTTCCAGAATCTGTGCATTGTTTCGGTTATATGCTAATATATGCTTTTTGACCATGAACTGAAACTAGAATATACTTTTCTTTTGCAGATGATACTGCCATGTTATGGGGACTTAAGTTTTATAATGATTTCCTCAACGAAGCCGGTCCTCTTGGGAATGTGCAGTCAGAACTATTATTCAGAAAAGATGCATCAACTTTTACTTTCGAAAAGGGATGGGCTTTTCCACGGAGAATATATTTCAATGGTGATAACTGTGTCATGCCACCTCCCGATGCCTACCCTTGGTTGCCGAATACTGGTTTGAAGCAAGTTATCTCTCTGTTTCAACCAGTCATGACAATCTTAGCATCATGTGTTTTCTTATGGGCTAATATGTGATGAATGCTGTCTGCGGAAACCGCTAAAGCTATTTGTTCGACATCCTGCATTTCACATCTGATTTCATATTATCACACTGAAGCTTTTGATGATCGATTCAATGGTGTTGGAATAGTTTGGTGCGGCAATGTAACACGCTAAAGAGTGGATCAAGGTGCACAATCTCTGGTCCCTATAGCATTTGGTGTATTATTTATATGTTGGGGTTTGTAATTTACACCATTTCTTTTTGGAGTTAACTGCTTTGTTGTATGTTTTATTCACATCATACACATGATCGATTTATTTGTAGAATATCCTTGAACAAGTTTATAGCATTGTATTCAGGAACATCTCTGAGAAATTATAGTCGATATATTGTTTGTTTTGTTCCAAGTGAGACATGCACCATGATACATTGATGCAGCTCAAAAGCAAGTGCATTTAGTTCACATTTTTTTTCCAACTACTATAACAAATCGTCCCATCCGGACTTGATCTGTAAGCTTCTAGAAATCGTCCCAATGAAGCTCTACAGTAAACAAACCACTCTTCTTTATGTGTTGTAATAGTTTCTGAGAATCTTCTTCTCTGCATGCGATCTCTAAAGGGTCAAAATAAACATAAGGAGTGATAACACCATTGTCGATACTGCAATCGAATTTATTTTGGCAGAGTTTGGTAGAAAAGGGTAGGTATCTGGAGATGGCAGCAAGCATTCATAGCCGTTAAAGTAGACTTTCCGAGGAAATGCCCACCCCTGCTTGAAGGTAAATGTATCCTTGTTTTTCCCAAGGAGCACCTCTGACTGAACATTTCCTTGAGGCCCTGCTTCCATTAATAGGTCATTGTAGAATTTCATGCCATAAAACATGCCTGTATCGTCTGCATTGATCAAGGTGTTAATGAGTCTGGGTTTCGATAATGCTTTGTCAGGTTAGTTCTGCTAGAGTTTCATTAAATAGAAATGAGTTTCAGGCACACGCTCATGGATTCATAGGGCACCAGAGGCTTGTAATCGAAACTGAAGACTTGGGTGACAGAGTTGAGATTCGGATGCTGTGCGACAAGTGTCCACTGTGTGCGGTTCATGCAGTAATTAAAATTCGTGATGGCGATCTTCACACGCCAGTAGTCCTTGTAGTTTAATTTAACATGCCAATGCACACTTATAGGGCACATATGATGTGTGCATTGCAGCAATGGTGCCTTGTCTTTCCTTGGAGTGTTTATCCCTTTCCTACGTGCCTGCTTTGAATCACTCCTGCAAAATCGAGCCATAATGAGCTTTGAGCACCAGGAATGAAATTATCGTCCAAATTTACATTGAAAACACTTGAATATAGAGATCCAGCGAGAGGCTTACATAACACAGTTGTTTTTGTTCTGGCATCCGCAAGCACAAGTAGGGCAAGGTGTGATAGTCTCGTTATAGAAAGACAAGAACGAAACACAACAACGTGGGTTCCTTGAGGCGAGAAATTGTAAGTGCATGTCACATTCCATGTCACTGCATTACAAAGGAAAACATTTAGACAGACTCTGGAGAATTCAGTAGAGAGTTGCATTTGCAAGTGAAAGAATGCTTACTCAATGCCTGAGTTTTTCTCCTACGATCAGGTGTGAGGTAGACTGTGGAAGGCACGACTTTAGCAGGTCCGCAAGTGTAGGCTAGTCCTGGAGCGAGCAAAGTGAAATTTTTGGGAAGTTTAACCGTCTTATTCGAAGTTCCTGCAAGTCTGACACTCACTTGAAAGGCTGAGACGGAACCTATAGGATCTTGTCCCCAAGCAGACGTGACGCTGGCCTTACAACAATTGGAGAACTGCTGGTTGTAAGGAACTCCAGGGAGCAAATCAACCACTATAGGATTTTTCTTACAACAGTGAGGTACATTTCCTTTGAACTTGGAACAGTCTCCTAGCTCAGTAGTTTGAGCCCCTACCATGGACCATATCACTTCTTTCTTAGCCCATTGCCACCCTAGGGTCCATCCAGGGCTCATGATGCTACGATACATTTGGAAGTCGCTCATCGTCACTGCAGCCTGTTAGAACACAAAGATCAATAAAGACCATGATCAAGGCCTCTCCCTTTAGCCTAGTAGCATAAACACAAAGATCAATACTCCTATTTAAAACTAGCAGCATAATCACTCAAAACCAAGTTACATAGGCGACAAGCCAGTCTTCTTCCACAATTGGTTACTAAAAACGAATAGGGATAATGCCATTTTACACCCTTATACTTTGGTCCATGTTCGAGTGTGGTATTTGAAGTTTAATTCCATTACACAATTTGGTACCTATCATTAACGTTGTTAATTTCTAACTGATTCTGCCACGTGAACCAATTATGTGTCGATACGTGGCAAGGGGCAGGCTGAAAGGGCAATTGCACAGGCACATTAGGGAAGGGCTGTTTTGCAATTTGCCCTTCCCCTTCACTTTTTCATGTTCTCTCTCCCTCAGTCACAACAAATTTTCTGGCCAAATTTCGAATGGGTTTTCCGATTTATCAAGCTTGGTGGTTTTAAACTTAAGTGCTTGGTGGTTTTAAACTTAAAGTGCTTGTTGGTTTTATATCATCGGAATCATACAGACAAATGCTTCTTATAAAGTAAAGGGTTTTCTCGATTTCCCCTGTTCATTTCCGTTATTACGTTTTTACAGCATTTGTCTCTTCAACATGCTTCCATGTCCGGTTTTGCTGGTTTTTGATTGTTTATCAATTAATGGTTTTAGGAAACAAGATGAGGAGTAGGACGAACTCAGTGCCAGTGTTGAGAGGATAGGAGGTGTTTGGCTTACCATATATGAAGAACTTCTTGCACAGGTGAGTACTGCAATCTCTATGGTTTACCGGATACCAAAGCTATTGGTATTGTAGTCGATATGTTCGTATGCTAATACTTGAATCTGTTTATTTCAGGAGAAGATAATAGATGATTTAGGTAATGAAATGGACAGCACAACAAACCGATTGGATTTTGTTCAGGTGATTCTGTCAACTTTGATTTGCAGATATAAAACACATTGATTTGCAGAAACTAAATTTGCTGGCCTTTTTGATGAAAATTTCCTTTTTTTTCTCCTTGCAGAAGAAAGTAGCTTTGGTTATGAAGAAGGCAAGTGCAAGGGGCCAGTGTATGATGATATTATTTTTGCTGGGTTTGTTCATTATTCTATTCATTCTGGTCTTCTTCACTTGAGACCGGAGAGAAGGCTTTTAGTCTTATGATGTTCATATTCGGAAATGGTTTATCGAAAATAAACCATGGGAGTTGTAGAATACAGAGGAATTGGATCGGGGTATGATCTATAGTTTCGAAACGATGACTTAGGAATCCACAAGTACTTAAGCTTAAAACCATCAAGCTTGATAAATCGAAAAACCCATTCAGAATTTGGCCAGAAAATTTGTTGTGACTGAGGGAGAGAACATGAAAGAGTGAGGGGGGAAGGGAAATTGCAAAACAGCCCTTCCTAATCTGCCCCTGCAATTGCCCTTTCAGCTTGTCCCTTGTCATGTGTTGACAAATAATTGGTCCACGTAGCAAAATTAGTAAAAAAATTAACCGTGTTAATGACAGGTACCAGATTGTGTAACGGAATTAAACTTCAGGTACCACTTTAGACATTTTGAAACTTCAGGTACCACACTCGAACATGGGCCAAATTATAAGGGTGTAAAATGGCATTATCCCAAACGAATATAAAGAAAATCACAAGCTGACATGTTAAAGAAACCCACCACATAGCCATCTGCCGTCCAAGAGACAAGATCCCATTTTATTGTTATATTTCCAGTTGGATCCAATGGATCATATGCATCTAAAAACATCAAATAAAAATTAGAAATCAGTGGTAATAAAAATAGATCAAATATGAAGTTTTGTTTTTGTAACAGGAACATTTACCAGCATTAGGAAGCATTAGAAGAAACACAACAACCAGAATACATATGGACTTCATTCCTAGAAATAGGCAGCATTTCCGACACCCATAATGACATGTTTGGGTAGATTGATTGAATCTCATTTCTTCCATTGAAGTCTCCAAAACTTCAGAGCAAAGAACTCAAAGGAGAGAGTGGTTTGTAAGTTGTGTTTACATTACTGCATTGCATTGTGTTAAAAAAAGGAAAGGGAAAAAGTCTAATAATATTGGCAATGAATGAAGGTTGGAAAATGTCATACCAACTGGTTGTTAATATTTCGTGGGATGTTTAATTTTTAATTTGAAACACAAACACACACAAAAGGTATAGTTGTCTGCATTTTGAAGCAAAACTTTAAGCAAGTAATGATGGAAAGCTGACTGGAAATTTTGAGAGTTAAGGAGCAGCAGAAGTGCTCAAAGATTATTCAAGCTTTTCAGTGCATTGTTTCTATGCCAAGAATCTGGATATTTCCCTGTCGTACCCTATTCCTTCTAAAGATCCATGTTCATTCCCTTTTCTTACTATCGTTGGCTTAACATCAAATTTCCATTAAAAAGTCATAACGAAAAAAAAAAAAGTAACAGGAAACTGGAGGGTTTGAAAGGACTGGATTTGGCGTCAAGAGGATGGGGGAGTAAGGCAAATGATTGATATCTGTGGTAATGAATATGATATCTCAGCTCCTTTTTAGAGAAAACAAAATTAAAGATGTAAGGTAGCTCTCTTGTACGTTACATTCATTATTATTTCTTCCGAATAACCTTTTCATTATATCTATGTAGGATTATTGAAAGGGAACCATAATCTGAATGCTGGGTTGGATTGAGTTGAGGCAACTTCATGCTCCTTGCAACAGGTCATGGCAAGTTAAAGTTTCACATATAAGTCGTGATCGGAATAGTTGCGCAGACTGTATGGCACGTATCGGACGTTCATTAGGAGCGGAATTGACCATATTTTAGGCCCCTCCAGACTCCAGTGGCTGTTGGCGGGTGTCTACAGCAAGACTATGCTGGTGCTGTAGTGGGTTATAAATAAAATTTATGTTAGCAACTCCACTTTCTAACTTTGCTCAATCAACTTAACATCCAACCAGACTTTGTTTAACAGGGATCAGGTTACTTTTCGGTCGGATATAGCCCAAGTGTCTGGGCCATTATAAGGAGGCAAAACCCCTCAACTTGCAGGGTTGCATGGGTTCCTCTAACCACACCGCTGGACGTTTCCTTGAAATAACCATCTTCTTCGATTAGTCGCTTCTTGGCCTTGGCCACCCACAACTTGCAGGAAATAATAATAAAACCCTTGTATAGGTGATGTGAGGTGTTGGTTAGATTTATTCATAGGTTGAGCTATTCATTCAGAATCGGAAGTTTATTCAAAATTTATTTTTTTATCAATAAAATTAATTAATTTTAAGTAACTCAATTAAAGTTATTTGAAAAAAATAACTTAATTAAAATTAAATTAAATTAAGAAAGACATTATACATGAATGAGTTTGTACATTTTTTAAAATTGATGATGTGATAAATTTTATTAGTCATCAAAAATTATATATTTTAGTATATTTTAATCTAAATTATATTTATAAATATATCAAATATAAATATAAGTATGATTAAGCAGAAAAATTCCGAAACAACCGACAGCCAATGATGACCCAGTCAACCAACTTTCCAGTTTCCATAGACAGTGTTAAAAGATAGAGTTACAGAGTCAGTCATCCGGACAAGGAAAAAAAAGTGACCTTCCTCTGCCAATCCGCCACGTGTGTGTCATTGCATGACTTTTTCCTTGACAATGAACATTGAAGTAGTCGCCCCCCGCGTACATGGAACACTTAGGCACGTCACTGTACCGTTCTCCACATAGATCGTGTTGACCACGCACCTCTCACACGTGCCAACTTTGTTAGTACAGTTATCATTTTTCTTACCTTATAGGATTAGGCTAAGGTGAAGAAAAATATTTCTTTATTTATTTGAATAATTTGTTTTTTAGGAAAGTAAAAAGAGTTGAGATTCTCTCACTTTCCCTAATACTTTTTATTTTTAAAATAATAGTTTTATCCTTGATTTATTTTAATGACTTTTTTATTTCGAATTTTCTCGAAAATTTTCCAATTTTTTAACCATTTATTACTTTGTTGTGAATGGTTTTATTATTTTTAAAATTATCCTCTTCTTCATTTTTGAATTATTACAACTCTTTAAGAATATTAGTACTCTTTTTACTTTTTAATTTTGTATCAAATTAATAAACTATCAATTTTTTTATATTTTTAAATTATTAGGACTTTTTTATTTTTTTAAAAGTTTGTATCTGTTAAAGTTTTTTGACCCGAATCCAATCACGTGGTAGAATAAGAATCTACTTTGAATTTAAATGAAATATGCATTATTGTTATATTGATATTTTCTACATACACATACGTGTGATAGAATTTCTAATTATATTTTGAATAATAATTTAGATTTTTATAATTTTTTTAATATCTAAATGATTTGAGATCTCAAGATAACATTGATTCTTTGTCTTGTTATGTTGGTGTTTGATATGTCAGAATCTCAAATAATCACCAAAATTTATTAAAATATTATTTTTATATTATTTTAGTAAATAATTTTAAACTCGTATTATTTAAGTAAATAATTTATTTTTATAATATTTAGGCAAAAATGCTTGGTTTTATATGTTAAACATAATTGATTGAGTTTCCGTTCATGCTATTGCAATAATTAGAGGATATAAAATATAAATAGAAAATATTTTACTAATTTATTTTAGTAATTAAAAATAAACTAATTTAAAAATTGGTAATTTAACATATAATTTTTTTTTAAAAAATAAAAGATTAGTTATGATAAATTTTTTACTAATCATTAATTACTAGTATCATATTATTTATTTCTTTGACTATTAAAATAAGATATTTAAAAATATTGTTTTATTAAAGTTTTTTTAAATAATTCAAAATTAAAAGTAAATAGTAAAATTCAATGACAAAATTCCATAAAAAAAGTAAAATTTAAACTGAAGACTTTACCTTTAATCTCAAATATATAATATCCATTAATATAAATATAATAATAAATTTCAATTTTCATTATCCTTTTCAAATTAAAAAATTATATAATGTTGTTGCTTCCATCCAATTTTAGTAAATTTTTATTTTCATTATTAATTTTTTTAAATATAACGTCAGTAGATAGTTTTTTCGTTTTAATCATCGTTAATTTGGTTAATTACAGCATTATTGTACACTCATTTTAGTCAAAGTTTTCATTGTAGTCACTTATTTTTGTTAAAATTTACCATAAGTTATTGTACTCTACACTAAAATTTGAATTTAGTCCTTATACTTTTATTTCTAAAAATTTAATCTCTTTATTTTTGAGATTTCAAAATTAAGGTTCAACTATAAACATTGATAAAAAAAAATTGATATTTCTGATAAAAAAAGAAAAGCAAAGGAAACAACCAAGTTTTACTAAAAAACTCATTTCTATATTAATTTTTTTTTTCATTTTTTAAGAAAATAAAATTAACTAAAAAACAATAAAATGAAAAATTAACTGAAATGAGTGTGTAATAATAATAATTTTATTAGTTAAATTAGCGGTGATACTAAAACGAAAAGATTATCTAAAACATATTAAAGTAAAGTAAACTAAAAATTTTATTTTTAATCTCGAAAACACAATATCAGTTTGCAATTAATATAAACTATAATGAAAAATTTTAAATTTTCATTATCCTTTTTAAATTATAAAATTTTGTTTGATTAAAAAATAAAGGTGACAATTATAGTGATAGTTTTTAAAATGAGAATTATGATAATCAAAATGATTTTAGCCATTAATTAAAATAAAAAAATCTAAAATCTTAATACTTTAATTACATGATAAAAAGAAAAAAACTTATTTATTTTAACCTAATGATTAAAAGCAGTTTAATGTATATATTTAATTTTAAAAATTCTCATTATAAATAAAATCGAAATGGTAGGCTGCGTTTTCCTACTAAAGAAAAATTACCTTAATTTTGTTTGCACGTGCCACCGTGGTAAAATCCTTTTCATATAAAGACACGGTTCCCCCTCTTTCATTCCCCTATCTCAAGCAGTCAAACCCGTCCCTCCCTTCCTCTCTGCTTTTTACTTTGCTAAGTCCAAGCTTTCGACAATGGCCGAACCCTCTACCATTTCACCAGCTCCCCTCTTAAAAGATGAGCTCGACATAGTCATTCCAACCATTCGGAACTTGGACTTTTTGGAGATGTGGAGGCCCTTTTTCCAGCCTTACCATCTCATCATTGTTCAAGATGGTGATCCTTCCAAGACCATCAAAGTTCCGGAGGGCTTCGACTATGAGCTTTACAATAGGAACGACATCAACAGGATTTTGGGTCCTAAGTCTTCTTGTATCTCTTTCAAGGACTCTGCTTGTCGCTGCTTTGGTTACATGGTTTCCAAGAAGAAGTACATTTATACCATTGATGATGACTGCTTTGTAAGTTAAAAAACTCATGTCTTTCCTCCTTTTTCAATTTTGGGTTTCGGGTTGTACTTTTGGAGATCTGAGTTTCAGCCAATTCTTGGAATTGGAATATGGGTTCTTTTATTTTTACTTTTTTGCAGGTGGGTTTTATGTTTTGGTTCTTGATGTGATCTTTTAGTCTTCTGGGCGTGCAAGTTTAGATATTGATGTGATTTGGGAATTTTTAATTTTGTTTAGTATTAAAGTTAAAATGTTCTTTTTAATACAATTTAGTGGTATTTCCCCATCTTGATTTGCTATTTGGATCTGCAATTTTTTCCCTGCTTCCCGGGTTTAGCAAATAACATGTATTTATCTGTGTTTCCTGGTATATTTTCTATAGATATCTGCTTTGACTTGTTAGGCTTTCGAGATAGTCATCCTACATTTACTCGTCATTCAATGGTGATGTAAATCTCAGTAGCCTTTCTTAATAATTTCTTAATCTTTTGCTGTTTTGTCATGTTTGTCTATAAATTTTGAAATGTAGGTCAATTTTCAATGAGATCTGTCCATGAAGTGTTGTGCTTTTCTGGTATTCTATACTCCCTCTTGCCATGTATGTAAATCTGAAGTTTGAGGCTGCTTGTGTTACAGGTTGCGAAAGAACCATCTGGCAAAGACATTAACGCACTGGAGCAGCACATAAAGAACCTTCTTTGTCCATCTACTCCGTTTTTCTTCAACACTCTCTATGACCCATACCGAGCTGGTGCAGATTTCGTTCGTGGGTACCCATTCAGTCTCCGTGAAGGTGTTCCCACTGCTGTTTCTCATGGCCTCTGGCTCAACATCCCGGATTATGATGCACCAACTCAGCTTGTCAAGCCTCTCGAGAGAAACACCAGGTGTGTATATATATAACCTTCACATTTTGTCTGATGTGTGTACTCGTACAAATAAAGACTAATTCCAATGTCTAATTTCTATCAGGTACGTTGATGCTATTATGACAATACCGAAGGGAACCCTCTTTCCCATGTGTGGTATGAATCTGGCATTCAACCGTGAATTGATCGGCCCTGCAATGTACTTTGGACTCATGGGTGATGGTCAGCCCATTGGTCGATACGATGATATGTGGGCTGGCTGGTGTACCAAGGTATCTTATCATTCTTGCCATCACCTACTGATTTGTTGCTAATACACTTGTCCGTAGCTTTATGTAAGTTTCCTATTACACTGCAACCATTAATAGCCTGTCGGTTCACATTCAGGTCATATGTGATCACCTCGGACTGGGAGTGAAGACAGGATTGCCTTACATTTGGCACAGCAAAGCGAGCAACCCGTTTGTGAATCTTAAGAAAGAATACAAAGGAATTTACTGGCAAGAAGAGTTGATCCCATTCTTCCAGTCTGTTACCCTTCCTAAGGACTGCACTACGGTTCAGAAATGTTACATCGAAATCTCCAAGCAGGTCAAGGCAAAACTAGGCAAGGTTGATGACTACTTCAACAAGCTGGCTGATGCTATGGTGACCTGGATCGAAGCATGGGATGAGCTGAACCCATCGGGTGCAAAATCCGCCGAGCTGTCCAATGGTGCTTCGAAGTAGGCTTGTTCAGTAAGCAGCTAACATATTGTTTAGCAGCCCTAGGCTTGTTTGGGGAAGCTCCATTGCTTGGAGTGCTTATTTTGCAGGTTGGAGGAGGATGGACACATCATTATTCTATCATATTATTACTGAGTTTAGAACAATAAAAAATGGATTGGTTTATGGCTTCTTATGTATTTGGCATTAGAACTGGATGGCTTTTTATGGCTTATGTATTTTGCATTAGAAATTGATGGCTTATATCTTAGATTATTTTATTTAGACAATGATTGGGTTGTTTCTTTTTGAAAAGTTGTTCTTGTTCTAATTTGTGGAATATCAACTCTTTAAATTGGGAATATTGTATGATTTCTAAAAGATGATTGAGACTACATGAATATACAAACATATAAATTGGTAGCATAGTTATCGAAGTACGTGGATGTTTCCGCAAAGGGTGTTTGTGCCGGCAGATGGGTCTTGGAACTGTGACAAAGCTGTAAATTTATTGTCGGTATTGGGCAGGTTGGTGTGTTTGGCAGTGGAGTCCCATGTGCTGTGATCCCAAATCCAATAATCCGACCTTGTTTCCTTGAATTAGAGCAATGCATGGACAGTGACATTCCAGCAAAGCATCATTAGGTTTCAACGAAAAGGAAAATAACATCAGACAGAGCTGTCATCTTCTTGTTCTTCGGAACCATCCAGCTCATTTTGGGACTTTGGTTTGGTCCCACCCTCTCCCTCTCCTTCCTAACTTCATTACTCTGTCATAATATATTTAATTTTCCATTTTTTTGGTATATTGTATTTGGATGATCTGTTTATATTATAGGCATCGTATATAATCATTGAGAATCCAAAGTTTAGCTGCCTCAATGTCTTATAAAAAAGAACTGATAATTCGATTGGTTGCTACAACTGATTCTCAATTTTTTTTATTAAGACACAATTCAATTTTTAACCTTTATGTTAAGAATTATAATATTAATAATAAAATGTTAGTCATGGTTAAACCAAAAGGCGAAAGGCCAAAAGCCCGTAAATGCGGTTAATGATTGAATCTGTGGTTATGTTTACATAAAACAGACATCGTCAATTCAATTTCACCGACAAAATCTCTACTGGAATGGGGCCACGACCTTTTTAGCCAATAAAAAGGATTTCAGAAAAAATAAACTCAAACGCCGTTGCCGGGGATCGAACCCGGGTCACCCGCGTGACAGGCGGGAATACTCACCACTATACTACAACGACCTGTTGAGGCTTTTACTTTTAATAATAGCAATTTGATTTTTGGATTTTCCTTCTTATAGAGCATTGACCTTTGCACAAACTGAACACTTGGCTGTAAGATAAATCATGTGAGTTATTTTAAATGAGTTTCATGTTGTTACTTCAATTTTCTTTCCATTAAGAGTTTTGATATTTTTTATATCCGTGTTTGGTCTGATGCACGTGGTAATTTTAGACAATGATTTTATTATTACCACTATTTAAAAGTGTCATGTGTACCACATTTAACATCATTACAAAAAAGTATGAAAATCGTTGACCGAATGAAAATTTGAGTATTAATTTAAGAAAAAAAAAAACATAAATATCAACTTGGAAGAAAGTGACAAATTCATGGGCGAAATGAATATATAAGCCTTAAAAATAAGACCTCTAACAAATATAAAATATGTCAAAAATATTATGAAATAAGAATTATAATATTAATATTTATTTAGTCATGGTTAAACGGAAAGCCCCTAAATGCGATTAATGATTGATTGAATATGTGGTTATGTTTACATAAAACAGACCTCGTCAATTCAATTTCACCGACAAAATCTCTACTGGAATGGGCCACGACCTTTTTAGCCCATAAAAAGGAATTCAGTAAAAATCATAAAACGCCGTTGCCGGGGATCGAACCCGGGTCACCCGCGTGACAGGCGGGAATACTCACCACTATACTACAACGACCTGTTGATATTGTTGACTGTTTTAATATTTATAATAGGTTTGTTGCACTTTCCTCCTTGTAGAGTATTGACCTTTGCACAAACTGAACACTTTGCTGTAAGCTAAATCAAGTGAATCATTTAAAATGAGTTCCAATTGATATCCGAATTTTCTTTCCATTAACGGTTTTGGTATTTTTTTTTTTATAATGGTGTTAAGTCTGATACACATGGCGTTTTTAGATAATGATGTCAGTGTTGCCACGTGCCACTATCTGAAAGTGTTATGTGTACTAGACTTAACATCATTACAAAAAAGCATTAAAACTCTTGATAGAATAAAAATTCGAGTATTAATTTAGGATAAAAAAAATAAAAAGTATTAATTTAGAAGAAATTGACAAATTCATAGGTTAAATGAATATTTAAGCCCAAAAAATAAGACGTCTAGCGAAATTTTTTTCTTATAGTTATAAATAAATAATGTGAATGATTAAAAATTACCAATTATAAAAAAACAATACTTCAACCAAACATAGCATAACTATATTATTTAAAAATAAAATAAAAAACATTTTTTTTCTCTTTTCATGTAAATATATAAAACATACGAGCTTGCATATCTATGCAATGCATAAGTGAATTGTATTTAATAATAAAATGTATTAAATATATTTTATTTTAAAAGAAATAATAAATTTATAAATAATACAAGTAAATAATTAAAGTTACGAAATTTATGGATAATATATTAAAAAGTAATGTGTGATCAATGGTGGAGCCTAGTAGAAGTCTAGTAGGGCCATGATCCTCTGAGGTTTAAAATTTTTGCAATTTAACCTTTTGTAGATATATTGTTGCGCTTCCAAAAAATAAGTAGACCTCTCAAGGTATAAAATTTTTGCAATTTTTCTCTTTGTATATATACTTGTTTTCGGATGATCAAATTTGGTTGATTTTGGATGGTTAATCAAACTTGGATTGAATAGATTATTATGCTCAAATATTGCTTATTTTTAATCGATTGTTTTTATGTTTGAATCGATTGTCATGTTGAAATGCTGTTTCTTTTGAATTGATTGTTTATATGTTTAAATCGAGTGTTATGGTGAAATATTACTTCTTCTGCTTTTGAATTGATTGTTTATATATTTAAATCAATTGCTATGTTGAAAAACAGTTTCTTCTCAATTGATTATTTATTAGCTTTGCCCCCAAAATTAACATATTGGTTCTGCCACTATGTGTGATGCTATTGTGATTTTGTGCATGCATGGTTTATCAAGGATAAACAAAATTTATTTTATCATTAATAAATTGAAGATTGGACTAGATTATCAAATAAAGCTAAATGCTTAAATTTGTTGTATACCTCATGCCATTGTTTCTTAATTGTTACGCTTCTCGTAGTTTTATCGATCCATCTGTTAAATAAGCATTTAAATATGCTAAGAATCAAATGAAATGAACTTAAAAATTATATATAATCTTTATTTAAATTATCTCAATATATTTCTCAACAAATTAGGGTAATTTAAATAGGAAATATATATATATATTAAGTTTATTATTTTTTTAAAAGAAAATAAGAAAGGTTTATTTTTATTATTTTTATATTTTAAGCATTCACCTATTTAATGGATCTACAGAATATGAAGGATTAATTATTGGATTTGATTCAGTAAACATATTGAGAAACAAAAAAAAAACTATTTAAATTTAATTTAATATGCAAATATATCAAAAGTTAACAAACATTTTAATTTGGTGTAGCCATGCTGACAGAGGACACCCATTTTTCAGCTGATCTAAAAAGGATAATTATTTCATCAAGTCCTTGAATGTTTTATATAATCACATTTCAGTTTGGTGTTGTCAATTTATCCGGTAACACCACTAAAAAATTCTTTTTTTTTTTAAATGCAACACACTAGCAGCACCGACAAACATTGTAGAAATCGAGTCATTTACTTACAAGATCACAGTTATAACTTATTTATCAAATCACAGTTATTTAAAATAACATGAGATTATAATTATTGGAAGAGGAAACACAATATTAATAACAAAACATTATAACATTATTGAATTAACCAAAAGATTAATTAAAGACATGATGAGAAAGATCATAGTGGGGAAATTAGGTAATACATCATAATTAAGGGACCACATATATTAATATTACCCCATTTACTTGTTGGCGGTACTCGGAGCGCATCAAACACTCAATTAAACAAACTTTTTAACATTAAAATATTTATTTAAGTACGAAACTATATAATTTTAATTAATTATTTAATAATATTATAAACAATAACTTTTTTAATTAATAATATTATTTTTATCTCGTCTCTTTTTTTACTTAGCTTTTTGGTTATATTAAAAAAAAAGTAAAAATAAAATTGGAATGGATGGGACTAAATTATGAAAAATCTATATAACAATTAACAGAGAATGTGTAGACAAGTTTGATATATTTGTCGTCTTCACTTGTATCGTAGTAAGATTCTGTGTGATATTTAAATAAATTAAATGTTTTTCTTCTGCAAATCAAACTTAACCCGCCATACCCAACAATCCGTTTCATAGTTTTCAAGTGTATATGTGATTTTTGTTTAAGGCTATATATAGAGCCATAAAACTAATTGCAGCGCAGCCATTTCATCATGGAATCCGTCTTGGAATCCCAACCCATTTCTACTGAGAAAGAAGACGGAGTCTTGTTTTCAAAATCATTCCAAGATATAATTTCGACTCTCCCCAAAGGAAACTCCTGGGGCTTTCCCGACCATCTTTTACAGTACCACGGGTTCTGGCACACCTCGGTTTTCCTACAAGGAATCTTGTCAGCTCAACAGCAGTTCCAGGCTCAACCTGCTGATATCATCCTTTGTAGCGCCCCCAAAACCGGCACGACTTGGTTGAAGTCCCTCACTTATGCCACCATTACAAGAACTTCATACGACGATTCCACCAGCCCTTTGCTTTCCAAGATGCCTCATGATCTTGTGCCTTTCATGGAGCTTGATCATGCCCATTTTTCCACTCATCGACATCTTGGAATCCCTGTTTTGGCTACTCATATGCCTTACTCTGCCTTACCCAAATCAGTAACTGATTCCAGTTGTAAAATTGTTTACATATGCAGGGACCCCAGGGATTCATTTATTTCATTGTATCTCTTCATTTCCAAGTTCCAGAAATCCCACAATATGCAACCCATTCATCTTGATGAAGCGTTTGAGCAGTTTTGCCAAGGTGTAAGTATATACGGACCTTATTGGGACCATGTTTTGGAGTTCTGGAAAGCAAGTTTGGAACATCCGGGTAAGATTTTGTTCTTGAAATATGAAGAAATGAGTGATGATACTGTTTTCTATGTTCAGAGATTGGCTGAGTTTATTGGTTGCCCTTTCTCATCCGAGGAAAAGGAAAAAGGAGTGCCGGAAAAGATTGTAAAGATGTGTAGTTTCGAGAATATAAGCAACTTGGAAGTAAATAAAAATGGGAAACATCGTGAAGGAAGGATGGAAAACGCGAATTATTTTCGGAAAGGAAAGGTTGGGGATTGGGAAAATTGGCTGACACCTGAAATGGCTGCACGGTTGGAGCAGATAACGTTGCAGAAATTGAGTGGTTCAGGCTTAACCCTTTATTTCAATGTTGAACAACTGGTTCGCAGTTGACGTGTGTGTTTGTCTACCCTTTGAATAAGGATTAGGTTTAAAGCTTGTATTGTACTTGATGGAACATGTTTGATCTATGAGTAATTCTAGATAATAAAAAAAAATATTCATCCCTCTGATAATTGTGATACATGATTTAGTAAATATGGTTTAAATTTATGAAAAAGCTATGGATTAAATTAATTGAGTGTCAACAACCTCTTAATTTAATGATAAAAAGTATTTTGATTGTACTTTTATTTGTAAAATTTAAATTTTTTATTTTTTAAATTTTAAAATTCAAGTTAAATTGTTAATAATATTAAAACTATTTTAAATCATTCAAGTTTATTACTATGTTATTTGATTATCATGTGAGTTTTTTTATTTCAAAATATCACACCAACAAGTTTAACAAAAAAAAATATAATGTTAACCATTGTACTTGAATTTAAAATCTAAAAAGTAGAGTTATTTAAAAGCATATTTTTAATTCCAAAAAATTAGAGGATTAAATTCTAAATGTATGAAATCTAGAGGCTTAGAGTCATGGTTATTTGAGTAAGATCGGGCTGATTGGTCAAAATCGAGAATTGATTTAAAAAGAGGCATCAAATCGATTGATCTGTGAGCTGGTATGGACTGTTGAATCAAGCTAAAAATTTGATTGAATCATCTTTTTATTTTTTTATTATTATATTTTTAATGATTCATTTAATTGAATCGTATGAACTTGTGGTGTGATCAGTTTGATCATCGATTCGATTCTGAAAATTTTGTTTAAAGTATATTTAATCTTCAAAATTTTACTTTATAATTTGACATAAACAATAATTAACCAAATACGAAACGTGAGTGAACTATACTGGCAATATAAGAAATTAGACTGAAGTAGTAAAGGGTAAGTGGATAAAGAAAAAAATTAAACGATGTTTAATAAATTGAAAATTATTCAAAAAAAAATAAATTGAAAATTAAGTGATGAAAATTTAAATATTAATACTAAATTGAAATTATAAAATATATTTGATATACTATTTTAAATTAAATATAAAATAATTTTTTTTTAAAAATCATGTTAAAAGAAATTATATCGTTTTTAATTGAAAAAAATTCTTTCATTTATGTTCTATTATGTATTATCAAATATAAATCACTAAAAATATTAATTTTAATAGATTCAATTTTTTTAATAAATTATTAAACAAACCCTTAATTAGTTTAGTCAATGTTTACGATTCACGTGTTACAGATTAAATTATTGGAGGGGCAGAGAGTGTGAAAAGGAATTTTGTTATAATTTATTAGATTAGAATAGTTGAATGGTTATGGTTGAAAGTGCTCCAAAGTGAAACTATAAGAAATAATAAAAATATGGATTTAGTTTTATAATATTTCATGTTTTCCATAAACAAATTTTATATATAAAACATTTTCACTGCATATAAATTAATTATAATATTCGGAAAATAAAAAAACAAGCGAATAAATGCATTTAATAAAAGTAAAATTTGTCAACATAATCCAATTAAGTATATCTTTCATAAAAATGAAGCAGAAAACGATGGGTATACTCATGTTATTCTTCTCAATTTAATGTCAAAGTTTGAATAAAAAATGAATTTAAAAAAAATAAATCCCTTTAGAATATAAGTTAAACTCGGATTTTAGTTCTTTTTAAAAAACATAATAACAAGACAAAATCCAAACAACAAACGCGACTAAAACTCAGACCTCACTTGAGGTGGTGAACAACTTTAACCATCAGATTATCACATGAAGTTCTTGGATTTTAATTTTTTAAATTAAAATTTATTTTTCAAGTTAAATCCCTTAACTTTGATGAGGCGTTTGAGCTGAAACTGAACGGTTCGGGATTGACTCTGTAATTGAATGTTGAAGAGCTGGTTTAAAGTACGGTGAAGTGTTTGAACTCTGCTTGTATACCCTTTGAATAAGGACAATGTTTGAATCTTGTATTGTAATTGATTGAAGGTATTTGATCTATGATTGTATTTGTGCAATAAGGAGGCTGTCAATGTTTGTTCTTTGCCTTTTCAGAGTCATGGAAAGATCAAATAAAGAAGAGACCACTTTGGCCTGGACTTGGCTTCATTAGTTTAGGCAATCGCCATTACCCTCTCCTTGCAAGATTAATTTATAAACCAATCTGCCCTGCCTGCCTACCTTCATTGGGAAGATGGTTCGGACAATCCCACCGATCTCCGATGTCACTTTTCACATGCAAAACATTACCCTCTCCCCAGCAAAATCAATGTACACAACTCCTAAGCTTATATGAAATTTATGAAATGAGTTGTGATTTCAGAAAATGGAAACTTGATTTAATTGTTTGGAAACATATCATTAAACACTAAGCAATTAAAAGATTACATATCATGTCCCCAAATGCTATCGACGACAACTATACGAACCTTTGATCATGTTCTTATAACAACTTTCCAGTCTTTTTTTTCGGGCAAATAACTGCAAATAGCTAAAGTTTAGCCATGGCTTACCTAGTTGGAGAATCCCATATGGCAATTTCTGAATATCCATCTTCAGTAGCACAAGCACGAAACATGCCAGTGGTGTTGAAGGGCATCGCAACTTCTCCGGTGGAAGACACGGCAATTAATCCTGCATTGCCCCATGGAACTCGGTCTATAACGTAAGCAGCAGCTTCCTTGAGGGAAAGACCTTTGAACTCCATAACAGCAGCAACATCCCTTGCGATGGTACCACGGATTATTGCTTCTCCTCTGCCTGTAGCAGAAACTGCACAGAGATGGTTCGCATAAGTCCCTGCACCAATGATCGGTGTGTCCCCAATCCGGCCTACCATTTTGTTCACTAGTCCACCAGTTGATGTTGCAGTAGCCAAATTCCCTTCATTGTCAACAGCCACACATCCAACAGTGCCAATCTGGCTATCACCATCAGCAACTGCAGCGTCTTTTGGCACCTCCTTTTGCATTGGTTGAGTGTAATCAATCTGCAGATTAAAACAAAACCAAAGACATAAAATTTGAAGCGTCGTTTCAAAATCAAACTTTGGACAAGAATAAGTTGAATGCTGGGGAAACATTTTCCGACACAAAGATAAACAGGCAGAAGAATTTTGTTTGATGCCATACTAAGATATTTCAAGCAGTATTGAGGTCTGGTGTTCTATGGTTTTATACGTTATATTTTCGAAAATCGTAAAATAAATAGACAGTTTGAAGTTTGAACAGACCAAGACAAAAGTTTGTATAAGAAAAATACCTGAACTCTGTTAGCTTCTTGTGCCTGCTTAAGTCTTTCAATGTTTTCAGGGGTGATAAAATGGCTCATCTCAACAGTCTCAAGACCCTGATCCGATGTAAAACAAAACAGACATAAGAAAAGCAGATCATAATCATTTCTATGGTAATTCAAAGCTATAAGCACCATATATTTAGTTTTCTTTGGCCGGTTATCACGGAATTAAGGATGAGTGTCGTATACGAGTGTGTGTGTCACATGGATATACTCACTCTTTCTAAAGTTTTTCTATATGTTTGGAGGATCATACTCCCCTAAACATGTTTGCTATTGTGTGTGAAGGATAAGGCAGAATTCGAAGTGCTAATGATATGTTTCACTCCACTTAAATTGAACAAAAAGGATATCAAACTAAACGAATAAACAACATAGTTGATGAACTTGATTGCATCAAACTTGCAAAAGGAAGATCGCATGAAGAAAATGAAACTGACCTAAAAGAAGAATATGTTTACCTAGGAATAAAGTAGAACAAAGAATACTAAAGGCAAGCAACAAGAAACTAAAGAAAAAAGGTTCAGATTTTTACAAAATTTAAGAACAGAACCGAGAGACCTTTCAGTGACATGGATGTTAAAGAGCAATAGCAAATCAAAGATTGCTCGTCACCTACTTGTTCCCTTGCGAAGGCCTCAGCACCATCAAATGCCAGATAAATATGAGGAGTCTTGTCCATGACTAACCGCGCAAGGGATATGGCATTCACAACAGTGCTGACACCTGAAACAGCTCCACATTTCATTGTCTTGCCATCCATGATGCAAGCTTCCATCTCAACTGTACCTGAGGTGGTGAGGACAGACCCCTTTCCTGCATTGAAATGAGGATGGTTTTCCAGTTCACGAACCTATGAAGCAAATGATCGATAAACCCAGAACTTTTTAGAATCTGCTTACAACAACAACAAGAAAAAAGAGACTTGTTTTGGTCTATTCAGAATCAGATAAAGAAAAGAATCCATTTCATGTTCGCACAAGCTCTTGAAATCTAGTCCCTCTGGCTTCTACGTACTACATATCACTAAAGTGAAACCACTAATTCTTGGCTAAACCAATCGTTGTTTCAAAGTTGCAGAATTTCACAATCAACTATGCCCCCAAAAGTAGTGACTAAAAAGAAATTTCAGCTACAACCAGAACATCCCAAATATTTATAGCCCACCCATTTGGTCATGTTATCTAAATTACATCGGCACCAACTATATTGCAAAACAAACTACTTATTTGACATAAACCAAGACTAGAGATGCAGTGAATATAAATAATAATAATAATAATCAAATAAAAGTGAAGGTATAGATAGCAATAAAAGCCAATACCACAAGTTCAACAACGTCCAAGGGGTGGTTATGGGCTTTGAGAGCGGCAATCCCAACGCCAAGGCAGCGGCGGAGGCCAGCTTCACGAGGGAGACGTTTTTCTGGGGGCAAAGAAAGTGGGATGTCTCCAGCGCCTCCATGAACAGCAATTGCCCACCCCATTTTTCCTTCTTTTGCCTTGTAAACTCTAAAGCCCCCACTTTCCCTCTCCCTCTCCCTCTCCTCGCTCTTATTATTGGCTTTGTATGTATCTCTTCCTGTTCCTTGGGTACACGAAAGAAAACAAAACAAAACTGAGAATGTGCTGTTGTTGATGCTAGTGAGTCACTCACGAGTCACGAGATACCCCACTTATATTTTTCCCTAATTGGTCACCACTTTCCTCCATCCTCCATCATAAGTCTTACGCCAATCACAAACTTTCTAATTTCCTAACCTAAAACTTTTTGCTAGCTTGTTGGTGGAGATTTAAAGTTTGGAATGCAGCCGTGTCCTCTGTTATACTGCCATTCCTTCTTTTTTTTCCCCTTATTATAATACTAACATTTATAATTTGATCTTTAAATTTAAACAAATAAATTAATATACAAAGATCATGTTTACAAAATAATTAAAAAAAAAGATAAATTCACAAGGATTGAAATACCGAAATAATTTAGAAATAAATTAGAGATGCATCAATTTAATTAAATTATTTAAAATTTATATTTTAACTCACAATCATTAAATCAACCTGACGATGAATACTGATAAATTTAAAAACAATTGTCAAAAGCTCCAAAAGAGCTATTGCATCAGTGATGGGTAAGTTTTTGATTCAAACCATATAATCCCATCCCCACTCTTAATATTGTATAAAAATTCACGTTAATTTGACCATGCGATTAAAATTTTAGATTCAAGTTTGGATGTGTTTATAATTTCTCTAGATTTATTTTATTTTATAGTTTAAATATATTTTTATCATTTTTTGGATGTAGATCTAATTTTATTATTAATTTAATAATTTACTGTACCGATTAATTACAATTAAAGTATTCAGAGTAAATTACATGGATTTAATGCCTCAAAATTAAAGTATATGGATTAAATTTTAAATTTCAAACGAGTACAAGGACCTTTAGCATATTTAAACAAAAAAATATAACAATTAATGAAATGTATGATTTGAAACTAACAAATAATAATACATTCAATGTGTACGATATTAAAATGTACAAAAATTAGATTAAAGTGTAAGTAAAACAAAATTTAAAGAAGTAAACACATAAATTTAAGAATATTAAATGTATTACAATTGTTTATCATGATGTTACCATCAATCTTGAGTTGCTGTTGAGTTAATTTGTGATACCAATTCGATCAATATATTATTAATATATAAAATTAATGGAGGTAATAAAGTGAGTATAATAAAATTAAAATGTACAAAAAATTTCAAGGTAAGGCTAGTGACGAATCCAGGGAGGGTTAGCAAGGGCCTGACCTCTAAATAAAAAATTTCTATTTAAGTCCTTTACAATTTTAAATTTGTAACGGTAAAATTATACTTTGCCCCTCAAAAATGATAAAAATTTAATTTAATTTTTTAAAAATTATAAAATAGTAAAATTACATTTTTACCATCGTAAAAATATACAATTTAATTTCACCCCTCTCCCTCCTCAAACATTGTCTGACTTCACCCCTGGATAAGGCTTTGGTTGATTGAAAAAAAATAAAATTTTATCAATGTAAATATCAATGATTAAAATTCCACCCAATGCAAATTATTTATTTATTGTTTAAATGAAAAAAATTAAAATACCTTAAAATAATATAATTTATTTTAAATATAAAAAGATATTTGCATAATTTAGTGTGAGCTTAAATCTTTAAAGTTTTTTTAGTTACAAAGGAGAATAAACTTCAAAAACTCATCTAAAAAATAAAGGATTAGATTTCTTGGGACTGATCACATAGCATAATATCTTGCATCACTAGAGACGGGTGAGAGAAAAAATGAAATCCAATTGTACAACTTTTTACCACCTTGGTCATAGCATCAACTGTCATGTTTGCCATTTGTGACACATGTCGGATCTTTACTTGCCAATCCCTCGCCATCCATTTTCGAATCTCCAACCATAATAGTGGTATCCTTACTCTTTCGGTTTCTAGCATTAAGTCTATCGTTGTTTTGCTATTGCTCTCAACAAACAGTTGACACACTCTTTCTTTCCAAGTCATTTTTAACCCATCTATTAATGCTTGAAGTTCTGCGTCTAAAACCAAATTAACACCTATATTGCAATCATATCCAAACACTCAATCTCCTTTCGAACATCTCATTAAGCCACCCATAATTGCACGACCTAATTTTAAGTCAACTCCACTATCTATATTCAATTTAAACCACCCATATGTGGATTTTTCCATTGAGCAAATATTTAAAGTTTAAAAGATTATTGTTAATTTAAAAAATATTTCTTTCTCGCTAACGATAAGTCTGTGCCCATTAAAAAAGACTTTGAAGCTAAACGTGATTGTTGGTTCCATTTTACTAAGGGTCTTTCTCCACCGTGCCATTTCAGTTTGAAATGGACGCTTATAACGAATCTTCCACACAATAATCTTCTTCGAAAAATTTGGCAATTTGCTGAAGTTTAAATTCCAAAACTTGAACGTGTCCAACTATGGTAGAATGACATGTTTTTCAATTCTACCTACTGTGAAAGCCATGCTGAAAGCTCCAGTCAACTACGAACAAACAACTCCACTATATAAACCATATTCCTTTACCCTAAACCTTGCATCCTTACTTGAGCCATTAAAGCATTATGGCATTGGCAAGCAAATTTCTGGTTTTCATGGCGTTTTCTTTAGTCGTTCACAACACCGTTGCGTTGAAGCAGAAGGCGACGCGGATCCAATTTTACATGCATGACATCGTGGGAGGACCCCAGCCAACCACTTCACAGGTCAAGACCTGATTGCTTCCATGTTTGGGTCCATTTTTGTGATGGGTAACACACTGACGGCCACCCCGAGCATGAACTCGACGTTAGTTGGCCGTGCTCAAGGGATTTACGCTATGTCGTCGCAAGAAAAAGAGCTCAGTCTTCTCATGACCCTTACTTATGCATTCACTGCCGGGCCTTACAACGGTAGCACTTTCAGCGTTGTGGGTCGGAACCCGACGATGGAAGAAGTGAGAGAAATGCCGGTGGTAGGGGGCACCGGAAAGTTCAGGCTGGCTCGTGGGTATTGCCTTGCTAGGACCTACTCGATGACACAAATGGAAGCGGTCATTGGATACAATGTTACTTTACTACACTATTAGTATTAGCTGTATTGATCCTAATTTCATTCACCTATGGATTTTCACACACTCGTTGTGATGGTGCTTTTTTTATTCGGATCTCCTTTTTCGGCTTTCGTTGTATCAAAATTAAATGATTGAAATATGTTTGTTAGTTTTATATTTAAGAGAGATGGATGTTGAATGATAATCTATCTTTACACTCCTATATGAATTAAAATATATATAATGATTTATTCTACCTTCCAATTAAAAAAAAATATTTTAGCTTTTTATTTCTTTTAGCTTTTACATTTATACCGTTTGTTAAATTACTTCTAAATAAATGAAAAAATTAGTATTTGTTAATATTGTTAACGTGGATTAGATCTATTCGTTAGTAGGGCTTGAAATTTGAGAGGGTTTGGATAAAATTATTAGACTCGAAAAATAAATTTGGACAAAAAAATTAGGTCCGTTTAAAATATGGGATGGATTTAAGTTTGAATATCAAGGCCCAAGCCCGGCTCGACACGTTTTAAGTTTATAATACTTTATATTATGTAATTTAGAACACATTAAAAAAATAAACCTATACTAAATATATAATACTACTCTAATATGAACATTAAAATAATGTTAATATGATTAAATAAAGATTTCAATAAATAAAAAATATATAAGATTATTAAATATGAAAATAATATAATATAAATAAAATTTTTAAAATTTTAAAAAATAACATGGGCAGACCTAAAATGAGTTCGGATTAGTCTTTTGTAAACATAGGTAGGTTTAGGTAAAATTTTAGGCCCAAAATCTGAGTTGGATTTGTGAAAGTATAAAGTATGTTAATGTAATATTTAAATCCAGCCCGACCTGGCCCATGAACACTTCTAACGTGGATTGCCATGTGAAATTAATTATTATTTTTTAAATTTAAAAATTAAAAATTATAAAAATTATATATATTTATGATTTTTTAATAATTTTTATGATTTTTTAATAAATTTTTTTGGAAAAAATATAAGATTAAACCAGAAATTGTCACATGTCACCATTTAATTGGTCCATCAATTTATTTTAAAGGTCAACATGATTAATAACGAAAGGAAAAGGGCTTAATTAATTTTTTTTTTTGCATTTTCTTAAAGATTTTTTTATATATAAACCTTTGAAAATTGTATATTTAAGATAAATAGTTAATTAAATAACAAAAAAAATTAAAAAATTAATTTATCCATTAAATTGAACTTATATAAATAAATTATTCATTTAATTATCTTGTAAAAAAGAAAAACTATAAAAAGAATTCAGTAGAAAAAGCAGAAATGCTCCACTTGTCATAATGATATATTTTTGTACCTCCTTATATGTACATGTGAAGTTAAGTGTGTATAAAGAAGGGTTATTTGATGGTTTCATTTCATGCAATGGAGACCTCAAATCAAACGCAAGCAGCACTGAGTACTGAGTTGTTTCACTTTCGGCTGCGAGTATTGTCACCTTTCCTGCTAAGTCTCTGGGTAGCTACACTTGTTTATTTCCTTCAAAGTTTGTACTTGTACTCTATTTTCATCATTTCCTAATATCAAACTATGACTACCTTCCTCTGTGTTGAAATGCTTCCTCTCATTGCATTTTTTCTCAACTTGATACCATTGCTCCTTCCACTATTGTCATATTCCCAGTCTACACTTCTTGGATCTCTTAGTATTGGAAGGTATATCGTTTCTCTATCAAATTGATGGGAATATTGTACATGTTGGCATAGCAAATTATTCCCAGGCATTAACTATTGATTTGAATTCAGGGTATGATTATGGAGTTGATGGTCATGTTAATGACTGTCAAGTTGATGCTGCTGCTGCTGCTGCTGATGTGCACGAGTGCTAGTATTTGGCCTTGTTGGGATTCACTTCTGTCGGAAGATCATAGAGAGACAACTTAGGATTTCGATTGGGAGGAACATGATGGTAGGGGGCGATGGCGATGATGATAATGATGAGAATTTGCTTTTGCTTTCCATTTCCCCCTACAGTAGCATCTGAAGATGCAGTTAGTTTCGATAGGGCAGCTGGGTTGGAGCCTTTGGGGTGGGAGTGGGAGGTTTTGTTTAATACTAATAGTTTGGAGCTAAACCCGGACATGGATGAGAATGCTGGGCATTTTTTCGCCGATCAAGATGACTATATCTGTTATGCAGAATTGTTTGTACAATTCACTGAGAATGAGAATGCATACATTGGGAGGCCTCCAGCTACAAAATCTGTAGTCAAGAGTCTCCTTCTATTGTTGTGACTCAAGAGGATGTGGCAAACACTATGTGCTTTGTGCAGTTTGTAAGGATGAGATCAACCTCGGTGAGAAGATGAATCAGCTACCAAGAACGGTTAAAGTTCGGATCAATTCTTGTTTAAAATAATGACGTTTCAAGAATAATTATACATAAAATAATTATTGTTTGGAATAACTTTATTTAGAACAATTGTATTTTTTTTTTGGAAGAGTCATTATCCAGAATAAGTTTTACCATGAAAAACATCATTACAAAACAACTTTTATTCGTAACAACCTTACATTGAGAGCAACTATGCTGAAAACAACTCACATTTGAAACAAATTGAAAGAACTATTATTGAAGAACAACTCTCATCCAAAAACATCTATCTTTTAGCGCTTCAAGAGATGTTTCACATGGTATTACTTCACTAAAGTAAAAGAATTAGAAATAACTCCAGAATATGAAAAAGTTCTTGGATTATCTTCACTTTTTAAGATGTTGCGGAAAGCTTAACTTAGTGGATCAGATATTGAGATAGTTAAAGAGTTTTCTTCCTAACTTTTTGATGTAATGCTGATTGTTTTCCTCTCCTTTCACCATTACCATCACCAACAAAAACTCTTCATCATCTATCTTAATCATTGATGTCTTTGTAACTGAAATTTATTTCATTATTCCTAGTAATTGACACTTTAGAATTCGGACTCTCAAAGCTCTCTTGATAGCCAGCTACATTTCCATTTCTCTACCTTACCAACCATGGCTTGTCCCTGTGCTCAGTGTTACCAGATTTGCTTCAATCTTCCTCTTTGCCTTCATCCGACACATCATATTTACTTATTTGCAACACTAATCCTCTCTACCAAAAAACCCTCCACAAATGTAGATTATATATATTTTAGTACAGAGAAGCTGCAGTTTAGGGATAGTTAAAGGTGTTGCAGATACTAAAATTTCGAATCTAGACTTGTATGAACCAATTTGACTAAACTCCAAGTTCAAAGGGAAATGATAAATCAATCTGGTCTGAGGCATTTCTCAGCTTGTGTAAACTTGCTGACCAAAGCACCCAGAGTATAGATAGGAGTCCAGGTAAGGATATCAACATTATTTTGATTTTTAACTGCACATGGCAGGCTTCTATAGAATTCTGTGGAGGACAATGAACCAGATTCAGTCAATTTTGCTGTCAAAGAGGGATGCAGCTGATGCTTTACCATTAAAGGTATTAATGTACTTTGATACTCCATTTCGTTCTAATGATAATAAAAAATAACCCGATTCAAGATTAGATCCGGGATCTGGCCCTCTTTGAGAGGGGACAGGACTAGAAAATACCCAACCTTTATTATCTTATTCTTCTCTTCGGCTGGGGGAGGACACCTGGACATCCCAATCTCCGTATCAAAAGTTCTGCAACTCAGCCCTTTCGTTAATCATCAGTTTCGGAGTTCGGAACTTGTAGTTGAAATGAAGTATGTGTCTAACATTGATATGCTCAATTTTTTGGTTCTAAGTTTTTCTATATACAAGAAGAATCAAACATCCGAGCCCTCGTCCTATTATGTGCTGAACACATTAGCTAGAAATGGATAGTTTAAGAAAATAAAAGATCCGAGTAATATAGATGATAGCAATACCGAAAAGTTGTTTTGGGTGCACGTAGAAAGGGGGAAGAATGAAAAAGAAATGGCAAAAGTAGTTGCCTCACAGCAATTCTAACGTATGAAGGGTAATTAAAAAAAAAAAAATGATACAATTCATTTATTCCTGCAACCATTTTCTTCACCAATGTGTAACTGTCAATGGCATTCTTACTTAAATGCACATTCCTCTTCTGGTAAATCAACTTCTTGAGTAACAAGTTACCTGAAATTGCCTTCAACCTTTTATTAAATTCCACTTACATAAATTCGATACGTTTAAACACAAATATAAATATCCAAAAGATTTAAATATTAATACCACGATAAACTCAATACATACATCATGTTTGTATTTAATATTTTATGTTGCGTTCATATTGAATCACATAAGGCAAGTTTGCATTAATTTATAATTCCAATATATTTTTTCTTGAAATAATATAATTCCAATATTTTTAAAAGGACTAAACAAAAATTGCTTTCATTTGCCAAAATATAATTTTATTATAATTAGGGGTGAAACCCAAAAATATTTTTAGGGGTTGAAATTAAATTGTAATTTTTACGATAGTAAAAATGTAATTTTATCATTTTAATAGCTTATATTTTTATAATTTTTAAAACATTAAATCAAAATTTTATATTTTTAAGGAGGAAAAATACAATTTTATCTTTACTAATTTAAAATTTTAAAACACCTAAATAAAAAAAAAATCATTTTAAGGGGCTAAGACCCTTGCCAACCCCCTAATGTTGCCCCCGATAATAATTAATTTATTATTTTTAAAAAAAATTAATTGTTTTTTTTACTGAGACCAACACTTCTACCAATCTCTGCGTGTACTCTAAAATCTACTTTTAACATACATACATAATATTATATGTATGTATGTATGTATGTATGTATGTATGTATGTATGTATATGTAAACCAGTTCTATAAGTTCCATCGAATCTAATTTTTTGAGTTAGTTTGGTAGAACAAGCAAACAAAAACTAATTGCAATTTACCACCCCTTACACTTTGACTTTCCAGACTTCTAAGAATTTATGCAAAAGCATTTTGGCCGCCAAAATTTATCTTATTTGGATTTATTTTTCCCAAAATATTTATATTAATAACATCTCTCAAATTTAAAATTAAACAGACTCGGCACTAATTCAAATTTTAATCATATTAAAATGATTTTTGCAGTGACATTTCCAGATATTAATAGAAACAAGCACGTTTCTGATGTCCGTAAAGCATATATTGTGAAAAAGTAAGGACGTGAGGATGGATATGGGAGTGGGAATGTGGGGGGCAAATTTAAGTAAAAGGTGGGGTAGAAAATGATGAAAGTGTAGAGAGAATACAGGGGGCTAAACCCTAAAAATAAATTTAACTGCCATTCTCATATCTTCTACAACATTATTGCCGAAAGTTATTTTGAGGATTAGATCTTCTCTCACATCAGATGGAACCATCCAGTTTCCAACTTCCGGATGAAAACATTACATCAATATTCTGAATATATATATATATTGTTTTTAAGGAGTTGCTAAGCTCATTAGATTCTGGATAAATTGTGATGAGTAGGTAATCATCAACGATTTGATTAATCTTGAAACCAAGATTAAAATCGGGTATAAGAAACGGTTCTTGACAATTTAAAATTTGAAGAATTTTCTTAAAAATGTTAAATAAAATCAAATAAAAAAAAAATCTTCTGAATCAAAACAAAAATTGAATCTTGCAAAATAAAATACTCTACACAGTTCTTTTATTAATCAAATAATCTCAAATAATGAATAATGAAAGTGCTATTATATAAGCTACAAATTGAATGAAAAGCAAACTTCTAATTTAGTTAAGCAAGAAGTAACTAAACCTTCTTGAAAAATAAGAAACATTAAAACTTGTAAAGAAGTTAAAACACTTAAAAATATCCCAAAATTCGAAAAAGTAAATAAAAAAAATAAATTAATAAATAAAATATTAGATTTATACATAATCAAAATTAGACAATAAAAGTAAGCCCAATGGTTTAAACACAAATCTAAAATCTCAAACTCGTAATTCCCATGATAATCTCGTTCAGAAAATTCTATTCACACAATCTTCATTAAAACTACCATAACTTGAAATTTTAAACTCGAAATAAGGTGATTCAAAGTGAATTTTGAAGCTAAGAGATAGATTTTTCATTGATTAGAAGACATATTGGCCAAAAAATGTCTAGATCCCGTCCAAAAATTCATCACAAGTTGATTGATTTTCTAGACTTGAAAATTTGTAACTTTAGTGAATTAAAGTTAATAAATTTCACCAAATTCGTGCATGTATCAATCAATAAGTAATATATAATTTCATAAAATTTTAAAAACAAAAATGTGTGCTTTGATTTTCAAATATTTTGATATAACAAAATAATTTTTAAATTCCCTTACTTAAATTTACAAAAATTAATTCAATTACACTTAAAATTATTTTTCAAGTGTTGAAAACTCAAAAACTTAATTTCTAAATGTCTTAGACATTTTTCAAAAGTCTTTGAGCACTTCCAAGTCCTTTAAAAAAGTTTCTAAGCCAAACTATATCGTTTTCCAATATCAAGAAATGGAAGTCAATAAGCAAAACTTTGCTTCAAGGGAGCAATGTCTCAAGACTTGCCATGAAAGTCTCAAGACATGACTGCATGTCTCGAGACATAGGAATATAAGTCTCGAGACAAGCAAGTTAGTAGCCAAAGTTTTGCTTTAAGGGTCCAAAGTCTCAAGATGTTCCTTCAAAGTTTTGAGACTTGTTCTTAATGTCTCGAGACATTCCTTCAAGGTCTTGAGACATTGTGCTTTCTAATCGCTATTTTTCAATAATATCTTGAGACATTACTATGCTTTTTGTATTAAATGCACGAAATTAATGTCTCCAATAGTCAGAAACTCTCTCCAATAACTCTAAATATATCCAAATCAATGAGAGGATATAAGTATGATTAAAAACACTCAATTGATATCACCAAAAATAAAACACTCAATTGAAGATAAGAAACAAGTTTAGAAAGTTCAAAGGAAAAACCGAAATCTTTCATTGTTATATTCCTATTTCGCGCATTTATTAATCTTTCATTGTTATATTCCTATTTTTTGCATTAAATGCGCGAAATTAATGTCTCCCACAACTAGAAACTCCCTTCAATGGAACCTAACGAGTGACTCCAGTGGAAAAATGGATGATGTTCATCTTAGGAAACCAGGGTTCGAGCACCTGTGTGTGCAAGGTGTGTGTGCGTTGTCAAAAGATTAATAAAGTACGAACAGATACTACCATATAATCATACCATTATATTAAAAAGAAACTCCCTTCAATGACTCCCAAATATTCAAAGTAATGAGAGAATATAAACATGATTCAAAAACAATTAAATATTTATTTATTAAAAAGTTATATATTTCATATTAAGTAAATTTTACACATTATTATTCACAATTAGCTATTTTAATTATTTGAATAAATAACTTTTTAATTTTAAAAAAGATAACATTCATGTGTTTCATAAATTTATAAATTATATAAATGATTTTATTTTGTTAAATATTGTTCATATTAATTATTTTCTTTTAACATTTCTATTATTACCTTGATTATTTAGAATACACCTCTATCCAACCAACCCTATAAGCAGCATTAATGAATTACAAGACAATGAAAGGTAGCTTGATTTTCTGAACAAAACCTGGACTGAAAAGGAGTAAAGTAATGCTTGTGAATCTATATTTGTTTGTTTGTTTGTTCGAGTTTTATAAATGGAGAAAATAAATAATGAAGAATTTTTTTTTATCTGGGTTCAACTTAACTCGATTTTAATATTAATTGAAGTTTGATGTGATTGCCGGATATGGAATAAAAAAATAATGCTTGCACAACAAGAAATCCCCTGTTTGATTGCTAATCCTCAACTATAAAACCTTGAATCCATCTTCAAGTTTCTTTCTCTCAGCCACCTTAAATATTGAATCCAAATGGAAGTGCCTGGATTTGATGTTGATCGTGATCCTCAACCCCATGGTCATGGAAGCCTGATTCAAAGCTTGTTTGCTTTCTGTCCTTCACAGAAAGCATTAGCAGCCTCTGCAACTCACATGAACATGGAGTCATGGGATGGAAACTCGTCATCTTCTCAACAACCCGATTCAGGTATTTTCTCCCACAGATTATCACCCAACACTCACATCCATCTTTTCTCACCCAACCCCAGCAATGAAGATGAGGGCAGAGTGTGTGAAGCAAGCATTGTGGTGGATGAAAAGAGGCTGAGGAGAATGATATCCAACAGGGAATCTGCAAGGAGATCCAGGATGAGAAAGAAGCAGCAAATCGAAGAGCTTCAATCACAGGTTAACCAACTTCAAACAATTAATCGTCAGCTTTCGCAAAAGTTGATCAATCTGTTGGAAAACAATCACGAGATCCTCCAAGAAAATGCTCAGCTCAAAGAGAAAGTTTCTACTCTTCATATGGTGCTTTCTGATGTGTTTGCACCTCTCAAGAATTCGGATGATTCCTCCTCCATGAAACCTAAATCAGCTTCTTAGAGATGCTATCATCTAAATGGGGGTGTATTTATACATATACATATAACAACTTGTGAGGTTAAAATGGATGATGAACTAGTTTTGGAGCAGTCCTATGGCTCTGGGTTGGTGCTTTTGTTAATGTAACTTAATGTAAAGAAATCATTACAGGCTTCAATGGATTACATGTATAAGACACACACACACACACACACATATATGTATATCAAACTATACGTGCAATAAACTCCTCAGATAGCATATGTCGAACTTTACAGTATTCATCAGGATTAAACTCCATTAAAGCAGTTTGAATGTTCAATACCTGAACATCAGCCAAAAATCAGGCATTTGCAAATGTCCAAATCAGCACAATTCATTCCCATCCTTAATGCTACATGGGATTTTAATCAAGTTTTAGGGGTTTGTTCCGTGATGAATTAATTAAATGTTTAAAGGTAGATGGAACATTTGCCTTGAGCTATACAAAACATGTTTGTTGGAGGTTGTGTCCTTGTTCTTTTGGGTTCTAAATGGACATATGCTGAAACAATTTCCAAGCATAAAATTCTACTATAATTAAAACCATAATTGTATGATTAAGTCAAATCTTACAGCATAAAAGTGTCTATTGATGCCAATGACAAACTCGGAAATTTTAAATTTTAAGAGACAAGTGATTTAAAAGAAAATTTTCATTTTTAGCAAAATTTTAAAGATAAATTTACTTTATAAAAATTTTAAGAAATTTCTAAAGGGGCTCTGAGTAACTCAAATTTCATCTAAAGATGTAGTTTTTCAAAATTCTTTTCTTTTAATATATGTAGTTTCCAGAAATAATTGCTTGATGTACTAACATAATTGATGCTATTTGTTATATAGGAACTGAAAATAAAAGAAATTTGTTAACAAAACATTGACAATTCTGCTCTATTACTTCAAAAAAGAGTTTGTGGTCTACATAATGCCTTTTTTGCATATGATTAACATATTTGAGAGAATGCCATCAATTGTGATATCAGCCGTTATTCTTAAATGGGAGTTTCCTGTTTGAGATGTTATTTCAAGGCCTCGGCATTTGAACCACCATTGTTCGGATCCTTGAACGCATTCACCGGATCTGCAAATGATCGAGTGCAAGGCCACCTATAGACAAAGTTGTTCAGCACCAGCCATTTTTCTATGGTATTCATGTTGAAAGAATTTTGATCGTACCTGCTTGATAATATGGTCTCACTATCTATTGTTGTTTTCTCATCAAAAACGTTGCCTGAAAGAACAAAACGTTGGGAATTGTTTTCAACTTGTCGTCGACTTAGAAGACATTCAGGATGGGTATACATATTATGTAAAGTTCAAAGCCAAACAAAATAGGAGCAGCAATGTATACCTCCGTAAAAGTTCTTCTTAGAGAAATATTTTGCCATTAACCGACGGGTGTAGTCAGCCTCAAATTTCTTGTACTTCTCAATGTTTTCCGGACTATCAAGAACCCTAACCAAAATAGGAGCACATCAAGTGATAGGATCACTTGGATATCCCAAGCTCAAAATAGGATCACTCTTTTAACCATGCAAAAGGTGAACTTCATATTTTGAGTTAATAATATATGAACAATGGCGTGCTTTGGAGAGAAATGATCAACTTAAAATTAGTGAGAAACTCAGAGTTGCTCAATGTCATGCAATCCTTGGTGACTAGACATGTCAATAAATGCTAAGCAATTCAAAGAACTACGTTCGAGTTGGATACAGGTATGCGTGACATGGATATGTTCAATGGTTTTCAAATTTTTTCATGTACTTGGAGGATACTTGGAGGATCGTATACCCATATCTATATATGAACATGTGTCGGATGCAGTGCTGGACATGGATACTTTAGAAAACATAAGGAGTCGAAGTAACAACAAAGTCATAGAACAAAATAACCAAAACCCAAAAGACAAAAATGATTGGCAATATGTCGTCTACTTGTCTGTCATCTACTTTAGATAACAGAATAACATAATTTAAACAAATAATACACTTAAATGACTTATCAAGACCTTCAGATTAAAACTAACAATCTTACTACATACAAATTAAAACCTTGTTTAAGCAAAAGCAGAATTCCTGATTAAGAAAGCTAATGAAATAACAATATGAGAGATGCATAACCATTTTAGACCATTATTTTCCGAACAAGACAGTAAGCTTTTTGTTTCACAGAGTCGAATAACTGCAGAGAAACAGCTACATCAACTGTTTGAGGAAATTCTTCACCCATACTAAAGGATTACCGAATAATCATCCAAGAATGCTGTTCTTCTAATGACTACAGTATTATACAACATCCTTCAGAAGTATGTAAACAGATCCCAAATGTATAAAATGCAATTAATCCGACTGTGAATCAAGCTATTATTGCAAAAATGGACCAAAAACAAAAAAACAAAAATTCTCCGGTTCACAAAAACTAACATCCTTGATTATACTTTTACCTTTATAAGTAAATATATATATTTGAGGTTTAAAAAACAGTTCAAATAAACAGGGTGCTGTTGACCGATAACAGCCAATAACTAGCCTAAAGTTTATGCTTTTTCCTTCACAATCATTCCTTTAAACATTAAATTACTGTGCAGAACTGGGTTAAATCAACGTTACATGCTTTAAAGAGATATTAAGCAATTACTTCCAAGTGGCTCGAAGGAAGAAAGGTGCTCAACGGAATTATATCTAAGATTTGAAAGTTAAAAGAACATACTCAAACTGAACCAAAAATGGTAAACGTAAGTATGTCTCTGGGAAAAAAAACTGATGAGAACTTCAAATGTAAAAGGAGTAGAAAAAACCAACTCACGCAAAATGGTTAGCAATTTGAGGCTTTTGGTCATCGACATTGAGCGTTCCATTTTCGCCAGTAGCAACAACCTGAGCCTGCGGTGGTAGAAGAGCGGTGGCAAGAGTGACGGAGGACTCAGAATGGGAAGCGGAGATTGAAGGAGGTGATGGTGCAGGTGGAGAAGATGGTAGACTCGCCATCGCCATAGAGATTTGGGCTTCTCTTTTGCTGAGTTTCTATCGAGTCTCTACTCTCGACTGACAAATCTCCTTCCTCACAAGATATAGGGTTCAGTTTGAAGAAAAAAAAACCCTTAGAATTCAATCGGGTCACCGTCGTCCGACAAGCCGGTTTCAATGACTACTTTTTTGGTACATATTTCAGTAAAATATTTAGTTAAACTATATAAAAATAGCCACCTTAGCCTATTTTTGTTTTAATCACTTAAGTTTTAAAATTTTATTTTTAATAATAAAATCTGAAAATTAAGAATAAAAATTAAAGTCAATAAATTTCAAAATTTAAGAAAGCTAAACAAGAAACAAAAATAAGATGAATTCGATCCCCAAATAAATTTTTTTAACTTTATCATTAGATATCACACACATATAATATTTCATAAATATATTATTGGGCTCATTTATATAATTAAATTTAAATATTAGAATTAAATTGAATATATTTTAAAAGCTATATAAAATTTAAAACTAATAATTTTAGTAGTAAACACGTCCAAAATTTTCAGCTCGTGCAATCTTCATTAAAACAATATTATCTTGAACTTCAGAATTGAAAAAAAAAATGATTCAATGTACATTTTAAAATTAAAAGATATTCTTTCATTATTTATAAAATATTTCAATCTAAAATTATACCGATCCCATCTAAAAATGTATTACAAATATATTAATTTTTAAAATTTTAAAATTTACAGCTTTGATGAAATTAATATTATAAATTTCGGCACACTCGTGCCTGCATCATTTAGGTCACTTCATCATCTGCCTGTGCCAAGTTTTGATGCCAGATATGGGACGCCATTCCTGCAACATAATAAAACAAAGTTAATGAGGATGAAATGAATTGTGCAGCCAAACCCCTAACCCTTAGGGCTTCCATCACAAACACCAGTAGAAGGACCCACACCAATTTGGGATATGACAAGACTAGCTTCTCACTATATAATTGTCTATCTCTTGGAATAAAACATCTTCCTCCTTAAAAGAGGGGCCTCATAAGGAAAATGGGATTATCTTAGGCCAGTACTTTCAGCATAAAAGGCTTTGCCATTTTCTACTTGAATGGAGTGCGTTGAACAACGCTAATACTCCTCCCTTGCTTCTAAGAAGCTTTCCTTTTCGAAGCAGCGGGCTCTTCCATCTTGTAAAGGCCATGTCTTTATGTCTATCTAATCCATAAAGTTCTCAGCATCCTCAAGGGTCAAGCCATTTAGCCCTTTTCTTTCTGAGCAATGAACCCTGATATTGTTAAACTTCAATAACTCCTTAACTGGAAAACATGCTAAACGGGGATGCAAAGAATGTACCCCGTCTGTTGCCGATCATATCACTTAACTAACGTACATCTTCCCTGACAAATGATTAATATCAATAATGTAGGCCTTTTGACCCTCTCGAACAGAGAACCTCTTACATTTCCACCACCGAGGTGGTACAATAAATACGGTTCCCAAGTTCCTAGGCTCATTAGCCCCCATGGTATTCCCATCCAGCCTACTCCCCATGTGGGTCAAATCCAGCTCACACCCTAAACTCAACCTACAATCACACTCTACATAAACATCATCATAAAAGGTGGCCCCTCTCCAAGCCTCTCTAGCAGGAGAAAAGTAAACAAGTTTACGTACCCCTGCTCATATACCAAATTGACATCTTTCGACCATCAAGAGTAATAACTCACCGCATCCCATGGTGTGAACCACCACAATTCCAATAACTCTCCGCACCTCCACGGTGTAAAGTCACCTTGTCAAGGCACTTTCCAATATTTTGTGTTGTAACAAATTTACAGGTGGCCCAATAAAGTTCACGGGGCACATATAAAATAGTAATATAGTAAAATTAAAACTAGGTAACTCGGAAAGGGTAGATCCAAAAGTGTGGGGCGATGAGCAAGCAATGACCCAAACTCAAAGTCAATGTGCTGCTGCTTCTTCTTCATCTTCTAAAGGCAAACAAGATTGCAGGTCACTTTACGAATCTTCTCTTCCATTTCTTCTTTTCTTTGGTGATCAATTTCATATAAAAACGGATTTATATGTTTGTCAAGCTTTTGTTTGATTTCTGTGTTTAGTGCATGTATTGTTTCAAATCTTTAATCACCCTAACCCTACTTCATGTGTGTTATTTCTCTTTTCTTTTTCCATACAAATTTATGTAATTTTCAATTTCTTTTAGCGAGTTTCTATATTTGCAGGGTAAATCACAATATCGTCTACTTCAACTCATTCAACTTTATTTAATAACTTATTTTATTTAGTTTTAATCATTAAATTATATGTGCTGTCAATTCATTTATCCCTGAAAGTCAATATGTATTTTTATTTAGGTAACTGGCGTAAACATCCATATTATTAGGCTTACACTTTAATCTTTAAAGTGTATCGTTTTTTTCATTTTGATTTTTGAAGATTTTTTTTTTTATCTATTTCAGTTTCTAAACAACATTCTCAATTTAATGTTTTGAATGTTAAAAATTAACAGCTAAAATCTTCAACCAATCATACGTTATCACGCGTCGGAGCTCGTGAATTTCCGGATAAACTTTTGTGGTATCATACTTCACACTTGAGCTAAAATGCAGCGGTCTGTTACCAAGGCAAGTGGGCCAGGATTGGCCGAGGTAGAAAAGGTGGAATGGGCAGCTGAAGAGATCCATTTAGCAGATGATAAACATATAGTGTCGGAGCTGCCAAGATGTCCAAACAGCTCTTCATTGATTGCATTGTATTTGCAGGGAAATTATGAGCTGACAGCTATTCCTCCCTTATTCTTTCAGCGCATGCAACTTCTCCAAATATTAGATTTGTCACGTACTAGCATCAAATCTTTGCCCAAATCTCTTCGTAAGTTGGTTGCATTAAAAAAACTCTTGCTACAAGGTTGTGATCTCTTCATGGAACTATCACCTCAAGTTGGGAAACTCGAAAATCTTGAAGAGCTTGATCTTGATGAAACTCAGATCATGGGTTTGCCTAAAGAGACTGGAAAGCTACTCAAGCTAAGGCTGTTGAAAGTATCATTCTATCATTTATGTGGCAAAAAGACGTCGAAATCGAACATTTTGATTCACCCTAAGACGATATCAAATCTCTCGCAACTTGCAGAGTTAAGCATTGATGTGAATCCTGCAGACAAGAGGTGGGATGATTCTGTGGAAGCCGTTCTGAAGGAAGTATGCAACTCAAAAACATTGAGGACTCTTAGCTTGTACCTGCCCAAGTTCCAACTTTTAGATGATACATCATTGCTATATCCTTCCTTGTCACGCTTTAGATTTACCGTTGGCCATCATAAAAGGAGAATCATATCTCATGTACCTCATGAAGTTGAAGCAGAATTCAGAAAATGGGACAAATGCTTGAGGTATGTGAATGGTGAAACCATCCCAACTCAAATAAAAGGGGTACTGAAATATTCTACTTCATTTTTCTTGGATCACCACACAACCGCTATGAATTTATCTGAATTCGGGATCGAGAATATGAAGGGGCTAAAATTTTGCTTGCTGGCAGAATGTAATAAAATGGAAACTCTAATTGATGGAGAGATGCATCATGAAAGAAATGAAGATGACCAATCTGAATCTGACCCCGGTTCTGTACGACACATGCTTGAATCCCTAGAATATTTGAGCATTTATTACATGGAGGATTTGCAGTGTATTTGGAGAGGAGCAGATCGTTTTGGATGTATGTCTAATTTGAAATTCCTGGCGCTGCATGCATGCCCCCAGCTGAGTAAAATTTTCAGCCATACTTTGCTTGAAAATTTTATCAACTTGGAGGAGATAATTGTTGAGGACTGCCCCCGAGTCACAAGCCTTGTAAGTCATGCATCCGTCAAGCCGATCATGTCAGATAAAATATTTCTTCCAAGTTTGAAAAGATTGCTGCTTCTTTACCTTCCTGAACTGGTCAGCATTTCTAATGGCCTATTGATAGCACCAAAGTTGGAAAGCATAGGCTGTTACAATTGCCCAAAGCTTAAAAGTATATCAAAAATGGAAATGTCAAGCAAAACTTTGAAGATAATCAAAGGAGAATGTGAGTGGTGGGAGGGTATGAATTGGAATGAAACAGAGTGGGGAAATGGGCCAGGTTATCTGATGCATATCTTTTCCCCTATCGATAATCAGAAAGATGTGATGGCCCAAATGGTAGAAGGTAGAGATCTGCTTGAAGCAACCATACAAAATGAGGACCAACAACTGGGTAAAACATCTTTTGATCTTTTTCCCCCCTTCTCATTCACCGTTTTGTGAGAGCAATTTATTGAGTACTTGAACCCTTTTTTGGACAATTGTGTAGTTTTTTATCATCCCAAGAAAAGCTGGCATGGCTGGCTACAAAAAGTACAAACTGCAAAAGCAGTCCGGAAACATCCTATCATATTTCTGACCAAATCATATAAATGTAGGAAGTCCCAGTAACTGGCATGATAATAAAAGCCTTACTTTCTAGTTTTTGCTTTACCGAATAAAATTCTATGGTCCAGACCCAATCACTTTGTTGTCTCTGTAAACTGCAGAAGAACTTGAATTCCAAACTTGCTGTGTGAAATCACAAGCAAGAAACAGATTATCCCTGGACTACTCAACATAATTACAAAAAATTTGGACAAGCATGGAACTCTCCAAGAGCTAATCTTCTTTTAGTTGGCAGTCTATAAGAATGTCCATGAGGACAGTGATTGGATTCCTTGGGAATATGGTATTAAACCATAAATCTATGCCAATAAACTGTCTCATGTTGGTGTCAAATTCCTAGGTACCCTATGAAAATGCTCTATGTTCTCATGTATGTTTAATATGACCTAAATAATATGAGAAGATGCGCCCTCATTAGAAAAAAGTTTGTTATTGACTGATAAGAAGTGATGATTTTAACATTGCTCATTTGAACATTGGCAGGTGATCAAAAGCTGCTTGAGGTTTCAACACAAGATCATGGAGGCCAGTGCTTGGGTAATTTTTCTTTGCAACTCTTATGAAACAACTTATATTTTTGGTTTCGTTAACTCATTTAGGCAATTGTGGTCAATAACTGTTAGATTATACTGAGGAGAGAATGAAGGGGACAGGTGTGAAAGAATCTCCTTCGGCAAGCGTATTTTCATCCAATCCATTATGTAGAACTTCCCATGTAAGTATATATTTACAGATCAACCAAAAACAGCATATATGTTTTTTTTCTTGTTTTTTTCAGAGGTTTTACTGTCATGAATGTCTTATTTCGACTGCAAGTAACTGGCCTCTTTAAACCATCTCAGTCATTTTTTCCCAATACTTTGTGTCTTAATGAATTTGGTTGATCTAGATTAACTTTCGCAATACTTAGTTATCCATGCCAATCTACACAAACAAGTACATGTAGCCAAGTGGCCATGGTTTTGTTATATTTTGGTCCATGTCCTGATTTGATCTCTCGTATTGAAGTCAATCTCGTCAACAAAAGGCAGACTTATGCGGCATAACGTTCCCCTACTTGATTTCTCTCAATTTTCTTTTTGTTGGTTTTTCTTTTAAGTTTTTTAATTTCTTTAAATAACAATTAACTACTTTTTTAATGTTTTGAGATGAGAAAAACACACACTAAGGCTCTTTAGATTGCCATTTGATGTGTATTGTGGGGCCAAAATTTTCAAGATGGCTTGGGATGTCATTGCCTAACCTGCTTCATCATCAAGTTAAGGATTTAACTGTAATCAACAGTTTATGAAAGTAAAAGATTTAACTGATTTTATAAACAATCCTTGTATTGAGGAGCATGATAAGCCATCCCCACAAGGATATCTCAACCTTCAGCAACCATATGTATTTGATTTGGTTTTGTGAATTTGAGTCAAATCTTATTGGCAGCCTCGATTTGCTATTATCATGACTCTGAATTTGTTCAAATTTCAGGCACCAGAACAAGCAAGGAGCTTTACATCAGGGGATAACAAGAGTCTAGAAGATGATGAATGTTTTCTGGTTCCAAATATTGTTGAAGTAGGCGTAGATGAAGACGAACCTAAGGCCAAAAGATGGTCAGTTCAGCATTTTATTTTGATGTAAATTTTGAAGTGGCCTTCACTTCTTTAAACCAGAACGTTTGCTTTGCTGCATTTGCTGACCCCATTCCTCCAATATAAAGTGCCTTCAAATTTCTTTCAGTTTTTGCACCAAGGATGTAATTAAACTAGTGGAAATCAGTTCTGCAAGTGGTTTGGTTAAATAATTGAGCTTACGGATTACAAAAAGAAAAGTTTCATGAAAGTGAATATTAATTCAGTGGTTGTACATTCTACAGGAACTGCACTGAGAATGAAAACAAGGCTCTCATAGATTCTGCAAGCAAAACCACGCGAGGGCATAAAACTGCATTCAGAAGCAAGGTACTGGTTGATGGTTATAGATGGAAGAAATATGCGCGGAAAATGGTCAGGGGTAATCCCCATCCAAGGTGATTACTTCACCTAATCTTGTTCAGGAAGTTCTGAAGTTGCTAAACAGTTTTGTTTATTTTATTATACCTTTCTCCATGTCTTTATCCACTTTGTATAGGTCATACTACCGGTGCTTGTCAACTGGTTGTCTCGTGAAGAAACACGTTGAGTTAGACTCCCGAGATACAAGCTTTTTTATCATCACCTACAAGGGGCAGCATAACCATGATGTGTGGGATTCCAGGGAGTTGTACAAGTTGCACTCTCAACCTTGTATTGATCATAGGGACGATAACGTGAAAGAGGCTGCTGAGGCAGCAAAGAGTATCTGCCCTACAAAAGGTGGAGATACAGTTCCCTTCTTTGATCGTCATATTATCAGTTTGATGCAAAATAGAGAGTAATGGTTTTCATTGAACCTTGAATTTTACACAAATAGGAATGTTTTTATCATCTGTTTTGAAGATTAATACTTGCGTCAGAAAATTTTATAGGTGTGGCGTTTACAACAATTTTTGCAATCTATACATGATTTCTGTAGAGTGTGTTGATAACTGCTTAGTGAAAGATTGAATGTAAATCTGAAAAAAAAAAGGGGAATAACTCATTCTATATCAGTAATTTTATCATAAAAACTTCGGTGGTGGAGAAATATGCTCGACTTTTCTGTTTCTCTCATTGGCTTGCACTAGAAATTATATCAGAAACATTAGATTTAACAGCAGCTGTGCAATGCCTGAAAGATAAAAGGCTATTTGAGAAATTTTGATACTAAAGTCTGGTTCATTTGACATTGGCAGAATATGGAGATGTATTTCAAGCTTCAATACAAGATGTAGGAGCGCACCCAGGTAATTATCTCTGAACCTTAATATTTCTGAATTTTTGCTGTCAACTAACTGTAAATACAGATATAGAAACAGAGCTATCTCTGAGTAATGAGCATTTCTTGAAATATGTATCTTCCATGTCATTTTACAATTTGAAGGTTAATATTAATAAATAACTAACATAAAAGGATTCCATAAACCTGAATTTGTCTCGGGGCTTGATGACCCAAGCCACAGTATTGAAACTTCCTAGTTTTATTTATCCTTATTTTTCTGTTCATTTGGAAAACAAGTATGCTCTTATTGATGCATTGTAAATTGGGAGAATATTCAGGTTTTCCTGAAGCTTCAATACAAGATGAATCCCAAAAATCAGGTGATGTTGTTCAATTTGATTCTTTGAGAAAATGCATTATTAGCATTTCCTTGTTTAACCCGCATATGGGTAAATGTTTTATCTGAGTAACAATATTTCTGCTTTTTGTTGTACTTATTTTTTTGGCCAGTAAGTATTTCTTGTCTAGCTAATACTGTGTCATACAATCATACAACTTGATAATTTATGTCTAATGAAGGAGAAATGAGTCCTTTAAGCCATGTTCAGCACATGGATTAGCTATGTGAGATTGAAACTAGTGGTGAAACTAGTGGTGATGGGAGATTGATAGTCTAGTGGTGAGACTGGGAATTGCTGCGATTAGATTGAAACTACTGGTGTGATTAGGATCAAACTGTGCCACAACATGCTTTGCCGGTCAGCATGGTGTTGAATGATTGGACCTAAAAGGTGCCGACTGCACTGAAATATAGCTCCCAAATTAGCCAGATTAGTCTTCTTTTGATTGATATTTTTGCTTTTCAATGAAGTTGGGCTCTCGAATGAGCTTAATTATGCTGTGCTTGATTGATATGATACTCTTGCCAAGGGTGAATGGGAGGAAAAGAGTCTGATAAATGAGTTACACAAGGAAGAGAACCCAGGCAACTCCAAGTCTATCTAAATGTTCCTCCTTATCATGAAACGCAAGAATTGTTAGTCCAAAAGATACAAGCTTTGTATGAGGAGGCACTTTCAATGCTGAATTGCAATATTACCTCTTTGACAGCAGGAGTTGAGCCACAACCCTCTGCACTGGAAATCATAGTGTCGGAGTCAACCCCACTTTCTCGTACTGGAAGTCCCTTGAGTGGAGACTTTGATCGTGATTTCAAAGAACAGGATCAGTTCAATTTAGATGCTTCCAAGAAAAGGTATGTAAGATAAAAACACAGGCACTTTTATAAAGACATATACAACCATTATTTCATGCAATATAGGTTAACTATGTTTTATTCATTTACTTTTTGTTGTTCATTGTTTGCAGCGAAACTGAACAAGTCCGAGTAAGGCCTGGTACAGCCTTGGCTACTGATGATAGCTTCTGTTGGAGAAAATATGGACAAAAAGATATCATCGGAGCAAAATATCCAAGGTTTGCTAATCACCTTTAAAGCATGCATAAAACTCTCTCTACTAGTTTTAATGACATGTGCTATGCACGTGATGCATCAAATTATAAATATTAAAAAAATTAAAGCGTAATATCAAGAGAAAGTAACATAAAATCTTTTTAATTTGATTTTTCTATCCACATTTGCGCATGAATTATTTAAAATATATATATATATATTATAGTATTTTATAGTAATATATTTTTAATTATTTGATCTGTTAATTTTTTGAATTTATACTTTAATTGTTAAGTTAATGTTTTAAAACTATAATTTTGTTATATAACTGTATATATTCAATTTGGTATTTTAAAGTTAATGATATTTATAAAAATATATACTATGCTCTATCATTTTTTACAATTATAATAAGAAAATTTACTATTACCTTCTATTATTAATTGTTTATTTTTGTGTTATAAATCAGTTTCTATCATTTTATCTAAAACAATTTTTACTTGAGTGTGAAATCATTTATTTTTATGTTATGAAGCGCTTGCCTCTACTTTATTAATTGGTTACAAAATATTATCATTGACTATTATGTCATATATCATATATTTTTAATTTTTAGTTATTATCTTTAAATTTGTAAAATTATTAATACGTTATTAACCTTTTACTAGGTATCTAAACTTTTTACTAATAATCTTATTTAATAAAAAATTTCTAACATCTAAAAAGTACCTAAGTTGGAAATTAATTATAAGTTAACATATTTATAGGGTTTTTAATACGAAAACTTAATGTCATTACTAAACTTAATATTTGATATAAATATTAAATAAAGTTTTGGATGAAATGGTAAAGTACAAACGTTAAAAATTATAGAGGTTTGGGTTCAAATCTTATTATATGTGTATATTTCTTTTTATTTTTGATATAAAATATATAAAATGACAAAAACACCTTCAAAATAATATAATTTACTTTGTAAAGTAATGATATTTTAGTCAGTCCTCAACTGAAATGATGTTCGGTTGACTTGTGGCACTAACTTTTTAAGTTCTTAATTGAAATTTTGATAAATAAATTCAATTATCAAAACTATTAAAATTCATTACATGAAATATTTAATATCCATTTTATCTAAATAAATTTAAATATTTATTGCATGCTACATCAATCACTTAAGAAATTATAATTGAAATATGAAAACTTTGTAATTTTAAGACAAACTATTAATTATTTTACAGATGTTAGTGATTAGATTGTAAACTTTTCGGTGATATAAATAAAAATTTCAAAGAATTAACAATCCAAAAGTGTAATAGAATTTCAAATTATCTTAAATTCATGATTTATATGAAGATTTACACGTAGCATGATGAATACCATGATAGATGTTATGTTGTTTATATCACTCAATCATTAGTGACTAATGACTAAGAGATCAAAATTCAGTATCCTTAATTTTGGTACATAAATTGATCATTCTATAGTTACATGACCAAGTCAAACCTATTGAATACTTGGTCATTATATGTGCAATTTGCCTTTCCGTTATCAATCATATATTACTGTTGATATTTGGTCTGCTTCAACTTTAAACCATTCAAATTGAAGAACCTTTTTGAAAGAGTCCTAGGTTGCAAAGCCTGACTTGTGTGTACCTATATATATATCTATAGTATATAGTTGAGAAATCCTTGAACATGTTTAACCATTCTTTCTGGATTGTAGAGGCTACTACCGGTGTACCCACAAATACAGCCAAGGTTGTTTAGCGACAAAGACAGTACAAAGATCAGATGATGACCCGACAATCTTTGAGATTGCTTACCACAGAAAGCACACTTGTAATCTAGCCTCCAATGTCATGCCTCCCACAGCACCTTCAGAAAATCAAGAACAAGGAACCAGAATAGAGCCACAGCAGCTGCAGCTGCAGCATAACCAGCTACCAGAAGAAAACCAGAAACAACAATCACAAGATTTACTGGTGAGCTTCCAGAGAGGCCTTACAGTAATTACCCAAGAATTAGAGACACCTGACTGAACATATCCTTCATTCCCTAATTCCCTTTAATCAGCGTCCAGTTATAAAGGCTGAGAAAGCTTTAGGAGACGAGACGTTCATCTAATATTTCATTTTCTTTTGTAACTTTTAGAACTCAATTTTGAATGAATTCACATTTTGAAAAATGCTTCGAATATACTTCATTAGTGATCCAGCCTGATAAAGGAGCATTAGTTTCATTATCCGTTTTAGTGCCTCTTGTCAACTTTATCCTGTTTATAAAACCGAATCTTGTTTTTATCGATTTTGCCTACGCATAGCTTACATTATTGACATGACTTTGTCATTTTTGTCACATTTGCAGGTTTTGCCATCAACACCTGGACAATGTTTAGAGCAGTCTTTGAATCAGAAAAGCAATTTAGGCAATGACCAGCAAACTATCAGTCAGGAAGGCAACAATTCCACCATTGTCTGTCACGCATCCTCACCTAGCCCCTCTGATCCTTCATCAATGATAACTCAACTTTCTGCAGCAGCACTTTCAACTGTATGTATATATCTTTAATTTGTACGTTATTAGTCTTGTTTATCCTCTTAGCCTGGTTGGCCTTCATCAGCATTTGATTAGATTTATTCAAATTTCAGGCACGATTACAAGCACAGACTCTTGAAGAACCTGCCAAACAAAATCAATGCAAGTACCATTTTTTTTCACTAAGTCAACTTTTCAATTCAACAATTTTATAAGCTACAGAATGTACATGAAATTTGTTCATTGATCAGTATATGAATTACTTGGAAAATCTTATACAAATTATTTGGGTATTGAAGTATACAATAAACATTATCCGCCGATGTTGGGAGATGAAGTTTGGCGTCTAGACAGGATTGGTAAAAATGGAATTATTCATAAAAGGCTAGCCTCTGAAGGCATTAACACAGTGCAAGACTTCTTGAAAATGTGGGTCGTCAATCCTGGTGAGCTTAGAAGGGTAAGAATTGCAATCACTTGACTAGCCCAGAACCAGATATATGCCAATTTAGTGTATGTATTTCTTAAATATAATCATAAATGACTTGTTTTTAAATCATGTTGAACAGATTTTAGGCCCTAGAATGTCTGAGAGAAAGTTGGATCATGTAATCAACCACGCCAGAACTTGTGTTATGGGAAACAAATATTATGTTTTTCGAGGCTCAAATTACAGAATCTTGTTAAATCCCATTTGCCAACTCATGGGAGCAGAGATTAATGGCAGTACATATCCTACTCTCAGCCTGAGTAATGTTGACACAGTATGTTTTATGAAAAGCTAAATAATATATTTATTTTGGGTCTTAAATATCTATAATTCTAATATTCATTAAATCGTAAACCTGGCATTTGCAATTGCAGGTATATCTCGAAAAGTTGGTGAGACAAGCATACGTAAATTGGTCTTCCTTGGAAGAGATAGAAGGAATTTCCAATGAAATTATTGGCCTTCTCACGCAAGGTGATTCCTTTTTCAAGGAACTTTCATAACATTAAACTTGAGCTTGTTTTACTTTTGCATATGAAAATTTGCAGAAAATGAAATTGCACTTAGACTTTTCTTTTACGCATAAGAGCTACTTTTCCCCCTTTATTTGTCGTCCTAAAATCAGTTATGACTTATAATTGTCAGATATCATGGCACAAAGGACGGGGGCAAATGTGATGAATACAATTCTATCTAATTTGCCTGCCATGCCTCCTTCTGGTCCTTGGTTAGCTGAGCTTCCAGATCACCCTGTTTTGATGGACAACTCCAATGTAAGTACATATAAGCGCTTAAGGCATTTTTGGTTTGAAAGAGGTGACAAAGTAAGCTTTAGGAGACGATAGAAAAACGCGTCAATCACCTCTGAATGATGTTTCTGTAATATTCATTTCCATTCATAAGTTTTAGAACTCAATATTTAATAAATTCAGTATGAAAAATGTTACGGATCTCCCTTGTTTGCGTGGATGTTTGAGTAACATTTCACTTAGTTGTCCAGCCTGATAAAGGAGCAATAACTTCATTATCCATTTTAAAGCCTCTGTTCAACTTTAATCTGTTTTCAAAACCGACTCGTTTAGTTTTTGTTTATCGATTTTGCTTATGTCTTACATTATTGGCATGGCTCGTCTCTTTTGTCCCATTTGCAGGTTTTGTCATCTCCAACAACAGGAGAATGTGCGGTAAAGTCTTTGAATCAGAAAAACAATTCAGGCAATGACCAGCAAACTCTCAGTCAGGAAGACAATAATTCCACCATAGTCTGTTATGCGCCCCCATCTAGCCACTCTAATTCTTCAGCAATGATATCTGAGTTTTCAGCGACCACACTTCCAACTGTATGTACTTATCTTTAATTGTATGTGCTTAATATTTTTTATCCTCTTAGCCTGGTTGGCCTTCGTTAACACTTGATTGGATTTATTCAAATTTCAGGCGCAAGTACAAGCACAGAGTTTTGAAGAACTTGCCGAACGAAATCAAAGCAAGGGTAATTTACAATCGCAAGATTGTTGCTACGAACAGGACTCTGATTTAATTACAAGTGGAAAACCAGCTGATGCATATAGTTGGAACTGTTATGGCGCCGAAGGATTTACTGGAAGTAGAAGAAAAAGTCTTTACAGGTGTTCACACTCTGGTAAGGGAGAAGATGGGAGTGTCATATGTGGAAGTAGTGGAAAATGCCACCACTCAAAAAAGAGGTTGTGTTCTGTTCTTTTTCCACAATTTCGCATCTTTATAGAATTATGCTTTCCCTTTTATGGAGAAGGGAAGGGATTTGATCTAGATTATTGAGTTTTTACCTTAAATTGGTTGCATTGTATTTTCAGGAAACATAGAGTAAAGAGATCAATCAAGGTGCCTTCTATCAGTAACAAGCTTTTTGATATTCCTCCTGATGATTATTCATGGAGGAAATATGGGCAGAAGCCAATCAAGGGTTCTCCTTACCCTAGGTAATCATTATCATCTTATCAGACTGCTATCTTATATGAATTTGGGTGTTGCCCTGCTCGGTTTTGCTTGTTTGCATAGATGAACTTTTAGATTGAAAATGACTAGTAATGGAAACTCATTAACTCCATGGTCGTAGTGTCTTCGATATCTGATTATCAGATTATCTTTTCCATTAGGGAACTTGAAATATAGTGTTTTAAGCTTTTGATTCTCTTCTGATTTTTTACTCTCACCAGGACTAAGCTGAAGAGAGCGATACATTTAAGTCTTCAGTTTTTTAATGTTTAAGCATTTATAGGACCGACCTGTAGATTTGATGTGGCGTTGGTGGAGTCTGTCATATAATATCGACTTAGGAGGTCTTTTGTTTATAAATTGTGCAGGGGATATTATAAATGTAGCAGTCTGAGAGGTTGCCCTGCGAGGAAACAAGTGGAAAGGTGCTTGGAAGAGCCATCAATGCTTATTGTTACATATGAAGGTGAGCACAACCACGCAAAGTTACCGTCACAAGCAACGACATAATCTCAGTGGAAACATTGCTAAAGTTTTTCAATGTTCAATCTGGTCATCGTACCTGCTTGATAATATGATCTCGCTATCTATTGTCGTTTTCTCATAAAAAAACGTTGCCTGAAAGAACAAAACGTTAGGAATTGCTTTCAACTTGTCGTCGACATAGAAGACATTCAGGATGAGTAAAAGTTGTTCTTAGAGAAATATTTTGCCATCAACCGACGGGTGTAGTCAGCCTCAAATTTCTTGCACTTCTCAATGTTTTCCGTATTATCAAGAACCCTAACCAAAATAGGAGCACATCAAGGTATAGGATCACTGTGGGGTTTTTTTTTTAATAACTCAAAAGAATTAATTAATTATGAAAATAACTCAAGAAAAAAAATCATATATGAAAATGATAAAAAATCTTCGGAAATTGCCAATGCCGCTTGACACATCGGAGGCACCACCACTCATTATGACCCAATCATTGGTCTTTTAAAAAAAATTAGTGTCATTGTGTCTAGGGTGAACGTTTGATCGAATCGAATGAAAAAATTTCGAGTTGATGAATTTTATTTTACCATCCTAACTCGATTTGAAATTTTCTCAAATTTAGTCGAGTGTGATAGAATTCGAATTGAATCGAATCAAATATATTTGTTCGAGTTAAATTTAAAAATATAATTTTAGGTTATTGTAATCACTGTCACTCACCGTAATCAAATTTGTTATTAACTTTAATCATTTCATAATTTATTAATTAATCTTTTATATACGGTTAGCTTTTTTGCTTATTTAGTTGCTTCAATTATTTTTTAATTCTTGTCACTACGTATTTTGAAATTAAAAATATATATTAAATGTAAAAATATGATTTTTTTTAATAAAAATCATTGTAAAGGTAAAATATGAAATTGATACCAACATAAAATTTTAACATGAATATTTTATGATATCATTAATAATTCAATTTTAATATAAATATTTAATATGATTAAATAATTCAATAATATAAATAGTACAAAATGTGAATTTTAATTTAATAATATAAATAGTATATATAAATAAAATTATTATTTAGGGATTTTTTTGGATGATTTTGATTTTTTTTTATTTGAGCTAAAGGGTGAGAAGTAAAAGTTTAGGGGAAAAATAAATAAAAAAATTAGGGTTTTAAGAAGTAAAATTTTGAGAAAGAGTAAATAGGGGAGTAAAATTTTGAAGGGAAAATATTCAAAAAAAAATTGAAGGGGGGATGAGTTTGGGGTAAATGGGGGTGAGATGAGAGGAGAGTAAAAGTTTTAGGGGGAAAGTGGTAGGGAGCAAAAGTTTGGGGAAAAAATAAAAAGTTTTGAAGCTTTTAGGAAAAGTAAATGGAAAGAATAAAATTTTGGAAGAAAAATATTAAAAAAATTGGGGAGAAATGGGTTTCGGTAGATTGGAGGTGAGATGAGAAGGAAGTAAAAGTTTTGGAAAAACTGAGAAGAAGTAAAAGTTTTGAAAGAAAACTAAAAATGTATAGGGTTTAAGTAAATCTGTAAAATATTATAGTTTGAAATTTGGTTTTTTAAATTATTCGAGTTATTTGAATTAGAAAACTCAACTTAATTTGAACTTGAAATTCAAAAAAAATTCGAGTTAACTCAAATAACTCGAACAACTCGATTCTTTTAACTTGAAATTCGAATTTTTTTCGATTTTTTTGAGTCGAATCGAGTTTTGCTCACCCTCTAACTGTGTCAAGCAAATCAACTCAATTTTTTTTTTGAATTTCAAGTTAAACGAATCGAGTTATTCGAGTCAACTCAATTTTTTTTTCAAATTTCAAGTTCGAATCGAATAATTTTAAAAAATCGAATTTCAAACTATAATAGTTTACAGATTTACTCAAACCCCTAAATATTTTTACTTTTCTCTCAACACTTTTACTCCTCTTCGATTTCCCCAAAACCAAAACTTCCCTCTCATCCCATCCCTAATCTACCCAAACTCATTTTCTCCCCTTTTTTAATATTTTCCCTTCAAAAATTTACTCTTCCCATTTACTTTTCTTAAAAACCCGCAAAACTTTTTATTTTCTCCTAAAACTTTTATTATATCTCACTTTCCTTCTAAAACTTTTACTCTCCTCTCATCTCACCCCCCATTTACCCCAAACCCTTCCCCTCCCCTCAATTTTTTTTGAATATTTTCTCTCTAAAATTTTATTCCTCTATTTATTCTTCTTCAAAATTTTACTCCTTAAAACCCCAAAACTTTTTATTTTTCTCTTAAATTTTTACTTCTCACCCTTTATCTCAAATAAAAAAAATCAAAATCATGCAAAAAAAATCCCTAAACCTAAATAATAATAATAATTTTATTTATATATACTATTTATATTATTAAATTAAAATTCATATTTTGTACTATTTATATTATTTAATTATTTAATTATATTAAATATTTATATTAAAATTGAATTATTAATGACGTCATAAAATATTCATGTTAAAATTTTATATTGGTATCAATTTCATATTTTACCTTTGAAATAATTTTTATTAAAAAATCATATTTTTACATTTAATATATTTTTTAAATTTCAAAATACATAGTGACAAGAATTAAAAAATAATTGAAGCAACTAAGCAAGTAAATAAGCTAACCGTATATAAAAGATTAATAAATAAATTATGAGATGATGAAAGTTAATAACAAATTTGATTACGGTGGGTGACAGTGGTTACAATGACCTAAAATTATATTTTTAAATTTAACTCGAACAAATATATTTGATTCAATTCAATTCGAATTCCATCATACTCGACTCGATTCGAGAAAATTTCAAATCGAGTTAAGATGATAAAATAAGATTCGTCAACTCTATTAACTTGAAATCTTTTCATTCGATTCGATTGGATTGAACACTCACCCCTAGTCAAAACTAACTTGTCAATATTTAATTTCTATTAAAATTACATTTTGGATTTTGTACTTTTAATGCTTCTATTTTTTTTTTTCAAATTCTCATTTAATTTCCATTAAAATTTCCATAATTTTTTTTCTTTCTTCTTTTTAAATTGTCTTTCTTTATTCTATTTTCTTTCTTCTCGATTGAAAACCTTAATTGTCGTATTTAATAGCTATCGATGTCGTCATTTACAATAGCTTTTCATGTGGGTTTCGACATCAAAGAAGAGGTTTTCTCTTTCTCATTGATTTCTACGGTTTAAATCTCTTAGTAGCCGACTTCAAATTTTCAAAAATAATGATCAAAGCTTCGAACTACTCTTTCTTTGATTTCCGTTTTGCACAATGAATTTCTATGATTGTTATTAATCATTGATACAAGACATTCCTTATGACTTCTCGTTTGGAAATGCTAAATAGTTTTCTATACAACTTCAAGTTATTCAACTTATTTTAACAATCAAACAATCTCAATGTTTATTTTTATCTCAATACTTGAGTCTTAATGAATTCTGATTTTCTAAATTTTAACTTTTTCATTTAAACAGTAAAAGAGGTTGCATATCTTCCAATCTACACAGAGACAAGGTATAAAATAGCCAAGCGTCCAGAACATTGTTATATTTTGGTCTATATATGTACAGATTGATCACTCGTTTGTTTTCATTTAATTTTTTTCCCTGATTTTTTTTTTAATGTTTTCTTCTAATTGAACGCTCTTTAATCGCAATTAACTACTTTTTTAATGTTTTGTAATGCAAAATCTAAGGTTGTTTGGATCTCCATTTTTTTCCTTTTACTTTTTTGGTTATATTTCCGCTTCTTTTTAATGTTTTGTAATGAAAATTTTTTGAAGATGGGTGCAAGTGGGAAAATGGAGAAAGAACAAATGTTCGACAAAGTGGTGACGCCAAGCGACGTGGGGAAACTCGACCGGCTTGTTATCCCAAAGAAACATGCTGAGAAGTATTTCCCATTGGATTCTTCCATGGGCGGGAAAGGTGTTCTGCTGAATTTCGAGGACAGTAATGGGAAGGCGTGGAGATTCAGGTACTCTTATTGGAATAGCAGCCAAAGTTATGTTCTGAGCAAAGGGTGGAGCCGTTTTGTCAAGAATAAGAAACGTCACGCTGGGGATATAGTTTCTTTTCACAGAGAAGTGGGTGAGTTGGGTAAAGATCGTCTTTTTATTGATTGGAGGCGGTAACCAGATGCAGCTGTGGCCCAAGGCAAGGCAGCAGCCAATAGGTTAAGGCTTTTCGGGGTGAACATGGATCGCCCCATATTGAAGTCTGATGAGTCCGACATGATATCTACGACTACCATGGATTGTCCCACGTCGGAGTCCGATGTTATATCTACGACTACCATAGCAAACGCCACAATCGCATCTCCTCATCGTTCTTCAACATCGTATCAGCATCCTCTCCAATTCAAGGCTCTACAAAGGAACCCCACTGCCCCAACGGACTTTCATAATCCCCAACAAAGGGAAGGCTTCCATGTCCTTGGATTTCGATATCTGACCTGACCACAACAAATTGATTTGGCTTTCAATTACCTTTGCCACAACCAACAACAAAATGGCTTAAGACAAGACTAGAAAGAATTGCAATTCCAGCTGCTAATCCGCTTTTTTCTTTTCTTTGTTTAATTTTATCACTTGTTATTTCGACCCAACCCAGCTGCTCAAATCTGCTGCCAACTGCTCCCTTTCGTTAGTAAACAACCTTTCCCGACTCCTCAGTAGCTGAGCAGAATGCTAGCTAGCCATCTGATGTAATCCAAATCTCTCTCTTTTTGTTTTTACTGTGGTAGGTTGTTTTTCTTGTCACTGCATGCCCGCAGGTTGTGCAGAGAAATTCTGCAGGGGCTTTTAAAAGGTATAGAAATTATCTTAAATTTCTTGGACCCCTTTTCGTTTTTTTTTTTTTGTTCGCATAAAGTCTTACTCATCTGTTTAACTTTAACCCCTTAACGCTCAAGGCTTGTTTCCTCTTAAGTCAATTTTGTTGCAATTCAAAATAATGAATGCACCATGCTTTTTTGTTTCCTCTTAAGTCAACTTTTTGCATGAAATAGAAATATTTGAACTGTAAAAATATTCTTGTATGAAAATCGCAGCACCAAAAATAGGGTCTTTTTTTATAGTAGTAGTAATTACCTTTTATCTTCCTCAATTCCCCAGAAAATTACCTTTTTTATAGTTGTGTTACAACAACACCCAACTTGGACAGGATCCGAAGAAGAGCTGGTTTCGGAAATAGTTTTTAGTGGATCTACAAGTTGATCAGTAGCATGAGTGTGTTTGATGATTACTTTGTGAGATTGAACATGATTTTGAACAAAGCATAACTCCAATCGTTTGTGTGTTGCTGTTCTTAAGGTGTTATATGCCCCAGTTATAAGTTGTTACTTTATAACTTGCAAAAATCAACTGCTTCTACTTTGAAAAATACTGAAGTTAGCCAATAAGACGAAGATACATGGTTGCATCGACAGTATGAGACCCATCAGAGGCTCGAAGCAAGAAATTAAAGCACGTGGGTGTTGATATATCTTTACAGTCTTGCATATTAGAACCTTTTGATGACTCAATTTAGGGTTGGTAATGGTGGCTCGTGTTGAAATCTCAGCTTCAGTTTGCATGGGGAACGAGAACTAATTCGGTGATTGGTGAATTCAGGAAGGTTACACGGCGTGAGTTGTGGTTTTGGGACGTGATGGAGGTTTGGCTTGCTGAAGGTAGTCAGAGGGTCTTCAACACTGGTAGGTAAGAAAAGGCTGAGATTTGGATCAGTTGAAGATGGGGACTCTGTTCTAGTGTTATTTGAGTTGGAAGGGGGAGAGAAAGGAGGAGGTGGTGGGGAGATACCTATGGTTGCGGTTGTCGTTGGATGGAGGCCGGAGTCAACGATAGAGGAGATAGGTGCATGTGACTTGATTTTAATTGGAAAAGGGTGGTAGTTGTGGCAGAATTGATTGATTGCGTGGAAAGCAAAGCTAAATTGTCTGTGGAGGTATCTTGAAATTTTCATTAAAAACCTTGAAAATGTTGGTTGCATGGAAGAATACATGCTTTGAAAGGGTTATGTACCAAAAATATTCATTTTCAAAATTATTTAAAGAAATAGATAATTTTTGAAAAATAATTATAAATATAGGTCAAAACACAAAAATGTGTTTACGTGTTCAGGGAATAAATAAAAAAATACTTTGCATTTTTTTTGTGTCAAGCAAAAGCGTATTGACGTAGAAACGCTTTTTAAAAAAGTGTCTATATGGGTGCGCTTTTGCCCGTATTTTTTTGAAAAAACCATTGGGAGAAGTCGATCGTTGTAAAAACACGGGCAAAAATGCGTCTACATGTGCGTTTTTTTAAAAAACGCTTCCACATCAACCCGCTTTTACCTAACACAACGAAAAAAACGTTTACGTGGAATCACTTTTCTGATTTATCCCCTGAAAACGACGTCATGTAAGCGCATTTTTATATTTTTAACCCATACCCATAAATATTTTTCAAAATGACCAATTTTTATAAATAATTTTGAAAATTGACATTTAATGATATTAAACCCCTTTGAAAAGGAAATACTTGTTAAAAACAAGAGATCACAAGAGATAAAATAGATTTAAGATGATGAGCTTGAGAGACACCTAAGTAAATACATGAATTGAAATTAGATTTTAGTGTCACATGATTAAAATTTTAATCTCGTAATTCGTGTGATCTTAAACGATTTTTTTTATTCAAATGCGTCTAAGTTAATTTAATTCTCCAAATTCAATAGTCTAATTAAATCTACATCGACAAACGAGATGAAATATATCCCTACAATTAAGGGATTTATAAGATAAATAGACTTCTCCATTAGTTCTTTAAACCGGGTCAATTCTCATTGGTCAAATAATCCCCATAAGATATATTTTATGTGATGATCACGGGTTTTGCACATTGACTTGTGATACTAACTTATTGTTTGTATAAACATTCTTGGGAATGAATAATTGCTGTGCCTTACTAAATAATTTTTGAAATGGGAATGGCAGTCAAAGAACTAACAATCTTAGGGAAGCCTCATGAAGATGGATTTTTGCTGTTTTAACAATATATCGATGGTGACGTTCAGCTATGGCAACATGTTGAGGTGTGTATGAAGTGCTCAATTCCATTAGTTTCTTGTACATCTCTTTAAAACAAAACGATTTTACTTTTGAAAAAGTTTTCTACTAAAATAATTTTGTTTTTGAAATATAACCGTCTTTTTTACAATATATGTTTTTTTATACAATATCTTAAATAGGAATATAATTCGCTTCAATTCATTCAAATTCACGTTTTCCTATACTGATAATAATATTAATGTCAATCGAATTAAGATTCAACGACTAATTAAATTTATTTATTAATAAAAAAACTGATGAATTCTCCACTTAATTTTAAATTATATCATTTATATTTGAATTCTAACATATTTAAATAATAGGTAGAATTTGATTTGATTTATGGTGTGTAGAATGTATCTTTTCTGGTCAATAAAACACAAACCCTATCTCTAACTTCAACCACTCATGACCATGGTGTTCTGCAAATCAAACAAAATTTCAGGTCAGTTTACCTATTTTTCTCTCTTTTCTCATTGCAGTTGAATGCTCGATGATTTAAACTTTGTGTGCTAGTAGTTGGTTTAAATGGTTGTTCAAGATTAGTTAATCACCATACTACCACTTCATGTGTGCTTAATGTGTTTTCAGTTTATTTTTTTTTTAGTTTTTGATTTTCTAATAACAATAATTTTAAAGATAATTATATTTAAATATTATTTTGTATATGTGAAACAGAAATAAATGCATAAAAACATATTGTAAGACTTGACTTTACTATTGAATATCAAAAAAGAAAAAAAAATAAAAGACAGAAAAGATAGTTTAAAAGGGGAACCAAAGCAGGGAAAAAGAGGAGGAAAACGGAGGCAAAAAGGAAGTGGAAAAGTGAAATAAAAGAAGAAAAAGAGTAAATTTAGGGCGAGAGGAATTAGATAGATTGAAACTTGAAGGAGGTTTTGGGCCGCAAGAGAAAACACTGATGGCAGCACTTCCATCGGCAAAGCTTCGTCTTGCTTTCCGCCTGCCGCTGGGGATCGTTATCAGTTATGGCTAATTAAAAATTTGGAGGGAGGATGATCAATTGCTATTAGCTGACATCTGCAAACTAACCAATAAGCAATACAAAAGTTTCAAAAGTTCTTCTTTTAAGCATATAACCGGGAAAAAAATGTGTATTTTACATTTCAATAAATTATCAAAGGTCTTCTACCCTCTTTCCGAGAAGTGTTTGATGAGTAACCCCAGAGAAGATCAAGTCGAAAACCAACAAGCGATACGAAATTTTCAAAATTTTTCTTGTTTGAAGCAAAGACCCCGGGAAAACAATGTTCACGTTACAACAATCAAAGGTCTTTTATTGTCCATCCGACAAGTGTTTGATAAATAACCCCTGAGAAGATAAAGTTTAAAGTAAGAGTGAGTGGGTGACTAGGTGAAACAATGGTACGCAATGATGGTAAGAAAAAAGAAACTGGGGAAGAAAAGAAACAGTGAAATGCAGTGGATAAGGCCTGAGGAAAGCCATTTTTTTAACTCCAGAACAAACTATGAGGTGTTGGGTTTCAATATTGTCTCTCTTCATTTTGTTTTATTTTTCTATATAGAAAATTATATAGTTTCTTCTTTTAGTACAAAGAAGGTCGCAGCCCACAGATCGGGCAGAAGGAAGGTGTTTTGCAAAAGTCGAGATTTGAATCCTAAACTCGTTGAATGTGTCTCCTAAGTAATTATATGAACCAACCAGACTAGTTTGGATTGTTGTAAAAATGTAGTTTCTAATTCCTTGTCAATGCTAAGTGGGAAAAAAATGCTGACATGACACTTACAATATAGTTTCTAACATGATGATGTTAATGGTTAATTAGAAAGTTCAAGAAACTTGAATGACTGATGCTGTAATTTATTTTATGTATTACTATATGTTTACACTATGATAGAACTTGCATATTTTAGTAAAGATTTGAAACCAAAATAACTCCCTAAATTCTGAACTTATTCGATTCGGGATAACACTTTTCTTTTTGATCATTTCATTTGGGATAACACTGTTAATTTAATGGTTTGGGTCCTATTTAAATGGGTAAATAAGAATGATTAGCCCTCTCGAATTTAGATTCTGTAGGTGTATTTTTGTTGGCCTGCTAGTAAAAGGAAATGTTCAAATGGTTTAGGCTAAAGAAAAACAATTGCTAGAACTGTTCTTTAACTTCTCTAGTTATGTTCATATCAGTTTTGGAGGCTATTTCAAATTTCTGGTTTATAGTGCAAATGAATATGTTTATACTTGGCTTGTTGTAATTGAAACAAAAAATAATGGTTATAGGTGTTGAATAAAGAAAAGTATACCATACTTTTGATTGCTCTTAAGTCAATTTTATTTTTCTGAAATATTGAACAGTAGAAATATTTTTCCATGAAAATCACTGCCCCAAAAATGTGAAAAAGAAATACATGGAGAATATACATCTTTTTATAGTGGTAATTAACTTAACTTTTATTTCTCAATTCCTCAGATTATTTGTTCAATATACATAATGAAGGATATTATTTTATTCTATTCAGACAGCAAGTGATGCTTTACAAACAAAGCATTTTGTGAGGCAAGATCCTTTTGAATTGCCCGATAAACTTTTGTGGTATCATACTTCACACTTGAGCTAAAATGCAGCGGTCTGTTACCAAGGCAAGTGGGCCAGGATTGGCCGAGGTAGAAAAGGTGGAATGGGCAGCTGAAGAGATCCATGTAGCAGATGATAAACATATAGTGTCGGAGCTGCCAAGATGTCCAAACAGCTCTTCATTGATTGCATTGTATTTGCAGGGAAATTATGAGCTGACAGCTATTCCTCCCTTATTCTTTCAGCGCATGCAACTTCTCCAAATATTAGATTTGTCACGTACTAGCATCAAATCTTTGCCCAAATCTCTTCGTAAGTTGGTTGCATTAAAAAAACTCTTGCTACAAGGTTGTGATCTCTTCATGGAACTATCACCTCAAGTTGGGAAACTCGAAAATCTTGAAGAGCTTGATCTTGATGAAACTCAGATCATGGGTTTGCCTAAAGAGACTGGAAAGCTACTCAAGCTAAGGCTGTTGAAAGTATCATTCTATCATTTATGTGGCAAAAAGACGTCGAAATCGAACATTTTGATTCACCCTAAGACGATATCAAATCTCTCGCAACTTGCAGAGTTAAGCATTGATGTGAATCCTGCAGACAAGAGGTGGGATGATTCTGTGGAAGCCGTTCTGAAGGAAGTATGCAACTCAAAAACATTGAGGACTCTTAGCTTGTACCTGCCCAAGTTCCAACTTTTAGATGATACATCATTGCTATATCCTTCCTTGTCACGCTTTAGATTTACCGTTGGCCATCATAAAAGGAGAATCATATCTCATGTACCTCATGAAGTTGAAGCAGAATTCAGAAAATGGGACAAATGCTTGAGGTATGTGAATGGTGAAACCATCCCAACTCAAATAAAAGGGGTACTGAAATATTCTACTTCATTTTTCTTGGATCACCACACAACCGCTATGAATTTATCTGAATTCGGGATCGAGAATATGAAGGGGCTAAAATTTTGCTTGCTGGCAGAATGTAACAAAATGGAAACCCTAATTGATGGAGAGATGCATTATGAAAGAAATGAAGATGATCAATCTGAATCTGACCGTGGTTCTGTACAACACATGCTTGAATCCCTAGAATATTTGGGCATTTATTATATGGAGGATTTGCAGTGTATTTGGAGAGGACCAGTTCGTTTTGGATGTATGTCTAAGTTGAAATTCCTGGCGCTGCATGCATGCCCCCAGCTGAGTAAAATTTTCAGCCATACTTTGCTTGAAAATTTTATCAACTTGGAGGAGATAATTGTTGAGGACTGCCCCCGAGTCACAAGCCTTGTAAGTAATGCATCCGTCAAGCCTATCATGTCAGATAAAATATTTCTTCCAAGTTTGAAAAGATTGCTGCTTCTTTACCTTCCTGAGCTGGTCAGCATTTCTAATGGCCTATTGATAGCACCAAAGTTAGAAAGCATAGGCTGTTACAATTGCCCAAAGCTTAAAACTATATCAAAAATGGAATTGTCAAGCAAAACTTTGAAGATAATCAAAGGAGAATGTGAGTGGTGGGAGGGTATGAATTGGAATGAAACAGAGTGGGGAAATGGGCCATGTTATCTGATGCATATCTTTTCCCCTATCGATAATCAGAAAGATGTGATGACCCAAATGGTAGAAGGTAGAGATCTGCTTGAAGCAACCATACAAAATGAAGACCAACAACTAGGTAATACATCTTTTGATCTTTTTTCCCCCTTTTCATTCACCGTTTAATTTATTAGCATATGTGTGAGATCAATTTATTGAGTACTTGAACCGTTTTTTGGGACAATTGTGTAGTTTTTTTCATCCCAAGAAAAGCTGGTATGGCTGGCTACAAAAAGTACAAACTGCAAAAGCAGTAAGCCAAGAAACTTGGAACAGACTAAGCTCCGGAAACATCATTTCATATTTCTGACCAAATCATATAAGTGTAGGCAGTCCCGGCAACTGGCATGATAGCTGAGATAGAAGCCTTACTTTCTAGTCTTTGCTTTACCGAATAAAATTCTATGGTCCAGACCCAGTCACTTTGTTGTCTCTGTAAACTGCAGAAGAACTTGAATCCCAAACTTGCTGTGTGAAATCACAAGCAAGAAACAGATTATCCCTGGACTACTCAGCCTAATTACAAAATTTGGACAAGCATGGAGCTCTCCAAGAGCTAATATTCTTTTAGTTGGCAGTCTATAAGAATGTCCATGAGGACAGTGATTGGATTCCTTGGGAATATAGTATTACACCATAAATCTATGCCAATAACTGTCTCTTTGTTCTCATGTATGTATATTATGGCCTAAATAATATGAGAAAATTCGCCCTCATTAAAACAAAGTTTGTTATTGACTGATGAGAAGTGATGATTTTAACATTGCTCATTTCAACATTTGTAGGTGATCAAAAGCCGCTTGAGGTTTCAACACAAGATCAGGAAGGCCAGTGCTTGGGTAATTTTTCTTTGCAACTCTTATGAAACAACTTATATTTTTGGTTTCTTTAACTCATTTAGGAAACTGTGGTTAATAACTGTTAGATTATACTGAGGAGAGAATGAAGGGGACAGATGTGAAAGAATCTCCATCGGCATGCGTATTTCCTTCCAATCCTTTATGTAGGACTTCCCATGTAAGTATATATTTACAGATCAAACCAAAAACAGCATATATGTTTTCTTCTTGTTTTATTCAGAGGTTTTGCTGTCATGAATGTCTGTATTACAACTGCAAGTAACTGACCTCTTTAAACCATCTCAATCATTTTTTTCCCAATACTGTGTCTTAATGAATTTGGCTTATCTAGATTAACTTTCTTCTTTTAAACAGAAAAGAAACTGTGTAAATCTAAGTTATACATGCCAATCTACACATACAAGTATATGTAGCCAAGTGCCCAACTTTTGTTATATTTTGGTCCATGTCCAGATTTGATCCCTCGTATTGAAGTCAATCTCGTCAACAAAAGGCAGACTTATGCGGCATAACCTTCCCCTACTTGATTTCTCTCAATTTTCTTTTTGTTGGTTTTTCTTTTAAGTTTTTAAATTTCTTTAAATAACAATTAACTACTTTTTTAATGTTTTGAGATGGGAAAAACACACACTAAGGCTCTTTAGATTGCCATTTGATGTGTATTATTGGGCCAAGATTTTCAAGATGGCATGGGATGTCATTGCCTAACCTGCCACATCATCAAGTTAAGGATTTAACTGTAATCAACATTTTATGAAAGTAAAGGATTTAACTGATTTTATAAACAATCCTTGTATTGAGGAGCATGATATGCCATCCCCACAAGGATATCTCAACCTTCAGCAACCATATGTATTTAATTTGGTTTTGTTAATTTGAGTCAAACCTTATTGTCAACTTAGATTTGCTATTATCATGACTCTGAATTTGTTCAAATTTCAGGCACCAGAACAAGCAAGGACCTTTACATCAGGGAGTAACAAGAGTCTAGAAAATGAATTTTTTCTGCCAAATATTGTTGAAGTAGGCATAGATGACGATGAACCTAAGGCCAAAAGATGGTCAGTTTAGCATTTTATTTTGATGTAAATTTTGAATTGGCCTTCACTTCCTTAAACCAGAACGTTTGCTTTGCTGCATCTGCTGACCCCATTTCTCTGATATAAAGTGCCTTCAAATTTCTTTCAGTTTTTGTGCCAAGGATGTAATTAAACTATTGGAAAACAATTCTGCTAGTGGTTTGGTTAAATAGTTGAGCTTACAGATTACAAAAAGAAAAGTTTCATTAATGCAGTGATTTTACATTCTGCAGGAACTGTACTGAGAATGAAAACAAGGGTGTCATAAGTTCTGCAAGCAAAACCATGCAAGGGAATAGAACTCAAATCAGAAGCAAGGTACTGGATGATGGTTATAGATGGAGGGAATATGGGCAGAAAATAGCCAGGGGTAATCCCTATCCAAGGTGATTACTTCACCTAATCTTGTTCAGGAAATTCTGAAGTTGCTGAACAGTTTTGTTTATTTTATTATACCATTCTCCGTGTCTTTGTCCACTCTGTATAGGTCATACTACCGGTGTTTGTCAACTGGTTGTCTAGTGAAGAAATATGTTGAGCGAGACTCCCAAGATAAAAGTTTTTTTGTCACCACCTACCAAGGGTTGCATAACCATGATGAGTTGAATTCCAGGGGGTTGTATAAGTTGCACTCTCAACCTTGTATTGATCATAGGGCCAATAACGTGAAAGAGGCTGCTGAGGCAGCGAAGAGTATCTGCCCTACAAAAGGTGGAGATACAGTACCCTTCCTCGATTGTCATATTATCAGTTTGATGCAAAATAGAGAGTAATGATTTTCATTGAACCTTGAATTTTACATAAATAGGAATGGTTTTATAATCTGTTTTGATGATTAATACTTGCGTCAGAAAATTTTAGAGGTGTGGAGTTTACAACAATTTTTGCAATCTATACATGATTTCTGTAGAGTGTGTTGATAAGTGCTTAGTGAAAGATTGAATGTAAATCTGTAAAAAAAAGGAATAAATCATTTTATATCAGTAATTTTATGAGAAGGCACTTTCAATGCTGAATTGCAATATTACCTCTTTGACAGCAGGAGTTGAGCCACAATCCTCTGCACTGGAAATCATAGTGTCGAAGTCAACCCCACTTTCTCGTACTGGAAGCCCCTTGAGTGGAGACTTTGATCATTATTTCAAAGAACAGGTTCAGTTCAATTTAGATGCCTCCAAGAAAAGGTATGTAAACACAGGCACTTTTATAACAACCATTATTTCATGCAATATAGGTTAATTATGTTTTATTCATTTACTTTTTGTTGTTCATTGTTTGCAGCGAAACTCAACGAGTCCAAGTAAGGTCTGGTACAGCCTTGGCTCCTGATGATAGCTTCTGTTGGAGAAAATGTGGACAAAAAGATATCTTCGGAGCAAAATATCCAAGGTTTGCCAATCACCTTTAAAGCATACATAAAACTCCCTGTACTAGTTTTAATGACGTGTTCTATGCACGTGATGCATCAAATTATTAATATTAAAAAAATTAAAGCGTAATACCAGGAGAAAGTAGACAAAATATCTTTTTAATTTGATTTTTCTATCCACATTAGCACATGAATGATTTAAAATATAAATATTAAAGTATTTTACGGTAATATCTTTTTAGTTATTTGATCTGATAATTTTTTGACTTTATAATTTAATTGGTAAGTTAATGTTTTAAAACTATAATTTTGTTATATAACTGTATATATTCAATTTGGTATTTTAAAGTTAATGATAATTATAAAAATAGGTAATATGTTCTATCATTTTTTTTTCATTTTTTTACAATTATAATAAGAAAATTTACTATTACCTTCTATTATTAATTGTTTATTTTTTTGTTGTATATTATTTTCTATTATTTTATTTAAAATAATTTTTACTTGAGTGTGAAATCATTTATTGTTACGTTATGAAGCGTTTACCTCTATTTTATTAATTGGTTACAAAATATTATCATTGACAATTATGTCATATATCATATATTATTAATTTACAATTATTTATCTTTAAATTTATAAAATTATTAATACGTTATTAGCCTTTACTAAGTATCTAAAATTTTTACTAATAAAAATTTTAACATTTAAAAATTTCTAAGTTGGAAATTTATTATAAGTTAACATATTTATAGGATTTTTAATATGAAAGCTTAATGTCGTCAAACTATTAAAATCATCATGATGAATATTTTAGCAATACATGATAGATGTTATATTGTTTATATCATTCAATCATTAGTGTGACTAACAACTAAGAGATCAAAATGCAGTATCCTTAATTTTGGTACATAAATTGATCATTCTGGTAGTTGCATGACCAAGTCAAACCTATTAAACACTTGGTCATCATATGTGCAGTTTGCCTTTTCGCTATCAATCATATATTACTGTTGATATTTGGTCTGCTTCAACTTTAAACCATTCAAATTGAAGAACCCTTTTGAAAGAGTCCTAGGTTGCAAAGCCTGACTTGTGTGTGTATGTTAACCATTCTTTCTGGATTGTAGAAGCTGCTTCCGGTGTACCCACAGACACATCCATGGTTGTTTAGCGACAAAGCAAGTACAAAGATTAGATGATGACCCAACAATCTTTGAGATTACTTACTGCAGAAAGCACACTTGTAATCCAGCTTCCAATGTCATGGCTCCCACAGCACCTTCAGAAAATCAAGAACAAGGAACCAGAATAGAGCCACAGCAGCTGCATAACCAGCTACCAGAAGAAAACCACAAACAACAATCGCAAGATTTACTGGTTAGCTTCCAGTGAGGCCTTAAAGTTGTAGCCCAAGACTTAGAGGCCTTAAAGTTATAGCCCAAGACTTAGAGACACCTGACTGAACATATCCTTCATTCCCTGACATTTCATCTATATTTCATTTTCATTTGTAACTTTTAGAACTCAATTTTGAATGAATTCGCATCTTGAACAATGCTTTGAAGCTCTCGGTTGTGTGTATGAATGTGTAATACTTCATTTAGTGGTCCAGCCAGATAAGGGAGCATTAGTTTCATTATCCGTTTTAGTGCCTCTTGTCAACTTTAATATGTTAGTAAAACTGAATCTTCTTTTTTATCGATTTTGCCTATGCATAGCTTACATTATTGACATGACTTTGTCATTTTTGTCATTGCAGGTTTTGCCATCAACACCTGAACAATGTGTAGAGCAGTCTTTGAATCAGAAAAGCAATTCAGGCAATGACCAGCAAACTATCAGTCAGGAAGACAATAATCCCACCATAGTCTGTCATTCGCCCCCACCTAGCCACTCTAGTTCTTCAACAATGATCTCTGAACTTTCTGCGACCACACTTCCAATTGTATGTACTTAATCTTGTTTATCCTCTTAGCCTGGTTGGCCTTCGTTAACATTTGATTGGATTTATTCAAATTTCAGGCGCAAGTACAAGCACAGAGTTTTGAAGAACTTGCCGAACGAAATCAAAGCGAAGGGAATTTACAATTGCAAGCATGTTGCTACAAACAGGACTCTGATTTAACCAAGAGTGGAAAAGCAGCTGATGCATATACTTGGAATTGTTATGGCACCAAAGAAATTATTGGAAATAGAACAAGAAGTTTTTACAGGTGTGCACACCCTGGTTGCCAAGCTAATAAGGTAGTTGAGAGGTCACTAGATTGGAAGAGCTTCATAGTGCTTTATAGAGCTTCGCATAACCATCTTTCTCACATTCGGGCTTCCAATCATCTTACCATCAAAATCCCGGATAAGTCCTTTGTCACTTATGAAGGTGGACAAATCGATATGGAGGGATTGGTGTTTTTTATGAGATCAGTGGAGGATGAAACCAGACTTCAAAATTTAATGGATAAAAAATTTGATCAGCCTTCTGATAGACGTAAAGCAGCTGTTGGTTTAGGTGTTCGTAAGGCCAAAACACGGTTAGTCGAAACTTGGAACACCATTCTAACAATATTATAAAGTTGCATGTGTGTATGATTTACAAAGAATGATCTCAAAACTGGATGCCCTCTGTTTTTTTTTGGCTTGATCTAACTTAAAAACTCAAATAGTTTCAGGAAACGTGCAAAAACAACCGTTTTCAAGTTATCAAGCGATACTAGTTTCAGGGAGATGGTACAAAGTTTCACTGGAAAGCATACGAATGAAATACAGGAAGAAAAAGTAATGAGAGGAATCCCTAGGAAGAAACCATGGTATGCAAACCTGAAAGAAATCAGTGGCAATGATATCCATAGTGTAAGGCAGAATGTAGACTGCCCGTATGAAGCTGATGGGACGAGTCAACCGGAAGTCATACAAGCTGATCATCCAATGTAAACATCCATTTGGCATGAGTTCAAATTGTGCCTATCCCTAATACTATATCAAAAGAAAGAAAATATTGTACGACTACGGTATGGCTTTAACTATTTCACAAATATGTATTTATAAATAAATAAAACTAATAAAGTTTTTTCCTTTTTATCTAAGCTGCTATATATATTGAATCACAATCACTGAAGTTAAAAAATCTAGTACTTTACTACTCACAGTAAATTACTTAATCATGCTCTCATCTTTTCACTTGTATCAATGAAAGTTGCTTGTTTTATACATGCACGCATACATACAAATGTATATATATGTACTATACATGCATGCATACATACATGTATAAACTACTTTCCTTTGTTGTTTGTCAATTGTATGATGCGAATCTGGGACTGGAAAGCCCCGGCAGAGCCAGCTAGCCAGTTTGAGGGAAAGAGAAGTGAGCAGATGCATCTTCCATGGCCTGCCGAAAACTCATTTTTGGTGGAAAACAACATTGTCACCCTAGAGGGATGGGACCATCTCCATGGAGCCCGACCTGAGTAATGAGATTGACTCTTTTGAAACCCTGAAAATGAAATATGCTTAGCTGAATTTAACAACTAGTCACATGCCCTGTAGTGAGCTTGTTAATTATATATACATATTTCTTAGGTGACTTCGGGTCCATTTCAAAGTTATGATATCAATGAAGTTGCATCACTTTAAATGACTCCCATTATATGCAGGTGAAGACAGAAGAGCTAACTTCAAGATTTAACACAAATATTTGGTTATTTTCCTTCTCTAGTTATTCTTCATCATTTCTCGAATATTTTGTTTATGTGCCGATGTATGAAAGGTACTTGACAATAAAAAAGAATAAAAAGCAAAGCCCCATTCGTATGCAAACAAGACATCCCCTGTAACAACCAATAATTAGGTGTACCTGAGGGAATGAGAATTGTTGAATTTTAATCAAAATCTACTACATTAAACTTGGAATCTAAACTGAAACGTCACCCACCACATAAAACTTGTATGTTTTTTTGTTATGATTAATTAAATTATTGAAGGAACCTAAACTCAGCAATGTTGTTTACATTGGGATTTGCTGGCTCAAACTTTAATCATTGTGAACAATAATGGAATGACTTTGGAAGTGATTTCATTTGTTGGGTAATGCAGAAGAATCCAAAATTGGTGAAACCCGAAGTTTGCCAAAACCAGCCAGCATTACCTGAAAGGTACGTGATTGTATTGGTTGGGTCCAGTCGCCCAAAGACCTGTTGCTGTTGAGTTGGCCAATGGCTTGGCGGTCTTGGAACTGTCTAAATCCTTGGCTAAATTACTAAAATTCGCTTCACCCCACGTGCAGGACAATGTGTCCCCCCCCCCCCCCCCTTAATGGAGCCACCATGATAATGGTGCTTTCCCTGTAGTGATGCTAATTAGGATGTTAACTAAAATACAAAACTACTCTAGAAGTGTTAATGAGGGATTCAATTTATTGATTCCCTCATATTATTAGTAGGTTTGGTTTGGTGGATAAGTCTATTTCATGTTTGTTCTGAATAATCATTCAAAAGAAGGGATTTTGGTGGAATCCGTGGAGTGCACACTGGGTGAACCACAAAAGAAACCCAGATTATTAAAACCCAATCTGGCGGTCCTTCATTCGGTGAACCAAAACCTGCCATGCAACTTCCATATGAAGTCATGAATATGACTCTTGGTTTAGGTGTCTATGGGTTTATAATAAAAATTCCCTTCCTTTCTACAACAAAAACCAATCTGTGAATATATTTGACCAAGGATTTGTCATTTCTGTAGGAGTAACATCCGTATACGTCAACTAGGTGTAGGTGGATGATTCATTTTGCCGCAAATTCCAATGATTCAATCATCTCCTCTTCCAGTTTCTTTCTTGGCTATTCACTTTCGTTGTCTTATTTATCAAATTTATCATTACTCAAGGAAATTCATTAATTTATATATTTTTAGAAGAAAAAAAATAACAAAGGTAAAAGATAAGCTCTATCAACATAATAAAATCTTAAATCTCAGCATCAATAGAACATTATGGTACGTTGACAATTGACTCTGTCACAACTAAAGTTTTGGAGTGATTGCAAGCATTTAATACAATAAAAAAATGGGCTTTGTATGATACAAAGCAACGAGCAAAAATTAACAAAAGAATCGAGCATCCATCAAATTAGAGAGGATGACAACAAAATCATATCTAAAATTACTTGCAAAAACAAGGCTACATGCTTAAGTAAGACTAAAAAATGTGCTACAAGAGCAGATAAAAACTTTTTAAAAGTGAAGACTTATTAAACAATGAAAAATAAACAGAAAAAAATATAAAACTTAAGACAATACGTGTCCAAACTGATTTATGAAATCATTTATTATTTTGAAATACTTTTAAAATATAAACAGATTAAGAAACCAACCAAGAGCCATCCACTTTTCAAAAGGAACTATTGGTGGTTGGTAGAGTTTCGACAACATTTATCCATCACAATTTGTGAAGGCAATAAAAATATACATAAACTAGATTTGCAAATTTAAAAAAAAAACACATGAAGTGAATGAAAAAAAAAATGATTAAAAGGGAGAGAGAAAAACGATGAGCAATAATCAATTCAAAGATTAAGCAAAACAAAAGAGAAAAAGCGGAGAAAAAAAAGTTTTTAAAGTTTCACGCAATCTAAAACTTTTAAGGTTACATGGACTTTTAATGTTATTTATTTATTTATTTTGAATAATTAAATCTTATCTTATGATAAAATATGTTAAGCAGTCTAACTCTAAAGGTACATTAAAATTCGAGAAGATTTTTAGAAAAATTATTATGCAAAAAAAAGGTTTTGGATAAAAGAAAATTTGGCTTATTTAAAAGGGTTTTAATTCCTTTTATTGTCAGTAAAATTTTTTAACTCCACACATCTATTTTAATTTATTTTCAATTTTTTAATATTTTTTAGGATACATGGCAGTATTTCACCTTTATTTGTGGAATTAAAACTTCCCTGACAACACATCAAATAATTTTGTTATTTAAAATATAAATTGAAGTTGAGTTTCAATATTTAAAGTCAGAACTTAATCGGATCAATGTTCAAGTTTATAATATTTAATTTTTTCTTTTCTTTTATATATGATGTAATTTATATTATATGAAAATTAAATATATTATAGTATAATCCAAATATTGAAAATTATGTTAAATTGTTTATGTTTAAAAATTTAATGTCATGGTAGTAATAAAAATATATAAATGGGATATTGGATTTATGAAATGTAAAAATAGTTCATGTAATAGAATTACGAAAGGTAATATTACTTAGCATATTACAAATAAATATATTATTTCTCTAAAGCATATGTTAAATGGAACTAAATTTAAGCGATTATTATTTCTATAAGGCATAACCAAAATTAAAAAACTGAGTATACTTGACACTTGAAGTGAATTGAATCTGAACCTCGAAGTGGTATCTCCCTTCTTACTACTACTACTACTACTACTCTGCTTTATCATTAATATATTCCAGAAGGATATAAATTTCGCATTAATGGAAGCTTCAACTCTTACATCAGAGTTTTGATAATACTACAAAACATATACATATATGCCCAAGTTGTTACGCTGGATTCTGATAAACATTTTTGCCTGAAAAACCAGCCAAAATGCATGGGGGGCTTTCTAGTTTGGTTTTCCAAGCCAGATGCTTTGTCTTACCTTGTAACCCAGTCGACAAGTTTCATATAAAGCTGGTTTTGGTCTTCAACGGCGTCTGTTTCTTCACTTGCTTGTTTTTCATTAACCCAACCTTATGTTTCTTCTCCTTTGATGTCTTGTCTTTCTTGCCCGAAAAGCAATCCCTTTCATCCTCCTCCTCGTCATCTTCTTCTTCTTCTTCTTCTTCATCATGCTTGAAATATAACGTCGTCCTTCCACGGTGGCCTTTATGGCTTGGACCTGAAGAAGCATCAGACGCCATTGAATCATCACTGTCAGCTTCCTCATCAGCATGGTTATCGACACCATAAACACCTTCATCATCAGCTTTTTCACTGTGGTCATCGCCGCTGTCGTCGCCGCCGTGTATGGGGGAACCAATGTACATTGTCCACCCGGATTCACTACTGTGGCATTCCTCGATGCCTCCATAGATTTTGGAAGGCTCCATAGTAGAATAAAGTAGATGACAAAAGCTTTGGTAGATGGAGTAGTAGTAAGAAAGGATGTGAATTTAGAGAGCAGCTTCATCTATTTCACTGTCAAACCCAGCTTTTGATGACAAAAGGAAACAACAGATATACCCATCTCATCACTGATATGAAAGCTACATAAACAAAAACGACACGCAAATATGTATATACATAGATATAGAAAGTGAATGATAGATATAGATATAAATTCACCACCTGGAAATCTATACACCCATTAATTCTGACTTTGAATCAACCAGAAGACAGCTAGAAGCTGTCAGTAGAAAGTGAAATTTATCTTTCTCAACGCATCAATACCATAAGTTTCTTAAATTTCAGAGGACAAAAGTTGTTGGCTTTGCATTTCTCATTATGATTTTCCTGTCTACTCCTCATGCAATGTTTTTTTAAAGATACCATTTTTAATAATATTTTTAAATATGCCTAAAAGGTGTACAAACATCAAATGAAATATCAAAATTAAGTTTTTAGGTTTAAAAAAGACTGTTTTATTTTAAAAAAAAAACAATCATTAGCATGGCAAAATAAAAATAAAAATTAAGGTTAACTATCAAAATAATCATTTTTGTTTGTCTCATATTATATTTTAGTCACGTATATTTGAAATGTTACATTTTAGTCATTTACGTTATTGTTTTGTTACGAAATATTCACTCTGCCGTTAAAAAATGTTACATTTCAAACGAAAATGCAGTTAAAATGGGTTTAAAATGTTAATGTGGATGTCCAACTGGGATAAAAAAATTTATTTTCTTTTATGAAAATAAAATACAAAATTTGCCTTAAAATCTAAATCATTCACGTCAGACATCCCAAAATTTTGTATTCTATTTTCATAAAAAATTTAATTTTTTTCATCCCAACTAGACATCCACGTTGGCATTTGGAACTTATTTTCATTATCATGTCGGACTGTCATTTGGGAGATAACATGTCTTAACAGTAGTGTTACCATTTTGTAACAAGATGATAATATAAGTGACTATGACGTAACATTTCAAACATAAATGATTAAAATGTAACTTGAAACAAACAAAAATAACTATTTTGATAGTTTACTCTAAAAATTATAGATACACAATGAATTTGAATAATATTATCCAAGTTCAAAATTCATTTGAATCCGAACAATTATTATTTTAAATTTTTTTTAAATGAGTGTAAACTTATAAAAATTTTAAAATTATAAGTAATTATTAAAAATATCTTAAAAATTATAATAAAAAACCCCAAATATGAAAAATTAAAAAAGTTATTAGTAAATATTTTTTTATTTTATTGAGAAAATTGTGATTATTAAATAACAAATAATTAGGGCCTGCGATGTGAGGAAATATTTCCACCAAGATCTCGAGGCCCTTTTTTCAATTAATTTTTTTTGGATTTATTTTTGTTTATTATCGTTTTCTGTAATAAAATAAATTCTTGGTTTTTATAATTTTTTGAGGGAATAATTTTTTTTAAAAATGGTTTTTTTAATAAAATTTTAGGTTTTTTTTTTTGTGGTGTGAAATTAATTATTAAATGATATGATAATGATTTTCAATTCTTTTGAATTTTTTATATTTAAATTTTAATAATAGTTAATAATTTTTTTTAAGTTTCAACTCATCTAGAATGAATATGAGTAATCATTTGTCCATATTCATTATGTATGCATATTTTTATTATGTGATAGCTTCTAGTAGCTTTCATACAATGATGAACAATACAAATGTAGTAACTTCTCATCGTTTCGATTTATAGTTGAATATCTGTTACATCATCAATGCTAATTAGATAACATCAACGATTTAGATAAGAACTATACTATAAGAATTAAATCTCAAGTTTAACTGTTTAAGCATATAAAATGATAAGAACTATAATATGTGGTAAAACAATCTATACATAACACAATCATTTCTAATATCTATATGGCAACTCCTACATCAGTCATTCAACCATTAATATTTTTTTGTTTTAGTCACCAAACTATTAAAGTTTTTAATTTTGTCACTAATGTTTTTTTTATCAATTCTATTTTCGTCGCCCCTCATTAAATTGTTAATAAAACGATGATGTGATTTTTTTTAAAACTCAAATATATATATATATATATATATATATATATATATATATATAAAACTCTAAAAGTAAATATAAAGAAAACGAAATGTGGAGTTGAATCATGGTTTTACCATCAAACTTTTACTCGTAATTATTAATAAATATAAATATTACATGTGAGAGGTAGATGTCAAAATAGCTTTTTGTTTCTGCTCTTCTGTCTTCCTCTAAGTTTGATAGTGCCTGTCTTCTCAAGGACAAGGGCTTTTGTCTTTTGTTTTTATTGGAGGACGAATATTTTTGTTTCAATATTTTAATTTACATTAAAATATTTGGTTATTACATTTAGCTTATTATTATTATTATTATTATTATTATTATTATCAAAGTAGACTACATATTAGAAATCAAAAATCAATAGAAAGAACAACTATAGGTATCAATTTCAACAGTGCCTCAATATAAATAGGGGTCTTTACAACATAACCTTTAGGAGGTAGAGACAACTTTTTGTTTGTTGCCATAGACAATCCCAATTGTTACAACACAAAATATGGGGCGGTTTGCTATAACCGTTCACACCGTGAGAATGCGGAAAGCAATTAAGATAAAGGTGGTTCATATCATGAGGGTGTGAAGAGCTGCTAGGATGCTGGTCATTCATACTGTGAAAGATGTGGCGTCATTATACTAAAGATTAAATGAGGTTGTGAGATGAAATTTTGGTAGAGTAAGGTCGTTTGTGTTTTCATATTCTCTTTACCTTGATGATAAGAAGGTATTTATAGGGAAATGGAGGTTAGATGCAAATCCTAGCTAGATCTATGTAAGGGTCGGGTAGCTCGTCTGACCCGATAGGTTCGACTTGACTTGAGTCGGGTTTGGATAAGGATTTTTGTACTTTCAACTGTCCCGAATTCAATTTATATAATAAAAAGAATTTTTTAAATTAAAATGTAATTATAAAAAATATAAAATAACAATTAAAAATTATATTTTTAATATTTGTAAAATGGTTTTTTTTGGAAAGATTGAATCGGTCCAAAAATGAGCTTGAGCTTAAAATATATTTTAAACGCCTCTAGTTCTAATTACTTGGGTTCTCCTCATAAGTGTAATGATAGAGTGACATGTGTCAATTTAGGACATTATTAGAGTAAATCTGAAGAGACTAACGATAGATCTACCAAATGTGATAAAGTGATGGGTGAGGTTAAGGGTGTGGAGTAAATATTTACATTGAAAACATTGAGCTTGAGATGGATGGGAAATGAATAAGAGTTTAGGATAAGAAAGTGTAAGTTTTGCTGATATGAATGGAAATGAAGTAAGTATAAATTGAGGAGGTAAAACAAAGTGAAAATTGAGTTGGGTCCCCAGTGAAAGAACAGAAGGAAGTTCAAAGATGAAAAGCAGTGAGTTGGAGCAATCTTTGTCCCCAAAATAATAAGCATGGATCGTAAGCATTCTACCACCTTGTTTTTGGTTTTAATTTCTTATGCAGACATCATGGCCCCATGCATTCCGCATTGTTTCTTTGTCCTCTTCCTTGAATTTGCTAATGGTCGGACAGCCTCTTTCATTTCATCCCTTTCTTCTTCTTCTTCTTCTTCTTCTTATTAATTTATATGTTTTTCATTCATACATAAAGCTTGTCGCCATCTGATAATGAACGAACAAAAGATATAAAAACAAGTAATAAATGTTAGATTTTGGATCACATATTTATCAAATGCTACCGGTTGGAGATGATTTTTGTTAGGTTAAGCTATAAGAAGCTTGATACTTTCATAAATAATGTCTCATTTCAAGTTTTGTGAATAAAAAATAGACGTAACCCCTTTAAAATTTCACCCAGCTTGATTCTAAATATAATTACTTAATAGGGTAAACTACAAAAATAGTCACTTTTATTTCCCTCAGATTACATTTTAATCACTTATGTTTGAAATGTTACATTTTAGTCACCTTTGTTATCGTTTTGTTACGAAGTAGTCACTCTGTTACCTCCTTAACGACAATCTTACATGATAGTCCAAATGAGTTTTAAATGCCAACTTGGATGTCCAACTGGAATGTGAATAGTTTTTTCAATCAAAATGGAAAAAAAAATTAAAAGAAAAAGGAGAGGAACGATTTTTGTTTTTCAGTTCAAGGTGTAATTAATTTAAAATTTTTAACTAATTAAATTTATTTAATGAAAAATCTATTCTCGTCCCAGTTAGACATCCAAGTTTGCATTTAAAACCCATTTAGACTGTCATGTAGGATTGTCGTTAGGGAGTTAACGGAGCTTAACGGCAGAGTGACCACTTCGTAACAAAACGATAACATAAGTGACTAAAACGTAACATTTCAAACATAAGTGACTAAAATGTAATATGAGGCAAACAAAAGTGACTATTTTTGGAGTTTAATAAACGTAAGGATGTTTAGCTAATTCAGTTAATAGACCGATTAATCGATCTAATTTGGTCAGAGGTCGATTAATAATTTTTTAAAAGTTTGGTTATCGATTAATTTGGTTCGAAATAGAGTAATTAATCGAACTTAATTATGTAGTGTTTCAACACTTAAAATTTACATTAATTCAGTTAACTTTCAAGATAAATGAACATTATTAATGTATTTTTTTTATATGTTTTATACTTGTTTTAATCTAAAAAAACAAAAACATATAAATTTCGGTTAACCGATCAAATTAATCGAAATATTTCACTTCGATTAACGGTTAAAGAATTATACAATTTGATTGATTCGATTAATACTAATTCTGTTTAGTTAACCGTTTGAACTCCTATGCAGACACCCACAACATCTGAATACCGTTTATCAACCATACAACCAAACTCCAGAGTAAGGTCTTTGTGCTCTCTTCATATATGCCACGCTACAACTCTTGTAAAATAATATTATACACTAAATCTTATCTTAAAGAAATTAATAAATTGTTAATAAAAAAAACTACGTGAAGAGTTGTTAAATGAAAAATCCCCCCCCCCCCCCAACTAAAAAATTTATCCAAAATGATCATAAAATAAGTCCATAACCAAGCCATTTGGATTTGGAAACTGAGAGTCAGTTGAGATATGATTGTATGTTGGACTGACTGACATTTTCCTTTTCTCATATTCAAAAGATTATACATCCATAATCATGTTCGACAAAGTGTTAATACTCCAAAAAATAAATAAATTTGAAGTTGAGGAAATATAGTTAGTTACCTAGAAGTATAAACTAAATGGATCACACAAATTATAGGGGTTTTCCTATACTAAAAAAATTGAATCTTGGATGCAGAGGGACGTCAGCAAATTACAGGACATGAAGTCCATAGTTATGACAATAGAATGAATGCACAACCACCACAACTACTCCAACAAGCTTTGGCTCTTCATTTTCAATAAAATTCATGTGTCAGACTCCCCAGTCTAACACATATTCATATATAAATACCGCATATGATTATTTCAATATATGGAAAAACTTTAAAAAAAAAGAAGAAGAAGAAGAAGAAGCATAACAATATCCAACATTTACCCCAAATCTGAGTAACATGGACAAAAAGGATTACTATGTAACTTTTTAATAAGGAACTGCTACTGCTTTCACTTCAGACGTGTTTGGAAGACTTGTGAAGGAACTCACGTTTATAACAAGTTGCTAGAATGTGGATGATCAACTCGTACATTACTGGTTGAATGCCTTTCCTTCTCACCCTAATCCCTTTTATGATATTTCACTTTGAAAACTTCGAGATCAACTTGTCGACGTGAAATATGATATCATTTATACGAGGGCGAACACTAGGCTGAGGCTGAAGCATCCAAGTCACGAACTGGTGAAGAGCTTCAGGATACTGTAGTTTAGGTCCAGCTGGCCACTTAATCTGTGCATTTACAATGGCCAGTTGCAGGCTTCCTCCAGATTCTCCAAGTGCATACTCAAATGGGGATAGCCCATACCTGCAACAAATGCCAATGAACAATATAAGTGGATAATTTTTTTTTTCTTTTTTATAAAATCAGCTAACTACATCATCTCGAAAAGGTTGGATATAGAGTATAAAAGCAATTATTTCTGAAGATAAATTAAAGCATCCGACGGAAGTACTACTCCTGTAGCTGTTTTTACTTGTTTTACCAAAATTATCATAAAAAAACAACTTCATGACTCTTTCTACCAACACAAAGGCCTGCTTTTCGCATTATATAACTTTAAAATCAAATACTTAAAATATGCTCCTTAGATTTAGCCAGATTCAAATACTTTGTTTACTCTTTGTCTACTAAATTGTTTTTAGGAAAAAACGTGATTAACAAATGAAATGAAAGTACAACAACAAAAAAAGTTTATTAAATGAAAGAAAACACTGTTTAAGTATTGATTCTTACATTATTGCATATAAAGTGCATCCCAGTGCCCAAATATCGGTTCGCTCATCAATATCTGCATGGCTTGGGCAATCCCACAACTCAGGAGCTCGGAAAGGTGCTGCACAGTGCTCAGATGCCCATTCCTATATATGGAAAGAAAAACAACCATGATCATGGTAGAACATGCACTAAGTTGATAGCCAGGAATGAATATCATATTCAAACTTAAGCAGAAAATATAAGGATGATAACCATAAGACAATGCAGTAAACACAAATCAAGAAAAAAAAAAAGACTTTCAGCATATTTTAGGATATCATAAATGCATCAAACAAATTAGCCAATTATGCACTTATACATCATTTTGTTCGTGTTTAAGATGCATATGCTAGTTGGTAGAACTAGAAGAGCTTGGGATAGTTTTCGGCGAGGATGAGAAAGAAATTTGAAAACAGAGAATATAAGAAGACTTCAATACTGAAGAAAAGTAAAGAAGAAAAAAGCACCTGAAGCTGTAGTGCCTCAGAACGAGAGCGGATTTGCCTCCTTGCAGGACGAGCACTCCCGAAATCCATTAATATAGCAAGAGGCGATTCCCCTTTCCTATGGGTTAAAAGAACATTACCAGGCTTGACATCATTATGTGCATATGGAGGCTCAAGACTGTGCATATGTTCAAGTCCGGCACACAGCTGTGGAAATAATTTGGTACAGTCAAAATGCTTATAGTCAATTCTAGTCAGTTATGACATTAATGAATCTGAAAAGAAAACACAACTAATACATAAAATGATCAAATATTAGAAAATAGAAGAATGCATCGGATCCACTGATAACAAGTGCCACATGGTTATCATTTAAATCTATATAAGAAAATGGTTAGAAAATGACAGTTTTACTTGCCTGCCGAAATATTTGAAGAACATCCGAGGTAGAAAAGAAATCATTTTTAGCACTCATAACTTTGAAATTGTCCAGTAATGTTCCATCCAAATGAACGGGAAATAGTAAATATGCTTCGTGATTCCATGATCCTTCTTGTGTAGGCTAGCCAATTAAATCAAATTGTTTCAGACAAATACAATTTTGCATGGAAAGTGATGTAAAGAAAGAAAATGCATCTTGAAGAATAGGTTATTTTACACCGCTAATTAGAATGAGAGATCTGAACAATTACCTTAACAGAAATGATAGCGTGATCAAGAAGGGGAAGAAGATTTCGGTGACTAAACAAGGATGAAACACGGATCTCCTCCCGAACCAATTCTAACTGTTCATTAGTCTGAATGAGAACTTTCTTCATTGCATAAGTTCCATCATCTGCAAATGCAACCCAAGTAAGTTCATTCCAAAACCAAATTAATTTTCCCTTTGATCTGATGAATACACAAATACCAAAATAACTCGATAAAATCTGGCAGATGGCATAGCAGATGTCACCATCCTAGATAAAATCCCCCAACAAAAAAAGGTTAGCAAATCCATTTAAGATGTAAATTCAGATAATGAGAGGGAAAATGCAAAAAAAAAAAAAAACAATTAATTAAATTAAATGGGGAAGAAAACATGATGATTCCCATAATATACGAATTCTAGTCAAATGCCTCAGTTTTACCAACAGAACAGAGATCAAAGATTCAACTTTATGGATCCAATTGTAATTCGATAATCAGAAAATTTTCACTCGTATACCCCTATGATCCAATTTTATGAGACCCCATATTCGATAAACCAGAATGGAATGAATCCGTACATTCAATCACAATAGTTGACACATTACTTCAGTTAAATTTCTACAATAAATAAATCACAAAAACCCAATCCAATGAAGAAAAATGCAAATTGACAATTTAGAAAAAAAATATATAATTAAAAACTCAAAAGCAAGCAGCAACAAAAAAAAAAATTAAAGGAACACCCAGATCAGTAGAAAACCAATCCAATAGAGAAACAACCAAATCATAAAATCCTTGTAAAAGAACGAACCAGATAGATGAGAAGGGTCCTTGACTTTCTTGGCTAAGCCACCAGCTGAAACTGAAGAAGAATCGGAGGTGACTTCCTTAACCAGATAAACATAGGCGAACCCACCTTCACCCAACTGCCTCACGATCTTGAACCTGATATCATTGATCCAAACGTCTCCCCCACTAGCAGCATCGTACATTGCATTAAACCCTGAAAATGTACACCCCATTGTTTTCCCCTTATGCCTTTCACTTGCACAAAAAATTCCTTTTACATCTTCAGATCTCTCATTTTTGTTTTTCTTTTTTGGGTGTGTTGGAATTGAGAAACGTAAAAATGGCGGATCTTAACAAGCTCTCTCTCTTTCTCTCTCTCCTCTATGCTCAGTTTTGGAGAATTATTTTTAGTTAACAGATTTCATCATTTAAAGCATTCCATTTTTCTGTCTAACAATAACTGTTAATTTTATTATAGTTTTAATTATTTTATATTTAGATTTGACGTAATTAACAAATTCATAATAATTTATAGTTTTTACAAAAGATAAATTTAATAATTAATAAAATATTAAGTAATTATTTTAAAGATTATTGATTATAATATGAAAAATAAAACTCAGAAATTGGTTACGTGGGTATTTATATACCTATAAAAAAAACTATATTTGAGATTGAATATACAAAGTGTTAATTATTTAAATTATTGGAAGAATTTTCCAAAAATAGTCTTAAAAAAGAAAGAACTTTACCGGGTGAATGGATAAGGCATCTCTTACAGTGGTCCATGTTTGTACGATTGTGTATCCTAAGAGTAATTGATTCTTTTTTTTCTGATTTTAAGTTAAAATGCCCTTCACAAAATTATATTTAAAATTTTAAGACAATATAGATATATAAGAGTTCAATTATTAAAAAACTGTATTTAAAATTAGTATTAAATTATTATAACAAAATTTAAATTCAAAATATATAAAACATCATGTCTTACAAATAATAAAATGAAAACGAGTCAAATTCTATATAAAATGAATATATAACCTTAAAATCATTGCTAATGGCAATCTTACCCTTCAGATTATAAGCTGACCCTTTAAATCCTAAATCAAGCAATTCTAAGACAGGATAGTTATAGATAAAATTTCCTGATTCCTCTCAATTTAATTATTTTTCATTATGTACCGACTAAAAACAAATTTTCGTTAAACCACCCTATTTCGAAATTCTCTCTAATCCACTTTATGTTATTGTCTGAAGTCTAGAAGGTGGCTAAGCAAGCAGCCTTTAGTTCGTTGCCAATAACATCCCACCAACTCAGTAATCACAAGAATCTCTAACGCTTCTTCCGCCTTTACATAAAAAAATCCCAGTAACAGCAGTCCATATTTTTCTTGGTCTTTAAAGTTTGACCTCAAAGTCCTAACACTAAAGACAGAAATAAAGGTATGATCTTTAAACGATGATTCCCGGAACTTAGTTTACACTCACCACAAATTGTTTTCATGGTCATCTTTGTTTCCTTTTACCTTCTGGGTTCTTGTTATTTGTCGAGTTTCAATTCTGGGTATTTTGGATTTGTGTTTGTTTTGTTGTTTGTTGTTGAATTGGATGGTTTTGAGTCTGCGGCCTATCCGTAGGAGCTCGAAAGTTCAAGCTTTTATGGTTTGTTCGTTGTCTTTTTGACCTTGAAATTTAATTCAGACCCGTTTGTATGTGTTCAATCAAGAGCATCAAAAAGGAAATGAATATCATGTTTCCTTGACCATAGTTTTAGTTACCTTTTCTTGGGATAATTGCTTAGCTTCCTTCAGAGGGGACATGGAAAAGCATAAAAGAAAGAGGAACTAGTGTTCATAAATCTGGTGAAGGGTGTAAAGGTAAACATTTTTCTGGTTAGAAAAAAAAAGACATTTACGTATTATGAATGGGGGGAACACTGAAAGATAATGGTGGTTTGATTTCTCTTCACTGATTTAAATGTTGTGATTACATGAGCTGCTGACTGTTGTATGATTTGGCACCTTGATTCGATGTTAAGCTCCTTAATTTTCACTATTCTGTAACTGGTTCATGGGCATTTCAGTTTGTTCATGATCTGAACCTGTGTCTTCTTCATATTTTTGTTAGTCCTGCTAGATTATTATTACTTTGGAACTCCTAAAAGTTATTGAGCTGCTGAATTTCCAGCGACATGCTTACCTTACCTTTTAACTTTGCCGAGTTATGGACTTCCCCCCCTTTGTGTGTTGGAAATCGTGATCCCGCATAAAAAACTCCATGATTTTATTGCGAAGTCATCTCTCTTGAAAAAGTTAATTTCTGACTGTTGCAACTTTCAGTGCAGCTGTATAAAGGAGAAGTTTCAAATCTCTTAATGGCTCAAGATACCTCTTCTGTTGCTGAATCACCTCGACGGCGCTCTGGTCTTCTGCGAGACCAGGTGCAGTTGATTAAAAGAAAAGACTGTGATCGCTATGAGATCATTCCAATCGAAGATAAACTGTCCTTCGAGAAAGGTTTTTTCATCGTAATTCGTGCATGCCAATTATTGGCTCAAAAGAATGATGGATTGATTTTAGTTGGAGTAGCTGGACCATCTGGAGCTGGAAAGACTGTGTTCACAGAGAAGGTGCTCAACTTTATGCCCAGTATAGCTGTCATAACCATGGACAACTACAATGATGCTAGCCGTATCATTGATGGAAACTTTGATGGTAAAAATTAGAGTTCTTAACATTTTTAAAACTTTCATGCAAGGTCATCCCATCTTTGATTAAGGTGCTTTGTTTTTATGTATGATAACAATGGACGCCACCCAATATTGCATGCTGACAGTGGTGGTTGATGATTGACAGCACAGTGTGCTTTTGGAAGCTTCTATGTTAAGAGCTGCTATTTTCTCTGCTAATGCCGTTGAATTTCATATTGAAATAAAATTTAGGTTGCAAAATTGATAGGAGATAATTATTTCTAATTATATAAAACGGAATACAAAAATGTGCAGTAAAAGCAATATGTGCTTAAGCTCATTTTTGTTAGCTATAGCATTCTATAGTTTGATTCGGGATATCTTTAAGCAAAAAAATAATTACAATTAATGGGAATTTTCATGAGTTATAGCTACGTAAAACATAACTTATAGAATCCTTTCCAATGCAATGGTATATTTAGTTCTAAATATTGGGTTGTTGAAAAGCAGAAGGCAGATATGTCCTTTAGATTACTTCATTTGAAATCAGGATGTTAAAATAGATGCGTGGTCATATGGAGGGGAAAATGGATTAAGAAGCATAGTTTTCTTTGGGAATGTTGAGATAGATGGGCTGCCAAATAAGAAATGGACGATCTTTAGAAAGTAAAACCGTAACGGTTAAGTATGAACTGATAAAATGACCACTTGGTGGATTGGTCATGTACAATGTAAACCATGAAGAGAGCTAAACATAGACCAAGAACATATTTCTTGAAGCAGTAAGGCTAGACTTGGCAGCTTGAGATCTCTTGATGTAGCCTTTGATTGGATGGAATTGAATCCTTATTAGTTATTATTTATTTTACATACTAATTGCATTTCTTTAATTTTAGATTTTTTGGTCAACATTTTAAACTGGTCCCACAGATAACTTGATTGTTTGGTATATGTAACACTAATGCCTTACTCTGTGGCACACATTGTGCCAATGTGTGGGATCCATTTTCTTTACTAGAACGATTTTTTATTGCAATGGCTGGAGGAGGATGCATGGTAAAGCTCTGATTGTTGTAGTATTATGAAACAGACCCACGGCTGACTGATTACAACACACTGCTTGAAAATATTCATGGTTTAAAAGCGGGGAAACCTGTTCAAGTTCCAATATATGACTTCAAGTCTAGCTCTCGCATAGGATACAGGTTCCCTATCCCTCTTTTATTTTTTGCTATTTTTTTAAGATAGAAGCTCTTTTCATACGGGTTTAATGATGTCTCCACTCTCCACTTATTCTGAAACAAATAATATGCATGTTCTTGATCTAGTTTTATTTGTCATGATTACAGGACACTTGAGGTGCCTAGCTCCCGCATCGTAATTATTGAAGGAATATATGCCTTAAGTGACAAATTGCGGCCTTTACTAGATCTTCGCGTATCTGTCACTGGGGGTGTTCACTTTGACCTTGTCAAGAGAGTGTTACGGGACATTCAACGTGCTGGCCAAGAGCCTGAAGAAATTATCCATCAAATCTCTGAAACGGTTTCTTTATCTTACCTATTTTACTTTATAGGTGTCTGATTTAGCTGTTTTGTGAAATCATACCTAGTTATAGCCTTAAGTGCTTTATCAAATGCCTCCAAAACAAAGAGTAGTTATAGTAGTTCTCATGCACTTCTTTTCACACAGGTATATCCTATGTACAAGGCTTTTATTGAGCCAGATCTCGAAACAGCACATATTAAAATCATCAACAAGTTTAATCCGTTCACTGGATTTCAGAATCCTACTTATATTTTGAAGGTCAAGTTAAACTCTGTTATTTCCATGTTGATGTAAATGGTTCCATGTTCCTTATTGTAGTACTACTTCTTCCCACTTTACCACTGAGTGTTTTCTATCATTGTAGTCTACAAGGTTGGTGACACTGGATCAAATTAAGGAAGTTGTACCTGAGGAACACAAAGAAACTGTAGAGGAAACATATGACATTTATCTTCTACCCCCTGGTGAAGATCCCGAAGCATGTCAGTCTTATCTGAGGATGAGGAACAGGGATGGCAAATACAATCTCATGTTCGAGGTTAGATGTTTCATTTTTAAGCCTTTTAAAATTCTTAATGAGAATATAGTGTGGCCTTTTCTGGGTCCATAAAAGTTTTCTTCCTTATCAGCAATGAGATGTGCTAATCTCAATCCTTTTTGTACTTCAAACTCCACTGGGGTATAGATGCTAGGTTTAGATAGAATCGTATTTTCATTGGAATCTCTCTCTTCTCATAGATCTTTACTGAATCTGAAAACAGCTGATTTCATATGTAGACATTCTATGTTTATGCCTTTTTTTGTATAAAAATTAGAATTAAACAATACATGGAAGCAAAAATATTAGATGCTGTTTTATATCACATGCAGACAAAAACAGAATTAAACAGTACATGTAAGCAAAGTATTATCTATGTTTCAAGAATTTATGAGAACTAGTTCGGATTTGATTTCTTTTATAAGTTGTGATGACAAAACCAAACATTTACACAAAAATTACTTTAGATTCAATATGCTAATCTATTCGAGAATGCATATGAATGTTCCTTTAAGATTTACTTCTATGTTCTTTCATGAGTTCTTTTGCTCATTTTATACTAAATATGATATCCAAAGTCCTCTCAAATTTTGGTTTTAATGCCATATTGGGTTGTTTGATTTGTCTCAACTTTTGATATTTAGGATTCTGCTTAATATTCTTTTAGGATTAACTTAAATGTGGTAAGTTTTAGAGCTTCTGACCGACTTGCCTGGTTCTCAGGAATGGGTTACTGACAGTCCCTTCATAATATCACCAAGAATAACTTTTGAAGTTAGCGTGCGTCTTCTTGGAGGACTAATGGCTTTGGGGTATACAATTGCAGCCATCTTGAAGAGAAGTAGCCATGTCTTTTCTGATGATAAGGTGTCCGTGAAGATCGATTGGTTGGAGCAACTCAATCGCAAATACGTTCAGGTATCATATCCTTTAACGTATGTGTATATCATTTGACATGGTTTATATATCAGGGTAATGTGATCTTTTGCCTCTTTTTTTATTCTGAAACATGTGTTTGGTCTTAATTATCACAACAGTCATGTACCTAATTGTTTATGGCTTAAGATAACAGCACGATTTTTTATGGCAATACGCAATTGGTTTTCTTCATTTATCTAAAAGGAACCAACAGGAACTGGACGAGTCCTTAGCAGACGAGTCAACAAAATACCATAGCATCCTGAGCATCCAAGTACAGCTGGCTGCTGAAATAGAATAGTCAACAAGTAGCTATAACTTTGGTAGGGATAACTCTTTTCCCTTGAAAGCCCTTATCCTAGGCCTCTACTAATCCGCAACAGAACCCGCCACTACCCAATGAATTCTCAGCAGAATAACTCGATAAAGGATGTTGAACTGGCTCTGCACTGCCTTGCTATATAAAGCATCTATTTGAGTTGTTTCATATGACTTATTAGGTACTTGTTGCACAACTTAGAACTAACTGCAATGGTATGTTGTTTCTATAAGGTGCAAGGTCGAGATCGCCTATTTGTTAAATTCATAGCTGAGCAATTGGGTTTGGAAGGGTCATATGTTCCTCGTACTTACATTGAACAAATCCAGCTGGAGAAGCTTGTAAATGATGTTATGGTATGATTATTCAAGTTGAACATTAAATTTTTGAGCTCTGCATGCTGCTAACTTGAGAAATATGTTTAGGCATTACCAGATGATTTGAAAACAAAGCTTAGCATTGATGATGACTTAGTTTCAAGTCCTAAAGAAGCCCTTTCCCGAGCCTCTGCTGATCGGAGAATGAAGTATCTCAGCCGGTAATTTTTATATCAAGCTACAGTTTTTCTATCTTTTAAAAAACGTAGTGGTTTTCCACAACTTCAACTGAAAGATTATTCTGTCTTATTTTTCTTTACAAAAGCACCTATTCTAATCCTGATAACAGTCACATATGAAATTCATCTGTGTGGAACAGTATCTCACACTCGTATGCGACCCAACGGGACAAGAATTTGCCGAAGCTGACAAAACTTGCTATTAACAGTAGAAGGTTTGATGGAAGGGCACCAGAGTCACCTACGCCAGTAGTGAATCCGGTGAGTATGTTGGCCCTGAACTATACACAAGTCTAGTTTTCTTTATCCACTGTCAGAATCCTGACAACCTTTCTGGATATTGAAAAGTTCAAGGGAAGAAAACAAAAGCCTGACAACCTCCCCCCGTTATCTTCTCCAAGAAAAGAAAAAGAATGGATTAATTTCAGTTCTTCAGAAAATTTATGAGATTTCTGTTAAAGTTAGGCTCCTGAATGAACCATAAACCTCTCAATCGAATAAGCCAATCTTGGTCCGTGGTCATAATATTTAATTACTTTTTGTTTGGGTTGCTTAAAACTGACTGATTCCCTTCATAGTTTTGTTCTTTCCTTTCGTTACTGATCATTCATTTGTGTTTTAGGGAGTTGTTACACAGCTCTCGGAGCAAATTTCAACTTTGAATGAAAGGATGGATAAGTTCACGTCAAGTATAGAAGAACTGAATTCCAAGTTCTCTACCAGGACCATTTCAGCTAGCCAACAAAATTTAGCTGTGCAGGCCGAAGCCTGCAATGGTTCTTTACCGACATCTCTTTTCGTAACTGGCTTGGGTAATGGTTCACTTACTGGTTCACTAATGCCTCATTCTTCATCCTCTTCTCAGTTGGCTAGAGAGTCCCCACTCATGGAAGAGGTAGCTTCATGTCCTAGTTCAAACCCTCCATTTTGTTTCTCTAATCTGACTTTTTTTATCAGAATTCAATAGACCAAGTTACTTGTTCCGGTTCTTGGTTTTTATGGTAGCATCAATGGAAATGATTGTCTGAATCCTGGTTTTTAACCATGTAGGTCCTAGTTATTGCAAGAGCACAACGCCAGATTATGCATCAGTTAGACAATCTGAGTAATCTGATACATGAATACCGGGAAGAAAAATGTCGCCAAGAAAGGAATGATCGATCAAACAGAGCAATTGATGTTGAGACTATTGGTTTTCCGCTGATCTTTACTCTAGCAATTGGTGGTTTAGGAGTAATTTTGTTTAGGAATCTAACATCCCAAAAGTAACATCACTTGGAGGTCCAGACTGCGATTTCAGGCATAGCGAAGATGGTCTTATGCCCTTGTGCTTTAAGGGACAATGGAGGGCGGCTAACACACGTGCTGTAGGTTGGCATGGAAAAATTGTAAATATTGGGAAAACAAATAAAGGTGAAATTCTGACACTAGTGTTTATCCAACATATGTCTTGTTCCTGTTATTTAATTTTTACGGTGAGTTTTATAATCAGAGAATATCTCTGCAATCTTCTGATGTGAGAAATTTGTACACCAGCAGAGTGGATATACTTTTGTTCATGTTCGTTAACATAAATGAACAAAAGTCGAGCTGTTAATGAACTATTTAACAAACAATAATTTATTCACAGGCCAAGCAGGAAACGTAAGTCTGATACATTTCATGTGTATTTTTTTTTTAACCATTACACATTTGAGAGAAAGGGATGAGAATTTAACAAAATAAAGACAGAGGTGGGTTAAAATGAAAGCACATAAGCCAGATACATAGTTACAATGAAGTATCAACTCAGTAAAGCACATCGCCTAGAGAAGCAGAAGATAGAATCTAAACATCAAAGCTTACATATATATGACAACACAATTTCTTAAAAGAGTGAGGATGTAAGCTCAGATATATCTGCCACTACCTGGCTATAATCAGCCTTTATCTTTTCTTGTTCTGCAGAGTCTAGTTCGCCTTTGGTTGTCTTGGTTAGTACCAGAACGCAGCACGTCGGTCTCTTGGTAGCTCCTGCAGTTGCAAGATCCTGAAATGGCAGAAGAAACTATCAAACAAGGTCCATGTGAGACAGCTGATCGCTAGTTCATCAACTCAAGCTACAAATCTAAGCATGACATTAATCCGGAATGAGCCCTTTAGCTGTGCTGTGTATGTTTAGGGTCGGAATTCTGGGATGTACAGATTGAATTGGATATCAATGTGGACTACAACCAAGAGTCTCTGTGGATTTAGAAAAATCGAACATAGATATACCATTGTGTTTGCCAAACCTAACAATGCAATTCTAATAAATAAAGGAAGAAAATGAACTCGGATGGACTTGGCCATGTTATTGTAAAAGTGCAACGATAAATAATACAGAAGTTGGAAAATCAATAAATAAAAATTAGGTTCTATGGGATTTGATAGTCAAGCAGGATAACATTGAAGGATGCAAAGTCACAAAATCATACAGCAAAACAGAGGAGGTCGGAAGCTTGCTTCTTTCGAAGGAACATAAACATAGGGAATGTCTGCCTCTTCACATAGAATCGGTACATGAGTTATGACATCAATGGGAGATATGTTTCCAGCTATAACACATAATCTGCATTCAGTAAAAAAAAAGATAGAAGGAACATGATTAGGCATTTTATGTGATTAACATTTGAAGTTAAACTACTATCAGTAAAGTAAAAATTTAGATTGAATCAAATAAAAGAATGACCTTCTATTCATCAATTGGCAGCAAAACAAGTGCAATCCATGTATATATTAATGTATTGCAATTTCCTTCTCAACTATGCAGTCCTAAACTCTGAATTGCTACAGAAAATTTTCAGACAGCAACCAAAACAGATGTTCTTTTCTTAAAGATTCCTATAAAACATCAGTCATAACTAGGAGAATAATGATGATAATATGTAATGGACATCGTTTAAAGGCATGGTCAGATAAAAAAAACAAGATTACGGTGTAGCTTTAAATCAAATTCCTGTTTAGAAATTTTATCAAACGAGCTTTGATCAATTAAGTGATCAAAGTGTTTAGATGAAGCCAAACTTGTAAACGGATTTCCCCTCTCTCTCCATACTCTCATTCCTTAGTGATTACTCTGCGTCTTTCGGTGTAGCATAAATGTTGAAATCAGCACTCTTCTCAACTGAAACTCAGCAATTTATAAATTTGAACACTAGCATTAAAACAGATAACGGATTATTGCTACTCAATTATGTTGTAACTCGTAGCTTATTCTACCCGAACAGGGAGGAGAGTGTCAGATATCATATATTTGGAGAATCAAACCCCATATTTCAGTTCAAATATGTGTATGTGCTCCACATGAGTATTTGAGTACAATGAAAAATCCAGGTGACATTAGGACACAAGAATCCTCCACGTAAAACTTATATCGGCATATGTGAACATAAGACACTAATATTTCTCAGTCCATGAAACTTATTCTTATATCTATCCAAATATACATCAGAGCATAGATCAGATTAAACATGTTTAAAAGTGGAAGGAAAAGGCATACACAGAGAATCTGAAGTAAACAAATATAATATATTTATATAAAAAAAAATTTACCCTTTATGACCACGACGAATACTTTTAACCACTTCCTTTACTCCTCTCTTCAAGCATTTGTGCTCAGCAGCTACAGCAAAAAAAAAAAAAGAAATACATTGGTTAAATACTTACACACCACCAAAAAATTCCTTTATCAGAGCTTTGGGTTTTCCTTATCATGGCAAAAATACCAGAAAGAGATCTAAATTATTCCGACTTCACAAGTAAGTCATTATATGTCTTCCGATTTATACTGAACAAATTCTTACTTCAAGTGAAAGAACGTTCTATGCTAAAAGCTTATTGGGATATTAAGGTTAAAATTCTTACTTTTTTTGTCAAATTATTGCACCGTCAAAAGTAGAACTCCCCAAGAGTGATTTTGAAGGGAAAAAAAGGGTTGAAAGGGAATTGATAAAAAAAAAAAAAAAAGATGATACCTTTGCGGACGAGCTTGAAGGTTTTCTTACAGAGCCTTTTGCCAGCGAGTGGCTTTGCAATGGGAGCAACAGCTAACATCTTCTTCTTCTCCTTCTCCTTGTCCTTCTCCTTCTGCTGCTGCGACTTCTCGGCTTCACTATCGCTTCCCATTTCTCTTTAACAATGCAAAATCAACACAAAACACAAAGGGAATGTATACAAAATAACTACTGCAACGTGAAGAATAGTTAAGTGATTGCCCGAATTAAGCTTTATCATTAACGCTCCTAAAATTATTTTTTTAATTCAAGTTAGAAAAATAAGATTTATATATATATATAAATTAAATTTCAAATTTACGAAAGTACATAAATCTATATCATATTTTAATCTATTATCTTAATCTTCTTTTTCATAATCTCTCTTTCCTAATTTTATTATTTATTTTTTTATATTATACTTAGAATTATTATAATTTTTCTTCAACTTTTAAATTAAAAAATAAACTCATTTTAATTTGTTCAAATTTATATTTTTTGTATTGATAATATTATTGATGTCAGATACAATAAAAAATTATTTATTTTTGGTAGGAAAAGATAAGTGATTAATAAAGCTTAGTATTTGTATTTGCATCTTAGGATTTAGAAATTGAATTTTGCTGTTGTATCTTAAGTAATTCTAATATAATCAAAATTAACTAATAATGTAGAGGGAAAAAATATTTTCATCTAGTTTTAAACTTTTTAAAACTAAATTTGTTAATTTGCGTAAAAAAAAAATCCTTTTTAGCTGGAATTTTATAAAAAAAATTAGTAATTTAAGTTTTTAATCCGAAATTCAACTAAAGTGATAGCTCAAAATTAATCAAAACTTTTTTATTTTTTTTATAATATTAGGGATGAGGGATGGGTAAATAGTTTAAACACAAGGTAAGCTGATGTTTGACAAGAACTTTAATTTATTTAAGTCAAAACTCAATTTTTTATTCAGTTCACATTATATCACATTTGGAAGTGTTTATGGGCCAGATTGGACTCATGCAAGGTATTTGATTAAGTTTTCAAGTTCAAACTTGATTCGAATCGAAAATGGGTTTATTTTTTTACCCAAGCTTGATCTAATTTAAGAAAGATAAACTCGAACTTGAATCAATCATATTTGACATTTTTAAATTTATTTTTCATTTTAAAATAATATTTTTAAAAATATAATACATTAAATGTACTAACATATTCTAAAATAAAAGTTTTCGAACACATTAAAAAAGTATTTATATTAAAAAACACTACCATAAATATAATAAATATTTCATTATATTAAAAAATACAAATAAATATAATAAACATCTTATTTTATTAAATCTAGTTTTAAAATTTTATATTTTGGGTTGGGTTATTTAGTTGAATAATTTTTTTTAGGTTTTGGATAATTGATTTAATTATTATTGGGTTAGTGATTTAATATAAATATATAACTATTATTTAATATATATAATTAATATAATTAATTTTTAAACATAAAATATTCAGACTCTTCTGCTCAGAAACGAAATGTTCCAAATGCTCCTAGAAATTCTTGCTCCCATTGGACCATTTGTATCTATATGCATTAGGATCCCGATTCATGGATCTCTCGGTCCGAGAAATCAAAATAAGAGGATCGAACCATTTCTTCTGACTCTTTTTCAAATTCGATAAATGTTGGTTGATCGTATATTTCATTATAGTTCTATGATTCAGAGTATCATTTCCTATTTGATCCCTTTGAATTCCATATTCGAAGTTGCGATCGGATCGATTCATTAAAAAGAATCGATTCAATACATTTCTTATGTACCCATAGGTGCTATATTGGATTTGAATCAGATTTCGGATCAATCTATCTTGATTGACTGCCTCCATTATGTTGTTGCTAGCAAATACCACTATTTTTGGTTTTGGATCTTCCAAATCATTCCCGCAGGAGACAAGCTAAGCTCGGGCAAAAAAATCTTACCCTAAGCTCGACCCATATAAAAAATAAGCTTTAAATTTTACCCAATCACATTTTTTAGGCTTCGTGTTTTTATCCAAACCATGTCAGTTTTTTGACAGACCTTCAGGCTAGTGCAAATAACACGACCCATGAGCAGATCTAATCACAATAATTAATAACTTTAAATTTAAAAATTTAAAAATTTTCATCCAAATGTACTATAAGAGAACAACGAGTTTTTTTATCTTTAAAAAATTATAAGTAATGAATTAATAATTTTATTCAATATATATTCAAAAATAATATGAAAATTACAATTATGGGGATATAATTTTCTTAAACAATCTAATTATACGATTTATAACACAACAATAATACATTTTAATGCACTTAAACTCGTCTTCTTATATTGACAACAATGTTATGTCAATCGAACTAATATTTAATTGGAAATATAATCTTTTCTAAAAATATTTCAAATAATATAAAACAACTTTTTAAGTATCTAACACTGCAGTATAAATATTGAAGTCAATGAAATAAATGCTTTCTGTTATGGCAATGGTATACAGACAACAAAACTTCATTCTTCACGTACTTTTCTCTGGAAAGCTTGGGAGTTTCCATATGAAAGCTTCTTTTTCCATATTTCCTGCCTTACTTTTCTTCATAATTCACATTTCACGCCATACTGCATCATAATCGTTTGTGTTCCATTTCATGTTTTCTCCTATATTCGGTTCTTAAAGATCATTCCCTTACATCTCACTTATTCCCATGTCTGACGTATGTGTTCTATCTCCCTGTAAACCAATATCCGATAACCCTAAGTTCTTGCTTTATATATGCCATACAAGTGTAGGTTACTTTGCTTATTCTTTCATTGAAGATATGGCTTGCATTATTAGCCTTACAAAACTAAGTAAAATATTCCCCATTTTCATCTTTGTCTCATGTTTTCCTCCATTGATGCTTTCTCAATCATTCAGATCACTTCAATTGCCGCCCAAAGTCACCGGTCCAGAATCCATCGCCTTCGAGTTCGGAACCAGCCGATTCTATGTTGGTGTGGCTGACGGTAGAATTCTACAATACAACGGACCAAGGGTTGGATTTCGAGACTTTGGATTCACCGGTCCAAATAGGTGATTCTTTAACCAACAAGCAGTCCAGTGGTTGTATATATTATTGCTTGAATTTTCACCCACAAACTCTAATACAGGTCTAAACGGATGTGTGATGGCACTACTGATCCAAATTTGGGGCCAATATGTGGAAGGCCAATGGGTTTAGCATTTCATTACTCCTTAAATAAGTTATATATTTGCGATGCCTATTTTGGGCTCATGGTGCTAGGCTCTTCAGGGAAGCAAGCGACCCAAGTTTCTGCGGCTGCAGACGGAGAGCCTTACCATTTATGTGATGCTTTAGACGTCCACCAACCATCTGGAAATGTTATTTTCGTAGATTCCAGCGACAACTATGATTTAAGGTTCTTTCTTATCACTTAGGCTAAATCCTTAGCAGTCTGAATATCAACGACAAAGAGACCGTAACATTACCACTTACGTTTCATTCACATACAATATGTTGCAGAAATCTGTCGAAAGCAGTGAACACTAATGATTCAACAGGGAGATTGTTGATGTACGATGCTGACACGGACCGAGTAACAGTGTTAATGAAGAACCTTTCAGGGCCAGCAGGGGTAGCAGTTAGCCAAGATGGAACCTATGTCCTAGTTTCCAACTTCATTAACAATAGTACTATACGGTATTGGCTTCGAGGTCCTGGAGCCAACACTTATGACGTCATAAATTCGCAGGAAAGGCCAGATAACATCAAGAGAACAGCGGTTGGAGACTTTTGGAGGGCGGCGGCGCTGGTGAAACAAACGACACGATCACTGGTGCCGATCGGGCAGAGGATCAATGGGTTTGGCAGGGTTCTTCGAACTGTGAATTTCGAAGCATGGTATGGCAATCAATTAATTAGCGAAGTTCAGGAATTCGGTGGTGAACTATATTTGGGATCATCATCTGCGTCTTTTGTTGGCGTTTTTAGGTTTTGATGTTTGTAGTTTTTTATTACCATCTACTTTATAAATTTTAAGTTACTTTAAAAGAATAATCATCCAATTATATATGTAATTTTATTTTAGTTATCCTTTCATCAATTTAGGAATTTAATTTTAATCATTTTTTTATTAATTTTAATTAATTTAATCACAAATGTCTAATATGAACATTTTTTTATTTGCATACAACAAATTGAGAGCACCTTTACAATATATAACACTTTATTATAAACTTCAAGACGCTTGCATCCTAGACACTCATGTTGCGAATTCCTCGCCAAGCTCGCAAAGGTCACTTTATGACCTACGCTCGTCTTAGAGGCAATTGTTATGCCTCGTATAATGGACCTTACAACTTACCACTGGTTAGTTCACAAACCTCAACCCGTCGAACTATGCACCTCCTTGTTTATGGTTAGTCTACGAACCTCAACCTAGCGAACTATGCATCTCTATTAACGCTAAGGCTATATGAGGACCATGTGAAAACTCAAAATAATTAATTATTAGTCACCTTAACATGTTCCATCACAAGATATCAAATCATTTTCTCCAAAAAAGAAAAATTAAGACTTCGTTCCAACCTCTGTTCCTTCCTTCTTCACCAAACCATCAACTTATTCTCTTTATTCACCTCACCCGTTAACACTTCCGTAATTTAAATATCAAATCTTCCTAATATCTCTGATATTACTAAGCAACAACGTAAGAACTTTCATGAATGAATACCCTTCAAGATAGAATAACAGTGGGAGGTTGAAGAATACATGCAAACACCATATCTTTCTGTGTCACGTGCCATCATCAACCACTGTCATAATAAATAAATTATTTGTTATTTTATTTTAATTCGTTACTTATATTATTTGAAAATCTTTTAAATATTATAAAAATACAAATTCATTTGATATATTATAATTATTAAATTCGGCTAAATTAAGATTTCAAGCATGTTTTCCGTAGGGTCAACCAAATTGCAGACATCATTAAATTGATATTTGAAGAAAGAAAAAAAAAGTGAATAAAAAATAATATAATTAGATAAAAAAAAAAAAGAAACACGTAAATTCTTCTTCTTCTTCTTGAATTAAGAAAATATGAGATATATTTTTCTTAAAATAGTACTAATATTGATAATGGAACCCCAAAAAAACCTTTCTATTTTTAATGCCACACGAAACATAAATGTGAACCTCAAACTCATAACAAACCAAAGACATTGATTTCCTTCATGGTTTTCTCCTTAATTGCTCATTCCATTGATTTTCTCCATTGCGATCCGAAGCCGCCACCAACATTGTAATGATCAATGCTTTGAGAGGTTAACAGATAATTTATTGTTTTTGGTTAGTATATTTGGGTTTTGTTGAAAATGGAGCAATTAGGAGAGGATGACCTGAGTCATTTAAGGGAAATTTTCGCAAGGTTCGACATGGATTCCGATGGCAGCCTAACGATTCTAGAGCTTGCGGCACTGCTAAGATCGATTGGGATCAAGCCATCAGGTGATCAAATCCATGTTTTGTTAGCCAACATGGATGCCAACGGCAATGGTTCGGTTGAATTTGATGAACTAGCCAGTATATTGCCTGAGATCACTGGAGAAATATTGAATAACGAAGAGCGATTAACGGAGGTTTTTCAATTGTTTGATCGTGATGGCAATGGATACATCACCGCGGCGGAGCTAGCTGGTTGCATGGCCAAAATGGGATATCCATTGACCTATTCAGAGCTAACTGAGATTATTAAAGAGGCTGATTCCGATGGGGATGGTGTGATTAGCTTCAGTGAGTTTTCTTCTGTAATGGGAAAATCAGCCCTGGAATTTCTAGGCATTAGTATGCCATCATGACCCTAGATTTGAGTTTTTCCTCTCTTTTTCTTCTGGGGATTGTTGTAGGAACCTGATCCATAATATTTCCAAGAACAATGTTCCAGGCAAATTGCTTCGTTTGAAGGGCCACTTCTCGTTACCCCTTATCTCCATTCGGTCAAGGTCTATGTCATCTTTTCTTGTCTGGCTGAGTTTGATCAAAATGAAACCTATATTCATATTGATAGTTGTAAAAATTAGATCAAGGAATGAAATATTATTTTTCTTTGGATAATTTATTTAGATAAATACTCAAACTATTTACTTTATTAGTTTTTGTTTAAATATTTTGAAGCTTATAAATACAGAAATAAAGAGTTGCTTTCTTTCTTGACCTAAACAATGGGCTTTTGATTTGTCCCAACCTGAGCTTGCCCACAATGCTGTTCACAATGCAATCAAGAAGTCACCTTTTTCTGTTGTCTATGTCCAATGCCGTCGACATTCTTGGACTTAACACACCTTCCACAAGCCCCAAGATCAAGCATAGTTGCAACCCATATGGCAACAAGAACAAGATATCCAAGCAGGTCAAACAAAGTAGCTGATTTCTCCCTTTTATCATTTGGAAGACGAATTTATCTCGAGGATGGTTTCTTTTTCTCAAAGGGGGAATTTGACGTGGACTTTTTATTAATATATTAGTTTATTCTTATCTAGATAAAGTTTATCCCTATAAATAAATCAGAATGCGAGCTTTGTCATTTATTCAATTCATACAAAAAAAAAAAAAAGAAGAAGATATGTTCAGGGTTTGCAACTGTTGATTTCTTGGTCTCTTCAATGGCTTCTCTTCCAATTCTTGGTGGATTTTGAGCACTTCATTCTCTCTACACACTCCTCCATTAACCTACATTTATAAAAATCTTGAAAAATGAATCATTTTATTGTGATTCGTGTTTGATTTATCGTAATCACAAAAACAATAAATATTACTACAGAAACATATTACCAGAAAGAACTCAAAACCAATAAAATAATAATGAAAAGGAATAACGTAACGCGGGGCAGCCAGAGCATCTGACATGAATGTCTGGAATCATAACTGATTAGTGCAAGTCCGAATAGAAGCTAGGCAGGGAGTTTTTCTTTTTTGAAGGGGTAGTGATTCAGGTAATATTTACACCAGCCTGCTACATTTCTATCCCTAATATTTAAAATATATTAAATGGTATATGGGAATGGGAGTGTAAGGTAATAATCTAACATGATAGAGTCAGAAATTGAAGGAAAAAGAGAGAGCTGAAGTGGACATAAATAGAACAAAAAGTAAAGGATGGGGGTAGTGTGGCATGGGCTGCCAATGGCAATGCCAGTGCCAGTGCCGATGCGGATGCGGATGGCACATTCATACCCTTTGCTGCTTTAGGGATTCAAGTCAAAAAAGAGTCGACGAGTCAAGCAAAATCTTCTCTCTCTTACCCCACAAAGAAAGTGAAGTAACGCACAGATTGTCCCCTCTTCTTTCTTTTTTGTTTTGAACAATTTCTTTTCATAGAGTTGTATTTAAATTAAACTCATCAAACTAAATATATTTGATATTAAAATTTATGATCTCTTTTGCTGGTGGGGCAGTCTATGTTTGTTTTGTCAGGACTCAGGATTCTCTTGCACTGAGGTAATGGAGTGACTCCCAGCATATATGATCAGTAAAAGATAAAGAATCTCTATATCACTCTCTCTTCTTTTTCACAACGAGAGCAACCTCAGACTTGCCGGCCTTCCCATTTATTCTCTTTCTCCCTTTCACAACTATCCATTCATGGCGAAAGCCTCTCAAGACACCTCCAAAATACACTTCCACTGGACCAAAAAAGTTGGAACCGAAGACGACGATGTCGAACAAGCTTCAACTTTCAAGCAGCCAACTTCAAACCCCGGTGATCAACAAGACAAGAAGCATGAAAACATCAAAGTTAAAACCCAAGTGGGTGTTCCAACCCCCAGGAAGAAGCTTCAAGCAGTTGCAATTGCAAGGCTTCGAGCCGTTCTAACTGCTTTTGGGAAGAACCGTTCCAACCCGCCTTTGGTGGTCTTCTTGGACCTCGAGTTGTCGGCACCCTTTTTGGTTCCAGGCGTGGCCATGTTCACTTTGCTTTTCAGAAAGAACCCAATTCCCCACCAGCTTTCCTCGTTGAACTCGCCACACCCATTAGTGTCCTGGTTCGAGAAATGGCGTCTGGGTTGGTACGCATTGCTTTGGAGTGTGATAAAGAAGACAATGAAGAGAAAAAGGCTGTGAGATTACTGGAAGAGCCAGTGTGGAGAACTTACTGCAATGGAAAGAAATGTGGGTTTGCAACAAGGAGGGACTGTGGGCCTAAGGAATGGAAGATCCTTAAAGCTGTTGAACCAATCTCCATGGGAGCTGGGGTTTTACCACTGACTGAACCAGAAGCTGGCGATGGTGAGCTAATGTATATGAGGGCTAAGTTCGAGAGGATTATTGGGTCAAGAGATTCTGAAGCTTTCTATATGATGAATCCTGATAGCAATGGAGCTCCTGAACTTAGTATCTATTTGCTTAGAGTGTGAAAGTGGTCGCCATGGAAGCTCTGAATTAAACCAACTTCATTTTCAATGTATTTTCCTTTTCTTTTTTTGGAGCTTTAAGAAGGGGTATACCAGATTGATATTTTAGCTTTCTTTTTTACTGTACTCTACGGCCATGGAAATGGAGGTCTCTAGTTTCTTTGTATTCTTTTTAGTTTAGATGGAGGGGTAATACATTATAAATATTTATGTATAGTTTTCTTCTTCAATGCTTTACCAAAGTAAGACATTGAAGATTGAGCTTAGTGCAATCAATCATTATCTTTGCATTATCCTTCTTTTTTTTTACAATTTCAATGTTAAAACTTAAAAATTGGCCTACTCATCAAACAATTTTCTTTCAACATTGTATATCCTTGAGGGCGAACATGGTCGGACCCAATCGGTTTCTGAAAATTTTTACCCCTAAAAGTTGTTAATTTTAATATTAAAGTAAAAACATTTTGGGTAAAATTATTTTATTTTAATATTAAAATCAAAAGCTTTTGTGGGTAACATTATAGGTTAGGGAAATTATTATATTTAAACATAGCATACGAGGTTATTTAAATAATGTATAATAGTTAAGGGCTTTTTTTTCTAAATATTAGTCAAATTTTTTTCAAATAATTTACTTGCCTGTTATTTGATAGATGAAAAAAAAAGTAGTGACAACTTATGAATTTAAATTATAAAATTTATTTGATATTATTTAAAATAAAATACTAAATAAATATAAATCTTTTTGGTGTAAAAATGAATATAAATTTTAAACTATGAAAAATTATATTTTACATTTTATCTTTAATTTTTAAACATTTCATCATATTCTAAATAAAATAAAATTTTAAACCTAAAACATTTATAAGGTAATATAATGATAAAATAAATAAAATAAAATTAATTAAAATATTTTCTATTAAGTAATAAATAGTTCTTATCTACTTATCATTTTCCACTTACTTTTATAAAATAAATATTAGATAATTGAAAATATTAATTTCCTGTTAATTTAATTTTTTCAACATTTATCAAACAAAATCTAAAGAGAAAAGATTGTATGAAACAGGGATATTATCTCTTTCCAATAGTTTTATGACACATCAACAATTTCATCCTAAATTTCAGGATTTTAATTTTAATTTAATTTTTTCAGGATGAAAATACTGATATGGCATACAACTATTGAAAAAGGGACACAAATGACGTGGTGTCAACTGTTTCATTCAATCCTTTTCCAAATCTAAATTAAGTCGAAATCAACCCAATAATTTTTACTATTTAAAAATATTTTATATTAATATTTTCATTTTTTAGAATTTAATTTCAATAGAATAATAGATACTTGTTATTAATTAAAATTGGAACCTAATAAACTCAAATTCAACAAACTTTATCAAAATCCTTAGAGGGATTTTGGTGTTATTTGATAAATTAAAAAATTAAATATTAAAAAATTAAGTATAAAATTTTTAATTTAAAATTTGAAGACAAAAAAAATCTATGATTATTTTTGTGGTTGAAATAGTGGCTATAACTTTAGGCGTTATTTCATTGCTTTACTTGCTTATTTTCAAGTTGACATATTTTAGAATAAAAGCACTGAACTATCCGTTTTGAAAATATCTAGATGGTTTAAACCCCAAAACATAAAGACCAATGGAGTTGAATTCGAAGACTTGTAGATTGATTTCTTGTGGATTAAGTTTTGTCTTGGTTAATGTGATGGTTGAGAAAAATTAAGAGATTGAGAGCTTGATAGAACACAAATTTATTCAAGTTAGGAACATGTATGTGTGCATTCTTTTTGTAAGCAAATAAGAGAATCTTTATAGTTACAAAACTAAGCTTTCGCAATTTAGAGAATCTTTAGAGTTGAAAAATTAAGTTTTCGAAGGAAAAACTTAGTAAGAGAGTGATCTAGTTTTTATACCACGATGAGGTCTCTAAATTGATAAGAGTTAGATCAATGAGAGTTAAATAAATGTTCGGACTCAAATCGTTGATTATATTATGAAAATGATAGTAGATCATTGTTCTGAACAAAACACCGCAAACGTAGGCTGAGATCGAATTACGTAAATAATCTCGATGTTTATTTTTATGTTTTAAATACTTAATTCCATTTCATTTATTTGAGTGAAACTTACCTTTAACTTTAGCTTTTAAGAGAATGTGATATAACTTTTTTAGTTTAAAATTTTCTACATGTTCTTTTCAACTATTGCTTTATTCCTGTTTTCAAACTTTTAATTTTTTTAGAAAAAAAAGTAATAATCAAATAAATAATTTTTTTTTAAATCTGATAATTTGAATATTTGTGTCATATTTTTATATATGTTGTTATATCACAAACGCATTTAAGTTATATTCCATTTATATAAGTTTTGATAGATTAATAATACGTGATTTGATTTTAGGTTTTGCTAGTTGTTTAAATTTTTTTAAGTATTATTGATAATTTTATAATAATTAATATTTTTAAGAATTTGAATTTAGATCAAAATATGTCATAAGTTCATGTACCTTTTACAAATTTAGAATTTAGTCCTTGTACTTTTATTTTCAAGAATTTAGTCCATCTACTTTTTAGATTTAAAAATTCAAGTCCAGTTGTTAACACAATTAACTTTTTTTTTTTTTGTTAAATTTGTTGATGTAATACTTTGAGATAAAAAGTGACTTGCTTGGTAGCCATGTAACTAAAATAACAGCTTTGTAATGAACTTGAATTTAACAATTTAATTTTAACAGTATTAACAATTGAACCTGAAATTTGAATTTAAAAAGTAGAAAGACTAAATTTCTAAAAATTAAAGTATAGGGACTAAATCCATAATTTATGAAGAGTGCGTGGATTTATGGCATATTTTAATCTTAAATTTTTATAGTTATATAATTACAATTTATACTCCCAAACATGTCATGAGAAATTATGATATAGTTACTTTTTATTAATCAAACACGCCTAAAGAAATAAAAATCACTATAATTACAAAAAGTATAATTACTATCCTGATAATTACATGTTTATCCAATTACAATGTGGCATCCAAACACACCCAAAAATAATATAAATTAAAGACAAAATTTGATATCGTGAGTTAAGCAGACACAAAAATATCGGATATCCATTATTTTTCTTAAAAAAGAACACAAGGGTGAGGATGTAATTTAAGATTTTTATTATAAAAAAGGCCATCTACCCGGATTATGTCTCATTAATTTCACAAAGAAGTTTGATTTGTGGAATATGTAGCTTAATGTAGACCAAATGATTAGCACACATCTTTAGTCTGATGGGTGTATGCAAATGATTGGTTATTGATATCAATTTTCTTTTTTTTAGAAATATGTTAAATATATTACACCTTCAACTCTAAATAAAATAGATTATAATCATTTTGCTTTTCTTAGCACATCTTTAGGATTCTTTGCCAATTTCACAAGTTTATATTATTTCCATTAAAATGTAATTATTTAAAATAATAAAATGGAATTCCAGATCCAATATAATTTAGGAGTTATGGTGTAAAGGTGGAAGGGGAGTCAAATTCCCAATGATTGGTTTTGGTGCACAAAATTGTGTGGATTGATCCCTAGAAATGTATTAAACCCTAATCATAGAAGTCATCAAGAGCAATAAATAAAACCCCAATTCCTGACAAAAGAATTCCCTTTTATTTGTTGACTGCTTTTCACTTTTGATTTCCTGCCGGCTCTGCAGGTGGATTTCAATGTTTATTTTCATTGTTAAATAAAACATTTTCAATTATTTTAATTAAAAAAAAAACCTAACCTAAATTAAATCATAAAAGATTCTATGTATGGGCTGAATCTTTTGAACACTGTGACCATCCTTCCCCCCCCCCCCCAGAGTGTGATCAGTTTACAGGAATCAACTCAAATGATTCTTCAACGTTATTATTTTATATACCAAGATGTCATACTTGCATAATTTATAATTGAAAAGCAAAGGCAACTCTTCTATCTTTAACATGAATTTCAACTTTACTCTTTTATGTAATCACTTAATTGAATTAATTCAATTCTTTGCAAAGCAAATAGTTTTATATAAAATCAATATTACTTGGAGATCTTAAATAAAAGAGCAAAGATTGGATTTAATGAGACGTGGGTTACAGCAAGGATAGTGTTTTTTTTTTTTAAAAAAGCACAGAAATCGAGGATTGATGATGTGTTTGATGATTTACTAATCATTCTTGAAAAGATTCAAAAGATGCTTTGCTGCCTTGCCAGTCATTAGGCCGCTCTTCTTTGCTTTCCGCCATTAGTTCACACTTCTTTCATCTGATTCTATTCCTCTCTAATCTGCTTTTCTTCCTTGGATTGGAGGAATGTTTCTTCTTTTATTTAAATTTGGAGTGAGTATGGGTTATGCATATAGCCTCAAGTCTGGGAATAACTAATGCTGATTGTAGTGAAGAAAACAAGCGAGTGATGATTCAAGCCAGACAATACCATTTCACAAAGGAGTCGTGTATGCACTGAGAAAAGCAGTCATTTTCTTGGGAAAATATACCAAAAATGCAGATAATATGTCCATATTGATGGGGACAACACGACAATAATGTCCCAACACCATGTCCTAGCTTGCCTTCTGTTTCTTGCAAAAGCAACACTAATGTCTCATCATACGTGAATTATTTAGTACAAATAAAACTGGTTTTACCCCCCAAAAAAGAAAAACACTTTGGCATACAATAAGAAGAAGAATAAGGTGTCATCGTCTCCCGACCCCACACAATCCCATTCATTTTATCTCTAATATTTCTTCACCTTGTCAAACAACTCGGTGGAGTGAAATAGTTTCCGAGTCCACTCGGTCATCATTGGGGATTGGCCAAAAAGTTGTGATGAAGTGACATCCATGGTTCTGTTTTTCATTATGATTTCTTGCTTTTTCAGGACACCATCATGTCATTATGATAATAAGTTTTGGACACTAAACTATGTCTCAACATTACATTAAATGTATTTCTCCCTCCTACCATCACATAATTTTGATTTAGTGTGAGTTTAGATGAACGATACAATACGGTATAATACGTTTAATTTATTTTTTGTTTTATGTTATAATTTCGTTACAGTATTTAATCTTATTATTATCGTTATTTTTACACTAAATACAAATAAACACATTGTCTATTCAAACTCACTCTTATGTATTCATTAATAAATGTGAATATTTATTATTCTAATTCATTTTACTTTCGCTTTCAAATTTTTTCTCACTTTATTTTGAAATTTTAACTAAATTAAAATATTGAGCAAATTCATATATATAGTTAATGAATAATCAGTAAGTGTTAAGTGAAATTATCATGTTTGATAAGATGAGCAATGGACCATCCAAAGTCTTTCCCTGTCTTTACCGACATCGGATTAATGCAACCTAGTTACTTCTTTAGAGCGTTTGACGTGTCATTCTTTTCCAGGGCTTTTCCGTTACGATTGGTCCATCCTACTTACCTCACTCATTACAACACTTGACATGAAATCGGATAAGAAACAAAATTTAGGTAAAACAAGAAGCAATCCAACAAGAGCAGATAGCAATAAATGTATTTAATCAGCTTGAGCTTGCTATGTTTTCATCTAAAACAACTATGGAAACAGCATTTTTGTTTAGTGTAAAAGCAAAATAATTAGAGAAAGAAGATGATTGGAGGAATTTCTCTGTCAAAACAATTCGAACCAACCGATTCACAATGAAGCCATGTTTTATTTCATACCAGCCATAAACCATGTTTTCCATTTTTAAGATTATGTAAGTGCATTCATCTTGTTCCTGTGATAGTAAAGCTTGGCTCTTCTCACTTTCTTCTTGTCCACACCACCTTTATCTCCTTTATGTTAGGGGAATACCTGTTACCCATCCTCCATTTTTATTTTACCAATTTGTAAATGGTTAAGTATATGCAAACTTAACAGATGGTAAAAACTCGGTATATTTTCAACTTTTAAAATAGCAAAGAGAAGGCATTGGGATTTAAGATCTTATGAGCTTTGTTACTCAGACTCGGGTATAAGTATCAGTAAGGGTATGTTCAATTCTTTTTCAAGTTTTTCTATGTATTTGGAGGGTCCTTGGAAGACTATAACTCTGAAAATAGTAACATTCTTTCTTTCCAGATTGATAAGTCTAGTCTTAAATAACATGCTTTTGAGGCCTAAAAAATAGAGTTCCAGAGGAGTATAACTTGAATGTTACTTACAGTGGGAAGAGAGATTCAACCCAAACTCCTGCTATACCATTCTCCTTGTTCGGAATGTAGTGTTTAGGCCAGCATTATGTCTAGCAATAACAATCCCTTTTACCGTTGAATCTCGTTGCTTGATTTCGGGTACTTCCTGTTCTCACCAACAGTATACCAGTTAAGTTAATCTGCTCAAAAGCATGCAACTATCACATACAATAACAAGAACTCCATAGAAACATGTCATACCACTTTTAGTTGCACAATGTAGCCAGGCTTTATGTCAGGTATCTCCCTCTGCCCCTTCACTTCCTCCACGGCTTCCTTATCCAGTATCTGCAAGAACATAATCCGTATGAGTCAAATCAAGAAATCAGGAATCAGAAAAATAATTCACCATAGGCAAAGACGAGTGACTTTTACCTGCATTATGTGCCTAGCAGTTTTATCAAGCCTCTTGAATTTAATTCGAGGAGGCACATCAGTTACTGATTCAGAAGAATACATGGTAGTCGAGGCAGCTGTTGTCATTCACCTACTAGGAGAAGTAGAGATCATTCCAGCCAATGGTGACGAGCCTGGAATCGGAAATCCACCCGAACTACCACGAGACATTAATTCTTCTGTTCAGGATCCAAATCTTGTCTGGTACAAAAACTTTACACGCTTTATATACAAACTTACCTCAAACTTTTGACTTACAAAAACATGAAAAGCCAAGCAACATGACTTCAAAATTTTCACTTACCAACAATTTAACAGCAAAATTCTACTTAACTACAACTTAGAAAAGGGAAAATTCTTCTGTTTTGGATCAAAATTTTGCCTGCTAAAAATTCTACAAGCTTTATAAACAAACCAACCTCAAAACATTGACTTACAAAAACATGAGAAGCCAGGGAGCATTTTAATTCAGATTTTTCACTTAGTAATAATTTAGCAATCGAATTATACTTAACTAAAGCCCAGAAAAAGAGTAAAATTTGAGGCAAGACAATCATTAACGCAAAACGAAACAAAAAAAAAATAAGGCAAGGGAAAGTAGAACATACTCCTAGAGAATGCAGGAGGTGAGTCTCTGAAGATTTGTTTGAATTGTAGGATCCATAAAGTATGGTGCTGATATTATTAGTGGTCAGATAAGCTCCAGTGGTGACTTTAGAGTGAGCACTGCTCCAGCTGTAAAGCCCTTGTCTTCGACCCAATCGGATGCTCCTATCAATAAACGACTGCATTATGTGGCTAAGATGATGAACAGCCAGCTTCTACACCCCCGTTTGGTTGCAGAGAAAACGCGAGAAAGTGATAGAGAAATGAAAAAGGAATTCCTGCAATGCAAACCATTAATCCCTTCCACAGCGAACAGGGGTTTAATGATCGTTGATATGATAAAAATGCCCCGCCCTTTTCAGTTCCTTCTAAATTGGACCTCGTTATTTATCCAAGTAGTTTTGCATGAATGCCGCGCCCAGCCCAGCCTATTACATGCCAACTAGTAGTTAAACCTAGGCCACGGACTCTTGGGCTTGGAAAGGTATTCTTAGAGGAAGTGACATCTCGTGCGAGGAAAAGATGTTCAACTTCGAGAAGATAAGACCTGCTGGATCAATACGAATCCTAACTTCCCTCTTGTTGATACTGTTAAACCACTTGCCTCAGCCACTGATGTCCATTCTTCCCTACTCCCCGCACATCAACATCTGGGACCAAAAGAAATCTTTAAACCTTCTTAATCATGATTAAGCCTCCGACCTCCTCAGCATGGACTAATCTAGGGAAACTCAAACTCCCTTGCAGAGTTATCATTTTCCTTTGGAAAATTTGCACAAATTGCCTCCCAACCAAGGAGCTTTCTCTCAAGGTGCCTCCCCAACAATGATAATAACTTTCCCTTTTGCAAAGATAGTTGGGAATCCATTAAACAGCTGTTCCTTGAATATAGTTTTGCTCGGGCTATCTGGTTTGGTTATCCTCTTGCTCTCCAATCAGGGGAATCCGTATTTCTTCTTTATCATCCTGGTTTCTTCAATGTCAATGATAAAAATTCAAAATCTTTATGATTCTATAATGAACGTCTTCCCCCTTGACAGTCAAGAATTCAAACATTTGAGACTGTTGAAAGTCCTCTCTCCTGCTAGACTCCCTTCTTTCTCTTTGCATTGTCTATTGCAGGTGAAATAGCATGATTGGTGGAGCTGACATTGCTCAATACCATAAAGGCTGTCAGTTTTTATCCATTTAGAGCTTCAAATTTGCCAACAAAATCTAGGTCAGACTTCTCACTTTCGGTTCTATCTTTTTTACCCTAAAAATTCATAATATTTCTTCCTGTAGGTTCTTCAGATATGACAAAAAATGGCTGAATATCATATGGGGGTATACCGAAGTGAGATGGAAACTTCAACTAATGCTCAGCGACATCAAGCATCTCCTTCTATTTCTTTTGGTAACAAAATAAAAAGAAAAATCAATTACGAACTAACTGTAGCAGCAGGGATGGATAACAAAAAAACATATGTCTAACGTATCTAATCATCAACCAAAGAAACAGCAACATGAACAATTTGAGCACCAATAGGAAAACCTTTCGTCGGGTCAGCCAAAATATCAAAGATACAATTCACCTCTCTTGGTATTTGCTTAATGATAACCCTTCACTTGGGTCTATACAGTTTTTGGATTCGCGTCACAGAATCTCTATTTAAATGCCCTCCTATATCATCTTAGATACTTTTGATAGCTTGAGCACAATCAAGTCAACAATAACATTTTCCCAATTAACCTCTTCTGCTAATCAAAGACCATCACAAATGACCCAAAACTCAACTTGATGTACACTACATCTACCAATGTTTCTTTCAATTCTGCACATCCATTTATCATGCTCATCACATGTCACTGCTACTGAACAGGCAAGTTTTGAACTCGGATTACGAGTGTCATCTGCATTTAATTTAAAAGAACTAGTAGGTGGTGAAATCCACCTTTGATCTCGAATTGGCATGCCTTTGCTTAATGGATCTAGCCCAACACCACGATCATATTGATTATGTTAAAAGGAGCATCTTGGAACACACAAAAATTTCTTTGTTTCCAAATCCTCTAGCAAACAATACCAAATAAAGACAGCCAATCCACATCTTGAAAGACTAAATCAAGTTTATTCCTTAAATTAGTAGAAAGTCAATCCTCCAACAAATAAGAGAAAAACCGAGATGATAGCCTTGAGGGGATGATCTACTCCCACATTTCTTTTGCCTCACAACAATCTCGTAACACATGAATACAAGGTTTTTCAACGCTCCCACAAAGCTTACATGAAGGGTCCTTCAATAAACCTCTCTTACAACATTCCACATTAAAAAAAAATGACCCTTAAATACTAACCAAATGAAATGACGAACACGTGGACCAAGCAAGCTTCCATTTAACCTCTTATGGGTTTAGGGTGCTTTTCATTAGCATGCTGCTTTGAGAGTAAAATTACCATTAGTGGCCCAATTCGAAATAATAACATCAGGACCTATTAGGGAATTCAAAGTTGGTATACCCACCATATAAGTAAAAATATCATTATTTAAAAAACATTGTATATAATTCCAATTTCAGTTACTCTCTATAGTCACTACTTCTCGAAGATTGATAGATTCATCAATAATAAAAGAAGTCAGACAATAATTAATAAAAGGACTCACCTCCGCTAACCAATTATTTATCCAGAATTTAATAAGATTCCCGTCACCAACCTATCAAAGAAAACTTTGACGCAAAAAAGGTCAAACCTTAACAAGCGATCTCCAAACTAAAAAAACACAGACTACTTGAAATATCCTCGGTGCAGTCCTCAAAAAGCTTATGCTTGACTCGGAGCACCCTAACCCACAAAGCATACTTGTTAGTAAGGGCATCTCCTCCAATTTATTCACATACAAGATGAAGCAATGGACAATAACCATTTATTTTGAGAAACCAAATAATGTAGCACGTTTATTAGCTCTTCATGACCTTAACTTTTCTTGCTTTGTACAAAAGAAAAAATATATTATTGATTGGCTAAAATTATTGGATGTAACTCTTTTTATAACTTGCAATGGAGTGATAGCTCAAATCAGAGCCTGTTGGAGATCGTGACTAGACACTAACCATTCACACCCGATGTTCTTGCAACCGCTTCTCTGAAACCTAATCCAGCAACTTACATGTTTGCAAAAGCTTGGCAAACACCCCTTCAAAAACCAAATCTTTTTCTTCATCTTTTGCCATTTTTATGAATTTTAATTTCAGTACTTTTCCTTTTTAACAAATGATAAAGATCAGTAAAGACCTGCATTGAAAAATCAAATCTTCTTTTTTTTCATCTTTTGTCATAATTATGAATTTTAATCTCTTAATATTTTCTTTTTTAACAAACGATAAAGATCGTAAAAGACCCACGTTGAAAAATCGAATCTTTTTCTTCATCTTTTTTCATAATTATGAATTTTAATCTCTTCATTTTTTTTTAACAAACGATTAAGATCGCGAAAGACCGACTTTGAAAAGCCAATTTTGTTTTTTTTAGATAAAAACCAAATCTTTTTAATTTATTTTAATTTTGACTTCTTGTCCTTTTTTACTAACCAGTGCTGTCGAAGGCAGTTTTCTTTAAGGTTATAAACAGATGCGAGACTATATTTTCTTTTCCATTATGAAGAAAATAAATAAATTACGGAGATTTTGAACTTTTATTGATGTTAATTTACAAAAAAAAAAAAAGTATTAATACAGCTGTGATTTGTTTAGGAAGAAACATAAGAATAAACATAGAATAAACGGATTAAAAAAAGGAATGTGTTGATAATCCTATTTATGGAATTAAAATATTAACCCTTTTAATAATTAATAACTTATATACATATTTGAAATTTCCATCACATTATCAACATATATACTAACTCTAGTTGATCACCACCGGAGGATGGATGGATTAAGTTAAATACGGGTGAGGCGATATCATTTAATAATGTGAATGCATCGATTGGAGGAGTGTTGAGGGGCTTGAATGCAAGGTGGTTATGTAGCTATACTGTGTTATTAGGTAAGGAAACAATTTTTAAAATTGAAGTTAGATTTGTTTTAGAAGGACTTCGCATAGCTTGTGATAAGGGTTTTAGACGAATAAAATTTGAATGTAACAACACGTTGTTAGTTAAATCTCAGGATGAAACTGCGGGCTGTATAGCCAAAATAGCCACTCAACTTGCTAGTTTACAACTATTTGTTGCTCCTCCAGATGCAGTGAAGGACATTTTGTTAGAGGATCATAATAAAGCATTGGCATTGTAATAAAACCAGTGGCTGTAATTGCATAGTTGGTGTAAACCGTTATTTGAATTTTGATTTAACATTTAACATGAAATTTATCTCATTTTCAATATTATAAAGATAAGTAATAGGAATTTAAAAAAAAATGATAGGATTTAAATAAGCATTAAAACCTAGTAAAAAGTCTGTCCAATAATCATTAAATCGTGTCGAGTGTTATTTCGATTGGTATTAACATTGTTGTCAGTACAAAAAAAATATGAGTTTGAGTGCGCTGAAGCATATAATTTGCCTATTTAAGGATGAGAGAGATTATAGATAGTTCTTGGCATCGCACCAAAACGAACATATATATGACAATAATTTATAATGAAATTAATGTTAGAAAAATAATGTGAATGGAAGGAATTAAAGATTTATCAAAATTATTGGTTTCATCCTCCACCTTGAAGAAAAGCCAACCACTTAGCCTAAATCCGTAAAACAACAAACTGGAGTGAACCCACCTAGTATTCAATAAAGTTGTCCTAAAAAAAAACAGAATAAAGTAGTAGTAAAAAGCAAACAAAGGAAACAAAACAAAAAATTAAAATTAGAGATCCAGGTAAGAGAAAGTTGATCACTGGAATATATACTAATAAACAACAGGGTTTGTTCTTCACTCACTGCCATCTATTTGCCAGTTTGTAATTTGTTTTTTTTTTTAATCTCCATTAATGCAGCCAATATCACCTCTGGCAGTTTCTGTTTCACACTCATACATCTTGTGACCAAGATCTGTCTCTCCCACTCACTTATGTTCTTTTTCCAACTCTTTCTTATTCCTCTTCTCCTTTGTTCTAATTTGGGTTCCCACTTCAACCCACCATTTCTGAAAGCCTCATTGATTGAGCTTGGATCAAATTCCATAAGGAAACCATGCAAGACACCATTGGCATTCCTGCTTGTTTTTCATCAGGTGAGAAGCCTGCTGATGATCCCACAGCCGTAACCAGGTCCGGCCAGAGTGTTTTCATGTCTGTTTTCCGAACAAAGATTGCCGACCAGTGTCGTTTCATAACTATCACTTGGTGCAAGAACCTATTGCTCCATGGTCTCTCGGTATCGGTTGAAGGCCCCGGGGGAGAGAGTCAGTATGGGTGTAAAGTCGAGCTTAAGCCATGGTGTTTTTGGAGAAAGCAAGGATCCAAACGTTTTGTGATCGATGGTAAACCTGTTGATGTGTTTTGGGACCTCAAGGCCGCTAAATTCAATGGCGAAACCGAACCCATCTCCGAGTACTATGTCGCTGTTGTTTGCGATAAAGAAGTTGTTTTACTCGTTGGGGATCTAAAGAAAGAAGCTTATAGGAAAACTGGTTGCAGGCCTGCACTTATTGATCCCATTTTGGTTTCAAGAAAAGAGCATATATTTGGCAAGAAGAGGTTCTCAACAAGAGTTAAATTTCATGAAAAAGGTGGGTTTCATGAGGTTTCAATCGAGTGTAAGAATAAAAATGTGGATTCTTTAGGTGGGGTGGTTGGTGTTGAGCCTGAAATGGAGATTAGAATTGATGGGAATTTGGCCCTTCATGTCCAGCATCTCCAATGGAAATTCAGAGGGAATGAATCCATTAATGTCAACAAAAGAAGATTACAAGTTTACTGGGATGTTCATGATTGGCTTTTTAGCCCTGGTTTAAGGCATGCCTTGTTTATATTCAAGCCTGTTTCATCATCAACATCATCATCGTCCACACCATTATCATCATCATCATCATCACTGTCATCTCTAACAGGGAGCAGTGGTTCATTAGAAGGGCTTAACCATGGTGGCTCATCAGAATTTTGCTTGTTCCTTTATGCCTGGAAGATTGAATGACATCACCATCAATACCATAAAATTATGAACCAAAATGGGGCTTCAATCTTTCGTGTTATGGGACATCATGGTGTGGTGAAGGGATATATGACTCCATTATTTAGCAGAGAATGGAAATCACATCTGGGATTCGAACAAGTGGCTCAGAATTGGACAAAGCAGAGCACATTGTATCACATTCATATACATGCCCCAATAATTCCCACATCTAGCTGTTTTATGAATTCTTTCTTTTATTTCTTCTTTCTTGATCTGTTCTAGATAAGTGCGCAAGCTCATATATATTGATGATAAATTTATAATAAAATTATTAAACTGCAAGGCTTATCTGTGATTATGCACAGCACATGGATACAGCTTGCTTTCCCCTTTCATTGTTTGTTTACCCTCAATGACTTGAAATTCTCCACTTTGCTCTATTATTATAAATGGATTAACTTCAGTCGATGAAAATTACAGCAATACACACTCCATACATCTTTGATGAAAGAATTGATCTTTTATAAATATTTGTCTAGAAATCGAAACTAAAATCGGCGCTTTTCATTCGATCTGTGCCAACAAGCGACAACATGTTGTCATAAACGTCTATATACCCGAATGCATTGGTCCCGGGAGGACACTCTAAAGCAGCATCAAGCACTCTGTGATGAACTCCACGAGAATCAACTGAATATCCTCCTTGATGATTGTGTCCGCTGAGGCAAACCTTCACACAATCGTACCGGTGAATCAGGTCCATTACTTGGTCGTAGTTCCATAAAAGCGTTGTTTTGCTTGTTGCACCTGGATCTAATGGCAGATGACAACATATTATCACTTTCTGTTTCATATTTGTTGCATCCTTAAGTACATTATCCAGCCATTCCATTTGCTCATTTCCGACTGCTCCATTGAACATAACAAACCTTCTATCTACATCCTTCAGTCCATCTGGGCTGTTTTTATCTGAATTCGGGTTTTTTTCACTCAGTATTTTCAAGGCCTCCAATCTATTCGGATGGTCATGAGGCCATCCAATTGCACTAATATCATATCCATCCAATACAACAAATCTGTATCCTGGTGTTGGTGAAAAGTCATAGTATGCGTGAGTGCGACCATCACCATGATTCGGGATCTTCAATAAAGGAAGTAACTTATCCCGTGGGAGATTGTAAAGACAATGATTTCCAATCATGTGATACACAGGACCATGAAATTTTTCAAACTCACTGACTACTTTCTTCACAGCATTTAGAGATTGATCCTTGGGACACTGCCCATCAACAATATCTCCAAAATTAATCACAAAGTTAAGATTCTTGTGGTCCTTCCAGCTCTTCACTGCCCTTTGCAAAACAAGAATACTATGTCTATAGTACCGAGGAACACCAAGGAATGAGTGACCATCAGGGATATCCGCATACTGAACATCAGAAATAACACCAAAGGAAAATAGAGGATGCTTGCCTTGCCCGTTTGCTAAACTGTTTCCTAAGTCCATGCAGAAATCACTCCTTATACCTATCATATTACCAACTCAATGGTTAACTTTAAAAGGCCGAATCGAGAAAGAAATTAGTAATGAAATGGATTCCTTGGAAAACAAAAAATAAAAGTTGTCAGAAATGAATTATCACAGGATAGCTACCAAGTGAAGCAGAGAATGTCATGTGATTAACAGCTATCAGCCCATTACTGAAAAGTTAGAGCAAAGTAAATAGGAAACAAATGCATTAAACCTAAATGAAGCAGTATTGCACAATTTAGCCATCTGAGAACTCGAAATCCCATTGCATATATTCACCATTACTCCTGCCATTCAGGTTTCTTCATCCTGTTGATTTTTGCAGAAGGTCCGATAAACCGAACAAAGAAAAAAGGCTTCAACTAAAAGGCTTTTGGTCACAAATGGAGGAGAAGTTTTGGAGTAATTAATATACTCATTCAATAAAACTAGGCTTATGTGAGCACATAGGTGCACATCAAAACATCAAAAATAGACAATGCCAAACCTAAGAAACTTTTAAGAAATTTACGGTTGAGAAAATTTCTAAATCAATTCTCAAGTCCAACCTTTAGGATTCTAAATTATACAAACTGCAAACTATAGGATACGGATTCTTAAGGGGGGAAATCCCAGTCTAACATATTCTCCATCTAAGTTCCCGTTAGAAGATTGTCATGTGCACACATAATTACGAATACTATAGAGAAAATGAAAAAACTACTAATAATTTAGTCAGTTGGTGGATGAATTGAGGGCAGATTCTCAGAGTAAATGTTAAAAGACAAAGCAACGCGATTCATCCAAAGTACTTCGACTTTCCTTTAAAAAATCGACAACCGCATTGAGTTTAAATAAAACGTGAAAATCCCAGATCAAAACTAAAAGGAAAACCCCAGATGCGAGACAGATCGAGATAAGCTTAATAAGTTTCAACACTCAACACATTCCTCTTTCTCTCTGCTTCTTAACCATGAAACTGTTGGGTTCACAAAGGGAAATTAAGCTATATGATTTAAAAACATCCGAAGCATACATAACGGAAAACTAATCGTCAAACAAAGCTGTGATATGTAAATATATATACATGTTGGTTTTCAACAGAGAAAATCAAACCATATTTGTGCAAGAAAAAGTGAAAAGAGAGTGTAAACAATAACCTGCTTTCACTGTGTTGATTTGTATGGAGAAAAGAAACCTCCAAAAGATGTGGGTTGTTGCAAAGATTGTGACTGAAAATGGTGAACAGAGAGCTGGCGTTGGATATTCGCGAAAGCGCTTTCCTTCCGGGGGTCAACTTCTTTTTTCTGCTTTGAAATAATAAAGTTAAGGTAGTGAACGTTATAATATTTTAGGTTGGAATTCCATATTTTTACAAGTTTTTTTTTTAAGATTTTATATTTTAAAAAATAAAAAATATTTATTATTTTTTAAAACAATAACTTTTAATAATTTTACAGTCAACACTCAATTAATGAACGATATCAACTTAGCCTAACTTTTAACTAATAAATATATAGATATTCAGACTTTTTTTCCTTTGATTATTTTAAAATTTGGAAAATATATGTATATCAATACCAATCTTGTTTCTATCCACCTACACGCTTAAGGATCAAAGTAAGAGTGGTGAGAGAAACTAACAATCTTGTAAGCTGCTTCGTAAAACAGATCTAACTGCATCGATAAACGAATCACAAAAATAAGATCAAACCACTAAAAAATCATCGATAACAATAAATTAGAGCCGAGTGTTATCATAAAATTATTATTTTCCTTGAAATGATATCAAACTCGACCGTAATTGAATTACCACCCATATAATTTACTCTAATTTATAATATACAATCTCATCTACTCTTTTGGTTTTTTGTCATACTCTCATCTATTTTTTTTGTTTTTTTTTTGTCATACACTAATCCATAGACAAATTTAGGATTTTACTTTGAGTGAGGCCAAACTTTTAAATTCGAACGACATTTTCTTAACTGTAAAAAAATGTCAATTCCTAAGAAGACATACAAATCAAAATATAATAATTCATTAACCTAATTTGTATAAGTATGGGTCAAATCAATTAATTTTAGAATTTGAGTTTAAAATTCATATTGAACTTTTAAATTTAATCTTTCAAAACTTATCATGCATTAATATTTTGTTATTATTTAACTAAAAGAAACGAAAATTACATAATAATTTAAATAGAAAATTCAAAAATATGAAAGGATCCATCCCTGCTCTCATCTACTCTTAATTATTTTAGATAATGAAGCATGGATGACTGATACAGACGCATAAGATTACATACGGGACATTAAATAAAAACAAATCTAGAAATAAACATGATTTGGATACACTCAAATCTAAATACGCACCCACACCAATAAGTTCAAATAATAAATAAGGGCTGAGAATTGGATAATTATGCGAATAAATACAAATAATTATTAAATAAGCATGATTAATAATTATTAATAAAAACAAATCTAGAAATGAACATGATTTGGAATTTTTTTTATTTGTGTTTAAAAAATGCTTTGTTATACCTTAAGTTGAAATAGTTTATGTGATTTTTGACCTAATAACGAATTAGATTTATAAATTTTATATTATATATTCTTGCATGGATAGTGAACAACGTACTTGAACAAACATATTAACAAGTATTGAACACTTTATACAATCTCACATCATTATATCTTCTATATTATCTTTTTATCTAATTTGCATGAATCAAAGTATTAAAAAATTATAAAGTTAATTTGTTATTGGACATTCTAAGTCAACCGCAAACTAAATTTATAAATTTGTCTGTAGTAGTCGAAATATTAAAAAAAAAATTATAAAATTAGCCTGTTATTGGACACTCTAACATAAGTCAAGTTAGATTTATAAAATCTATTATAATCATAGGATTGTAAAATTGGTTTGCATCTTCGATTTCAGAGTGCTGAGAAATGTTGTTCTCGAAGAACCAAAATCAGGTCAAAATTACATTTGGTAATCTATTAATATTAATAATTGTGTTTCTAAGTGTTTGACTTTCTTGAAATATCCTATTACATACGATAATTTAATTTTAATTATTTATAATAATAAATTATTTAATTAAAAATTATAATTTATATTACCAAATATAATATAATTACATTTTATGAACTACAATTTCTTATAATTATAAAAAGATATAATTAATACATAATAATTAAACATTCATCTAATTACTCTCGACAAATTCTAAATGCATTGTTATTATTAAGTAGGATAAACTCGTGCATTATACAAACTAATTAGAGAAGATAAGCAGCATCCAATGAGTTGAAAAAAGTTAAACTTGAGAGTCGAAATTTCTAAATATGGGAAAAACACGAAGAGGGACTTTCTTGAAAACAGTGAGCCCATAACCTTCATTCATGTCTAAATTCTCGGCGTTTTCACCGTCTGGTAGTTTCCAATCGAACCAGTACAAAAGATTGGCAACCAGAGAAACAATGGAGGTCACTGCAAACGCCATTCCGGGACATCCCCTTCGGCCGAAACCAAATGGGATGTACTCAAAATCTTGACTTTTGAAATCAGTTGAGTTGTTCTCGAATCTTTCTGGGATAAACTCTTCTGCTTTCTCCCACACTTCAGGGTCCCTATGAATCGTCCAAGAATTAAAGAAAATCATGATATTTGAAGGAATTTCGTAACCTCCGAGATTAATCTTTGATGTTGTTGGTCGAGGAACAAGGAGTAGTGCAGCTGGATGAAGCCTTAAAGTTTCTTTGATTACACATTTTAAGTAAATCATTTTATCTGCATCCTTCATATCTATCTTGGCTTCGTTTCCAACCACATTTCTTATCTCTTTTTGAACCTTTGTCATGACGTTTGGGTTTTTCATTAGTTCAGCCATTACCCATTCTAGCGTTGTTGAAGTTGTAACGGTTCCACCAACAAACATATCCTGAAAAAACGAAACAAGTATCAGAGTCGGACATAAACATCAGCCATGACGAATATAAACATAAGATTAAAAGAGAACGAATGAAAAAGGACCAGTATGATTGCTTTGATGTTGTCTGGAGTGAGGTCCATATCAAGCAAGCCATTTTCTTGGAGTTTGAGCAGAATAGAAAAAAAGTCCCTTTGTCCATTATTTTGAGAAGATCTATCTTCTTCACGGATCTGATCTAAAAAAGTATCAAACTCGTTTTTAACTTGTTTCAATCTTGATGTAAATCCTCGAAGAACATCAATCCACTTCAAGTAAGGAAACACGTCGCCAACACAAAAAGTCATCAAAAGAATCATAAGCCTTCTACCCAGCAACCCAAACTTGCTTTTCCCATGTTCTTCTTCGAATTTTCAACCCAGAGCACTTCTCGAAACCAGGTTATTCGAAGCAACCAGCAGCAACTCCGTCAGGTTAACAGCCTCTCCCTTGAAAGAAGCTCGGCGGAGTTTATCAATGGTGTCTTCAACTTCATCATCTCTCAAGAACAGAAACGAGTTAACTCTTCAAAGACTCAACAGCTCAGTGACACACACCTTCCTATCTTGTCTCCAGTACTCGCCATACTGTGCGAAACCCACATCGGTGCAACCGTAAAGCAAGATGTTAGCGGCAGTGGTACTTGGTCTGTCTGAGAAAGCAACGTCATGGTTTTAGACAATTTCTTTAACTATGTCTGTAACATCCGTGTGTTTGAACCGGTTTTGAAATAGTGCTAAAATAAAATTGAGAACTAGAAATGTTTAGTTGAAATAAGAAAGGTTAGAAAAAAAAGTTAAGGATTAAATAGTAAAAGAGAGAAGATATGAGGGACTAAATAGAGAATTATACAAATTAAATTTTGAGTCATCATGAGAATTAGATTGATTGAGGAGGGGCAAAAGAGTAATTTGATGGAAAATATTTTTGGAAGCAAAGTTTTGGGCTAAAGTGTAAAGTTGGAAGGTCCAAGGACTAAAAGTGCAATTTTACTATTTTTCTTAAGTAACATATTTTAAGTGAAAATTCTAGAGAATTTGAGAGAAGAAAAAGTGGTTAAAAAGATGAAAATATCATCTTTTTCATTAAGTAGCCGTCCATGCCCTTTTCTTCCATTTTCAACTTTTGCTTTTATTCCAATTAGGTCCTTCCACCATTTTTTAAGCTTTCCAAACTCCAAAACCTTCCATTATCTTTGAAATTTCTGAAAGAAAGTCATAAAATAGAGTTATTAGACACCTCAAACTTCTTATAGAATTCATTTTGAGGTGTTAGAGAGCATAGGGACTAAATCAAGAAAATTTTAAATTCAAGGATTAAGGTAAGAGATGGTTAAATTCTCATTATATACATGTATTTTACTGTTATTTAGCATGAAAACTATTGAATTAGAGCTTATAACTTATATGTGTTTATGTGAAATTGAAGAGAAAGAGAAGAGAGGCAAGGATCAAATTGAAGACAAAGGAAAAGAATAGAGCAAGGGGTAAAAGAGAAGAAATTCAGCCTTTTTGTTGTGAGTACTACAAGAATTTTAGTTTATAGTCTATTATTAATAATATATTTGAGTTTTTAGCATGGAAATTGTTGTTTAATTAGGTGTTATAAAGATGATTAAGTGAGATTAGTGTAATAAAACATGAGAAAGAAAATGTTTTCATTGAAACAGATTGGACAGAATCAGAGGGTTAACTTCGAAAATTCACTAAAAATTGTGTATATGGAGTTAAGGGTAAAATTATATATGTAATTAAAGCTTATTGTGTGTAGTTTCATATGGGAGAAACAGTGAATTAAATGGATCTGTATATTTTGAGTTATAACTGATTTTTTGTAACAAGGTCAGAGCAGATACGAGTTCCCCTGTTCTGACTTTGAAAAATCATAGAAAAATATAGAAAATTTATTAGAGACTGAAATTTATATAGTTAATTTGTTTATGTGTCTATTTTCAGTAGAAATAGACAGGAACATCATTAGATCTCTGTAATAAAAGATATATAATTTTTAGTGAAGAAAGGTCGAAACTGTCAAGCAGAAGAGAAGGGGTAACTTGAAAGAATTTACTGTACAAATTGGTTGAATTAAAAATTCTGGAAACTTTATGGTAAAAAGAGGATTGAGTCTAATTTCAGAAACATTAAGCAGATTATAATTTCGAATTTTGTAGCTCAAGATATAAATAATTTAGTGACTGTGATGCAAGTGGACAGATTGGAAATATAAATGTGATGTGTGAAAGAATGAGAATGAGGAATATGAAATGTTATGCCCATGTAGACAAGTTAGAACCATTGTGATAATAGTGGCATGCCATTAAGGAATGCTAGCGCGCTTACTATTTCACACTTCGTGTGCCTACTGATTTGCGCTATGTGCGCCTACTGATTGCACTATATGCGCCTACTGATTGCACTGTGTGTGCCTACTGGATTGCACTGTGTGTGCTTACTGTTTCCCCGGCACTTGTGTGCTTACTGTTAAGTACTTCGGTACTTTCTGTTCCGTTTATCTGATGGGTTCTATAAAAGTCTACTATGGGCCAAGTGGATAAATAAGCTAAGTGAGCTATGGTTAAGAAAGTTATGATGGCTAAATTGTGAAAAGTGAAAGAATATGCAAAATATGATATTGAGGTAAGTGATGATGAATACATGAAAGATAAGTACTATATGTGTATGTGTAATTAAATGTTTGATAAAATTAAGCAATAAATAAATAATCATCTATTATGCTTGTAGTGCTTACTAAGCCTTCACCGGCTTAACGCGTTTATTTTAACGCGTAGGTACAAGGAATACAAGAAGCAAATCGGGACCTCTCATCACATCACATCACTTGGAGCTCAAATTTAAGTATATTACTTTTGATGTAAAATGGCATGTACTATGGAACTTTTATGTGTCCTTATTAGAAAAAGACAAAAATGTTGCTTGGAAATGTTTTGTTTGATGAAATGAAATGATGAATTTTGGTTGAATTTGTGTTTTGCACTAAAAATCATATTTTATTATTTTAAATAAATTTTAAGTCTCGATCTTGACTATACACGATTAATTTACGATATTTTGAATCAAGAAGCCTAGAATGCATTGGTTGAAAAAACATTTCATGACTCGGTTTTTCTGTACTTAACTTTAATGTAATACTTTTATATCAAGTTTATACATATGAACCAGGTATAAGGGTGTTACATTTGTTGGTATCAGAGCGAAGGTTTTCAGATGTTTGGGGCCGGGAAATGAGTCCACAAGTACATGTCATTTTATATGTTGATGTGATGAGAGGTTATTTAGTTATTTAATTGTTTAAATTATGATTATTGTAGAAAGCAAAGATGTCAGATAGACAAGAAGAGTCCGAAATATGAAAGTAGGGTCATAAACCCTAGTAGAGAAGAAGATTCACATAGGATCCAAGACCGAAGAGAATCAATAAGTGAAGAAAGAACTCAACCTCTAAGTGAATCAATATCCCCTCTTCAAGAAATTCCGATTGCTACTTTGTTACAAACGATGAACCAGTTGTTACAACAAGTAGTAAGAAACAATGTACAAAATGTGCCTCCACCACCATCTACCAGTGCCCCTCAGTTGCAGCCGTCTGTATCCAGTCGTCGGTCTCTTTTAAAGAGATTAAGAAAGCATGGAGCTGAAGAGTTTAAGGGGAGAAAGGATGATGATCCTGCAGAGGCAGAGGAATGGCTCGAGAATAATCAGAGGGTATTTGAAGAACTACAGTGCACGGAAGAAGAAAAGCTAAGATGTATTGTATCTCTGTTAAAGGGTGAAGCTTACCAATGGTGGATTACAGTATCGAATATTCATCCTGCGGAGAGAATTAATTGGAATTTCTTTGTATATGAATTCAAGAAAAAGTACATCAGCGAGCTCTATCTGGAAAAGAAAAAAAAGAGAATTTTTAGATTTGAAACAAGGAAATATGTTGGTGGCTGGATATGAACGTGAATTTATTAGATTGAGCAGGTATGCCAAGGAACTGATAGCTAGTGAAGCTGACATGTGTAGAAGATTTGCATGGGGATTAAATGAAGAAATATATGTTCCACTTCTACCATTTCATCTGCAAGAATTTTCCGTTCTAGTTGACAGAGCTCAGAGATTGGAAGAGGGACTGAATCGTTCAAAAGAAAAGAGTGCTGGAAAAAGAATAGCAACAAGTTCTGCTCCTCCTCTTTCTTCGAAGAAAATGAAAGAGTTTCGAGAACTAAGATACGGTTCATTTTCCACTGGTCAAAGGTCTCGAAGTCAAATGAGACGGAATCAACAAGGAATTTTCATAGTTAGTACAGCTGGCACTAGAAGAAGAGCGTCACAAATATAATCTCCATGTGGACATTGTGGAAGATTCCATTGGGAAGAATGCCAAGTAAATACTCGAGCTTGTGTTAAGTGTGAAGCTAAAGATCATTTTGTCAGAGACTGCCCGAGATTGATAGAGAACATTACAGAGCAGTCTGTAAAAGAAAGTACAGCTTCGCAGAGAAGTAAAGTGCCCGGGAATTCGAGTAATATTGGTATGAGATCAGCAAGAAATGAAGTTGATAGATCTGAGTCGCGGAAGCCACGAACATATGCCATCAGAACCAGGGAAGAAGAAAATGCTCCCGATGTAATTACTGGTAAATTCTCTTTATTTGACTCTTCGGTAGTTGCATTGATAGATCCAGGTTCTACGCATTCATACATATGCATCTCATTAGTGAAAGATAGAGAATTAGTAGTAGAACCTATGGAACATAAGGTGATAGTTACAAACCCTTTTGGGCAAAGTAAGAGAGTCAATAAAGTGTGTAATAGGTGTCCTTTAAAGATTCAGGATTAGGAATTTCCAGCAAATCTTATGGTCTTGTCATTTAATGAATTTGATGTGATACTGGGGATGGATTGGTTATCTAAATACGGAGCCGTGGTTGATTGTAAAAGAAAAAGAATCTCTTTGTGAACTACAGATGGAAATGAGGTGATTGTAACTGGTGAGAATTACAGTGCTATGTTAAATGTGGTTTCTGCAATTAAAGCTTGTAAAATGATTAAGAAAGGATACGAGGCTTTCTTAGCCTATGTTCTGGATACTCGAGCAGAAGAAAGTGAAATTGAAATGATATTGGTAGTACAAGAATTTCCTAATGTATTTCCTAAAGAGTTACCAAGGTTACCTCCTGAAAGAGAAGTTGAATTTGGAATTGAATTAGTTTCGGGGACTGCACTGATTTTGATAGCACCATATAGAATGGTACCAGCAGAGTTAAAAGAATTGAAGACTCAGTTGCAAGAATTGTTGGATAAAGGATTCATACGTCCAAGTGTATCACCATGGGGAGCTCCGGTCTTATTTGTAAAGAAGAAAGATGGGTCTTTAAGGTTGTGTATAGATTATCATCAGCTGAACAAAGTAACGATAAAGAATAAGTATTCGTTGCCCAGAATTGATGATTTGTTTGATCAGTTGAAAGGAGCAAGTGTGTTCTCAAAGATCGATCTCAGATCAGGATACTATCAGTTAAAGGTAAAAGACTTGGATGTGCCAAAGATTGCCTTCAGAACTCGATATGGTCATTACGAGTTCTTAGTCATGCTATTTGGGTTGACTGATGCTCCAGCTGCATTTATGGACCTGATGAATATAATTTTTCAACCATATTTGGATCAGTTCGTGGTAGTATTCATTGATGACATTCTTGTATATTCGAAAGGTGAAGAAGAGCATGAGAAGCATCTTCGAATTGTATTGCAAATTTTGAGAGAGAAACAATTGTTTGCTAAGCTAAGTAAATGTGAGTTTTGGTTGAAAGAAGTCATTTTTCTGGGACATATTGTATCGGCCGATGGCATTCGAGTGGATCCGAAGAAGGTTGAAGCTATTCTCGAGTGGAAGCCGCCAAAGAATGTAACAGAGGTAAGAAGTTTCCTTGGATTGGCTGGTTATTATAGAAGATTTGCATAAGGATTTTCTATGATTGCATTGCCATTAACAAGATTATTGCAAAAAGATGTGAAGTTTGAGTGGAATGAGAAGTGTCAACAAAGTTTTGAAAGATTAAAAGCAGCATTGACTGAAGCTCCAGTGTTAATACAACCAGAATCGGGTAAGGAATTTGTGATTTATAGTGATGCATCTTATAATGGTTTGGGTTGTGTATTAATGCAAGATGGAAAGGTAGTTGCATATGCGTCAAGATAGTTGAAGCCACATGAGAAGAATTACCCGACACATGATCTCGAGTTGGCTGCAGTAGTGTTTGCATTGAAGATTTGGAGACATTATTTGTATGGAGAAAAATGTTATGTGTATACAGATCACAAAAGCTTGAAGTATCTGTTAACCCAGAAATAGTTGAATTTAAGACAGAGAAGGTGGATTGAATTGATTAAAAATTATGACTGTATCATTGACTATCATCCCGGGAAAGCGAATGTGGTAGCTGATGCTCTGAGTAGAAAGTCAATGGCAGCTTTGAAGGCGATGAATGCATATTTGGAGATACAATCAGACGGTGAGCTATCAGTTGAGCTAAGAGTAAAGCCAACTTTGTTGCAAGAAGTTAAAGATGCACAAAAACATGATGAAGAGCTGATGAAGATCAAAAAGCAGTTAGAAGAAGATAAAAGTGGTGAATTTGAGATTGATAGTGAAGGAAATTTGAGATTCCATAATAGGCTTTGTGTGCCTCGTATGAGATTTTGGAAAGAATCGGTCCAGTTGCTTATCGATTAGCTCTTCCTCCAGATTTAGATAAGATTCATAATGTTTTTCATGTGTCTATGCTACGAAGGTACCGGTTTGACTTATCTCATGTGATTACTCCGGAGAATATTGAAATATAACCAGATTTGACTTACGAAGAGGAGCCAATAAAGATACTAGCTCGAGAAGTGAAAGAATTAAGAAATAAAAGAGTTCCTCTGGTAAAAGTGCTATGGAGACATCATAACTCAGAAGAAGCTACTTGGGAAAGAGAGGAAATGATGAAACAACAGTATCCACAATTGTTCAGTCCAGGTAAATTTCGAAGACGAAATTTATTTTAAGGGGGGAGAATTGTAACATCCGTGTGTTTGAACCGGTTTTGGAATAGTGCTAAAATAAAATTGAGAACTAGAAATGTTTAGTTGAAGTAAGAAAGGTTAGAAAAAAAAAAGTTAAGGATTAAATAGTAAAGGAGAGAAGATATGAGGGACTAAATAGAGAATTATACAAATTAAATTTTGAGTCATCATGAGAATTAGATTGATTGAGGAGGGGCAAAAAAGTAATTTGATGGAAAATATTTTTGGAAGCAAAGTTTTCGGCTAAAGTGTAAAGTTGGAAGGCCCAAGGACAAAAAGTGGAATTTTACCATTTTTCTTAAGTAAGATATTTTAAGTGAAAGTTCTAGAGAATTTGAGAGAAGAAAAAGTGGTTAAAAAGATGAAAATATCATCTTTTTCATTAAGTAGCCGTCCATGCCCTTTTCTTCCATTTTCAACTTTTGCTTTTATTCCAATTAGGTCCTTCCACCATTTTTTAAGCTTTCCAAACTCCAAAACCTTCCATTTTCTTTGGAATTTCTGAACGAAAGTCATAAAATAGAGTTATTAGACACCTCAAACTTCTAATAGAATTCATTTTGAGGTGTTAGAGAGCATAGGGACTAAATCGAGAAAATTTTGAATTCAAGGATTAAGGTAAGAGATGGTTAAATTCTCATTATATACATGTATTTTACTGTTATTTAGGATGAAAACTATTGAATTAGAGCTTATAGCTTATATGTGTTTATGTGAAATTGAAGAGAAAGAGAAGAGAGGCAAGGATCAAATTGAAGACAAAGGAAAAGAATAGAGCAAGGGGTAAAAGAGAAGAAATTCAGCCTTTTTGTTGTGAGTACTACAAGAATTTTAGTTTATAGTCTATTATTCATAATATATTTGAGTTTTTAGCATGGAAATTGTTGTTTAATTAGGTGTTATAAAGATGATTAAGTGAGATTAGTGTAATAAAACATGAGAAAGAAAATGTTTTCATTGAAATAGATTGGACAGAATCAGAGGGTTAACTTCGAAAATTCACTAAAAATTGTGTATATGGAGTTAAGGGTAAAATTATATATGTAATTAAAGCTTATTGTGTGTAGTTTCATATGGGAGAAACAGTGAATTAAATGGATCTGTATATTTTGAGTTATAACTGATTTTTTGTAACAAGGTCAGAGCAGATACGAGTTCCCCTGTTCTGACTTTGAAAAATCATAGAAAAATATAGAAAATTTATTAGAGACTGAAATTTATATAGTTAATTTTTTTATGTGTCTATTTTCAGTAGAAATAGACAGGAACATCATTAGATCTCTGTAATAAAAGATATATAATTTTTAGTGAAGAAAAGTCGAAACTGTCAAGCAGAAGAGAAGGGGTAACTTGAAAGAATTTACTGTACAAATTGGTTGAATTAAAAATTCTGGAAACTTTATGGTAAAAAGAGGATTGAGTCTAATTTCAGAAACATTAAGCAGATTATAATTTCGAATTTTGTAGCTCAAGATATAAATAATTTAGTGACTGTGATGCAAGTGGACAGATTGGAAATATAAATGTGATGTGTGAAAGAATGAGAAATGAGGAATATGAAATGTTATGCCCATGTAGACAAGTTAGAACCATTGTGATAATAGTGGCATGCCATTAAGGAACGCTAGCGCGCTTACTGTTTCACACTTCGTGTGCCTACTGATTTGCGCTATGTGCGCCTACTGATTGCACTATGTGCGCCTACTGATTGCATTGTGTGTGCCTACTGGATTGCACTGTGTGTGCCTACTGGATTGCGCTGTGTGTGCTTACTGTTTCCCCGGCACTTGTGTGCTTACTGTTAAGTACTTCGGTACTTTCTGTTCCGTTTATCTGATGGGTTCTATAAAAGTCTGCTATTGGCCAAGTGGATAAATAAGCTAAGTGAGCTATGGTTAAGAAAGTTATGATGGCTAAATTGTGAAAAGTGAAAGAATATGCAAAATATGATATTGAGGTAAGTGATGATGAATACATGAAAGATAAGTACTATATGTGTATGTGTAATTAAATGTTTGATAAAATTAAGCAATAAATAAATAAGCATCTATTATGCTTGTAGTGCTTACTAAGCCTTCACCGGCTTAACGCGTTTATTTTAACGCGTAGGTACAAGGAATACAAGAAGCAAATCGGGACCTCTCATCACATCAGATCACTTGGAGCTCAAATTTAGGTATATTACTTTTGATGTAAAATGGCATGTACTATGAAACTTCTATGTGTCCTTATTAGAAAAAGACAAAAATGTTGCTTGGAAATGTTTTGTTTGATGAAATGAAATGATGAATTTAGGTTGAATTTGTGTTTTGTACTAAAAATCATATTTTATTATTTTAAATAAATTTTAAGTCTCGATCTTGACTATACACGATTAATTTACAATATTTTGAATCAAGAAGCCTAGAATGCATTGGTTGAAAAAACATTTCATGACTCGGTTTTTCTGTACTGAACTTTAATGTAATACTTTTATATCAGGTTTATACATATGAACCGAGTATAAGGGTGTTACAATGTCGGCTGATGAAACCACCAGCGTCTGGTTATGGCCCAATTGAAGTAGCAAGAGTGAGCCATATTTCCTGGAGAGATCTTGAAGGGAGCGGTGGGGAAGCTTGCCGAGTTGATGGATGTTGCCGATGAATGGGAGTTTGAGGGGTGATGGCAGCAACTTATGTCTCTTTCGGCCATTTGTTTGTAACTTAAGCCAAACCATAAGGGTAAACAGGGGAAGAACAAGACATAGAAACAATGGAGTGCTGGGCAGTTTAGCTACACTCAACTCCGTCTTGAAATCTAAACAATGAATGAAACCCAGCACTTGGCCCTTCTTATAGTCTTTCCAGAGGGTCAATATTGTTTAGAAAAGTTCTATAGAAATGCACACTAACCAATAACTCTGCTAACTAATATTAATATATTTTTTAATTACAATAATAATAGAAAACCAAAGGATTCAAATTTAAAATACTCTTAATTATCAAATCATTACGTAAGATTCAACTAATATTAATATTTTGTAATGTTAGCCATGTGATATTTTAATATATTTTTATTGTAGTAACATTGAAAAAAAAAACATAAAAAGTAAAATAATCAAGAATCATGTGTATTGATTTGATGGTTTGGGTGTTCATCATTTTTTAGTGTGATCTGAATTTAAATTATATTGATCGCGTTGTTATTAAGATTTTATCCACTTCTTGTAATTAAAAAAAAAGTAAAACTATTGAAGCAATGTTAATAACTCCATTAACTAATATAATGTAGTGATGTAACCAAAATTTGATCTTCAAATTGAAGATTAGTTATTGGACTTGTTCCAATAAATACATTGAGATATAAAAAAAATTCATCTTCAAATTAGGTGAATAGTCTTTGTCATGTATTATCTTATTTATTCCATTACCTAAAATTCTATTTTTTATTTTCAATCTTAAAATTTTATATTTGAGAACATTAAAATTAATTAAATAAATTGTTGATAATTTTATCCCTGGATAGTTTCAACTGATTTGTTAAAATAATATTAAAACTAAGTAAATTAAGAATAAAGTACAAAAATAGTCACTCAATTGTCCTATTTATTTTATTTTGATCACCCAACTATTTTTTTTTCAATTTTGTCACCTAACTTTTCAAAATTAAATATTTTAATTACTCACATTGTTAGCTTAGTAACTAAAGTCTAACATGGACTTTTTTTATTGGCCTAATAAAAAATTCAGCCCTCCAATATTTACACATTTTAACAATTTGATTCTAGATCTAAAAAATTCAACAAATTTAAACTTCACTATTCACAAAAAATTTCATTTAGTTCTAATTCTAAAAATTACAAAATATATTTCAAAAGTATTAAAAATATTTTTATATTTACTTGTTCAAATTTTTATAATTTATATTTATTTTTTTATACTTTATATTTATATTTATATTTTCTCATCAACCATTCTCATCAACCAAACATGTAAAAACTCTAAGTTATTTTTTGACTCAATCTTTTTTTTATTTAGTCCTTTTTCCCTTTTGTTACTTTGTTCATTTGAGTTGCCTAATTACAGCCTAAAAAGCTCAAATTTAACAAATTTATAAATCCAAAAAAATGATTGGGTTGATGATACCAACTCCAACGACCTTACTCTTTGTTACAAAGATAATACCAATTTCAAGCTCTAGTACTCTCGTGTTTTTATCATTTTTGACTCAAGCATTGGAGAGATATTACGGATCAAGGCTATGACATTTGATGTTTCTAACTTCATTAATTTAATGAAAGAACAAAGTGGAAGATACTGTTAAAACTTATTTTGAATAAAAAATCTAGAAACGAAAATCATATTTACTTTTTGCTCTTTTTTATAAATTTTATAATCAGGACTAAAATGAAAAATATTGTAAACATTGAGAGTTGAATTTATTGAATTTTTAGATTGAAGATTAAATTGATAGAACATGTAAATATTGAAGGGCTAAATTTATTTTTAGACCAATAAAAGGTCCATGTTAGACTTTCAATACTAAATCAACTGCAAAAGTGACTAAAATATTTAATTTCAAATAATTGAGAGGATAAAATGTTTAGCATGATTTTTTTTAATTTTTCGTTTTAGTCACTCATTAAATATTTTATAATTTCATTGTCTAAAATTCTAAATTTATAGTTTCAACCGGTTTGTTATTATTAATTAATTAATTTAAGTGTAAAGTACAAAAATAGTCACTCAACTACGCATCTCATTCTATTTTGGTCACTCAACTATTAATTTTTTCATTTTAGTCACTCAACTATCCAATTAATGATAAAATAATATAAAATTGTCAAATGGTACTTGTTTATCCCATTGCTTAAAATTCTAAATTTCTAGTTTCAACTGATTTGTTACTATAATATTAAAATTAATTAATTTAAGAGTAAAGTAAAAAAAATCACTCAACTATCTCTTTCATTCCATTTTGGTCACCCAACTATTAATTTTTTCAATTTAATCATTCAAATTTTCAAAATTAAAAATTTTATATAATTATTTTAATTATAAAAAATTTAACAAATATTTACAATATAAATTATAAAAAGAAAAAAATAACATATGAGTGCTGTTGTAACTAAATATTTTAATTACTCTTATCGTTAACTTACGTCTTATTTAATAAACCGTTGGAAAAAGTTAAATGGATTGAAAATTAATATTTTCAATAATTTAATATTTTGTACATGTTTGACAATCCAAAATAAAAACAATCGGATAGAACTTTTTCTATAAAAAATGTGAAATAGGATAAGAAGATAAGTGCTGCTTATCACTTAAATTTTATTTTTTATTTATTTTAATATTATATTATCCTGTAAAAATTTTACATTTGAAATTTGATTTTTGTTAAGAATAATGAAATGTTTAAAATTTAAAGATAAAATGTAGATTATATTATTTATATAATTTAAAATTTGTACTTACCAAACAATTTAATTATATTCGGTAATTATTTTTAAATAAATATCAAACAAATTTATCATATCTGTATTTTTAAAACAATATGCTTAAAATTATTCATAGCCCTTCCACAACCCATAAGTAAGAGAATAATGCGTTTTAACGCACTCAAACTCACGAGTTCCTGTATTGGCAACAATACTCTATGTCAATCGAGCTAAGACTCAATCGATGTTAATTTAATTACAAATGAGTATTATTATTATTATTATTTTATATTAATATTAAAAATAAAAAAAATATTTTCCTCTCTCACCGCGGTCCCTCTATAACCCAATGCTGATGTGGCATGATATAATAGGTTAATAATTTTTTAATAATATTAAGAATTGGATGATTTGAGTAAGAGATGAATAATTTAAGTATCAATTCTGAAAAAATAATTTAAAGATTAAATTGAAAAAAAATAGTTTGACATATCAATCTATCATTTTGTGTCAAAGACACCAGCACCTTACCTCATCATTTCAGCATAATTAAATGTGAAGCAGAGGTGGGCCCTTAGCTAGGAGAAGGAGCAGCAAAAAATGTCTTGCTATCTCATCTCTAATTCCCAATCGAGTCCCTTAGTCAACAAAAAGCAGCTTGTTGTGGGGGTGGGGTGAGGACTTTCTAAAGGCCTAAAATAGTGACTCTGATTAATGTGTAAACGTCTCTCCTATTATGTGATTGGTGCTTGTCTAAAATGTTGATTTTGCAATCACTATTTAAACTCATGCTCACTGATTCTAGAATTGCACACACCCATCTCTTTCCTCTTTCACGCTGTAATTTGTGGAATATGGTTAGGCATATCTCCGATTTTCTTCAGCTTTTACAACAATATGAAATCTTTTTCATTTCATATCCCCTCTTCTTCTCCTTGTTCGCCATCTTCCTCGTCCTCTTCATCCGTACCACTAACCAAAGAAACCTCATATTACCACCGTCGCCGCCGAAACTCCCAATCATCGGAAACCTCCACAACATCGGACGCTACCCTCATCGCTCACTCATGTCCTTAGCTCAACGGTTCGGCCCTCTCATGTTGCTACGCTTCGGCAATGTCCCCGTACTCGTTGTCTCCTCCGCTGATGCTGCCTCTGAGATCAAGAAAACTCATGACTTGACATTCGTAAACAGACCGAAACGCAGCATCTCTCAAAAGCTTCTTTATAACTACAAAGACGTGGCGTCGGCACCTTACGGTGAGTATTGGAGGCAAATGAGAAGTATATGTGTACTAAACCTTTTGAGTAGCAAAAGGGTTCGATCTTATCGAGGTGTGCGAGAAGAAGAAACGGCTCTAGCGATGGAGAAGATCGAAAAATGTAGATCTTTGTGTTCCCCGGTGAATCTAAGCGAACTCTTTTCCGCAACCACCAACAACGTTATCTGTAGAATCGCTTTAGGAAGAAAATACAGTGAAGATACTAATAAGTTTCGTAAGCTTTTGAGTGAGTTTACGATGTTGTTGGGTGCTTCGGATGTTGGGGATTTTCTTCCATGGCTTGCATGGTTAAGCCATGTGAATGGACTCCATGGTAAAGCCGAGAAAGTGGCGAAGGAGTTTGATGAATTTCTAGATGGAGTGCTCGAAGAACATATGATTCGGCATGACAAACACGTAAATGATCATGCAGGGATCGAAGTTGAAGATCAAAAAGACTTTGTGGATGTTTTGTTGGAGATTCAGAGGGAAAACACAATTGGCTTCCCTTTAGACAGAATCAGCATTAAGGCTCTTATCTTGGTAAGAACTAACAAGTTAATTTTTCATATATGTTAGCATAATGTAGCTGTGTATACTGTTGTTTTCACTGTAAAAGAGAATTATATATATACACCTTACAGTTCCAGAACTTCAGCTGAAGTGGATATCTTTCCAGGATATGTTTGCAGCCGGTACTGATACGACATACACGGTCCTGGAGTGGGCAATGACAGAACTCTTAAGGCACCCCGAGATAATGAAGAAACTTAAAAACGAGGTGAGGAATGTTTGTGCTGAAAATTCAAGCATATCGGAGGATGACCTCGATAACATGCACTACCTAAAAGCAGTGATCAAAGAGGCTCTTCGTTTATATCCTCCGATTCCCTTGTTGCTTCCAACAATATCTACAAAAGACGTCAAGATCAAGGGCTACGACATTATCCAAGGAACTCAAGTTATCATCAATGCTTGGGCGATCGGAAGAGACCCCACTTCATGGGAGAATCCGGAAGAGTTTCTTCCGGACAGGTTCTTGGGCAATTCCATAGATTTCAAAGGACAACATTTCGAGCTGATTCCATTCAGCTCTGGAAGGAGGATTTGTCCGGGAATCTTGTTTGCAACGACAATAAATGAGCTTCTCTTAGCAAATCTCGTGCACAAGTTCGATTGGTCATTGCCTGGTGGAGCAAAAGAGAAGGATTTGGACATGACCGAAGCCGTCGGCCTTACCATACACAGAAAATCTCCTCTAATCGCCGTAGCGAATAGATGTTCTTTCTAGTGCAAAGCGTCGTCTGATAGAGTAAGTATTCTAAGTTACATGTGCAAAGGCAGAATGATGACTGCATTTTTTTCTCGTAGATGCCTTTGATAAGAAGAACCGTTTTAGGGGAAGGCTTTCCATAAGATAGCCTGCCTATAATATAACCCAAGTGCATTAGAAGAGCTTAATGAGCCAGAAATTTGTAGTAAGAAGAAACTGAAAGATCTGATACCTCGTAACTGACGGATCAATATTGAATAGTAGGCTTGTTCAGAGTTTGGTGGGTAGATAAATTGACTAATTTGAGAGTTTGATTAAGCTTGTGAATAGTTTCTTTTCAACCATGTATTGTAAATAAAAGCTTACTCTAATCAAGCTTTGGGGCGAAGCTTATACAAACAATAATTAAATGTGAAGAGATAGGTGGTCCCTTAGCTAGGAGAAGGAGCAACCAAAAATGTCTTGCCATCTCATCTCTTAATTCCCAATCAAATCCCTTAGTCAACAAAAAGCAGCTTGTTGTGGAGGTGTGGACTTTCTAAAGGTCTAAAATAGTGACTCTGATTAATGTGTAAACTACATTTTTGGATTATCAAGTTAATATGAAGTAATATTATACTTTTTACTCCGTTATTTTATCACTATCGAGGCATGATTATTTTATAACATTTATTATTTTTTGTCTCATCTTACTTAAAAAGTGTATAACATCTATCATGTTCTTAATTGTTAATATCATTTTTGAGTGTACATCGAGATAAAATTGGCTGCTCAGGGACAACTTCTACACCTTAAGTATTAATCTAAAATTTTGGGTATAATTTAAAGGTTAAATTATTAATTAAGTCAAAATATATTAAAAAATTTATAAATAAGTGTGAATGTTTGATGCATTATCAATAAACAACACAACACTTTATTGGTGAAATAAAAAAAATAGTATTGTAGGGACTGAAAAGATGAAAGCAAATTGATTGGACGCTTTGTGTTCCGAATTTGTTGTGTGCATCCCCATTTTTACAAACACCGCAGTAATGCACCATGACAGTCTATTCATCCTTCTTGATATTTTCGATACTCTTTTAGGGCTTCCACACCATTTTTGGAGGGGTGATTGATGTCACTGTTTTTTTATTTATTCCTATTACCTTCTTTTTTCTTATATTATTTGTTGAATTAAACGTCTCAAATTATGAATGAAAATTTAAATTTATTCTAAATTTTCAAAATATTTTCACTTAAACCTTAAACAGTTAACATGGCCGCGGCTAAATTTGATTAAAAAAAACAGTTAAAAAATAGGGTTTTGGATTTTTTTAATATTTTAAAAAATAAATCAATTTTAGTGAGAAAGAAAATAGAATATATGTTCACTGACATGCAGGAAAAATGCGTCTTATAGGATGGACTTTTTAACTTTTTAATATATTAGTTTTTTTATTTAGAAGGTTAAATGTTAATAGTTTTATTTTTGAGTTTCGATAATTTGATTACTTTCTTGAAATAATATATTATATATGATAATTTGATTTTAATTTTTTATAATAATTAATATTTTTAAAAATGAATTATTTAATTAAAAAATTATAATTTATATTACCAAATACATTATAATTACATTGTATTAGAGAACATATCTAATGAATTACAATTTCTTATAAAAAGATATAATTAATACATAATAATTAAACATTCATCTAATTACTCTCGACACATTCTAAATGCATTGTTATTATTAAGTAGGATAAACTCGTGCATTATACAAACTAATTAGAGAAGATAAGCAGCATCCAATGAGTTGAAAAAAGTTAAACTTGAGAGTCGAAATTTCTAAATATGAGAAAAACACGAAGAGGGACTTTCTTGAAAACAGTGAGCCCATAACCTTCATTCATGTCTAAATTCTCGACGTTTTCACCGTCTGGTAGTTTCCAATCGAACCAGTACAAAAGATTGGCAACCAGAGAAACAATGGAGGTCACTGCAAACGCCATTCCGGGACATCCCCTTCGGCCGAAACCAAATGGGATGTACTCAAAATCTTGACTTTTGAAATCAGTTGAGCTGTTCTCGAATCTTTCTGGGATAAACTCTTCTGGTTTCTCCCACACTTCAGAGTCCCTATAAATCGTCTAGGAATTAAAGAAAACCATGGTATTTGAAGGAATTTCGTAACCTCCAAAGTTAGTCTTTGATGTTGTTCGTCGAGGAACAAGGAGTAGAACAGCTGGATGAAGCCTTAAAGTATCTTTGATTACACATTTTAAGTAAATCATTTCATCTGCTGCATCCTTCATATCTATCTTGGCTTTGTTTCCAACCACATTTCTTATCTCTTTTTGAACCTTTCTCATGACGTTTGGGTTTTTCATTAGTTCAGCCATTACTCATTCTAGCGTTGTTGAAGTGGTATCGGTTCCACCAATAAACATATCCTGAAACAAAGAAACAAGTATCTGGGTCGGACATAAACATCAGCCATTAGATTTTCTTTTAGTTTTTTTATTTTGTTAATTTCACTTTAAAATCAATTTTAATTTTTTTATTACTATGTGGAGTTCTTAATTTATATAATTTTACAACCATATTTTAAATTTTATTATCATTAAAAAAAAAGGATTTAGGGACACAAAATTGATTTAATCATGAAAAATTTTAAATAAACCTAAAATAAATTTAATTTTAAATAACCTTTAAAATTTTAATTTTAAATAGACTTAAACCCCCCAAACGAATAAATATATAGTATATATCCATAAATCCAACTAATACTTTATTTGAAATTGGGAATATCTACCTAAAAAAAATTAATTTTAATATAATAAATAAATTCCAAACTAATAAATAAAACCCCATTTTAATAAATAAAAAATTGATTCAAAAAGGATGAGAGATCAAATCAATGTCAGGGCTTATTTATTAAATTAGCAAATCACCCATTTTATGGTCTATTGGTTATGAATGAAATAATAAATTAGTGTCCTAAAATACTAGAAAAAAATTTCTCGGGCCTTAAAAAAAGTGGTGCCGACCATCTATAAGCCAAAACCAAAAAAAATATTTTTATTTGTGTTGAGACTTGATCCTAGCCGTTAGATAATCAAAACTCAAAAAAATATTTTTTTTATCTGTGAAGAAATTTAGTGTCAGCTATTAGATGGTCAAAAACTAATTTTTTTCAAATACTAGTATAATTATGTACCAATATGATACGGGATAAAAAAATACCTTAATACCGATTATTAGATGACCAAAATAAAAAAAAAATTTAAAACCTGACATAATTATCAAGTAATAATTGGTCGAAATTTTAAGAAGTTGCTGGCTATTAAATAGCAAAAACTTAAGTGTACTATTTGTCAAGTTATTTTAATGAATATTTTTGAACTTAAATCATTTTTATAATTATTATTTTTTGGATTAAATGAATAAAATAACTGTCAGAGAAGTTTTATAGAAATTTAAGCTCCAATAGCTAATATACTGTAGTGATGTAGCCAAAATTTGATGTTCAAATTACGTGAATGTATAATCTTTGTCCTTTATATGGGTGAGAAATTAATAGTTTTTTACTTTAATTTATTAATTTTGATATCTGTATTTTATAGATTTAAGAATTTTAATCTGGTTTTTTTCTCTCTCTCTCCATTTATGAAAATCTATACTTTAATCTTTGATTGAGTTTGTGCGATTAACTAATTATGAATTTAGTTTGAAAAAATATTAATATACATTTTTTAAAATGATAATTAATATAATTATAATGATGATTTTATTTTTATATTTTTATATAATTTTTAAATAAAAAATATAAATTATTTAGTTAGTCATTTAATTTTTAGAGCTTTTTATTTTGGTCACCGAAAAAAAAATCTTTACAATATTACCGTCGTTAGAGAACGTTTTTATTTTAGTAACTCAAGCATTAAATTTTTATTTATTCCATTACCTAAAATTCTATTTTTTATTTTCAATTTTAAAATTTTAAATTTCAAAACATCAAAATTAATTAAATAAATTGTTGATAATTTTTATCCCTGAATAATTTCAACCGATTAGTTACTATAATATTAAAATTAATTAAATTAAGAGTAAAGTACAAAAATGGTCACTCATTTGTCTTATTTATTTTATTTCGGTCACCTAACTATTAATTTTTTTCATTTTAGTTACCTAACTTTTCAAAATTAAATATTTTAATTACTCGCATCGTTAACTTAGTAACTAAAGTCTAACGTGGACTTTTTTTTTTGGCCTAATAAAATTTTTATCTCTCCAATATTTACATATTCTAACAATTTGATCTTAAATCTATAAAATTCAACAAATTTAACTCTCACTATTTTCAAAAATTTCATTTAGTTCTAATCTAAAAATTACAAAATAAATTTCAAAAGTATTAAAAATATTTTTATATTTACTTGTTAGAATTTTTATAATTTATAATTAATTTTTTTATAATTAATATCTATATTTTCTCATCAACCAAACATGAAAAAACCCCATAAATTAAAGTTATTTTTGACTCAATCTTTTTTGATTTAGTCCTTTGTTTTCCTTTTGTTACATTGTTCATCTCAATTGCCTAATTACAGACTAAAAAGCTCAAATTTATATATTCAGAAAAATGATTGGGTTGATGACACTAACTCCAACAACCTTACTTTTTGCTACAAAGATGGTATCAATTTCAGGCTCTAATGCTTTCGTGTCTTTATCATCTCTAGTTCAAGTATTGGAGAGAGATTGTGGATCAAGACTATGACATTTGATATTCCAAACTTCTAATTAAATTAAAGAACAAAGTGGAAGATATTGTTAAAAGTTATTTTGAATGAAAAATTCTAAAACAGAAAATCATATTTACATTTTACTTTTTTTAATATTTTATATTTACTTTTTTTTTATAAATTTTATAATCAAGACTAAAATGAAAATATTGTAAACATTGGGGGTTGAATTTGTTGAATTTTCTAGATTTAAGATCAAATTGATAAAACGTATAAATATTGAAAGGCTAAATTTGTTATTAGACTAATAAAAATCTACGTTAGACTTTCATTACTAAGTCAACTGCAAGAGTGACTAAAATATTTAATTTTAAAAAGTTGAGAGAATAAAATGTTTTGCGTGATTGTTTTTAATTTTTCGTTTTAATCACACATTAAATATTTTATAAGTTTAGTCACTTAACTATCCAGTTAATGATAAAATAATATAATATTGTCAAATGATACTTGTTTATCCCATTGTCTAATTCTATATTTCTAGTTTCAACTTATTTATTACTATAATATTAAATTAATTAATTTAATAGTAAAGTAAAAATAAAGTCACTCAACAATCTAGTTCATTCTATTTTGGTCACCCAATTATTAATATTTTCAATTTAATCACTTAATTTTCCAAAATTAAATATTTTAATATAATTATTTTTATTATAAAAAATTCAACAAATATTTATAATATAAATTATAAAATGAGAAAAAAAATATGGGTGTTGATGTAACTAAATATTTTAATTACTCTTATTGTTAACTTAAGTCTTATTTAATAAACCGTTGAAAAAAATTAAAATTAATTTTCAATGATTTAATATTTTGCCCATGTTTGAAAATCCAAAATAAAAACAATTCCATACAAATTTTTCTATAAAAAATGTGGAATATGATAATAGATAAGAGCTACTTATCACTTAAATTTTATTTTATTTATTTTAATATTATATTATCATGTAAAAATTCGAACTCACGTCTTTTTACATTGACAATAATACTCTATGACAATCGAGCTAAAACTAAATGAGCAATTTCGTTAACTTAATTACACATGGGTGTTGATGTGTTATTATCAATATTTTATATTAATATTTATATTGGTATTAAAAAATAAAAATATTTTCCTCTCCCACCGTCTTCCCTGTATATCCCAATACTGATGTGGCACGATATAATTGGTTAATGCTTTTTTAATAATATTAAGAATTCAAGGACAAACCAAAGAGATTGACAGGGCCTTAGCCTCCTCTAAAATGAAAAATTTTTTATTTAGATTTTTAAAATTTTTAAAAATTTTAAATTAGTAAAGATAAAATTCACTTTGATCCCTTTAAAAATAATAAAATTTTAATTTAATCCTTTAAAAATTACACTTTTACTATAATAAAAATTATAATTTAACTTCGACTCTTTTAAATTATTTTTTAAATTTCGCCCTGCAAGAATTGGATGATTTGAATAAGAGATGAAAAATATAAGTATCAATTTTGACAAAAAAAAATATAAATTAAAGATGAAATTGAAAAAAAAAAAATAGTAAGACACCAACACCTTTCTTCATAATTTCGGCATAATTAAATGTGAAGAGATAGGTGGTCCCTTGGCTTGTTGTGGGGGTGCGTAGCATGTGAGGACTTTCTAAAGGTTTTAGTGGATGCGATTGAAACCAGAAACCAGAAACCAGAAACCAGAAACCAGAAACCAGAAACCAGAAACCAGAAACCAGAAACTAGAAAAGATCTAAAATAGTAGACCAATGACTGTGATTAATGTATAAACGTCTCTCGTATCATGTCATTGCTGTTACAGCTTGTCATTGGATTATGTGGTTTGTAGGCAAACTACAGTTTTTTATTATCAAGTTAATGGGGGTAGGCATGAATTAAAAAGTCTAGTAAGGCATCGTCTATTCTCGAGTCAATTGATCAATAAATTATACTCTTTATTCCACTATTTTATCATTCTCGAGGCATGGTTATTTAATAATTTATTTTTTGATTTGGGGATTATTATTATATTTTTATTTTAATTTAGATTCAATTGAAAATCTTCATCTTCACTATAAATCTTCTAAGATATCATTTAATAAGAGGATTTCTCTCCACATAAAATCTTAATATGCTAAGCATTCATCTTGAGTTTTTTTATTTATCTGACTTTTGATCCTAGAATGAGTAAACCATCTTCCTCAACACAAGCCCCTCTCCTCCTCCTCCACTTTCATTGATATTGTGCATCAGCAATAGTTTTTTTTTTTTTTTTATGAGATATGGTTCCTAAACTTAGAGAAGGGTTAGTTTGATTATTAGTTTTTTCATAGTGCTTCTAGATTTTGGCCTTTGGGGTTTATTTGACAAAATAAGTTTTGTTGAAGGGTTTGGACAATATTTTATAAAGTTCTAAAGTTTTTTCATTAATGTTTCTAAAAGAAATAATTTTTTAAGTAAATAAAAATAAATACTCTTATATTATATTTCAAAAATATTTTATACCATTTTAATTTATTTTATCTGTTTTAAATATAAAATATTTATTTTTATATCTTAAAATTTAGTTTAGTTCTGGTAATCGCTATTTTTAACTTTTATTCTAGAAACCGTCCAAATACCTCAGGACAGATTAGGTTTTTATTTCTCAGCATTTGTTGCTTATCCTTAAACTATTATTTTATTTCTCATCTTACCTAAAGTCTATAACATCTAATAAAAATGTGTTTCATGTCATGTTCTTAATGGTTAATATCGTTTTTGGGTAAATCGAGATAACATTGACTGCTTAGGGACAACTTTTACACCTTAAGTACTAATCTAAGAATTTGAGTATAATTTAAAGGCCAAATTATTAATTAAGTCAAAATATATTAAAAGACTTATAAATAGGTGTGAATATTCAATGCATTACCAGTAAACAACAACACAACACATCATTGGTGAAATAAAAAAAATAGTAAAAAAAATTATAAATAAATATTAATAATTTTGTTTAAACATAAACTCAAAACCTAAACTTCAAACTTAAGAAAAATATAATAATATATACTATTGTTATTCACTTATGGTGAGAAAACATCAAATATTATTCTTATAAATAAACATTCATAAATAATAAAAGATTTTTTTTGAATTAATAATAAAAAAAGAAATTATTAACAAAGCAGCTAACTTTTTTTATTGACATGACATCAGACAAATCTAAATGTTATAATGTAGGTTTGAAAATAGTTGGATTATTGACAACAGAAATGTGTGTTACGAATTATCTGAGATAATAAAACAACAAAGTGTTTTCTGACAAAACAAATGATATCGTGGATATAATGATTTTTAATATTATAAAATTAAATAATTATTTTAAATATAATTATAATTCTTATATGTAAAATATTTTAAATATCATTATATTTATATGTGAAATATTTTAAATACACATGTTAAAATATATAATACTAAAATTTATTATATGGATTGAAAAATAAATATTACAAATACAAAAATTATATTTACTAAAAATAATGATATTTGAGATTTTATAAATAAAAGAGTTATTAATTAAAAATATTTAAAAATAAAAACCTGAAAAACAATATATTTATTAATAAAACATATTAATTAAAAATAAAAAATTGAAACACCATGAAATAAATGATACAAATGTGATTAAAAGATGAATCAAACCTTAGGCTGAAGGATAAAATCACTACTAATTAATCATCTAACTAAAAAAACAATAAATTTAAAAAATAATTAAAAATAAAAGTAATATTTAAAATAACATGAAATAAAAATATAAATAAAAATAAAACACGGGACTTAAAAATATAATCATTAACATTTAATTATTTTATCAAAGGAATTGATATAGCAAACGTCCTATTAATAAAAACCCATATCCTATGAGACGTATTTTCTATCTTTCTTTAAAATCAATTTATCTCTTTAAATATTTTATAAATAAACTCAAAACCAAATTTTTTTTAAAATCAGCATTTTTTTTAAAAATACGGGCCATGGACAGTCTCCTCCACATAAAGAATAAATAAAGTTATAGCTTAAAAAATATTTTGTTCTATCGTTGGTATGTCAGCTGGTAACCAGAGAAAATGTGATGATATCTATATTTTAACTTTAAAAAATATTTTAGTTTTATTGAGGTTCTTGTGTCATATCCAATTTGCATTATCACACACACAAAAGGCATCCTTGATATCTCTTGGCAATCACTATTTAAACTCATGCTCACCGATCCTATTATTGCACACACCGACCTCTTTCCTCTTTCACACTGTAATTTGTGGACTATGGTAAGGCGTATCTCCGATTTTCTCCAACTTTTACAGCAATATGAAATCTTTTTCATTTCATATCCCCTCTTCTTCTCCTTGTTCGCCATCTTCCTGGTCCTCTTCATTCGTACCACTAACCAAAGAAACCTCATATTACCACCGTCGCCGCCGAAACTCCCAATCATCGGAAACCTCCACAACATCGGACGCTACCCTCATCGCTCACTCATGTCCTTAGCTCAGCGGTTCGGCCCTCTCATGTTGCTACGCTTCGGCAATGTCCCCGTACTCGTTGTCTCCTCTGCTGATGCTGCCTCTGAGATCAAGAAAACTCATGACTTGACATTCATAAACAGACCGAAACGCAGCATCTCTCAAAAGCTTCTTTATAACTACAAAGACGTGGCGTTGGCACCTTACGGTGAGTATTGGAGGCAAATGAGAAGTATATGTGTACTAAACCTTTTGAGTAGTAAAAGGGTTCGATCTTATCGAGGTGTGCGAGAAGAAGAAACGGCTCTAGCGATGGAGAAGATCGAAAAATGTAGATCTTTGTGTTCCCCGGTGAATCTAAGCGAACTCTTTTCCGCAACCACCAACAACGTTATCTGTAGAATCGCTTTAGGAAGAAAATACAGTGAAGATACTAATAAGTTTCGTAAGCTTTTGAGTGAGTTTACGATGTTGTTGGGTGCTTCGGATGTTGGGGATTTTCTTCCATGGCTTGCATGGTTAAGCCATGTGAATGGACTCCATGGTAAAGCCGAGAAAGTGGCGAAGGAGTTTGATGAATTTCTAGATGGAGTGCTCGAAGAACATATGATTCGGCATGACAAACACGTAAATGATCATGCAGGGATCGAAGTTGAAGATCAAAAAGACTTTGTGGATGTTTTGTTGGAGATTCAGAGGGAAAACACAATTGGCTTCCCTTTAGACAGAATCAGCATTAAGGCTCTTATCTTGGTAAGAACTAACAAGTTAATTTTTCATATATGTTAGCATAATGTAGCTGTGTATACTGTTGTTTTCACTGTAAAAGAGAATTATATATATACACCTTACAGTTCCAGAACTTCAGCTGAAGTGGATATCTTTCCAGGATATGTTTGCAGCCGGTACTGATACGACATACACGGTCCTGGAGTGGGCAATGACAGAACTCTTAAGGCACCCCGAGATAATGAAGAAACTTAAAAACGAGGTGAGGAATGTTTCTGCTGAAAATTCAAGCATATCGGAGGATGACCTCAATAACATGCACTACCTAAAAGCAGTGATCAAAGAGGCTCTTCGTTTATATCCTCCGATTCCCTTGTTGCTTCCAACAATATCTACAAAAGACGTCAAGATCAAGGGCTACGACATTATCCAAGGAACTCAAGTTATCATCAATGCTTGGGCGATCGGAAGAGACCCCACTTCATGGGAGAATCCGGAAGAGTTTCTTCCGGACAGGTTCTTGGGCAATTCCATAGATTTCAAAGGACAACATTTCGAGCTGATTCCATTCAGCTCTGGAAGGAGGATTTGTCCGGGAATCTTGTTTGCAACGACAATAAATGAGCTTCTCTTAGCAAATCTCGTGCACAAGTTCGATTGGTCATTGCCTGGTGGAGCAAAAGAGAAGGATTTGGACATGACCGAAGCCGTCGGCCTTACCATACACAGAAAATCTCCTCTAATCGCCGTAGCGAATAGATGTTCTTTCTAGTGCAAAGCGTCGTCTGATAGAGTAAGTATTCTAAGTTACATGTGCAAAGGCAGAATGATGACTGCATTTTTTTTCTCGTACATGTATTTGATAAGAAGAACCGTTTTAGGGGAAGGCTTTCCATAAGATAGCCTGCCTATAATATAACCCACGTGCATTAGAAGAGCTTAATGAGCCAGAAATTTGTAGTAAGAAGAAACTGAAAGAGCTGATACCTCGTAACTGACGGATCAACATTGAATAGTAGACTTGTTCAGAGTTTGGTGGGTAGATAAATTGACTAATTTGAGAGTTTGATTAAGCTTGTGAATAGTTTCTTTTCAACCATGTATTGTAAACAAAAGCTTACTCTAATCAAGCTTAGGAGCGAAGCTTATACAAATAAAACCATTTGTACTTGACTAGACCTATTAACTTAGCTTCTCCAGAGATCAGCGGGTTGTTTGCATGGTTGCTGGTTTCTGGAACTATTAGGAACTGCTGCTTTGAAGCAGAGAATCAACTATAGAATTTGCTCTTGATATCAGAGTTTCTTTGGCCAGCTTTGCTTCTCCCAGTTGCTGGAAAGTAGGTAACTTTGGTCAGCTCTGAAGAGAGATTTCTTAGTTTGATTTGAATGTCTTGTGGCAGCATTGCTTGATGTGTCACATTTGTTTCATCAGTTTCTTGTTTATATATCCAGCAAAAGCTCATGGCTTGAATTTTTGTACTCATTTGTCTCTTGGCCTCTGCCCGGATATATAGTGAGCAAGACACATCAAAAATGCCACTTGAGCTTGGAAGTGCACTCTTCATTGACCGTGAACCTGTTAAGGATCCTGAGATTCGTGTTCAAGCATTGGAGGCTATTTACCTGATTGCTGTACAGTTCAAAATTGTTGATATTTCATTTGTTCCTATCTAAGTGTAGCACACTGTTAAACCCATTAAACATATTCTACTTCCTTTAAAAAATTGCTGAGCTTTCTTGTGCACCTGCAAAACTATTAGCTGAATTTTGGAAGACGACTGTGGAAAGTTCTTAGTTTTTCTTCTAAGATTTTCTGGGGATGAGTTATTGTTTTCAATTGTGTTTATTAACGACAATTAAACAGGCACTAAATTTTAAGTGATTCGAGTGAAAAAAAAAACCTCGTCTGTTATTTTCCTTGTCATAATCAAGGCATTAAATTTCTCTACTTGTAGTGTTCGAAAAGTAGATTTTAAGTGAACGAGATGGCTTTCAATCGATATCATTATATGTATCCAATGCCAATGTGATTGAGATCATATGTAATCACAAGGATTTGCACCTAAGAAATAGGCAACACCATGAAACTCTGCTAACTGCTGTGGCTTTCAAAACAGGGATCCTCAAAACATCCCCAGTCTCTTATAGTTGATCACTAATTCAACTGCCGTCTTTCAGATGGTTGTGCTGTTAATCGAGTTCCTTCAAGTAGATCAATATAACTTCAGTGGGATCATATATCTTGAAGATAACGACCCACTTGCTGTGCACCAATGAACAAGGTATCGGCAACCACAAAAACTCCAACCTGGCGATGAAATCAACACATGATTAAGTTTGCAAGTAACTACTACACTTGCGCTCATTTAGCTGGAAAAGATGAAGCCAATAATTACATAGCGAACCGAGTAGAGTAATCGGTAACCCCAGCCTTCTCTGCTGCTGATCCGTCCAACTGAAGGTTAAAACGAAATTAGACAAAATTCCTACTCTGCATGATATAACTTTAAGTTACATAGTCTCCGGTTTTCAATTTCAAAGCTCAAACTGCACTCACTTGCTACTCAACATCACATTTTATTATCTAGGCAAACACCCAAGAATCCAGGATTTTAGTCTAAGGGGTGAAATTTCTAAATGGGACAACTTTTTTTTTTTCAATTTTTCTCTTATACTCATTTTTCCTATCAAATAAATTAATTTAATGTTTTTTTTTAAAGCATCAACAATTTAACTTAAAGAATTAAAAGAAAAAAATCACACTATATAAAATTAAATATTTCTTTTCAATACACAACAAAAAATAACTAATATTATACTAAAAGTAATTCATTTAGAATTTTATTGCAACTTATTCAGAATTTTATTTCTCAATAATCCTCTCAATATTTTGCAAAGAATTCTGAAGATCGAGATAATTTTTCTTTGCTTTCTTATATAAAGAATTTGTATCTTTACCCACATGAGTAACAAAAGGTCATTTAGATCCTTCATTGATTTTTTTTTCATGATCCAAATTTTTGGCTTGTAAAAGTATTTCCATGATGCCTAAATAATTTGTTGAAGAGAAAACAAGGAAGGCAATATACGACATTCTTATTTGATGAAAACTTGAGCTAATTCGAGAATAACTTGTACCAAAATGAGAGTAATTGACGTCCATTCTTATCAATATATTAAGGAGATGTCGGAGCCTTACTTAGAAGAATCGGTTGATATGACCTAAACTTAATGTAAATTCAACAGATTTCGTCTTATTAATTTGAAAGGTAATCCCAACTCTTCATTTTATTCAAATACTCCATATTTCTGTCCAGATCCAATGCGCATTCGAATGTAGGTATGAGATATGGTGATCCATATAAAATTAAAAATAAACTTTAGTATAAACTCTCTTGTGGGTATGAATAGCCTAAGTTTTAATATCCTTAAATCAATCTTTGGAACAAAGTCCTGGCAGGTCAATTTGTCATGTTTATTTTCAAGAGAAGGGAGAGATATATCTTATTTTTTTTTTTAAAAACAATTCTATATTTATTATAAGATAAAAAAATCTTTGCTATTAGACATATTACGTGCAAATAATTTATGCGATTTTTAACCTAATAATGAATTAGATTTATAAAGTCTATATTATATATTCTTGTATCGACAACAAACACTGTAACACCCTTATACCCGGTTCATATGTATAAACCCGATATAAAAGTATTACATTAAGGTTCAGTACAGAAAAACCGAGTCATGAATTTTTTTTTTCAACTAAATTCATCATTTCATTTCATCACACAAAACATTTCCAAACAACATTTTTGTCTTCTTTTAATAAGGATACGTATAAGTTCCATAGTACATGTCATTTTACATCAAAAGTAATATACCTAATTTTGAGCTTCAAGTGATGTGATATGATGAGAGGTCTCGATTTGGCTTCTTGTATTCCTTGTATCTACGCGTTAAAATAAACGCGTTAAGCCTGTGAAAACTTAGTAAGCACTACAAGCATATAGTTGATTATTTATTTATTGATTAATTTTCATCAAACATTTAATTACACATACACATACAGTACTTATCTTTCATGTATTCATCATTTCACTTATCTCAATATCATAATTTGCATATTCTTTCACTTTTCACAATTTAGTCATCATAGCTTTCTTAACCATAGCTCACTTAGTTTATTTATCCACCTGGCCCATAGTAGACTTTTATAGAACCCATCAGATAAACGGAACAGAAAGTACCGAAGTACTTACCAGTAAGCACACAAGTGCTGGGGAAACAGTAAGCACACACAGTGTAATCAGTAGGCGCACATAGCGCAAATCAGTAGGCACACGAAGTGCGAAACAGTAGGCACACAAAGTGCGAAACAGTAAGCACACACAGTGCTGAACGGTAAGTGCGCTAGCGTTCCTTAATGACATGCCAATACTATCTCAATGGTTCTAACTTGTCTACATGAGCATAACAATTCATATTAATCATTTCTCATTATTTCACACATCACCGTTATATTTAAACAAGTGTTATAAGAATTATTGAGCACTTTATACAACCTGACTATATTACGGTTTATAAATTATTCAAATTGGTACATGTTTTTTTAGAAAGATGTTATGTAGTAAATGTTAGTTTTGCAAATACAAATTTTTTTTATACCACATTGAGGGATACGATATTACTAGAGAAAATTGAGTTAGACACAAACATTAAAGACAACTCGCAAACTAACATGGTGTTTATTTTTCATGTAGCAATAAATATGAAATGCAAGAACAATTAGATAAAATTGTAAATGATGTTTATTTTTTTTGTTACTTTTATTAATAATTGTATTGTTAAGTAATGACTATTTTCTTGAACTAACATATTACATCCGATGATTTAATTTTAATTTATTTTGCTCAAGTATTATTGATAAATTTTTTATAGTAATTAATATTTTTAAAAAAATTAAATTATTTAATTAAATAATTACAATTTATACTCCCAAATACATTATAATTACATTCTATTAGCCAACATATCTAATAAATTATAATTACTTATAATTATAAAAAGATATAGTTAATACCTAATAATTAAACATTCATCTAATTACTCTCAACACATTCTAAATGCATATTTATTATTAAGTAGGATAAACTCGTGCATTATACAAACTAATTAGAAAAGATAAGCAGCATCCAATGAGTTGAAAAAAGTTAAACTTGAGAGCCGAAATTTTTAAATATGGGAAAAACACGAAGCGGGACTTTCTTGAAAACAGTGAGCCCATAGACTTCATTCATGTCTAAATTCTCGGCGTTTTCACCGTCTGGTAGTTTCCAATCGAACCAGTACATAAGATTGGCAACCAGAGAAACAATGAAGGCCACTGCAAACGCCATTCCCGGACATCCCCTTCGGCCGAAACCAAATGGGATGTACTCAAAATCTTGACTTTTGAAATCACCTGAGTTGTTCTCGAATCTTTCTGGGATAAACCCTTCTGATTTCTCCCACACTTCAGGGTCCCTATGAATCGCCCAGGAATTAAAGAAAACCATGATATTTGAAGGAATTTCGTAACCTCCGAGGTTAATCTTTGATGTTGTTCGTCGAGGAACAAGGAGTGGAACGGCTGGATGAAGCCTTAAAGTTTCTTTGATTACACATTTTAAGTAAATCATTTCATTTGCATCCTTCATATCTATCTTGGCTTTGTTTTCAACCACATTTCTTACCTCTTTTTGAACCTTTGTCATGACGTTTGGGTTTTTCATTAGTTCAGCCATTACCCATTCTAGCGTTGTTGAAGTTGTATCAGTTCCACCAACAAACGTATCCTGAAAAAACGAAACAAGTATCTGAGTCGGACACAAACATCAGCCATGACGAATATAAACATAAGATTAAAAGAGAACGAACGAAAAAGGACCAGTATGATTGCTTTGATGTTGTCTGGAGTGAGGTCCATATCAAGCAAGCCATTTTCTTGGAGTTTGAGCAGAATAGAAAAAAAGTCCGTTTCTCCATTGTTTTGAGAAGATCTATCTTCTTCACGGATCTGATCAAAAAAAGTATCAAACTCGTTTTTAACTTGTTTCAAGCTTGATGTAAATCCTCGAAGAACATCAATCCACTTCAAGTAAGGAAACATGTCGCCAAGACAAAAAGTCATCAAAAGAATCATAAGCCTTCTACCCAACAACCCAAACTTGCTTTTCCCATGTTCTTCTTCGAATTTTCGACCCAGAGCACTTCTCGAAACCAGGTTATTCGAAGCAACCATTAGAAACTCCGTCAGGTTAACAGCCTCTCCCTTGAAAGAAGCTCGGCGGAGTTTATCAATGGTGACTTCAACTTCATCGTCTCTCAAGAACTGAAACGAGTTAACTCTTCGAAGACTCAACAGCTCAGTGACACACACCTTCCTAGCTTGTCTCCAGTAATCACCATAGGGTGCGAAACCCACATCGGTGCAACCGTAAAACAAGATGTTAGCGGCAGTGGTACTTGGTCTGTCTGAGAAAGTAACATCATGATTTTTGACAATTTCTTTAACCATGTCGGCTGATGAAACCACCAGCGTCTGGTTTTGGCCCAATTGAAGTAGCAAGAGTGAGCCATATTTCCTGGAGAGTTCTCGGAGGGAGCGGTGGGGAAGCTTGCCGAGTTGATGGATGTTGCCGATGAATGGGAGCTTGGGGGGTGATGGCGGCAACTTAAGTCTTTTTCGGCCATTTGTTTGTAACGTGAACCAAATCATAAGGGTAAAGAGGGGAAGAACAAGACATAGAAACAACGGAGTGCTGGGAAGTTTAGCTACACTCAACTCCATCCGGAAATCTAAACAATGAATGAAACCCAGCACTTGGCCCTTCTTATAGTCTTTCCGGAGGGTCATCATTTTCGGGAAGTTCATTAAAGTCTATGCCTACATACGTCTAGGGTCTCAAATATCTTTCGAAAGGGACGCTCCTACTATTTTACGTAATTATTGTTCAGAAAAGTTATAGAAATAATAACTCCACTAACTAATATTAATATTTTATAATGCTAGTGGTGTGATATTTTAATATACACATGGAAAAAAACATAAAAAGGAAAACTATATTAATAACTCCACTAGCTAATGCTAATATTTTTACAATGTAGCCAAAATTTGATCTTCAAATTACATCAATAGTCTTTGTCGCTTATATGGGGTGTGAAATTTTACTCTAATTTATCAATTTTGATATCTCTATTTTATAGATTTAAGAATTTTAGTCCAATGATAATGAAAAATATGTTTTTACTCACAAGCACCTTGCTTTCACCATTCTTGCTTTGGCATTTGCTTTTGAGATGCCTTGAAGGTGATTTAAAGCCTCTTCTGCTGGAACTTGTACTTGTTTTTCTTCATTGAGTTCTTTGCTCAAAGAAGGGAGTAAAGGAAGAATAGTGGAAGCAAGAGTCGTGTAGAGGTGAAGCAATGATCTGCTATATACAATTAATCGTAGTTAAAAGTTTTAATATTTGAATGATTAAAATAAAAATTTTCTCTTCATGTGTAGAATAGTTGAAATAGTGTTTTCTTTTTCTTACAAATAAATCTGGACTTCATTCATTTAAAAGACTGAGCCCAAAATGTCTTTTACAAATCCAAAGAAGAAAATAATATAAAAGGTATTTGTTTATCCCATTTCCTAAATTTAATTAAAAATTATTTTTAATCTTAAAAATTTTAAATTTCAAAACATTAAATTCAAATAAATAGCTTATTGATAATTTTTATCTTTCGATATGTTACTATAATATTAAAATTAATTAATTTAAGAGTAAATACAAAATAGTTACTCAATTATTCAGTTCATTCTATTTTGATCAATTAATTATTAATTTTTTTCAATTTAATCACTCAATTTTTTAAAATTAAACATTTTAATATAATTATTTTAATTGTAAAAAATTCAACAAATATTTACAATAAACATTATAAAATGAGAAAAGAAAAACACATGGGTGCAGATGTAACTAAACATTTTAATTACTCTTATTGTTAATTTAGTTCTTGTTTGATTTGGAAAAATTAATTTCATTCAAAATTAATATTTTTATTGATTTAATATTTTATACATGTTTGACAATCTAAAATAAAAACAATTTAATAATTTTTTTTTATAAAAAATGTTGAATATGATAAATAGATAAGAGCTATCACTTAATGTAAAATATTTTCAATTACTTTAATTTTATTTATTTTTAATATTATATTATTTTTTAAAAACTTTACATTTAAATTTTGACTTTTGTTTAGAATAAAGTGAAATATTTAAAAATTAAAGATAAAATGTAGAATATATCATTTACATAATTTAAAATCGATATTTACCAAACAATTTAATTATATTTTGTAATTAATTTTAGCTAATATATCAAATAAATTTTATAACATAAATTTAATACTTAAATTTTCAACACTTATTTTTTCAATTTATCAAACACCACCTTAGTAAATATTTAATTTTATATTAAGCTAAAGTTTGCGTTTCAATTTAAAATAATATTTTTTTTCAATTAACCCTCAATGTTACAAAGAAAAGCAAACCTGCAAAAAAATAAATAAATAAATTACATCATATGTATTTGTTGAGTGTTAAATTGTTTAGAATCAAAACTAAATTAATACAATATATAAATATCAATGGTTAAATTTGTTACTATGCCAATTTTATCAAAATAAAAAGTCGAATAGTTGAGTGACTATTTTGTAACTTTTTATAGTTAGATGATAAAAAAAGAAATTTGGTGATACTTGAATGGTTATCAGTGTAATTTCCCCAATTATAAATCATACATCTGTGGAAAATTTCACCCTCCAACTACAAGTTCTTGAATTCTTGTTTGAAACATCAAACAAACTTTCAATGAATTAATCAGATAAATTGTCAGCAAAGATGTATCTGTTCCAACAGGCATTTACATTATGTTTGGAACCAAATACACCTAATACTTGTTTATATATATATGTGTATATCTTTTGTCTGAATCTTACAATGGGGTTCCTTGTTTCAAGAAAGTGTTTATGTGTTTGCAGCTGTGATCTGTTCTATGGGCGATCCAATTAGAACCCCAAACCAGACAGGAAACAAAGGTACAAATTGCAGTTGAGACAAGGGACTTTATTTGGAGATTACATATTGAACTTTCATAATGTTTGGATCTCGAATTTATTGCATCCCCCAATTCGAAGTGTTACTCCTTTGGGACCAAGAAAAGGTCGGTGTCATTTGCCATGTGCCTTTGGGACCAAGAAATCTTAATCTACCTCTCTACTGGAGGGATTATTGTCATATTGTTATTCCAATTTGGATTTAGTTGAGTTTGAATTTTTCGATGGACCCTCATATCTACTACAAATATCTTAAAATATCGTTTAATAAGGGGACGCTTCTACACTCAAAATTTTAATGCGCTAAGCATTCATCCTAAGTTTTTCTACATATCCAATTTTCGATGTCACATCTCCTCTCATTCTTTTCCACTTCAATTGATACTGTGAATCAACAATAATTTTTTTTACGAGAAATGATCCCTAAATTTAGGGAAGGGTTAATTTGATTTATACTACTGTTGGGTTTTAGCCTTTGAGATTTATTTTGGCAAAATAAATTTTGTTAAAGGGATTCAAAAATATTTTTATAAATATTCAAAACAAACATAAAAGAAATAATTTTATAAGATTTTAGTTTATTTTGCCTGTTTTAAATATAAAATGTTTATTTTTACATCTTGAAATTCAATTTGGTCAATTCTCAATCTTGTAATTTAAAAATTATCCAATTACAGTTCAGTTTAGATTAAGTTTTTATTTCTCGGTATTTCTCGTTTAATCCTACTTAAACAATGGTACAATATCTCATTGATGAAATAAAAGAAATAAAGAACTTATAAATAAATATTAGTAACCTTATTTAAACATAAATTCAAATCCTAAATCCTAAAACTGAAACTAAAAAAAATATAATAATGTATAGTATTACTATTCAATGATACACAAATTTTATGTATTGAAAAAACATCAAATAAACATCCATAAATAATAAAAGAAATGATTAAAAAAGCAGCAAACCGTGTTTGAGTTACAATAAATCATGACATGAAACAGAGATACATGGGTTTGAGAAGAGTTGGGTTATTGACAACAGAAACGTGAGTGTTCCGAATTAGCTGAGATACACAACAAAGGAAAGAGAGCCATAAGTGGTTTCTGACAAAACAAACAAGATCGTAGGGACTGAAATGCTGAAAGCAAATTCATTGAATCCCCATTTTTACAAACTTCGCAGTGCTGCACCATGACTGGCTATTCATCCTTCTTGATATTTTCGACCATTTTTGGAGGGGCGATTGATGTCACTGTTTTTGTATTTATTCCTATTACCTTCTTTTTTCTTACATTATTTGTTGGATCAATTGTTCAAACTATTACCCAAAAAAATATAATTATTCAAACGTCTCAAATCATGAATAAAATTTTAAATCTTAGACCTTAAACAATGAACATGGTTTCATTCAGTCTTTCTGTTTAACTTTAAAAAGTATTTTCAATTTCTTTTGTTTGGAAAAGAAAGGAGCCAGAGACATATAGGGCGTCCTGGGATCCGTTTTCTATTTTTCCTTTTAAAATCCATCTATTTTTTTAAAATATTTCAAAAAGAATGGAGCCCCCCCTCCACATTATAAATAAATAACGAGGAAATCAAGTCCTTAAACACAAGGAAAACATCCCGGAGAGACAAAAAAGAAAAACAATAAGCTCATCGATGACAACCGTGTTTGTTAACAACATCCCAGAGAGAATGCATTGGAAGGGATTATGGACTTTGTTTAGTTTCCATGTTGAAGTGATTGATGCATTTATCCCAAACAAGAAGGGTAAGAATGGGAAGAGATTTGGTTTTGTGAGGTATCCAAACAGAGAAGACGCACTAAGAGCAATTGGAAGAATTAATGGTTTTGTTCTATTGGGATATAGGATTGGAGTGACAATGGCAAGATTTAAAGGAAAGAGGATGATTTGAAGGAAAATGAATCAGGAGAAAAAGAGAAATTACAGCGATGTGTTACTTGGTGCATCAACACAGGAGGAATGTAACAGAGAAAAAGATGAAGCGGCTATGAAGTCTAGCATGGATAAAGAAAAGACAAGATTGAAGTTGAGAAGGAAGGAGATCAAGTAAGAGTGGTGAAAGGCTACGTGGAAGAGGAGATGATGTGGAAATTTCAACGATGTTTGATGGGAGAAACGGCGACGGTAACTGATTCGAAGAGTTTGGAGGATAGATTATGGAAATTGGGACTTGGTGAGATTATTATCAAGAGAATCCAGGGAAGGTTCTTTTTAATTGAGGTACCGGATGAAGAATTGATGGAACTGTTAAAACAAAAGGATTGGGCATACTTGAAGGAGTGTTTTATAAGTATCATGCCATGGTCAGAAAAGAGCTTAATGAGGGAGAGAGTAACTTGGATTGAGGTAGCAGGCGTTCCATTACTCTGTTGGAACCATGAGACCTTCAGAAGAGTGGCGGCGTTATGGGGAAATTTGATCTCCATGGGGGACGATTGGATGAATGCTGCAAGCTTTGAGAAGGTGGAACTGTTGATTAGAATTAATCAACCATACTAGATTGAGGATTTGGTGCTGATGGAGGTGGGGGACGACTGTTTCTCGATTAGAATAACAGAAAAAGGTTTGTCAGAGATGGAGAAGGTAGAGATAAGGAAGAACAGAGGTCAATCGGAGGAAGAGGAAGGGGAATCTCCGATAGATAGGTCTGAGACGAACTCAAACTTGATTCTTTCACCCGAGGATAGGCCAAACGTCATAGAAGTAACATTTATTGCAAGCATGTTGAGGATGGTGCCAAAGAAAAAGAATGTCAGAGTGTGTCGGTAGTATCATTAGATAAAGTAGGTAACTCAAACAGCAGTAAGGGATTGGAATTGCTGGATGAGGAAGATGGGTGTATGTTAGTGGAAAGGGCTAAGGAAGATTTAATCTACATGGGCTTATTGTCTCAAGATGACCCAAAGGTAGGACTTGGACAGAAAAAAAATAAGGAGAGAGAGGTGGGCCAAATTGAGGTGGTGGGGCAGACTCAAGAGGAGATAAGTAGCCCAAATTTAAATGAAATATTACAAAACAGAAGTGAAGGAGAAATCGGGTGATAGGGAAGAAATTGAAGAAGAAATTGTGAAGGGGCTGTTACAGAGAAACAGGAGTAAAACGAAGAAGGCACTGAATAAGAGAATTCGTTCTATGCGAGAAATTCAGGACGGAGTGTTATCATCGAAAGAAAAACAGATAGGGATCGTGGAGAAAGGAAAATCGAAAGGGAGGGAGGAAGAAAAAACTGTCAATTTGTCGTTATCAGATTTGGACATTAGCAACAGGAAAAGAGTAATTTTGAACGAAGCTACGAGGGCTTGGGAAGTGGGGAAGATGTTGGGATTCAGCATAAGGGGAGATGAAGAAGAGGTGACCGATGAAATCTGCAGGCTAGAAGGACAGTAAATAGTGGAAGAAGAGAAGTCAGGAGCGACAGAAACAAAGAGGAAAGGTGAGTAGTTTGTTACTGTTATTTGTTGAAAATTAGTGGGCGGTAGTAAGGGTCGATAGTGTTGATTGAGCAATGAGAATAGTATCGTGGAATGTTAGAGGCCTGGGTTCGGAGGTACAAATTGCAGCAGTTAAAAGAATAATACGATTATCTAGAGTAAATGTATGCCTATTGCAAGAGACAGAACTTGAAATGGTCGAAACATTATGGGGGAACAAGAATGTAGATTTTAGGTATGTAGGGGCAGTTGGGAGATCGGGTGGGGTTTTGTCCATGTGGATAAAAGATGAATTTGAGTTTAGTAAGTAATGGAATGATAGTAGAATATTGGTAATTGAAGGTAAGTGGATATATGAGAAATTGGATGCGGTTATAGGTAATGTTTATGAACCCCAATGGGGTGGTGGAGCAAAAAACAATGTGAGGGGTGTTAAATGATTTGAAAAATCAAATTAATAGCCCATGGATTATAGGAGGGGATTTTAATGTGGTGTGTAGCAGAAGTGAACGAAGTAATTGTAAAGGTGTAGAGAAAGGTTGATGGGAATTTAACAGATTTATTAATAGCTGTAAACTTGTGGATTTGCCGCTGTTGGGTATGAAATTCACATGGTTTGGGCCACATAACAAGAGAAGTAGGCTTGACAGATTTCTTCTGGACGAGTTTTGGTTGATTCAATTCAAGGATTTGCAGCAGATTGGATTATGAAAGGGGTAAAGATTCAAAATTTGCAGAACAAATGTCCTTGGTGTGATAGGGAGAAAGAAAGAGCAGACCACTTGTTCTTTAAATGCAATTTCGTGGTAAGTTTTTGGAGGAAGATTTTTAACTGGTGGAATGTGGATTGGTTGTCTATAGGGGGCTTTGGGGAGTTTTATGATTTATGTTTTCATGCAAAATTGGCTGGAAATAGAAAATGTTTGTGGTTAATTACGATTGCAGCTGCATGTTGGACAATTTGGTTAGCAAGGAATGCAAAGGTATTTGATGGAAAGGTTCACTCTATAGAATCTCTGTTGTTCCAGTAAAAAATGAGAGGATTATTATGGATTCGAGTTTCTTACGATGAATGTATAATTCAAGAGCAACTATGGTGGAGCTATCCTGCAGAATGTAAGTTGGAGGCTATTAAAGATAAAGTTGGCATGTTGAATTGGCGTTTTCCTCCAAGTGGGTGGCTGAAGTTTAACGTGAATGGTATGGCTTTTGAGGAAGTTGTGGGGTGTGGTGGTGTTCTCAGAGATGGGAAAGAAATTGTGAGAGCTATTTTCTCAGGCTCTGGTGAAGATGCTAAGGATGCTAATGCAACGGAGGTGGAATCTGTTAATCGAGCATTGGAAATATTAATTGAGACGGGCTGGAGGATTGCTGGTATGATAATAATTGAAGTAGGTTCAAGGGTGGTGTATAATTGGTTAAGAAATATTGATAGGAGACCATGGTCTTTGCAGAAATCATTCTCTGAATTGGATAACAGAAGTTTATGTGCGGGGGAGATGGTTTTTCTATTGCAGATCATAATGGAAACGATACGGCAAATGCTTTGGTGTTTGCAGGGACTAATCGAAAGACAACTTTCAAGGCCTAGTGGTGATGGTTTGTATTGAGATTGTTTTTATTTGCGTAGTATTGTTGTCTGTATTTAGGCTGTTGTTATGGACTGCTGCTAAATGTTTTTGTTTCTGGTGTGGTTTCTGCATAGTCTCTGCATATGCAGACCTTATGCCTCTGTTTTGCTTTCAAAACAAATTGAATGTTGCTAAAAAATAAAATTATATTTTAACTTTAAAAAGTATTTTAGTTTTTTCTTCGTACATCAGCTGCTTGTTGAAAAATGGGTTACTGCAAAATAATCTGTTTGTACTTATTAGAAAATAAATAATTAATTGAAAAATCAGGAGTTTATTGTGTCATGATAAATCGATTATCCTAGAAACGAATTCGTCTTAATCGGTATGATCGTGTAGTAGACGTCGTCCCCAAAGTTAACACAATGTTTTAATATTCGTACACACTAATAAAGAAAATGTAACTCAATTGGTGTTGCTTTTCTCAAGGAAATCACAGTAAAATTAATTTACAGAAAAATTTGAAGGGATTACAGTTGATCCCGCTTAAAATCAAAACTTCTAAATAAAATTTTTCTTTAAAGTGATTTACGAAAAAATTGACAGAGTAAATAAGAAAATCATAAAGAATAGAGGAGGATAAAAGTGTTCTTTCGAAGAGCGTTGTGTGTAAAAAAAAAAAAATCTTCTATTTATAAAAAAAAAAGGAAAAGGAAAAACGATAAATAGACATAGATTGAAACGGACGAGCAACGTTGACACGCGTGTGATATGCCTACGGCCCAAATATTATTGAATAAGAACAAAATGTAAAGATATATAAAAACTTTTTTTATAGCTTATACTTAATCAATATGAAATATATTGACTAACAACAATCCTTTGCCTAACCAACACTGCTAACCAGAGAATATGTCATGATATAGTAATTACATATGTCTCAAACTTGACTGGCATCTAATGAAAATGGTAATGAAAAAATAGGATTGAAATCATTTTGATAATTTCAACGACACTTACTCATTTTAAAATTTAGCTCAGAATTTTTTTCATAAAGAAGACAAATGATATGAACATGACTTTTTCTTCTTTAATTTTTTTTTTATTGAGGTTGGTGATTGTCCTACTAATAATATCGTTGTTGAAACCGAAATTTGAAGCTACTGCATTCACTAATAATGTGAAGTTTTTGAATCACATAATTTAATTTGCATTAACACAAAAAAAATAAAATCACATTGCACACACCGAACTCTTTCATCTTTCATCCTGTAATTTTTGGAATATGGTAAGGCATATCTCCTGTTTTCTCCAACTTTTACAACAATATGAAATCTTTTTCATTTCATGTCCCCTCTTCGTCTCCTTGCTGGCCATCTTCGTGGTCCTCTTCATTCGTACCACTAACAAAAGAAACCTCATATTACCACCGTCGCCGCCGAAACTCCCAATCATCGGAAACCTCCACAACATCGGACGCTACCCTCATCGCTCACTCATGTCCTTAGCTCAACGGTTCGGCCCTCTCATGTCGCTACGCTTCCGCAATGTCCACGTACTCGTTGTCTCCTCCACTGATGCTGCCTCTGAGATCAAGAAAACTCATGACTTGACATTCGTAAACAGACCGAAAAGCAGCATCTCTCAAAAGCTTATTTATGACTACAAAGACACATTCGCACCATACGGTGAGTATTGGAGGCAAATGAGAAGTATATGCGTACTAAACCTTTTGAGTAACAAAAGGGTTCGATCTTATCGAGGTGTGCGAGAAGAAGAAACGACTCTAGCAATGGAGAAGATCGAAAAGTGTAGCTCTTTATGTTCCCCGGTGGGCCTAAGCGAACTCTTTTCCGCGACCACTAACAACGTTATCTGCAGAATCGCTTTAGGGAAAAAATACAGTGAAGATACCTATAAGCTTTTGAGTGAGCTAACGAAGTCGTTGGGTGCTCCGGATGTTGGGGATTATCTTCCATGGCTTGCTTGGTTAAGCCGTGTTAATGGACTCCATGGTAAAGCCGAGAAAGTGGCGAAGGAGTTTGATGAATTTTCAATTTCAAGGTTCAAACTGCACTTGCTACTCAAGATCACATTTTATGATTTTTCTTCTTCTTCTTCCAATTCTTTTACACCCTACAATAAAAAAATATAGGACCTATTTCCGTATGAAAAGCTCGAGCTATACTAAAATGGTTTTAATCCAACTCTTCATTTTATTCAAATACTTGTGTTCCTATTTGGTATTTGAATATAGGTATGAGGGCATGATTATCTATATAAAATTAAAAATAAACTTCAATATCTGAAACTTTCTCGTGCATCTGAATAGCATAAGTTTTAATATCCTTAAAACAATTATATATTTATTATTAGATAAAAATTGCTTTGTTTTTAGATATATTAAGTTAAAAAAATTTATGCCATTTTTGACCAAATAGTGAATTAGGTTTATAAAATCTATATTATATATTTTTGCATTGCATGGACAACAAATGCGAATTATTGAACACTTTATACAACCTAACTATATTATAGCTTCTATATTATTTTTTAACTAATTTGCATGAAATAATAGTAATCGAAATATTACCCCCAAAAAAGTTATAAAGTTAGTTTGTTATTGGACGTTAAATTATACATTACAAATTCTTTAACCATGTCGGCTGATGAAACCACCAGCGTCTGGTTATGGCCCAATTCAAACAGCAAGAGTGAGCCATATTTCCTGGAGAGATCTGGGAGGGAGCGGTGGGGAAGCTTGCTGAGTTGATGGATGTTGCCGATGAATGGGAGTCTGGGGGGTGATGGCGGCAACTTAAGTCTTTTTCGGCCATTTGTTTGTAACGTGAGCCAAACCATAAGGGTAAAGAGGGGAAGAACAAGACATAGAAACAACGAAGTGCTGGGAAGTTTACCTACACTCAACTCCATCTGCAAATCTAAACAGTGAATGAAACCCAGCACTTGGCCCTTCTTATAGTCTTTCCAGAGGGTCATCATTTTCGGGAAGTTCATTAGAGTCTATGCCTACAAACGTCTAGGGTTAGCATTATTTTCCACTAAAATATCATTTCAAATATCTTTCGAAAGGGACGTTCCTAGTATTTTACGTAATTATTCTTCTTAATTAATTTAAGAGTAAATATAAAAATAATCACTCATTTATTCAGTTCATCGTAGTTTTTAAATTTAAATCAAGTTGATAGAACATGTAAATATTGGATGGTCAAATTTATTATTATATTAAAATATTTAATTTTAAAAAGTTTAGTGAGTAAAATGTTTAAGGTGTTTTTTTATTTTTTATTTGTTTTAGTCACTCAATAAATATTTTATATTTGTTTATCCTATTGCCTAAAATTCTAAAATTCTTTTTATTTTTAATATTAAAATTTTAAATTGTAAAACATCAAAATTAATTGAATAAATTGTTGACAATTTAATCATATTCTGTAACTAATTTTAAATAATATATCAAACAAATTTATTTTTTCAATTTATCAAACACCACCTTAATATTTAATTTTATATTAAACTAAAGTTTGAATTTCAATTTAAAAAAATATTTTTCAATTACTCAAAATGTTTAAAAAGAAAAGCAAAATTATAAAAAAAATTATGTTGAGAGTTAAATTTTTTAAAATCAAAACTAAGTTAATACAATATAAATATCAAGGGTTAAAATTATTATAATGCTAATTTTATCAAAATAAAAAAATTAAATAATTGAGTGATAAAAAAATTATTAATAATTAAATCAGTTTTCCATTTCTAAATATACATCTGTGGAGAATTTCACCCTCCAACTACGAGTTCTTGAATGGAAACATCAAACAAACTTTCAATTCAGATAAATTGTGAAACTTTGTATGGGAAAAACATCAAATATTATTACAAAATAATAAAAGAAATTATTAAAAAAGCAGCAAACTTTTTTTGACTAACATGAAATCAAACAAATAGAAACTAGTTCCGAAATTGTGGGTATTCATCCTTTTTTCAGATTTTCCACACTCTTTTAGGGCTTTCATACCATTTTCCGAGGAATGGTTGATGTCACTCTTTTTTGTATTTATTCCTATAACCCTTTTTTTCTTATATTACCAAAAAAAATTTATGAATAAATTTTATTCCCACTTAAACCTTAAACAATTAACCTGGTTTCAATCAATCTTTCTGTTTAACTTTAAAAAATATTGTGTTTATAAAAGAAAAAACCAAATATCTATAAAATATCCGTATTTTTTATTTCTCTCTAAAATTACTTTATTTTTTTAGATATTCCAAAAATCGAGGTAAAAATTTTAAATATCGTAGAAAACTATATTTTAAGTTTAAAAGATATATTAGTTTTATCCTTCACATGTCAGCTGGTAGGCAGAGAAATTGTGATATGCAATGTACGCATGTACGTTAGTGATGACATATGTCTCAAACTAACTGACATCTAATGAAAATGGTAATAAAAAATAGGATTGAAATCAGAATTGCTCAATTTAAAATTTACCTCAGATTTTTTTTTTCCATTAATGCCAAATACTGTCATTACTTTTTTTTTTTTTTTTTTTGAATTTTATTTGTTGAAGGTGGTGATTGTCCTACTTATAACATTATCACCGAAACCGAAATTTAAAGCTGCAGCGTCAATGTATTTGTATATAATATTTTTTAGTATGCAAATTTTTTAAAACTTTTTTATAAAATTTATTTTCAATAAAATTTGAGATTTTTTTATATTTTTATTGTTTAATTAAATTTATTTTTATATTATTTTTTATATATTAAAAATATTTTATTAAATTCAAGTTCATTATAACGTTATTTTTTAATTATGAGTATTTTTTATTTAAAAATATGATATCAATAAAATTAATAAAAAATTAACAATCTAAAAAGTAGAACTAAATTCTTAAAAATAAAAATACAAAGATCTTAAATTACAAATTTATGAAGATTACATGAACTTATAATATATTTTAACTTTTATAATACAAAAAATTTATTAATAATACATTTATAATTGTAATAAATATTTACTATTAACATAATAATATTTAATATTTTCATAATATGTGAAAAATATTTAAAATTATTGTTTATAAGATTTATTATTAAAATAAAATTAAAATATTAATGATTAAATATGTATATTAAATTATATTAAAAATATAATATCTTATATTAATATTTTAAACATAAAAATTTTGTCGATATGATAATATTAAGTTTAATTTAAATTAATTTTTAAATAAAAGTAAATTTATTATAAGATAATTTTTCGTAGAAAATTATTTACGTTTTTCAAGATGATAAATCACTTGTGAAGCAAACAAATGTATCTATCTGCAATTAAAAAAAAAAAAAAAAAAAAAAACCTCAATATTACTTTGCAATCACTATTTAAATTCAAGTGCACTTGTCCTTAGAATTGCACACACCCATCTCCTTTCATCTTTCATACTGTAATTTGTGGAATATGGTAAGGCATATCTCCATTTTGCTCCAACTTTTACAGCAATATGAAATCTTTTTCATTTCATATCCCCTATTCTTCTCCTTATTCGCCATCTTCGTGGTCGTCTTCATTCTTACCACTAACAAAAGAAACCTCATATTACCACCGTCCCCGCCGAAACTCCCAATCATCGGAAACCTCCACAACATCGGACACTACCCTCATCGCTCACTCATGTCCTTAGCTCAACGGTTCGGCCCTCTCATGTCCCTACGCTTCGGCAATGTCCCCGTACTCGTTGTCTCCTCCGCTGATGCTGCCTCTGAGATCAAGAAAACCCATGACTTGATATTCGTAAACAGACCGAAACGCAGCATCTTTCAAAAGCTTCTTTATGACTACAAAGACGTGGCGTCGGCACCTTACGGTTAGAATTGGAGGCAAATGAGAAGTATATGCGTACTAAATCTTTTGAGTAACAAAAGGGTTCGATCTTATCGAGGTGTGCGAGAAGAAGAAACGGCTCTAGCAATGGAGAAGATTGAAAAGTGTAGCTCCTTGTGTTCCCCGGTGAATCTAAGCGAACTCTTTTCCGCAACCACCAACAACGTTATCTGCAGAATCGCTTTAGGAAGAAAATACAGTGAAGATACCAATAAGTTTCGTAAGCTTTTGAGTGAGTTTACGAAGTTGATGGGTGCTCCGGATGTTGGGGATTATCTTCCATGGCTTGCATGGTTAAGCCATGTGAATGGACTCATGGTAAAGCCGAGAAAGTGGCGAAGGAGTTTGATGAATTTCTAGATGGAGTGCTCGAAGATCATATGAATCGGCATGACAAACACGTAAATGATCATGCAGGGATCCAAGGTGAAGATCAAAAAGACTTTGTGGATGTTTTGCTGGAGATTCAGAGGGAAAACACAATTGGCTTCCCTTTAGACAAAATCAGCATTAAGGCTCTTATCTTGGTAAGAACTAACAAGTTAAATTTTCGTATATGGATATATAAATTTTCAGAATTATATATACATACACACACATCTTACAGTTCCAGAACTTCAGCTGAAATTGATATCTTTCCAGGATATGTTTGCAGCCGGTACTGATACGACAGACACAGTCCTGGAGTGGGCAATGACAGAACTCTTAAGGCACCCCAAGATAATGAAAAAACTTCAAAACGAGGTGAGGAATGTTTCTGCTGAAAATTCAAGCATATCGGAGGATGATCTCGATAACATGCACTACCTAAAAGCAGTGATCAAAGAGGCTCTTCGTTTACATCCTCCTGTTCCCTTGTTGCTTCCAACAATATCTACAAAAGACGTCAAGATCAAGGGCTACGACATTATCCAAGGAACTCAAGTTATCATCAATGCTTGGGCGATCGGAAGAGACCCCGAGACGTGGGAGAATCCGGAAGAGTTTCTTCCGGACAGGTTCTTGGGCAATTCCATAGATTTCAAAGGACAACATTTCGAGCTGATTCCATTCAGCTCTGGAAGGAGGATTTGTCCGGGAATCTTGTTTGCAACGACAATAAATGAGCTTCTCTTAGCAAATCTCGTGCACAAGTTTGATTGGTCATTGCCTGGTAGAGCAAAAGAGAAGGATTTGGACATGACTGAAGCCGTCGGCATTACCATACACAGAAAAACTCCTCTAATCGGTGTAGCAATAGATGTTCTTTCTAGTGCAAAGCCTCATCTGTTACAGCAAGTATTCTAAGTTACATGTGCTTGTAAACCTATGCATGTTATTTTCCTTGTCATAATCAAGGCATTAAATTTCTCTATTTGTAGCGTCCAAAAACTAGATTTTAAGTGAACGGAATGGTTTTCAATCGATTCCATTATATGCATCCAATTCCAATGTGATTGAGAACATATGTAATCACAAGGATTTGCACCTAAAAAACAGGCAACACCATGAAACTCTGCTAACTACCGTGGCTTTCAAAATTGGGATCCTCAAAACATCTCCATGTGATCACAAATTCAACTGCCATCTTTCAGATGGTTTAACTTTTATTCGAATGCCTTCAAGAAGATCAATATAGCTTCAGTGAGACCGTATATCCTGAAGATAGCGACCCACTTGCTGTGCACCAATGAACAAGGCATCGGCAACCACAAAAACTCCAACCTGACAACAAAATCAACACGGGATTAAGTTTGCAAGTAGCTACTAGACTTGAGCTCATTTTGCTGGAAAAGAAGAAGCGAATAATTACCAGGCGAACCGAGTAGAGTAATCTGTAACCCCAACCTTCTCTGGCAGCTTGAGCTCTCTGCTGATCCGTCCAACTGAAAGTTAAAACTGAATTAGATAAAATGGCTACTCTGCATGATAACTATAAGTTGCATAGTCTTCGGTTTTCAATTTCAAAGTTCAAACTGCACTTGCTACTCGAGATCACATTTTATGATCAAATATATAGGACCTATTTCCGTATTAAAAACTTGAGCTATAATAAAATGGTTTTAATCTAACTCTTTATTTAATTCAAATACCTGTGTTTCTACCCAGGTCCAATGCATATCCGAATATAGGTATGAGGATACGATCATCCATATAAAATTAAAAAATAAACTTTAGTATCTGAAACTCTCTCGTCGGTCTGAGTAGCATAGGTTTTAATGTCCTCAAACCAGTCTTTGGAACAAGGTCCTGACAGGTCAATTTGTCATATTTATTTTGGAGAGAAGGGAGAGATATATCATGTACCCGAGAAACTCTGAAAGCCCACCAATTCCTGCAAACTTCAAAGGCCGAGTACCTTCTCTGGCAAGATCCTGAAGAAAATAAGTTGAGATTTGCCAAATTAATTGAACTTCTTCATGTATAATCGAACACAAGTAATTAGAGTCAGCAGGAAAATGAGAATAAAAACTAAAAGGAAATTCTATCAAGCAGTACCTCTTCTTCAGCAGCCTCTAGACCCCCTTGAACCCAGAAAAGATTTTTGTAGCCAGCATTACACAGTAGCTCACAAGCCGCTAGAGATCTGGCAAAAAAAGTGCAGTCCAGTGAAGCTAAAGAATTGATGCCATGTTTAGCAGCTAAAGGGTACTCAAAGATGTATATATTTTCGTCTTCAGTCACAGTGACCAAGCAATGGTTTTCTAAATAAATCCATGGAAATGAACTTCAACTCCGGAAAAGAACAAAGTATAGCATACAAAGTCAGCATAGACAGACCATAAATCTGAAATGAGAACTTAAAATGTAGTTATTTTTTATCTAATTGACCCATGTACCTACATCACATAACAACAATATATATTATCAAATTCTATCTATTTTTCTCCATTTTCTTTTTCTTTTTTCTTTCACTGAGCTCACAAACTGGAATGGTCAAGTCACAACGCAGACTAATAACTCCAGCTCTGATTCAGAAGAACATTCGCATTCCAAGCACTTTTTGTTATATTAGTAATGAAACTGATTGTTCAAAACTATCATCTAAAGCATCCCAAAGCATTCATAGTCTCAAGTTCATTCTTTTGAGAGAATATTGCAAAAAGATTGAAAATGACATATACTGTCCTTAAAAGATCAAGAGCAAACATTATAATCGTAGCTGTATCCCCAAATTGGGTCCAAATGCTTTGCCTAAAAAGATGCTTCAGCATTTTAAGGTCTAAATAACATAAAACATTTTCAGCTAAGGTCAAATTAAAAGGAAAAGTAATCCATTAAATGAAACAAAATCAAAAGTGCAAACACTCTCTCCTCTGTCACTTAAAAGAAAAAAAATCACCTCAATCCTTTCTGGCATGTAACAATAAGCTCTGCATCTTTTGGGAATTTCTCCTCAACTTTTGACAAGAACTGACTGTCAAAGAAAGCATTTAAGAATAAGTACAAAATTTATTTTATATACATGAAATGTGAGAGTGGACATGGACAAGCACATATGTGTGCAGAGCCACATATGCAAAATAGAGAAGCAAAGGCAACTTATAACGCACCTGTCATAAGACAATGTAGGCACCCCACTCCACCAACCCCCTATAGGAAACATAAAACAGTTTTAATATATGTCCCAACTGCAGATCAAATTGGTTTTGTCAAGTAATCCTACATTAGGTAAACCATTAATATGATCTTCCTAGAAGTCAAATGATAGAAAAGAATCGAGAGATACCCATCACAAAATTGGTGGCTTTTCTGGAAAGGGTTCCAACATCAAATTTATTATCAACTTCAAAGATCGGTACCCAGGTGGAGCCTTTAACCCATGCCTTCAAAACAGTGTAGGAAAACATGAATACGTTCCAATCACAAATAAAATGACACCAACCTTGGAGATACCACGCAACATTCAATTCCCTAAATAAGAAAGGGATGAAATGAAAAAAAAAAAAGAAAAGAAAAGAAATTGTTGTTTTTAGATACCAATTACTTACCAGTTTCCCAACAATAATCAATACCTTAAAGAAATATGCCTATGTAATGCTTTAAACATGGTATTTCAAAAGAAACACCGATCGAAAACATAACCATAATCTATGATACAATGAATAATAAGACTAGAGTAGCTTCAATCCAGAAGACAAGGGAGCTAAGAGACTAGTTGTAACAATCATTTATGCGAGATTAGAGTTGAAAAAGAAGTGATTAACTACCTTCTCGCGCTCACTAGACGGGCGAACATCGAGTAGAGGCTTGTTTGAAAGTTGAATTGCATAACCTGCTTCTCTAGCTGTAAGAATCTTTACTTTTCCTTCCCTAATCTGTAAACACAATGCAGCTAAAACTTACTACTAATAAAGCAAGAAGCCCCCACATTACAGCTCAATTTACTAGATTTAGCATTGTCATGAGAATCATCCTCATTAGACATGTTCAAGGAGGGGGGGTACTTTATCAAATATGGCAGTGAGAATTCAAGGAGAAAAACCAGATTAAAGAAAAAAGAAACGAAAACTTAAAGCTGAGGATTAAAGAAAATATACCATAGCATCCCATCTCTTCTTCGCAGCAGCCATATCTCTCATTTGTTTCAACTCAAAATCTTCTTCACCAGCTTGCATTCGAATAACCCCACATTGCTAAATTCACAAGAAAACAAGAAAAAGATTAAAAAAACAACAAAAGAAATAATGGAGAAAACAATAAAACAAAGTTGAATGAACCCAAAACCCATTAGTTTGATTGGCTGGAAGAGAAGCATACAAAACGATGCAGAGTGACAGTTGGATGTTTGAAGGTTGATATACTTGGAATTGGAATTGAAGAGTTCAAAGAAGGAACTTTCCGGCTATGAAGGCGCGAAATGGTTAAAGAATTGAGAGAATGAATAGCCAAAGAAGCCATTGTTATGATTGTTTCGAGATTTTCTCTTTAAAAAAAAAGGTCAATTTATCAGTTGAATTTTTGCTTTATCCTTTCTGGGTTGGGTTCCTGGAGGATCATTATCCGAAAATCCAACTATCCAATTCCAAACGCCTTCATGCAAGCCATTAACGACGTCGTTTCTTTTGATTTTCTAGTTTTTACTTCTTTTAAGCCTTATATTTATTTCTTAAAAAAATAAATTCTTCCCCTTCAATTTTATAAAAAAATTATTTAATCATTCATTTAATTTTTTTAATATTTGAACTTAAATTATTTATCAAATCATGAATATATATATATAAATAAAACATGTTAAAGATATTAAAAAGTTATAAAAATTATAAAACCAAAAAAAATTATAGAAATTTATTGTTTATTATTTGAAAGGTTGAAATTTAATTTTAATGGGAGCTTAGAATATAATGATAAATGGGCGTCGAGTAAGGAATTTAAGAAATAATAAAATTAGTGTTTGGTGGTTATGATAAATGATAAGTAATAATTTAGATTGAGGAGAAGTGATGCGAAAAAAATTAATAAAGATGAATTGATGTATCATGTACAGTAAAGTGAGAGAAAATAAAAAATAATAATTTTTTTTTTAGCATTTGATACATTAGTAATGTAATTTTTTATTTCATAAATAATTTTAAAAAATTGACATGTGTCTCAAGTAGGTTTAAAAGATTCACAAGTATAAAAAAATAAATATTTAAAAAACGATACACATGTTAATTTTTTAACTCGTAAAATAAAAATATATACAATCACTATCCTAAATATACACCTTATTATACCTTATAAGACACTTATCAAATACTTAATCATCATTGTACAATCTAAAAACTGGTTAATTTACCAAAATAATCTAAAAATTTTAATTATTTACGAAAATGACCCAAGCTCAAAAATATACACCAAAATGACCTGAAATGAACCGTAAAAGTTGAACAGCACCTGTCTATCATTATTTTTTTTAAATACGGTATTTTATTGAATCCAAAATGATTGGTGCCAGATATAAAAATTTGTGTTTTTTTTTTGTCGATCATTATTTTTTTTAAATACGGTATTTTATTGATATACAAAAATACAAGAATTTGAAAAAAAAAAATTTGGTTTGTCAGAAAAAAAAATTCAAATTTTTTTTGTGTTGGCCATCAAATAGCCGACACCCCTATTTAAAAAAATTGCATTTTTGGGTGTAGACCATTGCATGGTCAACACCCCCTTTTTTCGAATTAAAAAATTTCAAATTTTTTGAGAGAAATATTTCTTACTCACAACTTCAAAATTAAAAAACTAAACCATATTTATAAAAAATGAGGGGAAGTTAGTGTCGGCCATTACATAGTCAACACCAAAAAAATTGTAATTTTTTTATCCAAGAAAAAGGGGTATCAGCCATTTGATGGCCAACACCAAATAATTTTTAATCTTTTTCTGACAAAAAAAAACCCCAATATTTTTTTTTCAAATTCTTGTATTTTCGTATATCAATAAAATATCGTATTTAAAAAAATACATGGCCGACACCAAAAAACACAAATTTTTATGTCTGACACCAATCATCGGCCAGATGCTGTTTAACTTTGTAACACCCTTATACCCGATTTATACGTATAAACCCAATATAGGAGCATTACATTACAGTACGGCACAGAAAGTCGAGTAACAGAATTTTTTTTTTTAAAAACCGATGTCTTTTAAGGCCATTCAAATCGAAATATCATATATTAATCATTTCATTTTCATAATTCATAACATTCGAGATAACATTTTTTTCACTCATTAGGGATTCACATAAGTACCATTGTACATGCCATTTTCTAAAAAAAATACCTATATTTGGAGTCCACCAAAGGATGATGTGATGTGATGAGAGGTCCCTGAACTCGACTTTTCTCCTTGTTACTTTATACCTACGCGTTAAGCCGGTGAAGGCTTAGTAAGCACTACAAGAATAATAGATGACTATTTATTTATTGCGTAATTTTATCAAACATTTCAATACTCATGCGTATAAAATTTCTAACCTTTCTTGCATGTAACATTTAACTTACCTTAATGCCACCATAACACACATTCATTCTCATATACCAACTTACCTCAATGATAGATATTACATTTTCATCCCTTTTTTCACAACTTAGTCCTTTCAGCCACATTAGTTCACTTAATTATCAACATTGAATTACACATACACATATAGTACTTATCTTTCATATATTCATCATTTCACTTACCTCAATGTTATAATTTGCACATTCTTTCACTTTTCACAATCTAGCCATCATAGCTTTCTTAACCATAGCTCACTTATCTTATTTATCCACTTGGCCCATAGTAGACTTGTAATGAACCTATCGGATGAACGGAATAAACAGAGAGTACCGAAGTACTGAACAAAGAGCACATAAGTGCTGGGCAACAGAGAGCACACAAAGTGCTAAACAGAGAGTACACAAAGTACTGATCAGAGAGCACACACAGTGCTAATAACAGAGAGCACGAGATGTGCTAAACAGAGAGCACACACAGTGCTAATCAAAGAGCGCGCTAGTGTTCCTTAATGGCATGCCACTAATATCACAACGGTTCTAATTCGTCTACATGGACATAATCTCATTTAACATCATTATCCACAACTTACACATCATATATACATTTTTCTTCACATATACATAATCATATATTTCTCACCTTTATTTTCTTAAATAAATTCATAATTTCACCAATTAATCACACAATCAATCTTTATAATTAACCATATAATATTTCACACATATATTTTTCTCACATATTCATCATCATATACCTTTTACTTTTATTTTCACATTAATTTTCAAAGTTGTCCACTTGTGTCACAGTCACTAAATTATTTATATCTTGAGATACAGAACTTGAAATTATAATCCGTTTGAAGTTTCTGAAACTAGACTCAATCATATTTTTACCATAAAATTTTCAGAATTTTTACTTTAGCCAATTTGTACAGTAAATTCTTTCAAGTTACCCCTTTTCTGCTGCCTGACAGTTTTGACCTTTCTTCACTAAAATTTATATATCTTTTAGTACAGAGATCAAATAATGTTACCGTCTATTTATATTAAAAATAGACTAATTAAGGAATTAACCATATAAATTTCAGTCTCTAATAATTTTTCTATATTTTTCAATGATTTTTCAAAGTCAGAACAGGGGAACTCGTGTCTGCTTTGACCTTGTTACACAAAATCAGTTATAACTCAGAATACACAGATCCATTTAATTCACTGTTTCTTCCATATGAAACTACACACAATAAGCTTTAATTAAATATATAATTAAACCCTTAACTCCATATACACAATTTTTAGTACATTTTCAAAGTTAACCCTCTGATTCTGTCCAATCTATTTCAATGAAAACATTTTCTTTCTCATGTTTTATTACACTAATCTCACTTAATCATCTTTATAACACCTAATTAAACAACAATTTCCATGCTAACAACTCAAATATATTATGAAGAATAGACTATAAACTAAAATTCTTGTAGTACTTACAACAAAAAGGCTGAATTTCTTCTCTTTTACCCTTTGCTCTATTCTTTTCCTTTGTCTTCAATTTGATTCTTGCCTCTATTCTCTTTCTCTTCAATTTCACATAAACACATATAAGCTATAAGCTCTAATTCAATAGTTTTCATGCTAAATAACAGTAAAATACATGTATCATGAGAATTTAACCATCTCTTACCTTAATCCTTGAATTCAAAATTTTCTCGATTTAGTCCCTATGCTCTCTAACACCTCAAAATGAATTCTATAAGAAGTTTGAGGTGTCTACTAACTCTATTTTATGACTTTCTTTCAGAAATTCCAAAGAAAATGGAAGGTTTTGGAGTTTGGAAAGCTTAAAAATGGTGGAAGGACCTATTTGGAATAAAAGCAAAAGTTGGATGAAAGAGAGAATGGCATGGACGGTTAGCTTTATGGAGAGAGCTGATATCTTTGCTTTTTAATTGATTTTTCTCTCTCTCAAATTCTCTAGACTTTTCTTCAAAAATATCTCACTTTATAAAAATGGTAAAATTGCACTTTTAGTCCTTAGGCCTTCCAACTTTACACTTTGGCCCAAAACTTTGCCTCCAAAAATATCTTTCACCAAATTAATCTCTTGCCCCTCCTTAATCAATCTAATTCCCATGATGACTCATAATTCAATTTGGATAAATTACTATTTAGTCCTTCCTATTTTCTCACCTTTATTAATACATCCTTGATTTCTCCAAACCTTTCTAAATTCAACCATATATTCTAATTCTCAATTGTACTCTATCACTGTTCCAAATCCGATTCAAGCACGCGGATGTTACAAACTTTTACTGTTTATTTCAGATTATTTGGTGTATATTTTTGAACTTGAGTCATTTTCGTAAATAATTAAAATTTTTAGGTTATTTTAGTAAATTAGCCCTAAAAACTCCACTGGACTCCAACAGCATCATTTTTCTACATCAAATGTCATGTTGAGCCTCCACATCATAAAAACTTTCCAGGTGACATGATAGGTTAACACTTAACGGTATCTTAAAATTTTGACAAAAGAAAAATGATCAATTGATTGTATTTTTTGACAGGAACTCAATTAAGGTTTGAGCTTTATTAAAATTAGAACAACAATGCACAAAAAGAAAAATGTCCCTAAACACTAGAAAAAGAAAAGAAGAAAACAACCAAAAAAAACTTAAATCCAGTCGACATCTGAGCTTTCCTCTCCCAACAGTATAGTAATACAGTGATGAATGAAGCTTTAGAATCGTCCGTCCAACATACCGGCAGCAGAGACTTGTCGTCATGATCCATGACTCCCAGACGTTACTGTGGTTGGACAGATGTTCGATCAGCCGCCATCTCCGCGGCCACCGGATCATGAACAACAGCAGGGTCATCCTCCACCCACCAACAAACAGTTCGACAACAGAACTCCTCCTAAGCCATGAGATGAGCAACATTGTTTCCCTCTCTGTGAATATGTTGGTACCTGCAAGTAATGAATGCTCGTGAGAGCTGTTGAGCCTCTAGGACATACGAACTGATATCTGAGCGATCAAGGTTAGGAGAGCGGAGTTTCATAATAACCATCAGAGAGCCCCCTTCAATCTCCACCAAATCAAACCCCATCTCCCTCGCGAGCCAAATCGCTTCCACACTCGCCCATGTTGAAACATTCTCCTTCCAGATGCAGGTTGCCCCCGCACTTGCAGCCCCCAAGTCTCAACTAAATTTTTTAATTATTTTAGAATTTCTTTTTAGTATTTAAGCCTAATGTAAAAAAAGATAAAAAAGAAAAAATAACTGCGGTAACTGAAAAAAACGGTGGGTAAAGCGGTTATAAGACAAAGATAAGAAAGCAGTTGAAAGTGGAGTAATGGTTGAAGTGGATTACGGGTGTCAAATATTAAAAGAAAAAGGTAAGAATGAATGGAAATATCTCAAGAGCCATCAAAAGGAAACTTCCAAGAACCAACCAACCAACCAAGCCGACCCAACCCATCTTCTTCGCCGCTATTTCTTTACTTTTACCGCTTACAACGCATGGTCTTCTCCGCCCACTCCTCTTTCTTTTCTCTTTGCTCACCCAATGCTTCACTCTTTTGCTTTAAAGGTGAACAAATAATTAACCCTTTTCCTTACTCTCTTTTTTTTTTCTTTTTAGTTTACAACTTTTGTTCCTCACTTTGAATCTGGGTTTCTTTTGTTTTGTTTTGGTGAAGTTTGTTCAATGGATGTAGTGTTTGGAACATTTGAAGGTTTCTATTTGCTTCCTGTGTTTTCAGCTACGATTGTTTATACATCTGAGATCTTGCTTTAAACGTAGTTAGATTCTTAATGCAATTCATTCTCCCCCCCCCCTTTTCTTTTGGGGCTGGATTATTTCAAGATTTATGTTTGTGTAAAGTGTGTCTGTTCAGTTTGGGTTCTTTATGAGTATGCTTCCTTATAATGTCGAAATTATAAGCTTGAAAATCTCATGGAGGTATAATAAGGAATCTTCGATGTAGCTTAATATCTGGTGTTAATAGTTTAGCAGCATTTCTGATTGTTGCATTTTGAAGCAATAAGCATGTGATTGCTTCTATAATGTTAAAAGTGTTGATCTTTCTATTAATTAATTCAAGTTTATGTGGATAAATGCATTACTGAATCCCAAAGAAAACGGGGCAAATTAATGGCATATAATTTGATAACCTTGCAGATAGATGATGGAGATGGGATAGGCGTTGAGTGACACTGCATTTGCCTCAGAATTGAAGCTCGATAGGTTTTTCTTTTCCTGCTATTTTCATTGTTGATTACTTGCTACTTCTGATCTCAACTTGGTATGGAAATGGACCTTTCTATGTGAAAGTGGTACCACTTTTCCAAAGATGCTGGCGGCTGGCCATTGTTTTAATCTTAATAGTAGCACATAATCAACTGAGTTTAAACCTGTTATTTGTTACAAAATTATGTATATTATCTGCGAAATACATTATTGTTAGCCATTTTTTTAATCTTAATAGTAGCACATAATCAACTGAGTTTAAACCTGTTATTTGTTACAAAATTATGTATATTATCTACGAAATACATTATTGTTATTTACAGTTAACTTGGGTTCTTTGCTCCATTCATGTTCGCATATTTTGAATCTTGCAGAATATATATCAATTATAGAGCTGATGGGTGGCATAACATCCAAACGATCGACCACATCGCAGTCCTCATCTGTAGCTTCTAATTCATATTCATGGGATTCTTATAGATATGCACAGCCATCATATACTTCCTCGGGCCAAGCCTATGTTCCAGAGCAGCATTCTGCCCCTCCACATCACAGCTATGGCAGTCATGCCCCAGAGTCGAAGAGGAGGTTGGAGAGAAAATATTCGAAGATAGATGATAACTACAACAGCTTGGAGCAGGTATACTGTATTTGTAGTTCCCTGTGATTTAAATGCAAGAAATACACTACAAAAAGATTAAAACTTCATATCAACATTGGAATTGGCATTGTTATGTTATTTGGCTAGCCAATATATATACAGATTTGGTAAGTAAAATTTGTTAAACTCCTTTTTTCCCACAGGTCACTGATGCCCTGGCCCGTGCTGGCCTGGAGTCTTCGAATCTTATTGTTGGCATTGATTTCACTAAGAGCAATGAGTGGACAGGTCTGACATTCTCTCGATATATTTAAAGGTTTTTTTTATAATGGTGCAACACATTTTAATGTACTTTAAAATAGGTGCAAGATCATTCCACCGAAGAAGTCTACACCACATTGGAGATGAGCAAAATCCATACGAACAGGCAATATCCATTATTGGAAAAACATTGTCTTCCTTTGATGAGGATAATTTAATTCCTTGTTTTGGATTCGGAGATGGTATTGGTTTCGCAAGATTTTTCCATTGGATCTCTTAATTTAATCTTTTTTATAGTTGAGATGATATGAGATTCTTTGATCTGGCAGCATCAACACATGATCAAGAAGTATTCAGCTTCTATCCGGATGAGACGTTTTGCAATGGATTCGAAGAAGTGTTGACACGATACAGAGAATTAGTGCCTAATCTAAAACTTGCAGGTTATAATTCATTTCATTTCTTCCTTTTATTCATTCCGTTGTCAGTCCTGTGCTTATCTTATTTTCGGGATATTTTCCTTCTTCTCTACACTTGCCCGCATTTATTCTCTTTGACAGGGCCAACGTCATTCGCTCCTATAATTGAAATGGCCATCACCATTGTTGAGCAAAGTGGTGGGCAATACCATGTGTTGCTGATAATAGCCGATGGGCAGGTAACTTACCTGCTTTGTGTTGTACAGTAATTTGTTTAATGTCAAATGCTCGGTAAATCCTCTTTAAACTCATACAAATACTTGGTTTGGGAAAAGGGTTCCGCATGCCTTTGCTCGTACTTAATAGGTTAGTACACTGCATATAATTATAAATTTTACATTATAATCTAGTCCTAGTATCGAATGATCACAGCACAAGACGAATTTGTTTTTCATCCTTTTAACCCCGTTAGTTACTGCAAGACTCCTCAGGTAATGATCTTCTATTGCTGAAATTTGAGCTTTCTATCTAAAACATGTTTTTAAGTGAAATCTTTGTTAATAGTTTCTATCTGGTACTGGATGCAGGTGACTAGAAGTGTTGATACAGAGCGTGGCCAACTAAGCCCACAAGAAACAAAAACAGTCGAAGCAATAGTAAAAGCAAGGTGTTATATGGTTGCTTGTGTCCCCAAATGATGTTTTCTTCTATGTTCAACTTCCTAATATACCGGTTACTTTGCAGTGAGTATCCCTTGTCTATTATTTTAGTCGGAGTTGGAGATGGACCATGGGACATGATGAGAGAATTTGATGATAACATTCCTGCCCGTGCCTTTGATAATTTCCAGGCAAGTGTGGCTTGTTGGCGTTTTTTTTTTCTCGTATTTGCTTCTTGAAGCTGGTAAGGTGACACATATTATTCATATTAACCATCTAATCTGAAAAGCTGCTTCCTGTAGTTTGTGAATTTTACGGAAATAATGTCAAAGAATATGGATAGGTCCAGAAAAGAGGCAGAGTTTGCTCTTTCAGCATTGATGGAAATTCCGTCTCAGTACAAAGCAACGCTGGAGCTCAACATATTGGGGTAATAATTAGTATTTTGTTTTTGTAGGCTTACAAGGCATTTAACCGGTTTTAATGGGAGGATAACATTGAAGTGCAACTTCTTTTATGTTATTGGTTAAACAGTAATACCAGGGGAAGGCTATTGATAGGGTTCCTCTTCCCCCTCCTCTTTACGGTGCGGGTTCTTTTAGCAACTCAAAACTTTCATGGTCAAGTGGTTTTCGTCCAAGTGCACCTTCTTCCGCTAGACATGAAGCACCAGTCCGAACAGCTCCTCCCGCAAGTTCTGCTTCAGATAATCATGTAATCTATCTTATTTTTAATGACTTAAAAATCACAATTCTCGTAAATCAATCTCTAAAGGTATTTGCATGTTTTTCCGGCAGCTTTGCCCTATTTGCATTTGCAATGCAAAGGATATGGCCTTTGGTTGTGGACATCAGGTAACATAATTAAGGATTTTATTGTTATCTGACGTCCCTTTTTGGATGGAAGGATTCCTAAATTTCATTTCCATGCAGACCTGTTGTGAGTGCGGACAGGACCTTCAGTTGTGTCCCATCTGCCGAAGCACCATCGATACGAGAATAAGACTCTATTAAGCATAATATGCTTTGCCTAGACTTGCTTATGCTGTCTCTATCGTCCAGCACTCCAAGAGTAAGTCCTTTAACTTTATTGTGCAAAAGGCTTCATAGTTGGCCATGATTGGATGCACATCGGATCTTTTATTTAGAGAGATTGGGCATCCATCATATATGTATCCAAAGTTCTGTACATAGTTGTGGATTACATCAAACTAAAAAACTTAGTCATACAACTTCATCTATTTCAGTAGATCATATTGTTGTAATGTAATCAGGCACAGAACAACTGGGAACAGACATGTCTCATTGTCGGATCAACATCCATGCCACATGCCAACTGTAATCTGTTCTGTTTTTCATGCTGTGAGAATTCATTTTCAGTCCCCATTTATGAACTTATAGCTGGCAATCCTTACATTTGTTTATTAGCTTTAACATTTAAGCCATAATCTGCACAATGGAACAGTTCCACTTGTTAACAGTCTGATCTTTTCTAACCTGGTTGGCCTTGTCAAAAAAGTTTCATAGGTTTTCGGCTTTTATTTGGATGTGCCAATGTGTTTGATATGAGCATATTCAATTTTTAAGGTTTTTCATGTATGATTTTTGAAATATTAGATTCTTATACACATGTCTGAAAATATATCGGTCAGAGGAATGTAGTTAGGAGTGGCATGCTACTGTCGCTTTCTTTAGCTTTTCCTTAAATAACATGAATATAATAATGAAAATATTAATGTGTAATTTTTTCACACAAGAAAATACAGATATGAACATAGATATTGCAAGATGTAGTGAGTAGTCAGCCAAGAATTGTGCACTGCAGTAGTACGTTGTGTGATGCTTTGCATGAATATCAGATTCAGCTCACGTCAAGATTGCTTCGCATAACTTCACGCCATTTTAGGACCCATCGGTCCCAACTTCAGCAAAACTAGCAGCTGTGTCTCTAACAGCCGCCTCTTGAGTCTTGAATTTACCCTAGACCTAAAACCAACCTATAAAATGAAGTTCAATATATTAACTCCATGAACAGCAACAGTTGAACTCCAAGTCCTACACCATGGGAGACAAGAAACATTTGCTTTACATTGTTACAATTCATGCAATCTTCGCTTTACTGCATTTCATTGCCAGTGATGCAGTCAAGGCACCCGCCCATGCCGGGGGCCGACAAGAGAAATGGCAGCTGTTACGGAATAACACAGGAGTTGTCGCCATACACATGGCGTTAACCCATGAAAATACTGTTATTATCTTCGACCAAACTGAAGCAGGCCCTTCTCGGTACCGGCTTCATCAACGGTACAATGGGAGAAGATGCAGCACTCGTTCCCGTGCTGATTTAAAAGATGGGGCGTGTTATGCTCATTCGGTTGAATATGACATTCATGGTAATAACTTGCGGCCGCTTAGGTTTGTCTCGGATCCATGGTGTTCGTCGGGTTCGTTCCTCAGCAATGGCACACTTCTCCAAGTTGGTGGGCATGGTCGAGGCTCGCAAAGGATACGTTATTTCAGACCTTGCAGTGATCATCTATGCAATTGGCAGCAATCGAAGAGGTCATTGTCGGATAATCGATGGTATGCTTCAAATCTATTATTGCCTCAACATGATCGAGTTATTGTTGTTGGTGGAAGGAATGCTTATAGTTACGAATTTATACCTAAATTACATACCAAGGACAAATCTTTTAATCTTCCCTTTTTGCATGACACTCATGACGAGGATGGTGGCGGAAACAACCTCTACCCTTTCCTTCATCTTTCTTCTGATGGTAACCTCTTCATCTTCGCCAACCGTGACTCCATCCTTTTCAATTATCGACGAAACCGTGTGGTCAAAACATTTCCGAGGATTCCAGGGGGTGGTTCTAGAAACTATCCGAGCTCAGGATCATCGCTTATTCTCCCGTTGGATCACCAAGATAGGTTCCAAAAAGTCGAAGTCATGGTATGCGGCGGTGCGGCCTCGGGAGCTTACGAAGCGGCAGCCAGAGGGAGATTCCTCCCGGCATTGAGCTCCTGTGGGAGAATGGTGATTACAGGGAACAATCACATATGGAAAATGGAAAACATGCCGGGACCTCGTACCATGCATGACATGTTGATCCTTCCTACAGGCCATATACTAATCATCAATGGCGCTAGACGTGGTTGCGCAGGATGGGAAAACGCAGCGACCCCATCGCTTAGGCCGTACCTTTACAATCCTAAGAAAAGTCGTGGACAAAGATTTACAGTCCTAAAAGCCACCAGGATTGCCCGAATGTATCATTCCTCGGCTCTTCTTTTACCGGACGGGAGAGTCTTGGTTGCCGGTGGCAACCCTTATAATACATACACTTTCAGCAACGTTGCTTACCCGACGGAGCTAAGATTACAAGCTTTTGTCCCAGATTATATGGATCGGCAATTCAATGATTTGAGGCCTGGGAATGTAACGATAGAGTATGGGGTGCATTCATCTGGTGTTACATATGGGACAACGTTTACTATTCATTTTCGGCTTGGACGAAGGCCGAGTAAAGACGTGGAATATAATGTTTATGCGCCACCGTTCACGACGCATTCCATTTCAATGAATCAAAGGTTGCTAAAACTGAGGTGCCAGCACATAACAAGGGACGCCGGTGGTTCGATGAGTGCTATTTTGGAGGCTCCACCGTCGCCGAATGTGGCACCACCTGGTTACTATTTGCTTACTGTTGTTAATGCTGACATCCCTAGCTTATCTCATTGGATTAGATTCATCCCTGCTTGATCTTTCTTTGACTTTGTCTTCAATATTCAAAATAATATGTTTTTTAATTTCCTGAATAAAGTGTAATGAGTTATTCTGTTATGATCTGTAAATTCACTTAGTTAACAATTTTAAAGATATGTTGAAAAAAATATAATTTGAAAATGTAATTTAAAATTTTTGAAATTTATTGATTTAAACTATTTTTGAAAAGAGAAAGGAAAATGTATTTTATAGTATGTGTTTTAATTGTCATGTTTAGTGAAAAATACGACTTATAAAAAAACTTAAAACAACATGTTTATTAATTATAAATATTAATTGTTTAGTGAAATTTATCGACAATGATACCCTATATTGCTCCTAGCTCCATGTTTGCCTTGAAAAATCATACATAAGCTCGTTCTTGACATTTTTGGAGTCCTAGGTAAAATAATAAAATGGGGTTTTATGTTCATTAAAAGTTGTAGAAATTTTTGTTTAGATCTCTTAAAATGATTTAGGTTCAAAAACATTTAACGAAAATGACCTGAAAGAAACAGCGCACAAAGGTGCCGGCCATCCCATGGCTGGCACTCATGTCAGAAAAGATTAAAAAATATTATTTTTGGTGTCGACAATGCAATAGCCGACACCCATGTGTATTTTTTACCCGTGTTTTGTACAATACATCTTGTACCTAGTTTTAAAATAAATTATTTTTTTGATGTTGTGTACTAGGCGGTTAGCATCGATTTTGAAATTATTTTAGAATTTTTTATGCCAGCACTGAAGTGACCGACATCCATTTTCAGAAAAAAAAATATTTTTTTTGATCCCATAAACCCATTTGTCAGCAACAATAAATATGGGTATTTCATGATTAAAAAATAAAAAAAGATACAAACTTATCTTCTGCAACTAATTTTTCTTTTAAAAATTATATACAATTTTACCTAATCCTAGGACACTAGGTAACTTGCTTGGAAATTGGATCCACATGTAGGTGTCACGAGACTAGATCTTTCGTCTTATAATTCGTACAATTTTAGACGATTTCTTCGCTTCAAATACGTCTAAATCAACTTAACTCCCGCAAAATAAAAAATTCTTTTAAAATTTTTCTAAGGCACTGAAAATATAACAAAAGCAATTCAAAAATAAAAATAAAAAAGCTCGAAAAAACAGAATAGTCGCAAAGAAGCAACACCCAAATCCAATGGATGATTACAATGAGGGAGAGACTCTTTATTTATTATAATTGAGTTCTCACAAATTCAACGGTACAACAAGCTTTACATCAACATAAGCATATCTCTCCTTTACTTTTTATTTGAACCGCAACATGTGACATAGATATGGTTGTTTGAACCAGATTAAATAGATTGATTAAATTAAGAATCAACTTGAGTACCAATTTAAAAAAAAAAATATTCTTATATATTTTTAGTAATTTATTTAATCCAACTAACGTTCAGGGGTAAAGTTGAAAATCAACTCCCCTTTATTCTATTTGAATTTTCTTAATAATAAAATGAAATTTGAAAGAAGGTTTGACAGCTTGATAGCTTCTAAAATAAAATAAACAAAATCCAACATCAATCACGGAGATCTCATTTTTTTTCCCGAACTCAACAAATTTCAATGTATGATAAAAATATAATTTTTCAATGAGAATTGAAAAACAAGTTTGATCAAAGTACAATGCAAAGTTTAAACCTAATCTTTTATTCAAAGGGTAGTAAACCAGAGATGAATCTCTGCACCATACACTAAACAGGTCTTGTGAAACAGTTTATCAACATTCGATTACAGACTTAAACCTGAACTGCTCCATTTTTGCAATGTTATCTGGTCTAAACGTTCGGCCATTTCAGGAGTTAAACAATTCTTCCAATCCCCAACTTTTCCCTTTCGAAAATAAATCTTGTTTTCCATCACTATATTTCCCTGCCCTTCACGATGTTTTCCAGTTTTATTCACTTCCAAGTTGCTTAAATTCTCGAAACTGCACATCTTTACAATATTTTCAGGCACCCCTTTTTGCTGTTCATCTGATGAGAAAGGACAACCCATAAACTCTGCCAATTTCTTAAGATACAAAGCAGTATCTTCATTCATTTCTTCATATTTCAAGAACATAAACTTGTCCGGATGTTCCAAGCTTGCTTTCCAGTACCCCAGAACATGATCCCAGTAAGGTCCGTACCAGTTTACGCCTTCACAAAATAACTGAAACGCTTCATCAAGTTCAATAGGTTGAGTGTTTTGAGATTTTGCATACCTGGTAACGATGTGATACAATGAAACAAATGTATCCTTGGGGTCCCTGCAAATGTAAATAATTTTACAACCAGAATCAATTATTGATGTAGGTAAGGAAGAATAAGGAACATGAGTGGCCAAGAGAGGAATTCCAAGATGTCGATTAGCGGAAAAATGAGCATGATCAAGCTCCATGAAAGGCACAACATCATGAGGCATCTTGAAAAGCAAAGGGGTGGTTGAATCATCATATGAAGCTCTTGTAATAGTGGCGAAAGTGAGGGATTTTAGCCAGGCTGTGCCGGTTCTAGGGGCACTACAAAGCATGATATCAGTGGGTTGAGCTTGGAATTGTTGTTGAGCTAACATGGCTCCTTGTAGTAAAGGTGACAAGTGCCAAAACCTTGATAGTGATATAGATGACCGGGAAAACCCCAGCTGTTCCCTTTGGGGAGAGTAGAAATCACCTCTTCGAGTGATTTCTGAAACTCATCTTCCTTATCTTGGTCAACATGGGAATCTAAGTGGGATTCCATGAGTAATGAGTACAAGTAGTATGAAACAATGGCTTCATAAATAGGTTGAAAGAATTCAAATCACATGCACAGTTTTTGAACGTGGCGGTAGTAAAAGAGATTGGGAGCGAGACGTGGAGGTGGTGGTCCTGTCTTCCGTCACATTTTATCCCATTCTAATTTTAAATTTTAATTTTGACGTCAAAAGTGTTATTCCATTAGTTTTAAATTTTTACGCTATTTCTTTTACTATAGTAATTAGGTAATTATTCAATATACGGGAGGGTTAAAAAGTTGGCATGGGTTTATTTTTATATAAAATTAGAAATCATATCACAGTATAAAACATAAATATATTTTTAAAAATAATATGCAATAAATAATAAAATATATAATATAAAATTAATTAATAATAACACATAAAATATATATAATAAAATTTAATGATATTTTTTTATTATATTAATTGTCTAATTATTTAATATACTGGAAAGGATTGGTATCGGTGATCGGTTTAATTTTTTTGTATAAATTATTTTTTATTTTTTTACTACACTTCGTCATCACATGTTATGATCTTCTCAATCTTGTAGGTTTTAATAACTTTATTAGTTTTATACCAAATAATTTTTTATGTTATTTTTAGATTTTAAATATTGCATATGATTTTATATATTTATTTTTAATTTTAAAAAATACGTATTTTTATTTCATATAATTAATATAATGTAATGTTATCCAAACTATTGAACATAATTAAATATAGTAGTTATTTTGATGATTAAAATATTACAATAATAAAAATTTTAAATTATAAGTAAAGTCTAAAAAATTATAATGAAATTCAATTTATTTTTTAGAAATATTAGCTAATAGTTTAATGAAATTTTCTACATATTAAATTTCAACTTTATAGTGATAAGTTTTATCTATTATTTGATAAAAAAATTAAAGATAGAAAACATAAGTATTGAATTTATAATATAAATTATTTGATACATTAGTAAAAAGTTAATTATTAAATATAGAAAAAATATTTAGGAAATTCCTAGTGAAAATATTTAGTGAATGTATATGTATATTATTATTATTATTATCATTATTATTATTATTATTATAAAACAACATATGCCAATTTTTAAATGCTACCTACTGCATAAAAAAATACATTGTCATTCTACCAAATACTCATCCTTAAATATAAGAAAAATTATTTGATTTTAGACTTCACAAACAAACGGGTTAAGAGTTTGGCAATTGTATAACTAGGTGTAGTAAAAAAAATTAATTACATAAATAAATGTGATATTTGTCACAACCTCAATCTACTTGTGGAGTCTAAAAAACTCACTTGCGGTGTGTCAAGTAATTATCCTAAATTATATGATTTGGAAATAATAAAATTAGATTTATAATTTTTTAATAATTGATTAGATTTATTAGATTTTTTATAATATTCATAAGTTTTTATGATAATTTTTATAAGTTAATATCAGTTTTAATATTTTTTTAATATTTAATAATCTTATGGTGTTTAATAATTTTTTTTATATTTTTATGTTTTTTTATAAATTTTGAAGAATTTTATACAATATTAAATATTTTGAATATGTTTAACCAATTTTATAAAAAAATATACTTTAATAGATTTTTATATTTTTTAAATATTTATAATTTTTTATTTATTATAAGTTTATATAATTTTAATATTTTTAAATTAATTTAATTTAATTTAATTATGTTTTTTATATTTTTATTTTGATTGAAAATTGGTAATCATAAAAAAATTGCAAAACAACTGCATATACATTCGTATGCAACAATTCTTTTTTATATTTCCAATAATATGAAGTTATAATATTGCAAGAAGCCTCTAATATGTAAGCGTCCAATAATATGTAAAATTTAAAAATATTATTAGGGTCAATTTTATAGGATTCCCATTGATTGGGCTCATTTTTTATTTAAACATATTTTTTTTGTCTCTTTATATTTTTATTTTAATTAAAAAATGGTACTTATAAAAAATGGCAAAGCAACTACATATACATCAGTATGTAACAATTCTTTTTATATTTCCAATAACATGAAGTTATAATCTTATAAGAACCCTCTAATATTTAATTAGTGTTCGATAATATTTTTATTTTACAATATTTTTCTTTTTATTTAATTGGAAACAAAGGAAGCTTATTTAATTGAGAAATTAAACCTAATTTATGGGAAGCCTACATAAATAATAATTGATTAATGGAATTGACCCTAATTTTTGGTCCTTGAAATATATTTAAAATAATTTAAATGATGAGTTTAAAACAATAATATTTAATGACCTAAAACACATTTAAGTGATCAATTAAAAAATAGAAATAACATTAAATGTTGATGCTACTCACGAAATGGCTAACACCCAAAAAATATTAAATTTTTACTTATATTTTTTTTAAATACGGGTATAATCGTATACCAGTATGATCATAGGCGAATTTAAGGGGTTGGCAGAGGCACTAACCCCTTTAAAATGGAAAATTACTATTTAGGCTCTTTAATTTTTTTTAAAATTTTAAATTAGCAAAGGTAAAATTGTACTTTGGCCTCATTAAAATTATAAAATTTTAATTTAATCTTTTAAAAATTATAAAGATATAGACTATTAAAAATTAAAATTTAATTTCGACCCCCTAAAATAATTTTCTAGCTTTGCCCCTGGGTATGATGCGGGGTAAAAAGATACCTTAATGTCGGCCATTAGATGGCCAAAACCAAAAAAATCAATTTTTAAAGCTTGACACAATCATCAGCCAATCATTGCATTGAAATTTAAGGGGGTGTCGACCATTAGATGGCCAAAACTCAATTGCACTGTTCATTTTAGGTAACTTTGGTGAATGTTTCCAAACTTAGGTAATTTTTGTAATTATTTTTTTTGGGTTAGATGGATAAAATAGCCTGTAATTAATCAACACCTTGTTAGCAAAGTCCATCCTTTCAATCACATCTTATGTTGTTTTTTTTTTTGGAAGAGATAATAAACAAACAATAATGTCGAAATGTTTTTTTTTGGAAAAATAAATAGGTCTCGAAAAAATATTTATTTGAAAATTGAAAAAAATGGGAGTCGTCACCAATCTTTTACTCGGTGTGATTGGATCACCATAAAACGTTTGAAATCCGTTTTGAAAAATATTTTGATCTTCGAAATCTAGAAAACGGGTCCGGGAGTCAGTTACGTGTGAGGAAGGATTAGCACTCTCACATGCTCAAAATTGGTACCACATCGATTATTTTCGGGTCTTGATTTGATAAAAATTTAAAAACTCGAAAGAAGTTTTAAAGTATGATCCTTAAATACATAAATTATTTTGATGTACATGTCTAAGATGGAAATCAATTTTCATTTAGAAGTCTCGTTATTTCGAAGTGATCGAGAAAGAAAGTCACGTCCAGTGAATTAAGAGATAACGTTTCGAGATCTGAAAATGACGAGCTTTCTTTCGAAACAGTTTTTAAACCTTGAAAAGGTATTCGATTATTCCGGTTTGAAGAAAAATCGCACCTAGTAAGTTAAGGCACAAATTTTCAAAACCCGAGATAAAGAAATATTGCCTCGATTTTAAATATTTATATTTTGGAGAAAAATAAAAAAAATGACTTTAATTTAAAAAAAATAGAGATAAAAATTAGCATACAAATTAAATACGAGTTATGCAATTAATGACAAAGTTAAATAAAACAAAACACGAATAATTATACGAATGAGTAAATATACGAAAATAAATATAAAAAAATAAAATATGAATCATGAATAAAAATAAATGAGAAAATACAAGATTAATTAAAAATAAAAAAAGTTAAAAATTTATATACGAAAGTCGAATAAAGAAAAATGGGGTTAAAAATGAAGTTTCGAAGAGTTTGGGGTTAAAATATAATTTTGGAAAGTTTTAAGGGTAAAATGTCAATTTAGGAAAGTTTGGGGTAAAAATGTGATATTTAGAAGTTCGAGGGGTAAAAGTGTAATTTTTGAGAAGTTTGATGGTAAAAATGTGATTTTTAAAAATTTGGGGATAAAAATATAATTTTCAAAAGTTTGGAGGCAAAAATTGAGGGTCAATTTTTTTTAAAAAATAAGGATAAAATTGATAAATATGTAAATATTAAAGGTTAATTTTTTATTATATCTTTTAAATTTTATATAGGTTGCACATAATTTTATGAATAATTTAATTCATTAAATAATATATTTTAATTTCATTTAATTATTGTAAGGTAATATCATTAAAATTGTTAATTAAATATTCTAATTAATTTGATTATTAAAATATAACAACAATAAAAAACTCAAATCATAATTAAAATATGAATAAATAATAATAAAAATATCTAAAAATTAAGTATTTAATATAAGGAATAATATTTAGTATATTGTCAGTTAAATTTTTAAGCTTTACAAGTAGGCTTGGGGGATTGACAAGTTGTAAAATATTACAAAAATAAATATTTTAAAAAATGAGCATGTTAGTTTTCTAAAGTTATTGATGGAATAAAAAATATTAAAAAATAATAATTTTTTATATATTTTTAGTAAATTTAATGGTTTTTAATTTTTAAAAATAGTTTTTAATTTTTTTTTAAATTTTTTAAATTATAAAAGTTAATTAAATGTTTACATGTTATTCATATGACAATTCATGAGTATGTAATGTTATAAAGTTAAAAAAAAATGAACTTTTCCAATCATTTTAATGTGATTTGATAAAAAAAACAAATTTAAGGGTTAAAAAAAATAAAAAACTAAATAATTTTTTTATAAAATTAAAGGATCAAATAAATTATTATACTTTTAATGATTAGTCTAAATCTAGAGTATTCTTTAATTATGAGTAGTTTGAAATAATTTTAATTGATTAATAATAAAATACTCACATTTAAAAAAATAATTTAAACAAAAGATTTTGTTTAAAACACAAGTAAAATATAAATTTCATGTGATTAATTAGAGATAAAACAAACAAAAGATAAGATTATTTTATTAAATTAAGTAAAAGTGAGATCTCAAAGATTTATTAAAAGAGCAAAAGAACAAAAAAAAAAGAGTCACCTTTGGCATATTATTGTCTTAATTAATTTTTTATTTCTTTTTAAATTGATTTCGTACTTCATCCTACTCACCGCCACGTTGGTTTCAATTAAATTATTCAATTTTTGCCATTATTTCCACGGTCTCAATCTACTCTAAGCTAACCCATTGTCAAACTTTCGCACGTGTTATTTGCCTTTTCAATTTTAAAAAAAAATCATTTTCATTTTCATTTAATTTTTCATATTTTATTAAATCACCTTAAAATAGGTAAAAAGTTTAATGTTTTTAATTCTGTTAATGTTTGGATATTATATAACACTTGATTTATTGTTAATTTTGATATTATTTTAGAAGTATTTGCTTGTTAAGTTACATTTATCTTAATATCATTTAAGTATAAAGATTTTTTTAAATTTATTTTCATTTCGTTGGGAAACATTAATTTTAATATTTTTAATGTATATGGTGTAGTATATTTTAAAAAAGTATATAAAAAATAAAATTAAAAAAATTAATTTGAGCCGAATCGAACTTGAGCCTAAAATTTTGTTAAGATCTGACTTTATCCACAGACAACTCTAATTCTAGGCATTATCTAAAAACACATAGACATGATCAAAGTTAAAAAAAAAAGAAAAAGAATTTGTTTAGTAATAAATATAGGTGAAGTGGTAATAAAATTGTATTTTAATCCCCTATTAAACATGTATTTGAGTTTAATTTTTTTATTTAAAAAATATAAAAATTTCTATAAAAAAATAGAAAGTATTATCGTAAAAATGTAAATTATGATTTAAAAGAAATAATAAATTTACATTCCTAAGAAAAGTCGTGGACAAAGATTTACAGTCCTGAAAGCCACCAGGATTGCCCGAATGTATCATTCCTCGACTCTTCTTTTATAGGACGGGAGAGTCTTGGTTGCCGGCGGCAACCCTTATAATACATACACTTTCAGCAACGTTGCTTACCCGACAGAGCTAAGATTACAAGCTTTCATCCCAAATTATAAGGATCAGCAATTCAATGATTTGAGGCTTGGGAACGTAACGATAGAGTATGGGGGGCATTCATCTGGTGTTGCATATGGGACAGCATTTACTATTCATTTTCGGCTTGGATGAAGGCCGAGTAAAGACATGGAATATAGTGTTTATGCGCCGTCGTTCACGACGCATTCCATTTCGATGAATCAAAGGTTGCTGAAACTGAAATGCCGGCACACAACAAGGGACGCCGATGGTTCGATGAGTGCTGTTTTGGAGGCTCCACCGTCGCCGAATGTGGCACCATCTGGTTACTATTTGCTTACTGTTGTTAATGTTGGCATCCCTAGCTTATCTCATTGGATTAGATTCATCCCTGCTTGATCTTTCTTGCACTTTGTCTTTAATATTCAAAATAATATGTTTTTTAATTTTTTGAATAAAGTGTAATGAGTTATTCTGTTATGATCTGTAAATTCACTTAGTTAAAAATTTTAAAGATATGTTGAAAAAAATATAATTTGAGAAAGTAATTTGAAATTTTTAAAATTTATTGATTTAAAATATTTTTGAAAAGAAAAAGGAAAATGCATTTTATAGTATGTGTTTTAATTGTCATGTTTAGTGAAAAATACGACTTACAAAAAAACTTAAAACAACATGTTTATTAATTATAAATATTAATTGTTTAGTGAAATTTACCGACAATGATACCCTATATTGCTCTTAGCTCCATGTCTGCCTTGAAAAATCATACATAGGCTCGTTCTTGACATTTTTGGAGCCCTAGGTAAAATAATAAAATGAGGTTTTACGTTCATTAAAAGTTGGAGAAATTTTTGTTTAGATCTCTTAAAATGACCCAAGTTCAAAAACATTTAACGAAAATGACCTGAAAGAAACAGTGCACAAGGGTGCCGGCCATCCCATGACTGGCACTCAAGTCAGAAAAGTTTAAAAAATATTATTTTTGGTGCTGACAATGCAATGGCCGACACCCATGTGTATTTTTACCTGTATTTTGTACAATACATCTTGTACTTGGTTTTAAAATAAATTATTTTTTTATGTTGTGTAACAGGTGGTTAACATCGATTTTCAAAATTTTTTAAAATTTTTTATGCCAATACTGAAGTGACCGACATCCATTTTCAGTAAAAAAATATTTTTTTTGATCCCATAAACCCATTTGTCGATAACAATAAATATGGGTATTCCATGATTAAAAAATAAAAAGATACAAACTTATCTTCTACAACTAGTTTTTCTTTTAAAAATTATATACAATTTTACCTAATCCTAGGACACTAGGTAACTTGCTTGGAAATTGGATCAACATGTAGGTGTCACGAGACTAGATCTTTCGTCTTACAATTCGTTCAATCTTAGACTATTTCTTCGCTTCAAATACGCCTAAATCAGCTTAACTCTCACAAAGTGAGAATTCTTTTAAAATTTTTCTAAGGCACTGAAAATAAAAAAAAAAGTTCGAAAAAACAGAATAGTCGCAAAGAAGCAACACCCAAACCCAATGGATGATTACAATGAGGGAGAAACCCTTTATTTATTATAATTGAGTTCTCTCAACTTCAACAGTACAACAAGCTTTACATCAACATAAGCATATCTCCAATTAAGGGATCTACATAATCTCCAAATATTACACAATCAAATATTATCAAATTATAATCTCTTACATTCTTCTAAGATTACTTTTCATATCTACCAAGATAGTCCTAATTTACCATAAGTGATTCACTAGGCCACCAATGTTTTAAGGAGATGGGCTTCGCCACTTGTTCTTCAAATTGAGTCAATTCAAGTGGGTCAAATAAGCCTCATTTAATAGACTGACCTCAATAAAACGCTTTTTGTGCAATGGTCACGGGCTTTGAATAGCAACATGTGACATAGACATGGTTGTTTGAACCAGATTAAATAGATTGATTAAATTAAGAATCAACTTGAGTACCAATTTGAAAAAAAAAAATATTCTTATATATTTTTAGTAATTTATTTAATCCAATTAACGTTCAGGGGTAAAGTTGAAAATCAACTCCCCTTTATTCTATTTGAATTTTCTTAATAATAAAATGAAATTTGAAAGAAGGTTTGACAGCTTGATAGCTTCTAAAATAAAATAAACAAAATCCAACATCAATCACGGAGATCTCATTTTTTTTCCCGAACTCAACAAATTTCAATGTATGATAAAAATATAATTTTTCAATGAGAATTGAAAAACAAGTTTGATCAAAGTACAATGCAAAGTTTAAACCTAATCTTTTATTCAAAGGGTAGTAAACCAGAGATGAATCTCTGCACCATACACTAAACAGGTCTTGTGAAACAGTTTATCAACATTCGATTACAGACTTAAACCTGAACTGCTCCATTTTTGCAATGTTATCTGGTCTAAACGTTCGGCCATTTCAGGAGTTAAACAATTCTTCCAATCCCCAACTTTTCCCTTTCGAAAATAAATCTTGTTTTCCATCACTATATTTCCCTGCCCTTCACGATGTTTTCCAGTTTTATTCACTTCCAAGTTGCTTAAATTCTCGAAACTGCACATCTTTACAATATTTTCAGGCACCCCTTTTTGCTGTTCATCTGATGAGAAAGGACAACCCATAAACTCTGCCAATTTCTTAAGATACAAAGCAGTATCTTCATTCATTTCTTCATATTTCAAGAACATAAACTTGTCCGGATGTTCCAAGCTTGCTTTCCAGTACCCCAGAACATGATCCCAGTAAGGTCCGTACCAGTTTACGCCTTCACAAAATAACTGAAACGCTTCATCAAGTTCAATAGGTTGAGTGTTTTGAGATTTTGCATACCTGGTAACGATGTGATACAATGAAACAAATGTATCCTTGGGGTCCCTGCAAATGTAAATAATTTTACAACCAGAATCAATTATTGATGTAGGTAAGGAAGAATAAGGAACATGAGTGGCCAAGAGAGGAATTCCAAGATGTCGATTAGCGGAAAAATGAACATGATCAAGCTCCATGAAAGGCACAACATCATGAGGCATCTTGAAAAGCAAAGGGGTGGTTGAATCATCATATGAAGCTCTTGTAATAGTGGCGAAAGTGAGGGATTTTAGCCAGGCTGTGCCGGTTCTAGGGGCACTACAAAGCATGATATCAGTGGGTTGAGCTTGGAATTGTTGTTGAGCTAACATGGCTCCTTGTAGTAAAGGTGACAAGTGCCAAAAACCTTGATAGTGATATAGATGACCCGGAGAACCCCAGCTGTTCCCTTTGGGGAGAGTAGAAATCACCTCTTCGAGTGATTTCTGAAACTCATCTTCCTTATCTTGGTCAACATGGGAATCTAAGTGGGATTCCATGAGTAATGAGTGCAAGTAGTATGAAACAATGGCTTCATAAATAGGTTGAAAGAATTCAAATCACATGCACAGTTTTTGAACGTGGCGGTAGTAAAAGAGATTGGGAGCGAGACGTGGAGGTGGTGGTCCTGTCTTCCGTCACATTTTATCCCATTCTAATTTTAAATTTTAATTTCGACGTCAAAAGTGTTATTCCATTAGTTTTAAATTTTTACGCTATTTCTTTTACTATAGTAATTAGGTAATTATTCAATATACGGGAGGGTTAAAAAGTTGGCATGGGTTTATTTTTATATAAAATTAGAAATCATATCACAGTATAAAATATAAATATATTTTTAAAAATAATATGCAATAAATAATAAAATATATAATATAAAATTAATTAATAATAACACATAAAATATATATAATAAAATTTAAAATATATTTTTTTAAAAATATGCAATAAATAAAAATAATATGCAATAAAAATTTAATGATATTTTTTTACTATATTAATTGTCTAATTATTTAATATACTGGAAAGGGTTGGTATCGGTGATCAGTTTAATTTTTTGCATAAATTATTTTTTATCTTTTTACTGTACTTCGTCATCACATGTTATGATCTTTTCAAAATTGTAGGTTTTAATAACTTCACTAGTTTTATACCGAATAATTTTTTATATTATTTTTATTTGTTTTTAAATTTTAAATATTGCATATAATTTTATATATTTATTTGTAATTTTAATAAATATGTATTTTTATTTCATATAATTAATATAATGCAATGCTATCCAAACTATTGAACATAATTAAATATATTAGTTATTTTGATGATTAAAATATTACAATAATAAAAATTTTAAATTATAAGTAAAGTCTAAAAAATTATAATGAAATTCAATTTATTTTTTTTAGAAAATTAGCTAATAGTTTAATGAAAATTTCTACATATTAAATTTAACTTTATTGCGATAAGTTTTATCTATTATTTGATAAAAAAATTAAAGATAGAAAAAATATGTATTGAATTTATAATATAAATTATTTGATATATTAGTAAAAAGTTAATTATTGAATATAGGAAAAATATTTAGTAGACTCCTAATGAAAATTTTAAACTCTACAAGTAGAGGATGATAAGTGTCCTATAATGATATAGTAAATTATTATTATTATTATTATTATTATATATAAAACGACATATGCCAATTTTTAAATGTTGTTTTCTGCATAAAAAAATATTGTCATCCTACTAAATATTCACCCTTAAATATAACAAAAATTATTTGATTTTAGACTCAACAAACAGGTTAAGAGTTTAGCAATTGTATAACTAGAATTACAATTTACATAAAAAAAATAGAAAGTATTATCGTAATAATATTAATTATGATTTAAAAGAAATAATAAATTTACATTCTTAAGAAAAGTCTTGGACAAAGATTTATAGTCTTGAAAGCCACCAGGATTTATATTCCTCGGCTCTTTTTTTATCGGACGGGAGAGTCTTGGTTGCCGACGATAACCCTTACAATACATACACTTTCAGCAACGTTGCTTACCCGATGAAGCTAAGATTACAAGCTTTCGTCCCAGATTATAAGGATCTGCAATTCAATGATTTGAGGCCTGGGAATGTAACGATAGAGTATGGGGGGCATTCATCTGGTGTTGCATATGGGACAGCGTTTACTATTCATTTTCGGCTTGGACGAGGGCCGAGTGAAGACGTGGAATATAGTGTTTATGCGTCGCCGTTCACAACGCATTCCATTTCGATGAATCAAAGGTCGCTTAAACTGAGGTGCCGGCACACAACAAGGGACGCCAGTGGTTTGATGAGTGCTGTTTTGGAGGTTCCACCGTCACCGAATGTGGCACCACTTGGTTACTATTTGCTTACTGTTGTTAATGTTGGCATCTTTAGCTTATCTCATTGGATTAGATTCATCCCTGCTTGATCTTTTTTGCACTTTGCCTTTAATATTCAAAATAATATGTTTTTTAATTTCCTGAATAAAGTGTAATGAGTTATTCTGTTATAATCTGTAAATTTACTTAGTTAAAAATTTTAGAGATATGCTGAAAAAAAAATAATTTGAGAAAGTAATTTGAAATTTTTGAAATTTATTGATTTACGCTATTTTTGAAAAGAGAAAGGAAAATATATTTTATAGTATGTGTTTTTTTTTTATAAATAAAGAGGCAGTGAATCTGCCTAATTCTTATTTTATTCCAATATCATGCATTACAATGAATATCATTTGATAACAAATTACTAACATGATCATTTGGGGTATCAATAATACGAATATCAACTAAGGTAGGCTCACACGTTTTTGCAAGGAAGTCAACCACTAGATTATACTTTCGGGAAACATGTTCGATCTTAATCAATTCAAAATGCTGATCCTCATCTTTGATTTTGCGAGCAATGGTTACCGAAGGAACTCTCTCCAAACAACTTGTAATTATATTAACAGCTACAAGACAATCACTTTCAACTATTACTTGTCTAATTCCACGAATTTTCTCAACTTGAAGTCCATGAAATATTGCCCACAATTCTGACTGAAAAGCTGAACCTCGTCCCACGAACCTCTAGAATCCTACCACCCAATTGCCATCGCTATCCCATAAAACACCTACAGCTGTCGCCCATTCATCATTGATCCCTGCCGCCCCATCAATATTTATTTTAACCCAACCTACATCTGGAGGCCGCCACCTAGTGCTAACTGTTAAAGACGTACCCACACCACCACATCTAGTACTTAAATCTTCCATTGATAAAACCATGCAATTGACTGCTACAACAATATTCTTCACTTGACCAAATATACCTTGAAATACAAAATCATTCCGCTACCTCCAAAGCAGCCAGCATGTGACAGCAACATCAGACCATTATCTAAACCACACACCTGTGCCCTTTGCTGCCCTTGCAGATTTCTCATAAACCATTGTTCAAACTCAGCTTCAAAGAATGATGCTACCGTACCTATAGTAAGCTGTTACTGCCAGACTTCCTTCGCATAACTACAGTCCCTCAACACGTGCTGAACAGACTCCTGAGCAGCTTCACAACGAACACAAGATGCATCCACTGCCATTCTCCGACGCACACGCTCCTAGTTTGTAATTAATCTTCCTCTCCAAACCAACCAAAGGAAGAACTTAATTCTAGGAGGTAATCTATTATCCCACACCAATTTCCACCTCGGATCCGGTATCAAATTTTCATTTGACGTTAAACAACGGTAAGCTGTCCGCATCGTAAAGGAACCATTTAAATTGAACTTCCACATACAAACATCACTCCCCAATGACTCATAAGGAGAATGACAAGCTGCTATTCATTCAATAGCTTCCTGAGAAAAATAATACCTTAGCTTGGTCCAATCCCACCCCTCATTACCATCTATAAAATCAACAACCTTGACATGGTGAGAAATATTCATTCCAGGCAAAAGATGATCTTGTAATAACCAAAACGAGGAACCTAATGATCATACACCATACTGACTTCCTTCCCATTCCCAATGCTCCAAATTACCTTATCTTTAAAAAGGCTCCATATTTTAGTAAGGGAACTCCAAATATAGGAACAAACGGGTCTTTTAATATCAATCAGGCAAGTTTTCGTGACCTTATACTTCGCTCGCAAGACACAAACCCATAAATCCTCCACTTTGGTCACCATTTGAAACGCCATTTTCATGAGAAAAGATTTGTTCTGCAACTCCAACTTTCGCATACCAAGTCCACCTATTGATCGTGGCTGACAACAATCATCCCATTGAACTAAAGTTGGTTTATTCCCATTTTCAAAATGCCCCCAAACAAATCCCCTCACAACTTGTTCAATATGAGAATAAACCCCGATTGGAATCATAACTGTTTGCATAAAATAACCCGAGATCGTGAGTAACACAGATTTCGCTAACTGGACCCTTCCCGCCAAAGATAATAATCGCGCATCAAACCTATTCAGTTTTTGCTGAACTTTATTAATAATGAATTGAAATGTGCACTTCTTTACTCTAGAATGAAATAAAGGCATCCCTAAATTATATCCAAGATCATCAATTTGTGAAAAGCCAGAGACATTCCCCACCTTATTTTTTACCGAATCAGCAGTATTAAGGGAGAAAAAATCTTTGACTTATTAGAATTAATATGATGACCTGAGAAAAAACAAAAGGTCTTAAGAATCTTCTGAATTACCTTTGCATTCTCCTTGCTAGCCTCTCCAAACAACACTAAATCATCTGCAAAAAATAAGTGAGACAAAGGTGGCCCACCTCTGCCCAAAGCGATCGGTTTCCAACATCTATTAGAAACAGCTTGTTGAATGGCATGTCCCAATCTCTCCATAGTCAGTACAAATAGATACGGGGATAGTGGATCACCTTGTCGAACACCTCTTAAAGGGACAAAATCTTTCGTATACCCTCTATTCCAAAGCACATACATAATAGGAGTAGTAACACACTTCATTATGAGCCTCACCAGACTAATAGGAATTTAAGCATCCTCAAGAGAATCCTTTATGAAATCCTACCGTAGCCTATCATAGGCTTTCTCCATATCAATTTTAAGTGCCATCCACCCCTTTTTGCCTTCACGAATACGCATCGAATGAACCACTTCCTGAGTAATAACGATGTTATTCGTAATATGTCGCCCTCTAACGAAACTGACTTGATTTTCAGCAATAATCTTAGGCATTATTAGCTTTAATCGATTCACGATAACTTTAGAAAGCACCTTATACGGAACCGTGTAGAGACTAATAGGACGAAACTGTGTAACAGATTCAGGACCAATTACTTTGGGAATAAAAACAATAAGGGTTTTATTAAGAAAAGGCTCAACAACCCCATCCTCAAACCCTTTCCTAGCCATCGCTTCCAAAGAATCACCAATAATGCTCCATTGAGATTGGTAAAATTGCGCATGGAGACCATCAACCCCCGGAGCTTTCAAAGGACACATATAAAAAAGCGCATCATGTATTTCTTATCGAGTAACCCCTCGACATAGAAACTCTTTACTAGCTGAATCAATAGTCGGGGACTCATTCTTCAAAGGAAAGGTGCCAGAAACCAAGGAATCCTTCGTATACAGTTGGCGAAAGAATGAAACCACCTCCTTTTTAATTTTCTCCTCATCAAACACCACAAGCCATCATTAAGTTTGAGAGACTTAATATGATTAGTTCTTCTCCTTCTGTTCACTTGGCAATGAAAATAGCGAGTATTCCTATCACCCAAAGTAATCCAATCTTTCCGGGACTTTTGTTTCCAAAGAGATTCTTCATTGTCAAGAACTCTCTCCGGCTCCACTCTAAGACTCTTCTCAAGATCAAATAATTTCTGAGAAGAATATTTTTCAAGACAACATTGAATACCAAAAAGCCTTGCAAGCAACACTCTCTTCTTCTTCAAAATGTTCCCAAAAATCTCCTTATTCCATTCCTTAGCCGCTGTAGTAAAACGTAACCGTCCTCTGTAACTGATCCTGACAAACCCAGTTTTCCGTTACAAACTCTCCAAAACCATCATGAGACAACCAACTACTCAAAAACCAGAACGAACGATCAACTTTAGGTACAAGCTTATACCCAAAACTAATTGCCAACGGTCGATGATCGGACTTAATCTTATGCAAATGAGTAACTGTTGTGTTTGGAGCAACCGAATCCCATTGTAAATATTAATTGTTTAGTGAAATTTACCGACAATGATACCTTATATTGCTCCTAGCTCCATGTCTGCCTTGAAAAATCATACATAGGCTCGTTCTTGACATTTTTGGAGTCTTAGTCAAAATAATAAAATGGAGTTTTAGGTTCATTAAAAGTTGGAAAATTTTTTGTTTAGGTCTCTTAAAATGATCCAAGGTCAAAAACATTTAACGACTATGACCTGAAAGAAACAGTACACAAGGGTGCCGACCATCCCATGGCTGGCACTCATGTCGAAAAAAATAAAAAATATTATTTTTGGTGTCGGTAATGCAATGACCGAGATTCTTGTATATTTTTTATCCGTATTTTGTTCAATACATCTTGTACTTAGTTTTAAAATAAATTATTCTTTTGATGTCGTATAGCAGGTGGTTAGCATCGAATTTTTTGATGTCTTGAATAAAGTGTAATGAGTTATTCTGTTATGATCTGTAAACTCACTTAGTTAAAAATTTTAGAGATATGCAGAAAAAATATAATTTGAGAAAATAATTTGAAATTTTTGAAATTTATTGATTTAAGCTATTTTTGAAACGAGAAAAAAAATGTATTTTATAGTATGTATTTAAATTGTCATGTTTAATGAAAAAAGTCGACTTACAAAAAAACTTAAAACAACATATTTATTAATTATAAATATTAATTATTTAGACTTTAAGGAGAAGTTCACAATTATTTAGTCATTTAATAAAAAAAGTTAATATATCAAAAATATTAATTAAAAAATATAAAAGACTTTAAATAACATGAAATAAAAATATAATATTCATAAGATTTTATTATAATTTTTATAAGTTAATACTTTTTAATATTTAATAATTTTTATGATGTTTAATATTTTTTAATAATTTATGATTTTTTTTATAAGTTTTGAATAATGTTTACACGTTTCTATATAATTTTAAATATTTTAAATATGTTTTATTAACAAATTTATATTATAAATCCAATCAAATTATTAGAAACTAAAATGCTTATATTAAAAAAATTTAATGAATTTTTTTGATGAATTATAAATAACACGTAAATCTAATTAAATTATTAATTTGTGAGGAGATGAAAACAAAATTTCTTTATTCAAACCAAACAAAGAGATAGAATCCATACCCATCAAGAAAAACAAGAGAGATAGAATCCACACGCCACCGCTTCCCTTTCTTTGAAATTGGATGCATGTAGGTTGGTGTTCAAAATTAACTTCCTTTTCTTCTCCCTTCCATGGATTTTCCAAATAATAAAATCTAATCACTTGAATCTTCCAAAATTGCAACAACAAAAAATTCAAAAATCAATTAAGAGATACATTTTTTTACTCAACTATAATAAAATAGAAGACATCCATTTACACCACAGTAAAATTTAAGTAATTTTATATAAATTTTATATTTTTTTTGTACGATTAATATTTTAATAATTTGACGGTTGAATTATTAACATATTCATATTTATCATGCACGTAAAATTTTGAATCAATTCGATATCTTTATCATATAAATTTAAAATATTGTCTATATATTTAACGGTTAAAAGTTCTTTTATATAAAACGAATAATTAAAATTTTTAATTAAGGTCAAACTTTTTTTTTAAATATACTGGTGTGATTACATGATCAAATTGAACATTCATGATCTACACAAATTGAACATTAAATATGACGGTTCAATTGTTAAAATAGTATTCGTATAAAAAGTTATGAAAAGTTGTAAAACTTCTTAGGTTTTACATTGATTAAGGGATCCCTCTCTATGATAAAATAATTAAAAATAATAATACCAACAAGTGTTGAGTATAGTAGTGATCGTGTCCAAGATGATAAATAAGTTCAAACCTTGAAAATGATATTATTGGAAAGGACAACATAAACCTCAAACATGAAAAATATAAAATAATAATAATAACAATAAAACACCAACCTACACTGTAAACTAATCTCATTTGAATAAGAAATAAAAATTAAGTTGGATAAAACTACAATACAAAGTTTAAACATAATCCTAATCATTATTCAAAAGATAGTAAAATAGAGATCAAAGTCTACCCATGCTTTAAAAAGAAAACTAGGCACCATCCATACATACATTATTAGTTTAGAAAATGAAACACTTGCTTTCATATTTAATTAGGACTTAGATCTGAACCACTTAGTTTTTGTTGAGTTATTTGGTCTAATCGCGTGCTCATTTCAGGCGTCAAATAATTCTTCCAATCTCCAACCTTCCCTTTTCGAAAATAAATCTTGTTTTCCACCGCTATATTTCCTTGCCCTTCACGATGTTTTCCACTTTTATTCACTTCCAAGTTGCTTATATTCTCGAAACTACACATCTTTACAATCTTTTCAGGCACCCCTTTGTGTTGTTCCTCTGATGACAAAGGACAACCCATAAACTTTGCTAATTTCTTAAGATACAAAGCAGAATCTTCTTTCATTTCTTCATATTTCAACAACATAAACTTGTCCGGATGTTCCAAGCTTGCTTTCCAGTACCTCAGAATATGGTCCCAATAAGGTCCGTACCAGCTTACGCCTTCACAAAATAACTGAAACGCTTCATCAAGTTCAATAGGCTGAGTGTTTTGAGATTTCGCATACTTGGTAACGATGTGATACAATGAAACAAATGTATCCTTGGGGTCCCTGCAAATGTAAATAATTTTACAACCAGAATCAATTACTGATGTAGGTAAGGAAGAATAAGGAACATGAGTGGCCAAGAGAGGAATTCCAAGATGTCGATTAGCGGAAAAATGAGCATGATCAAGCTCCATGAAAGGCACAACATCATGAGGCATCTTGAAAAGCAAAGGAGTGGTAGAATCATCATATGAAGCTCTTATAATAGTGGCGAAAGTGAGGGATTTTAGCCAGGCTGTGCCGGTTCTAGGGGCACTACAAAGCATGATATCAGTGGGTTGAGCTTGGAACTGTTGTTGAGCTAACATGACTCCTTGTAGTAAAGGTGACAAGTGCCAAAAACCTTGATAGTGATATAGATGACCGGGAAAACCCCAGCTGTTCCCTTTGGGGAGAGTAGAAATCATCTCTATCAGTAACAGTTAGTCAGTTGTTAGTTACTAACTAATGCTAGTTAGTTAAGGTAGTTGTAAGCTGCTGAAGTCTTCTATAAAAGGCCATGCAGTCTATGCAAATGTATTCATGAAATATAATCAAGATTATTCTGTTTCTATAGTGTTTTCTGTTAATCTCTTTGAGTGATTTCTGAAACTCATCTTCCTTATCTTGGTCAACATGGGAATCTAAGTGGGATTCCATGAGTAATGAGTGCAAGTAGTATGAAACAATGGCTTCATAAATAGGCTGAAAGAATTCAAATCACATGCACATTTTTTGAACGTGCCGGTAGTAAAAGAGATTGGGAGCGAGACGTGGAGATGGTGGTCCTGTCTTCCGTCAGCCTGATGGGGAACTCCCATTTGGATTTCCTGCATATACATTTTACGACCAATAAAAGCTTTTTTTTTTTTTGTAAATGGACCAAAGTTAAAATCATTTACAAGAATGGATCGATTTTACAAAAAACGCGTCCATGTGAACGCTATGTCGAGAGAAATTTAAGTAAAGCGCGTCCACGTGAAAATTTTTTTTCTTGTGTTCAGGAAAAACACTTTCACGTAAAAGCGTATTCCCCCCAAAATAGCTTCCACGTGAAAACGTTTTTTTTTTGTTTTTGAAAGAGAAAATTTTACAATTTTACCTTATAATTTTAAGCAGTTTTTAGTGTTTTTTTAATGAGAATTTTACTATTTTAAGTTTTAGGGTTTAGAGTGTTTTAGTTTTAATTAATTTTAGTGATTTTTTAATTTAAATTAGGATTTAAAGCTTAAGATTTATTAGGATTTACGGTATTTTGATAGGGCTCGAAAATTTTCAACTATTTGATTGAATCCTGATATTGTGGTGACCTCAAAGGTGCCATTATCTGACTGTTAGTGGAGTGGGACCACCTCTTTTGAGGAAGGGTGTTTAAGGAATTTTCAAGGTTGTTTAATTAAAAATTAAAATTGTTTTATTTTAATAATTAATAAAAAGTTGCTTTCGGAAAAGCCATTTGCTCTTTACCCCTCACTTGTTTGGCACGTTTTTTTCTCGATGCAACGTTCACGTTGAACCCGGTCTAACTGTGGGGTAAAACCGGACCAAGTGGATCCATTTGATATTGAATGACATTATGATAATGACATATATTTTGTTCTATTTACAACTTTAATAAATTACTTACAATTCATATTTTCTCAATTTTTTAAATATATTGGTGTAATTACATCATGGTAATTTCTGATCATAATTTTTTTATCATTTGATAAAGCACACAAAAATACTCGAAATCAAGACTTTTAAGATGAACAACATCTCTTTTTTACTATAACCACTTTTTGAATTCTTCTCATTATTCTTTTTAAATTTTGGATTACCTAATCATAACAACATGTTCATGTCATAGCCATGCGCTACTAAATAATTTGATCTTTTATTATAAATTGACTCACTAAATTATCTATAAAATATCAAAAGATTTTTTTGATATATTTATTTTGAAATTTACCGACAATGACACCCTATATTACTCCTAGCTCCATGTCTATCTTGAAAAATTACACTTAAATTCGTTTTTGACATTTTTGGAGCCCTAGATAAAATAATAAAATGAGGTTTTAGGTTAATTAAAAGTTGAAATTTTTTTTGTTTAAATCTCTTAAAATGATCCAGGTTCAAAAACATTTAACGAAAATGACCTGAAAGAAACAGTGCACAAGGGTGTCGGCCATTCCATGGTTGGCACCCATGTCAAAAAAGATTAAAAAATATTATTTTTGGTACCGGTAATGCAATGGCCGACACCCATGTGTATTTTTTACCCGTATTTTGTACAATACATCTTGTACCCGATTTTAAAATAAATTATTTTTTTGATGTCGTGTAGCAAGTGGTTAGCATCGATTTTTAAATTTTTTTACTGACATCCATTTTCAGTAAAAAAATATTTTTTTTCTTGATCCCATAAACCCATTTGTCGGCAACAATAAATATGGCTATTCCATGATTAAAAAATAAGTAAAGATACAAACTTATCTTCCGGAACTAGTTTTTCTTTTAAAAATTATATACAATTTTACCTAATTCTAGGACACTAGGTAACTTGCTTGGATATTGGATCCACATGTAGGTATCACGAGACTAGATCTTTCGTCTTATAATTCGTGCAATCTTAGACGATTTTTTCGCTTCAAATTCGCCTAAATCAGCTTAACTCTCATAAAGTGAGAATTCTTTTAGAATTTTTCTAAGGCGTTGAAAATATAACAAAAGCAATTCAAAAATAAAAAAAAGCTCGAAAAAACTGAATAGTCGCAAAGAAGCAACACCCAAATCCAATGGATGATTACAATGAGGGAGAGACCTTTTATTTATTATAATTGAGTTCTCTCAACTTCAACAATACAATCAAGCTTTACATCACCATAAGCATATCTCCCATTAAGGGATCTACATAATCTCCAAATATTACACAATCAAATCTTATCAAATTATAATCTCTTACACTCTTCTAAAATTACTTTTCATATCTATCAAGATAGCCCTAATTTACCATAAGTGATTCACTAAGCCACCAATATTTCAAGGAGACGGGCTTCGTCACTTGTTTTTCAAATCGAATTAATTCAAATGGGTCAAATGAGTCTCATTTAATAGATTGACCTCAATAAAACGCTTTTTGTTCAAAGTACAATGCAAAGTTTAAACCTAATCTTTTATTCAAAGGGTAGTAAAACAGAGATAATCTCTGCACCATACACTAAACAGATCTTGTGAAACAGTTGATTAACATTCGATTATAGAATTAAACCTGAGCTGCTCCATTTTTGCAATGTTATTTGGTCTAAACGTTCGGCCATTTCAGGAGTTAAATAATTCTTCCAATCCCCAACTTTTCCTTTTCGAAAAAAAATCTTGTTTTCGACTCCCGAATTTCCCTGCCCTTCACGATGTTTTCCAGTTTTATTCACTTCCAAGTTGCTTAAATTCTCAAAACTGCACATCTTTACAATCTTTTCCGGCACCCCCTTTTTGCTGTTCTTCTGATGAGAAAGGACAACCCATAAACTCTGCCAATTTCTTATGATACAAAGCAGTATCTTTATCCATTTCTTCATATTTTAAGAACATAAACTTGTCCGGATGTTCCAAGCTTGCTTTCCAGTACCCCAGAACATGGTCCCAGTAAGGTCCGTACCAGCTTAAACCTTCACAAAATAACTGAAACGCTTCATCAAGTTCAGTAGGTTGAGTGTTTTGAGATTTCTCATGCCTGGTCACCATGTGATACAATGAAACAAATGTATCCTTGGGGTCCCTGCAAATGTAAATAATTTTACAACCAGAATCAATTACTGATGTAGGTAAGGAAGAATAAGGAACATGAGTGGCCAAGAGAGGAATTCCAAGATGTCGGTTAGCGGAAAAATGAGCCTGATCAAGCTCCATGAAAGGCATAACATCATGAGGCAATTTGGAAAGCAAAGGGGTGGTGGAATCATCGTATAAAGATCTTGTAAAAGTGGCAAAAGTGAGGGATTTTAACCAGGCTGTGACGGTTCTAGGAGCACGACAAAGGATGATATCGGTGGGTTGAGCTTGGAACTGTTGTTGAGCTGACATGATTGATAGTAGAAAAGTGGGGTTGAACCAAAAACCTTTGTAGTGACGAAAATCTACATTATAACCCCAAGATTTCCCTTTTGGGAGGGTGGATATCATCTCCTTGAGCGATTCCTGAATTGCATATTCATCTTCGTTTTGTTTCTCAATATGGGGTTCTAAGTGGGATTCATGAAGAATGCAAATAGTATACAAGGATGGCTTTGTAAATAGGCTGAAATTAACAAAAATCATACATTTGTTTTAAAGGAAAAAACAATCTGAGGACATGTTAAATATGATTGTTCTTTAAATTAATTTTAATCGAAATTAAATTAGAATAATCTCAACTTGTACTCGATCAGAATAAACAAAACAAAACAAAAGATTCTCAACTTGTATAAGAAATTTCATAAATAATAATAGACTAATATGATTATCAATACTATTATTTAAAGCTTTAATTGATTTGGTCGTGAAATTATTAAAATTTTAATATTTTTATAAAGCAAAAAATATAATTTAAAAAGGGTCAATTCTATCCAACTTTTTTTTATTAATTAAATTTGATAATTAACTTTTAAAAAAGAGTTAAATTATTATTTTTAATGACAATTAAACATAAGTTTGTTTAATAATATTGACGGGACAACCTACATGACAATCATGTTTACTTCATGTTACCATGACACTATTTATCTTATATGTTAACAAATAATTTATGTCGAAACCACCTCGAAAACGGAACTTCAAAAAGTCATTTTAAATTTTGGAACAAAAAGGGAATCGCCACCAATCTTTTATTTTGGGTGTGATTGGATCACCACAAAACGTTTTAAAAAAGTTGGTCTTCGAAATCCAGATAAACAGGTTCGGGAGTCGGTTATGCATGAGGAAGGATTAGCACCCTCATACGCCCAAAATCGGTACCACATGATCACTTTCGGGTCTTGTTTTATGAAAACAATGAAAATTCAAGTAAAGTTTAAAATACGATGTTTATTTTAGAAGGCTTTGTGTAATTTCAAAGGAAATCTTTTTAAGAAAATTCGTCCCCGTATTTCGATCCTTTATGAGAACTAGAAGTCGTGTCCAACACATTAGGGCACTATATTCTCGGAGTTTCAAAATTGAAGGACGTTTCGAGAAATTTTGAAGAGAGTATTCTATCGCGTGAATTATACGAAAATCACACCCAACACGTTAGGGCATGGTGTTTCGAGGTCTTCACACGAAAGGACATTGTTTCTTTTTGTCTTAAAATCCTTTGTATATAGATATATAAAATTGAAGGGTGTTTTGAAAGCTTTTGAAAAGGATATCTGATCTGCATGAATTACGAAAATCACGCTCAACACGTTAAAGCGCGATTTTTCGAGGTTTTCACACGAAAGGACATTGCCTCCTTTTATTTTAAAATTATTTGTGATATATAGATATATATTTTGAGAACTTGAAAATTTCGTATTAAATTTAAAATGCAATCCGCGGACATATGACTTGAAAAATTTGCATAAGGAATGCTCGTTTACTTCGATTTTCGTAAAAAGTCGTGACCGACACGTTAGGACACGACATTTTCGGAATCTCAAAGTTAACGGGCATAAAATCTTAGAAAAGGATGTCCGATTCGCGCGAGTCATACGAAGAAATCACACCCGACACGTTAGGGCATGATTTCTCGAAGTTTACGCACGAAAGAAACATTGCCTCGATTTTTTAAAATAACTTTGAAAACGAATGCGTAAGTTTAAAATACGAAATAGCAATTAATAAAAGAAATTAAACGCGAAGCAAGATAATAAGCAAATAAATAATATGCAAAAATGTAAAATGTAGGTGCATAATGATTAAACTAAATGCAAATACTGATGAGGAAGAAAAACGACGCAATCGGGATTGAAAATGAGACCTTTGGATACCCGGGGACAAAATGGTAATTTTTGACTCTCGGGGGCAAAAATGTACTTTTGGGAAAATTCGGGGTTAAAAATGGGATTTTGGAAGGTTCAGAGGTAAAATGGCAATTTTTGGTGTAATCGAGGTCAAAAACGGAATTTTGGAAAGTTCGGGGGTGAAATGGTAATTTTTGGTGAAATCAAGGTCAAAAATGGAATTTTGGAAAGTTCGAGGGTAAAAAAGGTAATTTTTGGTGAAATCGGGGTTAAAATAGATTTTGGAAAGTTTGGGGGTAAAATGGTAATTTTTGGTGAAATTAGGGTCAAAAATGGGATTTTGGAAAGTTTGAGGGTAAAATGGTAATTTTTTGAAAGTTTTGGGGTCAAAATATAATTTTTGAGAAGTTCGAGGGTCAAAATACAATTTTTGGATAGTTTAGGGACCTCCATGGTAATAAAACCATAAATGGGTGACATGTGGCAGCCCCACAAGCATCCAGAAGTCAAAAGACTAATTTGTAAATCTTGAAAAATTCCTGGGCCAAGTTTGTAATTAAACAGAAGTTGATTTAAGGATTAAATTAAAACGAATTAAAAATAAGAGGGAGCAATTAACACGTGGCAGCCTCTGGTCCATTCAAAATGTCAAGGACTAAATTGATAAGCATTTAATATTACAGGGCCAAATTAAAATAAATTAAAAGTACCAAAAGGACTAAATTAAAACAATTAAAAAATTCGGAAGGACCAAATGCAAGAATAACCCATTTTAAAAAAAGCGGATCCTGAGGTCGGGTCGGATCGTGTCAAACCATGGGTCAAATGGCTGAAACGACGTCGTTTTGGCTTTTTGGTGCCGTTTCAACATGTTATTTAAGTCAAAATTTTGTCTCAAAAATTCATTTTTAACCATTTTTAAAACAAAAACCCTTTTGCTTCCTTTCTTTTTCTCTCAAAACCCACATCCGGCCACCCTTGCCAACCGATCGCCCCTGCCGTGATCCCGATCACGCACCGTCGTAAGCCCTCGCGTGTTCGTCAATCATCAGCCATCACCGTTCGTCGCTCACCGTACGCACATATCTCCGTCCACGCGCCATCGGGGTTCGAAGGTAAAGTTTCCATCTTGGGTTTTTTTTTTATGAAATTTGGATTTAGGTTTTAATCCAGATCTCTTCTATTTTAAGGAGAGTTTTTAAACCTTTTATTTCAATCTTAAGGACTTTGTTTTGAAACCCAGTTAGATTTTGTCGAATTTGTCTAGGTCTCCATTTTGGTTTTTAAACAAACTAAAACCATTTATTTTGCTTCATATTCTTGTTTCCTTTCATTATGTTTTGAAACTGTTACTGGACATTCCACAATTTTTTTTTAGTGCTTCTTTTCACAGGTTCATTTCAACATGGTGATGATGGCACTCGGTGAGGGCTCCGGTGCGACCTCCGACAACGTTCGAACCATCAAAGAGGGGAATTCCAACTGACTCTTCAGTTATTATTATTATTATTTATTATTAATATATTTATTATTAAACTTACTTAATATTATTATTTAAGGTATTATTAATGCTTATTAAAAAGGGTTATTATATATTTATTACACTCCTTTTAAAGCAAATGCAAAATAGAAGATAGTAACCGTAAGACTTTTGATGTATGCATTAATGAATGCTTTTTAAAAAAAAAAAAAACTGATGGAGTTAATACCAAACCATGAATGGCAGTAAATATAAGTTGGACGTACCTGGATAATTTACTGTTTTGGACTTCGAATTTGTTCTGTTGCTTGTGTCCACTCAAATATCCTTGCTTGCTAATAACTATTCCTGTATTGATTTGTGAACGCTTTGAAAATCTGTTCTTTGTATTGATCTTTTAGAATGTATTCCCACCAGTTCGTATATTGATTTTTCAAAAAAAGGGTCCCCCCTCGCTTTACATATGTTCAGTTCTGGCTTTTTATAGCCATATTTACAATGATGATTTTTTGTCTATTTTCCATTAAATTACTGTTTATTTTCTTCTTGCAGGTTCGGCCATGGCAGGAGCAACTTGCTTGGAGGTGACACTGTTGGTGGTGCTCACGTGGCAGCTTATGAGTGGTCAGTGATGGAGGCAGCAGTGCAAGTGGGAACAGATTTCGGGTCTTTGATTTCTTTGGGCCACTCGTAATTTAGGGTCCATTTTTAGGTTAGAATCGGGCCCAATTGGGCCTTTGATCATCAATTTGTAAATGGACTTTTATTTGGGCTTGTACTTTTTGGACTTTCAATATTTATAATAAGTTTTAAATTCATCTAAAAATCTAAATTTAAATTAAATTTAAATTTTAAAGCAAAATTTAAATTTAAAATAAATTTAATTTCAAAAATCAATTTAAACTTAAAATAAATCTTAAAATGGGTTCAAATGTTGAGTCCGGTTAAAATTAGGCTTCAACAATTTAAAAATTCAAAAATTTCTCACTTCAAAAAAAAAAATAAAAAATTTAAAAAAAATGATAAGAAAACAATAAAAATTTTAAAAAATAGCTTGAAGTACATGTGATTTGTCATGCGAGCTGTCATGTTTTAAAATTTAATGTTTTAGTACGTATTTTCATTAAAAAAATTCAACTATTTTCGAAATGTTGATAGTCAAATTCAACTATTTATAAAAAATTGAGGGTCAATTTTTTTAAAAAAAATAAGGACAAAATTAATAAATATGTAAATATTAAAGATTAAATTTGTGAATATATCTTTTAAATTTTATATAGGTTGCACATAATTTTATGTATAATTTAATTCATTTAATAATATATTTTAATTTCATTTAATTATTGTAAGGTAATATCATTAAAATTGCTAATTAAATATTCTAATTAATTTGATTATTAAAATATTACAACAATAAAAAAATCAAATCATAATTGAAATATGAATAAATAATAAAAAAATCTAAAAATTAAGTATTTAATATAAGGAATAATATTTAGTACATTGTTAATAGAATTTTAGGCTCTATAAGTAGGATTAGGAGATTGACAAGTTGTAAAATATTACAAAAATAAATATTTTAAAAAATGAGAATGTTAATTTTCTAAAATTACTTGTTAAATAAAAAAAAAGTACACTGCTATTGTACCAAATATTAAACTTAATATAATTATGCTGTTTGACAATAATATTTTTTAAAAGTTTTAATTTATTGTTTTAATTTTATTAGTACAATAATTTATATAATTTTAGATAAATTGTAAACATAATAATTTAAATATTTTAACAAAAATTAAGAAATAACTTTTTTCAAATATAATTTTTTTAGAAAAAGTAAAAACAACTTAACATAATTATCTAACTACTTATCATATTTAACATTTTTTTATTGAAAATTTTGTATTAAGTAAAAAATTTAATATGTTTATCATACACTTTAATAATTTAAATGTTGAAAAATTTCTTCTTTAGTACAATAAAAAATTCAATATTTTATTAAACACATCCTTAATTTTATCTTATTAAAATACAAGTAAAAGTGTTACTCAAAATTGAAAATTGAATTAATGAAAGTGTAATTTGACACGAAAATAAAGTGTGGTTAAACTTTAATAAAATATTTTTAATATTTAAAATTTAATAATAGAAATAAAATAATAATTTAATAATATAATGAACAATAAATGAATTTTAGTCAATTAAAAATTTTTTTCAATTTAATTTATATATATAAGTTTCTAATGTCACATAAGTTACACATGATTTTACGAATTTATTTTTTAATTTATTAAATAAGTACTTATTTTTACAGTTTCAACAATGATGTGTTTTTACTAAGACATAATGATTTTTTGGCCTTTCAACTTTTCAAAAAAAATAATTTTAATCTTATATTTAATTTTTCGTCTCTTTTAGTCCTTCAACTTGTATTTTTTTGTCAAATCATACAAAAATTGATGAAAAGTTAATGTTTATTAATATTGCCGGTGTAACATACATGTGGATTTCCATGTAGATGACACATTAGTATTTAATTAATTTGTTAAAATATTAAAAAATAATAATTTCTTATAATCTTTATATAATTTTTTAGTAAAATTAATGGTTTTTAATTTTTAAAAATAGTTTTATTATTTTTTTGAATTTTTTAAATTATAAAAATTAATTAAATGCTCACATGTCATCCACATGTTAATCCATGTGTATGTAATGTTAGTAAAGTTAAAAAAAATGAACTTTTCCAATCATTTTGATTTGATTTGATAAAAAAACAAATTTAAAGATTAAAAAATAAAAAAAATTAAATAAAAAGCTAAATAATTTTTTTTGTAAAATTAAAGGATGAAATAAGTTATTATATTTTTTAATGATTAATCTAAACCTAGAATATTCTTTAGTTATGAGTAGTTTGAAATAATTTTAATTGATTAATAATAAAATACTCAGATTTAAAAGAATAATTTAAACGAAAGATTTTGTTTAAAACACAATTAAAATATAAATGTCATGTGATTAATTAGAGATAAAACAAACAAAAGATAAGATTATTTTATTAAATTAAGTAAAAGTGAGATCTCAAAGATTTATTAAAAGAGCAAAAGAACAAAAAAAAAAAAAACAGTCAACTTTGGCATATTATTGTCATAATTAATTGTTTTTTTTTATTTCTTTTTAAATTGATTTCGGACTTCATCTACTCACCGCCACGTTGGTTTCGATTAAATTATTCAATTATTGCCATTATTTCCACAGTCTCAATCTATCTTAAGTTAATCCATTTTTCTTTTGAATATATTAAGTATGAATACATGATAGTATTTATTTTAATTTTTTTATTTAATATTTTATATTTTATCAAATCATCTTAAAATAGGTAAGAAGTTTAACGTTTTTAAATTTTGCTAATGTTTGGATATTGTATAACACTTAGTTTATTGTTAAAGATTTTTTTAAAATTTATTTTCAATTTGTCGAGAAACATTAATTTTAATATTTTTAGTGTATTTGGTGTAATATATTTTAAAAAGTATATAAAAAACAAAATTAAAAAAATTAATTTGAGCAGAATCGAACTTGAGTATAAAATTTTGTTAGGGCCCAACTTAACCTACGAACAACTCTAATTCTAGGCATTGTCTAAAAGAAAGTAGATATGATCAAAGTTAAAAAAAAAAAAATTTGTTTAGTAATAAATATAGGTGAAGTGATAATAAAATTGTATTTTAATCACCTATTAAACATGTATTTGAGTTTAATTTTTTTATTTAAAAATATATAAAAATTTCTATAAAAAAACAAAAAGTATTATCGTAATAATATTAATTATGATTTAAAAGAAATAATAAATTGATAATGCTTAAATATGACATACTTATGATCTTTTTATTTTGTAGGGGACTAAATTGAAGACAAAGGATAAATTGGAGCAAAAAACATGATTCTGGAAGAGAAAGAGAAGTTGTGAAAAGGTGGAAGACTTGAAGAGAGTTTTTATAGGAAAAATGACTTGATACAATTTTATTTTTATTAGGATAATATTTAGGATATTATTTATATTTAATTTGTATTTAATTTATATTTATCTTTTTAGATTCATTTTTTAGAGTTTAAATTGGATCCAATTAAAGAATTAATGTTTAAATATAATTTTAATTATCTTTTAGAATTTAGATTGGATTCAACTAGGGATTTCTATGTATTATAAATAAAGGGTGGAGTGATTGAATTATTGTTTTTTCATTCATTGAAAAATCCTCCATCCCTCAAAACTTTAGTTTCAATAAAAAGCTCAATTTTTATTATATTGTGTTTTTTTCCTAAAAACATGAGCAACTAAAAACCCTTTTAGAAAATGCCGTCGGTCATTTTGTGTGTTTTGAGAATGTTGCACAGTCGGTTCGCTAATTTACTGCATCAGAGATTGTCGAGCTAAAGAGACAAAATGGCATGACATTCGTCATTGGGAAAATGTGATCTGGTGTAAGACAATCCCATTGGAGCAACGGTTCGCTAGAGTTAGATTCTTATAAAAAATTGTAACTGGAGCTGGTGATCGTAAGCATCCTTTTTCATTATAATTGACTTATTCGAGAATGAGAAGAATCATCTAAAGTCTATGATTGAACCGATGAGGAATCAAGATAACTAGAGGTTGAATCTTTAAATATTGATAAAATCCTTCTTCCTTTGACTTTAATTTATTTTTATTTCATCACCTCTATTTTCTACTTCTTTTAATTCTGTTTTTTTTTTTAATTTTCTCAGATTCCGTCACTTTTTTTTAGGTAAGATTTCGCCCACGATCTCGACAAACAAAATTTTTTACATTCTGATCCCTGAAGATTAAACCCTACTTCCTTTACTATTATTTATTTTAATTTTTGAAATAGATTATATTTAGTGTTTTCGATGAAATATTATAAATCTATAACTTCATAAGGGTGGAGGCAACCATGTTGCTTGTCTGCTGGATCATTGCGGTTTGCTGCTGTAGTTGTGGTCATTGTGCTTGACAGAAATAACTCAGCTAATGCTCTTTGCCAAAAGATCCTTCGAACTGAAGTTTTTTTTGTTGGGAAACCAGGAGCTTTGAGACGCTAAATTATCTGCAAGAATTACAAGCAAGATAATCATAAGCACTACCCACTATAACCCATCCACAGAGGCAGCCTAATGCCTGCTATATTCATGACGGCTTCTTGGATATATGCAACCAGCAAATCGACACTCGTCCCAGTAACCATTCACATCAAGTATATCACATGCTGAAGTTGACCCATCATAATCGTGCTCAATAATTCGATCGGTATCCAATTGTCAACCCAAAATCTTACCTTGCTACCATCACTGACTGACCAGCAACCATGTCCCAAATCTGTGTAAGTGACCTCCAATCAAAGGAACATCTCTCCGTCGGGCTATGCTCATAGGGGATAAGTTGAAATACCAACTAGATTAAGAAAGACTTGTTTTGATCGTGCAATCTCCTAAGGCCGATTCCTCCGTTGGCTAAAGCTTGACAGCATTGACTTTAATCAGCTAATGTAATTTTCGGCTCTTCATTTGGAGCTTCCCATATAAATTATTAATTCTTTTGATCTCCTTACACACGCTTATGGTATCATAACCGATTGTATAGAGTGGTTGGGGATGGCAAGAAGGACTAACCTGACCTAGCCCGCCATAGATGTTAGGCATGCATCCCATCCATTTTCTCGACAATAATGTGAAAGGTGTGGAATAATGATATGCAAAGATAACTCCCCGAATCCACTCGTCCAAACCCAAGTAAATTCCTCATTGCAATTCTAGTCGAGGCTTCAATGTTAGAGAAAGAAACCCATGTCTTTCTTGCATTCACCTTATGGCCCAAAAAGAGCGCATTTGATTAAGGGTATTTTGGACAACCTTCGCTTGGGTCATGTCAGCCTTATTCAATAAAACCAGTCCATCATGATTATTAACTTTTAGTGTAAAAGTTAAGTCTCATTATAATTAGAAAATAAAATTTATTTTGAAAAATAAATTTATGTATTTCTTTTAATAGTTTAGTACTTAGAGAGAAACGATACAAGAGTTTTGTATGAATAAAGTCTAATAATATAAAAATATTTTAATAAAAAAAATATAACTTCTACTCTAGGTAGAAGACATAGGATACTAAGGTTTATTACCTCTTGTATGTAACATAGTCTAATTGAATCTTTCATGTATTGAATCCAATTATATGTATTATTTAGACTTTATCTAACACTTATAACTTATCCAACTCAATAAATCTTTTCTATTTCACAAAATATTATTAACTAAATTAATTTGTTAACTAAATTATTTTTTCAACTCAATTACATTTCTAATTTTATTAAAGTCATGACAACTTTGACATATTAGAATCTGCGAGTAAATATATTTAATTGCTTTATTCCACAAATTCACTATGACTAATTAATTTAATTCTTATTTTAAACTTCAATTATTTAATTAAAATTAATTAAATAATAATTCAAATAAATGAAATTGATTTTTAAGTTATTTTTTGTACTTAGCGAAAAAACACATTCATTGCAAATAGTGATATATATGATTTATTTCTCATACTTTATCGTTTTCATTCATTTCATATTATTAGATCTATATGCAATTCGTTTTTGGTTGTCAAGCTAGCAGAGGGACCGATTGGACATATATAATTAGGACTCAAATAATTTGTAATTAAGTTCTAGCTTGATCGCACAAGTTGGTGTTAGAACACCAAATAGAGAATTAACACAAATGTAAAGATTTAAAAACAATTTTGACTATAAGTGTGACAAGTTAGTTGTAATATTTGTGTGTTACAATAGAACGCGAAGTATTCTAAGGATCGAATTTAAGGGATTGTCAAATTGGTAAATGCATTTATCAAGTTAATTGAAAATTAAGCAAATACTAATCTAATCGATTCAAGAATTATTAGTGCAACCAAATAAGAGGGATATTTAAAGATAATTCTAAGTTAACAAATTAAACAAACTAATCTAGTTTTCTTTCCTATTGTTTTAGACGAAGCAAATAATGAAACGATGGTTGATTGATTAGTCGATTGCAAATTAAATTAATAACCTATCCCGATTATATTGCTTACTACTCCTAATTAGGAATCTCCTCTCGGTCTCATCCTAACTTGGAATTATCACCTAAGCTCCCTTTTTGGTCTCACTACTCGACACAAGTATATCAAAACTATTTAATGATAATCTCTCCTTTCAGTCTCGTTTATCTAAAATTTCCATTAGAGACATCAATTCTAGCATACTAAGCATTTCGATATAAAAAAAAAACCAAACAATCAAACATAAAACATTTACTTAATGAAACAATCAATCATCAATTAACCAACAAGTAATATCACCGCATAATAAAGTTTAACACCCAAATAGAAATTTCATCGAACAATTTATATGCACAATATAAAAGAAATGGCAAGAAGTGTTCATTTAAATATGAAACCAATGACACCCAAAGGTTTGATCCATCTCTATTTATAAAAGTTTTTAACAAGAAAGAAGAAATAAAACAACAAAAATAAAATCTATTCTAAAAAAAAAGAAAAAACCTAATCTAAAAACATGAGAATAAAAAGAAAAAAGAAAAAGAAAAAGAAATCCAATCTAAAAATATGAAAAGTAAAGAAAATGTTCAGTCTCCCCTAACCTAACCTACTCCAAGAAGTTTATAAAGTAGTATTTATAGTCTAATAACATTTAATTTAACAAAGACAATTATATCTTTAATTCTTTATACGATGAAAAGTGACAAAAACTTATTTGAACATAAAATTGTTCCATGAAGAAGGTTTGAGGGACGCTCGATGTCACAACAAAACTTTATTAGTATCGCGATCTAAACGATAGGCCACTAGATTCCCTCTCCAAATTGAATTTTGTTAAAGTTAAATTTTCAGAATTTTAGTTCGTTCACATAAAATTATAAGGTTAGAAAAATCGTGAAAATATGAAAAGTCAATTAATAAACTAAACTTCAAAGGAAAAGAGACAACATTATTTACATAATTGAGTTGGCAATTAAATTAAAGGTGCAGTAAAATAATAAAACACAGATAGATAGATATATATTTTGATTGGTTCAGAAATTACAATATATCAAGTTTGATTAGAGTTGAAACTATATTTCATCCGACCCGACAAGACCGAATCCAATGGAAGCATGTAGATGAACATAGACATAGTGTCTTTCTTACCAAAACTTATGTGTGTTTGACGTGGCATTACCCTTTTTGCAGCTGTATCTGAAGACGACCGAAACATGCAGCGGACCAAACTCTCGACAACATCGCCATCATCATCATCAACTCCACGCTTTCATTCTTGGATTTCACATTTTATTTGGATTACTATACACAAACGCCGTCTGAATCACTTCAATGAATGAAACATATAAATATAGCTGAGCCCTTCCCATTGAAAAACCTGTCAAATGCGTCTTCTTTCTTCTGCATTTTGATTTCCTCAAACAAATGACAATCACAGCAGCGCTCTGTGTGAATGATGGCCGCCTCAGGGTGCGGGGAAAGGTGGTTTTAACTCAGGTTCCCACCAACATAATCCTTTCTCCGGGAATTTCAGAGGCAGCTTTTCTGGGTTCAACTTCACCCATTCCCACTTCTCGCCATGTTTTCACTCTTGGGATCCTTGAGTAAATTCCCAGTTTCCTCCACTTTGTTCATACGAATCTGCCTCCTTTTTCATGAATTTCGGTTTCATCTTTTTTTGGCTTTGATTATTACAGGGGATACAAGCATCTGTGTCTGTATAGATTCAAAATATGGTGGATGATTCCAGGGTATGGGAAATCTGGCAGTGAAATTCCATTGGAGACTCAATTGCTTCTTCTGGAAATAAAAGAAGAATCGGTTGTTGAAGATGACGATTCTTTTGCTCCTCCCACACCCACCACTTTCTATGTTCTTTTCTTGCCTGTCTTGGATGGTGATTTCCGAACAAGTTTGCAAGGAACTCCTGCAAATGAGCTGCAATTTTGTGCGGAAAGTGGTTGGTATTTTATCTATAATTTAAAAGTTTTCTGTACGTTCAATCGTGTTACGATCTTCATATATCTTAAAATAGGACATATTCGTATTCCACGCTCACATCATACAGTAGTAGCCTATAGGCTTACTGTTTGAATGTTCCAGGTGATGCCAATGTCCAGAACTCACAAATATTGGAGCCAGTGTTCATCAATTCAGGAGATAATCCATTTGAACTCATTAAGGATTCCATAAAGTAAGCTCAAAAAAGCAAACACAAAACTGATTACCAATGTTTTATCTGCTGCAATTTGTTGTCCTTTGACATTTACATTTACATTTACATTGTTTGTGTTCGTGTAGGATATTGGAGAAGCACAAGGGCACTTTCGGACATATAGAAAACAAGAAGGTAATTTATTAATCTTACACTGTTGAACATTGTACACACCAATCTTTGTTCCATTCATAAATTTGGGGATGTTTTGATGAACAGATCCCTGCACATTTGGACTGGTTTGGATGGTGCACTTGGGATGCCTTTTATACTGAAGTGAACCCTCAAGGCATTAAAGAGGGTCTTCAGAGGTACTAAAAGAATAAATAAATAAATAAAACTCAACGTTCATATCTCCTAAATCATTATAAACCTCATACAACATGTGATCATTGTTCTGTAACTTGGGCAGTTTCTCAGATGGAGGTTGTTCTCCAAAGTACCTAATCATTGATGATGGATGGCAAGATACTGTAAACGAGTTCCAAAAAGAGGGAGAACCACTCATTGAAGGGACACAGTAAGTAATGCTAACGTGCCAAGACTCGAGATAAGTGTTGGCTACATTTTTTCATATATTTGAAGGCTCATACCACCATACCCGTATTTGAATATGTACCGAGCTTGAGCCTTGCTTTATTAATCATGCTTCTTGCTGCTTTTTTGTTCTCTGTAAGGTTTGCAGCTAGATTAGTAGATATCAAAGAAAACAGCAAGTTCAAAAGTTCGGAATCGGATGCCGGATGCAACAATCTCCATGAATTCATCAACATGATCAAAGGAAAATATGGGTTAAAGTAAGGTTTCAATTCTGGATGTGAAAACTTCTCTATTAGTAATATGCTATTGCTATGATACTACAACTCTTCATTTTCCTCGAAAGTACCCAAGTCCGGCACTCACCACAAGTCTGACTAACGCAGGATTTATGTTGTTTTTTGCAGTATTTTTATGATGAAACTTACATGTTAATGCATGCAGGTATGTATACATCTGGCATGCTTTAACTGGCTATTGGGGAGGTGTACTTCCATCATCTGGAACAATGAAAAAATACAATCCAAAGATTGTTTATCCAATCCAATCTCCTGGTAATATAGGGAACTTGAGAGACATTATCCCAGACAGCTTGGAGAAGTATGGTGTGGGGATCATCGACCCTCAGAAAATCTTTGATTTCTACAATGATCTCCATAGCTATCTCTCCAGCAACGGCGTCGATGGAGTCAAGGTAGATGCCCAGAATTTGATAGAGACCTTAGGTTTTGGCTTCGGTGGACGAGTTTCACTGACTAGACGATATCAACAAGCACTCGAACAATCTACATCAAGAAACTTCAAAGATAATAATCTGATATGTTGTATGAGTCATAACTCAGACTCAATTTATAGGTGAAATTATATCATCAAATCAAAACATTTAGCAAGTTGCTAAGTTGAATATAAGTACTGATAATAAGATGTTTGTATGATTTTCAGTTGGAAAACCAGTGCAGTTGCAAGAGCATCAGAAGATTTCATGCCACGAGAGCCAACATTTCAGACCCTACATGTTGCATCTGTTGCTTTTAACAGTCTACTTCTTGGGGAGATTGTGGTGCCAGATTGGGACATGTTCCATGTATGCTGCTTTTCTTTTGCATTGAAGCTTTCATTTGAATGCACATTTAACATCCGAATCACATTCAGAACTCTGGGTTTAACCCAGTTAGTTCATATAATCACCCTCAAGACTTAAACTGTGGCATCCAGTAGGTTCAGGCTTAGAACCCCAATATCTGCAATCCCTTCAGTATCCCCTATCTTCTACCCCGGATCACATAGAAGACTTCTTCTCGCTTATCACATGGCACAACCCAACTTCTAGTGTTCTTTTTTTTTATTTTTTATTGTAGAGCAAACATGACACAGCTGAGTTCCACGGTATCGCAAGGGCAATAGGGGGTTGTGCAGTGTATGTAAGGTTAGCCACAACTATTTGATAATTTTTTGTTCTTGTTATATTTGAGAATAGGAACATTGTTATAATTTCTCCACTTATTATCACAGTGACAAGCCAGGCAATCATGATTTTGAGATCCTAAGAAAGCTGGTATTGCCTGATGGATCGGTTCTAAGAGCAAAACATGCTGGCCGTCCCACTCGAGATTGTTTATTCAGAGACCCTGTCATGGATGGAAAAAGGTAGAAGAAAATGCTGAAAACCTATTGCAGGTTCCGTTTTCAATATATATATACCAACAATATGAAGTGTCTTGCAGTCTTCTGAAGATATGGAACTTGAACAAATTAAGTGGAGTGGTGGGTGTTTTCAACTGCCAAGGAGCAGGAAATTGGCCACTAAAACAAACAATTAAAGACATGCCAAGCACACCTTTGGCCATTTCAGGCAACGTTAGTCCCTGTGATGTCGAGTTCATTGAAGATGTTGCAGGGGAAAACTGGAATGGAGATTTTTCAGTATATGCCTTCAATTCAGGTTAACCTTTCAGCTGAATCTGAAATTAAAACACAGGCGCACGCATATATATTAACATTTTTCTTTTTCAATTGCAGGATCTCTCTCCAGATTGCCAAAGAATGGAAATATTAAAGTGACATTGGCCAATCTTAAATGTGAAACATTTACCATTTCCCCAATCAGGGTTAGTAAAATCCATCCACCACTCTTTTTCTTTTTCTTGAAATATCTGCCATATCTGTAGTAATCTTTAAAACGATGTCAACAGGTATTGGGTGAGGGTGTTCATTTTGCTCCCATAGGATTGCTTGACATGTACAATTCAGGAGGAGCAGTGGAATCCATTGATGAAAATATGAAGAATTCTTCAGAGCTCATAATCAAAATCAAAGTTCGAGGGTGTGGCAGATTTGGAGCCTATACAAGCTTGAAACCAAGGTCTTGTATGGTGGATATGGAAGAAGAGGAATTCATATACAGTTCTGAGAATGGATTATTGACACTTGATCTAACAGGTGATTGCAATTTTAGAGATATTGAGTTTATATATTGAGGTATCATTTACCATGTCAAATGACAAAACTTTCATACGGTAAGCATTATTATTAACAGATTCTTTATAAATCTGTTTTGTCCTTAAATATATATGAGAGATGAGAGTTGTACAGTGTTCTTCAAGTCAGTTTTAGATAATTTCGGCAGATTAACCCATATATATATCGTCCGCTAATACACGACCAATTAATGTTTGGATAAAAATTCTTTCCGGAAGCGTCCTCTTTTGAGGACTCACAGAAATCCCTCGGGTGGTGCCACAATCTGTTCTACGTACAACAATGTGTTGAACTACTTCAACAAGTCTGCGCGTAAGATATCCAGCATCTGATGTTCGTACGGCGGTATCCACAACCCCTTTTCGGGCTCCGTAGCAAGAAATGATATATTCTGTTAAAGACAGTCCTTCGCGTAAATTGCTTTGAATGGGTAAATCGATCATTTGTCCTTGGGGATCCGACATTAATCCTCTCATACCTACTAATTGGTGCACTTGAGATGCATTTCCTCTAGCTCCTGAAAAAGACATTATATGGATTGGGTTAAACGGGTCAGTCATCCTAAAATTAGGATTCATTTCTTGTCGCAAATATTCACTTGTAGCATACCATATCTCAATAGATTGGCGTAATTTTTCTACCGCGTGTACATTCCCAAAATGATGGTGTTTTTCCAAAATCAAACTTTGTTGTTCAGCATCTTGGACTAGCCATCCCTTAGAAGGTATCGTTAAAAGATCATCAATTCCTAATGAAATGGATGTAGCAGTGGCTTGTTGGAAACCCAGAGCTTTTACTTGATCCAGGATGTGTGATGTATATGCCATTCCGAAGTGATCTATTAATCTGCTAATAAGCCGTTTAATGGCAGTTCCATCTATCACTTTATTGTGAAATACCAGATTGGCCCGTTCTGCCATAAATACCCCCTTATTCCGCTGAGTGGACTTCGCCAATGGGTTTGAGTCAATGATTGGAAAACTTCCTTTTCTCGATCTTGATTTTGGTAGAAAGTCGGGTCAGGAACTGGGGTCCTAGTTGAACCGGAGAGACCCGAATTCATATTGGTGTCATAGAATTTTTTAGCTTAGATACCATATGATTGGGTATCATATGAGTAGGCCCGAAAAAACCCTTGTATAGCTTCTTCGATTTCTCGGTAAAGAGAAATATGACCAACAGTGGTTCGAATGTATATACAAAGAATTTTTTTTTTAAACTTCTTACTATTAGATAATGTCCATAAATCTCATGATAGGTACCCAAAGATTCATAGTGAACTTCGATGGGAGCTTCTCTTGAAGCAATAACGCATTGCTCTAGTCGCCACCGGAGCCACAAAGGACTATCTAAATTGATTCTTTTCCGCCTATAAGCTCCAATGGCATCATAGGAATTACAAAAAAAAGGCTCCCTTGTAGACTTATTGTAACATCCGCGTTCTTAAATCGGATTTGAGTGATAAAATAGAATTGAGAATTAGAAATGTTTAGTTGAAGTAAGAAATGTTAGAAAATTTTAAGGATTAAATAGTAAAGGGGAGAAAATATGGAGGACTAAATAGCGAATTATCCAAATTGAATTTTGAGTTATCATGGGAATTAGATTGATTGAGGGGGGGCAAAAGAGTAATTTGGTGGAAGATATTTTTGGAGGCAAAGTTTTGGGCCAAAGTGTAAAGTTGGAAGGTTTAGGGACTAAAAGTGCAATTTTGCCATTTTTATTAAGGTAGATATTTTAAGTGAGATTTCAAGAGAATTTGAGAAAGGTTAAAAATCAATTAAAGGTCAAAAATATCAGCTCTTTTCATGTTCAACCGTTCATACCATTCTCTCTTCCATCCAATTTTTGATTTTATTCCAAATAAGTCCTTCCATCATTTTTAAGCCCTCCAAGCTCCAAAATCTCCTATTTTCTTTGAAATTTCTGAAAGAAAAGTATAGGAAGGGGTTATTAGACACCTCAAACTTCTTAAAGAATTTATTTTGAGGTGTTAGAAAGCATAGGGACTAAATTGAGAACTTTTAAATTCAAGGGTTAAGGTAAGAAGTGGTTAAATTTTCATGACATACATGTATTTTAGTGTTATTTAGCATGAAAATCATTGAATTTTATCCTTTAGCTTATATGTGTTTGTATGAAATTGAAGAGAAAGGAAAGAAGGAGAGGGACCAAATTGAAGAAAAGGGCAAAGAGAAGAGAAAGGAGTAAGAAGAGAAGAATATCAACCTTTTTGTTGTAAGTACTACAAGAGTTTTGAATTATAGTTTAATTTCTCTAATGGTATGTGAATTATTAGCATAAAAATTGTGATTAGGTACTTAATTGGAATGGTTACAATGATAAAATGAAAGGATTAAAGTGTGATTTAGTAAAACAGTGTTGGACAGAACAGAGGATTAACTTCGAAAATTCACCAAAAATGGTATATAATGATTTAAGGGTTGAATTATATATGTAATTAAAGCTTATTGAGTGTAGTTTCAGATGGAAGAAACAGTGAATTAAATGGATCTGTGTATTCTGAGTTATAACTGATTTTGTGTAACAAGGTCAGAACAGATACGAGTTCCCCTGTTCTGATTTTGAAAAATCATATAAAAATGTATAAAAATCATTAGAGTCTGAAATTTATATGTCTAAATCCTTGATGAGCCTATTTTCAAAAGAAACAGACCGGAACATTATTTGATCTCTGTAATAAAAGAAATATAATTTTTAGTGAAGAAAGGTCGAAACTGTCAGACAGCAGAGAAGGGGTAACTTGAAAGAATTTACTGTACAAATTGGCTAAAGTAAAAATTCTGGAAATTTTATGGTAAAAAGATGATTGAGTCTAGTTTCAGAAACATCAAACGGATTATAATTTCGAATTCTGTAGCTCGAGGTATAAATAATTTAGTGACTGTAACGCAAGTGGACAGCTTTGAAAAGTTAATGTGAAAATAAAGTTAAGAGGTATATAATGATGAATATGTGAGAAAAATATTGTATGAAATATTATGTGTTTAATTATAATTATTGATTATATGACTAATTGGTGAAATTGTGGATTTATTTGAGAAAGTAAAGGTGAGAAATACATGATTATGTATATGTGAAGAGAAATGTAAATGTGATATATGAAATTATGAGAAATGATGTTATATAAGATATTATGCCCATGTAGACAAGTTAGAACCATTGTGATATTAGTGGCATGCCATTAAGGAACACTAGCGCGCTCTCTGTTTAGCACGTCTCGTGCTCTCTGTTATTAGCACTGTGTGTGCTCTCTGATTAGCACTTTGTGTGCTCTCTGATTAGTACTTTGTGTACTCTCTGTTTAGCACTGTGTGTGCTCTCTGTTGCCCAGCACTTATGTGCTCTCTGTTAGTACTTTGGTACTCTCTGCTTGTTCCGTATATCTTAACGGTTCTATGATAGTCTACTATGGGCTAAGCTACAGAAAGTGGTTAAAAGTGTAAATTGTGCTATTGTGATAATTTACAAGTTACAGGTGAGTAAGACAAGAAGTTTATATGCATGATTACTAAAATGATCATTCATTATTTTTGTAGTGCTTACTAAGCCTTCACCGGCTTAACGCGTTTATTTTAACGCGTAGGTACAAAAGCTACGAGAAGTTGAAGTCAAGTTAAAGGACCTCTCATCACATCACATCACTATTGGAAGTCTTCAATTTAGGTACATTACTTTTGGTAAAAATGGCATGTACAAATTGTACTGTTATATATATTTAGTGAATGGTTAAAAAAAGGTTGTTTTGGATTACTACAAGTTAATGACTTGAAATGATGTATTTTGAATAGAATAACTTAAAACACATCATTTAAAAAAAAAATTGTTATACTCGTGTTAAAAATCTCCGCTACTGTATGTAATGCTTCTATATCGGGTTTATACGTGTGAACCGGGTATAGGGGTGTTACACTTATAGTTATTATCGTCAATTCTTTCATTTTGATAGCTTTTTCGATTCCATGGATTATACCTATTCGCACAAATACCTCGACGATTCCCACTCGTTAATACATAGAGCCCAATAAGCATATCTTGAGTCGGTACGGAAATGGGATCCCCAATAGCTGGAGACAAGAGATTCATATGAGAAAACATAAGTAAACGAGCCTCCGCTTGCGCCTCTAAAGATAAAGGTACATGAACAGCCATTTGATCCCCATCAAAGTCTGCATTGAATCCCTTACAAACTAATGGATGTAAACAAATAGCGCGTCCTTCCACTAAAATAGGTTGGAATGCCTGTATACCTAATCTATGCAGAGTAGGCGCTCTATTCAGCAATACAGGATGTCCCTGCATAACTTCTTGTAGTATTTCCCATACAATCGGCCCTTTTTCCCGAATTTTACTCTTAGCAACTCCTATGTTCGGAGCAAGATGTTGTCTAATTAGACCGCGAATTACAAATGTCTGGAAAAGCTCTATTGCTATTTCGCGAGGCAATCCACAGCGATGTAATGAAAGTGAGGGGCCAACAACAATGACAGAACGTCCCGAATAATCGACTCGTTTGCCAAGCAAAGTCTCGCGAAATCTTCCCTCTTTGCCTTCAATTACATCTGAAAACGACTTGTAAACCTTATTATGACCGTCCCTCATTGGTTGTCCGCGGATTCCATTATCAAGAAGTGTATCCACGGCATCTTGTACCAATTTTTCCTGACACATTACTAATTCCCCTGGCGTAGATCTACTTGTTGTTAATAGATCGGTAAGAGTATTATTTCGATAGATAACTCTTCTATAGAGTTCATTAATATCCGAACTCATTAGTTTACCCCCATCTATCTGAATGATCGGTCTCAACTCGGGAGGAAGAACCGGTAATAGACATAAAACCATCCATTCTGGTTCTATATTTGTTCGAATAAAATGCTTAGCCAATTCCATGCGTCTAACCAAAAAATCCTTTCTTCTTCCAATTTTTCGATCTTCCCATTCATTACCCGTGAAGCCTTCTTCTCCTAATTCTTTCCATTCTACCACCGAATAATCGATAAGAATTCGCAAATCTAGATCGGCTAATTGTTCTCGAATAGCACCTGCTCCGGTAGAAATTTCGCGACTTCGAAATGTATCGAAACCTTGGGTAGTAAAAAAAAGTGGGATACTGTATTTCCAGGATTGAATTTCATATTCGAATGAACCTCGTAATCGTAAGAAAGTAGGTTTTTTAGCGATGGGCCTAGCAAAAGAAAAATTAGGATAGGGCCCTGCGGGATCCCCCCCTCAAAATCGGACATGAGAGTTTCCTCTCATCCGGCTCAAGTAGTTACACCAAATAAAGATAAAGTAAAGGAGTTCTCGCTTTCAAATTCTAGAACCCCCCCAAAAAGGTCTACTCTTTACTCAAGTTCCAAGAAACATTTCATTGATTGATTCTTCTTTTATTGATTTAGATTTTCTTAATTCTTTATTCAATTCAAAATTAAGACATAAATGAAATGTGAAATTCTTGAGTAGTCTACTTCCCCTCGAATGCTGAATCCTCTTAAATTAAAATTAAAGGAGTGTCATAAGGGATTTACTTGTCTATGTACCCTTCCATTCGATCTCTTAGGTCCTGCGGTACCTCGACGATTATACCACGATGCCCTTAACTTAAAGCTTAAGCCTATATGCGATGTATAGACTCCTGCAACCATGACATATTTGTTTCCTTGAACAGAAATTCATTTCTTTCTAAAAGAACTAAAAGAAATGAGAACGGTTAATTCCACAAAAAAAAGAAGTCTTTTTTCACGAGGTACAACTCAAAATTCCTAGTTATTTATTTTTACTGACTCGACCATAGACCAATTCCCTTTTTATTTGGGCGTATTAAATACGCCCATAATTCTGAGCTTCA